>OX451738.1:918002338-919335688 GCA_948472305.1 Vicia faba
CGGCACTTACTATCTGACAGTGTTCAGCTCTGCTTTGGCCTCTCAGACTATAGATGGAACTTGCTTCCTTCTTAGCAGTAAAAGGCTTCTTAATCGAACTTGAAGAGGAATCCTTATGTATTTTACCGCTCCAAATTCCAGCTTCTACTCTCTCTCCGGTAAGAATCATCTCGGTGAAACCAGCTGACGAGCTGCCGATCAAATGATTAAAGAATGGACCAGATAGTGTCCCCATAAACATATCGACCAACTCCGTATCAGACAACGAGGGTTTAACTCTTCCAGCCAAGTCCCTCCACTTCTTAGCATAGTCCTTAAAGGCTTCACTTGCACCCATGGACATACTCTGGAGTTGAGTATGAGTAGGATCATGGTCGGTGTTATATTGATACTGCTTATAAAAAGCAGCAGCCAGATTTTCCCAATTTCGGACATTGGCTCTCTCTAGTTGGTAGAACCATTCAACCTGAGTCCCTGATAGACTATCTTGAAAGAAGTGAACCCACAGATTTCTATCAGCGATGTGGGGCTGAATCTTTCTGACGTAGGAACATCGATGGAGCTTTGGGAAAGACACCCTATCGTACTTAGCAAAAATTGGAGCCTTGAACTTCTGCGGGATGACCACTCCCGACACCAATCCCAATTCTTCAAAATCCAACCCAGGTATCCTCTAGACTTCCATAGCACTCAGACGGTCTTCCAACTGCTTGTATCTTTCCTTAGTAGGAGGATACTACTTATCATTATAATCGGTATCATTGTCAGAAACCTCAGGACTGAGGTCCTTTTCCCTTGTATCTTCTTCTTGATTCTCCCCTTCTTTCGATGAAGCAGTCAAATCGACTTGCTGCTTCAACGGCCCCCTAAACCTTCTGCCCATATTCAGAATACCGGCCCTTTTGCAAGATTTATGAACATCTGTTGGAATTGGGAATTTTGTGCTTTGTTCATAAGACATTTCTGCTGAAATAAATAGCGAAGAAGATGAGAATCCTGTAATGGTACCTGTATATACAGTGTTTATGGAAGGCATGCGTATGCAATGATTTCAAAGACTTTGGGAAATTTAAATTTGCGAACCAAAATGAAACAAAGATTTTATTAGTAGAATTCAAAGTTCAATTTCCTTTTTGGCGTTACAATTAAAACAATTCTAAAAAACTAGAAAAATCAAATTTCCCATGGATGCTTCCTCTTCGTGCCGAGATAGACATTAAGGCTTCTTTCCTCGTGAAGCTTCTTTGTAAGCTCTAAAACCCTCCTCTCCTGGGCATAAAATCGATACCTGTAAGTATCCCTCTCTTTCTTCAACTGAATCTAAGACCTCTATATTTCTCCAAGATCAGTGGGCATATCAAGATAGAGAATCGTGTAAGGAATACAACCTTCAGTAATGGGTTCCATAATTACTGGTAAAACGGCCATATAAGGCATCATAAGTTTCTAGGCGCGAGCTCGTACCCATTGGAGATAAGGTTCCATAGGAATGGAAGCCTTTGGCCCCAAAGCCTTGGCGCTAGATCTGTTTACCATGCTCCAAGCTCGTATGAACCTCTGGAGATACCCTTGAACATCATCCTCATAGTTAAATACAATTCCCTCGATAAGTAAATCATGTGGACCATCCCTTCGAGCGTAGCCAAATTGTCGCAGAGCTAAACAAGGATTGCAGGTTATGCCTCCTCTGATGCCAAGTAATGGGACATTAGGGTACTCCCCACAACGGTCAATAGTAGCAGTATCTCTCATAGCTCGGGAATACCAGAGAATATCCCTGTGAGCGAGTGACATTATCCTTTGTGACCAACTCAAACCTTCTTCATTCTTCATTACAGACTTAGGGAGGTGAGAAATAAACCACCTCGACAGAAATGGCATGCAGCACATAAGAACCCCTCTTCTCTTCGTGGTACGAGTATGGAGAGCGTGCAAAATATCTCCGAGCAAGGTAGGTACGGGGTTTCAAGAGAGGAAGATCTTGATAGCATTCACATCTATGAGCAAGTCTGGATTAGGGAACAGTACTACCCCATAAATTAGAAGGGCCAAGACCTCCTCAAAAGCCTGAAAGTCCATGTCATCCCAAAACAGATGGGCTTTGTCTATTAGGAACTTGGCTAGAAAACCTTTGACTCTGCTTCTTGTTTCCCAATTGGATACCACGTCGGCCCGTTTCAGATGCAAGGTCGAGGCAATGACTTCTGGCTTAGGAACCTCTTCTAAACCTGTGAAAGGCAACTGTTCAAGAATGGGTATATCCAACAGCTGAGAGAATTCATCCATGGTAGGCACCAACTGATAATCTGGGAAGGTGAAGCAATGGTACTTGGGATCAAAGAACTGAAAGAGTACACTCATCATCTTTTCATAAAAGTTTGAAGTAACCAGGTTGAGAAGTCGACCATGTCTCTTAGTGAACGCAGAAGTTTCAGGAACCCTTGATATTATCTCCTTAAGCTGGGGAGGTATTCTCACAAAGATGATTTGATAGTGTTTCTACGAGCGGAAGCCATGATCTGCAAAACAGAACAAAGATAAATTCCCTTGGTCCTGGAAATGATTAGTGTAATAAGAATGAATGTTATGTTATGATGTATGATGTTATGTTTAAACAGAATAAATCACACACAAGCAAAGCACACAATAGACCTTAGGTTCAAAGGCTTGCATGAGGTTAAAGGTAAGTACCCTCTTGAAGTTTAGTTTGTTTCAAACCTGTCTTAGAAAATTAATCGGGTTCTAAAGATTCTCAATATCACTGATCATCCTTTATCAGGCATTGTTTCAGCTCAGGCAATCTTTTCTTGCGGCCAAAATGTCCCGAAAGTCTGATCTCAATGAGTGTAGCAACGAGTATCAACCAATCCTCAGCTTTATACTAAGGCTAGCTATCTCACTACTTTCTAATGGCCATGTTTTTTCAACTAAGGTTCTAAGGTCCGTTAGTGCTTCACGACACCACGCGGCGGCCCGATATTCTCCTCGTTTCCACACGAATGATACCGGTACCAACCAAAGTGTCACACTAACACATCCATCACTTAAACCATATCGGTTTATGTCGTACAGTCTCCAGGATCTTTTGCTGTTTACCTAAAGAGTGTCCCCAGATCCGGGTGTAGGATCTTCAATAATACCCAAGCAAAAACCCTTAAAGATAAAGCAGGAAAAACAAACAAGAAAGAAATTTCAAAAATGACCTAGATCCTAAGGTAAACCCCACTTTATTTCATTCCCCATCAGAGTCGCCAGTCCTGTGATACGGTGGCAGAACCGACTGTTATATTGGTTTTGCATTTGTATTCGCAAATGTCGCAGTAAGCAAGAGTCGCCACCGACTTTTATTTCATCCAACTAAGGAAAAGGAAAAAGAACAGAAAAAAACCTTTTTTGAGAATGTTTGAGTACGGGGGGTAGATTATAGAAAGGGAAGGTGTTAGCACCCTTTCTATCCGTGGTTTTCCACGGGCTCTTAGGTACTTTACTCATTTTTAAAATTTCTTGTGTGTGTTTGTTTTGAAGAATTTTTACTTCGTGATAACCCTTGTATCAGTCCTCAGGAATGTGACGAAGTTGATTTCAAAATTGTTTTGAAAAGTGTTTGTGTGACAAACTTTGTTTGAGCAAGTACCTAAGAACTAATCTACCTACTCGAAAAAAGGTCTGTTCGCTTTCCTTTAGACAGCGCTATCTTATTATTAAGGAATAGGTAGCACTGTCGTTGGAGTCTAAAAGGAACGTTCGAAGGGACGAAATGGTCTCTGAAGGCAACAAGTAAAGATACCTTATCATTTCGAAGGGACTATCATCATAAGATCAATTCGTAGGCAACTCGATGGACAAGTAGGGATCATGATCTTCATGACGATTTTCATTCGCGGGTCATTGCTAAGGTATCCCTACATTCGAGGGACGTGACCATTATTTCCGAGGCAACCAAGTGGGAAAAACCCTAGGGGCGAGCATGTGCAAGTGTGTTTTTTGCACAATCAGGGTTTTCTACTGTATTAATCATTTATCTTTCACATGTAAGCCTATGTTCCATACATCTAATAGTTAAATAGTTGTGGAAATTAAAAGCAAGGAATTAAAACCCTAACTATTACAAGGTTTTGGGAGAGGGGATTACATATTCAAAAATCCGGGAAAAATGATAAGCGAAATATTAAACCTAATTTAACTATTACAACTTGGGAACAGTTACAATATTTAATAAGAATAAAGAGAATAAGGACGCGCGCGACGAAATAAATACGAGAATGAAGTCTAAGTCCTAAAAGATCTAATTAATTAAAGAGAAAATATTTTTTGTATTTTATTAAAAATATTTTAAGTCTTAACCTAAATCTAATTAATTAAAAAAACATTTTGTATTTTTTTTATTATGAGAATAACATAAAATTTGGAATTAGCAACTTAGTCCTAATTTCTATTAAATATTAATTACAAAAAAATATTTAAGTTAACCTAATTTAATTAATTAATTAAATGTAAATAAATATTTTATGAAAATGATTAACTAAATCTAATATTATTTTGATTTTTTCTGATTTTTATGATTTAATATATAAAAACTTATTGTAGAATAATTAAAACAAATGAATTTTGTAAAATAATTAAAGCAAAAAATTAAAATTAAAAGTTAAAAGAGGAAAAGAATTTGGGCCTGGTGTTGGAAGGAAAAAGGGGGGGTATGCTGCCCAAACTGCTTGTTAGGCCCAAAGCTGGAATCCCAGAACATGTGCTTGGTCCAAACGCATCTCTCTTCTGATGGTTTATGGTGGACCAGTATACGTGGCACGTTGGATCTGTGATGGAGATCAATCCAAGAGACGAGACCAGAGGGCGCATGGAGTCTTCAGTAAGTGTATGGCACTGGATCTGCAATCAAATACTCAGAAAAATGTAAAAGCAACGCGCCTGGGATCGAACCCAGGATGCTTGCTTCACAAACCTTCAACCTTAACCATCTGCGCTGCTTGTTAACCCGTTCATATAAACAACAAAAATTAATATAATATGAAAACAATATCTAATGTTGAGTTAACCTAACACGCGTGCATTGTGGGCCCCTGTATTTTAAAGGAACGAGTCATAAGCTTCTATTCTGCCACCTCTGCATAGGGAGGGTCAAACCACCCCTCACGGTGGTTGACCACCATCGTCTCCGGCGATCTCAAAAATCCAACCTGCGATATAGCGCTATTCTGATCCAGAGATTTAACCTAAAACAACCCGCATCTCTAAGAACGAAACTTGTACTTCTCTAAACCCTAACAATGGTGATATGCAGTTACGGCCCTGTTCCTTGCATGTACCACGTTAGATAATTCGCAAATAAGAACAACATTATGTATATGCAGCCAAAAACGATTTATATCAAGGGTTAAGCGAGTTTTGAGATCAAGAATTTTACCAATGTGGGAAGATCAGACTAGGGCGATTCAAGGTGCTTTGGCCTTCAAGGTGTTGGCTCCTAAATTCGACACCCATGTTTATTATCATATAGACCATTAATTATGATTCAGAAGAGTTTCCTACATAAGAAGGCCTCGACCAACTGATCATGTCGAAGGCTCATCAAAGAATGACAAGATACTTAGAGAAATTCCTTTAAGTTGGAATCTTGTTGTCTTCGACGTCGAAGGAACCTCTCGACAAAGGTCCCTGATGCCCAAGGTCGAACGGTTTGAGATTTGAATTGTTGGAGGGAAAACGGTTCCCAGTAGTTACCAAGCGCAACGTGTCGAGAACATAGGCGTCGAAGGTTGTGAGTGTGCCATGTGGCGTCATCTCGAAGCGGTGTAACTGCCCAGCGGTTACTTACGATTTTTCTTAGTATAAATACTAAGTTTTTATGTAGTTATTAGGTGTGTTCATCATTTTATACAAGTCACTCATTTAGATTCAAGTACCCAGCGTGAGAGAAAGAATCATTGAGAATGTATGTGTGAAACACCATTTAAATTAATCATAATCTTTTATATTCAAGAAATTTACCGTTGTTCATTTATTTACCTCCGTCGAAGCCTTTTATTTAACAATTCCTTAATGCTTTTATTTATTCTATCAAGCTTTTCTCCATGCAATTTACTTAAAGTGTCTTTACTTTACTAGCATTAATCACCATTAGGATTAGTCGAACTACAAAAATCAACCATGTCTTAGGATCAATCTGATCGATCCTGCGAGTCACCAAATAAGTAACCTTTTGGAAGATCAGCGGTTGTTTACCAATTTTCAGGGTAAACAAATTGGCACACCCGGTGGGACTTTGTGTTGATTTTCTCACGATTAACCGTTTTATATAAAATATCCTCCTTTTCCGAGAGTATTGCATGTTATTAAGAAGTGGTAGAATATACACCAACGAAACCAATACTAGGAGAAGAAGTGAAGAAATGGCGAATCCGCAAAACAACGGAGAAATCCCACAGACAAATGTGGGAGCAACGATTATCCCAACCGTAAGTGAAGTGGTAACCGCTAGTTCAACGCCAACAGTAACGGTTACACAAACGGGGCCATTACCTCCATTTACAGGCCCCAGAATGCCTTTGGGAACTCCCCCACCAAGGGGAAACCAAGGAACTAGGCCATATGTTCCCCCAGGCTTTTCGACAGTCGGTTTAAATCGAGAACCACTCTATGGCATGCCAACTTCTGAATTGGCTAGCCTGACGAATGCTACGTCCACTTTTTCAGATCCTTTAGTGAGCGCCTCTTCGCCACTCCAAGGCTCTGGGGTTGGTATGGCGAACAAGGGTAGGACCCAACTCTTAGGAGGAACGTCCCAAGTAATGCATGGCCTTACGAATGCCTCGACAGCAGTCTTGAGGCAGCAAATGGACGAAAGCAACCACGACATGGTTCAAATGTTGGCGCAAACTTTAAGTATAGTGCTAAATCCTCTAATACATAATACCACCCAGTCGAATCAGCAAATGACAGCGCAAATGTCGCGCCTGGCTGACTTTTTTGGGGTACCCCAACCTATTCGTCAGCCTCAAAGGGCACAAATAAGGGGGAACCAAGGCATACTTCTAGAGGAAGAAACCACTATTAACCAAGTCCAGCAGCCTGTCGAAGAGAACCTTAGGGTACAAATGGAACAACCCGGGGTCGAAGAGCCTAGAGTTATAACCCCGGAAATAAGGATGGTTAATAGAAACCAAAACGCTGACGAAGTAGTTCAGCAAATCCAATACCAGAATGTTGGTTTGGAGAATAACTTGACAGCCATGATTGAAAGAATCATGATGCAAAATGAGATGAATACGGGCTTCCGTAGGCCCAACTTCATATCCCCGTTGTCAGAATATGTGTTACAAACGAACTTGCCTCCTAGATGCAAAGTCCCTAAGTTCACTAAGTTTTCAGGGGGCACCACAGAATCCACTGTCGAACATGTGGCAAGATATTTAATCGAAGCAGTAGAAATTTCAAACAATGAGAACCTGAGGATTAAGTATTTCCCAAGTTCCCTAACCAAGAATGTGTTTACTTGGTTCACAACTCTCCCCCCCAATTCGATCCACCATTGGACCCAGTTGGAGAGATTATTCCATGAGCAATTCTACATGGGACAAACCAAGAAAAGCCTAAAAGAGTTGGCCAGTGTAAAGAGGAGATTCACTGAGCCTATAGACGAATACCTAAATAGGTTTAGATTGCTCAAGGCAAGATGCTTTACGTAAGTGCCAGAACATGTGTTAGTCGAAATAGCCGCATGAGGTCTAGATTACTCCATTAGGAAGAAATTAGACACTCAGTACCTGAGGGACATGGCCCAATTGGCCGATAGGGTTCGACAGGTAGAACGCCTTAAAGCTGAAAAAGCCAGGGCGACGAAAACTCATAAAAGAGAAAGGATAGCGTATGTCGAAATGGACGATGAAGATCCAGAAACGTTCGAAGAACCTATAACCGTCGAAGAAAGTGAGGTCGATTTAGCTGAGTTAAAACAAGGGCCACCATACTCTTGCAAACTACTAGTCCCCTCAAGTGGAAAAAACCCCACTGGTTCTGAAAAGGACAATGATAGGTTCCCTAAAAAGACTTACAGTTTTGATATTACGAAATGTGATGAAATTTTTGATTTACTTGTAAAAGATGGCCAAATGATAATACCCCCAGGGGTAAAAGTGCCTCTTCTTGATCAAAGAAAGAAAAGAGGCTATTGTAAATATCATAACTTTCTGGGCCATAAAACATCTCAATGTTTTCTTTTCAGGGACCTCGTGCAGAATGCTATCAAAGAAGGGAGGCTGAAGTTCGCTGATAAGGCCCCCGTGAATGTGGATTCGAGCCCTTTGCAGGCGGAAGCCCACTATGTTGAACCTTTAGAGGTGAATGTGATCGAAGCTTCCAGAAGTCAGGTGAAAAGGCCAGGAATAACTATGGTCGAAGTCACCAAAGATCATATCAATATGCCAATCTTTGGCAGTTTTTCTGGGAACCTTTCTAGAAAGACAATTGAAGCAGTCCAAAAGGCCGCTGAAGGTCCAAAACTGGAGACAGTTGGAGCCTCAAAATTTGGAACTAAACCCATTTCCTACTTGGCTGCAGTGCAAGGCCAGACAAAAGACTTGGAGGCTCAAATGAAGCAAATGACTCTTGCTACTAAAGACAACATGAATGTCAACATGGTCGAAATCTCTGAATCAAAATTTTCAAAGGAAACCATTAGGCCAGAGCAAGCAAACAGAACAGCTTTTCCTCTAGAGAACGAAAACCTGGCATAATTCTTGCAACGATGCCAGAAGAAAAAATCAGAAGTAATGTTGTGTCCTCGATGCAACTCTATTTTTGACAAGAAAGCTGCTGAACACATCGAAGGTGTAAGAGCAGCAAATAAAAATTGGAGCAGAAATGCCCAAAAAAGTGCAGGCGCTGATGCTCGACACGATCCCAGAAGAACCTACCAAAAGGGTTCAAGTCAGGAAAAGAGGCCACTAACTTTCAGGCCTCCAACCAATGTGCCAGTTGATACATGGCTCAAAACATCGGGTCGAAAGAGACCCAGCGAAGAAAGGTGGCATTCCTTTGAAGTGCCAAGAGGTTCATCTTTGACACACAAGAAAGAACCTCATGTAGGTGCCTCCAAAGTGACCCAAGTATCAAGTAACTACAAGGGAAAGAACCCAATGTCTCGATCCCAGTGGAGAAGATACCAAAGGCGGCGCAAGGCTGAGAGAGAAGCTGTCAACGAACCAAAACCAGAGTCAAGTTAAAATGTCCCCCAGCGAAAGCAAAGAAAGCCTTTGGAGAGGGAACCGGTGTCCAATAGGTTGGTATGGCCTGAACAAAGCGAAGCTGGTGACAAAGATGGCTCTAAGTCTGACGACACATTAGATATCATGGTAAATATAGTTTCAGTGTTGCCAATAGAATTCAACCGCCAAATGGAAGTCGAATCGAACGACTGGGAAGTCGAACAAGAGATGGCCAAGCATAGGCCAGTTTGCTACTTTGTCATGGGTAATGGCTGCACTGAAGAGCAGAATGGTTTCTTCGAACCACCAACTAAGGCGATGAAAAGTCACCTCAAGCCTTTATTCATAAGGGCAAAACTCGAAGAGGCCACTGTAAACAAAATCTTGGTGGACTGTGGGGCAACCATCAACATAATCCCCCACTTCATGCTAAGAAAAATAGGCAAGAGTGATGAAAACATCAAGCCTCATAATATGGTCCTATCGAACTACGAAGGCGGAATAGGGACCACCATGGGTGTGATTCAACTGGACCTCAAAGTGGGATCCATCCTTCGACCAACCATATTTATGGTCATATCGGCTAAACCAAATTACAACCTATTGTTAGGCCGAGAATGGATACATGGTGTAGGAGCAGTACCATCATCAATGCACCAAAGGGTCATATTATGGCATCCTGATGGAATTGTAGAGAATATAGAAGCAGATCAGAGCTACTACTTAGGCAAAGTAAATCACCTAGGGAGAGCTGACTTCGACAAAAATTTGGCTCA
Source organism: Vicia faba (assembly GCA_948472305.1). NCBI lineage: Eukaryota > Viridiplantae > Streptophyta > Magnoliopsida > Fabales > Fabaceae > Vicia > Vicia faba. The sequence goes on from OX451738.1 coordinate 918,012,333, forward strand.
CATTGGGCCATGTCCAGCACCTGACTTCGACATGGCGCCAGCGCCAAATGCTTTTTGTTCCTTGTACCTGCATCCTGATCATGGGTTTCAATGGGATAAAGAAGACTTGTCCCACATTGATTTCAGTGGGCTAACTGACATCCAGCCAACTGGTTGGGGAAGTGAATTCAGTGATAATGACTGAGTCACAAGCATTGCAGTGAATTTCGGCTTACGTAGCCAAAACAAGGATTATAGCGGCTCTCGAAGCCGAAGTAAAATATATGGCCACCAAGGCCAACGACCCAGAACCACCGGATATAGGTCCTGGAAAAGATTTCGACCCAGAACCTCCTGATATCGTGACAGAAGGAATGCAGGATCAAAGGCTCGACGCCATCTACGACGATGAGCCTTTGGGATTCGAAAAGGACCCCCTGGCGAACAACATCAAAATGTTAGCACAGGATCCTTTAGAAGAAATCAACTTGGGCGAAGGGTTAGATAAAAGGCCCACTTACATCAGCGCCAAAATAGACCCAAAGCTCAGGGTTGAAGTGATCCAATTATTAAAGGAGTTCAAGGACTGCTTTGCATGGGATTACGACGAGATGCCTGGTCTCGACAGAGGATTGGTAGAACTTCAGTTGCCAATCAAACCTGGAAAAAAGCCAGTCAAGAAATGTCCAAGACGCTTTGCTCCAGAAATACTATCGAAGATCAAAACGGAAGTCGAAAGACTGCTAAAGTGCAAATTCATACGAGCTACGAGGTATGTCGAATGGATTGCAAACATTGTGCCAGTAATTAAGAAAAATGGTACGTTGAGGGTGTGCATAGATTTCAGAGATCTGAATGCTGCAACACCCAAAGATGAATATCCTATGCCTGTGGCGGAAATGCTAATCGACTCTGCCGCTGGCCACGAGTACTTGAGCATGCTCGACGGTTACTCAGGATACAATCAAATTTTCATTGCTGAAGAAGATGTGTCGAAAACACCTTTTCGATGCCCCGGGGCTATAGGCACTTACGAATGGGTAGTAATGCCTTTTGGTCTGAAAAACGCTGGGGAAACATATCAGCGAGCGATGAACTCTATCTTCCATGATTTTATTAACACTTTCATGCAAGTATATATTGATGATATCGTTGTAAAATCTGTTTCCAGGAAGAACCATATAGACCACCTTCGACAATCATTTGAAAGAATGAGAGAGCATGGTCTGAAAATGAACCCTTTGAAGTGTGTGTTCTGTGTGAAAGCTGGAGATTTCTTGGGCTTCATCGTCCACAAGAAAGGAATTGAAATCAACCAGAACAAGACAAAGGCAATCTTGGAAGCGAAAGCGCCAACGAACAAGAAGGAACTGCAATCTCTGCTGGGCAAGATAAACTTCTTAAGGAGATTTATATCTAACCTAAGTGGAAAAGCGCAAGCCTTCTCACCCTTACTTCGATTGAATAAGGAAGGATTCGAGTGGGGGCAAGAGCAATAGGATGCCTTCGACAAGATCAAAGGGTATCTCATCAAGCCACCTATTTTGGTGCCTCCTTGTAGCAATAGGAGTATGAGATTGTACATAGCTGCATCCGACAAAACTTTGGGAAGCATGTTAGCCCAAGAAGATGAAAATGGAGTCGAAAGACCCATTTACTACCTTAGCAGAGTTTTGAACGATGCAGAAACTAGATATAGCGAAGTTGAAAAATTATGTCTATGTCTTTATTTCTCTTGTACAAAGCTCAAACAGTATATAAAACCAGTTGATGTGTATGTTTCGTCTCATTTTGATGTTTTCAAATACATGTTGTCGAAACCCATCTTACACAGTCGAATTGGCAAGTGGGCGCTAGCATTAACTGAGTATTCATTGACCTTTATGCCTCTTAAGGCAGTAAAAGGACAAGTGGTAGCAGACTTTATAGTCGACCACTCGATTCAGGTTGAAAATATAAATTACGTGGAGATAGAACCCTGGAAATTTTACTTCGATGGTTCCATCCATAAAGATGGAACGAGAGTAGGGGTCTTAATTATTTCTTCAGAAAAAATTCCAACAACATTTAAGTACAAGATAGAAGGTACTTGTTCGAACAATGAGGCTGAATACGAAGCTCTAATTACTGGCCTTGAAATATTGTTGGAATTGGGGGCAACTCGAGTCGAAATAATGGGAGACTCAGAGTTAGTCATTAAGCAAGTCACAAAAGAGTACAAATGCATAAGAGAAAATCTCATTATGTACTTTGTGATAGCAAATCGTTTATTGAAAAAATTCGAAGTGGTTAATATTCGACACATACCTAGATTGGAAAACCAAGTAGCCAATGATTTGGCACAAATTGCATCTGGGTATAAAATTTCAAAAACGAGATTACAAAGAGCAATCGAAGTTCGAGAAAAAATAAAAGCAACCAGCTTGTCTCCAACTGATTTGGAATCGACAAGACTAGGGTATGCTGATCGAAGGAATTTCGAAATTTCGTTCATAGACAATTTATCAGAGCAGGATTGGAGGAAAGCCATTGTAGATTATCTACAAAATCCAGCAGCTTTGACAGAACGAAAAATAAAATATAGGGCGTTAAGTTACGTACTCATGGGTAATGAGTTGTTCAAAAAGACGCCTGAAGGGGTATTATTAAAATGCTTAAGCGAAACTGAAGCATACATAGCCCTTTCGACTACGCATGCTGGAGCATGTGGGGCTCACCAAGTAGGTCATAAGATGAAATGGTTGTTGTTTCGACAAGGACTATATTGGCCCACTATCTTGAAAAATTGTGTTGAGTTCGCGAAGGGTTGCCAGGAATGCCAAGTCCATACTGGTATCCAACATGTACCAGCAAGCAAACTTCACTCAATAGTGAAACCTTGGCCTTTTAGAGGATGGCCGTTGGATCTTATTGGAGAGATTCAACCAGCATCATCAAAGAGCCAGAAGTATATACTGGTAGGCATTGATTATTTCATTAAATGGATCGAAGTTATCCCTTTAGTCAATGCAAACCAAGAAAATGTCATTGAATTTATTCAAAAGAACATTATCTATAGATTTGGAATCCCTGAGACTATAACAACTGATCAAGGGTCAGTGTTTACTGGTCGAAAGATGCAGGAATTCGCTCAAGAAACAGGCTTTAGACTCCTAACATCAACACCTTATTACGCACAGGAAAATGGTCAAGTCGAAGCAGCGAATAAAATAGTGATTGGCCTGATAAAAAAGCATGTAGGAAAGAAGCCAAAAAATTGGCACAAAACGTTAGACCAGATCTTGTGGGCCTGTCGAACATACCCAAAAGAAGCCACAGGTATAACACCATATCGGCTAACTTACGATCATGACGCAATACTGCCAGCAAAAATTTGTCTTCAATCAGCAAGGGTTCAAAGACATCAAGATATTCCCTCTGAGGTTTATTGGGATATGATGTTAGATGAATTAGTAGATTTAGACGAAGAAAGACTACGAGCTCTCGACCTACTGAGAATTCAGAAGAAAAGAGTGGAAGACTCTTACAATAAGAAAGTAAAACCTAAGGCATTCTCGCCTGGAGAATTAGTTTGGAAGGTAATTCTCCCCATGGATCGAAGAGATCGAAGCATGGTAAAATGGTCACCCAAGTGGGAAGGACCATTCAGAATTATTCAAATTTTTTCTGGTGGAGCTTATGAGGTCGAAGAGTTAAGCGAAGATAAAAGACTCTTGAGAGTAAACGACAAATATTTGAAAAAATATAAACCTATGCTCCAAGAGATCAAAATAAATAATAATTAATGACTAAGTTAACCATAAGGCCAAAATGGAAAATGACATTGATCAACCAAAATGGCTACATTATATTACAAATCTTACAATACATGGTCAATGAAATACAGAGCAATTTAAAAGGGGACAGAGGCTTTGAGATGAAGATATTTGGCTCGCTGTAACTCCAGTTGTTTATTACACAAGGCATTCGCCTGAGAAATTTTGGCAATCTGGTCATCTAGGGCTTGGGCCCTTTCAGCGAACTCTAGGCCTCGAGCAACTTCATCTTGGCTCTCTGCGTCTGAAACGGTCAAAAGGAGTTCCTCTTTGCGCTTAGTGTTAGAGTTTAACCTGGCTTCCAGCTCCTAGATCTGCGTCCGTATAGAGGCATTATCCTGATCTATGGCTTCGATTTCCTGTTGCTTAGACGTCTTCTGTTTTGACAATTCTGCAATTCGAGAAGTCGATTCAGCTACTTCAGTCCAAGCAGAAGAACTCTTGCCATGCAGCATTTCGAGTTGGCTGTTGAACCCCCTTCGAAGATTATAATCCGCAGAGACTTGGTCAATAATGGAGTATAACTCAAAGATGAAGCTGTAAATCTCTGGAGAAACGGCAAGCAAATCGACTGCACCCAAGACATCCCCCAAACAAGACTGGGCAGTAGGATCCCCCTCCAAAGCCTTCATTAGATCCCTCTTGAAGAACTGAGCCTTGACTTTCTTCAAGACCTCATCGAGAGGAGAAGTCGAAGTAGAATTTCCTGATGCAGTAGAAGCATCATGGCTAGGGTCAGATGAATTTTCCCTGCTCTCGATGATGGCATTCAGGTAGCCAATTGGATCGTTTTGCTTCAAGAGGGCCAAGTCCTCTTTAGACCTAGGCTTTATTGAGGTAACCGTTTCTGCAGCAATGTGGGTTTGGGGCTGAGCATTTTCAGCAGCGTCAGCGTCAACATGGCCCTCTTCATCATGTTGCTCTTCTGTCTCATTGACCACTTGAGCTTCCTCCTGGTGATGCTTCTCAGGGGCACCCTCTGTTTCAGCAAGAACTTCATCATCAACCAGTTCCTCCTCTCGTTGTCTGCTATGGTCAGCAGAATCTTGTGGCTCCGAAGTTTGATTCACTTCGTTAGCAGAACTGAGGAAAGAAGAAGGATGGTAAGTGGGTTCCCCTGTGCTGTTTACAAAGGAATTAGAACCTTCGACAGAATGCCCAGTTGGCGCTGAAGTTCCAGCTGTTTCCTACAAATAGAAAAGAAAAATATTCTAATTAGAGAGATGCACAATCGAAGGTGATCATCGACACCTAAGTTAAAAGTGGTCGAAGGCACTACCTGTAAAGGAACCTCAGCCCCAGGGCTAGAGTTGTCACTCTCAACGGGTTTGCTGAGCAAGACATTTAGCTCCTCCTCCGTGGGTTCTTCGATGATCACAGGAGGTGGCCTGGGTTTATTCCCTGTGACTTTAGTTCTAATCACAGGTCGAGGCTCAGGAGTAGGGGCAGCCTTTTTCAGCTTTCTCCGTTTGAGAAGAACAGGAGGAGATTCCTCCTCGTCGCCACTCGAAGATTCGACCGTTAATATAGGTCGCTTCTTAGGCGTAGGTTCCTGAAAGTCCCAAATGGGGTCGATTTAAAACACAGCATCGGGAACAAGAATGTTTAAAACCAAAGAAGGAAACAAGAGAAATTTTTGTTACCTGTGTTGGAGGTTTTGTAGAGGGACTTCCACCCTGATGGTTGTCTGGCTTTCTTAGCCATAGGTTTTCGAACAACTGAAAGAAGAAACATTCACAAGTTATATTTGGCAGATATAAGTTGAAATGAAAAGACAAGTATAATTTAAAGAGGGAACGTACATTTCTTTATTTTGTCGAGAACCAAGACGAAGGACTTCTGGAGTTCGTCTGCAAAATCCTTTTCGTCGAAGAACTCTTAGACGTAATATCTCTTCCACCAGTCTTCAAAAGATGGTTAACAGAGGAAGTTGAGTTGGTAGTCGAACAATGATAGTACGGTCTGACCAACGTACCTACTAATATGCATAGTAGCGACATCCTCAGAGTAGTCATTACAAAAGTACAACAACGATTTCTCCCGAGGATAAATTGGAGAAGGAAGCGATTGGATAATGCCAAACTGTCGAGAGACAAGATTCAGTTGGTAAGCAATCAGGCTCAGCTGATTTTTTGAAGTCTTGAAACACAACGGCATTATCCTTGGGGTAAGAAACGCTTCCCACATTGTTGTGTGCTCTTCAAGGTGAGGATCCTCTGATGATTTAGGATGGGGCCTGGTAAACCACCCTGGACCAAACTTTCGACCGGCGAAAGGGGCCATGGTCGAGGTAAATTCCTTCCTCCCTGCAAACATCTGAACGAAGTTTGCAAAGGTCTTTTGTAGTTCCAGCCCATATTCAATAGGAGTTAATAAGTCAAGCTTGGTGCCTTCGACGCGCCTTCTGGATATCTCAGGAGCCTTTTCATTTATTTGAGTCTTCTGGGGTAGAAATGACTCAAAAGTGGCATTTAGCCAGAGTTGAAGTAGCCAGAAGGGACCAGCAAGTAGCAAGCTGGCTCTATTTTCTATTATTTTTAATTGAGACGCTCCACTGCTTATCGACTCATACAAGTTTGCCAGTATTAATTCGGCCAAACAGATGTTTTGGCCGTGATGAAGCTGAGTAGTGAGGGTGACCATTTTCTTTGTCACCTGTAGGGATTTCGTACAGAACACGAAACGCGGCAGCCAAAGGGCTAGAAACGCGATGTGCTCCACATCAGTCACCACAGTCGTCGATTTGTCATGGTAATGGTTGGTGTAGGTGGTATAACTGCGTTTGGTAGCAGAAAACCCAATCTGGTCTTCAGAAATTTCCTCTGGGTCGAAGTAGTCCCCAGTTGGTCGAAGACCAGTAATAGCGGCCACGTAGAAGAGAGTGGGCGTTACCATTCCACAAGGCAAGTGGAAGGTATAGTGAGTGTAGTCCCAAAACAGCAAAGAAGCTACCAGCATTTCAGGACAGTAGTTAAGACCAGTTTTAGACAGCATGACTAGGTCATAAATCCCCATGCCTTTCTAAATCGAAGCCTGGAACTTCTCCATCTTGTTGAGCCAAGCGTTGTATTCTGGTGTAAGGTTAGGGCTATACCTAAAAGCCCTAACCCCCTGTTAAAGAACCGAAGATCTATTTTCTCTTTTGCAAGATCTTCGGTATCATCTATCGCCTTCTTTGAGCACCCAATAGGTTTGAGTGCCTCATGCACGGGGAAGAAACCCTCGATTTTCGTTAGGTCAGCAATGCATGTTGAAAAAGGACCTGACATGGAAAAAACCTGGTTGGAATACCCAACAGGAATCAGCAGTTGAGAACCATAAGTTTCACGATCAGCGTCTCCAATGGGTTCAGGAACCCTTCGCATTCCCATGGAGTTAACTATCGGAGCGGTTAAGAAGATTTCCGGTTGAGTAGTTTTAGAGGGAGTGCTAGATTTGGGGACATTGGAAGCACGAGTACGTGAAGCCGTTTTTTTGGTTTGAGATGAAGATGGATGAAGATGAAGAACAAAGATTACTGGGTTTGGAGAGGAAGAAGCAAAGGTTTACTTGCAGAAAATTTCGTTCGACTGAAGATTTGGATGCAAGAAAGCGTAAAGAGTCCAACAGAGGCACTTAGTGCTATTTATAGTGATTGAAAAATCACAAGGCTCGAGGTCATTTAATGCCATAGACAAGAGTGGGGTACGTGGCACTCATTTGGTGTTGTAACCATTCTGAAGAACGGAAACGTTGCAGCGTGCGTCCTCGATTTCGAAAAATAGTCATGATGACGACATTTGAAAGGACATGATGCATGCAAAAATTCCTTACTGAAGTGACGTCTCGGGAAAAGGTGAAATGATGACTTTTTGAGACTGTCAGTTGGTTGGTAGGAGACGAAAAGCACACAAACTAATTTGTGGCTGAGAATGAAGGACAGGTGTCGAATGGAATCTCAAAGAATGCCTTTTTCTTTTCAGTGTCGAAATAAGACATTCTTGGTGGGCAATTTGTTGGCTCCTAAATTCGACACCCATGTTTATTATCATATAGACCATTAATTATGAGTCAGAAGAGTTTCCTACATAAGAAGGCCTCGACCAACTGATCATGTCGAAGGCTCATCAAAGAATGACAAGATACTTAGAGAAAATCCTTTAAGTTGGAATCTTGTTGTCTTCGACGTCGAAGGAACCTCTCGACAAAGGTCCCTGATGCCCAAGGTCGAACGGTTTGAGATTTGAATTGTTGGAGGGAAAAAGGTTCCCAGCAGTTACCAAGTGCAACGTGTCGAGAACATAGGCGTCGAAGGTTGTGAGCGTGCCATGTGGCGTCATCTCGAAGCGGTGTAACTGCCCAGCAGTTACTTAGGATTTTTCTTAGTATAAATACTAAGTTTTTATGTAGTTATTATGTGTGTTCATCATTTTATACAAGTCACTCATTTAGATTCAAGTACCCAGCATGAGAGAAAGAATCATTGAGAATGTATGTGTGAAACACCATTTAAATTAATCAAAATCTTTTATATTCAAGCAATTTACAGTTGTTCATTTATTTACCTCTGTCGAAGCCTTTTATTTAACAATTCCTTAACGCTTTTATTTATTCTATCAAGCTTTTCTCCATGCAATTTACTTAAAGTGTCTTTACTTTACTAGCATTAATCACCATTAGAATTAGTCGAACTACAAAAATCAACCATGTCTTAGGATCAATCTGATCGATCTTGTGAGTCACCAAATAAGTAACCTTTTGGAAGATCAGCGGTTGTTTACCAATTTTCAAGGTAAACACAAGGATGGATGAGAAAAGGTGTTGGGATCCTCAGAATGATGATAGGATGATTGGTTTTGGTTGAAGGAGGATGGATCATATGTTCTGGAGTTGCACCTTACTTTTCAATTTTTGAAACCCTTGTTCTTGGTTTTGAGGCAATCTCTTTGTGTGCTTTTTGTTTGGAATGGTTGTCCTTGTGTATGGTAGCATACTAGGTCAACATAAGTGGAGAAAATCCCATGCTTTGATGAAAAAATATTCTCCTTTCAAGTTTTTGATTTTGTTTATTTTTGGAACAAATCCACTCTTTACTCTCTTTCCACGCTTTGCCTTGATCTTGCCAGCTTTTGTTAATTGCCAATTGATGATAAAAAGATTTGTAATAAAATCTTTTATTGTTTAGATGATTTATTTGATTTAATTTGATTTTTAAAGGATAAAAATCAAAAATAAATTAAATAAATGAAGCTAATAACATGTGGAAGGATGTTTGGGTCGTGGATCATGTTGGAAGTGAGGTGCAAGCATAAAAAGTTAGGCCCATTTGCCAAAAAAATGCAATTTTGGGCACATTTGAATTTTGGCAATTTTCCAAAAATGGTTAACTTTGACAATGCATAACTCTTCCAATTTTAACCCTAGAGAGGTTTTATTGGAATTTTTAGAAAGCTTAGGATGTCCCCTAAACAACATTTTTGGTTTCATCTCAATTGGGTCTTCCATGTTCATGTAGGAAGCTTTGACCGAAAATGTGCTTTTGTTGACTTTTCAAAAGGACTATAATGTAGAAATCCATATTTTTTATGAGTTCATTTCTTGAACTTTAGGGATGAAGATGAGTTGTAGAAAATTGGATTCCCTTCAAGATGAGCCTTGGATTAGAAATTTCTGATAAAGTATGAGAAAGTTATGCTTGGTCAAAGTTTGGTTGCTTTTTCCTGAGAAACCCTAATTTAGCAACTTTTGAGTTTTGATGAATTAAGAGCATTCCTTGGGGAATCATGGTCAACCCTTTATCAAATGATGGATATCACTTAAAAATGTTGATGTTGACCAAAAATCTTGAAGTTTGACTGTATGTGGGCCACAGTTGACTTTTGACCTAATACAGTCAATTCTCAAGCATCTGAGCAGTTGATTGAACAAACTTCTTGTGTAAAGCTTGAATTTTAACATGGAGGGTCTTGAGGAAATATTAGGACTACGGAGATCATATGAGGCCTTTGTAAACTCACCCATCTTGATGAAAATGGAAACCCTAGTTAGAGGTTTATTGCTTTAGGAGAGAGTTTGTCTGGTCAACTCTTGGGCATCCTTGAGCAAGTTGAGTGTCCTGATGAGCATATGTTGAGTAAGATGGGAGGGAAAATTTTGGGGTACAACAATATTTATGCCCCATATAGAAAAGGGCCAAGGAGCCGTCAATACATTTAGAGGAACCGGAGGTACGTGCACCTTGTCAGCATAAACCTGACACTTGTGGCAGATTCGAGAGTGTTGATAGCAATCTTCTTCCATGGTAGACCAGTAATAGCCTCCCCGTAGGATCTTCTTTGCCATCGTATGCCCACTGGAATAGGTTCCAAAAGTTTCCTCATGTAACTCAGCCATGATCTTTTCTTCCTCAACCTTGTCTACGCAACGGAGTAAAACAGAGTCATGGTTGCATTTGTAGAGAATGCCATTAATAAGGAATAATTTAGCAGAGAATCTCCTTAAGAACTTCTTATCATTGACTGAAGCTCCTTCCCGATATTCTTGAGCCTCGAGATACCTCTTGACTTCGTGAAACCAAGGCTGGTCCACTACTTCTTTAGTATTAATCTCGTGATAGTGAGTTGGTTCATCCATTCGTTCAATGGTGATCTGGGGAGCCTCGTTATCCCATTTAAGTTTAAACATGGATGACATTGTGGCTAGTGTGTCTGCTAGCTGATCTTCCTCGCGCGGGAAATGCTCAATGGTAATCTTCTCAAAATGTGGGATCAATGTCAGCACATGTTCTTTGTAAGAGATAAGGTTAGGGTGTTTGGTGTCCCATTCCCCTTTGATTTGCCTGATGACCAAAGCTAAATCTCCGAATACATTTAAGGATTTGATCCCCAAATCGATGGCAGCTTTGAGACCAAAAATGCACGCTTCGTATTCTGCCATGTTTGGAACTTATCATTCCACTTGACTCCTGATCTTTCTTCAATAATTTGAAGATTGGTTCACAAGTAGCTGTCAGGTGAGAAATGAATCTGGCAATGTAGTTTAAGCGTCCCAAGAATCCTCTGACTTCCTTCTCAGTACGAGGAGCAGGAATCTCTTGTATCACTTTCACCTTGGCGGGATCCACTTTGATTCCTTTATTGCTGACAACAAAGCCTAGGAGTTTACCAGACCTTACCCCAAACGTGCATTTATTTGGGTTCAGCCTCAGCTTGTACTTCTTTAGCCTCTCAAAGAGTTTCTGTAAATGGTCAAGATGCTCTTCTTCTGTTTGAGATCTAGCTATCATGTCGTCCACATAGACCTCTGTTGTACCCCCAAAATTTTCCCTCCCATATTCTTCAAGATGTGTCAAGATCAAACTTCAAAGTCTCTCAAGGATTGCATAGTTCAACTGCCTCCTAACACAGTCAAAATTAGGGTTTTGGTTCTTGCAAATAAATTGAGGTTTTCAAGGGTCCAATCAAGTCCCATATGCCTATATACATTGTCAAGCATCCATGTATCAAGTTTCAAGACTCACAGCATCAAGCTACACAATCAAAAACCCTAATTGCTTCACAGTCAACTGCAGGGGTAAAATGGTCATTTGACAGTCAAAAGTCAAAAAATTTGGTCAACATCTTATCTTTAAGCCACAATCATCATTTGATCAATTCTTGATCATGATTCCACAAGCATGGCTCAAAAATCATCAAGATACAAAAGTTTCTATTTTAGGACAGTTGAAAAGTCAACTGTAACTTGACCAAGGCATAACTTTTTCATGGTTCATCAGAAAAATTCCATCCAATTCTCATTTTGAAGGGAATGACATTTCCAACAACTCATCTTCACACTCCAAGTCCAAGAAATTCTCTCACAAAAAGTTATCAATTTCTACATTATAGGTCATTTTCAAAGGTCAACAAAAAGGCACTTTAATTCAAAGACCATAACTTGAGATTGGTAAATCTAAATGACATGGGACCAAAAACATTGGTTAGAGGACTTCAACACCTTTCCAAAATGTCAAAGAACATGTCCATATCTTCAAAATTGAGCAAGATATGCATTGGAGAAGTTGGGAAATTTTTGGGAACTTTCAAAAGTCAACTTTGCCTAAAACACTTCAATTTTGCTAATGGGCCTCAAATTCTTTCTTGAATCTCTACCCAAAGCCTATGCACGACCCATTGAACTTAAAATGATTTATTTTCTTATTTTTAATTAATTAATTGAATTTTTATTATTATTAATTCATTTAATTGGTTTTAATTGTAGATAAAATATCAAAGCATGGTTGTCAAATCTTTTTATGAAGCAAATACACTCCACACATGCTAAAGATTTCATGCATCACTCAAGGGGAAAAGATCTTCCATAATTGGCAAGGTTTTCATGGAAAAAGATTGAAAATTACATGATTGAAAATCAAGGATTTGATACATTAATTCATGGACTTTTGGGCCAAGGTTTTGACCTAATTTGCATCACATACATATGTTGAGTGAAACCCTACTCAAGGACACACGTAAAAGCTGCTAAAAATTCCATAGCCAATTTGCAAAAAACCAAGAAAGTTGTGAAACTGAAATCCTACTTGCAGCGCGTTTCAAAGCCTAAAAAGGATTCAATCACCCTGCCTGAGTCTCCAGGAAGCATTTGGCATCAAGAACCAGTCCAAACACGCGAAGAATCAAAGAAAATAAGCCCTACGGTTTGCCATATTTTCCAGAATTTCATATCATGATTCATGTGCATTTGATACATATTATTGGGTGTTTTGTATTCACAGGAACCTTCTGAAGCTAATGACATGGTTTAATTGTATTATAGCATCCTGTATCAAAATCTGCCATGAACAAACGTTAGGGTTTCAGAGCTTCCATATTGGGGCTTTCCTTGTATTGTAAAATTGGACCTCCAAACCTGTATGGACGAATTCGTTGCAACAGGACGAAACCATTAAGACCCTCGCGCCTTTTTTATATTGTTCTTAACCCTAGTCGCTATTTTTCGTGGTTATGGTTAGTGGGGGTTTAAAACCCCCGCTACTTGTTTCATATTTTGCAGGGCAAACGAAGAAGGAGAAGGCGTGGCATCATGTGGTTGGAAGGTTTAAATCTGGCGCGTTTTTTTGTTTATACCATTAATATTTGTTTTTTCTTATATAATAATCATTTTCCATTCATATAATAAACACGCTGGATAGCTCAGTTGGTTGGGAACGTGGCTTGGTGAGTGCTGGGACCTGGGTTCGATTCCCAGGTCCCCCATATAATTGATGATTTTTGTTTTAACACGTTCTAGTGCAGCTTTCGTTCAATGGCCCATCATGCGCCCTCACGTCTAAGCCTGCCAAGTGGCTTCAAGGTCCAATCCAGTGGCCACATAATGAAATCCACGGTATGCTCCAGTCAATGAGCGTGCACACAATCTGAAAAGTCAACAAGCCCTTGTGCTAATGGGCCAGAATTCCTCAAAGTTCACCTCCACATGGGCCAGACACCCCCCTTGGTTTGCATATTCAATTTAATTTTCTTTTCTTTTGAATTTCTTTTAATTACTTTAATTATTATTATTATTTCACATCAAATTAATTTTCCTAATAAAAATCAGAAACTAAAAATTATAAATATTTTAATTACTTATTAATTGCATCATTAACCTATTTTTTGTAAATAAATATTAACAATTAACTTTAGTTTAATTTAGGTTTAAAATTCAATCTTTTTCTTAACAAATAAAATTCTATAGAATTAGGTTTTGATTCTTTTTTATCATTATTATTATCATTATTTATTATTATTATCATTATTAATTACTATTATTTTTGTACATAAACATGTAAATTAATTAATTAGTCTAAATTAGGTCCACTTTGACGTTTTATTAATAATTAAAATAAACTTAGAATTAGGGTTTTCTCTTGATTTTATTTTCTTTATTTTCATAAATACCAAAAAAAAACATAAAAAACATTTTCTTTTCTTTAATTAAATAAATAATTAAGTCCTAATTTAATTTAATTTCAAGCAAAGGGTCAAAACCCTCGGACGTCCTAATTTATTCTTTCGCACGTTATCCTTATTTTTTCTTATTGATTATTATGTAACTGTTCAAGGATGTAATAGTAATTAGGTTTATTGCCTTTATTTACTTTCCGCATCTTTATCAAAAACGGGTCTTTGTATTTTGGCGATGTATAGACCCGCGCCTTGTAATAGCGTAGCTTTTACCTTTCTGTCTTTTAATTTTCCGCACTCCTAACTTCTAAACTCGCATGAAAGAATGTATGGTAATTAAAAACAACTCGTAGCTCACAATGCCATGATCAAAGATAAAACATAACATGAAAACAACACACAATACACACACCACTTCTAGGGTACGCCTCACTCGTTGCCTTCGAAACGTGGTCGTCAAGTATAGGACGTTTTAGCGGTCGCTCTTATGTCCATGATCCAGTTGCCTCGAAACAGTTGCCTCGAAAACGGTTGCCTCGGATTAAAAAGGATCTAGGACATTAGGGTTACTTCTAAGGTGTCCTATTATTCCTTCGGTGACCACACTGTCCCTAAAATCGAATTGACCCGAACACCTCCAACGGTGGTGCTACCTACCTCTCAATGGTGGGATGGCACTACCTTAAGGACTTTTACACAGCCTAATTCCTTAGGGTAGGTAGATGACGCATGGATACTTTCTCTCTTCAAAAACAAATCAAAAATATTTTCACACTACACTTTCAAAAGCTTTCAAAACAAATTTTTCATACACTCTTGAGGACAGATACAAGAGTTATTCAGAAATCTTTCAAAGAAACTTTTTCAAACCCACTCACATTTTGAAAAGCAAACATTTTGAAAACATAAGATCAAGTATCTAAGAGCCCGTGGATAACCACGGATAGAAAGGGTGCTAACACCTTCCCTTTCTATAAATCTACCTCCCGAACCGAGAAACAATCTCATAAGGAATTTTGTTGTGCTTTTGTCCTGTCCATGTCGGAGAAAATAAAAGACGGTCGCGACTCTTGCTTCCGTGACATTTCGCGAACCAGCTTTAAATAGTCAGTTCTATTTCCACCGATCACAGAACTGGCGACTCTGCTGGGGAAATACTTTAAAGTGAGGTGTACCTTAGGATAGATCATACTTATGTTTTCAATTGCCTGATTTGTGTGCTTTAATATATTGGGCCTGTCTTGGGAGTTCTATAGATCCTAACCCGGATCTGGGGGATACCTCTTAGAAAGTAGCAACAAGACTGTGAGGGATCTGTGTGGGGTATACCGACACGGTTGAAGCAGTCTGCTACGTTGATGTGGCACTTTGGTGAGTACCGGTAACCCTTGAGTCAAGTCAAGGAGAGTACGGGGCCGCCGCGTGGTGTCGTGAAGCATCAACTGACCTTAGGAACCTTAATTGAACCATCCTGGCCTCTTTAGGGGTAGTGAGATAACTGACTTTGGTGCAGTCCGAAGTTGGTTGATACTCGGTACTACACTCATTGAGGGTTGTTTTCTTGGAATATTTTGATCGCCAGTTCAGTGGCTAAATCGAAACAATGAACACAGAAAACAACCCAATGATATTAAGCTCCTTAGAACCCGGTTACTTTTGATAGGACAGGTTTTGAGCCCACCAACTTCAAGAGGGTAATACCTAGACCCCATGCTGGCCTAAACTCTAAGGGTTGTCTTGTGTGACTTGTGTGCCTTACCATGTTTGGTTTTTGTGGATACTTGTGGTGTGCCTTTATCATAGCATCATAACATCATACAGCATCATATGCATTGACTAACCACTTCAGGGGTTCGAATCTTCATCTTTGTTCTTGTTTTGTAGGACATGAAAACTATCCGCAGAAAGACAATTCAGGTCAACCTTGTAAGGGTCCCTCCTCAGCTTAAGGAACTTACATCCAGGATTCCCGAGAGCTCTTCTTTTAGTGAGAAACATGGAAGACTCATCAGTTTGGTCAACACCAACATTGAGGAAGATATGATAAAGGTCCTCTTCCAGTTCTTTGACCCTCTGCACCACTGCTTTACTTTCCTGGATTATCAACTGGTGCCTACATTGGAAGAGTTCTCCCAGCTTCTGAAGATCCCTATCCTTAGTCAACTACCCTACAACGGTACGAAAAGGGAACCCAAACTTGAAGAGATTGCTAAAGCATTACGCCTGCAACCATCTGACATCAAGGGACATTGGGAAGTTAGAAGCGGTATCAAAGGATTCTTGGCCAAGTTTCTGTTTGAGAAGGCCCAAGAATGTTGGAATTCCCTTGACCTACAAGCTTTTGAAGAAGTGGTGGCACTCCTGGTCTATGGGTTGGTGTTGTTCCCGAATCCAGATCAGCTTATAGATATCAATGCTGTCAAGATCTTCATGTCCAGGAATCCTATACCTACGCTGCTTGGGGACATCCTTCACTCATGTTACACTCGAACCATGAGAAAAAGAGGTGTTCTTATGTGCTGCACTCCTCTCCTGGGAAGGTGGTTTATTTCTCACCTTCCGCAATCAGTTTTGAAGAACGAGCGGGGTTTGAGATGGTCACAACGATTGATGACTCTTACGCATGCTGATATACATTGGTGCTCTCGGTCCAGAGAGGATGTCACTATCATTGATCGTTGCGGGGAGTACCCTAATGTTCCTTTACTTGGAATCAGAGGAGGTATTACTTACAACCCGTGTCTGGCTTTGAGACAGTTTGGATACGCTCGGGGGGATGGCCCTCACGACATGTTGCTTCCTGACATAGTTTTTGACTTCGACAACGATGCACAAGGACTTTGCCAGAGATTTATCAGAGCTTAGAGGATGCCCAACAAGGTAGACAGCAAGACACTAGGGCACAGGAACTCCATCCCGTTGGAGCCTTATCTCAAGTGGGTACGAGCCCGCTCCCAGAAGCTGGTAATTCCATATCCTCATGTGCTCCCTATGATCAAAGAGCCAGTTTTGGAAGGAGAAGTGCCCTACACCATCCAACATCCTGACATGCCTACATCCTGGGAAGAAATGCAGAAGAGCTGGATCCAACTTAAGGAAGAACGGAATTCTCTTGAAGCCAGTCTACATGCTAGTGAGAAGAAGGTCTTGGAGCTCACCCGCCTACTGCACGAGGAAAAGACTCTCAACACTTACATAGCTCCAAAGAGGATGCGCAGTGTCTTTTGGGATTAGTTTACTTTGTAATTTTTGCCTATGAGGCTTTGATGTACTGAACAATTATTCCTTAATAATAACGTGTGTTCCTTTTTGTCTACAACAAATTTGAACTTTCGAACCCTTGAATGCATTGCATAAACAACATATCATGCATCATGTGCATAGCAGGTACTCTTCTTTTCAGGTTGCTTAATATTCTTCGCTTTTTATTTCAGCAGCCATCATGAACCCTGAATCATCTACTGAGCAATCCATCAAGGCCCTCCAGGCTCAGAACGCCCAGTTCCAAGAGTTGATCATGAGTTTAGCCCAAGGTCAAGAGGAATTGAAGGCTTTGCTGGTAAAGAAGAAGAAGAAGAGAACTGTACTATTCAACACTAGCCGGAGGTTTGGCAACACACTGCAAAATGAGGCTGATCAAGCTGGTTCTTCTGTAGGGAAAGGCAGTCCCCAAGGGGGAAGGGTTCCTAGTCCTGTGGTCTCTGACAACGAGACTGATTTCAATGAGGAGCAGTATCCTCCCGCTGAAGACAAGTACAAGCAGTTAGAGGATCGTCTGAATGCCATGGAAATTCAACAAGTGCTTGGGTTGGATTTCGGAGACCTGGGTCTATCTTCTGGTGTGGTAATCCCACATAAGTTTAAGGCACCATCTTTCGCAAAGTATGACGGGGCGTCCTGCCCTAAGCTACATCTCAGATCTTATGTGCGGAAGATCCAACCATATACTGTGGACAAGAACTTATGGATCCATTTCTTCCAGGAGAGTCTTTCAGGGACTCATCTCGAATGATTCTATCAGCTAGATGGAATAAAGGTTCGTAATTGGGAGGACTTGGCTACTGATTTTTACAAGCAGTATCAGTACAATGCCGACCTCTCTCCTACACGTACCCAACTCCAGGGTATGTCGCTAGGATCAGGAGAAGGTTTTAAAGAGTACGCGCAGAAGTGGAGGGACCTGGCTGGCAGGGTGCAGCCACCGTTAACCGACCGTGAACTCGTGGACATGTTCTTAGGGACTCTATCTGGTCCATTCTTCAATCATCTCATCAGCAATTCGTCTGTAGGGTTTACAGAGCTCATTCTGACTGGTGAAAGGATAGAAGCTGGGATGAAATCAGGGAAGATACATAAAGGTGTGTCCTCAAGTTCTGAGAAGAAGCCTTTCAAGAAGGAAGCTAGTGCTGTGTATGGTCCCAGGAGGCAAAATAAACCGGAACGCCGTCAAGCTGTCAACGCGGTAGTGATTGCAAAGCCTGCTGCCGCTCCTCGGCAACCTAACCAACCAAGGGGTGAGAGACCCAGAAGAGAATATACTCGTCTTAGTATGACCTTGTCGCAGATCTTGCCGCAACTGCTATCGACCAACTTGGTAACCGTCAGAGAAGCTCTGAAGGTGGTAAACACAACCTCTCCGAAGTATAATCCTAACGCCCGCTGTGCTTATCACTCTGATAGCCCGGGGCATTCTACTGATGATTGCTGGGCCCTAAGAA
This sequence comes from Vicia faba, assembly GCA_948472305.1. Taxonomy (NCBI): domain Eukaryota; kingdom Viridiplantae; phylum Streptophyta; class Magnoliopsida; order Fabales; family Fabaceae; genus Vicia; species Vicia faba. Next base: position 918,030,768 of record OX451738.1, read on the forward strand.
ATAAGGTTCAGGACCTTATCAATGCCAAGGAAATACAGTTTGAGGCGCCCGAAAGGCCCAACATTGTGACTGCTCATATGCCCCAGCATGGAGTAAATGCTATTGAGGAAGACCTGTATGCAGTTTCTGTGGATGATGTTGCTACCCCTCTATTGACTGTCAAGAGGAACCTGTTGCTAGCCGGTTTATTTCCGGGTTGTAGCAAGGGTTGCCTTCTATGTGCAGTTTTACCTACTGGTTGTCCGTTGCTGAAGTCAGGGGTCCAAAACCTGATGGATAGCAAAGAAATCTTGTTCAAGAAGACCGTTGTTCCTATTGTTCCTATTGTTCCTACTGAAGAAGTATCCGTTGTCACCATTTTCAACAATCCTACCAAGGCTCCCCCGAGGAAGCCAGTCAAAATCATGTCTGTTGCACCCATCATTATTACTGTTCCGGGGCCCCTCCCCTATAAATCTGACAAGGCTGTCCTATGGCACTATGGGGAGATGTGTATGTGCTCGGAGTGAAGCAGGAGTTCAACACTAATACCGGCATCAGTAACATCACCGGTCCCGCTAAAGTTACTCGCAGTGGCAGGCTCTTCTCGCCTGACATTGCGCCACCAGTTATCCGAAGACCTCTTATCATCACACCTACAAGTGCGCCTGTTTCCTCTCCTGATCAAGCTTCTACCCCCGCTGCCGAGTCATCTGACACTCTGGGCAAGGGGATTGCTACTGATATGCCTGCCCAGATGGAGGCACCAAAGACTGTTAATGTTGAAGCGTCACAGCAAGAGATGGAAGAAATCCTTAAGATTATCAAGAAGAGCGATTTCAACGTCGTTGAACAGCTGGGGCATACCCCCTCTAAAATCTCTATTCTATCACTGCTGTTATGTTCAGAGGCCCATGCCAAGGCCCTGATTTATTTCCTAAAGATGGCCCATGTGCCACAAGAAACGTCTGCGGACCAATTTACTGATTGTGTGGCCAACTTGACCGCTGACAATGGGTTGGGTTTCTCTGACGCTGATCTGACCGCTAAGGGAAAGAACCACAACGATGCCCTGCATGTCTCCATTGAATGCAGGGGCACTACTCTTGCACACGTGTTGGTGGACACCGGTTCCTCACTGAACGTATTGCCCAAGAAGGCCTTAGACAGGTTGGATTATGAGGGTTTGGAGTTGAAACCTAGTAACATCGTTGTCCGAGCCTTTGACGGGTCGAAGAGGATGGTACATGGTGAGGTAGATATTCCAATTCGTGTTGGTTCTCAAGTCTTTGATTCAACGTTCTATGTGATAGACATCCGTCCATACTATTCTTGTTTGCTGGGTCGTCCCTGGATCCACAAGGCTGGGGCTGTGACCTCCACTCTACACCAAAAGCTCAAATACCCTGTCAGAGGGAAGATTGTTACGGTGCAGGGGGAGGAAGAATACATGGTTAGTCATCTGAACTCATTCCGGTATATAGAGATGGACGGGGAGTTCATTGAGACCCCCTTTCAACATTTTGAAGAGGTACCTCCAACATTGGCGTCAGTAGAGACAGTGATTGAAGAAGACTCTCCTTTGAAGATGGCTTCCTTGAAGGACGCTCGGGCTGTGATTGAAAAAGGTGAATGTGCAAACTGGGGCAGGCTCCCTGATTTTACTCCAAAGACTGACAAGTTTGGGTTGGGCTTCACTGCAGAGGCTCAGAGGGCTGTATGCAAAGCAAGGATCGGAAGACCTCCCGTGTTCATCACCAACCCGGGAGTGAATGCTATTGAAGGCAATGCGGAGGAATCTGAGTTTGATAGCTAGATCTACCCGACGATCGAAGGTGGACTGAACAATTGGACTGCAAAAGACTACATACCTGTTACTTTTGTTACTCAGTAATGAACTCCTTTATTTTTTAAATTTGTAATGAACAATAATGTGAAACTTTATGGCCCGGTGTCCTACCCGGGGCACCGCGGTTTCATTTGTGAGGGCTTATTACTTGTCATTTCCATATATCATGAATAATAACATTGGAAGTTTTTCGCATTTCAAATCTTGTGCTCCCTTTCTTTCTTTCTTTATTGCAAAACAGCTATATTTACACACACTCACTCATACAGATTTCAATCCACTCTGGATCTCACTGGTAACGACTCTGCTACTGCCAGTTATGACTTCGAAAATCCGATCAACTTAGCTGAAGACGAAGGTGAAGATGATTGCGAAGTGCCTGGTGAGCTTGCAAGACTGCTACTCCAGGAAGAGAGGGCCATTCAGCCACATGAAGAGCCAATGGAAACGGTAAATCTGGGTACTGAGACAGACAGAAAGGAAGTCAAGATTGGTGCCAATCTAGAACTCAGCGTGAAACAACGGTTGATTCAGATGTTGCATGATTATGTAGAGATCTTCGCCTGGTCTTACGAAGACATGTCTGGGTTGGATACTGACATTGTGGTCCATCACTTGCCTACCAAGGAAGAATGCCCTCCGGTAAAGCAAAAGGTCCGCCGTATGCATCCAGAGATGTCTGAGAAAATCAAAGCTGAGGTTATGAAACAATTTGATGCCGGGTTTCTAGCAGTGACTTCTTACCCTCAGTGGGTTGCCAACGTGGTTCCGGTGCCGAAGAAAGACGGCAAGGTCCGAATGTGTGTTGATTACAGGGATTTGAATAGGGCGAGCCCCAAGGATGACTTCCCTCTGCCTCACATCGATGTTCTGGTTGACAACACTGCTCAACATAAGGTATTCTCCTTCATGGACGGTTTCTCCGGATATAATCAAATCAAAGTGGCTCCGGAAGACATGGAGAAGACCACTTTTGTTACTCAGTGGGGCACCTTTTGCTACAAGGTTATGCCATTTGGGTTGAAAAATGCTGGGGCAACCTACCAACGTGCCATGGTCGCTTTATTTCATGACATGATCCATCATGAGATAGAAGTATATGTCGATGATATGATTGCAAGGTCCCAAACTGAGGAGGAACACCTTGACCACCTACAAAAGCTGTTTGACCGTCTGAAGTTGTACAAGCTGAGGTTGAACCCAAACAAGTGCACCTTCGGCGTAAGATCTGGAAAATTGCTAGGCTTCGTCGTAAGCGACAAAGGTATTCAAGTGGACCCTGCCAAGGTTAAAGCCATACAAGAGATGCCAGTTCCTAAGACAGAGAAAGAAGTCAGAGGCTTTCTGGGACGTCTGAATTACATTGCCTGATTCATCTTGCACCTAACTGCTACCTGTGAACCAATCTTCAAGTTGCTGAAGAAAGATCAAGTAGTACGTTGGAACGATGAATGTCAGGCCGCTTTCGACAGAATCAAAGAGTATCTCCAAGAACCACCCATTCTTATGCCACCAGTTGAAGGGAGATCTCTAATACTATACTTGACGGTACTTGACAGCTCGATGGGGTGCGTGCTGGGGCAGCATGACGAGTCTGGCCGAAAAGAGCACGCCATTTATTACCTTAGCAAAAAGTTTACCGACTGTGAGACCCGATACTCACTGCTCGAGAAAACTTGATGCGCTTTGGTATGGGCTGCTCGCCGGCTGAGACAGTATATGCTGACTCACACTACCTTGTTGATCTCAAAGATGGATCCAATCAAGTACATATTCGAAAAGCCTGCTCTGTCTGGAAGAATATCAAGATGGCAGATGATCTTGACGGAATACGACATCCAGTACACGACTCAGAAAGCAATCAAAGGAAGTGTATTGGCAGACCATTTGGCACACCAAGCAGTGGACGACTACCAGTCAATGAACTTTGAGTTTCCAGACGAGAGTATCATGGTAGTGACTGATTGTGAAGTACCTGGACCGGATGAAGGACCTGAGGAAGGATCCCGATGGTCTATGCACTTTGACGGAGCCTCCAACGCTTTGGGTAACAGTATCGGCGCTGTGATCATATCCCCAAAAGGCACTCATACTCCACTTACTGCCCGACTATGTTTCAACTGCACCAACAACATGGCGGAGTATGAGGCATGCATCATGGGTCTTCAAGCTGCGATTGACTTAAGGATCAAGTTTCTGAGTGTCTTCGGAGATTCCGCTCTCGTGATCAATCAGATCAAAGGAGAGTGGGATACGAAACACCCAAACCTTATTCCTTATAAAGAATGTGTATTAACGTTAATCCCCCATTTTACAGAGATAACTTTTGAACACTTCCCAAGAGAGGAGAATCAGTTGGCGGACGCGCTGTCTACGATGTCTTCTATGTTCAAAGTCAAATGGGATAATGAGGCTCCCCGGATCATTATCTGGAAACTAGACGAACCTGCATACTGCTGTGATCTTGAGGCTGAGGGGGTAACTGAAAAACCTTGGTATCATGAGGTGAAGAGGTATCTGGAAGCTCAAGAATACCCCGAGGGCGCATTTGTCAATGACAAGAAGTTTCTGAGAAGGTTCACAGCAAAGTTCTTCCTCAGCAATGGCATTCTCTACAAGCGAAACCATGATTCAACCTTACTGCGCTGTGTGGATAAGATCGAAGCAGAAAGAATCATGGCAGAGCTACATGAAGGTACCTTCGGAACACATTCCAGTGGGCATACCATGGCAAAGAAAATCCTCCGGGAAGGATATTTCTGGTCCACAATGGAAGCTGACTGTTACCAACATTCTCGGACATGTCATAAGTGCCAGATTTACGCAGATAAGGTGCACGTTCCTCCAGTCCCTCTGAATGTCCTGACTGCACCTTGGCCTTTTGCAATGTGGGGCATTAATATGATCGGCGAGATTAAACCTACGGCATCCAACGGGCATCGCTTCATCCTAGTGGCAATCGATTACTTTACAAAGTGGGTTGAAGCAGCTTCCTACGCTACCGTAACCAAGAACGTCGTGGCACGGTTCATTCGGCACAACCTGATTTGTCGATACGGTGTCCTAGAAAGGATCATTACAGAAAATGGTACCAATCTTAATAACAAGATGATCACTGAGCTCTGCGAGCAATTCAAGATACAGCACCATAACTCTTCTCCTTACCGGTTGAAGATGAACGGGGCTGTAGAAGCAGCAAATAAGAATATCAAGAAGATTGTGCAGAAGATGACAGTGACCTATAAGGATTGGCACGAGATGTTACTGTTTTCTCTTCATGGGTACCGTACCTCAGCAAGGACGTCAACCGGGGCAACTCCCTTTTCCTTGGTCTACGGCATGGAGGCAGTCTTGCCGATTGAAGTCCAGATACCCTCTCTCCGGATAATGAAGGATGCAGGCTTGAGCGAGATGACTGGATCCAGACTCAACTTGATCAGTTAAACCTAATTGACGAAAAGAGACTCACTGCTATTTGTCATGGTCAAACGTATCAAAAACGGATGATCAGGGCATTTAACAAGAAAGTCAGACCACAAGAGTATCAAGTCGGGGACCTGGTAATCAAACGCATCATTCTTCCTCAAAGTGATCCCAGGGGAAAATGGACCCCTACGTACGAAGGGCCATTTGTGGTTAAACATGTCTTCTCAGGAGGAGCCATGATTCTAACCACCATGGATGGTGACGACCTTCCTCACCCCGCCAATGCAGGCATAGTAAAAAGATACTACGCATGATAAATGACCCGCTAGGTTGACATACCTAGGCAAAAATTAGGGCTTCCCGGCGGACCAAAAGGGTTCGGGCAAAAATAAGGGATGAAATGAAAAAATCTGTACACCCGGCAAGTCGAAAACCTCAAAAAGGCGGCTTGGGAAAAAATGGGTATCCCGGTGGACTGAAAACCCGAAAGGGCGGTCCAGGCAAAAGTTAGGGATTAAAGCGTAATACTATGTCTCATTGGATCACCTTGCATCCAGAATCCGGTTTCAACATCAAGTTCAGACGATATCGATCAATCAGCTTCATCGTCAACTAAGCAGCCAAGTGATGAGACGCTTGAAAACATAAAGGCGGTAGCAGAGTTGGAACCCAGTGCGATTATCTTTTTTTTCACACAGCTGTTTTGTTTTCTTTTTCACAAAATTGTATAAACTTTGTTTTTGTTCGGCGGCGTTCTCTTACTAGGACGTCAGCCTCTTGTACATAAACGCCTATTTACGGGAAAATTCAAAAATCAATACAAATTCACTTTTCAGACCAATTGCCAATTGCTTTTCCTTTTTCTGTTTTGTTTTGTAAAGAACGTCCAATGTTCAATTGTGATATATGCATTTGACACTAATTGCTAACTCATAAATATTTGAATACGAAACAAAGGATTAATTACAGGTAACATCAGAAACAGGGGCAACAATGAGTTGTCTAAGAAATCTAATTGCTCTGTCCACCAAGGTACCAAGGTAAGTTCGGCTGAAGAATGTAACCCGAATGCCTTCACTCCCCGCCGAGCAAGACAAGATGCAACAATTCTCCCAAGTAGTTGGTCTCCCATCAACCCTAACAAGGCACCGTATCTCTAGCAAGTCAGCAACACTCTCCCCGAGCAGAGTTATCCCCAGTCAGCCTCAAGGAAGTGGGTATCCTCATAAGATCTCAACATTCCCCAACGGAGTACACAAACATTCCTAACAAGCATCCCCGGAAATATTGATCTAAGATTGTTCCCCAGCGGTATACCAAACACCCCAGTGGAGCCGTTCCCCAGTCCAATCTGAAAAGTTTCCCCAGGAGAACTCAATCAATCTCCCCGTAGATTTAGGAAGCTTATCCCCAGTAGATTCTGGAAGCTTATCACCTGCAGAGTGTGAGCGCCTCTTCCCGGTTTTATTCAAAAGATTACTCCTCACCAGAGCCTATAATTGGGTTATCCTCAGCCAATTGCCACGGAAAGATCGGCCCCTGCGAAGTCTTCATATCCCCAGCGGAGTTCATCAAATTCCTCAACAGAGCTCAACAATGGTATCCCCAGCGGAGTTATCATCAACACCTCAGCAAAACATCTCTCCCTGTAGAGTATTTCCCCGCAGAGTAATGTCTTCACCAAGCTTATTCCCCAACGGAGTCATCTTCTCCTACAGGTTCATTCTTGCAACCATCATCCCCAGCGGAAATGAAGAACTTCACTCTTCAACGTCAGCCCAGGATTTGACTTCCCGGCATTCGTCAAGGATTTATTTTCCTAGACAAAAATTACATTCACCAACATCACATCTTCATACATTATAGCACGCACATACGCATCAGGAACATACAATCCCATTTATTTTGAGAACGTCATGCATTTCATACATCATGACATTGCATACAACTAACGTTTTGTCTTTTCAGGACAAAAGTCAATACAAAGATGATTACTATCAACTGTCGCAATTCCAGATTCGATACCTGTATCTAGCCAGGGCATATCTGTGAGCGATTGTTTTTCGGACTCGATTCCTATATCCTGCCAGGGCACGTCTAAAGAGTTTGATGATCCGATTCATGTATCCTGCCAGGGTGTATCTGTTGATGACTATTTTCAGGACTCGATTCCTGTATCCTGCCAGGGCACGTCTAAAGAGTTTGAAGATTTGATTCCTGTATCCTGCCAGGGTGTATCTGTTGACGACTATTTTCCGGACTCGATTCCTGTATCCTGCCAGGGCACGTCTGAAGAGTTTAAAGATCCGATTCCTGTATCCTGCCAGGGTGTAATTGTTGACGACTATTTTCTGGACTCGATTCCTGTATCCTGCCAGGGCACGTCTGAAGAGTTTGAAGATTCGATTCCTGTATCCAGTCAGGGCATATCTGTTGACGAACTATTTTCCGGACTCGATTCCTGTATCCTGCCAAGGCACGTCTGAAGAGTTTGAAGATCCGATTCCTGTATCCAGCCAGGGCGTATCTGTTGACGACTATTTTCCGGACTCGATTCCTGTATCCTGCCAAGGCACGTCTGAAGAGTTTGAAGATCCGATTCCTGTATCCTGCCAGGGTGTATCTGTTGACGACTATTTTTCGGACTCGATTCCTGTATCCTGCCTGGGCACGTCTGAAGAGTTTGAAGATCCGATTCCTGTATCCTGCCAGGGTGTATCTGTTGACGACTATTTTCCGGACTCGATTCCTGTATCCTGCCAGGGCACGTCTGAAGAGTTTGAAGATCTGATTCATGTATCCTGCCAGGGTGTATCTGTTGACGACTATTTTCCGGACTCGATTCCTGTATCCTGCCAGGGCACGTCTGAAGAGTTTGAAGATCTGATTCCTGTATCCTGCCAGGGTGTATATGTTGACGACTATTTTCCGGACTCGATTCCTGTATCCTGCCAAGGCACGTCTGAAGAGTTTGAAGATCCGATTCCTGTATCCTGCCAGGGTGTATCTGTTGACGACTATTTCCGGAATTGATTCCTGTAGCCAGCCAGGGTACGTCTGAAGAGATTGAAGATTCGATACCTGTATCCAGCCAGGGCACATCCACATAAAGAGTTTGAAGATCAACCGGTAATAGGCCAGGTAATTATCTTTCTTTCTCAGGTACGCAAGTTCTCGCTAAGGAATCTCTTACGCGATCGACACCCAGATGGCATTTATAAGCCCATCCACATACCGAAAGTCTCCAAATGGCATCTGTAAGCCCATTCCCGTCATCACACTACTGACACTCTATTATGTGAGTGCAAATTTCTGGGCACTCTAGTGTTCAATCATCTTCCACCTTCGGATTACGAAAGGCACGCCAGCCAATCTACATCCTCAGGTCTAAGAAGATTGAACAAGGGCAACTGTTGTACCCCAAAATTTTCCCTCCCATATTCTTCAAGATGTGTCAAGATCAAACTTCAAAATCTCTCAAGGATTGCACAGTTCAACTGCCTCCTAACACAGTCAAAATTAGGGTTTTGGTTCTTGCCAAGAAATTGAGGTTTTCAAGGGTCCAATCAAGTCTCATATGCCTATATACATTGTCAAGCATCCATATATCAAGTTTCAAGACTCACAGCATCAAGCTACACAGTCAAAAGCCTTAATTGCTTCACAGTCAACTGCAGGGGTAAAATGGTCATTTGACAGTCAAAAGTCAAAAAATTTGGTCAACATCTTATCTTGAAGCCACAATCATCATTTGATCAATTCTTGATCATGATTCCACAAGCATGGCTCAAAAATCATCAAGATGCAAAAGTTTCTATTTTAGGACAGCTGAAAAGTCAACTGTAACTTGACCAAGGCATAACTTTTTCATGGTTCATCAGAAAAATTCCATCCAATGCTAATTTTGAAGGGAATGACATTTCCTACAACTCATATTCACACTCCAAGTCCAAGAAATGCTCTCACAAAAAGTTATCAATTTCTACATTATAGGTCATTTTCAAAGGTCAACAAAAAGGCACTTTAAGTCAAAGACAATAACTTGATATTGGTAAATCAAAATGACATGGGATCAAAAACATTGGTTAGAGGACTTCAAGAACTTTCCAAAATGTCAAAGAACATGTCCATAGCTTCAAAATTGAGCAAGATATGCATTGGAGAAGTTGGGAAATTTTTGGGAACTTTCAAAAGTCAACTTTGCCTAAAACACTTCAATTTTGCTAATGGGCCTCAAATTCTTTCTTGAATATCTACCCAAAGCCTATGCACGACCCATTGAACTTAAAATGATTTATTTTATTATTTTTAATTAATTAATTGAATTTTTATTATTATTAATTCATTTAATTGGTTTTAATTGTAGAAAAAATATCAAAGCATGGTTGTCAAATCTTTTTATGAAGCAAATACACTCCACACATGCTAAAGATTTCGTGCATCACTCAAGGGGACAAGATCTTCCATAATTGGCAAGGTTTTCATGGAAAAAGATTGAAAATTACATGATTGAAAATCAAGGATTTGAAACATTAATTCATGGACTTTTGGGCAAAGGTTTTGACCTAATTTGCATCACATACATATGCTGAGTGAAACCCTACTCAAGGACACACGTGAAAGCTGCTAAAAATTCCATAGCCAATTTGCAAAAAACAAAGAAAGTTTTGAAACTGAAATCCTACTTGCATCGCGTTTCAAAGCCTAAAAAGGATTCAATCACCTTGCCTGAGTCTCCAGGAAGCATTTGGCATCAAGAACCAGTCCAAACACGCGAAGAATCAAAGAACATAAGCCCTACGGTTTGCCATATTTTCCAGAATTTCATATCATGATTCATGCGCATTTGGTACATATTATTGGGTGTTTTGTATTCACAGGAACCTTCTGAAGCTAATGACATGGTTTAATTGCATTATAGCATCCTGTATCAAAATCTGCCATGAACAAACGTTAGGGTTTCAGAGCTTCCATATTGGGGCTTTCCTTGTATTGTAAAATTGGACCTCCAAACCTGTATGGACGAATTCGTTGCAACAGGACGAAACCATTAAGACCCTCGCGCCTTTTTTATATTGTTCCTAACCCTAGTCGCTATTTTTCGTGGTTATGGTTAGTGGGGGTTTAAAACCCCCGCTACTTGTTTCATATTTTGCAGGGCAAACGAAGAAGGAGAAGGCGTGGCATCATGTGGTTGGAAGGTTTAAATCTGGCGCGTTTTTTTGTTTATACCATTAATATTTGTTTTTTCTTATATAATAATCATTTTCCATTCATATAATAAACACGCTGGATAGCTCAGTTGGTTGGGAACGTGGCTTGGTGAGTGCTGGGACCTGGGTTCGATTCCCAGGTCCCCCATATAATTGATGATTTTTGTTTTAACACGTTCTAGTGCAGCTTTCGTTCAATGGCCCATCATGCTCCCTCACGTCTAAGCCTGCCAAGTGGCTTCAAGGTCCAATCCAGTGGCCACAGAATGAAATCCACGGTATGCTCCAGTCAATGAGCGTGCACACAATCTGAAAAGTCAACAAGCCCTTGTGCTAATGGGCCAGAATTCCTCAAAGTTCACCTCCACATGGGCCAGACACCCCCCTTGGTTTGCATATTCAATTTAATTTTCTTTTCTTTTGAATTTCTTTTAATTACTTTAATTATTATTATTATTTCACATCAAATTAATTTTCCTAATAAAAATCAGAAACTAAAAATTATAAATATTTTAATTACTTATTAATTGCATCATTAACCTATTTTTTGTAAATAAATATTAACAATTAACTTTAGTTTAATTTAAGTTTAAAATTCAATCTTTTTCTTAACAAATAAAATTCTATAGAATTAGATTTTGATTCTTTTTTATCATTAGTATTATCATTATTTATTATTATTATCATTATTAATTACTATTATTTTTGTACATAAACATGTAAATTAATTAATTAGTCTAAATTAGGTCCACTTTGACGTTTTATTAATAATTAAAATAAACTTAGTATTAGGGTTTTCTCTTGATTTTATTTTCTTTATTTTCATAAATACCAAAAAAAAAACATAAAAAACATTTTCTTTTCTTTAATTAAATAAATAATTAAGTCCTAATTTAATTTAATTTCAAGCAAAGGGTCAAAACCCTCGGACGTCCTAATTTATTCTTTCGCACGTTATCCTTATTTTTTCTTATTGATTATTATGTAACTGTTCAAGGATGTAATAGTAATTAGGTTTATTGCCTTTATTTACTTTCCGCATCTTTATCAAAAACGGGTCTTTGTATTTTGGTGATGTATAGACCCGCGCCTTGTAATAGCGTAGCTTTTACCTTTCCGTCTTTTAATTTTCCGCACTCCTAACTGCTAAACTCGCATGAAAGAATGTATGGTAATTAAAAACAACTCGTATCTCACAATGCCATGATCAAAGATAAAACATAACATGAAAACAACACACAATACACACACCACTTCTAGGGTACGCCTCACTCGTTGCCTTCGAAACGTGGTCGTCAAGTATAGGACGTTTTAGCGGTCGCTCTTATGTCCATGATCCAGTTGCCTCGAAACTGTTGCCTCGAAAACGGTTGCCTCGGATTAAAAAGGATCTAGGACATTAGGGTTACTTCTAAGGTGTCCTACTATTGCTTCGGTGACCACACTGTCCCTAAAATCGAATTGACCCGAACACCTCCAACGGTGGTGCTACCTACCTCTCAATGGTGGGATGGCACTACCTTAAGGACTTTTACACAGCCTAATTCCTTAGGGTAGGTAGATGACTCATGGATACTTGCTCTCTTCAAAAACAAATCAAAAATCTTTTCACACTACACTTTCAAAACTTTCAAAACAAATTTTTCATACACTCTTGAGGACAGATACAAGACTTATTCAGAAATCTTTCAAAGAAACTTTTTCAAACCCACTCACATTTTGAAAAGCAAACAATTTGAAAACATAAGAGCAAGTATCTAAGAGCCCGTGGATAACCACAGATAGAAAGGGTGCTAACACCTTCCCTTTCTATAAATCTACCTCCCGAACCGAGAAACAATCTCATAAGGAATTTTGCTGTGCTTTTGTCCTGTCCATGTCAGAGAAAATAAAAGACGGTGGCGACTCTTGCTTCCGCGACATTTCGCGAACCAGCTTTAAACAGTCAGTTCTATTTCCACCGATCACAACCTCTATTTCATGATGTATCATGTCGTGAAATAAGGCTACCATGGCACCCTGATAGGTTGCCCCAGGATTCTTCAGTTTGAATGGCATAACCTTGTAGCAGAATGTGCCCCACTATGTGACAAAGGTTATTTTCTCCATGTCCTCAGACGCCATTTTGATTTGGTTGTAGCCTGAGAAGCCATCCATGAAGGAAAACACTTTATGCTGTGCCGTATTGTCAACTAGAACATCAATGTGGGGAAGTGGAAATCATCCTTAGGGCTTGCCCTATTCAAATCTCTGTAGTCCATGCACATTCGTACCTTGCCATCCTTTTTAGGTACGGGAACAACATTGGCAACCTATTGCGGATAGGAAGTGACAGCCAAGAATCCAGCATTGAATTGTTTCATGACTTCTACCTTAATCTTCTCTGGCATGTCTGGTCGTATTCGACGAACCTTTTGTTTTACTGGTGGACAGTCTTCTTTTGTTGGTAGGCGATATACCACAATATCTGCATCAAGTCCTGGCATGTCTTCATACGACCAGGCAAAGTCCTTAACATAATTGTGCAACAACTAAATCAGACGCTCCTTAACATTGGTTTCCAGATTGGCACCCACCTTGACTTCTCTTTTGTCTTCTTCGGTACCTAGGTTTATTGTGTCCACTGGTTCCTCGTGGGGCTGAATGGTCCTCTCTTCTTGTTGCAGTAACCTGGAGAGTTCCCCTGGTACTTCATAATCTTCCTCACCTTCTTCTTCGGCTTAGTAGATTAGATTTTTAGAATCACAGAAGACCATAGCAGAACCGTTACCCATGGGATCCCGAATGGATGTAGACCTGCATTGTGAGTGTGAGTGTATGTAAGAGTATAGCTATCTTTGAAGGAAATAAAAATGTATAAAAGAAAAACAATGAGCACAAAGTTTGTATGCAAAAACGTCCATGATTCATTGATGTCATATGGAATGAGATAATAACCTTTACAAATGGACCATTGTGCCTCGGGTAAGACACAAGGTTTTAAGAGTCTGAATTGTTTTAATATTATAGATCCGACAAAATTCAAAGACAAACTACTATGGGATAAAAGTGATCGGGACAAAGTCTCTAGCCTCCCAGTTGCTCAGTCCTCCACTGACAGTTAGGAAAATCCATCTTCCAGGTCATAGCTGTCTTCATCATCCTCCACGGTGCTGACTTGATGATCGCTGATCTTCAAGGGTGGTCCTCCGGTACGAGCGCGGCGTACAGACTTCCGGGAACCTGAAGTGAAACCCATACTAAATTTTTCATATTTGTATGGGATATATGGGAGTTGGCCCCAAATAGTGCACCCACCTTCTTCTATCATCGCCTTGGCATCCTTCAAAGACGACATCTTGAGCGGGGGCCTTGTAATTTTGGGGACTTGAGACACATCCTTGGTTACTGCTATAGTCTTCATGACTTCTTCAAAGTGCTATAATGGAGTTTCAATAAATTCACCATCTAATTCCACATATCTGAAAGAATTTAGATGGCTGACCATATACTCTTCTTCTTCATGAACGGTGATGATTTTCCCTTGAATTGGATATTTCAGCATTTGATGCAACATTGAGGTGATTGCACCAGCATTCTGAATCCACGGAAGGCCTAATAAGCAGGAATATGAGGGGCGAATATCCATTACATAAAAAGTTGAATCAAAAGTTTGGGTTCCAACTTTTATGGGGATATCCACTTCCCCATGCACCATCCTTTTTGAGCCATCGAAGGCTCTCGCTATTATGTTGCTTGGTTTCAATGTCAATCCTTCATAGTCAAGCCTATCAAGAGCCTTTTTAGGAAAAACATTCAGAGATGAACCAGTGTCCACCAAAAAATGATCCAAGGTCGTGCCCCTACATTCGACTGAGACATGTAATGCCTCATTATGCTTCCTCCCTCTTGGCGTTAAAACAACATCTGAAAAACCTAAGCCATTATCTGTAGTCAAGCTGGCTACGCGGTCTTGGAACTGATCGGCAGATGTTTCTTGGGGTACATGGGTAGTTTTCAGGAACTTTACCAAGGCCTTTTCATGCGCCTCGGAACATAATAATAAATCCAACATGGAAATTTTTGATGGAGTTTGCCCCAGTTGCTCGACTATGTTGTAGTCGCTTCTTTTTATGATCTTTAGAATTTCCTCCATCTCTTTTCGGGAGGTCTCAGGGATAGCTACTTATGGTGCCTTCGTCCGGACAAGCTTAACTAGAATACCCTTTCTTCGAGTCTCAGTTGACTCAGCAGCAGGAATGTCAGTAGGGGTGATAATAGGGATTGTAACAGTTTTGTCAACAGGAGTATTAGCAGAGATGATTGTAGGACTGGGAATAGCCTTTGGAGGAGAAACAACAACAAGAATGATTACAGGTTCATAAATAGCCTTTGAAGGAGCAATTTATGGAGAGAAAACCCTTCCACTTCGAGTGATCTTACTAGTCCCTGTGATATTACTGATATCGAAGTCAACTTTCTCAGAACTTGAATCTTCAGCAGCTGGCCAATCTTGCTTGATACCGTGGTAGTAGACATCCCCTCCATAATTCCATGGTACGGTTTTGTCTGACGAATACGGGATTGGTCCAGGCATTGTAATTATCAGTGGAGCTACCTTAGGAACTGATGTAATTCTAACGGGTTGTTTGGTGGAGACCCTGGAAGAATTGCCAGAAATGGTCACGATGGAAACATCATTATAAGAAACAAATGGAATTGAAATCTTCTCAAACAAAATCTCCTTGTTATCTATTAGGCATTGAACGCCTGCTTTTAACAAATGACAGCTGGTTGGTGAGGATAAATAGAAATGACAACTTTCATCACAGACAGGGAAAACACCAGCATTCAACAAGTTATCTTTGATAGTCAGGAGTGGGGTCACAAGTTCATCAACCAAAGTAACAAACATATCTTCCTTAACGGCGTTGACATTACGGCCGTGCTTGGGCATATGGGTATTAATGACATTGGGCTTTTCTGGCGCGTCGAATTCAATCTCTTTGGCTTCAAGAAGGTCTTGTACTTTGTTCTTCAGAGCCCAACACTTGTTAGTGTCATGGCCGAGACTCTCTGAATGGTATGCGCAGCGGGCATTAGGATGATAGTGAGGAGAGGTTGTGTTAGGGTTCTTTGGAGCTTCTTTCAAGGTCACTAGATTGGATCTTAACAAATGTGGAAATACTTGAGATAATGTCATATTAATTGGGGTGAATTGTCTGACTAGTCTTTCCGTTCTTGGTTGGTTGTTTCTTTGCTGAGCAGGCTCTGGTTTAGAAATCATGAAAGCCCCCACCATTGGACGGTGTTCAGTCCTATCTGGATTTCTCTGAGGATATACAACAACGAATTATTTCTTTCCAATGAAGGGTTTCCTTACAGCATTAGAGGATGAATATTTTTGAATTTTCCCATTCTTTATCCCGACTTCTATCCTTTCTACGGTCAATATTAACTCAGTAAAGCCTGCCGATGAACTCCCAATTAAGTGATTAAAGAAGGGACCAGACAAGGTGCCCAAAAACATGTCTACTAACTAACTTTCAGATAGAGGAGGCTGGACTCTTCCTGCTAAGTCCCTCCATTTTTGCGCATAGTCCTTAAAGCCTTCACTTGAAACCATGGCCATACTCCGGAGTTAAGTACGGATGGGTGCAAGATTAGCATTGTATTGGTATTTTTTGTAAAAGGCAGCGGCCAGATCTTCCCAGTTATGAACATTGGCTCTTTCTAACTGATAAAATCAATCAAGTTGAGTTCCAGACAGACTGTCTATGAAGAAGTGTACCCATAAATCTTTGTCAGCGGTATGAGGCTGGATTTTCCTTACATAGGACCAGAGATGCATTTTGGGACATGAAACTCCATCATATTTGGCGAACACCGGTGCTTTGAATTTTGGAGGAATGACAATCTCAGATACTAACCCTAACTCTTCAAAATCCAGTCCAGGAACTTTTTGGATTTCCATTACACTTAACCGTTCTTCCAAATTTTATACTTTTCGTCGGCTGGAGGATATTGTTCTTCAGAATAGTCTTCTTCTTCCTCTTCTGAATCTGGATGAACAACTGCTTCCTTGCCTTTCCCGTCTTGGTTGTCTTTCTCACCAGATGACGTAGCAAAGTCTAAAGTCCTTAATGCTTGCCCTTGGAATCTTCTTCCCATGTTCAGAACTCCGCTTATTTTCTTTTTCTTCTTTTTCTCTTCAACCAGCAAGGTCTTCAACTCTTCTTGTCCTTTGGCTAAAGTTAAGAACATCTGTTGAAACTGGGCATTTTGAGCTTGGAGGTCCTTCACCGTTTGCTCGAGATGCATCTTACTGAAATAAACAGTAGAAAGATGAGAAGACTTGTTGCAAGAAACTTGTTTATGTTATAATGAATGGTAAATGCATATGTAATGATTTCAAGGATTTTAAAGATTCAAATTTGTTTTAGACAAAAAGGAAACACATGTTATATTAATAAATTAAAGCTCGAGTACATCAATGCCTCTTTGGACAAAAAAAAAACTCTAAGATAAAAAGGTTGTACGCATCCTCTTTGGTGCAATGTAGGCATTCAGAGTCTGCTCCTCATGAAGTTGCTTAGTGAGTTCCAAAACCTTCTTCTCACTAGCGTAGAATTGGGCTTCAAAAGTATCTCGCTCTCCCTTGAGTTATATACAATCTCTTTGTAAGTCTTCAAGAGAGGTGGGCATGTCAGGATGTAAGATAGTGTCTGGAACATCTTCTTCCATAACAGGCTCAATGATTACCGGGAGAATGGAGGGATAAGGCATCATAAGACTCTGAGCACGAGTTCGTACCCATTTGAGATAAGGCTCAAGAGGGATGGAATTCTTATGCCCCAATGTCTTGCTATCTACCTTGTTCAACATCCTCCAAGCTCGGATAAATCTCTGGCGAAGACCTTGATTGTTGTTCTCGTAGTAAAATACCAAACTTTGAACGATCATCTAATGAGGTTCGTCCCTTCGGGCGTAACCAAACTGTCTTAAGGCTAAGCAGGGGTTGTAGGTGATACCTCTCCTAAGGCCAAGTAAACAAACATTAGGGAATTCTCCACAACGGTCGACAATAGTAACATTCCCTATAGATCAGGAACACCAATGGATGTCTGAATGTTTGAGTGTCATCAACCTTTGTGACCATCTTGAACCTTGCTCGTTCTTTAATACATATTGGGGAAGATGAGAAATAAACCATCTTGCCAAGAGAGAAGTGCAACACATAAGGACACCTCTTTTCCTCATAGTGCGAGTGTGAAAAGAATGTAGAATATCCCCTAGCAATGTAGGCACCGAGTTACGAGATATGAAGATTTTGACGGTGTTCACATCTATGACTTGGTCAGGATTTGGAAACAAAACCATCCCATAGATGAGGAGAGCCACAATTTCCTCAAAGGCTTGCAAATCCAAGGATTTCCAACAGTTTCGGGCTTTCTCAAACAAGAACTTTGTAGGAAGCCTTTGACACCACTCCTTGTTTCCCAATTAGTTGTGACATCATATGACTGCAAGTGTAGAGCTTGAGCAATCTCTTCTGGCTTTGGGTCTCTTTCCGTACCGTTGAAAGGTAGTTGGTTGAGAATGGGAATCCTTAAGAGTTGGGAGAATTCTTCCAAAGTTGGCACAAGTTGATAATCGGGAAATGTGAAGCAATGGTGTAAAGGATCAAAGAACTGAAAGAGCACCTTCATCATGTCTTCATTAGTGTTGGAAGTGACCAAGTTGAGTAGGCGACCATGTCTCTCGAAAAATGGAGAGTTTTTAGGAATACATGAAGCTAGCTCCTTAAGTTGTGGAGGGATCCTTACAAGATTGACTTGAATAGTTTTCTTGCGAATAGAATCCATGTCCTACAAAACAGAACAAAGATGAATCCCAAGATCCTTGAAATGGTTAGTGAATGATTATGATGTTATGATGTTATGTACAAGTAAATATACACAAACAAAGCAAATAAGTCCTTAGGTTTAGGCTTGTATGGAGTCTTATAGGTAAGTACCCTCTTGAAGTTTAGTTGGATCAAACCTGTCCTAGCAATAGTAACCGGGTTCTAAGGAGCTCAATATCACCGGTTTGTTTCCTTGGTCATTGTTTTAGCACCAGCCTCTTTAATGGAGACCGAAATATCCCAAAAAACCAAACATCAATGAGTGTAGTATCGAGTATCTACCAACTTCGGACAACACCAAAGCTGGTCATCTCACTACGTCCTAAAGGCCAAGTTGGTCAAGTAAAGGTTCTAAAAGTTCATTAATACTTCATGACATCACTCAGCGGCCCCGTATTCTCCTTGATTAACTCAAGGGCTACTCGTACCCACAAATATCTCACACTAACATAGATATTTCTTAGACCATATTGGTATACCCCGTACAGTTTCCACAATGTATTGCTACTTACCTATAAGGTATCTCAAATCCGGGTAGAGGATTTAAACCCAAACAAAGAACCATAATGTAAAGCATACAAGTCAAATAATGAAATCAAGTAAATGTGATCTAACCCTAAGGTAACCCCACTTTTAGAATTTCCCCAGCAGAGTCACCAGTTCTGTGATACGGTGGAAGAACTGACTTGAAGGTTTCGCGTTTGATCGCAAATGTTGAGGTTAACAAGAGTCGCCACCGACTTTTCTTTTATCCAAAAGGAAAGGTGAAAGAGCACAGGAAAGACCTTTGAGATTACTTCTTGAGTTCGGGGGGTAGATTATGAAAAGGGAAGGTATTAGCATCCTTTTCATCCATGGTTTTCCATGGGCTCTTAGTTACTTTCTAGATCACTTGCTTTTTGTTTGAAATTGTGCTTTGTGTGGTTTTTGAAAGTATTTTGTAAATAGGCCATCATTTAGGCAATCTTTGTAATGATTCTCGTTCGTAAGAATGTATATAAAGATGTTTGATCTTTTGAAAATGTTTTCAAGTTTGTAAGAGGTTTTAAAAGTGTAGGTGTTTGTTTTGAAAAATAGCAAGGATGTTTTGAAATTGAGCAAGTAATTAGGAGCATTATACCTACTCAAAAGTCTTTCTTGTTCATTTTCTTTTCCTTTGACATTGTTATCTTACCATTGATTTGGTAAGTAACCCTATCTTTGGATGTAAAAGGGATGGGCAAGGGTCATTTTATAGCCATATAAGGCAACCTATGGGACGTTTTAGCAATATTGTTTAGGGACTAGATCGTTTACCGAAGGCAACATCGAGGGTCATCGAGGCACTACGATCTTTTATCGAGGGTCTTTGCTAAAACACCCATGTTCGAGGGACATGAATATTTTTTCCGAAAGGAAACGAAATAGGATTACCCTAAGGGTGCTAGTGTACAAGTGTGTTTTATTTTCATGCATTTAGTCTTGATTAGGGTTATCTATCTGTCAATTGCATGTCTTTCCATACACCCCCTAATTACTAACAATATATGAAAGCAATAAATTGCGGAAAGTAAATATTCTACGCTATTACAATCATTAGGGGGATGGGGTGTACAAATTTAAAAAAGGGGATTGCAAGAAATTAAAGTCCTAATTATCTATTACAATCATATTGAAATAATATACAAGAATTGAAATGGACCTGTTTTGTTTTTTTGTAAAGAAATAAGTTTATTTAAGAAAATATTTTGATCTTTTTGTTCTTAAAGAAATAAAATAAGACATGTGGATATGAAACATTTTTTTGGTGTTTTTAGTTATTAAAAGCTAAAATAAGATAAATAAGAGAAAAGGGAGTCAGAATCAGCATGTTGCTGAAACGAGAAGGAACAGAAGTTCTGACTCTGATACGCTGCAAAAGAGAAAGTGTTAGTGAGAAAGTGGAGGGTCAGAAGTTTTGGGCCTAGGTACACCAAGTTCTGAGGTTGAGGGGTTCAGAAGCTATAGCGTAGCTGGGAACCTAGAAGTTCATATATCTCTGGCAAGTCAGAAGTTCTGATTGTTTGAGAGAGTGAAGTGATTATGCTATTAGGTGAGGGTATCTAGAAGTTCTGATTTAGGAGTATAGTCTGACAGATAAATGGGTAAAAAATGTCAATAAATAAACCTAAAAATATGCTTATGGGGTTAGAACCCAGGACCCTTAGAACTAATATCTTATGCACACGCTTTCTACCACTGGGGTGGCTGTACATCCGGTATTAGAAGAAAAATCATGAACATATAACATAAAGTAAGTTCTGATGATGAGCTTCATCTCTTTCTCCATGCTAATCAGAATATCTACAACTTAGTCATTTCTCAACAGAACAGAAAACACAAACATAATAATTATGGCAGGTTTCCATCATGGTTTCAGAAGCATAAAAATGTCAAGACTATAAATCAGAAACAAGCATGTATCTGTTAGTCCTAGCTTCCTTAGGAAGTTCTGAACTTATGTCCTTCCTATATAGGTAGGAAAATACATGAAACCTCAAAATATGTACAGCATCAGAATCAGGATGTCTACATTGTATTTTGAACATGCAAGTCTAACGATGCTTAAATGATATGATGAGGGTTAGAAGAAGCTTACTTTGCAACCAGAAAATGTTCTGTAAGTTGGAGCCTGGTTCTGACTTCTTGTAATGTTCTGATCAGCTTCCTCACGTACTCAGTAGACTAGAATAACCTTTAACTTGGGTTACGAATGACTGGAAAATTCAGAAGCTGTATGAATGATTGGATCAAGAAACACTTGAGGGAAGTTGGAGTTTTTATGCAAGAATCAAAATCTAGCAGGTTTTGTATTGATGTTTGCAGTTTCGGATTCCTGGAATTTTTAACAAGGTTTCAAAGCTTTTTCTTTTTAGTTTTTTCGACCCCCTTCACAGTTGCAAATGAAGTTTAATTTATATGCAAGAATTTTGTAGCTTGGAGAAATCAAAAGTAACAACATCATGCTAGCGTGCTGGCTTGTTCTTGAAGCAAGATAAAAAAGTATAGTGGTTAGAAGCTTTTAGCCGTGCCTAAGTTGGATTTGTAAGCATGAATTAAGGAAAAGTACCCTCAAATGCAAAAGCAAAGCACGGGCCCAACATACTTTTGTGCAAGAGTTTGCTTTTTCAAGGACAACAACGTACTTTTATGCCACACATGGGGAAATCCATTGGATAAAAACTCAAAAGTGGTTGTGAGCATTAAATGATGATGAGATTTATTAAACTAGAAATCCTGAAATGTGAGATTATGCATCATAGCTTAATTCTAGATCAGAAGTTCACCATCAGCGCAATTTAGAACCAACATCCAACTTTTGATCCTTTAATCTCTTTGCTCCAGCATGTTCTGAGCGAGTTCTCAGAGTTTCCAAAAAGCTTATGACATGATTTGTAAGCAATTTTTGAATTACTCTTGCAACTTCTGACTGAACCTTCGTGAAAAATGGCCCATAGGTTCTAACCAAACTCTGTCTTGAAGATGTCCAAAATTTGCTGAGTGCTTCAGTTTCATGGACGTGTCTTTGAACCTTTATAACTTGAAATTCTAGCATTTCCAAGAGAAGTTCTGTTATGAAATTTTTTAGGTCTTATTGAGATCTAAAACTCTTGCGTTAGAATATCTTTCAGAATCAGCTTGCATCATGGTGGAAATCTGGCCAGAAGTTCTGAACTCGTCATATTTCTTAAACACTTAGAAAATTTTTAGAATTTTGACTTTTCCAAAGTAATTTTGACTTTTGAATTTCTTAATGAAACAAATTTCATATTTCAACATGTCTTGATGAAATATGACTCTTGAAACTTGATTTTGATCCAAAAGTCAAAATTTGACTTTTTAGTATGCAAATGACCATTTTGCCCTTGTGAATGACTTTCTTGGAAAATTTGTAATCCAAGGCTTGGAATTGGATGGAAACAAACCTAAGGGTCCAAGATGATCCTTTGAGAAATGAGAGGGAAAATTTTGGGCTAAAACACTCTGCATGTCTCGATCAAATGCAGGGGCACTACTATGGCCCATGTGCTAGTGGACACTGGATCGTCACTGAATTTTCTGCCCAAGAAGGCTCTTGATAGGCTAGATTGTGAAGGTGTAACCTTAAAGCCCAGTAACATTGTGGTGAAGGCTTTCAACAATTTAAAAAGAATGGTTCACAGGGAGGTGGACATCCCTGTCAAAGTGGGTTCCCATACCTTTGAATCCACCTTCTACGTGATGGATATCAGGCCATCTTATTCTTGTTTGTTGGGTCGTCCTTGGATCCATGAAGATGGAGCCATTACTTCTATGCTGCACCAAATGTTGAAGTATCCAGTGAAGGGATAGATTGTCACCATGCATGGTGAAGAGGAGTACATGGTAAGTCATCTCAACTCTTTCAGGTATGTGGAAATGGGCGGTGAGTTCATAGAGACCCCTTGTCGAAATTTTGAAGAGGTTCCCCAGACTATGGCATCAACCGAGGCTATTACCAGTGTGCCAAAGATCACCAGTCCTCCTTTGAAGATGTCTTCTCTCAAGGACTCCAGAGCAGTAGTTGAAGAACGTGGGTGTACCATTTGGGGACGGCTCCCTGATTTTCCTTACAAAACTGAAAAATTTGGTTTGGGCTTTACTTCAGGAGCTCAAAGGGTTGTTCGACGTGCTCGGGCTGGAGGACCTCCCCTTTGCATTAGCAATCACGGGGTCAGTGCTATAGAAGACAATGATGAGGATTCTGATATTGACAGCTGGATCTACCCTACTACCAACGATGGACCTAGTAACTGGACGACCAAAGATTTTGTGCCGATTGCTTTTGTTCAGCAATAATTGTCTTGCTTGTTTTTCGGATTTGTAATAAACAATATAAACTCTATGGCCTTGTGTCTTACCCGAGGCACAATGGTTTATTTGTGAGGGTTATTATATGTCATTATCATATGTCATCAACAAAACATTGGACGTTTTTGCATACAAATTTTGCGCTCTCTATTTTTCCTTTCTACCTTTTACTTTGTCTATACAGTTATGCTCTTACATACACTTACGTATCAACTGCAGATCCATATCCACTCTGGATCCCATCGATAACGGTTCTTCTATTTCCAGTTATGACTCTGAAATCCGATCAACCAAGCCGAGGGCGAAGGTGAGGAACATTGTGACGTACCTGGAGAACTTGCTAGACTATTACAATAGGAAGAAAGGGCCACCTCAAGATAGGTGCAAATTTGGAGCTTAATGTCAAACAGCGATTGATACAGATGTTACATGACTATGTCGAGATCATCTCCTGGTCATATAAAGACATACCTGGTTTAGACACTGATATTGTGGTACATCGTCTGCCAACCAAAGAAGATTGTCCTCCGGTTAAATAGAAGGTATATCGTATGCGCCCTGAGATGTCAGAAAAGATAAAGGCCGAAGTAATGAAATAGTTCAATGTCGGATTCTTGGTTGTCACCTCATATCCACAATGGGTTGCCAATGTCGTTCTGGTACCTAAGAAGGATGGAAAGGTACGTATGTGTGTGGACTACATAGACTTGAATAGGGCAAGCCCCAAGGATGACTTCCCGCTTTCCCATATTGATGTTCTGGTTGACAACACTGCACAACACAAAATATTTTCCTTCATGGAAGGTTTCTCTGGGTACAATCAAATCAAGATGTCTCCTGAATACATGGAGAAGACAACCTTTGTCACGTAGTGGGGCACTTTCTGTTACAAGGTGATGCCATTTGGGTTGAAGAATGTTGGGGCAACCTATCAGCGAGCTATGGTAGCTTTGTTCCATGACATGATACATCACAAGATAAAGGTATATGTTGACGACATGATAGCCAGATCTCAAAATGTAGAAGAGCACCTCGATCATCTGCAAAAGTTGTTTGATAGGTTGAAGACGTACAAGTTGAGACGGAATCCGAACAAGTGCACCTTTGGGGTAAGGTCTGGTAAACTCCTAGGCTTCATCGTCAGTGTCAAGGGTATTCAAGTAGACCCTACAAAGGTAAAATATATACAAGAGATGCCCACTCCTCGTACTGAGAAGGAAGTTAGGGGTTTCTTGGGACGTTTGAACTACATTGCCAGGTTCATTTAACATCTGACTGCTACTTGTGAGCCAATCTTCAAGCTTCTGAAGAAAGATCAAGTGGTAAAGTGAAATGACGAATGCCAAGCTGCCTTTGAAAGAATCAAGGATTACCTTCAAGAGCCTCCAATTCTGATGCCTCCAGTTGAAAGAACACCTTTGATAATGTACTTAACAGTGTTGGATAATTTAATGGGGTGTGTGTTGGGGAAGCATGACAAGTCTGATCGAAAAGAGCATGAAATATACTACCTTAGCAAAAAATTTATCAACTGTGAAACGCGATATTCACTGCTCGAGAAAACTTGTTACGCTTTGGCACGGGAGGCTCACCGACTAAGACAGTATACGTTGACCCACACTACTTTGTTGATATCTAAGATGGATCCAATAAAATACATCTTTGAGAAGCCTGCTCTATTCGGAAGAATAACGAGATGGCAAATGATCCTAACTGAATACGACATTCAATACACAACCCAGAAAGCAATCAAGGGAAGCGTATTGGCTGATCATTTGGCTCATCAGGCTGTGGACGACTACCAATCCATGAACTTTGATTTCCCGGATGAGAATATTATGTTAGTAACTGATTATGAAGAACCTGGACCGGATGAAGGACCTGAGAAAGGATCCCGATGGACTACGGTTTTTGACGGGGCTTCTAACACGCTTGGCAATGGTGTTGGTGTTGTGATCATCTCTCCATAAGGCTGTCATATTCCTTTCACTTCCAAACTATGTTTCAACTGTACCAATAACATGGCGGAGTATGAAGCATGCATCATGGGTCTCCAAGCTGCTATTGACCTAAGGATCAAGTTCTTGAGTGTATTCGGGGATTCAGCTTTGGTACTAAGTCAAATCAAAGGCGAGTGGGACACGAAGCACCCAAATCACATCCCTTACAAAGAACATGTGCTGATATTGCTTCCACACTTTGAAGAGGTCACCTTTGAGTATTTCCCACGAGAAGAGAATCAGTTAGCGGATGCGCTAGCTACTATGTCGCCCATGTTCAAGGTCAGATGGGATAATGAGGCTCCTCGGATCACTATTGAGAGGTTGGATGAACCAGCATATTGCTATGAGATTAACACTGAAGAAGTAGGAGACAAACCTTGGTTTCATGAAGTAAAGAGGTATCTCGAGGCTCAAGAATATCCCGAGGGGGAATTTGTCAATGATAAGAATTTCTGAGAAGGTTCTCCGCAAAGTTCTTCCTCAGTAATGGAATCCTCTATAAGCACAACCATGACTCTACTTTACTTAGGTACGTAGACAAGAGCGAAGCAGATAGGATTATGGCAGAATTACATGAAGGTACCTTCGAAACCCATTCGAGTGGACATACCATGGCTAAAAAGATCCTATGGGCAGGATACTATTAGTCCACTATGGAAGCAGACTGCTATCAGCATTCACGAACTTGTCACAAATGCCAGATCTATGCTGATAATGTGCATGTACCTCCGGTTCCTTTGAACGTCTTGACGACTCCTTGGCCCTTTGTAATGTGGGGCATTGACATGATCAGAGAGATTAGACCTACCGCTTCCAATGGGCATCGCTTCATCCTGGTGGCCATTGATTATTTCATGAAGTGGGTCGAAGATGCCTCTTTTGATATTGTTACCAAGAACGTTGTGGCACGGTTTATCAAGCATAACCTGATCTATCGGTACGGTGTGCCAAAGAGAATCATCACTGACAATGGTACGAATCTTAAGAACACAATGATCAGCGAACTCTGTAAACAGTTCAAGATCCAGCACCATAATTCTTCCCCTTACCGGCCGAAGATGAATGGCGTTGTGGAGGCTGCTAACAAGAACATTAAGAAGATCATACAGAAGATGACAGTGACATACAAAGACTGGCATGAGATGTTACCATTTGCTCTTCATGGTTACCGCACCTCAGCGTGTACGTCAACATGGGCAACACCTTATTCTCTGGTATATGGTATGGAGGTTGTCCTACCTATTGAGGTCCAAATCCCTTCTTTGAGGATCATGAAGGATGCGGGTTTAAACGAAGACGATTAGATCCAGACTCGACTTGATCAACTGAATCTGATTGATGAGAAAAAGCTTACTACTATCTGTCATGGTCAGATGTACGAAAAACGGATGATCAAGGCTTTCAACAAAAAGGTCAGATGTGAGGTATATCAAGTGGGTGATCTAGTAATCAAGCGCATCATCCTGTCGCAAGGTGATCCCAGGGGGAAATGGACCCCCACATATGAAGGGCCATTTGTAATCAAGAACATATTTTCTGGTGGAGCCATGATTCTAACCACCATGGATGGTGACGACCTTCCCCACCCTGTGAATGTGAACATAGTGAAAAGATACTACGCATGAGTAAAAACCCGCTAGGTCAACTGGCCTAGGCAAAAATATGGGCATCCCGGAGAACCAAAAGGGTTCGGGCAAATATTAGGGATAAAAACAATAAATCTATACACCCGGCGAGTCGAAAACCTGAAAAGGCAGCTTGGGCAAAAAAGGCTATCCCGGTGGACTGAAAACCCGAAAGGGCGGTCCAGGAAAAAATTAGGGATTTAAGGTGTATAACTTTGTCCTGTTGGATCACCTTGCAAACAGACTTCAGTATCAGACTATCAAACTCAAGGGGTACTGATCAATCCATTCAACTTCGGACAATCAGCGAAGTAATGAGACGCTCGAAGGCATAAGGGCAATAGCAGAATTGAAACTCAATGGGATCATTATACATAGCCGCTTTCTCTTTGTATATAACTTTCTATAAATTCTTTTTGTGACGACATTTTCTTACTAGAATGTTTGTCTCCTTGTACATAAACTCCTTTTATAGGCAAACTTCAAAAAAATCAATACAAATCAGTTTTTGAAAGTTCAAAACTACTTGTTTTCTATTTTTCTGTTTTGTTTTGCAAAAACGTCCAGTGATTAATTGTGGCATATGCATATTGAATATGATTATTGTTTGCAAATATTTACATAAAGAACAGAAAGACAATTGCTAATGGCTTAAGGAATGAAGCAATGTCTAAAATCAAGTCCTAGTCTCTACAGTTTTTTCCCAAGCAGGAATTACCTTCTCCTGCAGAATTCCTCAGAGACTTGAAATCCATGTTTTCCAGCTGAGTATATTTTTGTCCCCGACAGTTTATGAAGCCTCGTCCCTGCAGAGTAAAACGACCGAAGTTTGACCTCGCATTCACCATAGAGATTTATAATCTCCAGCATCTTTCAAATCTTCATCCCCATTAGAGTTTATTTCTCTGGCAGCTGAAGATCATCCTTAACAGAGTTCCTTTTCCCTAGCTACTGAATATTCTCCAGTGGAGTCTCCAACAAAATTCTTTTCTCACTATGGAATATTCCAATAGATGAATTCTTCTCCCTCAGTGGAGCACTCCCCAAATAAAGCATCTTCTACCCAGTGGAATATTCGCAAGCAGAAGTACTTGTTTCCCCACAAATTCATTCTTAAACAGAAGACAAAAAAATCCCAGCCGAGTATTCTCAAACAGAAAGGAAATCCTAGAAAAATAATTTCTACTCATCATCCCCAGCGGAAGGAGAAGAATCACTTTTTCTACAATGGTCAGGAATTCAATTTCCAGTACTCTCCAGCAGCAGTCAGCGATTTATTTTCCCAGACTTGGATATGTCACAATAGCATTTCATGTTCATACATCATGACATGCGCATACATATTACATACAACATAATCTCATTTATTTTGAGAACATCATCACACAATTCATTTCATGCATCGCATATAATTAATCATGTACCTTTTCAGGAAAGATGGTTATCATCAATAATTCCAATAGTTCAAGGTTAAATCCATGAAGCTATACATGTCATATCTGCAGACAACTAATGGAAAATCAGTTCCCGAAACCAAACGGGACAACTAATCTACGTGATCACATGAGGCAGCCCTACTACCCAGGCTTTATTTCGAAGTAACCCTACTACCCAGGTTCCTTCTCACAGCCCTACCACCCAGGCTTTATTCCGAAGCATCCCTACTACCCAGGATTTATTTCGAAGTAACCCTACTACCCAGGTTCCTTCTCACAGCCCTACCATCCAGGCTTTATTCCGAAGAAGCCCTACTACCCATGCTTTATTTCTAAGTAACCCTACTACCCAGGTTCCTTCTCACAGCCCTACCACCCAAGCTTTATTCCCAAGCAGCCCTATTACCCACGCTTTATTTCGAAGTAAACCTACTACCCAGGTTCCTTCTCATAGCCCTACCACACAGGCTTTATTCTGAAGCATCCCTACTACCCAGGCTTTATTTCGAAGTAACCCTACTACCCAGGTTCCTTCTCACAGCCCTACCACCCAGGCTTTATTCTGAAGCAACCCTACTACCCAGGCTTTATTTCAAAGTAACCCTACTACCCAGGTTCCTTCTCACAGCCCTACGACCCAGGCTTTATTCCGAAACAGCCCTACTACCCAGGCTTTATTTCGAAGTAACCCTACTACCCAGGTTCCCTCTCATAACCCTACCACCCAGGCTTTATTCCGAAGCAGCCCTACTACCCAGGCTTTATTTTGAAGTAACCATATTACCCAGGTTCCTTCTCATAGCCCTACTATCCAGGCTCCTTTTCATGAATTACCTGACGCAGTTTTACATGGACGTGTCCCGAGAAAGCCCTATACAGGTTCCTTCTCTTTTATCTCCGGATAACAGTTTACAACACTATAAAACCTGGACCCGGCCAGATACGGTTGATTTCATATTCCCTAGTAAGTCGTCGTAAAACCCGGACTCAACCATATAACAGCTTACTTTTGTCTCATCAATCAAGAGTTAATTCCCCAGTAGAGTAATGTACAACTGAAGCTCCTAGACTCTATTTCCCAGGACATAAATCAACATTCCTCGGTGAAGTCCTCCTCAACAGCAGGTACAGGAATTCTCGCAAAGGAATCTCTTATGCAACTGATATCTTTTTTGGATGGCATCTTTAAGCCCATCTCCGACGATTCTCCGTCACCTTCCAAATAGCATATGTAAGCCTATTCCCGATATTATCAATCAACATTCACTTCATGCGAGTGCAAATTTTTGGGTACTCTAGTGTTCAATCATCTTCCACCTTCAGATCACGAAAGGCAGACAAGCCAATCTACATCCTCAGGTTTAAGAAGATTGATCAGGGGCAGCTGTTGTACCCCAAAATTTTCCCTCTCATTTTACTCAACACATGCCTATTGAGGTCCTCAACTTGCCCAAGGATGCCCAATAATTGATCATACAAATTCTCCCCCTAAGGCAATGAACCCCCAACTAGGGTTTCCATTTGAATCAGGATGTATCAACTCCAAAGACTTCAATTACTTTCCATGGTCCTATTATGCCTCCAAGAATGTCCATGACAAATTTCATTCCTTGCAGAACAAGTTTGCACAGTCAATTGCCCAAATGCCTAAAAATCAACTATACTGGGTCAAAAGTAAATTGTGGCCTATATACAGTCAAACTTCAAAAAAAATTTGTCAACAACATTGTTTTGAAGTGATAATCATCATTTGATCAAGGTTTGACCATGATTCCTTAAGAAATGCTCCTAATTCATCAAAAGTCAAATTTGCAAAATTAGGGTTTCTATAGGAAAAGTCAACTGAACATTGACTGGGCATAACTTTCTCATACTTTGTCCATTTTTCCCCAACCAAAGCCCATCTTGAAGAGAATCCAATTCCCTACAATCCATATTTTATCTTCAATTTCAATAAGTGCACCATTTGAAAGATGCGAGCTCATACATTACATGTCGTTTTTAGAAAGTCAACAAAAGACACTTTTTGTCCATACCTTTTACATCAAGATAACATCTTCAAATGCAAAACTGATTAAATGATGAATTGAAGTAGACATCTTGAGCTTTCCAAAAAGTTAAAGATTGTCTCCTTGGGATAAAAATTGAGCAAGTTATGGTTTTCCCAAGTTGGGAAATGTTTGGAAAATTCAAAAATCCTACATCTTGCAAAGTTGAGTTTTCCAGGCATTAACTCATTTCTTTGAGTTTTAAACTTCTCCATGGCATATTATAGGACCCATAAGCTCTTCCCTTGTGGTCTTACTTTTTATCCATTTATTTTCCATTTATTTGGATTTATTTTCAATAAAACATGAAATAAGTGGTTTAAATAACAAAGGGAGGTGTATAGCATAAATGGGCTTGGAATTATCTTGAACAAGGGCCCAAGACATGCAGCAAATGATGTCCAAGCTCATCCCCTTCAAGAAATGGCGCAAAAGTCATTTTGAGAAAGTTTTCAAATTTTGCATTATGGTTCTTTAAAACATCAATTTGGCAAGTTTTTAAATATTATATCAATAGTTCATTACAAGGCATTATGGCATGGATTTTGCATTCAAGACCATTCATTCCTTCCCTCCTATATATATTGGACCATTTTCAAGAAATAAGAAAAAGAAAAAAGACACTTACCATGCTACAGAAGCCCTCTCTCAAACCCTCCATTTTCATAAATTCGTCAAAAATTTGCAACCACACTTACAAGTTGTTTCATGGAAAACTAACACTATAGTCATTCTCCCAACATTTCCAGGAATTGATCCAGTCCATTCGTAGGCCCTTGTACGACCAAGAACACTACATATCTGAACCTGTGTATTTGGTAAAAAATTTAATTCGAATTTCATTTATCTGTACATTTTAATGCCTTGGTTTGCTTGAATGTTGCACAGGACCTAAGACTATGAGGTTTGGGCATGGGAATCACAACATTTGAGCCTGAAATCAAATCGTGCCATAGCTAGGACATGATCTGCATTTCGTGTTCATAGCGCAGGATATATGCCCATTTATTTTGTTTTTTTGTTCTATTCTTTATGTTTTATTTCTTCTTTTGATTTTATTTTTATTAATTAACCTTAAAACCAAAAAATCACAAAAATAATAATTAACTTTTTTAAATAGATCATTAATTAATTAATTAGTTAATATTTTCCTAAAGTAATGATTAAGTAGAACTCGGTTTTATATTTCATAATTCTTATTTTCTTTAATATTCAAAAATAAATAAAAATATTAATTATATTTATTTTATGTTATTAATTAGACTTTAATTTAATATTTTCATAAATTAAAAACCAAACAAAAAAACAAGCATTTTCTTTTCTTAAAACTAATTCAAAAAACATCAAAAAGTTTCCTTTACGCATTTTCCTATTTTGCACGCATTTTCTTCTTTCGCGCTTTTATATTCCTGTACATATCAATGTAGCCAAACTATAAGGAATTTTTATTGTTTTCCTTTATATTTCTCCCGGTTTTGGACTTGTAATTAAATCCCTCTCCCCGAAGCCATGTAATAGCGTAGGAATTTATGTTTCCGCACTTTATATTTTTGTACACATATTAACTGTTAGATGTATGATGTTGTACCCCAAAATTTTCCTTCTCATTTTACTCAACATATGCTCATTGAAATCCTCAACTTGCCCAAGGATGCCCAAGGATTGATCAACAAAATGCTCTCCTAAAACAATGAACCTCAAACTAGGGTTTCCATTCTCATCAAGATGCATGAACTCCAAAGGTCTCAAATATTTTCCATGGTCCTAATATGTTCTCAAGATCATCCATGTCAAGTTTCATGCCTTGCACAAGAAGTTTGCTTAGTCAACTGCTCAAATGCCTAAAAATCAACTATATAAGGTCAAAAGTCAATTGTGGTCCTCATGCAGTCAAACTTCAAGATTTTTGGTCAACATCAACTTTTTGAAGTAACATCCATCATTTAATCAAGGGTTGATCATGATTCCTCAAGGAATTCTTCTAATTCATAAAAACTCAAAAGTTGCTAAATTAGGGTTTTTATAGGAAAAGTCAACCAAACTTTGACCAGGCATAACATTCTCATAATTTATCATAAATTTCCCATCTAAGTCTCATTTTGAAGATAATTCAATTCCCTACAACTCATATTCAGCCCTCAAGTTCAAAAAATGCACTCATGAAAAGATATGAATTCAGACATTATAGGTCATTTCAAAAAGTCAACAAAAACACCTTTTGGGTCAAAGCTTCTTACATGAACACGGAAGATCCAATTGATATGAAACCAAAAGGGTTGTTTACAGGACATCCTAAGATTTTTAAAAAGTCCAAGAACACCCTCTTAGGGTCAAAACTAAGAGATATGTGCATTGTCAAAGTTGGTCATTTTTGGAAATTTGCACAAAGTCAACCATGCCCAAAATGAATTTTTATTCAAATGGCCCCAACTTTTTATGTTTGTATCTTGTTCCTAACATGGTCGAAGAACCATGAACCTCCCCATGCCTCATTAAATTATTTATTTTATTTATTATGATTTTATTCATTTAAAATTTAAATAAAATCAAATAAAATCAAAATAAATCATGTAATTTGCTTTTGGATTGATTTTGGCATTGAATGAAGATGATATATACTGGCATATCAATATAAAATCTTGCAAGGTGTGATTGGAGCAAGAATGGAATGATTTGGCTTATTTTGGAAACAAATAATGCAAGGATTAATCAAGATCTTTTCTCCATAAATTTCAAGATTCATGTTTTTTTTTGTTGACCTAATACACTCTATTACATATACACAACGCAGCCAAGGAAAAAGGACGGGGGTTTTGGTCGTGAAAATTATCAAACAAAATTCAGTTTTGGCAAAAAAACTTAGGATCAGATCTTATTCAACAGGACGATTCAAGGTGATTCAAGACCACCAATCCACTCCTGGACGTCTCCTGAGGCTAGAAGCATTGTTTGCACGCGTGAAAGATCCAGAAATCATCACTTTACAGCGTCACAGTTTGCCATCTTTTTAAATTTGGTTCCGTAAATTTATGCATCATAAATAATTTCTAAGCATGCCTTCATGTTTATATCATCATTTAGAACATATTGGTATGGTTAATTAAGAGTTTTAGCGCATGTACTGATAGTTTCCATTGTTAGGGTTTGAGGTTGTGTTTTAGGGCTTTTTGATGCAGGTAAAATCAGGGAAAAAGAGGGATGACATCATACTCGTGAGATCAAAACGAGTTGATATGTATGCTTGGAATTGATTTTTGAGGTTTACAGGGTTGTAGTTACAGTTGGTGTATGTAGGTAAAAGGTTGATGTCTAAAACAATAGTCCAGAGGAGAAGATGATGATGTGTCTAATAACCATTGGCTGGTTTAAAATTACGTGCGCTTTTGGGCATAAGGTGTGCGTTTCTATTATATTATTGTTTGTTCATTATGCTAATAGATAAACAAGCTAGCGCAGTTGGTCAAGAGAGAGAGGTATGAAGCTCATGTCTTGGGTTCGATCCCAGGCTTGAGCTTTTGCATTTTTCCATTATTTCTTCACAGTATCCAGCATGCACTACCCAGGAAAGCTATCATACACCCTCCAATTCCAGCCAGTGGATTATCCTTAGATCCAGATCTAGCGCCCAATGGAGAGAAGTCCATGGTGCACCCTCAAACGTGGCCAACACTAGATCCAAACGCCTGATTGGACCAAAGGATTTGGGCTCAATGAAATTCAATAACGCACCCCCAATTTGCTTTCACCACAGGCCCAATTTCTTTCTTTTAATTTCTCTTTTTGTTTTATTTATTTATTTAATAATTTTTTTAACAATAAAAAGCTTTTTTTATTAAATAAAAAAAAACAACAAAAATTAATTTTTTATTATTAAAAATATAAAATCACAAAAAAATATAGATTTAGGTTTTTTAAATTAATTTTATTGAAAATAAAATAGTTTAATTAGATTAACTTGATTATTTTAATATTTAAAATTAATTATAGAATTAGGTTTAATTTGCAATTAAATTATTTTCTCACTAAAAAATACACAAAAATATTTTTTAATTAATTAGGTTTTTAGGCTTATAATATATTCTCGTATTTAATTCGCCGCGCGCGTCTTTACTTTCTTTTAAATCAAAATATCGTAACTGTTTCAAGTTTGTAATAGATTAATTAGGATTTCAATTTCCACATCTTTATTTTCAGTCAAATATTTGTGTATCTTCCCAAAAGCTTTGTAATAGTTAGGACTTTAATTTCTCTCACTCTTTAATTTCCACAACTATTAAACTGCTAGATGTATGGACATTAGGATTGTATGTGAAAGATAAACCAACGATTGAAAAGGTAGATAACCCTAATTGTGCAAAGATAATTAACTGAAAAAAAGCACACATGCACATGCTCACTCCTAGGGTTTGCCTGACTTGGTTTCCTCAGAAATAATGGTCATGTCCCTCGAATGTAGGGATACCTTAGCAATGACCCGCAATTCAAAGTCGTCATAAAGATCATAGTCCCTCATTGTCCCTCGAGTTTCCTACGAGAAATGATCTTATGATGATAGTCCCTTCGAAATGCTAAGGTATCCTTATTTGTTGCGTTCAGTGACCATTTCGTCCCTTCGAATGTCCCTTAAAACTCCAAAGATGGGGCTACCTACTCCTTAATAGTAGGATAGCGTTGTCTAAAGGAAACGAGAAAATGAATAGCCTTTTTCGAGTAGGTAGAAAATCTTAAGTACTTGCTCAAAACAATAAAAACTCTTTTACACAAACACTTTCAAAATAGTTTTCAAAAACAACTTCGTCACACTCTTGAGGACAGATACAAGGGTTATCACGAAGTTAAACAAAAACTTTTCAAAACACACACAAACAATTTCAAAATGAGAAAGTACCTAAGAGCCCATGGAAAACCACGGATAGAAAGGGTGCTAACACCTTCCCTTTCTATAATCTACGCCTCGTACTCAAACTCTCGAGAAAAGTTTTTTTTCTGTTCTTTTTCCTTTCCTTTGTTGGATGAAATAAAAGTCGGTAGACTCTTGCTTACCGCGACATTTGCAAATACAAAATTCAAACCAGTATTAATAGTCGGTTCTTCCACCGTGTCACATATGGCTAATAGGATTGCATGAATAAGATAAAAACCAATCGCTAGAAAACTAAACACAAAGACTAATATATCTGAAATCAAATACACTCGACATACGCACCCTTAGGGTATCACCACTTCGGTTTCCTTCGGTAAACGGTCATGAAGCATAGGGAGTTTTAGTGGTCACCCTCCAGTCCAAAAAAGATCAAAATAACCCATTCGAATGTTTCCTCAGAAAGATCTTTAGGACTTTAGGGTAATTACTAAAGTTTCTTAACCATTGCTTTTTCTTAACCTTTTCTTAACCATTCTAATGTCCCTTAAACTCCAACGATGGGGCTACCTACTCCTTAATAGTAGGATAACACTGTCTAAAGGAAATGAGAAAAAACGAACAACCTTTTTTTCGAGTAGGTAGATAGTTCCTAGGTACTTGCTCAAAAATATCAAAATCTTTTCACACAAACACTTTCAAAACAGTTTTCAAAAACAACTTCGGCACACTCTTGAGGACAGAAACAAAACTTATCACAAAGTAAAACAAATTTTTTTTCAAAACACACGCACAAAGAAATTTCAAAATGAGCAAAGTGCTTAAGAGCCCGTGGAAAAACACGGATAGAAAGGATTCTAATACCTTCCCTTTCTATAATCTATCCCCCTTACTTAGAAAACTCTCGAAAAAGGTTTTTTTTTGTTCTTTCTTTACCTTTCCTTTGTTGGGTAAAATAAAACACGTTGGCGACTCTTGCTTACCGCACATCCGCGAATGCAAATGCAAAACCAGTATTAACAGTCGGTTATGCCACCGTATCACACCTATCTAAGATGAAGTTTAATTTAGATGCTATTTGTGAAGCATGTCAGAAAGGCAAGTTTTCTAAAACTTCTTTCAAAACTAAAAATGTTGTTTCTATCTCCAGACCTTTGGAGCTTCTACATATTGACTTGTTTGGTCCTGTTAAGACAACATCACTCAATGGTAAGAAGTATGGACTCGTCATCATAGACAATTATAGTCGTTGGACATGGTTAAAATTCCTAAGGCACAAGGATTAGTCTCATTATGTGTTCACTAGTTTTTATTCTCAAGTGTAAAATGAATTTAATTCTAAAATTATTAGAGTCATAAGTGATCATGGAGGAGAATTTGAAAACGAAAATTTTGAAGAATTATTTGACTCAAATGGCATATCCCATGATTTCTCGTGTCCTAGAACTCCACAGTAAAATGGAGTTATAGAAAGTAAGAATAGAACTTTACAACAAATGGTCAGAACCATGATCAATGAAATAAATGTTGCTAAGCACTTTTGGGCAGAAGCTGTAAATACAGCGTGTTATATTATGAATAGATTTTCAATTAGACATATTCTGGAAAAGACTCTGTATGAATTGTGTAAAGGAAGAAAACCAAATATCTCTTACTTTCATCCTTTTGGGTGCACATGTTTTATTCTAAACACTAAAGAGAATCTGAACAAGTTTTGTATTCTGAAGCACAAAAATGTATTATGTTGGGATACTCAGAATGCTCTAAAATGCAGATTATGGAAGAATCAATTCATGTTAGGTTTGATGATAAGCTTGACTCAGAAAAGTCAAAGTTATTTGAAAATTTTACAGATCTAGAAATAATCCTTGCAGGTTCTGATGAAAATGCAAAAAGTTCTGAAGATGGAAATATAAACAAAAAGTATCAAGATGATGATATATCAGAAACACAAGAACCAGAAATCACACATGTTTAGAAAAGGAAAAAGAAGAGATCAATGGTTTCAGAAGAATTGATTCTGGGAGATAATACTGAATCTGTCAAAATAAGATCTACAATCAAGCAAACTGAGGAATCACTTCTAGGATTGGTGTCTCTAGTAGAACCAACATCCTGTGATGAAGCGCTTCAGGATACTGAATGGATTCTGGAAATGCAAGAAGAATTGAATCAATTTTACAAAAATGATGTATGGGACTTGGTACCAAAGCCCAAAGGGACTCATGTGATTGGAACCAAGTGGGTATTTGGAAACAAGCTCAATAAAAAAGGAGAAGTCGTCATAAATAAGGCCCGACTAGTTGCACAAGGTTACAGTCAACAAGAAGGTATTGATTATAACGAAATCTTTACCCCAGTCACCAGGTTAGAATTTATTCGTCTTCTAATCTCTTTTAATGTTCATAATAATATAATTCTATATAAAATCGATGTCAAAAGTGTGTTTCTAAATGGATATATTTCTGAAGAATTATATGTACGCCATGCTTCTGGTTTTGAGAACACCGAACTGCCATAACATGTTTTTAAACTTAAAAAATCCTTGTACGGTCTTAAACAGACTCCTACAGCTTGGTATGAAAGACATAACTCTTTTTTGGTAGAAAAATGGTTTCTTAAGAGGGAAAGTGGAGACTACTCTCTTTTGTAAAAAAATTGGAAGTGATCTTATGATATGTAAAATTCATGTAGATGATATAATTTGCGGTTCTGCTAATCCCTCTATCTGCAAAGAATTTTCTGAGCTAATGCAGGAAGAATTGGAAATGAGCTTAATGTAAGAATTAAAGTATTTTCTGGGAATTCAAATTCATCAATCCTTAGAAGCTACCTATATTCATCAGGATAAATATACAAAAGAACTTCTGGAGAAGTTTAACATGTCAAAAAGTTAACCTGCTAAGACTCATATGCATCCCACATGTATTCTGTAGAAAAAGGAAGTAAGTACAAAGGTTTCTCAGAAGCTCTATCGTGGTATGATAGGATCTCTTCTCTATCTGACTGCTTCTCGTTTAGATATTTTATTCAGTGTGTGTCTTTGTGCTCGTTTTCAATCAGATCCAAGGGAAACTTATTTAACTGATGTTAAAATAATCCTAAAATATCTGAATGGAACTTCTAACCTTGGCTTGATGTATAAGAAAACATCACAATACAAGTTGTCATGGTTCTGTGATGCAGATTATGTTGGTGACAGGAAAGAACGTAAAAGCACTTTTGGAAACTGCCCGTTTCTGGGTAATAACCTCATCTTCTGGTTCAGCAAGAGGAAAATAGTGATTGCTTTATCCACTGCAGAAACATTATATATTTCGGCATCACTTTTCAGCACTCAGATGCTCTGGATAAATAATCAACTTGAGGAATTTCATATATATGATAATGGAATTCATGTTTACTGTGATGAAACTCATGTTATCTGTCTCAGTAAGAATCTGATCCTACACTCTAGAGAAAAACACATAGAAATTAAACATCATCTTATTAGAGATTATGTTTAAAAAGGGACCCTCGTTTTGAAATTCATAGATACAGGCCATCAATGGGCTGACATATTTACAAAAACCTTAGTTGAACATAGATTTTTGTTCATTCTGAAGAACTTAAACTCGGTATGTTGTCCAGAATGAATAATTTTTATTGTTTAACTTGATTCAAAAATTTCTTTCACTAATACTTCTATGATTTAGAAGATGTCTGTGTCAGAAATATCTCAAATCAGCAAAAAAATTTGAGATTATTAAGATTGGTTATCAAAAACTATTTAAAATTTGAAAAGACACTTGTTAATTTAAGATCTTAACTACACCGTTGGAAATACTCTGAGCAACTAAAGTTATCTTGAGAATAGGTTAAAATTCCTCACCCTCTATCCCTACTTTGAATATGTCAAAACCTATTTTATCAAGGATTATTAAGCATGCCATACCTATTTTCGTGTCTTAATTTTCTTCTTATTTCATTTTTCCCCTAACACTTGTCTTGAAAATGACGGTCTTCTTTGTTTCCTTCCTTTTCTATCTAACTCATTTATTACTTTGTGTGTCTCCAATCTGACTGCATCTGAACGAAATTTTATTCTCTTGTCATTCTTTTTCATTCTTCATCCATTATGTCTTCAAACATCTCACTTGGCAATGAGGAGAACTTGGAGATTATTTTTGAAGAACATCCAAACTTTATTGCTCTTCTCAATAGTGGTTGCAATCTGTCTCTAGCTATTTAATTTCAAGGTTGGTCTAGGTATTTTTCTATACTGCATGGACCCGTTTATCCAAACCTGGTCAAGAATTTATGGAAAAATGCACCTGTAGGTGTTCATGGTAGATTTATTTATTCAAACGTATTTGGTGTTCCTTTTGTCATAACTCTTGCCTCCATCTCTGAAGTTATAGGATGTGTTGGAACTTGTGGGATCACGGTGGATGAGTTCATGCTAAAATACATATTTGTTGAAAAACTCATTTACATCCATGATGTCTCATCTTCGTATGAGCCTACTAATCCAACAAAGCTTCTTTTTATTGGGATAATCTGGTTCAGATTCCTTCTTAACAACTTCAGGCCTCGAGGAGATAATCTAAGCACACAGTTTCATGATGATAGACTTTTCATCTATTTTCTACTCAATGATATTAAGACTAATCTTCCTCAAACCATCTTTAATTATCTAAAAGAGTCCATTTTAATCTCCAGAAGTTGAAACAAGTCCTTCATACCTTACAGAAGATTTCTCTCTGAACTATTCTATAAAGCAAATTTGGTTAGATTGATTCGAACGAATGGACCAAAAAATTCTCTTGCAAAAGAAAGATGTGAATTCTTTGGATCGTATTAAGAAGTGTCTAGTTTCACGTTCCATGTTTGTTATGTTCTGTCTTTATTGTAATATCTTAATCGTCAATAAAAAGTTGTTTTGTTTGTGCTTAAAATACTAAGATTTTTCTTAACTTTTTGATTATGACAAAAAGGGGATAAAGTTTTGATGATTTTGATATATACTTATATCTCTGAAATCACATTGCTTACATTCTAACAAGACAAAATTATATATGCAAACTATTTAGAATATCTTTTTAGGAACATTGTGCCCATCTCTGACAAATCAAGTTCTAGTACATAACTTCTAATGTTTCAAATGTTCTGAAAGAATTGAAAATCTGATAAGCTGAAAGGTTAAAATAATAATTTAGAATCAGATTCAGAAAGGATAAAAATGCTTTGAAACTCTGAAAGATCATAGGCTTATGATTCAGGGAGGGATTGTTTATCCCTGGGGGAGCCGTCCAACATAGGGGGAGTTTTCTTAAAATCTTATGTTCTTTTTATGATTTAACCCTGTAAAATTGTTCTATCAAAATACATGGTTTTGTCATCATCAAAAAGGGGGAGATTGTTAGAACAAGATTTGTGTCTAAAATATAATCTCGAAGTTTTGATGATAAGAACACATATATTTGATACGAAACAATTTTAGTTTCTATTAGTTTCATTGAGTGTGCAGATATCAAAATTATGGATAGTCTTTCAAAAGATATCATCAGAAACACCATTGCACTCACCAAAAGAAATATTGTAACCGTAGCTAAAGAAACATCAACAGTTCTAAGGAATGTTGAATGTTCGTCAGGAAGAGAAATCACATACGCTTCCAGAGAAAGAGACTAAGATCTGAAAGGAAAAGGATCAGAAACAAAGAAGTAGCTGACACAAGCTTTGTGCTTTCAGCTCAAATCTAAGATCAGAATTAAAGATCAGGATCCAAGATTAGAAGTCAAGAATCAAGGATCAGATTAAAAAGTATGAATCAGAAGTTCAGATGTACTGACATAAGCTTCTACTTCAGAAATCAGACATCAAACATGCAACTCAAAAAAGTTGATTATCATAAATCAAGATTAGATCAAGACATAGTGGATCAGAAAATCTTTCATTCACAAACAAAGAAGTTATTCCTCAGATTAGTTGTTGCTTATATATCTGAAGATAATGTTTAAATATCTGAAAGACTCTGACTCTACAACATTGAATTATCTTTCGGTTTATCTTCATTCATCATATCATAATCAATCCAGCAAAGAGAAAAGAGACAAAGATCAGAAAGAGATATCTTCCAAGTTTACTACTTCAAGCCATAAGTAAAACATCAGAAGATAAAGTTCTAAGAAACTTAGCCACGAAGAATATAGTACAAACAATATGCTTCAAATTTCACTACATGATTACGTATTGTACTATTTTTCCCCATGATGAAATGATGTCTTTACTGTAGTTGGCAATTGAAAAAGATGTTTTTGTACTACCAATGGTCTATTTTTAAAAGTCTATATAATGAGACTTCGGCAACATTTGAAGAATAAAAACTTACTCAACATTATCAAGCTTAAATCAAATTACTGAAATACTGAAAATTATCAAGAGAAAATAAGAATCCCTATTCAAATATCTATC
This sequence comes from Vicia faba, assembly GCA_948472305.1. Lineage (NCBI taxonomy): Eukaryota > Viridiplantae > Streptophyta > Magnoliopsida > Fabales > Fabaceae > Vicia > Vicia faba. The sequence goes on from OX451738.1 coordinate 918,072,397, forward strand.
CACAAATATTATTCTAGAGAAATATCAAGAACACAAGAGTTGTTCCTCATTATTGTGTTAAGATATTAGGGATTAAACACAAAGAGTTGTTTGATCATTATTTGTGTTTATCTTAAAGTTCTTAATAGAAAGAGTTATTGCTCATTATTTATATTAGATACTATGCTTTTCATTGTTGCGTTAATCTGCTTTTTAGAAACAAACATTGTAAGCACAATTGATTGTAATTCTGTCTAGAATTGATCATTGCATCAAGTGACTAGGTTGTTAGTTTATAGGCTTGAGAGAGATAAGATGTATTTTTGGACTCTTAGACAGTTGTTGTGAGTCACCGGCGGGTAGCCCAGACATCTGTAATATATTGAGATTAGTGGATTAAGTCGTTGTTGATGACAAAATCACCTTGGCAGGTGAATAAGAGTAGCCTTATAGAAGGTGAACTTGTATAAACCAAAAGAGTCATTTTATTCTTTCCTTAGTCTTTTTATTTCTATTTAGTTTGTGAAATAATTTAAAAAGAAAAATCTTGTTAGAAAACCCGATTTAAACCCCACTTTATTATGTTTTTCTCACCTTTCACCACATGCATGTTGAGTCAGTTGTTGAGTACATTTGCATTTGTGTTGCATTTGGTAATTATTTTGATATTATAATGTGTGGATGAGAATACTTGATATGTTTATGTTGTTGTGGTTGGTGTGTTATGTTGTTAGTTAATATCCTCCAATTGTCTTTCACCGCTAATTATTGAATTGTATTCTCACCCCTTCTCTTTGAATGTTTCCTTTACATGGGCATCATGCAGATACTCGAGAGTAGCATTGCTGAAGTAGGTAGACGATAGCCTCAAAGTTACTTCTTTAGTTTATCATTTTTACCAGTGGTTCCTTGCTCTGATCATGTAACATCGGGTTGAGATAATGTTTGAATTAATTCTTATGTCATTTATGTAAAAGTCAAAGACCATTTATGTTGTGGATACTTCTAAGTTGTTTTGAGTTGACTGTTAGATCTCTTTTTCTTATGATATAAAGATAACTTTTATGATACTAAATGTCGTGAGTTGAAATGTTGTTGTTAATTGCTCTATTAATGATTTCACTTCAATGACGTATTATGAAATGTATTATTACATAAAAATGTGATACCGAACAGATGAGTTGGGTGTCATGTAAAAATCCCAAGTATGATTCAGATGTGTTGGATGCCGTGTAAACGTCCCAATTATAAATGTATGTCTGTGGACTATTCTATTGAAAACTCGTGTTACGGAGTAGGATGTCTGTTATTTTGATGTGTGTGACACCCTATGTGGTTGTATTTATACTTAAATTATGTGATATTTTATGTGCGGGGTAAGGGTGTACCAAATAGTAAACACAGAGAGAAGTGGTGATTCTTCCTTCCAAATGTTTTATTTTTCATAAAACAATTATAGTGGTAATTGATTGCATATTGATGGTAATAGATTACCAGTTTAACATTTTTAATAATTTTGAATGTTGGATAGTGTTAATCGGTTACACCTCTCTGATAATCAATTACCACTTGAGAAAATGTGAATTTTATCAAAAAACATCATTGTATTGGATGAGAAGGCTTCATAGAACCTTTTCAGACTTATGCATCTATTCATAGAGGTTTCTAAGAGTATATATGAGGAATTATACAACAGATAACAAAACTCACATAATTTAAATTAATTTTACATAATTCAAATATGATTTTTTAAATGTTCATCTACATTTGAAGTTTTTGAAAATTTGCATAATTTCACATATCTTAAAAGGTTTCATTACATATTATGAGAATTAAATTGATCTTGCTTTGAATTGTAATACAAGAAGAATAGTCCATCTTACAAAAGTTAATTTGAAAATTCAAGCCATCATAAAATTCTTTAATAAAGTGTTTACAAAGTGTGTATAGTAGTTATTCATAAAGATAGGGGTGAAAAGTAGTATTATTATAAGAAAGTAATGTTATTTATTTGTGGTTGTGTTATAAGGTTGTAAAGAGGTCTTCGTGTGAGACTTGTAAAAATATCTAAATATAGTGAAAAATTCTCTAAGGAAATATGGGGACTAAACTAGATTTTGTTTCGAGAAAGTAAATCAAGAAGTTAGGTAGTTTATTATTATTAAAATATTAGTTGTAATTTCGTTTGTTTAGCAGTTCCTAATTTTTAGGAAACACCTATTCTTTAGGAAGAATAGAGTTTGTTTTGACCATGTTTCTAGTTGTTAGCAGTAGACTCTATTTTGCTTGTAAGGATATTTATAAGCCCTGTTTTATTAATGAATAATCATCCTTCCAGCTATTTGTTATTCCAAAACTAACATTTGGTATCAAAGTTGTGAAAGGGGCCAAATTAAAAGTTTGTGAGCAGAATGAGAACTTCAGAAAAGTTTGTCCAATCGGCCATTCCTAAGTTTGACGGCCATTATGATTATTGGTCAATGATGATGGAGAACTTCCTAAGGAGTAAGGAGATGTGGAATTTGGTCGATGAAGGAATTCCTGCAGCTGCAATTGGGATAGCATCAGCAAGCGAGGCGTAGAGAAAGACCGTGGAAGAAGCCAAACTCAAAGATTTGAAGGTCAAGAATTTTCTGTTTCAAGCTTTGACTGAGAAATTATTGAAACAATTCTTGACAAGGGAACCTCAAAAGCAATTTGGGACTCAATGAAGCGGAAATATCAAGGGTCCACAAAGGTGAAAAGAGCACAACTCTAGGCATTAAGAAGGGAGTTCGAGTTGCTGGCCATGAAAGAAGGAGAGAAAGTAGACACTTTCTTGGGGCGAACCTTGACCTTAGTGAATAAAATGAAGTCAAGCAGTGAGACAATGGAGCAGAGTATCTTGGTCAGTAAGATACTTAGATCTTTAACTATCAAATTTATTTATGTTGTGTGTTCAATAGAGGAATCAAATGATCTAAGTACTCTGAGTATTGATGAATTACATGGAAGTTTACTAGTTCGTGAACAAAGAATGCAAGGTTACCAAGAGGAGGAGCATGTGTTAAAAGTGGCTCATGATGATCGATCAAACAGAGGCAGAGGTCGAGGTGTGTTCAGAGGAGGACGTGTCCGAGGTAGATGGAGACAACCCAGAAATAAAGCAATCATTAAATGTTTCAATTGCCACAAATTAGGACATTTCCAATATGAATGTCCTGACTGGGAAAAGAAAGCTAACTATGTTAAATTAGAAGAAGAGGAACTTTTGTTGATGTCATATGCAGATATTCATCAAGAAAAGAAAGAAGAGATATGGTTCCTGGATTCAGGCTGTAACAACCACGTGACGGGAAACAAAGAGTGGTTCTTTGAATTGGAAGAAACTTTCAATCGAACAATGAAGCTTGGAAATGATACGAGAATGGCGGGTAGTAGCAAAAGGGAGTATAAAGGTGCAAATAAATGGCATAATCCAGGTAACATCTGATGTCTATTATATTCCTGAGCTTAAAAAAATCTATTAAGCATAAGGAAACTTCAAGAAAAAGGATTGACCATTTTAATTCGGGATGGAACCTGTAAAGTGTGTTATTCTAAGAGGGGACTGATTATGCACACTAATATGAGTGGAAACAGAATGTTTTCTGTGTTAGCTCATATGCCACAGAGAAATTCCATGTGTTTGCAAACTGAAGATGTATCAGAGAAAGAGGCACGCATGTGGAACTGTCGATTTGGGCACCTGAATCATAAGGGATTGAGAATATTGGCTTTCAAAAAGATGGTGATTGGCTTACCTGTTCTAAGATCTCCCAAGGAGTTATGTTCAACTTGCCTAACTGGGAAACAACACAGAGATACAATTCCAAAGAGGAGTCTATGGAAGGCGTCAAAACAGCTCCAGCTAGTACATTCATATATATATATATATATATATATATATATATATATATATATATATATATATATATATATATATATATATATATATATGTGGTCCTATCAAGCCAGCATCCCACAGTGGCAAGAGGTACATTCTAAGTTTTATCGATGATTATTCTCGTAAAACTTGGATTTATTTCTTACATGAAAAATCAGAAGCTTTTATTACTTTCAAAATTTTTAAAGCTAGTGTTGAGAAGGAGATATGTGCATTCATAACTTGTTTGAGGAATGACAGGGGTGGCGAGTTCACCTCAAATGAGTTTGGAGAATTCTGTAAATCACAGGGCATTAGCAGGCAGTTGACAGCAGCCTATACACCGCAGCAAAACGGAGTTGCCGAGAGAAAGAATCAGACAATTATGAATGTTGTCCGATCCATGCTAAATGAAATAAAATTTCCCAAAACCTTCTGGTCAGAGGCTGCAAAATGGTGCGTTCATATTCAGAATTGATTCCCAACAACAGCTGTTGAAGATAAGACCCCAGAAGAGGCAGGGAACAATGAAAAACCAGTGGTAGATTACTTCCGAGTTTTCGGGTGTGTGGCACATGTTCATATACCAGATCAAAACAGGAGAAAATTAGATGACAAAAGCAGGAGATATGTTCTTCTAGGAGTCAGCGATGAATCAAAAGCTTGGAGGATTTATGGTCCAATCTCAAAGAAATTTATTTTCAGTAAGGATGTTGTTTTTGAAGAAGAAAAAGGTTGGGATTGGGGAAGATATGTTGAATAAATAGAGTAAGATATAATGGAGTGGGGAGATGAAGAAGATACTATGGCTGATCAAAATGAAGAACTTGGTGAAACAAGCACAAATAACTTGAGCAGCAGTCCTGGAAATTTTAGCAATTCCAGCATCTCTAACCGCAGCTCCAACAAGCCAAGTAGTCTGTCAGTTTCACCTCCAAATGAGCCAGGATCTTATGTTAACGAATCGGTTGAAGGGAGGGGCATGAGAGAAAGAAGATAACCAATATGGATGGCAGATTATGAAACAGGGGAAGGTCTCTCTGATGATGAAAATTTGAGCGCAATGATGATGGTAACTGAGAATGACCCTATAACGTTTGAAGAAGCAGTAAAATGCAAAAATTGGAGGGAAGCAATGTCATCGAAAATTGAATCCATTGAGAGGAACCAAACTTAGGAACTTACTGTGATTCCAAAAGAAATAAAACCTATTGGAGTCAAGTGGGTATTTAAAACAAAGCTTAATGGAGATGGTACAGTGGAGAATTTCAAAGCGAGGTTGGTAGCAAAAGGGTATGCACAATGACATGGTATTGATTATACTGAGGTATTTGCTCCGGTTGCAAGACTTGACACTATCCGTGTAATTCTTGCAATAGCTGCACAATTTAGTTGGGAGGTTTTTCAACTTGATGTAAAGAGCGCTTTTCTTCATGGTGAGCTGAAAGAGGAAGCTTTTATTGAGCAACCCGAGGGTTTTTAAAGAAAGGAGAAGAAGAGAAAGTCTACAAACTTAAAAAGGCATTATATGGGATCAATCAAGCACCGCGAGCTTGGTACAGCATAATCGAAGCTTATTTCATACGAGAAGAATTTGAAAGATGTTCCAGTGAGCATACTCTATTTACAAAATCAAAAGGAGGTAAACTCTTAATTGTAAGCCTTTATGTTGACGATTTAACTTTTACCGGGAATGATAAAAGTATGTGTGATGAGTTTAAAAATTCAATGATGTTGGAGTTTGATATGTATGATTTGGGGGAAATGAGGCATTTCCTTGGAGTAGAAGTGAAATAATATGCAGGCGGAATATTCATTTGTCAAAGAAGATATGCAAAGGAGGTGTTAGCTAGATTTGGTATGGAGGACAGTAATGCTGTGAAAAATCCCATTCTATCGGGTACGAAATTACGCAAAGATGAGGGACGTGTTACAGTTGATGAAACTTTATTCAAGCAAGTGGTTGAAATCCTTATGTACTTGACTGTAACTAGACCTGACATGATGTTTGGTGTTAGTTTAATAAGCAGGTTCGTGGCTAAACCTACTATGGCACACTGGCTTGCAGCAAAAAGGATTTTAAGATACCTAAAAGGTACAATTAATCTTTGTATCTTCTACAGGAAGCAAGAAAACAATTTGAAACTTGAAGTCTTCACCGATGGTGATTATGTCGTGACTTAGACGATTGAAGAAGCACTTCCGGATTTATGTTTAAATTGAGAGCGTGAGCAATTTCTTGGGCCTCAAAGAAACAGTCAGTTGTCGCTCTTTCTACCACGGAGGCAGAATACATAGCAGCAGCTTTATGTGCGTGTCAATGTGTTTGGCTGAGAAGAGTGTTGGAAAAGATTGAAGTAGAAAAAAACAGCAACCATGATCATGTGCGACAATAGTTCTACTATACAACTATCCAAAAATCTTGTGTTTCACGGTGTAATACCCCAAATTTGTCCTACCCCTTTACTTTTATCTAGCTTACGCATCTTACACTCTTCATTCCATCTGCATACCCTCCATTAGGTCATTTTTCATGTCATGCATCGTTGGTCAATAATTTGGCATGGGATCAGGGATTTCGAGGAATTATGGTTGTTGTATGCTTTGAGGCTCTCATCTTCACACAAACTCGTTTCGGGTATCTCAACTAAAAATGCAATTATTAAGGTTGATGTCTCTATACTAAAGGTCATCTGATGAATAAAGGGGTGGATTATATCAAAAGTTACTCTTCTCAACATTTTGGCTTCATTCAACACATGAAATAGCTTCAAGATTGTATACAACGCAAGTCAGTCACAAGTCACCCAAGGGCTGTAAACTCCAGTATTGAAGGTCATATCCTTGCATTTATCATCTTCGCATGAATCCGGGTTCAATTTCTCAAATATGTTAACTCCAAGAGGAATTCCATAAGAGGTTTGTTTATCAGTGCGTCTAATCATGATCTCAAGACATCCATCCAAAAGGCTTCGAACTTAGGTATGGAAGTTCTTGTGCATTATCGTTCAATTGGATAGCTCTTTTCTAAGCCATGGGCTTAGACGTGGAGGTCCTTCAAGATCATATTCTTGTGCTTACAATCATTATCTGAGTTAGGGTTTATTTCCATATTCATGTGGTGGCCGAAAGGTTTCCTTATGAGGTTATATTCATTAGGGAAGAACATGATTCTTTAGTGCATTGCTTGGATTACAGCTTATGGTACAAGATTTGATGTATGCATGTTAAATTAACAAAATCAAGAAGGAATACGTCATAGTTAATCCAAGTTACATGGGGAATTTCAAGGTAATAATGGAGGATGGAAGTTTCTTTATTTCTTGGAAGAAAACCAAGTCACGACGAGGTCTCTACCTTGTAAAGGAAGTCAATTTAATTTCTGAAGTTCGTAGTGACTTTTCAATAGTGTTTGGTTGTGGCTATAAAGGCACTTTTAGAGAAGATTCAAATTATGGAAGCTACTTGAAAACAGCATCATTTTCCAAAAGAATTCAAAATTGAACATGCATAGTCAAGATTGATTCTTCAATAGATTTATGGACTTATAACAAGAGGGAATTTGAACATGCATAGTCAAGATTGATTCTTCAATAGATTTATGGACTTATAACAAGAGATGGAATTTCATTTGAAATTTACAGAATTTACAAAATGTATTCAAGTGCTATCCCATTTTGACTACATTCAAGATTTACAAACTACCATTCCATTTACACCTTGGAAAAATTACACAGAAATAGAGGATTACATCAAAATGTTTTTTGAACATATGAATGCTTTAAGCTCCGCAATTACATCTAAGGTACCATGTGGTATTCGAATTCAGTCGTGAAGAAAGTATCACCGTGACCTGTATAATCAAAGAAACATCAAATACCATAAAGCTATTCGCACAAACAGTCACACTCCAAGATAGGTGCATTGAATCAAAGTCTTAGCTAAATTCATGCACATAGTTTCAAAATGAATTCAGAATAGCTCGAGCCAAAATTTAATACACAAACCTAAACCTTCATCAATCTTCATGACTATATACGTGTTGCTCCTACGATCTTCATGACAAAACCAAAACGGACACGCTGCCTGCATTAGTCTAGTCAAGCTATGCAACTATTCAAGCTCGCGTGCGTATCCAAAGCAATTCTCCAATTCATTATGTTAGGCAGCCTGATACAACAAGAAAAATCATCAACATATCATGCTTATACAAGCCAGGACTAATTCCAAACAGTTTTAAACCCATTTACTGCCTCTAACAGCCACAAACAATTGCATTCGATTAAACCAATCTCTAACAACTTCAAAAACAGAATTTCTAACATCTAACATTTGTAACTAACTTTCTAACTGCTCTAACCAAAACAGAATTCCAAGACTCCTAACAACTTCTCAACAAAATTCAGAATAGGAAAAAGGATATAAGGCATAATAGAACTAGCAGCAACCTATAACAGAAAATCAAAAACCAACCCTTAACTGTCAAAACCAACTAACCTATAACCTCCTAACTGTTTAACCGAAATAGCAGATCCAAACTAACAAAATTCAACCAACTGTCAAATACATTCCTCAACCGTTTCTAACTACCTAACAAACCCCTATAAAACATAAATTAACTAACCAACTTTGGAAGTTTTTTTGACAACAGAAAAGATTGATAACATAAAAGAGGAGGGATTCATTATCGGAAATTCACAGAAAAGGATCAAGAACACACCACAAATGTATTCTCTCTCTCTCTCTCTCTCTCTCTCTCTCTCTCTCTCTCTCTCTCTCTCTCTCTCTCTCTCTCTCTCTCTCTCTCTCTCTCTCTCTCTCTCTCTCTCTCTCTCTCTCTCTCTGTGTAATCACTCTTGATTCTTCAAAAACTTCAATCTTCATCTTCAATCTATCAGCATCATCATCTTCACACGAATTTGTCGGTTTGAACCTTCTCTGAACCGCAAGTACTTCAATTCGCATATGCTTCATGCTTCTTCATCTCCGTTCATTAGTGACAACAACAACAATTCATAGAATCACATAAGAAGCAGAGAAGAAGAAGAGGATTCCGAGCGCATACCTTAGTAATTCCTCTAGTTTTCTCGTCACCTAAGTCGTCGTCGAAATCAAACCTGATTTTTTCCACTAGATTTCTCATCTTTCTAAAGTTGAAGAAGCATCGGACGTTCTTCGATTGGTAAGATTCATATCTCATTGTTACGTGTTTTTGTTTCTTGCTTGAGTTTGTTCTAGGTTGCAAACTGAGAGACGGGACAGAGGATTGTTGAAGACGGCGGAGCTTATAGTGCAAAGTTATTGAAGTGATAAAGAGGAACGATAGAGATCATCGAAGAAGAGGAAAGCATAAATTAGAGGTTGATGTATGATGAGGAGATGAACTCGGATTTGATAATTGAAAGGATTTGAGGTGTGCGGTGAAGAAAGAGATGAAACGAAAGAGGGCTTCTATTTGAAGAAGTTCAATCGTCACAAAACTCACCCCTAACTCATGTTTTCTATTTTTAATTTTAATTAGTCATTTTATTTTTGCAATAGACTGAATGATATCTCCTAGGGCCCGTTGGTTTTTTGATAGTTTCTGCATGCTTGTGAATAAAAAAATTGTTTATGGGCTTTGCTATGGGCCTTCAGCGCCTGAATTCCTTTCCACCTCACATCTAATTACAGATTCATACCCCCTTTGAGTGGTGGTTTTGACTTTCTCTTAATAGTTCTCTTAATTTCCCTTTTCATTAATTTTGATGGCATAAAATGGTGTTAAAAAAATGATACAAAAATAGTAGAATGTTTTAGAATTCGTTAGGTTTTCTCTCTAGAATTTTTTATTTTTTATTAGAATTTTCTATAATTTTAATGTTTAATAATCATTTTGTTGTCATGTTTTGCTAAGAGTTCGTGATAGTATTGATGTAATTTTTTGCAATTGGGAATATTTGGAGATTAATTTTTGATTAGTCATGCGGAGCAACTTCTGTAGAGTTCTCTTATCACTTGCATGGCTTCCAAGAAGCAACGAACTTTCTCCGTTCGGTATCGTCACAACTCTATTTTATTCTTCATTTCCGCACTTTATCGCTTCCTAGAGATCATATGAAGTATGATAAAATTATGTTTATAAATAGGTTAGTCTCCTTGTGACTTTTCTTTCCCATTTTTGCGTTTGCACTAAAACAAAAACTTCTTTTTCTTTCAAAATCCAAAACACTTTAAATCTACTGATGAGAATCATGCCTTTTCTTAGTATGGGAAATGATAAGCGGGTCTCTTCTCGATCTTATTGTTCTTCATCTCAAGCCTAGGTGCGGTTCAATTCTCAAAGATTCCTTTCATGGCTAAGTAGAAAAATGGCTAATATCTCTCTCTTGAGGTCAACTAGTCATTATCTGCAACAAAATACGAACCAATTCAAATCTTCGTGCGCTCGAGCACTTTTCTCTAAAAACCCTTTTCAGGTAAGGACATGATTAATTTACTTCTGTGCCAACGCATAAGTCTCCAAAGGTCGAGCTACGGCAGAAGGCGGGATTAATTCGTCCATAAAAAACACATTCAAACAAAAACATATGAGCCGAACTACGATAGCTCTGATTCCTCAAAACGGATACGTAGGCATTGGGGTAGGTCCCAAGTGAGCACAATTTTATTTTCCCTACATTCTTTTCTCCTTTATTTTTCATGCATTCCCTTCAGTAGTATAGTAAACAGTAAGTATAGATTAAACACACCCATAAGATATACAACAAGAGTGGATACCATAGAGTACTACGGGCGTGTGGGGTGCTAATACCTTCCCCTCGCGTAACAGACTCCCTTACCCGATCTCTCGGTCGCAAGACCGTGTCTTCTCCCTTCTCAGGTTTTCTCGATGTTTACCTTTCCCTACATGTGGGATAAAAGACGTTTGATGGCGACTTCATTGTTTGATGATTTTTAGTCGGTTGTTTCAGCTGGTGACTTCACTAGGGAATGGTCGACCAAATGCTGGTCCATCCTAGAGTTTCTCCTAGATCTTATTTTCTTTTCTTTGAATGTTTATTTTTATTCTTTCACTTTATTCACTCATTTTGTATATACTTGAGCATATGTATGCATTGCATTTTACTGTCTTCCATATACTACTATTGTACTGATTTGCTTCTTGATTGGGTGGGTCTTACTATTAAGGTAAAAGGCACAGTACCCCGGCCAGAGTGCACTAGGACACTAGGAATAGAGTGGAGGCATGGAGGCTATAGGACGTGGTCCGATTAGTGCAGTCATGTTATATACCATGCTCGGATGAGGTTCAATTTGAGGTACTTTCATCATGCACGTCTGTGTTGCGATGGTTTTACTTTCGAGCGAACCCGTGATTTTTGAGTTACCATTGTCTTACCCTGACCTAGTCTTCACCCGCGAGTGGGGGGGGGGGGGGTTATCACATGTACAAAAGGTGACTATGTTCATATGTTTACTCATGCTCAGATGGTGACTACGCTCAGACAGTGACTATTGGTTCTAATGGCTATGTTCTGGATTTCTGTTGATGACTTTATGCAGATGGTGTTTTATTGGTGACCGTATGGTTCTCAGATTTATTTTCTGAGTTTCTAACTTGCTTACTCGGAGATTTATTCGAGCTTTCGATCTTGGTATTCCCATCATATTTAGAAAATGCTCAACAGTATCCGATGTTCCAGAAGCCTTGATCCCGTATAATCAGTGACCTACATAATACTTGGTTCTTATATGTGCGGAAACTACGTCGGACCTTTGACTTGATGATACTCATATGGTTCAGAACAGTGCAGTAATCATATTCGAAAATGATGGAACCGTGATCCCATTTTGATCCCATGCCTTTGTATACATAACATGGTTAACCACATGCTTAACATACATGTTCTGTTATTTTGAGGGAATCACATTTGCAAGTCTTGTGCTAAATTCTTCCATCTTTTACTTGCATAAAATCAAAATCAAAGCACATAAATTCCTTGTAAATGGAAGAACATGACATGACATTCATTCATGCACCCCATGCATGTTCATGCATTCATAGCAAGTACCTGAAGATTGGGGTTTCTTATTCAGACCTGGGGCTTTCTTCAGAAGTTCAACTTGATTCTTACTGTCACATGCTCAGGGATCAGTTATGGAATAACTCCGAGTGGTACATGCAAGCTTTGGCTCGTGGTCATAAATTTCTTCAAACAGGAATATAATTGATTGAAGACTCAAATAAGCCAGGTCATGGAAACTCTGATGATGATGTCAACAATCTTGCACCTATTGCTGCAGCAGAGAGTTCCCATTTACTGTAGGATCTTACATCAGTTCTCCATCCTTGTTGACCAACATCAGATGAGGTTGCTACACCGGGGCATCTGACTATCCAATCAGAGGCACTCTCCACAGCTTTGCATTCTCTAATCTCTCCAACAATAGTTAGCCTTTATCCCCTAGTGAAATCATGGAAAAGGCTTTTAAGCAAAGACAGAAGAAACCTGATGAGCATATTGATGCGAGCCCAATGCATTACATCCTATTCTTTCCATCTCTGATCTTTGGGGTCCTCTTTCCACAAACATCTCTTCTGATTGCAATACACATGCTAGATGTATCCCCTATTCTAAGGCACCCAGTTTTGATATCAAAGACTGTAAAGGGGTTGAAGTATAAAGCCCATCACCTGTCTGGCGTCTCTTTCAAAGGTCCAATTCCTATTTGGCCAACTTCCAGAATCTTTCTCACAAGTCGGATGTCTCTGTTGTTCTGAGAGAAGACGAATTGTATTATTTCTTTGAGACACGATATGCTTGGTGATGCAGTTTGTACAAATTCACTAGGTAGATCGTTCATTCATTCTCCTGAAAGAACCCTCTATGCATATTATACTGGGGCACCTGGCTAATCGATTGAACATGGTATGTCATCCAGAGACCAAGTCCAGGAATGGATCAATTCAAAGACTGGCATGTTCACATCAGATCTTAAGGGAAATTCTCCGTTTCACTCAAGCATCAAGACTACAGAAATTCATCAGAATCAGCAAGTCCATACGGAGTCAAGTCTCCTCAATGATGGCAACCATTGTTTCTCTTTAGTGCATCTTCATTTGCATTCTTACTTGTTTGTTTAAAAATTGTTTGCATATAGAAACTTGTCTATTTTTGAATGAAGATCTTAATGCAATAGGTATGATTGTCTTGAAGTGTTCCTTTCGTTTTTATTGATCCATTCGTTATAAGTCATTAAATGTTTTACTTGCATATTGATGCCTATTTTCCAAGTCTTATGCTTAGGTAAAGATTAGAAGGAGGATGACGACAATCTAAAACGCAAAAATCTCTGGTTGGTACGCTTTTGAGTAAGACTCTACTGACGATGTACATGCCTTGTTTCAATTCCTAAACACCAGAGATATAAGGGAGTAGACCCTCGTTAACCTCTTTGAGCCTTCGAAGTAGGAGTTTCTTTTCTGTTTAGAAAAAACCCTCATTTTAACCCTGGGTCGGGTAGTGTTCAGTTAATCTGATCAAGCATTCAGAACTCATCAAGAGTGTGCATCCAAGGATACAATAATGGTTATCCATCAAAAGGTTAAGGAAAGTCAAAACAATAATGGTTAACCCTCATCTAACAATAACGTGCGTCTATTGACAATATCCCAACGGGTATCTCTCGCACATTAGGAGGTCAACAAATGACAATACAATAATGACTATCCCTCATCTACTAAAGACTCAGGCAATCACGATCACTTCCAACAAATCAAAACAACGCAAAGATCAATGACTTGTTCAAAATGGAAAATACAAATAAGAAAGAAACAAAAATCCCCGCTAAGTCGAAACTTGAAAACAAGTTGCTTAGGCAAAAGTTGGGGCATCCCGCTGGACTTCCAAATCGAAATTCAAAAGAATTTGTCCAGGAAAAAATTAGGGAAAGCGAGAAAGAAATTGAAAAATCCTAAAAGGAGAGAAAAGGATTACCAATGAAAATCCTCATCAAAGAATAAAGTCGTCTAATCAGACACCAAAATCAGAAGTTAGTGACTGTCGTGTCCAAGAAACCACAGTGGTTCCTCAATCATCGCAAACTCTTCTAGAGAGATGAACGCTTATATCAGGTCGACTGAACGCAGGAATGGAGAACACCATGGAGAATGGGTGGGCACCAAATAATTTTGAGCCTTAAATCCTTTTTTCTAAAACCGTGAACCAGGCCACGTTGCAACCCATAAAAGTCCTAACTGAAGCATGGGTCGATTCGAAAGCGTGCTACAACGAGATAGCGTTTAACTGACTCCAAAGAGGTATGTTTGAATATCTGTGTTGGCATCATATGCTTACATTATCTTTCATAAAAAAGAATTTGCAAATGTTTATCTCTAGCTAGTGACTCGTTCATAACAGAGTTGTGACATCATTTCATTCAAAGTTTTTCAAACTTCAAGACTTACATATGTGTTGCATTAGAATTATCATTCTCATAATAGACATTCTTCTGCATACAAAACAACTGATCAACATCAAGTAAGTTTACACAATGAACAATCGATAAAGAGCTTAATCTTATCAGAGAAGAGAGGATTGAATACCCTGTTGAAGCAAGAGTCAGCTTCCACAAGAGAAATGACTTACCCAGGGGCATATTAATCAGTGATTTTGTTAAGTGAAAGCATATCTTGACACTTCACAATTGGAGTACCCTTCAAGGATGAAGTTAGCAGATTTTGCCAATCTAGGGCAGTCAAGTCGAGAGTCGATCTCTCCAGGTTCAGCCAAATCTGGGGCTTTCCCCCAAAGCTGTCAATCAGAAGCTATCACATTGATAAATCTATTCAGAATTCATACAATCTAGGGCAGTTACGTCGAGATTCAACAAATCTCTCCAAGAAAGATGTAATCAAGAGCAGTTTATTTCATGGCTCAAGACATTGGGGCATGCCACCTCATACCGTATTATGGCATGGATATTCTGGTCTTCTATTTAGCATAGATCCTCATAGATCCTCCAGACAGGGGCATTCCTCATCCGTATTTGCAAAGTTGCTAAAGCCAATTATGTTGTAAGAGACTATGATCAAGCTAAAAGCACCATAACGGTCGTCATGACTTAGCCAGCACACGAAGTTGCCTTCATCTTCTACAGACAACTCCAAATCGGATTCCCCAAGTAAGTTTAGAAAGTCCATAATCATCTTTTGACTCAGCACGCATAAGTACATCCCCAGTGGAGTTAATCAAGAACGTCCCCAGTGAAGCTAAACCGGGGCATTCGCAGGGCTAAACCGGGGCATTCTTAAGTGTCCATGCCCATCTCTTATCCCCAAGTGATTCAAGAGATAATTCCCCAGTGTGCATAAACTTGGGGCATTTATGCAAAGAGATTCATATGGTGTTCAGTATCCATTCTTCGGCATATTCAGTTCTATCATCCTCTCGACGGTTCAGGATATATGGAAGTTTGGCCAGATTATCTCTTCCCCAACGGTACGATTCAGAATTCAGCAGCGTATCTGAAGACTCGCTTCATCAGCAATTCAATCTTCAGCAGAGTCATCAATGATCTTTGATCTTTAAGAGCTCCCCGGTTCAAGTTCTTGTTATTATCCCCAGCGATCTTTGGTACTGCAGGCTTCCGGCGTCGATATGTATTGGCATCCCCAGTAGTGAGCAATGGTTCCTGTGATGCGGTGGGAGAACTGACTTGAGGTTTTGCGTTTGTGTTTGAAAAATGTCGCGGTTTAGCAAGAGTCGCCACCGACTTTTATTTTATCCAAAAGGAAAGGTAAAAAAGCAAAGGAAAGACCTTTGAGATTGTTTTTGGGTTCGGGGGGTAGATTATGAAAAGGAAACGTGCTAGCACCCTTTTCATCCATGGTTTTCCATGGGCTCTTAGTTACTTGTTTTAGATCACTTGCTTTTGCTTTTCAATTGTTTGAAATGGTGCTTTATGTGGTTTTGAAAGTATTTTGAAAAGAGGCCATCGTCTAGGTAATCTTTGTAATGATTCTTGTTTGTAAGAATGTATACAAAGATGTTTGTCTTTTTGAAAAATGTTTCAATGTTTTGAAAGTTGTTTGGAAATGTTTTGAAATGTGTTGTGTGTTTTTGAAAATAGAAAGGATTGTTTGAAAGAGATCAAGTAACTAGGAGTTATCTACTCTACTCAAAAGTCTTTCTTGTACATTTTTATTCCTTTGACATTGTTAACCTACCATTGTTTTGGTAGATAACCCTATCTCTGGATGTTAAACGGGACGGACATGGGTCATCGTATGACCATGATAAGAATATTGCCAAGTATCTTAGCAAGTTTTGAGGGACTTAGATAATTTGTTTTTAGGCAACCAAGATAGCATCATCGAGGGACTATGATCTTTTTGTTTTGTTTGATTTTGCCAAGATACCTAGTATGCATACCATGGTCATGTTTTAAGGCAACCAAGTGGATGAAACCCTAGGGGTGCTTGTGTGCAAGGTGTTGTCATTTTTCATGCATTTTTGTCTTGTATTAGGTCTTGCTATTTGTTTGATTTTTGGTCTTTTCATTCAAAACCCTAGTTTACTATCATGGTATATGAAAGCAATAAAATGCGTAAAGTAAATCTATACTATTACAACAATGTTAAGGGGAGGGGGATACAAGTTTTGAATAGGGGATATTGCTCAAAATAAAAACCTAATTCACTATTACAACCCAATTGAATTTATTGTACAATAAATAAATAAGCAATTATTTAAATATGCAATAAAATGTAAATATGCAAAAAAATGTTTTTTGTATATGTTTTATGTATGAGAAAATAATATTATCAAAGTCCTAAAATAAGAAAAAAATATTGTGATTATTTTTGAAAGGGTGAAAACCCCTAATTTTTTATTAAAAGAAAAATACATTCTATATTATTCATTTTGTTCATTTTTGTGTAAGAAAAATAATAATAATATTATCTATAAAAATTAAAAATTAAAATATGTGAGAAAATAATATTTTATGTGTATGATGAAATAAAAATAAAAATATTTAAGTATTTTAATTATTTACAAGTTTATTTAAGAAAATAAATTCTATTTAACCTAATAAACTATTTTTATGTCATAAAAATAATAAAATAAAATGCAAAAAATTAAGAAAATATTTTTATGATTTTATAATGTTCAGATAATAAATAAATGCAAATCAAAATATAAAAATATGCAAAAAAAAGTATTAAAAAAATAAAAGAAAATGCAAAGGGGGGTGCAGAAGCAAAATGGGGGGTGTGAATAGAAACAGGCCCAAGGTGCCCAGGCCCAAGCCAACTTCATCCCTGTCCTTCATCCAAACGACCAAATGCGCATGCTCTGCAATCCAATCCTGTTCTTGCTATTCTTTGCATAAAATCAAAAACTTATAACATGAAAAATGTAGCTCATGATCACACGATTCCAATGATATAAAGAACATGACCTAACTCTCAAAGATCATAGAGAATTTTAATAGCCCTAATTTCTAACCTAAAATTTTCAGCATGTTCAACATCCAAATACTCTTAGCTCAGTTAATATAAATGGAATCTATGCATATGTACAGCTCAAGCATATTACAGACTATATTTTTGCTTCACAAACCTAAGCTTAAGGATGCCTAAATAGAGAGATAGAAACTTGACAAATACCTTATTCAGTTGAGTTTGGATATGGCAATATGGGAACTTTGAGTGAGGCCTGAAGTTCTTGTGAGCTTCCTTGAAGTCCTCTCAAGCTTCTCCAATGCTCAACTTGCTTTGAAGTTGCCTGAATCTCCCTGTAGAAGTCAACTTGCAAACCTTCAAAGTGAAAATGGTGATCCTTGAAATAGGGGTTACAGTTGCAAGACAAAGGCATGGATAGTTTAGGTAGGAGGTATGGAATGTGTTTGAAGTGATTCCAAGCAAAATGCACGAGGCAATATGGAAATGGCTTGTGATTTGCAGAGATTGCCCTGTTTTGGGCAGAAATGGTGTTTTTTGTGTTTTTGAGTGTTTGAGAGGTTGGCAATTCGTGTTTCTTGCTTGTTACAATATTCTGAGATCCTTTGAAATGATACAAAGTCTTGTTTTTATCAGATGGAAGAGTTCACTTGACTTTTGCAAGTTTCTTGCTTTTGAAGAAAAGGTGAAATGACAATGCCTAAAAGCTTGTACTTGCTAGCTCCTTAGCTGATAAGAGTTGGTAAACATGCCTGATAACTGTGGATCTTGTTTGCAAAAATAGATTAGGTCCATGGCTCAAGATAAACAAAGTTGTAAAAAGCTAGCTTTATGAAAATGGTATTATGCACTTTATGCCATAAATGGATTAATTCAATGTACAAAGCTTCAAAGATCAGAATAAGACCATTATCCATTGTGTTTGCATTAAATTAAGGAGTGTAGAAAGTATTAGGACCTTGTTGTACCCCAAAATTTGCCCTCCCATATTCATCAAGAAATTGCCAAGTCAAGTCACAAAATTCCCCAAGGGTTGTGCAGTTCAACTGTCTCCTATACAGTCAAAACTAGGGTTTGTGTTCTGATCAAGAATTGAAAGTTTTCAAAGGCCCAATCAAGTCTCATATGCTTACAAATGTGGTCAAGCATCCTCATAGCAAGTTTCAAGGCATTCAGCTCAAAATTGCACAGTCAAAACCCTAGATTGCACTACAGTCAACTGTAGGGGCAAAATGGTCATTTGACAGTCAAAAGTTCAAATTTTTGATCAACATATCATTTTGAAGCCACAAACATCATTTGATCAATGCTTGATTATGATTCTCAAAATTTGGCTCAGAAAGCATCAAAGATGCAAAAGTTGCTATATTTGGACAGCTGAAAAAGTCAACTGAAATTGACCAAGGCATAACTTTCACATGGATTATCAGAAAAATTCCATCCAAAGCTCATTTTGAAGAGAAAGACATTTCCTACAACTCATCTTCATACTTCAAGTCCAAGAAATGCTCTCACAAAAAGTTATCAATTTCAACATTATAGGTCATTTTCAAAAGTCAACAAAAAGGGACTTTAAGTCAAAGGCCATAACTTGAGATTCGTAAATATAAATGACATGGGACCAAAGGCATTGGTTAAAGGACTCAAAGACCTTTCCAAAATGTCCAAGAACATGTGAAAAGCTTGAAAATTGAGCAAGTTATGCCTTGTGGAAGTTGGGAAATTTTTAGGAATCTTGAAATGTCAACAATGGTTCAAATGACCTAAAAATGCAAATGGGCCCATTTTTCTTCCATGATCCATCATTACAAGCCTATGCACGACCATTAAGCCCAAGGGGAAGTATTTTCTCATTTTTTAATTATTTATTTGAATTTATATTAATATTAATTCATTTAAATTATTTAAATATGTAGAAAATATAAACTTGACCTAAAAAAATCTTTTTATGCACATTCTACTCTCAATATCACGTGCACATCCTAATTAGGCAAGATTTGGTTTGATTTGGCATGATTGAACAAAATTGCACATGAACAAGATTCAAAAAATCCTTAGAAAATCAATTATCCAAAATCATTATGGCAATGGATTTTATGCAATTTTCTTGACCTAAAAGCTTCACTATATGATCAGGAATCAAAACCTAATAGCATTAGACTGAAAGCTGCGCCCAAGACCACTTTGAAAACTTGAATTTTTTTCCATAAAACACAAAACTGATTTCAAGGTTAGGGGACGATTCAAGCCTCAATTTCCATTCCATTAGCTTCCTTGGGTAACTCTGAACGTGTACCAATCAAGAACAACAAGCAAAACTCCAAGAATTGGTAGATAGAACTCGAACTGTGTCACAAAACTTTTGAAATCGTATATCATGATTCATACATCTTTGTGCATTTTTGTTTATTGATTCTTGTTCATATTGAAGTTTCCAAGCTAACCATTACCTTTAATTGCGTTTTTATTGACCATACGAGATTATGCCATGTTTGAGATTCTAGGGTTACAGGTCTTCAAAATTGGGGCTTTAGCGATAAGGAAAAATTAGCCCATGAAAGTATGACCATTCAAACCAGCTCATCAAGACGAGGAGACCTGGACCCTCGCGATCAATTTATTGATGTCATAGCGCTAGTCGCTATTTTCTTGTAGCTAGCCTAAGACCACGCTTCCAAAACCGCTGCCATACGTGCTTGATTCAGAAAAAAATAAAAACAATGGGGAAGATGATGTGTTGGCGAAGCGTGATTCGCTAGTTTGAATTGCGCGCGTTTTTAACCATTACGCGTGGGTTTTGCTTTTTATTATTTATTTAATATAATATGTTAATTGAAACGTGATGGCTCAGCTGACAGGTATACACGCTTGTGACTCTCATGACCTGGGTTCAAACCCCAGGTCTCACATATTTCTCATGTTATTTTTTCAATCATTATTCCATGCAGCGCTTCTGTGGAGACGTACCATATGCCATCCTGATCCAAGCACACACGTGTCCCAGACGACCACACCAAAGGCATAGATCCAAGGAGCACAATAAACACCAGTCAATGCATCATACATGATCCTGGAAAGGTCAACGAATCTCAGGCTTAATGGGCCAGAATGCCAGGCCTATACCTCCCAAATTGGGACTACACCCCCACCCTGGTTTGCAAATATTTTTATTCTTTCTCATATCTTTTAATTATTATTTCTATTTGTTTTCTTGTTTTAATTTAATTCAATATTTTTTACAAATACATAAAAAAATATATAAAAAAAAATCAGAAAAAGATGAAAATATAATAAATTATTTTATTTTACTATTTTTGTAAATAAATGCATATAAATAAACTCAGTTTTAATTAGGTTATAATTTTAATCCTTTTAATAACAAAAACCCCAAAATAGAATTAGGTTTAATTTTTATTCTTCTTAATTTCCCTTTTTACAATATTATTTATTTATTTATTTATTTTCTATAATTAATTGTATATAAATAATTTAGGTTTAAATTAGGTTAAAAATTCAATCTTTTTCTTAATAACTTAAAAATAGTTAGAATTAGGTTTAATATTTCATTTTAATTTTAATTAATTCCCTTTTCTCCTTAAAACCTAAAAAACACAAAATACAAAAAAACATTTGACTTTAATTCTAATTAATTCACCAACTTTAATGTTTTGCAAAAGGGTCCAACGCCCATGTTCATAATGTATTTAATTTCGCGCATTTATTTTATGTCGTTTATTATAATTATGTAATTCTCCCAAAGCGTTGTAACATTTAACTTTTCGCACTTTTACTTCGCTTTCTTTATTTTCCGTCAAATCGGGTCCGGTTTAATTTTGGCGATGTGGACCCGCGCCATTTGTAATAGTTTAGATTTATTTTTCCCGCAATATTAACTGTTAAATATGCATGCAAGAATGAATAGACTTAATTAAAATCAAGCGTAGAACACAAATAAACATGACAAGACAAATAACTGAAACATGACACACAATTCGCACACACCACCCCTAGGGTACGCCTCACTGTTGCCTTTCGA
Source organism: Vicia faba (assembly GCA_948472305.1). Taxonomy (NCBI): domain Eukaryota; kingdom Viridiplantae; phylum Streptophyta; class Magnoliopsida; order Fabales; family Fabaceae; genus Vicia; species Vicia faba. The sequence goes on from OX451738.1 coordinate 918,093,763, forward strand.
AAGGTGGTCGTCGAGTAGAGGACGTCTTAGTAAGTCCTCATGATCCGGGAACCTGGCATGAGGGTAGCTTCTAAGGTGTCTTCCCATTGCTCTGATGATCACCATGTCCCTAAAACTCGAATTGACCCGAACACCTCCAACGGTGGTGCTACCTACCTCTCAATGGTGGGATAGCACTACTTTTAAGGACATCTACACAGACGAATTCCTTAGGGTAGGTAGGTTCTCAAGGATACTTGCTCTAATCTTCAAAATAAACTGAAATCTTTTCACACCAACACATTTTCAAAAGCTTTCAAAGCAAACTTTTCAAACACTCTGACGTACGAGTCGATCTGAAATTTTTCAAAGAAACTTTTTTAAACCCACATTGAAAAGCAAACAAAATAGTTTTGAAAACACATTGAGCAAGTATCTAAGAGCCCATGGATAACCATGGATAGAAAGGGTGCTAACACCTTCCCTTTCTATAACCTACCTCCTGAACCGAGAGCAATCTCTTTAAGGAATTTTTCTGTGCTTTTGTCCTTTCCATTTGGAGAAAATAAAAGACGGTGGCGACTCTTGCTTCTGCGACATTTCGCGAACCAGCGTTAAACAGTCAGTTCCAGATCCACCGATCACAGAACTGGCGACTCTGCTGGGGATATCTTATAAAGTGAGGTATACCTTAGGGCTAGCTTATAACTATGTTTTCAATTATTTTCCTTGTGTGCTTTAAATTGTGGGTTGCTTGGGAGTTCTATAGATCCTAACCCGGATCTGGGGGATACCTTCTTAGAAAGTAGCAACGAGACTGTGAGGGAACTGTGCGGGGTATACCGACATGGTTGAAACAGTCTGCTACGTTGATGTGGCACTTTGGTGTGTACCGGTAACCCTTGAGTTCAGTCAAGGAGAGTACGGGGCCTCCGCGTGGTGTCGTGAAGCATCAACAGACCTTAGGAACCTTAATTGAACTATCTTGGCCTCTTTAGGGTAGTGAGATAACCGACTTTGGTGCAGTCCGAGGTTGGTTGATACTCGATACTACACTCAATTGAGGGTTGCTTTCCTGGAATATTTCGGTCGCCAGTTCAGTGGCTAAATCGAAACGATGAACAATGAAAGCAATCCCGTGATATTGGGAACCTTAGAACCCGGTTACTTTGATTAGGACAGGTTGAACCCACCAACTTCAAGAGGGTAATACCCAGACCTCATGCTGGCCTAAACTCTAAGGGCTCTTTTGTGTGACTTGTGTGCCCTCGTATTTGACTACTTGCATGCTTGTTATCTGACACATGAACTACTTGCAGGTTTTATTTATAGTCCTTAATTGGGACTCATAACAGGGTTACTAAGTCTTGCAGGTTTTGTTTATAGTCCTTAATTGGGACTCATAACAGGGTTACTGAGCCTTGCAGGTTTTGTTTATAGTCCTTAATTGGGACTCATAACAAAGTATACTGAGTTTCTTGCAGGGTTTGTTTATAGTCCTTAATTGGGGCTCATAACAGGGTTACTTACGTTATCCCATGCATAGCATGACATCATACCATTGCATACATCTTAACCCATTTCAAGGATCTCAAGGGCTTGTGATGCAGGTCATGGTGAATCAATTATCCCAGCAAGGGGCAAAGAGGATTTATTTTCCTCTAGCCAAGGTTGTCAGGGGTTATGACCCACTTGATATGGTGAGCTCTGACTCCTGAAGAAGGTTCCCTTAACCAAGGTTGCTGGGAAATCAAAATTAGACCTGATGACTAAAGTCAGAGGCTATGACCCACTGGATATGGTGAGCCTTTGACCCTTGACGAAGAATTCTCAACAACATGGGTGTCCTTCAATCAAGCCATAGATTCCAATGCTAACAAATTTCCCTGTTTACCCCGCGAGGTCCTTGAAAACATTGCATGCATGTCATACTCATCATTGCATAACATGTATCCTTGTTGCAGGTCACTTACCCTTCTCGCTGTTTATTTCAGCAATGGCCTTCCAACCAGACAACCGGGATCTTCTGGCTCAAGAGACTCGGTTCGGGGAAATTCTTCTGAATCTATCCAAGGGGCAGGAGGAACTAAGGACACTTCTCATGGGGACCTTTGTCAGGAACAATGCTGAGGACGAAAGGCTGAAACGTCTACAAGCTGAGGTGGACACATTGAAAACCCAGATGCTAGGGCAAAAGGCCCTCATTCAAGGTTTAGCTCAGGAGCAAGGAGAGCTGAGGGCCATGATCAGTCAGCTTCATCAAGACATAAAGCGACCAGCCCAAGTCAGGGACCCAGTCATTAATCAACTTCCAAGAAGTCAAAGGGTTGGGCCTCTCCAAGCTGCTATTACTTCACAGGTCCAACAACGACCTCGCCCAGAACAACGGGCTGATCAGAGCAAACCAGACAAGCCTAAAAGGCAGTACACCAAAATCAACATGTCGCTGGATCAAGCACTGCAACAAATGTTGAAGGCAGGGCTGATCACCTTAAAGGCTCCTCTTCGGAATCCAAACACTTCCGCTCCTAACTATCATCCCAATGATAGGTGCGCATACCATTCTGATAGCCCGGGGCATACCACGGACAACTGCTGGCCTCTCAAAAACAAGATTCAAGACATGATCGACGCTGGAGAGATTCAGTTTGAAGTACCTGAGACTCCAAACATAATCACTGCTCCCTTGCCAAATCATGGCTAGGATTGAGAAATTTTTGTTCATTCGAATGTTCAAGTTACAATTTTCTTTTGTTTAAACGTTTATTCATGTTAAAAACATTGTTATTCCATTAATGCATCGCTTATGTCTACTTTTGAATCAATATATTCGCATTCACTATATGCAAACTGTTTTCATATTTTTTCTGATGTCAACTCTTGATCTTAAATAATTCTAAGCCTCTTGAGGGAGGATGACGAAAACGATACCACGATCTATAGTATGCTTTTGAACAGACCCCGCTGATGAGGTACAGGCATTGTTTCAATCCCTAAACACTGGAGTTATAAGGATGATAATCCCTCGTCAACCCCTCTGAGCCAAAGAAGTAGGAGTTTTTCTTTTCGAAAATTAAAACCCTTAATCATAACCTGGGGCAGGGTAGTCTCTCAGTTGATCCAAGTGCATGACGAATGGCATCAAAGAGGTCCTTACAAAACGAAGAAAGACAGTGATGGTTCAGAACAATCCTAAGGACAGGCAATCATTACTTCTCAAAATAAAAAACCCATTAAGTCAAAACCTATGAAGGAGACTTGTGAAACTGGGGCATCCCGCTGACTGTAATTCCAAAAAAGGGAAACAGTTCAGCAAAAAAAGAAAGGGATAACAAAATCAAAAAGAAAGAGGTCTTATAAACCCTCAACCAAAGCAAAAAATGACTGCTTGTTCAAAATAAATCATCAAAATCTGAATCATCACCAGAAAATCAGAGCAAAGACTCAAACAAGGTCTAACGTATGATCAGCTGAGTTTAGGTTTGGAGAACATCACGAAGAGCGGGTGGGTACAAATAAAATTTGAGCCTTTATCCTTTGTTTCTTAAACCATGAACCAGGCCACGTTACAACCCTTAAAAGTCCTAGCTGAAGCATGGGTTAGTTCGGAAGCATACTGTTACGAAAGGTATCCTGACTCCTTAAGGCTTACGGTAAATATGGAGTTGACATCACGTTTTACAAACAATCACTTGTTTTATGAAAAAAGAATGCATTTTCAAAATCTTCAAGACAGACATAAGCTTTGCATTTTTAACATAACTTTGTTTGCATATGACTTTTCGTTTGAACAGCAGGAAAATTCGCACGATGAATACCTAATGAACAGAAGTACTTCCAATCAAGGGGCAGACAAGATCATTGTCCATCATCTGGGGCAGTCCAATCAAGATTCGGAGAATCTCTCAAAAGGCCAAATAGCCTGGGGCAAATCTCCGCTTAAGTCACTTGGGGCACTCCAGCAACGGATCTTGCCTAATCAGACATCTTCTGGTAGCAGGGCAACCAAACACTCCTAACAGGGGCAACTCCCTATATTCTGAGAGCATGGACATAGCCGAAAAAATACTACGCATAATCAAAGACCCGCTAGGTTGACATACCTAGGCAAAAATAAGGGCTCCCCGACGAACCAAAAGGGTTCGGGCAAAAGGAAGGGATGAAATGAAAAAATCTGTACACCCGGCAAGTCGAAAACCCGAAAAGGCGGCTTGAGCAAAAATGGGTATCCCGGTGGACTGAAAACCCGAAAGGGCGGTCCAGGCAAAAGTTAGGGATTAAAGCGTACGACTATGTCCTGTTATCTTGTCACCTGCCTACCAGAAGAAGGTTTGACCCTCAACAACTACCGGTACCTCACAGGTCTTCCTCTCCCACCTCAGAAGCAGGGGCAATGATGAGCTGTCCAAGCAAGCTAATTGTTATGTCCTCCAAAGGTACCAAGGTAACCTCAGCTAAAGAACATAACCAACATGTCTCAATTCCCCAGAGAGTAAGTCAGCAGTCAGTGCATCCTTCTCCAAGCAGAGTATCAAATCCCAAGGAAATTGAGTATCCTCCCGTAGATCTCAATACTTCCCCAGCAGCATATATTCCTTACAAGCATCCCCGGCAGTCTTGGCCTAAAGATTGTTCCACGGCGGTATACCAACATTCAAAGGAATCACTTCCCCGCAGTCCAAAACTTCCCCAAAGAGTCCAGTCCAACCCAGTTTCCCCAGGAAAGTTGGAATTCATATCTCCCCAAGCAGTAAGCTTATCCCCAGTAAATTCTGGAAGCTTATCCTCGCAGAGCACGAACGCGTCTCCTGGCTTTATTCAAAGAGTTATTTCCTTAACAGGATATAACTGAGTTATCCTCAGCCAAAAGCCATGGAAAGAGCGTCGTCGACAAAGTCTTCTTACCCCAGTGAAGTCCGTCAACACTTCATACAACAACGGTATCCTCAGCAAGTCATTCTCAATAATTCAAGCAAAGCGTCTCTATCCCCATAGAGTACCGCTTCCCAGCATAGTCGCTAGAGTATCTTTTCTCCCCGCAGACTCTTCATTTGCCAAGTTTATTCCTCAACGGAGTTATCTTCTCCTACCGGTATTCTTGCAGTTATCATCCCCAGCGGAAGCAAAATCTATTCTTCAACGTCAGCCCAGGATACAACTTCCCGGCACCCGTCAAGGATTCACTTTCCTAGACGAAAACATACATAAAACTTCACATACATCATCATAGCATGCATAACGCACTGCATCATACAAGTCTCCTTTATGTTGAGAACATCTTTGCTTGATCCATATCATGCATTGCATATGACTGACTTTTACCTTTCAGGAAAGATGCAGTTTAAAGTCTCAATCACAATTCAAGACCTAGACCGGTTCAGTTAAATCGACCCTAAGATTTTCCTGATGCTTATCCAGTCAAAGGCCTTCTCTGGTTCAGTCAGATCGACCCTAAGATCTCCCTGATGCTTATCCAGTTGAAGATGTTTCAAGACCTAGACCGGTTCAGTTAAATCGACCCTAAGATTTTCCTAATGCTTATCCAGTCAAAGGCCTTCTCTGGTTCAGTCAGATCGACCCTAAGATCTCCCTGATGCTTATCCAGTTGAAGATGTTTCAAGACCTAGGACCGGTTCAGTTAAATTGACCCTAAGATTTTCCTGATGCTTATCCAGTCAAAGGCCTTCTCTAGTTCAGTCAGATCGACCCTAAGATCTCCCTGATGCTTATCCAGTTGAAGATGTTTCAAGACCTAGACCGGTTCAGTTAAATCGACCCTAAGATTTTCTTGATGCTTATCCAGTCAAAGGCCTTCTCTGGTTCAGTCAGATCGACCCTAAGATCTCCCTGATGCTTATCCAGTTGAAGATGTTTCAAGACCTAGACCGGTTCAGTTAAATCGACCCTAATATTTTCCTGATGCTTATCCAGTCAAAGGCCTTCTCTGGTTCAGTCAGATCGACCCTAAGATCTCCCTGATGCTTATCCAATTGAAGATGTTTCAAGACCTAGACCGGTTCAGTTAAATCGACCCTAAGATTTTCCTGATGCTTATCCAGTCAAAGGCCTTCTCTGGTTCAGTCAGATCGACCCTAAGATCTCCCTGATGCTTATCCAGTTGAGGATGTTCCAAGACCTTGACCGGTTCAGTTAAATCGACCCTAAGATTTTCCTGATGCTTATCCAGTCAAAGGCCTTCTCTGGTTCAGTCAGATCGACCCTAAGATCTCCCTGATGCTTATCCAGTTGAAGATATTCCAAGACCTTGTCCGGTTCAGTTAAATCGACCCTAAGATTTTCCTGATGCTTATCCAGTCAAAGGCCTCCTCTGGTTCAGTCAGATCGACCCTAAGATCTCCCTGATTCTTATCCCAGTAGAAGACACCCAAGAGTTTTCTCAACGAGCGTTGTTGAAGTTAAAGTCGCCCAAGGTTCTCTTACCATTCATGCTAAGGCAGTAACCATCCCTGGTTCATTCATCAGCGTTTGAAGCTCCATACTCAGCTCCTGTAACCAGTCAGGACACATCTATACCAAGCATCTAAAATCAGCTCCTGCAACGTGTCAGGTACTCATTTTCTCTTTTGCAGGTATGCAGGTTCTCGCTAAGGAATCTCCTACGCGATCAACATCCAGATGGCATCTATAAGCCCATCATCCTATCCAGCAATCTCCAAATGGCATCTATAAGCCCATTCCCCCATCACTGTTACTATGTGAGCGCAAATTTCTGGGCACTCTAGTGTCCAATCATCTTTTACCATCGGATTACGAAAGGCACGTCAGCCAATCTGCATCCTCAGGTCTAAGAAGATTGAACAGGGGCAACTGTTGTACCCCAAAATTTGCCCTCCCATATTCATCAAGAAATTGCCAAGTCAAGTCACAAAATTCCCCAAGGGTTGTGCAGTTCAACTGTCTCCTATACAGTCAAAACTAGGGTTTGTGTTCTGATCAAGAATTGAAAGTTTTCAAAGGCCCAATCAAGTCTCATATGCTTACAAATGTGGTCAAGCATCCTCATAGCAAGTTTCAAGGCATTCAGCTCAAAATTGCACAGTCAAAACCCTAGATTGCACTACAGTCAACTGTAGGGGCAAAATGGTCATTTGACAGTCAAAAGTTCAAATTTTTGATCAACATATCATTTTGAAGCCACAAACATCATTTGATCAATGCTTGATTATGATTCTCAAAATTTGGCTCAGAAAGCATCAAAGATGCAAAAGTTGCTATATTTGGACAGCTGAAAAAGTCAACTGAAATTGACCAAGGCATAACTTTCACATGGATTATCAGAAAAATTCCATCCAAAGCTCATTTTGAAGAGAAAGACATTTCCTACAACTCATCTTCATACTTCAAGTCCAAGAAATGCTCTCACAAAAAGTTATCAATTTCAACATTATAGGTCATTTTCAAAAGTCAACAAAAAGGGACTTTAAGTCAAAGGCCATAACTTAAGATTGGTAAATCAAAATGACATGGGACCAAAGGAATTGGTTAAAGGACTCAAAGACCTTTCCAAAATGTCCAAGAACATGTGAAAAGCTTGAAAATTGAGCAAGTTATGCCTTGTGGAAGTTGGGCAATTTTTAGGAATCTTGAAAAGTCAACAATGGTTCAAATGACCTAAAAATGCAAATGGGCCCATTTTTCTTCCATGATCCATCATTACAAGCCTATGCACGACCATTAAGCCCAAGGGGAAGTATTTTCTCATTTTTTAATTATTTATTTGAATTTATATTAATATTAATTCATTTAAATTATTTAAATATGTAGAAAATATAAACTTGACCTAAAAAAATCTTTTTATGCACATTCTACTCTCAATATCACGTGCACATCCTAATTAGGCAAGATTTGGTTTGATTTGGCATGATTGAACAAAATTGCACATGAACAAGATTCAAAAAATCCTTAGAAAATCAATTATCCAAAATCATTATGGCAATGGATTTTATGCAATTTTCTTGACCTAAAAGCTTCACTATATGATCAGGAATCAAAACCTAATAGCATTAGACTGAAAGCTGCGCCCAAGACCACTTTGAAAACTTGAATTTTTTTCCATAAAACACAAAACTGATTTCAAGGTTAGGGGACGATTCAAGCCTCAATTTCCATTCCATTAGCTTCCTTGGGTAACTCTGAACGTGTACCAATCAAGAACAACAAGCAAAACTCCAAGAATTGGTAGATAGAACTCGAACTGTGTCACAAAACTTTTGAAATCGTATATCATGATTCATACATCTTTGTGCATTTTTGTTTATTGATTCTTGTTCATATTGAAGTTTCCAAGCTAACCATTACCTTTAATTGCGTTTTTATTGACCATACGAGATTATGCCATGTTTGAGATTCTAGGGTTACAGGTCTTCAAAATTGGGGCTTTAGCGATAAGGAAAAATTAGCCCATGAAAGTATGACCATTCAAACCAGCTCATCAAGACGAGGAGACCTGGACCCTCGCGATCAATTTATTAATGTCATAGCGCTAGTCGCTATTTTCTTGTAGCTAGCCTAAGACCACGCTTCCAAAACCGCTGCCATACGTGCTTGATTCAGAAAAAAATAAAAACAATGGGGAAGATGATGTGTTGGCGAAGCGTGATTCGCTAGTTTGAATTGCGCGCGTTTTTAACCATTACGCGTGGGTTTTGCTTTTTATTATTTATTTAATATAATATGTTAATTGAAACGTGATGGCTCAGCTGGCAGGTATACACGCTTGTGACTCTCATGACCTGGGTTCAAACCCCAGGTCTCACATATTTCTCATGTTATTTTTTCAATCATTATTCCATGCAGCGCTTCTGTGGAGACGTACCATATGCCATCCTGATCCAAGCACACACGTGTCCCAGACGACCACACCAAAGGCATAGATCCAAGGAGCACAATAAACACCAGTCAATGCATCATACATGATCCTGGAAAGGTCAACGAATCTCAGGCTTAATGGGCCAGAATGCCAGGCCTATACCTCCCAAATTGGGACTACACCCCCACCCTGGTTTGCAAATATTTTTATTCTTTCTCATATCTTTTAATTATTATTTCTATTTGTTTTCTTGTTTTAATTTAATTCAATATTTTTTACAAATACATAAAAAAATATTTAAAAAAAAATCAGAAAAAGATGAAAATATAATAAATTATTTTATTTTACTATTTTTGTAAATAAATGCATATAAATAAACTCAGTTTTAATTAGGTTATAATTTTAATCCTTTTAATAACAAAAACCCCAAAATAGAATTAGGTTTAATTTTTATTCTTCTTAATTTCCCTTTTTACAATATTATTTATTTATTTATTTATTTTCTATAATTAATTGTATATAAATAATTTAGGTTTAAATTAGGTTAAAAATTCAATCTTTTTCTTAATAACTTAAAAATAGTTAGAATTAGGTTTAATATTTCATTTTAATTTTAATTAATTCCCTTTTCTCCTTAAAACCTAAAAAACACAAAATACAAAAAAACATTTGACTTTAATTCTAATTAATTCACCAACTTTAATGTTTTGCAAAAGGGTCCAACGCCCATGTTCATAATGTATTTAATTTCGCGCATTTATTTTATGTCGTTTATTATAATTATGTAATTCTCCCAAAGCGTTGTAACATTTAACTTTTCGCACTTTTACTTCGCTTTCTTTATTTTCCGTCAAATCGGGTCCGGTTTAATTTTGGCGATGTGGACCCGCGCCATTTGTAATAGTTTAGATTTATTTTTCCCGCAATATTAACTGTTAAATATGCATGCAAGAATGAATAGACTTAATTAAAATCAAGCGTAGAACACAAATAAACATGACAAGACAAATAACTGAAACATGACACACAATTCGCACACACCACCCCTAGGGTACGCCTCACTGTTGCCTTTCGAAAGGTGGTCGTCGAGTAGAGGACGTCTTAGTAAGTCCTCATGATCCGGGAACCTGGCATGAGGGTAGCTTCTAAGGTGTCTTCCCATTGCTCTGGTGATCACCATGTCCCTAAAACTCGAATTGACCCGAACACCTCCAACGGTGGTGCTACCTACCTCTCAATGGTGGGATAGCACTACTTTTAAGGACATCTACACAGACGAATTCCTTAGGGTAGGTAGGTTCTCAAGGATACTTGCTCTAATCTTCAAAACAAACTGAAATCTTTTCACACCAACACATTTTCAAAAGCTTTCAAAGCAAACTTTTCAAACACTCTGACGTACGAGTCGATCTGAAATTTTTCAAAGAAACTTTTTTAAACCCACATTGAAAAGCAAACAAAACAGTTTTGAAAACACATTGAGCAAGTATCTAAGAGCCCATGGATAACCATGGATAGAAAGGGTGCTAACACCTTCCCTTTCTATAACCTACCTCCCGAACCGAGAGCAATCTCTTTAAGGAATTTTTCTGTGCTTTTGTCCTTTCCATTTGGAGAAAATAAAAGACGGTGGCGACTCTTGCTTCTGCGACATTTCGCGAACCAGCGTTAAACAGTCAGTTCCAGATCCACCGATCACAGACCTGTAATACCAAGTACAAGCAAGTTTGAAGATGATTTGCAATTTGAACCAATGTGAAAAATGCCTTGGACAACAGTGTTAAATTACCATTTTCATTTCTTCGATTCTCCCTAACCATAAATGATCTTGGAGAGTTCTTTGACATTTTGGAAAGATTGTAATATACTATACAATCTATCTTTGAAATGAATTTTGAGATTCCTCTTGGAACTAGGTGAAAAGTTTCCATGAAGTTAGGTCAAAAATCTGCCTAAACTAAGGCAAATTTTCACTAAGTTAAAAAGTTTATGGACCCTTATTCAAAAAATCATAACTTGAGATCCAAGTATCTTTTGGGAAAACTTTATGCATAAAATTTGTATATTTCATGGAGGACTACAACTTTCATGTTGGAAGTTTTCTTTGAATCCAATTGCATCATTGTGAAAAAGCTGGGAAAAAATAAGAAATTTTCATAACTTAGAAAAATTCTAAGTTATGAAAATTTTCAAATTAAAACCCTAATTTTCAAAATTAGGTTTCTTGGTGAACAAGTTTCACACTTTGACATGTTTTGATGAATTATGACCCTTGGCACTTGATTTTGATCAAAAAGTCAAAGGTTGACTTTTCAGTGTACAATTGACTTTTGATCAGTTGACTGCAAAATTCATCTGTCAATCCAATGCATTTGAGATCTTTTGAACTTTGTGATTAGGTCAACATGATGCCATTGAGTCCTTGAAATCATGCTTGAACCCAATTTTCCATTGGTTAGGTGAAACATTAGAAATTGCCTTTCTCCAGTCAAAACCCTAATTTTGACCATTTTGCCCTTTTGATGATCTGATCAAATTTCTTGAGGAGTTGTGGTCCAAACTTGATCAAATGGTACATAGGAGCTTGGAATGTTGATGTGGATCAAAAATTATGAAGTTTTATTGTAAATTAGCCATGGTTGACTTTTTCCCCAATATAGTTGATTTTTAGGTCAACTATCCAATTGACTGGGCAAAAATGTGATTCAAGGCTTGAAACTTGTTAAGAGCAATCTTAGGGGTCCAAGATGGTGTATGAAAGTAACATGAAGCATTTATGATCCAAAAATCCTTGTGCAAACTCAAACCCTAATTTCAGGTCAACAGTGCAAGGAGATGTCTTGAGCTGAGCAAACCCTAATCCTGTCTGGAGTCCAAGGAGTCTTGTGGGGAAAATCTTGATAAAATGAGAGGGAAAATTTTGGGGTACAACAGCTGCCCCTGTTCAATCTTCTTGAACCTGAAGAGTTAGATTGGCGGGCTTTGTCGTTCGTGACTCGAAGGTAAAAGATGATTGGACACTAGAGTGCACGTAAATTTGCACTCGTCAAAATGTTGTTGAGGGAATGGGCTTAGAGATTCCATTTGGAGATGTGATAGAATCTTGTTGGAGATGGGCTTAAAGATGCCATCCAAGAATGTTTGTTGAGTTGTAAGTTGTAAGTCGGAAGAATAAGTATCAAAATGGTATCCGTGTCTGGAACGTATCTGAGTTGTATCTGGAGACTTGTAATAGGAAACAGAATAGTATCCGTGTCTGGAGCGTCTCTGAACTCTATCTGGTAGTTGAAATTTGAATGAGCAAAGGAATAGCATCCGTGTCTGGAGTGTCTCTGAGCTGGAGAGAATCAGAATAAGTGACAGAATGGCGACCATGTCTAGAGCGTATCTGGACTGTATCTGAAGTTTGAAATCTGAATGAGTGATAGAATAGCGTCCGCGTTTGGAGCGTATCTAAACTGTATCTGAGATCTGAGTCTGAATAAGTGAAAGAATGACTTCCGTGTCTGGAGCGTCTCTGAGTTTGAAGTTGATAGTTGAATCTGAATGAGAAATAGAATGGCTTTCGTGTCTGGAGCGTATCTAATATCTATCTGATAGTTGAAATCTGAATAAGTACCAGAATGGAATCCGTATCTGGAGTGTATCCGTACTGTCTCTAAATCTGAACGAGCAACAGAATGACTTCCTTGTCTGGAGTGCATTTGTACTGTATCATGATTGAATTCTGAATGAGTAATAGAATGACATCCGTGTTTGGAGTGTATCTTTACTGTATCTGAACGTTGAATATTGTTAATGATAGCTGTTAATTTTATCCTGAAAAGGGTAAAATGTTAGCTGAAACACAGAGTTATGTTGCATGAAATGTATGATGCAATAAATGTGCTTTATCAATGTTTATGATATATATGGATGTAATGTATGCGCATGTAAGCCGATTTGTTGTCTTGCTGAGGAAAATAAATCATTGATAGCTGGGGATAATTAAATACTTGACTGCTGTCGGGGAAAATAAATCCTTGACCGCTGCCGGAGATTCAAAATCTTTGACAACTTCCGTGGGTATGTGAGGATCCTTCACATCTTGAAGTTGGAATATTGATAAAATCTGTTGTGAGAGTAATGTCAGATTGCTGAAGAAATTTGCTTGGGAAATCCAGAGAACTTTGATGACTTCTACTGGGGGTTGTACAAAGGAAAATCTTACTCGGCTGGGAATAGGGAGAACTCTGATGACTTCTGCGGGGAACTAAGAATGAGAATCTTCATTTTGTTGAGGAGTAATGAAACTTTGGCGACTTCACTAGGGATTTGAGAATGAGAATCTTCAATCTACAGGGGATTAGAAACTATGACAAATTCATGCTGGGGAGTAATGGAGACTCTGGAAACTTTACTAGGGAATAAAGAATGAGAATCTTCATTCTGTTGGGGAGTAAAAACTTTGTGGGGAAGAAGGCTTACTGCTGGAGAGTAATTTCAGGAATTTTCGGTCGTCTGCCACTCTTACTGGGGAAAATCCCAGGTTGGGGAGAGACAAAGGTTAACTGTTATCAAATTGATTTCCAGGTTTCAAGGTAACTTGCTGGGGAAATTGAATAGTTTCCGCTGGGGTTAGAAGTCTTGACTTGACTGGGGAAGAAGGTTTCAGCTCCATTGAGGATCTGTAACTCAAAGCTTTGGCTCCGCTGGGAATTGGGAGTTTGAAGTTTAACTCTGATGGGATTTAAGGGTTTGAAATTTAGCTCCGCTGGGGATACGTATTTCAAGGTTTTTGCTCCGCTGGGGATCTAGCTGATGTACTGCAGGGGATTTCTCTTGGAATAGTCTAAAGACATTTCCCTATCCTTTCAGTCTGTCAGTAATTGTTCTTTTCCATCCTGTTTATTTGTAAACAATAATTATGTTCAAATGCATATGTTCATCAATGAATCATTGGACGTTTTTGCAAATAAAAACACAAGTGTAAAAAGAAAAGACAAATAGTTTTTGCACTTTAAAGAAGTATATTTGTATTTACTTTGAATAAGTGTTTTGTACAAAGGAGACAGACATCCTAGTAAGAGGATGGTGTCATAAAAGTAAGAAAAATTTATACAGAGAAAGATAGCTATGTGTGTAAAAATCCCATGGGGTTCCCATTCTGCTATAGCCTTCGTAACTCTAAATATCTTGTTCATCCGCTGCTTCGTCCGAAGATGGTTGGATTGATTAGCAGTTCCAGATTTGTCAGTGAAGAGATTATCCTTCAAGTGATCCGACGAGACATAGTCATACGCTTTAATTCCCTAACTTTTTCCTGGACCGCCCTTTCGGGTTTTCAGTCCACTGGGAAACCCTTTTTGCCCAAGTCTCCCTTTCGGGTTTTCAACTTGCCGGGTGTACAGATTTTTTGTTTTATCCCTAATGTTTGCCTGAACCGCCCTTTCGGGTTTTCGATTCACTGGGATGCCCTTTTTTTGCCTAGGTGTGTTAACCTAGCGGGTCATTTATGCATAGTATCTTTTGACTATGTCTGCATTTGCAGGGTGCGGTAGATCGTCGCCGTCCATGGTGGTTAAGATCATTACCCCACCAGAAAAGGTGTTCTTGATTACAAATGGTCCTTCGTAGGTAGGAGTCCATTTGCCCCTGGGATCACTTTGCGGCAAGATGATGCGCTTGATTACCAGATCCCCGAATTGATATGTATGGCGTCTGACTTTCTTGTTGAAAGCTTTGATCATCCGCTTTTGATACGTCTGATCGTGGCAAACAGTAGTAAGTCGCTTTTCATCAATCAAGTTAAGTTGATCAAGTCGGGTCTCAATCCAATCGTCTTTACTCAAACCAGCATCCTTCATGATTCTCAAGGAGGGAATCTAAACCCCGATAAGTAAAACAGCTTCCATGCCATATACCAAGGAATAGGGTGTTGCCCTAGTTGACGTGCGAGCCGTGGTACGATACCCGTGAAGAGCAAACGGTAGCATTTCATGCCAATCCTTGTAGGTGTCTGTCATTTTTTGTATGATCTTCTTGATATTTTTGTTTGCAGCTTCGACAGCACCGTTCATCTTTGGCTGATAGGGAGATGAATTATGATGTTGAATCTTGAATTGTTCACACAAAGCGGTGATCATAGTATTGTTAAGGTTTGTACCATTGTCAGTGATGATCCTTTCGGGGATACCGTACCGACATATGAGATTCTGCTTGATGAAGCGGACAACAACATTCTTAGTAACGGATGCGAAGGAAGCTGCTTCGACCCACTTGGTGAAGTAATCAATGGCCACTAGAATGAAGCGGTGTCCATTGGATGTTGTAGGCTTGATCTCTCCAATCATGTCGATTCCCCACATAGCGAATGGCCACGGAGCTGTTAAGACATTTAGAGGAACAGGAGGCACGTGAACCTTGTCTGCATAGATTTGACATTTATGGCATGTTCGAGAATGTTGATAACAATCGGCTTCCATGGTAGACCAGTAATAGCCTTCCCGTAGAATCTTCTTAGCCATCGTATGCCCGCTAGAGTGAGTGTCGAAGGTGTCCTCATGCAATTCAGCCATGATCTTTTCAGCTTCAGCTTTGTCCGCACAACGGAGCAGAATAGAATCATGATTACGCTTGTACAGGATACCATTGCTCAAGCAGTACTTTGCCGAGAATCTCCTTAAGAACTTTTTGTCGTTGACTGAAGCTCCTTCAGGGTATTCCTGAGCCTCTAGATACCTTTTGATTTCATGAAACCATGGCTGGTCCACTACTTCTTCGGTATTAATCTCGTGACAATCTGCTGGTTCGTCCATCCGTTCAATGGTAATTTGGGGAGCCTCATTATCCCAGTTAAGTTTAAATATGGATGACATTGTAGCTAGAGCATCTGCTAGCTGATTTTCTTCTCGCGTGAAGTGCTCGAAGGTAATCTGTTTGAAATGTGGTAACAATGTCAGGACATGTTCTTTGTAAGGGATGAGGTTTGGATGTTTAGTATCCCACTCTCCTTTGATCTGACTGATGACCAAAGCTGAGTCCCCAAACACATCTAAGGATTTGATTCCCAAGTCTATGGCAGCCTTGAGTCCAAAGATGCAAGCTTCATACTCTGCCATGTTGTTCGTACAGTTGAAGCAAAGTCTGGCTGTGAAAGGAGTATAGCAACCTTCCAGGGAGATGAGTACCGCGCCGATACCGTTGCCAAGTGCATTGGAGGCCCCATCAAAGTACAGGGTCCATCGGGATCCTTGTTCAGGTCCGTAATATGGTCTGAAACCTTCAACGTTGTCCAATGTCATGATGTCTTCGTCAGGGAAGTCGAACCTCATGGATTGGTAATCTTCGACAGCTTGATGAGCCAGATGGTCAGCTAGCATACTCCCATTTATAGCTTTTTGGGTCGTGTACTGTATGTCGTATTCCGTTAGGATCATCTGCCATCTAGCTATTCTTCCAGACAAAGCAGGCTTCTCAAAGATGTACTTGATCGGATCCATCTTAGATATCAGCAAAGTGGTATGAGTCAACATATACTGCCTTAGCCGGCGAGCAGCCCATACCAAAGCGCAACAAGTTTTCTCGAGCAGTGAGTATCGAGTCTCACAGTCGGTAAACTTTTTGCTAAGGTAATAAATGACATGCTCTTTTCGGCCAGACTCGTCATGTTGTCCCAGTACGCACCCCATTGAATTCTCTAGGACGGTCAGATACATCATTAGCGGCCTTCCTTCGACGGGTGGCATCAAGATAGGAGGTTATAGCAAATACTCCTTAATTTTATCGAAAGCAATTTGATAGTCATCATTCCATTTAACTACCTGATCTTTCTTCAACAGCTTGAAGATTGGTTCACAGGTAGATGTTAGGTGAGAAATGAACCTTGCAATGTAGTTTAGGCGTCCCAAGAAATCTCTGACCTCCTTCTCGGTGCGAGGAGCAGGCATTTCTTGTATATCTTTGACTTTGGCAGGATCAACCTCGATGCCTTTGTTGCTGACAATGAAACCTAAAAGCTTACCGGACCGGACTCTGAATGTACACTTGTTTGGATTCAGTCTGAGCTTGTACTCCTTCAACCTGACAAACAGCTTCTGCAAGTGATCAAGGTGTTCTTCTTCAGTTTGTGATCGGGCTATCATGTCATCTACGTAGACCTCTATCTCATGATGTATCATGTCATGAAACAAAGCTACCATGGGGCGTTGATAGGTTGCCCCAGCATTCTTCAGTCCGAATGGCATCACTTTGTAGCAGAACGTACCCCACTGTGTAACAAATGTAGTTTTCTCCATGTCCCCGGGTGCCATTTTGATCTGGTTATAGCCCGAGAATCCGTCCATGAAGAAAATACTTTGTGCTGAGCTGTGTTGTCGACCAGGATGTCGATGTGCAGAAGTGGAAAGTCATCTTTAGGGCTGGCCCTGTTCAAGTCTCTGTAATCCATGCACATTCTGACTTTGCCGTCCTTCTTAGGCACAGGCACAATGTTAGCAACCCATTATGGATAGGAAGTAACAGCCAAAAACTCAGCATTGAACTGCTTCATAACTTCTGCTTTGATATTTTCAGACATGTTAGGTCTCATGCGGCGGACCTTCTGTTTCACTGGTGGACAGTCTTCTCTTGTAGGGAGACGGTGTACCATAATGTCTGTATCAAGTCCCGACATGTCTTCGTATGACCAGGCAAAGATCTCAACATAATCATGTAGTAGCTGAGTTAGGCGCTCCTTGACACTCGACTCTAGATTGTCCCCTATCTTGATTTCCTTTTTCTCATCCTCAGTTCCCAAGTTGATTGTATCTAACTGCTCTTCATGAGGCTGAATTGCTCTTTCCTGTTGTTGTAAAAGTCTGGCCAATTCCCCTGGCACCTCACAATCTTCCTCACCTTCGTATTTGGCTTGGTTGATCGGATCTTCAGAGTCACTGAGGGTTATAGCAGTATCGTTACCCATGGGTTCCGGAATGGAAGAGTACCTTCATTTGTGAGTGTGGGTGTGTGTAAGGGCGTATCCATCTTAAAAGAATAAAATGTAAAAGAAAGACAATGAGAAAAAAGGTTTAAATATGAAAAGCGTTCATGATTCATTAAAATGACATATGAAAATGAAATAAGAACCCTTACAAATGGACATATGTGCCTCGGGTAAGACACACGGTTGAAAAAGTACGAATTGTTTGTGAATTATTACAGTCCAACATAAATGTAAAAGATAAATTACTGATTTATGAAAGTAATCGGAACAAAGTCTTTTGCTTCCCAGTTGCTCAGTCCTTCTCCAACAGTAGGGAAAATCCAGTCTTCCAAGTTGCCCTCTTCTTCACTGTCCTCTAGTGCATTAACCCCTTGGTGGCTGACCTTCACAAGTTGCCCTCCGGCACGGGAGCAGCACACGACCTTCTGACTAGCCGAAGTAAATCCCAATCCGAATTTGTCTGATTTAAAATGAAAGTCAGGAAGCTGCCCCCAGATTGTGGATCTGCCTTCTTCCATAACTGCCCTAGCATCCTTGAGAGATGACATCTGAGGCACAGGTCTTGTGATCACAGGAGTTTAGGGCACTGTCTTAGTCGCCGCTATCTCCTCGGAGAACTCTTCGAAGTGTTGGAAAGGGGTCTCTATGAATTCGCCATCTAATTCCACATAAAGGAAAGAATTAATATGACTGATCATGTATTCCTCTTTGCCATGAACAATTATGATTTTACCCTGGGTCGGGTACTTGAGCTTTTGATGCAGAGTGGAAGTGACAGCTCCAGCATGGTGGATCCAAGGTCTTCCCAACGGGAAATAATAGGAAGGATGGATGTCCATCACATAGAATGTTGAATTGAACGTCTGGGTACCCACCTTGATCGGGATGTCCACCTCTCCATGGACCATCCTCTTAGAACCATCAAAGGCTCTGACAATGATATTGCTGGGTTTTAGGGTTAGGCCTTCACAATCCAACCTATCCAAAGCTTTCTTCGGCAAGACATTTAGAGACGACCCAGTATCAACCAAAACATGAGCTAGGGTGGTTCCCCTATACTTCACCGAGACATGTAGCGCGTCATTATGTTTTCTCCCTTTGGAGGTCAAGTCTGCATCGGAGAATCCCAGGCCATTGTCAGTTGTTAAGCTGGCCACACATTCCTGGAATTGATCAGCGGAGGTTTCTTGTGGCACGTGGGCCGTCTTCAAAAATTTGATCAAAGCTTTAGCATATGCCTCAGAGCACAACAACAAGGCTAACATAGATATTTTGGAAGGGTCTGCCCCAGTTGTTCAACAATATTGTAATCACTTTTCTTAATAATCCTCAGAATCTCTTCCACCTCTTTCTGGGATGTTTCAGGAATGACTAATGACTGAGCCCTCATCAAGACAGGCTCCTCTTGAACATTCTTTCCTTTGTCAGCCGAAGAAGGGATGGGAATTGCATTGTCATTGTTGGCGGGTACATTGGTAGGTACAATCACATGGGTAATCTTCGGGATGGCCGTGGGTCCAAAGACTGCTGTTGGAGGAGCAATCACTGGAGAAAAGATTATCCCACTACGAGTAATTTTTCTTGTTCCAACAATGTTACTGATGTCAGGATTATCTTCCTCAGAGCTTTCTTCTTCAACGGTCTCTTCAATCTGTTTGACACCATGGTAGTAGATTTCTCCACCATAGTTCCATGGTACCATTTTATCGGTTTTGTAAGGGGTTGGCCCTGGCATTGTTATCTTCAACGGAGTAGTCACTGGAGCGGATGTAATCCTAATGGGTTTTTTAGGAACCCTGGAAGAATTGGCGTATATGGTTATTATTGAAACTTCGGGAACTGGAATGGGTGAGACAGGAGCTTTCTCAAACAAAATTTCCTTGTTATCAATCAAATGTTGGATTCTTTTCATCAAAAGAGGACAATCAAATGGAGAGGACAGGCAAGCACGACAATCTTGGTCACAACCTGGGAACACCCCAGCCTTCAACAAATTCATCTTGATGGTTAGGAGAGGAGTTGACAGTTCATCCACAGCAGACACAAATAGATCTTCTTCCACAAAATTGGCATTGTGCCCATGCCTAGGCATCAGTGCAGAGATTACATTCAGCTTTTCGGGAGCTTAAAATTCAACTTCCTTTGCGTCAATTAGATCCTGAATCTTATTCTTTAGGGCCCAACAGGTGTTGGTGTCGTGCCCCGGGCTTTCTGAGTGGTAAGCACATCTAGCGTTGGGATGGTAGTATGGAGATGAAGTGTTAGGATTTTTAGGGGCCTCCTTCAGCATGGCCAGGTTTAACTTCAAGAGATGGGGTAGGACTTGAGCAGGAGTCATGTTTATCTTGTTGAATTGCCTTATAGGCCTTTCCACCCTTTGTTGGTTATTCCTCGGCTGATCATTTCTCGGCTGATTATTTCTCGGCTGATCTGACGCAGACTTCTGAATCATAATTTCCCCTACAATTGGTCGTCTTTCAACTCTTCCCTGATGTCTCTGGGCATAGACAGCTGACACCTCCTTCTTTTCAGTGAAGGGATTCTTTGCAGCAGCAGAGGTAGATGCATCTTTCTGAATTTTTTCGTTTCTAATACCGGCTTCAACCCTTTCGCCAGTTAGAATCAACTCAGTGAAACCTGCAGAGGAGATTCTAATCAGGTGATTAAAGAAAGGACCTGACAGAGTCCCCAAGAATATGTCCACTAGCTCTCTTTCAGATAAAGGTGGTTGCACCCTTCCGGCCAAATCCCTCCATTTCTGGGCATAGTCTTTGAAACCCTCAATGGTAGCCATGGCCATACTCTGTAGCTGAGTATAGGTTGGCGCCAAGTCGGCATTATATTGATACTGCTTATAGAATGCGGCCACCAAATCTTCCCAATTATGCACATCATACCTCTCCAACTGGTAAAACCAATCCAGCTGCGTTCCTGATAGACTGTCCTGGAAAAAGTGGACCCACAGGTCTTTATTAGAAGAATGTGGTTGAATTTTCCTGACATAAGATCGTAGGTGCATCTTTGGGCAAGACACCCCATCATACTTAGAAAACATAGGTAATTTAAATTTAGGAGGGATTACTATTCCAGATACCAGCCCTAACTCTTCAAAGTCCAGCCCAGGCACTCTCTGTATCTCCATGGCAGCTAGACGCTCTTCCAAGTTCTTGTATTTGTCATTGGCCGGAGGGTACTGCTGTTCAGAATATTCCTCATCTTCTTCTTCTTCTTCTTCTTCTTCTGCTTTAGACTCAGATTGCACTGTCTTTCCTTTACCTTTCCTACCCCTTCATCAGATGTTGAGGGGAAATCCAAAGTCCGTATGGCTTGTCCTTCAAATCTTTTTCCCATGAGAACCACACCAGCTCTCTTCTTCTTCTTTTTCTCTTTTTCCTTCTCCAGTAGAGTCTTGAGTTCCTCCTGCCCTTTAGCCAAGGTCAGAAGTAGCTGTTGAGACTGTGAATTCTGAGCTTGTAAGTCTTTGGCCGTTTGTTCAATATCCATCTTGCTGAAATAAATAGAAGAGAGATGAGGAAACTTGGTGTGAAGACCTGCTTATGCATATGATGAATGATATGTATTCATGTAATGCATTCAAGGATTCAGAAATTCAAATTTGTTTTAAACAAAAAAGAAACACACGTCATATTAATAAGATAGAATTTGTTAGTACATCAATGCCCCATGGGCAAAATAATAGAAAATTATAAGGTAAAAATACGTTGCGCATCCTCTTTAGTGCAATGTAGGTGTTGAGAGTCTGGTCTTCGTGAATTTGACGATTGAGTTCCAAAACCTTCTTCTCGCTTGCGTAGAATTGGGCTTCGAAAGTATCACGCTCTCCCTTGAGCTGTATCAAACTCCTTTGTAAGTCTTCGAGTGATGTTGGCATGTCAGGATGTAGGAGGGTGTATGGAACCTCTCCTTCCATAACAGGCTCTATAATCACAGGGAGAATGTATGGGTAAGGCATCATAAGACTTTGGGTGCGGGTTCATACCCACTTGAGGTAAGGCTCAAGAGGGATGGAATTCTTGTGTCCCAAGGTCTTACTGTCCACCTTGTTGGGCATCCTCCAAGCTCGGATGAACCTTTGTCGGAGTCCTTGGTTGTCATTGTCGAAGTCGAAAACTAAACCTTGAATCAGCATGTCATGTGGGCCATCCCTTCAGGCATAACCAAACGGTCTCAGAGCCAAGCAGGGGTTGTAGGTGATGCCTCCCCTAATGCCGAGTAGAGGGACATTAGGAAATTCCCCACAACGGTCAATGATGATGACATTCTCTTTTGATCGAGAACACCAATGAATATCTGAATGTGTAAGTGTCATCAATCGTTGTGACCACATCAAACCTTGCTTATTCTTCAATATTGATTGGGGAAGATGAGAAATAAACCATCTTGACAGTAAAGGAGTGCAACACATGAGAACACCTCTTTTCCTTATTGTACGAGTGTGAAAAGAGTGGAGGATATCCCCAAGCAATGTAGGCACCGGGTTGCGAGTCATGAAGATTTTAACAACACTCACATCTATGAGTTGGTCAGGGTTAGGGAACAAGACCATCCCATAGATGAGAAGAGCTACAATCTCCTCAAAAGCTTGTAAGTCCAATGAATTCCAGCAGCTTTGGGCCTTCTTAAACAGGAACATTGACAAGAAACCTTTGACACCACTTCTAGTTTCCCAATGTGTTGTGACATCAGATGAGTGCAGGTGTAAGGCTTGAGCAATCTCTTCTGGCTTTGGATATCTTTCCGTTCCGTTGAAGGGTAGTTGATTAAGAATAGGAATCCTCAAGATTTGAGAAAATTCCTCAAAATTAGGCACAAGTTGGTAGTCAGGAAATGTGAAGCAATGATGTAAAGGGTCAAAGAACTGGAAGAGAACTTTCAGCATATCCTCCCTAGTGTTGGCAGTGACTAAGTTGAGAAGACGACCATGCCTCTCGGTGAACGGAGAATTCTCAGGAATCCTTGAAGCTAGCTCCTTGAGTTGAGGAGGAATTCTTACTAGGTTGACTTGGATAGTTTTCCTGCAAAGTGAATCCATAACCTACAAAACAGGAACAAAGATGAAAATCTAAGATCCTTGAAATGGTTAGTGGATGCATATGATGCTTCATGATGTCCATGATGTTATGCACAAGTATATATGTACAAGCAAATCACACAAGTTCCTAGTTTAGGCTTGCGTGGGGTTTCATAGGTAAGTACCCTCTTGAAGTTTAGTTGGCTCAACCTGTCCTAGAAATAGTAACCGGGTTCTAAGGAACTCAATATCACTGGATTGTTTTCTGTGTTCATTGTTTCAGTTTAGCCACTTTACTGGAGACCGAAATATTCCAAGAAAACAACCCTCAATGAGTGTAGTATCGAGTATCTACCAACTTCGAACTGCACCAAAGTCGGTCATCTCACTACATCCTAAAAGGCCAAGTTGGTCAAGTAAAGGTTCTAAAAGTCCATTAGTGCTTCATGACATCACTCAGCGGCCCCGTATTCTCTTTGATTGACTCAAAGGCTACCGGTACCCACAAATATGTCGCAATAATATAGTTGTTGCTTAGACCATGTCGGTATACCCCGCACAGTTTCCACAATGTATTGCTATTTACCAAGGAATGTTTCCCAAATCCGGGTAGAGGATTCAAACCCAAACAATAGGACCAAAGTGTAAAGCATATAAGTCAAACAAGATAAGCATGTAAAGGTGATCTAAAACCCTAAGGTAACCCCACTTTTATAGATTATTCCCCAGCAGAGTCGCCAGTTCTGTGATGCGGTGGGAGAACTGACTTGAGGTTTTGCGTTTGTGTTTGCAAAATGTCGCGGTTTAGCAAGAGTCGCCACCGACTTTTATTTTATCTAAAAGGAAAGGTAAAAAAGCAAAGGAAAGACCTTTGAGATTTGTTTTGGGTTCGGGGGGTAGATTATTAAAAGGTGCTTTCCATGGGCACTTAGTTACTTGTTTTAGATCACTTGCTTTTGCTTTTCAATTGTTTGAAATGGTGCTTTGTGTGGTTTTGAAAGTATTTTGAAAAGAGGCCATCGTCTAGGCAATCTTTGTAATGATTCTTGTTTGTAAGAATGTATACAAAGATGTTTGTCTTTTTGAAAAATGTTTCAATGTTTTGAAAGTTGTTTGGAAATGTTTTGAAATGTGTTGTGTGTTTTTGAAAATAGCAAGGATTGTTTGAAAGAGATCGAGTAACTAGGAGTTATCTACTCTACTCAAAAGTCTTTTTTGTACATTTTTATTCCTTTGACATTGTTAACCTACCATTGTTTTGGTAGATAACCCTATCTTCGGATGTTAAATGGGACGGGCATGGGTCATCGTATGACCATGATAACAATATTGCCAAGTATCTTAGCAAGTTTTGAGGGACTTAGAAAATTTGGTTTTAGGCAACCAAGATAGCGTCATCGAGGGACTATGATCTTTTTGTTTTGTTTGATTTTGCCAAGATACCTAGCATGCATACCATGGTCATGTTTTAAGGCAACCAAGTGGATGAAACCCTAGGGGTGCTTGTGTGCAAGGTGTTGTCATTTTTCAGCATTTTTGTCTTGTATTAGGTCTTGCTATTTGTTTGATTTTTGGTCTTTTCATTCAAAACCCTAGTTTACTATCATAGTATATGAAAGCAATAAAATGCGTAAAGTAAATCTAAACTATTACAACAATATTATGGGGAGGGGGGATACATGTTTTGAATGGGGGATATTGCTCAAAATAAAAACCTAATTCACTATTACAACCCAATTGAATTTATTGTACAATAAATAAATAAGCAATTATTTAAATACGCAATAAAATGTAAATATGCAAAAAAAAATGTTTTTTGTATATGTTTTATGTATGAGAAAATAATATTATCAAAGTCCTAAAATAAGAAAAAAAATATTGTGATTATTTTTGAAAGGGTGAAAAACCCTAATTTTTTATTAAAAGAAAAATACATTCTATATTATTCATTTTGTTCATTTCTGTGTAAGAAAAATAATAATAATATTACGTATAAATATTAAAAATTAAAATATGTGAGAAAATAATATTTTATGTGTATGATAAAATAAAAATAAAAATATTTAAGTATTTTAATTATTTACGAGTTTATTTAAGAAAATAAATTCTATTTAACCTAATAAACTATTTTTATGTCATAAAAATAATAAAAATAATAAAATAAAATGCAAAAAATTAAGAAAATATTTTTATGATTTTATAATGTTCATAAAATAAATAAATTCAAATCAAAATATAAAAATATAAAAAAAAATATAAAAAAAATAATTGAAAATGCAAAGGGGGGTGCAGAAGCAAAATGGGGGGTGTGAATAGAAACAGGCCCAAGGCGCCCAGGCCCAAGCCAGCTTCATCCATGTCCTTCAGCCAAACGGCCAAACATGCGCGCTCTGCAATCCAATCCTGTTCTTGCTATTCTTTGCATAAAATCAAAAACTTATAACATGAAAAATGTAGCTCATGATCACACGATTCCAATGATATAAAGAACATGACCTAAATCTCAAAGATCATAGAGAATTTTAATGGCCCTAATTTCTGATCTAAAATTTTCAGCATGTTCAACATCCAAATACTCTTAGCTCAGTTAACATAAATGGAATCTATGCATATGTACAGCTTAAGCATGTTACAAACTACATTTTTGCTTCACAAACCTAAGCTTAAGGATGCCTAAATAGAGAGATAGAAACTTGACAAATACCTTATTCAATTGAATTTGGATATGGCAATGTGGGAACTTTGAGTGAGGCCTGAAGTTCTTGTGAGCTTCCTTGAAGTCCTCTCAAGCTTCTCGAATGCTCAACTTGCCTTGAAGTTGCCTGAACCTCCCTGTAAAAGTCAACCTGCAAACCTTCAAAGTGAAAATGGTGATCCTTGAAACATGGGTTACAGTGGCAAGACAAAGGCCTGGATAGTTTAGGTAGGAGGTATGGAATGTGTTTCAAGTGATTCCAAGCAAAACGCACGAGGCAATATGGACATGGCTTGTGATTTGCAGAGATTGCCCTATTTTGGGCAGAAATGGTGTTTTTTATGTTTTTGAGTGTTTGAGAGGTTGGAAATTCGTGTTTCTTGCTTGTTACAATATTTTGATATCCTTTGAAATGATACAAAGTCTTGTTTTTATCAGATGGAAGAGTTCACTTGACTTTTGCAAGTTTCTTGCTTTTGAAGAAAAGGTGAAATGACAATGCCCAAAAGCTTGTACTTGCTAGCTTCTTAGCTGGTAAGAGTTGGTAAACATGCCTGATAACTGTGGATCTTGTTTGCAAAAAGATATTAGGTCCATGGCTCAAGATAAACAAAGTTGTAAAAAGCTAGCTTTATGAAAATGGTATTATGCACTTTTTGCCATAAATGGATTAATTCAATGTACAAAGCCTCAAAGATCAGAATAAGACCATTAGCCATTGTGTTTGCATTAAATTAAAGAGTTTAGAAAGGATTAGGACCTGTAATACCAAGTACAAGCAAGTTTGAAGCTGATTTGCAATTTGAACCAATGTGAAAAATGCCTTGGACAAAAGTGATAAATTATCATTTTCATTTCTTCGTTTCTCCCTAACCATAAATGATCTTAGAGAGTTCTTGAACATTTTGGAAAGCTTGTAATATGCTTTACAATCCATATTTGAAATGAATTTTGAGATTCCACTTGGAACTAGGTGAAAAGTTGCCATGAAGTTAGGTAAAAAATCTGCCTAAACTAAGGCAAAATTTCACTAAGTTAAAAAGTTTATGGATCCTTATTCACAAAATCATAACTTGATATCCAAGCATCTTTTGGGAAAACTTCGTGAATAAAAGTTGTAGATTTCATGGTGGAATATAACTTTCATGTTGGAAGTTTTCTTTGAATCCAATTGCATCATGGTGAAAAGTTGGGAAACGTTGGGAAAAAATAAGAAATTTTCATAACTTAGAAAAATTCTAAGTTATGAAAAATTTCAAATTAAAACCCTAATTTTCAAAATTAGGTTTCTTGGTGAACAAGTTTCACATTTTGACATGTTTTGATGAATTATGACCCTTGGCACTTGATTTTGACCAAAGAGTCAAAGTTTGACTTTTCAGTGTACAATTGACTTTTGATCAGTTGACTGCAAAATTCATCTGTCAATCCAATGCATTTGAGATCTTTTGAACTTTGTGATTAGATAAAGATGATGCTATTGAGTCCTTGAAATCATGCTTGAACCCAGTTTGCCATTGGCTAGGTGAAAAATCAGAAATTGCCTTTCTCCAATCAAAACCCTAATTTTGACCATTTTGCCCTTTTGATGATCTGATCAAATTTCTTGAGGAGTTGTGGTCCAAACTTGATCAAATGGTACATAGGAGATTAGAATGTTTATGTGGATCAAAAATTATGAAGTTTGACTGTAAATTGGCATTGGTTGACTTTTTCCCCAATACAGTTGATTTTTAGGTCAACTGTCCAATTGATTGGGCAAAAATGTGATTCAAGGCTTGAAACTTGGTATGAGCAATATTAGGGGTCCAAGATGGTGTATGAAAGTCACATGAAGCATTGATGATCCAAAAATCCTTGTGCAAACTCAAACCCTAATTTCAGGTCAATAGTGCAAGGAGATGTCTTGAGCTGAGCAAACTCTAATCATGTCTAGAGTCCAAGGAGTCTTGTGAGGAAAATCTTGATAAAATGAGAGGGAAAATTTTGGGGTACAACAGTTCCCAGCAATCTTTCGCTTATCCCCGTGAAGTCTACTCCTTTGCATTACATATAGTTATCACTGCATAACATTTCATCCTCAAAAGCATGTAGCCGATCCATCAGAATGGATCTTTGCGGCAAAAGAAATTCAAACATGCATACGAAGCATAAGCCAGATCAGGTACCTTACACAAAAGACCTGAATTATTCAAGGACAAAAATACATCCCTACAAGAGGATATCATGCCCAAAATCCCCAGTCGATGACCTTCACCTTTTCAATGCCCAGCAAAATCAATACACTTTGTCATTCTAAACCCAGTTCTTGTCTGGTAGTCAATTCCTAAACACTCGTCTGTGTCCATTCCTAAACACTCATCTGTGTCATTCTCTCAAACACTCGTCCGTGTTTAACCTTGTGATACTCGTCCGTATCTTCTTTCAATATTCGTCTATATTGAATCAAACACTCGTTCGTGTTTAAACTTTTGATACTCGTCTGTATCTTCTTTCAATACTCGTCCGTATTGAATCAAACAGCCGTCCGTGTTTAACCTTTTGATACTCGTCTGTATCTTCTTTCAATACTCATCCGTATTGATTCAAACACTTGTCCGTATTTAACCTTTTGATACTCACCTGTATCTTCTTTCAGTACTCGTTCGTATTGAATCAAACACCCGTTCGTGTTTAACCTTTGATACACGCCTGTATCTTCTTTCAATACTCATCCGTATTGATTCAAACACTCGTCCGTGTTTAACCTTTCTTGATGCTCATCCATGTCACTTATCTAAACAATCATCATGTCGTAACCCATGTTTCCTTCTTAGAACCTGAGATCGCCCATAGGCTAGGTTCTTCCTTAGATCATCTTAGAACCTGAGATCGCCCATAGGCTAGGTTCTTCCATAGATCATCTTAGAACCTGAGATCGCCCATAGGCTAGGTTCTTCCTCAGATCATCCTAAAACCTGAGATCTCCCGTAGGCTAGGTTCTTCCTTAGATCATCGTCGAACCTGAGATCGCCTCTTGGCTAGGTTCTTCCTTAGATCATCTTAGAACCTGAGATCGCCCGTAGGCTAAGTTCTTCCTCAGAACATCTTAGAACATGAGATCTCCCGTAGGCTAGGTTCTTCCATAGATCATCTTCGAACCTGAGATCTCCTGTAGGCTAGGTTCTTCCTCGGATCATCTTAGAACCTGAGATCGCTCGTACGCTAGGTTCTTCCTCAGATCATCCTAGAACCTGAGATCGCCCGTACGCTAGGTTCTTCCTTAGATCATCGTTGAACCTGAGATCGCCTCTTGAATAGGTTCTTCCTTAGATCATCTTAGAACCTGAGATCGCCCATAGGATAGGTTCTTCCTCAGATCATCTTAGAACCTGAGATCGCCCGTAGGCTAGGTTCTTCCTCAGATCATCTTAGAACCTAAGATCGCCCGTAGGCTAGGTTCTTCCATAGATCATCTTAGAACCTGAGATTGCCTGTAGGCTAGGTTCTTCCTCAGATCATCTTAGAACCTGAGATCGCCCGTAGGCTAGGTTCTTCCTCAGATCATCCTAGAACCTGAGATCGCCCGTAGGCTAGGTTCTTCCTTAGATCATCGTCGAACCTGAGATCACCTCTTGGCTAGGTTCTTCCTTAGATCATCTTAGAACCTGAGATCGCCCGTAGGCTAGGTTCTCTGTCAAACCACTCTCATTGTTTCACTTTAGGATCGTAGGTCGCCTGTAGACCTCGTCTGCTGTCTTTTCATACCAACCATTTGCCTTGTATTGGCATCACGCCACGTTACAAGTCCAATCTCCGTCTCTTCACTGAAAAACAAAAAATTTCTTTCCCTAGTAGATATCACAAAAAAAAATACTCACTATCTCCCAGAACAAATTTTTGGCATTGATATTTAATCATCTTCAACCTTGAACTTCCGAAAGGCATGTGTCAATTGTACTTTCAGGTTTAAGACGATTAAATAGGGGCAGCTGTAATACCCCAAATTTGTCCTACCCCTTTGCTTTTATCTAGCTTACGCATCTTACACTCTTCATTCCATTTGCATACCCTCCGTTAGGTCATTTTGCACGTCATGCATCGTTGGTCAATAATTTAGCATGGGATCAAGGATTTCGAGGAATTATGGTTGTTGTATGCTTTGAGGCTCTCATCTTCACACAAACTTGTTTCAGGTATCCCAACTAAAAATGCAAGTATTAAGGTTGATGTCTCTATACTCAAGGTCATCTGATGAATAAAGGGGTGGATTATATCAAAAGTTACTCTTCTCAACATTTTGGCTTCATTCAACACATGAAATAGCTTCAAGATTGTATACAACGCAAGTCACTCATAAGTCACCCAAGAGCTGTAAACTCCAGTATTGAAGGTCATATCCTTGAATTTATCATCTTCGCATCAATCCGGGTTCATTTTCTCAAATATGTTAACTCCAAGAGGAATTCCATAAGAGGTTTGTTTATGAGTGCGTCTAATCATGATCTCAAGACATCCATCCAAAAGGCTTCAAACTTAGGTATGGAAGTTCTTGTGCATTATCGTTCAATTAGATAGCTCTTTTCTAAGCCATGGGCTTAGACTTAGAGGTCCTTCAAGATCATATTCTTGTGCTTACAATCATTATCTGAGCTAGGGTTTATTTCCATATTCATGTGGTGGCCGAAAGGTTTCCTTATGAGGTTATATTCATTAGGGAAGAACATGATTCTTTGGTGCATTGCTTGGATTAAAAGTTATGGTACAAGATTTGATGTATGCATGTTAAATTAACAAAATCGAGAAGGAATACGTCATAGTTCATCCAAGTTACATGGGGAATTTCAAGGTAATAATGGAGGATGAAAGTTTCTTTATTTCTTGGAAGAAAACTAAGTCATGACGAGGTCTCTACCTTGTAAAGGAAGTCAATTTAATTTCTGAAGTTCGTAGTGACTTTTCAATAGTGTTTGGCTGTGGCTATAAAGGAACTTTTAGAGAAGATTCAAATTATGGAAGCTACTTGAAAAGAGCATCATTTTCCAAAAGAATTCAAAATTGAACATGCATAGTCAAGATTGATTCTTCAATAGATTTATGGACTTATAACAAGAGATGGAATTTGAACATGCATAGTCAAGATTGATTCTTCTATAGATTTATGGACTTATAACAAGAGATGGAATTTCATTTGAAATTTACAGAATTTACAAAATGTATTCAAGTGCTATCCCATTTTGACTACATTCAAGATTTACAAACTACCATTCCATTTACACCTTGGAAAAATTACACAAAAAGAGAGGACTACATCAAAATGTTTTTTGAACATATCAATGCTTTAAGCTCCACAATTACATCTAAGGTACCATGTGGTATTCGAATTCAATCGTGAAGAAAGTATCATCGTGACCTGTATAATCAAAGAAACATCAAATACCATAAAGCTATTCACACAAATAGTCACACTCCAAGATAGGTGCATTGAATCAAAGTCTTAGCTAAATTCATGGGCATAGTTTCAAAATGAATTCAGAATAGCTCGAGCCAAAAGTAAATACACAAACCTAAACCTTCATCAATCTTCATGACTATATACGTGTTGCTCCTACGATCTTCATGACAAAACCAAAACTGACACGCTGCCTGCATTAGTCTAATCAAGCTATACAACTATTCAAGATCGTGTGTGTATCCAAAGGAATTCTCCAATTCATTATGTTATTCATCCTGATACAACAAGAAAAATCATCAGCATATCATGCTTATACAAGCCAGGACTAATTCCAAACAGTTTTAAACCCATTTACTGCCTCTAACAGCCACAAACAACTGCAGTCAGTTAAACCAATCTCGAACAACTTCAAAAACAAAATTTCTAACAGCTAACATTTGTAACTAACTTTCTAACTGCTCTAACCAAAACAGAATTCCAAGACTCCTAACAACTTCTCAACAAAATTCAAAATAGGAAAAAGGATATAAGGCATAATAGAACTAGCAGCAACCCATAACAGAAAATCAAAAACCAACCCTCAACTGTCAAAACCAACTAACCTATAACCTCCTAACTGTTTAACAGAAATAGCAGATCCAAACTAATAAAATTCAACCAACTATCAATCACATTCCTCAACCATTTCTAACTACCTAACAAACCCCTATAAAACAGAAATTAACTAACCAACTTTGGAAGTTTTTTTGACAACAAAAAAGAGGAGGGATTCATTATCAAAAATTCGCAGAAAAGGATCAAGAACTCACCACAAATTTCTCCTCTCTCTCTCTCTCTGCAATCACTCTTGATTCTTCAAAAACTTCGATCTTCATCTTCAATCTATCAGCATCGTCATCTTCATACGAATTCGTCGGTTTGCACCTTCTCTGAACCGCAACTACTTCAATTCACATACGCTTCATGCTTCGTCATCTCCGTTCATTAGTGACAACAACAACAATTCATAGAATCACATAAGAAGCAGAGAAGAAGAAAAGGATTTCGAGCGCATACCTGAGTAATTCCTCTAGTTTTCTCGTCACCTAAGCCACCGTCGAAATCGAACCTGATTTTTATCACTGGATTTCTCGTCTTTCTAAAGTTGAAGAAGCATCGAACGTTCTCTGGTTGGTAAGATTCATATCTCATTATTTCGTGTTTCTGTTTCTTGCTTGAGTTTGTTCTAGGTTGCAAAATGAGAGACGCGCCAGAGGATTGTTGAAGACGGTGGAGCTTATAGTGCAAAGTTATTGAAGTGATAAAGAGGAACGATGCAGATCATCGAAGAAGAGGAAAGCATAAATCAGAGGTTGATGTATGATGAGGAGATGAACTCGGATTTGAGAATCGAAAGGATTTGAGGTGTGCAGTGAAGAAAGAGATGAAACGAAAGAGGGCTTCTATTTGAAGAAGTTCAATCGTAACAAAACTCAACCCTAACTCATGTTTGTTATTTTTAATTTCAATTAGTCATTTTATTTTTGCAATAGACTGAATGATATCTCCTAGGGCCCGTTGATTTTTTGATAGTTTCTGCATGCTTGTGAATAAAAAAATTGTTTATGGGCTTTGCTATGGGCCTTCAGCGCCTGAATTCCTTTCCACCGCACATCTAATTCCAGATTCATACCCCCTTTGAGTGGTGGTTTTTACTTTCTCTTAATAGTTCTCTTAATTTCCCTTTTCATTAATTTTGATGGCATAAAATGGTGTTAAAAAAATGATACATAAATAGTAGAATGTTTTAGAATTCGTTAGGTTTTCTCTCTAGAATTTTTTATTTTTTATTAGAATTTTCTATTATTTTCATGTTTAATAATCATTTTGTTGTCATGTTTTGCTAAGAGTTCGTGATAGTATTGATGTAATTTTTCGCAATTGGGAATATTTGGAGAATAATTTTTGATTACTCATGCGGAGCAACTTCTGTAGAGTTCTCCTATCACTTGCGTGGCTTCGAAGAAGCAACGGACCTTCTCCGTTTGGTATCGTCACAACTCTATTTTATTCTTCATTTCCGCACTTTATCGCTTCCTGGAGATCATATGAAGTATGATAAAATTAGATTTAGAAATAGGCTAGTCTCCATGTGACTTTTCTTTCCCATTTTTGCGTTTGCACTAAAACAAAAACTTCTTTTTCTTTCAAAATCCAAAACACTTTAAATCTACTGATGAGAATCATGCCTTTGCTTAGTATGGGAAATGATAAGCGGGTCTCTTCTCGATCTTATTGTTCTTCATCTCAAGCCTAGGTGCGGTTCAATTCTCAGAGATTCCTTTCATGGCTAAGTAGAAAAGTGGCTAATATCTCTCTCTTGAGGTCAACTAGTCATTATCTGCAACAAAATATGAACCAACTCAAATCTTCGTGCGCTCGAGCACTTTTCTCTAAAAACCTTTTTCAGGTAAGGACATGATTAATTTACTTCTATGCCAACACATAAGTCTCCAAAGGTCGAGCTACGGTGGAAGACGGGATTAACTTCGTCCATAAAAAAACACAAACAAACAAAAACATATGAGCCGAATTACGGTAGCTTTGATTCCTCAAAACGGATACGTAGGCATTGGGGTAGCGCCCAAGCGAGCATAATTTTATTTTCCCTACATTCTTTTCTCCTTTATTTTTCATGCATTCCCTTCAGTAGTATAGTAAACAGTAAGCATAGATTAAACACACCCATTAGATAGACAACAAGAGTGGATACCGTAGAGTACTACGGGCGTGTGGGGTGCTAATACCTTCCCCTCGCGTAACAGACTCCCTTACCCGATCTCTCGGTCGCAAGACCGTGACTTCTCCCTTCTCAGGTTTTCTCGATGTGTACCTTTCCCTACATGTGAGATAAAAGACGTTCGATGGCGACTTCATTGTTTGATGATTTTCAGTCGGTTGTTTCAGACAGAAAAAGTAAACACATTGATGTGAAATTTCACTTTCTTAGGGACTTAGTGAACAATGGAGTTATCAAGCTGAGCTATTGTGCCTCTGAGAATCAAAGTGCAGACATTATGACGAAGCCATTGAAATTGAAATAATTTGAAAAGCTTTGTGGGATGTTTGGAGTTACGGATATTACTAAAGTAAGCTAAGATCAAATAAATTAACTTAAGGGAGGGATTGTTAGGTAGTTTATTATTATTAAAATATTAGTTGTAATTTCGTTTATTTAGCAATTTCTAGTTTTTAGGAAAGACCAACTCTTTAGGAAGAATAGAGTTTGTTTTGACCACATTTCTAGTTGTTAGCAATAGACTCTGTTTTGCTTGTAAGGCTATTTATAAGTCTCATTTTATTAATGAATAATCATCCTTCCAGCTATTTGTTATTCCAAAACTAACACAAGATATATCCTTGTGTCATTAACTTTTTGCTATTTCATTTGCAGTACTTTATTCTTTAAGAATTCATACAACGGTTAAGAAAACAACAACGTTTTTGAAAAATTAACAATTTTACACTTAAACGAGAAAAATGCAGCCAACCTAATTTGCAACCTCCTCCCTCTTAGTTTGCATTTAAAACTTCAAGTTTCACATGAATAAGGTAAAGATAGTTACTACTCCACTTGTTAATCACTTTTATCTTAGTTTAAAGTAGATTTCTGCAGAAATTATCCACTAAAACCAAATCTTGAATCTGGTAAGATATCAAATCCAATTATATCTTTATTTGTCATAATTAAGAATTCAAAAATCTTTATCAAACAGATTCATATTAAAGTCTTTTCTAAATAACACGTTATTAAACAAACTTCTGATTGAGCCAAAAATGAAACTGATCTAGAAACAAAAACGTTGAAACGATAACCAAACAGCTACAGTATGCACGTCATAATCAAACTGAGACTGAATGTCTCAAGTTACAACGTATTGCCAAATAAGTTGCCTACACAAATTTTCAATCAAATATAATAATATATTTATTGTTTCAAACATAACCTATGAACCAAAAATTTAATTATATACAAAGATTTAAGTTTTTCCCATATCGAAATTGTATTCTACTCTCTTATGACTTTCCCTAGAACTTAATCCCCAAGAAACAAGATAATGTCACTCCTAACCTTATATACCATATTGGTCTTTTGTGCTTGTGCTAGCTAGACATGCATGCCTTGATGCATCACTCTTTAATGATTCAACACACTTCTTTTAAGTTAAGATTGCTTGCATTATCATATTTCATAACCCAAAATCACTCTCTAAAAAATCTTCTCGATTATCCATTTATAATTCCAAATACTTACTTGTAAGCAAACCTCCTTTATCCCACAGTGGATTCCACATGTTATGAAATCTTTAACTATAATAGTAGCTTTGTGGATAGGTTGAAACTAACATAGTATGGGAGCTTAAAAAATGTAGTCACTTAATCACTAAATTCCCGAATTGCAACAATCCGAATAATTCCTTTATTATTTCTATGTAGTTATTGTTTGCCAATCTAACTAAGTTGAGTTAGAGTTGAGTTAGAGTTGAGTTAGAGTTGAGTACAAGAAGTAGAATATTATATATCAAGATCATACTTTTTTTGTTTCTTCTGTAACTCGCATTTCCTCATGCAATTCACATGGTTATCTATGTTGGCAATTGAAATCCCAAGACACAATATGCAAACACAGTTGGTGAGCGAACAGTATAATTCCATAGCACTGCAAATTCCTTTGGCCCTTTGACAGTATAAGTATTTGTTGCAACATGGCAATATTTCAATAGAGATATGAATTTAGAAATTATAAAGTATTATTTTTTAACTTTTTTTTGAGAGTTATTTGAATTTTTCTTGTTTGTGAAATCATTTTGAGTAGTCAAATGACCATTTTTGAATTTTCTTTGGATAATTATTTGAATTTCTCTATGTTTGAGAAATTATTACGGTTGATTTTTATATCAGATACTACGAGTTGCATTTATACCATATTAAAATTATCTTTATATCAGATACTACGAGTTGTATTTATACCTTATTAAAATGGTTTTTGTACCATTAGAGGGTGTATTTCGAGACCGATTATCTACCGTGCAAGTAGTAATCGAAAAATTTATAATCGGGTTATTTTATCTTGAAGGCGTTGTGGTTAAGTGTCTGTTTTGCATAAATTAGAACAGTACCGCAAAACATCTTAAAGAGAACAACGTATTTCGCAACTCGGCCCGGTAATTTCTTCTATAAAATTTTTTAAAATACCGTAAAATAACAATTTTAAGATGTTTAGAACTGTCATGATTACCGAAGAAATTATTGGTACTTTGTCATTGTCTCTGATAAACCATTCAAATTTGAGGGAAGTCACTTCAAACATCGACAACAACAAAAAAATGCAATTTTTCTTAACCTTAAAAAGTGATGGAAAATTAAGACACAATAATAGACTAATATGCAGTGGATATAATATTTCCCAAACTTGTAGGAGCCTTGAGGATCAACAACAAATATAAGATGGCAACCGAACAATAAAGGCAAAAAAAAACACCGATATTTTTAACGTGGAAAACCACTCAATATGAGAGTAAAACCCATGAGTCATTCAGAACAAAGAAAAAAGTTTCACTATAGTCAATTGAGGATACAAGAGAGTCTTAAAGTGATTCACAAAATAGTGATAACAACTGCAAATCATAAAGCAAACTAACTTACAAATAAGAATCAAAAAGATGAAAATTTTCACAACTATACAGCTTCAATGCGAAGCCGATATATCTCAAATCATATATTATTTTGAAGATCGCAAGGGTAAAAAGTTAGATATATGTGTTGCAAACAATCCCACCAAATTTCAGCTTAATCTGGCGGTGAACGAACCAGGGATCGTCATTTTAGTAAGACTAGTGCAGAAAAAACAGGAATGGGTTTCTCTCATCTTTTCTCTATTTTTGGATCCTTATTTTCTCTTTATCTCTCTTCACCCTAAATTGACATTCTCCACTTATATAAGTGATACAAATGGGGTATTCATATTTGGATCTTTCTCCATATAGGAATGAAGCCTAAACCCAACAAAGCTCCCCCTCATAACTATGTGGAGGAAATCGCCAAACCGACGATATCACAATAAACTTCAAACTTCCATCTTGGTAATTCTTTAGTCATCATATCAGAACTATTATCATATGTATGAAACTTAGATAACTCCAACAACTTAGCATCCAAAACATCATGTATCCAATGATATCTCACATCAATGTGTTTGGACATATTATAAAAAGTCGGGTTCTTACCCAGATGAATAGCGCTTTGACTATCAACAAATAACACATATTTGTCTTGAACACAACCAAGATCCTGCAAAAACTTCTTCAACTAAAGTAACTTTTTGCATGCTTCGGTAATGGAAATAAACTCAACCTCTTTAGTAGACAATGCTACACACTTTTGCAATCACGACTACCAAGCCACAACTCCCCCTATAAATTTAATCATGTAGTCCGGAGTGTACTTCCTGGAATTAATGTCTCCATCCATATCAAAATCAGAGTACCCCACTAGAATAGGCTTATCTCCTCCAAAGCAAAGCCTCGTACAAGTAGTATTGCAAAGATATCTTAAAATTCATTTTACATCATTCCAATACTCTCTACCTAGATTTGACAAAAATCTACTGACTGTACCAATAACATGTGCTACATCTGGTCTTGTACAAACTATTGCATACATCAAACTACCTGCAACAGGCGCGTAAGGAACATGTTTCATATCAAATGCTTCATGTTCACTAGAAGAACTTTGATTAGAACTCAATTTCAAATGAGTAGCAAGAGGAGTGCTTACTGCCTTAGAATTTTCCATTTGGAATATTTATAACATTTTTTTGATATAATGTTCTTCTGACATCCAAAGCTTATTCTTCTTTCTATCACGCATGATTCTAATGCCAAGAATCTGTTTAGCTCCTATGTCTTTCATGGAAAATGACTCTCTCAGTTGCTTCTTTAACTTGTTAATGTTAGAAAGATTTTTCCCTACAATAAGCATACCATCAACATATAACAATAAGATATTGAAGTCATCATTAGAATTTTTTTTAATAAAGACTCAATGATCTGAAGTAGTCTTATGGTATCCTTGATCACACATAACAAACTCAAACTTCTTGTACCATTGCCTTGGAGCTTGCTTCAACCCGTATAGACTTTTTCTATATCTACAAACATGATCTTCTTTGCCTTTAACTTGAAAACCATCAATTTGTTTCATGTAGATTTCTTCCTCCAAATCACCATGAAGGAAAATCGTTTTCACCTTCATTTGCTCAACCTCTAAATCAAGAGTAGCAGCTAAACTCAACACGGTTTTGTATTAATGGCATCTTTACAACAAGTGAGAAAATATCATTACAATCAATACCCTTAATCTAGCTTTATATCTTGGAGACTTAGAGTTGATCTCATGTTTAACTCTATAAATCCACCTGTTTTCCAAAGCCCTTTTGCCTTTAGGCAACTTCACTAAATCATAAGTGTGATTATCATGCAATGATTTTATCTCGTCATACATTTCATCCAACCACTTTTGATTTTTCATTACTTTCCATAACCTCTTGAAAATACTCAGGTTCACCCTCATTAGTCAAGGTCACATACTCATCAGAATTATACCTTGTGAAAGGTTGTATCTGCCTGATAGACCTCCTAAGGTGAGCTTGAGATAATTCTGGAGCTTAACCAAGATTCTTTTATTGTGACATATCATTCTCCTATTCATGATCATTAGTTGGAATATTCATCTCATATCCAAGTTGTTGATCATCGATATAATCATATGGCTCATCATTATGATCATCACCACCAATACTATCTAGATTATGATTATATTGATTGTGATTATATTTGATCATCACCTTTCAAACAAAATCTCTTGGTTGTCTATCAAGCATTGAATTCCTGTTTCCAACAGGCAATCAATTGGTGAGGATAAGCAAAGATGGCAGTCTTCATTAAAACCCGGGAATATATCGGCTTTCAACAAGTTTATCTTAATGATTAGGAGTGGAGTCAAGAGTCCATCAACTGTGGTAACAAACAAATCCTCTTCTATTGCATTGGTGTTGTGACCATGCCTAGGCATAGGAGCAGAAATGACGTTTGGCTTCTCGGGTACATCAAACTCAATCTCTTTTGCATCTATAAGGTCTTGAATTTTGTTTTTCAGGGCCCAACAGTTGTTAGTGTCATGACCCGGACTTTCGGAATGATATGCGCATCTGGCATTTGGGTGGTAATGAGGAGACGCTGTGTTGGGGTTCTTTGGTGCTTCCTTCAGAGTTGTCAAATTGGATTTCAGAAGATGTGGTAAAACCTGGGCTATAGTCATATTAATTCTGGTGAATTTCTGGACTGGCCTTTCCACCCTCGGTTGATTATTTCTTGGTTGATCAGATGTAGGCTTTCGGATCATAACAGCTCCTACCATTGGTCGGCGCTCAGCTCTCCCTTGGTTCCTTTGTGGATAAACAGCATATACATCCTTCTTCCCAGTGAAAGGCTTTCTCACAGCTGTAGAAGCAGATGAATCCTTCTGAATCTTTCCATTTTATGCCAGCTTCCACCCTCTCTCTGATTAGTATTAACTCAGTAAATCTCGCAGATGAGCTTCCAATCAAATGGTTTAAGAAAGGACCCGATAGAGTGCCTAAGAAAATATCCACCAACTCCCTTTCAGACAGAGGTGGTTGTACTCTCCCAGCTAGATCTCTCCATTTCTGTGCGTAATATTTAAAACCCTCATTTGAAGTCATAGCCATACTCTGAAGTTGAGTACGGGTAGGCGCCAAATCTGCATTATATTGATATTGCTTATAGAAATTTGCGGCAAGGTCTTCCCAATTGTGAATGTTGGCCCTTTCCAATTGGTAAAACCAATCGCGTTGTGTTCTAGATAGGCTATCTTGGAAAAAATGTACCCACAAGTCTTTATCGGCGCAGTGCGGCTAAATCTTTCTCACGTATGATCGGAAGTCCATCTTAGGACATGACACCCCATCATATTTTGCAAACAACGGCACCTTGAAGTTTTGTGGGATCACAATTCCCGATACTAGTCCCAATTCTTCAAAATCTAGACCTAGCACCTTTTGTATTTCCATAGCGCTCAAACGCTCTTCAAGATGTCTATACTTATCATCTGCTGGAGGATACTGTTCCTCGGAGTAGTCTTCCTCTTCTTCCTCCTCTTCGGATTCTGACGGAACCGTTGTTTCCTTTCCTTTCCCTTCTCCTTCCCCGGAAGTAGTTGCAAAATTCAAGGTTCTTCTAGTCTGTCCCTGAAATCTTCTCCCCATGTTCAAAACCCCAGTGACCTTCTTGGTTTTCTTCTTTCTTTCTTCAGCTAACAGAGTCTTCAACTCTTCCCGTCCCTTGGCTAGGGTCATGAGTAACTGTTGAAACTGTGTGTTTTGGACTTGAAGATCTTTTACTGTCTGTTCGAGATCCATCTTACTGAAATAAACAGTAGAGAGATGAGGAAACTCGTTGCAAAAGACATGTTTATGTCATGATGAATGATATGTGCATATGTAATGTTTTCAAGGATTTTTAAAAGATTCAAGTTCGTTTTAGACAAAAAGAAAAACACGTTATATTAATAAGATAGAGTTTGAGTACATCAATGCCCCTTAGACAAAATAATACAAAACTCTAAGATAAAAAGTAGTGCGCATCCTCTTTGGTGCAAGGTAGGCATTTAGAGTTTGCTCCTCATGAAGTAGCCTAGTGAGTTCCAAAACCTTTTTCACGCTTGCGTAGAATTGGGCTTCGAAAGTATCTCGCTCTCCCTTGAGCTGTATCCAATCCCTTTGTAGGTCTTCAAGAGATGTGGGCATGTCAGGATGTAGGATAGTGTATGCAACTTCTCCTTCCTTAACAGGCTCGATGATCACCGGGAGAATTGAAGGATAAGGCATCATAAGACTTTGAGCGCGGGTTCGTACCGACTTGAGGTAAGGCTCAATAGGGATGGAATTCTTGTGTCCCAAAGTCTTGCTATCCACCTTTTTTAGCATCCTCCAAGCTCGGATGAATCTCTGGCGAAGACCTTGATCGTCGTTGTCATAGTCGAATACCAAGCCTTGCATCAGCATCTCATGCGAGCCATCCCTTCGGCCATAACCAAACTGTCTTAAAGCTAAACATGGGTTGTAGGTGATGCCTCCCCTAATACCAAGTAGAGGGACATTAGGGAATTCCCCACAACGGTCAACAATGATAACATTCTCTTTGGATCGAGAGCACCAATGGATATCTGGATGTTTGAGCGTAATTAACCTTTGTGACCATCTTAATCCTTGCTCATTCTTTAAGAATGATTGGGGAAGATGAGAAATAAACCATCTTGCTAGGAGAGGAGTGCAACACATAAGAACACCTCTTTTCCTCATTGTGCGAGTGTGAAAAGAGTGTAGGATATCACCTAGCAATGTAGGCACCAGATTGTGTGACATGAAGATTTTGACGACACTCACATCTATGAGTTGATCAGGATTGGGGAACAAGACCATCCCATAGATAAGAAGAGCCACAATTTCCTCAAAAGCTTGCAAGTCTAAGGAATTCCACCAGCTTTGGGCTTTCTCAAACAGAAACTTTTCTAAGAAACCTTTGACACCACTTCTAGTTTCCCAATGAGTTGTGACATCAGATGAGTGCAAGTGCAGAGCTTGAGAAATCTCTTCGGGCTATGGGTCTCTTTCCGTACCGTTGAAAGGTAGTTGATTGAGAATGGAAATCCTCAAGAGTTGAGAGAATTCTTCCAAAGTGGGCACAAGCTGATAGTCGGGAAATGTGAAGCAATGGTGCAAAGGATCAAAGAACTGGAAGAGCACCTTCATCATATCCTCATATGTGTTAGCGGTGACCAAGTTGAGTAGAATACCATGCCTCTCGGTGAATGGAGAGTTCTCAAGGATCCTTGAAACTAGCTCCTTGAGTTGTGGAGGAATTCTTACAAGGTTGACTTGGATAGTTTTCCTGCGAAGTGAATCCATATCCTACAAAACAAGAACAAAGATGAATCTCCAAAATCCTTGAAAAGGTTAGTGGATGCATATGATGCTCATGATGTCCATGATGTTATGTACAAGTATGCATATACAAGAAAAACAAACAAGTTCTTAGTTTAGGCTTGCATGGGGTTTTATAGGTAAGTACCCTCTTGAAGTTTAGTTGGCTCAAACCTGTCCTAGTAATAGTAATCGGGTTCTAAGGAGCTCAATATCACCGGATTGTTTCCTTGGTCATTGTTTTAGCTCAAGCCTCTTTAATGGCGATCGAAATATCCCAAGAAACCAACCCTCAATGAGTGTAGTATCGAGTATCTACCAACTTCGGATTGCACCAAAGCCGGTCATCTCACTACATCCTAAAGGCCAAGTTGGTCAAGTAAAGGGTTCTAGAAGTTCATTAGTGCTTTATGACATCACTCAGTTGCCCCTCTCTTTGATTGACTCGAAGGCTATCGATACCCACAAATATGTCACACTAACATAGGTATTTCTTAGACCATGTCGGTATACCCCGCACAGTTTCCATAACGTATTGCTATTTACCTATAATGTATCGCAAATCCAGGTAGAGGATTTCAAACCCAAACAAAGAACCATAATGTAAAGAAAACAAGTCAAATAATCTAAGAAAATAAATGTGATCTAGCCCTAAGGTAACCCCACTTTTATTTATTATCCCCAGCAGAGTCGCCAGTTCTCTGATACGGTGGGAGAACTGACTTGAGGGTTTTGCGTTTTATCGCAAATGTTGCGGTTTAGCAAAAGTCGCCACTGAATTTTCTTTTATCCAAAAGGAAAGGTGAAAAAGCACAGGAAAGACCTTTGAGATTGTTTCTTGAGTTCGGGGGGTAGATTATGAAAAGGGAAGGTATTATCACCCTTTTCATCCATGGTTTTCCATGGGCTCTTAGTTACTTGCTAGATCACTTGCTTTTGTTTTGAAATTGTGCTTTGTGTAGTTTTTGAAAGTATTTTGTAAAAGAGGCCATTGTTTTGGCAATCTTTGTAATGATTCTCGTTCATAAAAATGTATACAAAGATGTTTGTCTTTTTTTGAAAATGTTTCATTGTTTGTAAAATGTTTGGAAATTTGTGTGTTTGTTTTGGAAAATAGCAAGGATGGTTGTTTGAAAAGAGAGCAAGTAACTAGAAGTAATCTACCTACTCAAATATCTTTCTTGTGCATTTTTTATTCCTTTGACATTGTTGTCTTACCATTGATTTGGTAAGCAACCCTATCTTTGGATGTAAACGGGACGGGCTTGGGTCATCGTACAACCATGATTAGCAATGTTGCAAAGTATCTTAGCATTTTTGAGGGACCAAGATCATTTTGTAAGGCAACTTTGAATAGCGTCATCGAGGGACTGTGATCTCATGTTTGTTTGTTTTGCCAAGATACTTCGCATGCGTAATATGGCCATTTTTGTATAAGGCAACCAAGTGGAGAAACCCTAAGGATGTTTGTGTGCAAGTGTGTTATTTTCATGCTTTGATTTTGTCTTGGATTTAGGGTTTTCTATTTGATTTGTTTTTATCTTGTCATTCAAACCCTAATTACTAGCCTGGTATATAAAAGCGGTAAATTGCGTAATTTAAATGCCCTACGCTATTACAACATTTTTATGGGAGAGGGGAATACAAATTGTGAATGGGGATTTGCAATAATATAAATCTAGTTAAACTATTACAACCAAATCGAATT
Organism: Vicia faba; assembly: GCA_948472305.1. Lineage (NCBI taxonomy): Eukaryota > Viridiplantae > Streptophyta > Magnoliopsida > Fabales > Fabaceae > Vicia > Vicia faba. The sequence continues at coordinate 918,137,444 of OX451738.1, forward strand.
TGTACGAATATTGAAATAAACAAATACAATATTTAAATATGCAATACTATGTATATGCAAGAAAAGATTTTGTTTTATTTTATTTTTTATGTGAAAAGGAATTTTAACCTAATCCTAAAAATAAAAAAATAAAAAAAAGGAGCTTATATATTAAAAAAAAATTAACCCTAATTTCTAGTTTGAAAGAAAATAAAGTTCTTATGTATTATTTTTATGTATTTTTTGTATTAAAAATAATAAATAATGTTTTATGAAAACATTTAGTTTTTATATGTGCCAAAATAAATATTTACAAGTATGAAATGAAAAGAAAATAAAACAAATTAAACTAAGTCTATTTTATTTATGTTTACAAGTTTATTTAAGAAACATAATTAATATATATATATATATATATATATATACTTCAATAAAAATATTTTTTATGTAAAAATAAAATAACATAAACAAAATACAATATTTATCATGTTTTATATTTTTCATGATTTGATGTATTAAAGAAAATATTTAATAAAACAAAAAAAGAAAATAAAACAAAACAAAACAAATAAACAATATAGTTGGGCCATGGGTGCTAAAAGAAGACAGGGAGTAGCATGTTAGCAAAAAACACTAAGGCCCAAAGAAACAAGCCCATCCTACAAAACAACAAAAAATGGAAATGGAAAAATATGAAAAAAAACAAAAGGTATCGCCAAGGTTCGAACCTATGACCTGGGCCTCACCAACGCGCTACCTAGCCACTGGGGTGGCTATAAATCCGTTGATTTATATGAAACAACAAAAACATAACACAAACAATGTCCTTGCCCTATACTTTATCTTCTTCCTCAAGCTGGCCAGAAGCTCTGTAACTTTCTCATTTTTCCATGAAAATGAAAACTTCCAACATGAAAATGGTAGTACTCATTCCCACGATATCAAACATGTAAATCATGTAAGCTAACAATCAAAGATCAAAACGAATTTTAAAGGCCCTAAATTTAAACCTGATTTTTACAGGAATTTGAACTTCAAAATTCTCTCAACTCAGGCCAAATAAATGCAAGTTATGGATATGTACAACTTTGTAGCAATGATATCTACATTGTTTATTCACAAATCGTGGCCAATGGATGCCTGTATGAAAAGATAGAAGTTGAGATTCTTACCTCTTTCATCTGAGATCGTGAATGGAGTTTGAGTGAGATTTAGGAGGGCCTGAAGGTTGCTTTAGCTTGCTTGAACTTCCCTGAGTGTGTTCCAACCCTTATCTTGCTTTGAAAGTGTCTGAAACTCTCTATCCAAGTCAACCTGCAATCTTGGAAATCAAAAATGGCAGATGAAGGAGAAGGAGTTACAGTGCATGGGTGATGGTCTGGATCACTTAGATATCAAGTAGGTAAAGTGTTTGGATGATTGAAACTTGAAAATGCATGAGCCAATTTGTGGATTGCTAAACTTATGCACAAACTGCAAGTTTTGACAATTTTTTTGGTGATATGGAGTGTTTGAGTCTTTCATGCCTTTTGCCATCGTGTTTCTAGTTGTAATGTGTTTGTATATTAGTATGTAAAAGGTTTTAAGTCAGCTCTTCAACAGATTTTCCAATGCTAGGCTTTTTGCACACTTTCTTGCTTTTGAAGCAAAAATGAAGGGACAAGTCTTCACATGCTTGTACTGGCTTGCTTGGAGTTGGTATGAGCTCTATACAAGTTTCCTTAGATCTATAGTTCTTGTGTGTGTAGAGAAGACAGGTTCAATGCTCAAGATTTGTAAAGTTGCAAAAGTGAAGCTTTTCCAAAATGGCAATGGCAACTTTGTGCCATTTATGGAATTAAAGCTTGGACAAGGACCTTTGGGCTTGAATTAAAGCTTTGTCAACTGAATAAGCATTAAATTATGGAGTAAGAAACAAGTTTTGGACCTGTAAAGCATGGATTAGGCAGCATAGGTACTGATTTGAATTTTATTCTTCATGAAATGGCTTGAATTCAAAGTGAGAAATTGCCAACTTCATTTCTTCGATTCTCCCTACTCAAAAATGATCTCAAGGAGTTCTTTGACATTTTGGAAAGTTTGAAATATGCTTTATAACTAATCTTTGAAATGAATTTCAAGATAACTCTTGGAACTATGTGAAAAATTTCCATAAAGGTAGGTCAAAAACCTGTCTAAATTAGGGCAAAATTTCACTAAGTTATTTAGTTCATGAGCGTGTATTCATAAAATTATATCTTGAGATACAAGCATCTTTAGGGAAAAATTTGTGAAGAAAATTTATAGATTTCATGGAGATCTACAACTTTCATTTTTGGAATTTCCTTTGAATCATCTTGTATCATGGTGAAAAATGGCTTAAAGTTGAGAAAAAATAAGAAATTTTCTATACTTAGAAAAATTTCTAAGTTAAGAAATTTTCAAATTTCAAAACAAGATCTTCAATACTTGATTTCTTGATGAACAAGTTTCATATTTTGACATGTTTTGATGAATTATGATCCTTGGCACTTGATTTTGACCAAAAAGTCAAAGTTTGACTTTTCAGTATACAGTTGACTTTTGATTAGTTGATTGCAAATTTCATCTGTCAATCCAATGAAATTGAAATGTTTTGAACCATGTAATTAGTTAAAGATAATACAAATGGACCCTTGAAATCATGATTCAAATCAATTGATCATTTTCTAGGTCAAAAATCAGAAGTTGCCCTTCCTTAGTCAAAACCCTAATTTTGACCATTTTGCCCTTTTGATGATTTGATCAAATTTCTTGAGGAGTTGTGGTCCAAACTTGATAAAATGATAAATATGAGCCTAAAATGTTGATGTTGATCAAAAATTATGAAGTTTGACTGTAAATTGGTCATGGTTGACTTTTTCCTCAATGCAGCTTATTTTTAGGTTAACTGTCCAATTGACTGATCAAAAATGTGGTTCAATGCTTGAAACTTGTCATGAGTAATCTTAGGGGTTCATAATGATGTTTGAAAGTCATATTAAGCATTGATAGTCCAAGAATACTTGTGCAAACTCAAACCCTAATTTTGGGTCAACATTGTAAGATGAGATGTCTTGAGCTGGCCAAACCCTAATCCAGTCTTGAGTCAAAGAGATCTTGTGAGAAGATTCTTGATAAATGAGAGGGAAAATTTTGGGGTACAACAATTAGGTAACCGAACTGGATCAATATTAGAAAAACTGATATCTTTCTTGAGTGTAGTCTTCTCTACCTTATCAATGTATTCAATATTTTGGTCTTCCATGAATACTACAGCGTAGCTTCGGATAAGCTTCTTCCCTACAGGATCATACAACCTGTAACTAAACTCATCTTGCCCATAGCCGATGAATACATTGTTTTGACTTTGCATCCAACTTGGATCTTTAATATGCACAAAATCCTTACAACTAAATACTCTCAAATAATCATACTTGACATTCTTTCCAAACCAAATTTTGTCTGGAACTTCACTATACAAAGCAACAGTAGGAGTAAGATTAAGAACATGCACCATCGTGTAAAGTGCCTTACCCTAATAATGATTTGGAAACTTAGCTTCAGAGAGCATACACCTTATTATCTCAATTAGTGTTTTATTCATCCTCTATGCTAAACCATTCAATTGAGGAGTTTTAGGAGGATTCTTTTCATGTGCAATACCATGCTTCTTGCAATAGGCATCAAATGGTCCACAATACTCACCACCATTATCAGAACGAACACATTTCAACTTCTTGTTTGTCTACCTATCTACCGAAGCATGGAATTCTTTGAGCTTCTCCAACACTTGGTCTTTTGTATTTAAGGCATAAACTCATAGTTCCCTGGAACAAACATCAATAAAGGTAACAAAATAAAGTGCACCACTAAATTATTTTACCTTTAATGGACCACAAACATTATAATGTACCGATTGAAGCAACTTTGACTTCCTTGAGAAAATATGTCTCTTGAAAGATACTCTAGTTTGTTTACCAGGCATGTAATGGGAATACTTCTCCAAATATGCATTCTTTAAACCAGGAAGAACATCCTTTTTGGCTAAAACATTCAGCCCCTTTTCACAAATATGACTAAGCCTTCGGTGCCACAAACATACTTCCATGTCGATAGCATTTACAATGTCCCTAGCTGCCAAAGCTTTTGTCCAATATAATTTAAAAAGATTTTCCCCTCTAGACACAACCAAGTTACCTTTGTTGAGTTTTCACTTTCCATAACCAAAGTGATTTCCATAACCGTAATCATCAAGCATATGCACATAGATCAAATTAAAGCGAACATCTAGAGCATTTTTGACACCTCTAAGCAACAATTGCATTCTCATGTCGGTTTATAAACAAACATCACCAACGCTTATTACCTTAGATACACCATCATTACCCATCTTTAATACTCCAAAGTCACCAGAAGTATAAGATGTGAATAAATCCTTCCTTAGTGTAACATGTAATGTAGCACATTTGTCAAATATCCACATGCTTTTGTTTGATACAAGATTAACAGACTCATGATCACGTAGAATAACAAGATCATTACAAATATCATAAGTAACACGATCATTATCATGATCATCATGATCTCTTTGTTTAGACTTACCTTTCTTGCCTTTGTTATCCATTTTCCACTGATAATAATACTTATGTATGTGTCTTGTTTTATGATAATAATGACATTCCAAATTCTTGTTTCGTGGTTTGGACTTGCTTCTGCTATTCTCTCTACCACCCTTCAGTTCCTTTTTCTGACTTCTCCCTCTATTTTAAGTGACAAGTACCTCGGATTTAGATGAAGTACCTTGTGCCTTCCATCTCATCTCCTCATTAAGAATACCATCCTTAGCCGTTTCCAAAGAAACAACACCTCTAGGAACATAAATTGTAACGACAATATGAATAATCCCAAAAGTTTATCATCAAATTTTATACTCATTCCTAACATATGATAAAGGAGCCCTTAAAATTCACTCAATTGATCTGAAATATAAATCCCCTCCATATACGTCAAACTTATGAAGCTATTTAACAAGAACAATTTATTATTCCATGATTTAGAGGCATATAAGGACTCTATCTTCTCCCACAAAGTTTTTGCATGTGTCTCATTGGAAATATGATTATAAACATTATCTTCTACATATTATCGAATAAAACCACATACATGTTAATGTTCAAACTCTCATTCTTCATCAGACACAGAATTCGGTTTTACGGAACTAAAAATCGGTAAATGCAATTTCTTCATGAATAGTAAGTCTTTCATCTTGCCCTTCCATAAATGGTAATTAGAACCATTCAACAATATCATCTTCATCTTTGTATTTGACTACATTATTTAAACAAGTAAAATATCCCTTAACCAAGAGCTCAGATGCCATTCTGGTGAGAAATTATGACACAATAATAGACTAATACGTAGTGGGTATAATATTTCACAAACTTGAAGAAACCTTGAGGATTAACAACAAATATAAGACGAAAACTAAACAATAAATGCACAAAAGAAGACCAATATGTTTAACGTGGAAAACCCCTCAATATGAGAGTAAAAACCACGAGTCGTCTACACCAAATAAAAAATCTCCAATATAATCAATTGAGGATAAAATATAGTCATAAAGTGATTCATAAAATAGTGATAACAATCGCAGATCACAAAGCAAACTAACTAACAAATAAGAATCAAAAAGCTGAAAAAATTTCCCAAATATGTAGCTTTGGTGCGAAGCTGATATCTCTCAACTCAGATATTGTTTTGAAGATTACAATGGTCAAAAGTTAGATATATTTATTGTGAACAAGCCCAGCAAATTTCATCTTGATCCGACAGTGAACGAATCGGGGATCGTTGTTTCAGTGAGACTGATGCAGAAATAATGGGAATAAGTTTCTCTCCTCTTTTCTCTCTTTTTAAATCCTTATTTTCTCTCTATCTCCCTTCACCCTAAATTGACATTCTCCACTTATATAAGTGAGACAAATGGACTATTCATATTTGTGTCTTTCTCCATATAGGAATTAAGCCCAATCCCAACAAAAAGGTTATTAATGTTTATCTGATGACATTTTTGTTGCTCCTTCTAGATCAACCAAACAAACTAATGGCAAGTAATTTGTGGAGTTAGATAGAATTGTGAATTCTACTGAAGTAGAATCTACTGCACGAATTAAAGCAAACAATTTACAGCTCAAAAAATCTCCTTATGAAAAGAGAATGATTATCATATTATGAATGAACTCACAAATGATCTGTATGATTATTACAATAACTGTGATACTACAAAACATGTTTAGGAGGCTCTAAAAAAGAAGTATGAGACCAAGAAGCTGGAGCAAAGAAGTATGTTGTTAACTGCTATCTAAAATATCAAATGGTAGATGGAAGGTATGTGGAAGCTTATTGTCACGAATGTCAAAAAATAGCTCACATGATTATCAATAAAGGTATGTTTTATACGAACGCTTTCAAATTGCTTTTATTATTGACAAATTTCCCCCTAGATTAAAAGTTTTTTAAAAAAAATTATTTGCCACAAAACAAAAGAATTTTTAATTGGGAGTCTGATTATTTGCCTTTGAATTGAATAAAAATATAAAGAATAAGTATGAGTTGTTTCAAACAACAAAAATAAATTTGGTGTAGTTTTAAATCCATTTAGAAAATGATTAAAGAATCAGAACCAAAATATTAAGAACCAGATTAAAAATGAGAACCATTCAAGGGATCCAATTACTCCAATTAAAATAGATGCTAATCACCACCACAACTAAATGACATTGAAGTTTTCTCTTGCTTCAATTATGGAAAACTAGGTCATATGATTAAGAAATGTAAGATCAAGCTTAAACCTTGTGTGCCCCTAATACACAGGTTAACCTGAATGATGAGCAATTTATTGCTTTGATCACTAAAATCAATATGATTGGTGAATCTGATGGTTAGTGGTTAGACATTGGCTCCTCTCGCTGGGTCTATTATGATCATGTAATGTTCAAAACATATATGAATAAGAAAGTGTTGTTGGGAGTTATCCACACCACTAATATTGCTGATGATGGGGAAGTGGAGTTGAAGTCCACTTCTGAAAAGACTCTAATATTGAAGGATTTCATGTTTACTTATGAAATTATAAAAAAAATTGTTTCTGTTTTTTACTTTGTGAAAAAAAAAGGGTTTAGTCAGTCTATTGGGATAGACTTGTACGCAATCAATAATAATTAATTTTTTTTGAAATTTCTATGTTTAAGACTTTTGTGAATGAAATTGAAAATAAATTTAGTAAGAGGATTAAGAGATTTCGTAGTGATATGGAACTGAATAAGATTTCATGAATTTTATAAACAACATGGAATTGTGCATGAAATGACTGCACCATATTCTCCTAAAATGAATGGTAAAACATAAAGAAAGAATAAAACTCTTACCGAACTAGTCGTTGCTATTATGTTGAATTATGGTACTGCTTCTCACTGGTGGGGGGATTTTATTGACTGTAGGCTATGTCTTGAATAGATTTTCCAAGTCTAAAAAAACTTTCCATGTGAAATATTGAAGAAAAGACAATTAAACTTGTCTTACTTTAGAATTTGGGGTTGTCTGGCTTATGCCAGAATTCTGGATCTGAAGCGAGTTAAACTCTCTAATAGAGCATATGAATGAGTATTGATTGGGTATGCAACAAAAAATTAGGCAAATAGGTCTTATGACCTAAATTCTAAGGTGATCATAAAATCATATAATGTTGAATTCTATGAAGATAAATTTCCTTTCGAATTAAAAAATAATGGAGACACTTAATCAAACCAAATTCATGTGATAAGAAGCACCAAAATCAACATCGAAATAGAAACAGAACTTCGACGAACTAAGAGAGTAAGAGTTGTTAAAGAATATGGTCCCGATTATGTGGCCTATACAATAGAATAAGATATAAAAAATATTTAAGAAGTCTTGTCATCTCTAGAAGCAGATTTGTGGCAAGAAGCTATTAACGTTGAGATAGATTCTCTAGAATCTAGCAGGACCTGACACTTGATAGAGTAGCCTCCTGGTAGCAAACCAGTCGGTTGTAAATGGGTTTTGAAAAAGAGACTAAAGCTTTATGTAATTTTTAATAATTACAAGGCTCGTCTTGTAGCCAAAGGTTTTAGGCAAAGAAAAAAATATAGATTTCTTTTATACTTTTTCTCGAATCACTAGAATCACATCCATTAGGATACAAATTTCAATTGCTACTATTTATAACTTAATAGTAAACCAAACACATGTTATAATATTTTTTTAAATAATTACTAAGAAGAAGAAATCTATATGAACCAACCGAAAGGGTTTGGGATTCATTGGCAACAAAATAATGTCTGTAAGTTAGACAAGTCTTTGTATGGTCTAAAACTAACTCCAGAGAAAGGGCATGGAAAGTTTGATAACTTAATGATATCGAACAGATATAAATTGAATGAAAGTTATGAATGCATTTATTATAAATTCGAAAATGGAATTTGCACTATCATATGTATCTATGTAGACGACTTACTCATATATTGATCAAACCTTCATGTCGTTAATGGTTTGAAATTATTGTTGCACAAAAAAATTGATAAGAAAGACCTCAGATAAGCCAATGTGATTCTTGGTATCAAGATCACTAGATCCAGACAATGAATTCTTTGGATCAATTTCATTATGTGGAGAAGATCTTACAGAAATATGACTATTTTAACCGTAAACTTGCTTGCACATGATCCTAGTGATGAACTATTTACGAACATTGTTGATAGTGTTAGAAAAATTAATTATGAGAGAATCATTGGAAGTCATAGGTATTTTAACACCTTAAACCCCAGCATACAGTTTTATAACATAACTCGGAAATAAAACTCAAATAGGGTGTCACATTTTCTCAACATAACATCTTTCTCAAAATATAGTAGCAGCAAAATTAAATAATTAAAAGAATATTTAATTATATCATTAAATAGTACTCAACTTTATTAAAATCATAAACCAAATAAACTCAATAACTCGCATAAAACATCATCATATAATCTGAACCCAAGTGTTACACAATCATAGAGACTCGCAGAAACTAAACTAGCCAAAAACAATAAACGAAGAAGGCTAAATACGCCATCCTCCAAGATAAGCAACATTTAATCCTCGTCAGGCTCTACTTGAGTATTTGCACCACCAGGCATAAAGAATAACAAAGAAAACAAACAGGGGGTGAGAATAGATTCACTTATGTTAATTGACATTAAAATGGCAAGGATAGAGCACTTAGCATAATTAATCAAACACATAATCCATCCACAACAACCATCATTCACAAATATTGTTGTGAAAAACGATACCTTTAAAACAAAGTATAAATTGTTTCTTTATGATCAAGATACAATCAAGGGTAGAAAAGATGGAAAAACAAGAAGAACACGAAGATTGGTTATAACTTCTATTCTTTCCTTTCTCTTTAAACAAGATTACAAGTACACAAGAATAACAAATAACTCTCTCACCCTAAAATAGGATTTGTTGTCTGCAGTGATGAGAGACTAGTATGTTATTTATAATAAACCTAACATACTAAACTAATGAACATTTTCATAAATATCCATCACAAGCTAACTTAGGATACAAGCTAACTTAAACAATTGAACATAATAAATAGACCCAATTCGAAATACTATCAACCCTAGCATTTCGACGCCCACATACTAGAATACACTTCGACTACAGTATGTAGGTCTTCGACACCAGCATGTGAACATAATTCAACGGCATGCATAAATCCTATTGAACCAGAAGTTACTCTTCGGTCCAATAGAGTTCGATCCAATATCTCACGAATCTCCACTTTTGAACAAACTCTAATATCAAAGAACAAACTATCTTTCTTCATGCAGCTTTATCAACTGCATACAGTGGAAAACTTGTAACTGGGTAATATCTTGGTGATCATATCAATAGCATTATGATCTAGCAAAACCTTCAGCGCTTGGACTTCTCCACACTCGATTACCCCTCTTACAAAATGTAGGCTCACATCAATGTGCTTGGTTCGCTCATGATAGGCCGAATTCTTCGACATGTGTATTGCACTTTGACTATCACATTTAATAGTGATAACTTGAGCTTGAATCTTCAGCTCCTTAGCAAAACCTTCAAGCCACAATGCTTCTTTCACATCTTCAGTAAGGGAAATATATTCTACTTTAGTGGTTGATAAGGAAACAACCTTCTGAAGTGTTGCTTTCCAACTAATTTTTGTGCCAAACATAGTGAAAACATATCTAGAAATAGATTTTCTGGAATCCATATAACCTACATAATCAGATTCGACATATCCTTTAATTAGTACTTTACTATCTTCACCCAAGGCTCCACCATAAATTAAGACTTCATTCAGAGACCCATTTATGTACCTTATAATCCACTTCAACGATTTCCAGTGAGCTTTTCCAGGATTTGCCATGTACCTGCTTACAAGACTTACTAAATTTGCTATATTGGGTCTAGTACAGACCCTAAAATACACCAAAGAACTTACTATATTAGCATATGGGATTCTATTTATATAAGTTCTTTCAATATCAGTATTGGGACACTGATTTATACTCAGCTTGAGTTAAGGGTTTGCTGGAGTCAAAACATGCTTTGAATTCGACAAACCAAACTTGTTAAGAATCTTCCGTAGGTATGCCTCTTGAGATAAGCATAATTTCGATTGCTTTCTATCTCTTCGGATGTCAATCCCAAGAATCCTGGATGCATCTCTCAGATCCTTCATATTGAACTCCTTATTGAGTTCATCCTTCACCCTTATTACATCTTCGACATTGTTTCTTGCTATGAGAATATCATCCACATAAAGTAACAAAATAACAAATGAATTACCAGGTCAAAATCTGAAGTAAACATAGTGGTCGAATTAACTTCCAATGAAACTTATGCCTTCCATGAACTTGTCAAATCTCCCATCCCACTGTCGAGGAGATTGTTTCAGTCCATATAAGGATCTCTTCAACTTGCACATATAATCTTCCTTCCCCTTTTTGACATACCCTTCAGGTTTCCTCATCAGGATCGTTTCATCTAGGTTACCATACAAGAATGCAGTCTTCATATCCATTTGTTCCAGTTTAAGGTCAAATTGTTCCACCATGGCAAGCAACATTCGAATGGACACGTGCTTCACAACAGGAGAAAACACATCATTAAAGTATACACCTTTTTTCTGAATGAAAGCCCTTGCGACCAACCTTGCCTTATATATTTTCGACGCCACTCCTTTGATTCCTTCCTTAACTTTAAAAATCCACTTACAGTTGACAAACCTGGCTCCATCAGGTTTCTTGATCAGTTCCCAAGTATTATTATCATGAAGATATTTCATCTCATCATCCATGGACTTCAGCCATTTAGTCTTATTTCGACTCCTCATAACTTCCTTATGGTCTCTAGGTTCTTTGTCTAGAAACTCACTTGCAGAGTTTAAGGCATAAGCTATACGATCTGCATACCCAAGTATCTGAGGTGGCTTAATGATTCACCTCGATCCATCTCTTACCAATAGGTAGTTATCCACTATTTCCTCAATTTCCTCAGCATCTTCTGCTTCTTCTTTGACTTCATCAGGGATACACAATTCAACATCAACATGCTCCACCTCAACAAGAATCTCTACCTGTTCTAGCTCTTTGTCAGATATTTCTGCACTTCGACCAACATCATCAGTTTTCTTGAAATCCATTTCAGCTTCATTGAAAACTACATCTTGACTGGTGATACTCCTTATATGACCTGGCTCTAGGCACCATAGCCTATAAGCTTTGACTCCTTCAAGATATCCCATGAACATGCATTTCAGAGCTCTAGGTTTGCCCTTGTCTTGCCTAATGTGAACCTAGGCTACACAACCAAATACTCTCAGTTTTTTTCGAGATCTGGTAGATGTCCCGACCAAAATTCTTCAGGTGTCTTCATATCTAACATAGTCGAAGGACATATGTTTATCAAATATGTTGATGTCGAAACAGCCTCAGCCTAAAACACCTTCTTTAACCAAACACTAGTTAACATGCATCTATCTCTTTCTAAAATAGTTCGATTAAATATTTCTTCCAAACCATTTTGTTATGGAGTGCCTGCAGTAGTTCTGTTCCTTGCAATACTATAGGCAACACAAAATTTTTTGAAAGCCTCATTGCAAAATTCAAGGCCATTGTCGGTTCACAACCTCTTGACCTTTCTTCCAATTTGATTTTCGACCAGAGTCTTCCAACTTTTGAAATTCTCAAAAGTTTCATCTTTAGTCTTTTATATGAATACCCATAAATTTCTGGAATAATCATCTACTATGGATAGAGAATACCTTGTTCCTGAATGTGACAGACACCTTGTAGGCCCCCAAATATCAGCATGGATGTAATTAACATATCCATATGTTTTTTGTTTGCCTTTGTTGAACTTCACTCTGCAAGATTTTCCAAGTACGTATGGTTCACAAAACTTCAGCTTTTCGAATTTTTCTCCACCAAGAAAATTTTGTTTCCCCAATTCTACCAGACCCCTTTCATTGACATGGCCCAATCTCATGTACCAAATTTTTCTTCGACAAAGTTTTCGTGGATGCAACATTTTTCGAACCACTTACAACTTTATCCTCAAGGATATACATGCCTTATTTCTTCACGCCTCTCAAGACTTCCTTCGATCCCTTCATGACTCCTAGGATACTTTTCTCTCCTTGGAAAACATATCCTTTATTGTCGAATTCACCAAGAGAAATCAAATTTCTATTCAAATCATATATATACCTAACTTTAGTCAACAACTTTATTGACTCATCATGGAGCTTGAATCTCATAGATCCAACACTTGCAATCTTGCAAGCTTTGTTGTTTTTCAGCAATACAGATCCACCATCTTGATCAAATAATTCTTTGAACAAGTCTTTGTTTGGAGTCATGTGCCACGTGCAACCTAAATCCATAATCCACTCTTTCTTGAGTCGCTTCTTGAAACCACAAGAACATCATATGAGTCGAAATCATCTTGAACAACGGTTGCATTACCATTATCCTTACCTCCATGATCTTTCAGGCTTTCATGACACACCTTTCTTGTGTAACCCTTCTTCTTACAATAAAAGCATCGAATACCAGATGCTTCACCACTGTAAGACTTCTGCTGAACTTTACCTTTATTCTTGTCAAACTTACCATCCTTTTGCAAGAATTTTCCTTTAACGACCAAACCTTCACCAACCTTCGGAGGTTTATGCTCCTTTCATTCGTTCAAGTCCTTAGAATATAGAGTTGATTGAACTTCTTCAAAGGTCAGGGACTCTCTTCCATACAAAAGAGTTTCTTTGAAGTGAGCATGTGATCTGGGTAAAGCACACAACAGCAACAGTGCTTGATCTTTATCATCGATCTTTTTCAAGATTAAGAATCAGCTTGTTGAACATATTCAACTGCTCAACATACACTTTGTCTTAAATCATTTTGAATGAATATAAAGCTTGCTTCAGGTAGAGTCTATTTACCAGTGATTTGGTCATGTACAAACTTTCAAGTTTCACCCATAACCTTGATGTCGTTGTCTCCTTTGATACCTTTCGAAGAATGTAACACCCATTTATTTAATTAATTATTTTCGATTAATTGCAAATTATTTGTTGAAACTGTTGACATGTTGTGTTATGTTGAGAGTTGTTGACATAAGTTGTGGTGTTGTTATTAGTCAGTTAAATTAGCTGATTAATAATATTGGTAATAATATTAGAATTGTAGAATATTAATAATATTAGTTGTTGGGCTTGTTTTGGTGATAAACATAGTATTAAGGGGGTGTGAATATTAGGCCCAATAGAAATAATAATAATATTGAGTTTAGTTAAATAATAGAAATTAGGTTAATTAAAAAGGGTTAAGAGAAAGAGTAGAGAAAGTGTTGTGCGTGAGAAGTTGCAGAGAAGAGGAATAAGGAGAAGAGGCAAAAGGCTAGGTTCGATCGGAAAATTATAGAGCAACCTTTGATTCAAGGTAAGGGTGGGGTTCTGACTCTATAATTGAGTATATGATTAATATTATGTGGGAGTTTTCTGTAAAGTTGTGTAATAGCTTTGATTAATATGATTAATGGAGGTTAAAACAACCGGCTGAAAAATCAATTGATAATTAAATCAATGAAGTCGCAATCGAACATTTTTTATCCCACAGGAAGGGAAAGGTAAACATCGAGTAAACCTGAGAAAGGTGCAATCAAGATTGAACGACCAAGAGATACCAAAGGGATGCTGTTACGCAAGGGGGAGGTATTAGCACCCCACACGCTCGTAGTAATCTATGGTGTCCACTCTTGTTGTTCTAATCAAAGGGTGTGTAAGAATCTATATCTAAGTTGTACATGGAATGCATGCAAAAGAAATGAGAAAAGGATGTAGGGAAAATAAAAAGTTGTGCTCGTTCGGGCCCTACCCCAATGCCTACGTATCCCTTTTAAGGAATCAGAGCAGTCGTATTTCAGCTTCAAATGTTTTTGTTGGTTTGTATTTCTTAATGAACACGATTAATTTCGCCTTCTGTCGCAACTCGACCTTTGGAGACTTACGCGTTAGCACAAAAGGAGTTTGTGTTGGTTGGTGTTTTCTCTATGGATACGGGTAGTTGATCTCAAGAGAGAAATTTTAGCCACTTCTCCACTTATTTATGAAATAAGTCTTTGAGACTTGAACCACACCAAGGCTTAGAATGGAAGAACAATAATGTCGAGAAGAGACCCGCTTTATCATTTCCCATGCTCAACAGAAGTATGACTCTCATCAATGATCTTTAAGTGTTTTGAAGTTTGCAAGAAAAAGAATTTTTTGTTTTAATAAAAATTCAAAGGAAAGAAGAACACCTAAGGGGGACTAGCCTAAATCTATCCCTAATGTTATCATACAATGGTGGTCCTATGGTTGAGTTTCAAAGGGAAATCTCAATCCTAAATTGACATGCTTGGATAACAATCCTAATGTCTATCTCAACTCATCATCTATAGATGAATCAAGAAGTCCTAAAGGAGCATAGCAAGGGTCTATCACCTAAAACTATGTCTATCTCGAATCATCATCGATAGTTGAATCGAGATCTCCTAAGGGAACATGCCAAGGGTATATCATCTCAAAATATGCACACAAAGACGAAATCAAGAAAGCAAGCCAAAAATCTCAAGAGAACACACCTAGAGGTATCCTATCTAGGTTAGTGTTCCAAAGAAAGTCTAACAAAACTATCCTACAGGGAATATGCAATAAGAGCGAAGTCGTGATCTCAATTTCTAAATTGAGTGACTCATCGATCAACAAGAAATAAAGGAAAGCGATAAAATCCTATAGGGAGTGTGCACTGAGAGAGAAGTCGTGATCTCAAATTTCTAAATTGAGTGACTCATCAATCAACAACCAAGGGAACAAACACAAGTACAACACACATAGCAAATGAAGTGGGGATTTCCTACTACAGGTCTTTAAACAATGACTTCGAGTGCACGCTCTTTATTTCCTACTTCTCACTTCACATGATTTCTAGAAAGCGATAAATGCTTAAATGAGATAAACAAAGGAAAAATACCTAACGGATATCAATCCGTAGTGAAGTGTATCGAAACAAAGAAACCCGACGATCTTCGCGAAAGCTTCACCAATCAAAGAAAAGAGCTAGAAATCAAATGCTCGGAATACGTATTGACGCATCATCAATGTCAAAATAAATCACAATCGAAATCTCAAACGCATCCGCATATCATACAATAAACATGTATAAGATTCACATCTCAACAAGCAAAGGTGAATTACCAATCTCAAATATAATCGGATAATCGGAATTTAATTTCCTAAATTAAAATTTAAAAAAATCTACAAGTTTTTATTGATTTTATTGTTTTTATCATATAAAAAAAGGTTCAAACAAAACTAAACAACTATCAAAATTATTTAAAAGAAAATACTAAAAGAGTATACTTAAGGAGTGCAAGGCAAAACCCAAGGGTGTAGAAGCAATATGGGCGCTAGGCCCAACCAAACAAAATCCATTAGTCTGTTTTTGTAAAACAAGCTATCAGGCTGCAAAAAAAAACAGTTGTTATGGGCCTGGGGGTGCAGTCCAGATCAAGGTCTATGGTGAAGTAAAGTTTAGGCACTAAAGGCCCAACTATGAGTCCATGATGTTATTTTTGCTACAAATGATCAAGCTCCCCAAAAATAGTGTAATGTACCTAATTTTAGCAGGACAATTTAGTCCATTAGCAAACAATGAAATCCACGGTTAAATTTTTGTACGACCCAAATATTATCAAAAAAATGAAAATAATGGCCCTAAACTGTGCATTTTTATCACACTAGGTCTTATGATTGTTCAGTTCCAATGCACACATTCTTCTTCTCTCAAGAAATTTCTCCCTCCACTCTTATTCAGCGTCGCTTGCAGCCACAGGACCACCATTGTCCAACCTCTCTATTTCATCTCAGAAGAAAATCAACAGAAACCCAACCTAGGTTAACGCTCAGAGCTCGAATCTATCCCTGTATTTCACAGAAGCTTCGTCAAATGGAGAGATCAGGAGTTTAGAAAAGACGCTCTAGGTTTACTGAATCTGTGATTAAATCTCAACGAAGGCGAATTGAGTCAAGAGACCTTAAGGAAATTGGTCATGGAGGTCCACTATATGTTATGGTATAGAGAACATATGAAGGAGAGTGGCGAACGATTCAGCTTACCTACCAGAGACACTCTGGTGGTTCTTCAATAGCGACGTCATGAAGATAAACCTAGAGGATCTCGAATTTGCAGGTAATATCACGCTCTTCTTTCCTTTGCGCAAATTCCTCTTCTTCCACTCTTTATGTAGGGTAGAAATTATGATTTGTTGTTGCATGTTTAGTGTGGTTGTTGTTATAGGTTTATGATGATGATGCTTGCAGCGATGCAGTGATGAAGATTGAGGGTCGCGATCTGATGCAGGTGATGAAGTGTCGAAGATGTTGATGGTAGCCTTTGTTGCAGAAGCTTAAGAGAGGTTGAAGAACAATGAAGGTGATGCAGACTGAATATTGGGAGAGTGAATGCAGGGAGAGTAAGAAGAGAGAATTTTAGAGAATTTTTCTGGTGAGTATTTTTTATTATGTAGAGTTTTTTGAAAAAGATCCTCATCAAAGGTGAGTTTTTCTGTTATATAATTCTGTTATGGTTAGGATGTTAGTATGAGCTGAATAAATCTAGGCCTTAGATATCAATAGTTAGTTACAAGCATGAAGGCTTTGGATTGATCTGTTATGAGAGTAAGCTCTTTTCTGGTTTCTGTTAAGAAGTTTTTATTAGACCGTTAGGAATTAGGAAGTTAGAGGGAGTTAGAATTCGGTTGGGAATTTTGTTCAAGTTTGTTATGAGGTTTGTTACAGGAGTTAGTTCTTGTTTTGGAAGTTGGTTATATGTTGGTTAGATGTTTCTGAAGTTAGTTATGGAATTGGTTGAGAGTTTGAGGAGTTAGTTAGAAATTCTATTTTGAGCTGCTAGTTTCTTATTGTGGTTCTGTCTGCGAATTCTGTTATAGAATTTTGTTTTGACATTTAAGATAGGGGTTATGGAATAGAGGATAGTTGTAGATTATGTTATGCTGTGAGGTTTTGTTGGACTCTGTTAGGGAGTGATCTGGTAAGTTAGTTTTGAAAACATAGCTTGGACATTGTGGATTGATCTAATATTTATGTGAAGTTGGGCTATTTATTTGTTATGATTTTCTTCTGTTAGCATAAGCATCTAGGGTAAATACTCTGTTATGAATCTGAGCTTTTGATTTTGGTTAGCAGTTTGTTCTTTTGATTTTTCTGTGGACTTAAGCATGGTGATGATGTTAACGAGTTGCCGCTTCTTTTTTGCATATGTTTTGCAGGTTGTATGTTTTAAGCTGTTAAAGTGGTGATGAAAGGTTTCATTTAAGGCATACGCGATAGCTCGTGGCTGTTTGAAATCGCTTTTGTAATGTGAACATGGATTCTTGTGACTGGTGCAACAGGTTTTGTGTGTTATGTAAGCCTGGTATAGTGCCTAGTTCAGTAGCAGGTGCACAGTTTGATGTTGATTGGATCCATTATTGTTAATGCACCATCTGTTTGGGTCTGTATTGATTTAGAAGATTAGGCTTAGGACTATATTTCCATGTAAATCTTATAAATGACTTGCAATGTATTTTGGAACTTGAATGTTCTTTGAAAGATTTGGATGGATCTTGACTTTTGGTTTATGGCCTTTGATGTAATATATTCATGAGTTGGTTTGAAATTGTTACTTTTTATGGAATTTTGAATGGTTGAAAGTGTATATGTTCTAGTTCTTGATTTTGTAATAGCCACGGTTGAATCAAGAAAAAATACCTTGAATTAATTCACTTGTATTTGAATTTCTTCTCTTGTGCTTACATCTTCTCAAAATGTATCTTGAATGAATCACGATCTCTTCCTTACACACAAGTTCAAAATCTTCTTTTTGTACCTCAAACATATTCCAAATTTTAAGCAAAGCGAACTGATGAATCACTTGTATTATGAGTACATGAAAACCAGGAAAATTATCCACAAGTCTTGTAACATCTCTTGCATATATCTTGTTCTTGCATTTGAAATGAGCCATGAATTATTTCTTGCACTTTAAGAAATTTTGATTCTCTTGATAAATCCTCAACCCCTGACTTCAATTCTCCATAATCAAATTATCTTGCAATTCCGTCCACCAGTCATATTAACTTGAAAACCACTGACCTCATAACAAATTTGATGTCCTTGAGGAAACCCAAGACTTGATGTATAGAACACCATAATAAAACTTTAATCCACACTTCATTTCTTGTAGAAGTAACTAAAAGAATCAGAAGAAACGAGCTTTTACTGGATGTGAACACCTTAACCTCAATCAATAAAATACCACTTTTAATCAGTACTCCAAGAAAGTTAAGTGAATTACTATCGAACTGTATTAAAACCTTTTATTCCATGTTTATCTTAAATCAATCCTCATATGAAACTCGAACGTTCATGACAAGTTGAATCTCAGGTAACTTCAAATGGCGTGCTTGATCAACGAACTCATAGACTCAGAATTAAATCTCAACTCCAGAATGCTTTACCTCCTAAGCCCAAAGTTAACTAGAAAAGAAACTTTGAAACATGATACACAGAACTCTAATTGATGAAGTAAGGAATATATGATTCCACCATATCAATGCCATAATCAACCTATGGGTGCTTCAACAATGAATTTACCTTTGGATTCTGAAAGATAGTTTTAATAAAACCTCAATCGAATCAATACTCTTGTCGAAACCCTTATCCCACAAAATAGGAGCATATGATTCACAAAAGTATATATGGTAAAGCCCACACTATTTTGGATAGAACCAAATGCTCATCACTTAAGAGAAAGCTTCAGATGAAAGTCAAGTCTTTGTAAGAAAGTCCAAGAAGTGATGACAGAACTTATAACACTAGTAACAGATGGAGGTCCTTAATTCTGAAGGAGAGAGACTCTAGATAGCCATAAATTGAAACCCTAAACCATAATCATTGGAGAAGGACTCGATTGGAGCACAATTGCAAAAAACCTGGCTCTGATCGCACATAAGAAAATAAACCCTGATAGCCTCGTAGCTTGATGAAGAAAGAAATTCTCGGTGACTCAGATCACAGCCCAAATTCCACTGTTCACTGCTTGATTAAGAAATCCGCCTTTATTGGATACGAATGCCTTAACCATTGCGAAACCCTAACATCACACTACCACTAAACTTTGAACCACGGCGCTATATCGAATGAAATGTATGCCCTGTTAGAGAACTAATGGGAAATATGCAGATGAATGCGAAATTATAAGCCCAAATGAAAGAAATTTAAGAGGGCAAATTTTGGGGTGCAACAACTGCCCCTATTTGATTGCCTTCAACCTGAAGGTGAGATTGGCACCAGCCTTTCGAACTTTCAAGGTGGAAGAAGATTAAATACTAAAAGAACCCAAAAATTCGCACTCCAAAGCCAGTCAGGTATTATTATATTTTTGGTTCTCTGCATTTTCTATTTTATTTTTTTGTTACAGTGGTTATCTGGGTAAATCTCTTGGACGTCAGGTAAAGGTTATACACAAGAAAGAGATTAGATACTCAAGAAAAATATCCACTATAGTGGAATCTAACAAAGATATCTAACAAGAAAGAGGCCTAACAAAGCGGACTCAATCAAAGGTGTTGGGAAAAGATGGAATCTCACAGTAACTTTACCCAAAGACAACAGAGATGAATGAGACCTAACAGAGCGATCTCAAATGAAACTATCATAAATGGAAGGGATCTAACAAAGTGATCTCGACTAGAAATACGGAAGAAGGAAGAAATCTAACACTGTGATTTTAACTAAAGATATCGAAGAAGGAAGAGACCTAACACGGCAGACTCAACCAAAGATATCGAAGATGGAAGAGATCTAACAAAGCGATCTCGACCAGATATATCAAGGAAGGATGAAATATAACACAACAATTACAACCAAATATATCAAAAGAGGAAGAGACATAACACACCGGACTCGACCGAAGATATCGAAGATGGAAGAGATCTAACAAAGCGATTTCAACCAGATATATCAGGAGAGAAAGAAATCCAACATAGCAATTTCAACCAAAGATATCAAAGGAGGAAGAGACCTAACACAACAGACTCGATCGAAGATATCGAAGATGGAAGAGACCTAACACAGCAGACTCAACCAAAGATATCGAAGAAGGAAGAGACCTAACACAGCGGACTCAACCAAAAATAACGGAGATGGGAGAGATCTAACAAAGAGATCTTGACCAAATATATTGAGGAAGGAAGAAATCTAACACAACGATTTTAGCTAAAGATATCAAAGGAGGAAGGGACCTAAAACAGCGGACCCGATCAAAGATATCGAAGATGGAAGAGATATAACAAAGCGATCTTGACCAGATATATAAGGAGAGGAAGAAATCTAACACATGGATCTTAACCAAAGATATCAAAGGAGGAAGAGAAATAACACAGCGGACTCGACCGAAGATATCGAAGATGGAAGAGATCTAACAAAGTGATCTTGACCAGATATATCATGAGAGTAAGAAATCTAACACAGCGATTTCAACCAAAGATATCAAAGGAGGAAGAGACCTAAAATAGAGGACTAGACCAAAGATATCGAAGATGGAAGAGATCTAACGAAGAGATCTTGACCAGATATATCAGGAGAGGAAGAAATCTAACATAGCAATTTCAACCAAAGATATCAAAGGAAGACGTGACCTAACACAACAGACTTGACCGAAGATATCAAAGATGAAAGAGATCTAACAAAGCGATCTCGACCAGATATATCAAGAGAGGAAGAAATCTAACACAATGATTTTAACCAAAGATATTAAAGGAGGAAGAGACCTAACACAGTGAAATCGACGGATGATGTCGAAGATGGAAGAGATCTAACAAAGTGATCTCGACCAGATATATCAGGAGAGGAAGAAATCTAACACTACGATTTCAACCAAAGATATCAAAGGAGGAAGAGACCTAACACAGCGGACTCGACCGAAGATATCAAAGATGGAAGGGATCTAACAAAGCAATCTCGACCAGATATATCAGGAGAGGAAGAAATCTAACACAGTGATTTCAACCAAAGATATCAAAGGAGGAAGAGACCTAACACAGCAGACTCGACCGAAGATATTGAAGAAGGAAGAGATCTAACAAAGTGATCTCGACCAGATATATCAGGAGAGGAAGAAATCTAACACATCAATTTTAACCAAAAGATATCAAATGAGGAAGAGACCTAACACAACGGACTCGACCGAAGATATCAAAGATGGAAGAGAACTAACAAAGTGAACTCGACCAGATTTATCAAGGAACACTAATCGCGGATAGACTTCTGGAGAAAGAATATCAAATGAAGGTGAAATTTAACCAACAAAAAAAGATGTCGGGTGAAGGTGGACCTAAAATGGAAAGACACCGGGCGAAGGTAAATTCTGGAGAAAAGAGAACGTCGAGCGAAGACGAACCTTAACCAACAAGAACAGACATTGGGTGAAGGTGGACCTAAAATGGAAAGACGTCGGGCGAAGGTGAATTCTTTAGAAAAGAGAACATCGGGCGAAGATGAACCTTAACCAACAAGAAGGGACACTGGGTGAAGGTGGACCTAAAATAGAAAGAGAACGAACGAAGGTGAATTCCGGAAAAAAGAGAACGTCGGGAGAAGATGAACCTTAACCAACAAGAAGGGACACCGGGTGAAGGTGGACCTAAAATAAAAAGACACCGGGAAAAGGTGAATCTGACTGGTATCGAAGAAAGAACGTCGGGCAAAGGAAAACTTGTGATTAGAAAAAAATACCAATTGTAGAGACTCTAAACAAGGATTACCAACACATGTCGGATTTTAAGAGTTGTAAATATGCAAGAAATACAAAATCCCTTAGGCCAAAGGTGGGGTGTACTTATTCAGGAGTGGCAATTGTCTAAATTACCACACACCAAGTACGGATTCTCAAATACTTGAGAAATAAGAAAGGCTATACACCAACTCTTACTCGCACTCTGAAGGCAAAAAAACACGGGTAATCATAACCAAAGGCTTGCAATGGAAAGAGAAAAACACGACTTACTGGTGAAATGGAAGATACCAAATACCTTACTGGTGGTAAATCAAACAGACTCCGTTGGGGAAACAGAATAGGATCACCCTAGGCTTGTTATGGAGATAAATCAAAATTGAGCGCATAATAATCTGGTTACCACATGTGGACATAATTGGCTTATGCGTATGCTAGTTTGAAAAAAAAATTATAGCGTAATGCTCCATACAATGGAAATGCTATGCGTTTTGGTAGATGCAACGTAATGATGCATTTTTAGTAACGCACTGGGAAAAGAATATCGATAATAGCTGTTGAGAATACAATGAACTTCCGAACTATTATTCTTGCACATCTGATCTTCTATAGAGAAGAGGCGGTCTAAAATTCAACGGGGAACCGAAATTCAGAATCACCAACCTCTAAATATAGATAACATTGAGGAAGTAACTTCTTGGTGATCAGTACTGCAAAAATAAATTGTTGTTCAGAGAAAATCTTGAATTATGATCAAACTTCCAACTTCCTAGGGAACAAATTCTTTATCTTCTATTAGAAAGAGGGGAGCTTCGCTGATGATGGAAGCTTTCTCGCATAGAATCTCTTAACGAAGATAACTTCTATTGGGGAGTATTTAAATCCTTAAATAAAAAGAATTCTACTCAGACCACACTGGGGATGACACCGCCCGGGGGTAAAAATCTTCACTTGGGGAAGAAACAAACATCCTGGGATAGAAACTCCATTGGGGATATCTCAACAAAATCTTATATCACTGGGGATGAAAGAATTTTGACTGGCGTTCCTACATACACCACACTAGGGAGACATGACACTTGCTCCACTAGGGAAATAATAACTTGCTACACTAGGGAATAACAGATCAGTTACTCCAGCATGTCCTCGAAATTCAACTTCGATTGTGGATAAAGATTTCCTCTTATACTGGGGAGCAGAAATTGATTCATTGGGGATGATAGTCATCCTCATGAGTAGAAACTCTGATATAGGCAGGCCGTATTGGAGAGAGCGGGAGTGCATCCCTCACTGAGTAGGAGAATACATACTTCACGGGGAGGATAAGTGTAAACCTCGTTGGGGAAGTAATAGAATGTCGAATTCATGCGAAGTATACCAAAAATCTTTGGTTGGTGAATAAAATGATTCTTTTGAGAAAACCTGGAAAGGAACAGACTGCACTATGAAGGAGGAATACTCGGGCGAGATTACGCCTTTATTGGGGAAAATAATGCAAAAATAAATGGAAGTTTAGAGAAAATTTGAACTTCGATCCAACTCCCAACTTCCTGGGGAAAAGATCCAACATCTCTTTCCAATGATAAAGAGAACCTCGATGGGAATTAGGGCCTTCTGATGTAAGCCTTTGATAAAAGTGACTTCGATTGGGAAATCAGAGAAATTCTTGAATAAAAGAATTCTATACAGGCCATACGGGGATACTATCGTCAAGGGTAACAATCTTCACTTGATAAGAGGAAAGCATCTTTGAACCGTAAGCTTGAGATTAAGAACTCCACCAAGGGAATATTTCAGTAATACTCTATCACTGGGGTTCAAAGAACCCTATATGGCATTCTTCTATGCACACCGCTCCAAAAAACAGGAGATTTGTTCCACTGAGGCATAATAAGCATGATGATCAAGCATCTCTTCAAGAAAATTTAACTTGGGAAAAACTTCCATGGGGAGAAAAGATATAAACTTCATGGAGACGATGAAAGATAACCTCAATAGGGAGATAAATACCAACCAAGGAGACAGAGAGTATCAACTTCAAGAGGATATAACGAAGGTATCCAGTCCAAAGAAGCAATTCATCCCAGATTCTTTGAAGCAAAGTAGACTGCGCTGAAGAAGAAGGTCGTACAGAATTGTGCTGAGATACCCTTCTTAGGAGATTATCCCTCTGGAAGAGACAAACTCTTAAACAAACTCTCATCAAGAATGCTGACTTCAGTTTAGATTACGCATGGGTACACTTTCACTGGAGATAAAGAATTATGTCTAGATGAAAGTACACCTTTACTCGAGATACAAGATTCTGTCTTGAGCAGAAGTGAGCATTGATTGTGGAGATTTGATCCCATTCTATAGAAATCCTCATGTTGGTCGCATACAGACCTTTCTTGATTCACTTGGTGGTATGCTTCTTGCCATAAAAGGCCAACAATACTTGCAAAGAAGGAAATCATGTCAATATGCCCCATGTGTGGAATGGCAAACTCATTGAAGAATAAACAATTTGAACTACCAACCACTGGTTAAAAACTTCGATGCAAGATTACAACTTCATCGTGTCAACTCCGAGGAGGAATGCCACTGACAATTGTACTTTGGATAAGATACTGCAAAATAAATTGCATTCCATTGAAAAAAAATCATCTTGACTTCAAACATATTCTGAATTTCTGAGGAGAAGAATCATTCTTCTCCTGCAGAGAAATAAGGAATGCTTCTCTGAAGAATAAAAATCTCAGAAAATAAAAACCCTTAGCAGGCAGACTTTTGTCAAGTAGCAACAGATCCTGTGCTGGAGAGAGAAGTCCTTCTTGAAAACAACATTTCCATCATGAACATGTACGGGTAACAACCTCACATGCTCTTTGCATTGCTGCTCGTATCCTACTGAGGATAACAATCCAACTTTGACTGGAGATAATGATCCCGACTTCTGATGAAGGAACGTCAATAAATGCACTTAAGTTTCTGATGATCCGAGGATAACAATCCTGACTTCACGACATGCTCTTCAAGTACACAAATTATTTAGCATGCATATGGACTTGATCTGATCAACCCTTGAAGAGGAGAAAATTCCCCTGTATAATTTCTTGCCCCAGTCTATAGGGACCTTTAAGAAATTTTGCCTCGAGAGGACTTTCTGAGATCTGTATCAGCAAGATAAACAACCCCAGTATTATGAAATTTGAAACACGGCTTCTGGCTGACCAAAGTTGGAAGCGGTTTCAACCATGCTTGAGTAAATTCCCATGCATCTGTAGATTCTGAAAGGATTCTCCTCTTAATTAACATATTCTCTGAGAAATTTGTCAAATCTCGACATAATTGCCCCAGTTTGGTTGTACTTTTGAGGGATTAAATCCCGACTTGAATGCCTCATATTGGTTGAAAACTTACTCAACAAAGTGTTTAACATGCTTTCTCCTGCTCAACAGAGTCTTGACAAACCTTTTCTTTTTTCATGCTCACAGAGAAATGAGAAGATCACGGAGTTTTTAAAACATCATACTCCTAGGGTGATTTACTTGTGTCTTGAAAGTAGGCTACTACACAACCATATTTCTTAATTTGAATTGATCTGTTCTTCAATCAGATGCTTGAAGAAAATCTTGTCCCTCAGGACCAACTGAAAATAATGCACCACTACTGGAGAAAGACTCTAAGCAATCAACTTTTGCAATCTACTTCAGATCATTTCTCAAGATGATATTCTCTTACTCAACAGAGTCAATAGAAAGTATGTCCCAGATTAAGCGCGTTCTCCAAAATGATTTACCTTTCAACAGTATCTTGAATCAATTTGTCTCTCAGGATAATTAAACGTTCATATGATGCTCATTATGCAAACTTACTTGATGTTTAAGAACTTATTCATATGCAAAGAATCTTTGTTCTAAGAATGATAATTATAATGCAAAGCTCATGTTTGTCTTGAAGTTTAAAAACTTTTATCGAAAAGATTAAACATCAAAAAAAATTATGCGAAAGAAAATAAAGAGATGGCGTGATACCAATTCAAAAGTTTTAGCAAGCCTCCTAGGATTCGGGTTACCATACTCTCATTACAGTGTGCTTTCAAATTAACTCATGCTTCAGTTAGGACTTTTCAGGGTCGTAACGTGGCCTGGTTCACTGTTTTAGAAAAAAGGATTTAAGGCTCAAAATATTTGGTGCCCACCCATTCTCCGTGATGTTCTCCATTCATATGTTCAATTAACTCGATGCAAGCACTCATCTCTCAAAAGGAGGTTACAATAGTTGAGGAGTCAAACAAGGTTTTTCTGGACACGAAAGTCACTCATCTCTTTCATTCTTGGAGTTTGATCACATGACTTGGTTCCTTGTTGTGGATTATTATTTTGTAATCCCCTTTCTCTTTTCGCGCTTTTTACTTTCTTTTTGTTTTCCCTCTCTTTTGCTTGGACAAATTCTTTTTGATTTTACTCTGAAGTCCAGTGGGATACCCTGACTTTTGCCTAAGCGACTTGTTTTTTCAAGTTTCGACTTAGCGGAGCTTTTTGTCTCTTTCTTTCATCACTTTAAAACATTCTTCTTTTTTGAACACGTCGTGTGACTTCGAGTCATTTTTGACTTCCTGAAAAGGTGTAACTACGTTACTGTTTGGTTGACGAGAAATAACCGTTATGGTATCATCGTCTTTTAGCCTCCTAATGCGCGAGAGATACCCATTAGGATATCGTTCTCTTTGATGCATGCTGCTAATAGATGAGGGTTAACCATTGAAGTTTTGACTTTCCTCATCCCTTTAAAGGATGACCATCATTGTATCCTTTGATGCACAATTCTTATGAGTTTTGAATGCTCAATCAGATTAACTGAAATCTACCCTGCCCCGGGTTAAATGTGAGGGTTTTTTCTGAACAGAAAAGAAACTCCTACTTCAAGTCTCAAAAGGGTTTAACGAGGGTCTATCTCCCTTATATCTCTGGTATTTGTGAATTTGAAACAATGCATGTACATCGTCAGCAGGTTTTTTCATTCAAATGCACATTGTTTGAAATTTTTGGTATATTACTCATCATCCTCCCTCCATAGGTTTTTTTCTTTATTTACAAGAGTTAAGTATCAAAAAGCAAATGAAAACATTAATGAGTGAATAAGAATGGATTAATTCAAGACAAACATACTCAATGCATTGTGATTAATATTCAAAAATCAGCAAGTTTTGCAAACAAGAAAGTAATGAACCAAAATAAGAAAGATTACAAATGAGAATTACAAATGAAACTAGAAATTGCCATGTGGAGGAGACTAGTCTCTGTATGGACTTGTTGCTTCTGAAGATGGTCTGGGAGTGTGATCGGTGGATTTAGAACTGACTGTTTAACGTTGGTTCGCGAAATATCGCGGAAGCAAGAGTCGCCACCGTCTTTTATTTTCTCCAACATGGACAGGACAAAAGTACAGCAAAATTCCTTATGAGAACGTTTCTCGGTTCGGGAGGTAGATTTATAGAAAGGGAAGGTGTTAGCACCCTTTCTATCCATGGTTATCCATGGGCTCTTAGATACTTGCTCTTGTGTTTTCAAAATTTGTTTGCTTTTCAAAATGTGAGTGGGTTTGAAAAAGTTTCTTTGAAAGATTTCGGATTAACTCTTGTATCTGTCCTCAAGAGTGTTTGAAAAATTTGTTTTCAAAATCTTTTTTGAAAGTGTAATGTGAAAAGAGTTTTGATTTGTTTTTTAGAGAGCAAGTATCCATGAGTCATCTACCTACCCTAAGGAATTAGGCTGTGTATAAGTCCTTAAGGTAGTGCCATCCCACTATTGAGAAGTAGGAAGCACCACCGTTGGAGGTGTTTGGGTCAATTCGTTTGTAGGGACAGTGTGGTCACCGAAGCAATAGTAGGACACCTTAGAAGCTACCCTTATGTCCTAGATCCTTTTTAATCCGAGGCAACTGTTTCGAGGCGACTGGATCTCAGACATAAGAGCGACCGCTAAAACGTCCTATACTTGACGACCACGTTTCGAAGGTAAGGCAACGAGTGAGGCGTACCCTAGAAGTGGTGTGTGTAATTGTGTGTTGTTTTCATGTTTAACAATTATCTTTGATCATGGCATTGTGAGCTACGCGTTATTTTTAATTAACATACATTCTTTCATGCAAATTAGCAGTTAGGAGTGCGGAAAGTTAAAAGACGGAAATATAAAAGCTACGCTATTACAAGGCGCGGGTCTATACATCGCCAAATTACAAAGACCCGTTTTTGATAAAATGTGGAAAGTAAAAGAGACCTAATTACTATTACATCCGGAAAGCAGTTACACAATGATCAATAAGAAAAAAGAATAACGTGCGAAAAGAATTAAAATGAATGTTCGAGGGTATTAGGCCCTTTTGAGAAATTAAATTAAAGCCTAATTGATTATTTAATTGAAGAAAAGAAAGTGTTTTTGTGTTTTTTTTGTATTTATGAAAATAAAAAAAAAAGAATTAAAAGGAAACCCTAAATCAAGATTATTTTAATTATTTAAGAAAATGTCAAAGTTGACCTAATTTACTAATTAATTGATTTACATGTTTATTTACAAAAATAATAGTAATTAATAATGGTGATTAATAATAATAAATTAAGAAAAAGATAAAAATGTCAAAAACCTAATTCTATGTATTTTTTATTTATTAAGAAAAGAGTGTCAAAATTAAAACCTAATTTAAACTAGATTAATTGTTAGTTATTTATTTACAAAAAATAGGTTAGTGATGAAATTAATAATAAAATATGTTTTGTATTTTTGATTTTCTGTTTTTATTTTGAAAAGAAAATTATTTTAGATGAATTAAATAAAAATAATTAAAGCAAATAAAAGAATTAAAAAGAAAAGAAAATTAAATTTAAAATACAAACAAGGGGGGTGTCTGGCCCATGTGGAGGTGTTTGTGGAATTCTGGCCCATTAGAACAAAGGCCTTGCTGACTTTCCATGATTGAGTGCATATTGGTTGACTAGAGTGTACCATAGGCTTCAACCTGTGGCCACTGGATTATTGATCAGGACATCTGGCAAGCCAACGCGTGAGGGTGTATCATGGAACGTTTGAGAAGCGCTACACCTGAAAGTGTTAAGAAAAATATGAAGAATATATGGGGGGACCTGGGAATCGAACCCAGGTCCCAGCACTCACCAAGCCACGTCCTTTGCCAATTGAGCTATTGCGCGCGTTTGTACATATAATGGAAAACAATAATTATATAAAAAAACAAATGTTAATGATATAAAACAAAAAAAATACGCGCACAGTTTGAATCACCCAACCACGTGATGACACGCCTGTCTTCTTCTTCGTTTATACCTGCAACATGAATGAGATAGCGGGGGTTTTAAACCCCCACTAAATGCAATAGTGAAAAATAGCGAACAGCTCTGTGAGTCACATAAATTGAGCGCGAGGGTATCATTTGATTCGTCCTGTTGTCACGAATTCGTCCATATAGGTTTGGAAGTCCAATTTTTCCATACAAGGAAAGCCCTAATTTGGATGTTCAGAAACCCTAGATTTTATTCATGGTGGATTTTGATCCAGGCAACATTAGTCCAATTAAACTGTACCAATCGCTTCAGAAGGTCACTATTAGTGCAAATCAAACAAGAAAAATGGTTAAAAGCTCATGAATCATGTTATGCAATTTTGAAAAACAAGATAAACCGTGTGGCCTATGTTCTTCAGTTCTTTGCGCGTTTGGATTGGTTCTTGATGCTAATAGATTCCTGGAAGGTCCAGTAATGTATTAGAAGCAATTTCAGGCCTTGAATTGTCCTGCAAGAGAGAAATCAGTTTCACAATTTCTTTGGAATTTTGGCAACTTGGTTATGCAGCTTCAGCAGCTTTTTCGTGTCTTTCTGAATAGGGTTCACTCTTGCATAAGTATGTGAAGCAAATTAGGTCAAAATAAAGCCCATGAATCCATGAATTGATGACTTGAATCTTTGATTGCTAATCATATCTTTTTTCAATCTTTTTCCATGGAAACTTTGCCAATTATGGAAGATCTTGTCTTGTTGATTGATGCACGAAATCCTTAGCATGTGTGGAGTATATTTGCTGCATAAAAAGATTTGACAACCATTATTTGATATTTTTCTACAATTAAAACTAATTAAATGAATTAATAAGAATAAAAATTCAATTAATTAATTAAAAATAAGAAAATAAATCCTTTTAAGCTCAATGGGTCGTGCATAGGCTTTGGGTAATGATTCAAGAAGGAATTTGAGGCCCATTAGCAAATTTGAAGTGTTTTAGGCAAAGTTGACTTTTGAAAGTTCCCAAAAATTTCCCAACTTCTCCAATGCATATGTTGCTCAATTTTGAAGATATGATCATGTTCTTGGAAATTTTGGAAAGGTCTTGAAGTCCTCTAACCAATGTCTTTGGTCCCATTTCATTTTGATTAACCAATCTCAAGTTATGGTCTTTGACTTAAAGTGCCTTTTTGTTGACTTTTGAAAATGACCTATAATGTTGAAATTGATAACTTTTTGTGAGAGCATTTCTTGGACTTGGAGTGTGAAGATGAGTTGTAGGAAATGTCATCCTCTTAAAAATGAGCTTTGGATGGGATTTTTCTGATGAACCATGAAGAAGTTATGCCTTGGTCAATTTGCAGTTGACTTTTCAGCTGTCCAAAAATAGAAACTTTTGCATCTTGAGACTTTTTGAGCCATGCTTGTGGAATCATGATCAAGAATTGATCAAATGATGATTGTGGCTTCAAAATAAGATGTTGACCAAAAATTTTGACTTTTGACTGCCAAATGACCATTTTGCCCCTGCAGTTGACTGTGGAGCAATTAGGGTTTTTGACTGTGCAATTTGATGCTGTGAGTCCTGAAACTTGGCATATGGATGCTTGACAATATATGTAGGCATATGGGACTTGATTGGACCCTTGGAAACCTCAACTT
This sequence comes from Vicia faba, assembly GCA_948472305.1. Classification (NCBI taxonomy): domain Eukaryota; kingdom Viridiplantae; phylum Streptophyta; class Magnoliopsida; order Fabales; family Fabaceae; genus Vicia; species Vicia faba. The sequence continues at coordinate 918,168,797 of OX451738.1, forward strand.
CTTTTCCAGAACCAAAACCCTAATTTTGACTGTGTTAGGAGGCAATTGGACTGTGCAACCCTTGAGAGGTTTTGAACCATGACCTTGCCAAACCTTTGAAGAATATAGGAGGGCAAATTTTGGGGTACAACAGTTGCCCCTGTTCAATCTTCTTAGACCGGAGGATGTAGATTGGCTGGCATGCCTTTCGTAATCCGAGGGTAGAAGATGATTGAACACTAGAGTGCCCAGAAATTTGCACTCACATAGTAGAGTATTAGCAGCGTGGTGTAGGGAATGGGCTTACAGATGCCATTTGGAGATATAATGGATAGGAGGATGGGTTTATAGATGCCATCTGGAGATGTGACAGAATCTTGTCGGGAATGGGCTTATGGATGCCATTTGGAGACTGTCGGTATGTGGATGGGCTTATAGATGCCATCTAGGTGTCGATCGCGTAAGAGATTCCTTAGCGAGAACTTGCGTACCTGAGAAAGAAAGATAATTACCTGGCCTGTTACAGGAGTTGATCTTCAAACTCTTTATGTAGATGTGCCCTGGCTGGATACAGGTATCGAATCTCTAAATTCTTCATGCAGATGTGCCCTGGCTAGATACAGGAATCGAGTCTACAATCAGTTACTCACAGATGTGCCCTGGCTAGATACAGGAATCGAATCTGGAAATAGTCGTCAACAGATACACCCTGGCTAGATACAGGAATCGGATCTTCAAACTCTTCAGACATGCCCTGGCTGGATACAGGAATCGAGTCCGGAATAGTCGTCAACAGATACACCCTGGCTGGATACAAGAATCGGATCCTCAAACTCTTCAGACGTGCCCTGGCTGGATACAGGAATCGAGTCCGGAAATAGTCGTCAACAGATACACCCTGGCTGGATACAGGAATCGGATCCTCAAACTCTTCAGACGTGCCCTGGCTGGATACAGGAATCGAGTCCGGAAATAGTCGTCAACAGATACACCCTGGCTGGATACAGGAATCAGATCTTCAAACTCTTCAGACGTGCCCTGGCTGGATACAGGAATCGAGTCCGGAAATAGTCGTCAACAGATACACCCTGGCTGGATACAGGAATCGGATCCTCAAACTCTTCAGACGTGCCCTGGCTGGATACAGTAATCGAGTCCGGAATAGTCGTCAACAGATACACCCTGGCTGGATACAGGAATCAGATCCTCAAACTCTTTAAACGTGCCCTGGCTGGATACAGGAATCGAGTCCGGAATAGTCGTCAACAGATACACCCTATCTGGATACAGGAATCGGATCCTCAAACTCTTCAGACGTGCCCTGGCTGGATACAGGAATCGAGTCCGGAATAGTCGTCAACAGATACACCCTGGCTGGATACAGGAATCGGATCCTCAAACTCTTCAGACGTGCCCTGGCTGGATACAGGAATCGAGTCCGGAATAGTCGTCAACAGATACACCCTGGCTGGATACAGGAATCGGATCCTCAAACTCTTCAGATGTGCTCTGGCTGGATACAGGAATCGAGTCTGGAAAATAGTCGCTCACAGATATGCCCTGGCTAGCTACAGGTATCGAATCTGGAATTGCGACAGTTGATAGTAATCATCGTTGTATTAATTTTGTCCTAAAAAAGACAAAACGTTAGTTGTATGCGATGTCATGATGTGTGATGTCATGAGATGACTGAGATTCGTATGTTCATGATGCGTATATGCATGCTATAATGTATGAAGATGCGATGTTTATGAATGTATTTTTTTGTCTATGAAAGTAAATCCTTGACGAATGCCGGGAAGTCGAATCCTGGGCTGATGTTGAAGAGTAGAGCTTCTTCGTTTCTGCTGGGGAGTGATGGCTGCAAGCATAAACCGGTAGGAGAAGATGACTCTGTTGGTGAATAAACTTGTTGAGGAGATTACTCTGCGGGGAATGCTCTGTGGGAAGAGAGGCACTTTGCTGAGATGTTGCTGATAACTCCGCTGGGGATATCGTTGATAAGTTTTGTTGGGGACTTTAATGATGAACTCCACTGGGGAAAAGAAGACTTCGTCGGGGACGATCTTTCCATGGCAATTGGCTGAGGATAACCCATTTATATCCTGGTGGGGAAATAACCTTTGAATAAAGCGGGGGGAGCGTTCGTACTCTGTAGGTGATAAGCTTCCAGAATCTATTGGGGATAAGCTTCCAGAAATCTACTGGGGAGATTGATTCAACTCTCTTGGGAAGACTTTTGAATTGTACTGGGGAATTGGCTCCACTGGATATCCGGTATACCGCCGGGGAACAATCTTAGATCAGGATTGCTGGGGATGCTTGTAGAGGAATATTTGTATATCGCTGGGGAATGTTGAGATCTTCGAGGGATAATCCAACTTCCTTAAGACTGACTGTGGTCTAACTCTGCTTGGGGGAGAGCGTTACTGACTTGCTGGAGATACGGTGCCTTGTTAGGGCTGATGGGAAACCAACTCTGCTCGGGGAGAATTGTTGAATCTTGTCTTAGGTATCTGGGTTACGTTCTTCAGTCGAACTTACCTTGGTACCTTGGTGGACAGAGCAATTAGATCGCTTTAGACAACTCATTATTGCCCCTGTTTCTGATATTACCTGTAGTTAATCCTTTGTTTCACATGCAAATATTTATGAGTTAGCAATTAGTGTCAAATGCATATATCACAATTGAACATTGGACGTTCTTTACAAAACAAAACAGAAAAAGGAAAAATAATTGGCGATTGGTCTGAAAAGTGAATTTGTATTGATTTTTGAATTAGCCTGTAAATAGGCGTTTATGTACAAGAGGTTGACGTCCTAGTAAGAGAACGCCGCTGAACAACAGAGTTTATACAATTTTGTGAAAAGGAAAACAAAACAGCTATGTGAAATGAATAATCCCACTGGGTTCCAACTCTGCTATCGCCTTTATGTCTTCGAGCGTCTCATCACTTGGCTGCTTAGTTGAAGATGAAGCTGACTGATCGATGCTGTCTGAACCTGATGTTGGTACCGGATTCTGGATGCAAGGTGATTCAATCAGACATAGTATTATGCTTATCCCTAACTTTTTCCTGGACCGCCCTTTTGGGTTTTCAGTCCACCGGGATACCCATTTTTGCCCAAGCCGCCTTTTCAGGTTTTCGACTTGCCGGGTGTACAGATTTTTTTCATTTCATCCCTTATTTTTGCCCGAACCCTTTTGGTTCGTCGGGAAGCCCTTAGCCTAAGTGTGTCAACCTAGCGGGTCTTTAATTCATGCGTAGTATCTTTTTACTATGTCTTCATTGGCGGGGTGAGGAAGGTCGTCACCATTCATGGTGGTTAGAATCATGGCTCCTCCTGAGAAGACATGTTTAACCACAAATGGTCCTTCGTACGTAGGGGTCCATTTGCCCCTGGGATCACTTTGAGGAAGGATGATGCGTTTGATTACCAGGTCCCCAACTTGATACTCTTGTGGTCTGACTTTCTTGTTAAATGCCCTGATCATCTGTTTTTGATACGTCTGACCATGACAAATAGTAGTGAGTCTCTTTTCGTCGATTAGGTTTAATTGATCAAGTCGAGTCTGGATCCAGTCATCTTCGCTCAAATATGCATCCTTCATTATCCGGAGAGAGGGTATTTGGACTTCAATCGGTAAGACTGCCTCCATGCCGTAGACCAAGGAAAAGGGAGTTGCCCCGGTTGACGTTCTTGCTGAGGTACGGTACCCATGAAGAGCAAACGGTAACATCTCGTGCCAATCTTTATAGGTCACTGTCATCTTCTGCACAATCTTCTTGATATTCTTATTAGCTGCTTCTACAGCCCCATTCATCTTCGGCCGATAAGGAGAAGAGTTGTGGTGTTGTATCTTGAATTGCTCGCAGAGCTCAGTGATCATCTTGTTATTAAGATTGGTACCATTGTCTGTAATGATCCTTTCTGGGACGCCGTATCGACAGATCAGATTATGCCGAATGAACCGTACCACGACGTTCTTGGTTATTGTAGCGTAGGAAGCTGCTTCAACCCACTTTGTGAAGTAATCAATCGCAACCAGGATAAAGCGATTCCCATTGGATGTCGTAGGTTTAATCTCGCCGATCATATCAATGCCCCACATTGCGAAAGGCCAAGGTGCAGTGAAGACATTCAGAGGTACTGGAGGAACGTGCACCTTATCAGCATAGATCTGGCATTTGTGACATGTCCGAGAATGTTGGTAACAGTCAGCTTCCATTGTGGACCAGAAATATCCTGCTCGAAGGATTTTCTTTGCTATGGTGTGTCCACTGGAATGTGTTCCGAAGGTACCTTCATGCAGTTCTGCCATGATCCTTTCTGCTTCAGTCTTATCCACACAATGTAGTAAGGTCAAATCATGGTTTCGCTTGTACAGAATGCCGTTGCTGAGGAAGAACTTTGCTTCGAACCTTCTCATAAACTTTTTGTCGTTGACAGATGCACCTTCAGGGTATTCTTGAGCTTCCAAGTACCTCTTCACTTCATGATACCAAGGTTTTTCAGTTACCTCTTCAGCCTCAAGATCACAGCAATATGCAGGTTCGTCCAACTTCCAGATGATGATCCGGGGAGCCTCGTTGTCCCATTTGACTTTGAACATAGAAGACATCATAGCCAACGCGTCCTCCAGCTGATTCTCCTCTCTTGGAAAGTGTTCAAAAGTTATCTCTATGAAATGGGGGATCAATGTCAACACACATTCTTTGTAAGGAATAAGGTTTGGGTGTTTCGTATCCCACTCGCCTTTGATCTGATTGATCACGAGAGCGGAATCTCCGAAGACACTCAGAAACTTGATCCTTAGGTCAATTGCAGCTTGAAGACCCATGATGCATGCCTCATACTCCGCCATGTTGTTGGTGCAGTTAAAACATAGCCGGACAGTGAGTGGAGTATGAGTTCCTTGAGGGGATATGATCACAGCGCTGATACCGTTACCCAAAGCGTTGGAGGCTCCGTCAAAGTGCATAGACCATCGGGATCCTTCCTCAGGTCCTTTATCCGGTCCAGGTACTTCACAATCAGTCACTACCATGATGTTCTCGTCAGGAAATTCAAAGTTCATTGACTGGTAGTCATCCACTGCCTGGTGTGCCAAATGGTCTGCCAATACGCTTCCTTTGATAGCTTTCTGAGTCGTATACTGGATGTCGTATTCTGTCAAGATCATCTGCCATCTTGCTATTCTTCCGGACAGGGCAGGCTTTTCGAAGATATACTTTATTGGATCCATTTTTGAAATCAACAGAGTAGTGTGAGTCAGCATATACTGTCTCAGCCGGCGGGCAGCCCATACCAAAGTGCATCAAGTTTTCTCGAGCAGTGAGTATCGGGTCTCACAGTCGGTAAACTTTTTGCTAAGGTAATAAATGGCGTGCTCTTTTCGGCCAGACTCGTCATGCTGCCCCAGCACACACCCCATTGAGCTGTCAAGTACTGTCAGGTATAGTATCAGAGGTCTCCCTTCAACCGGTGGCATAAGAATGGGTGGTTCTTGGAGATACTCTTTGATTCTGTCGAAAGCGGCCTGACATTCATCATTCCAACGTACTACTTGATCTTTCTTCAGCAGCTTGAAGATTGGTTCACAGGTAGCAGTTAGGTGCGAGATGAATCGGGCAATGTAGTTCAGACGTCCTAGAAAGCCTCTGACCTCTTTCTCTGTCTTGGGAACTGGCATCTCTTGTATGGCTTTTACCTTGGCAGGGTCCACTTAAATACCTTTATTGCTCACGACGAAGCCTAGCAATTTTCCAGATCTTACCCCGAAGGTGCACTTGCTCGGGTTCAACCTCAGCTTGTACAACTTCAGACGATCAAACAGCTTCTGTAGATGGTCAAGGTGTTCCTCCTCAGTTTGGGACCTTGCAATCATATCATCGACATACACTTCAATCTCATGATGGATCATGTCGTGAAATAAAGCAACCATGGCACGTTGGTAGGTTGCCCCAGCATTTTTCAGTCCAAAAGGCATGACCTTGTAACAGAAGGTGCCTCACTGAGTAACAAAGGTATTCTTTTCCATATCTTCAGGAGCCATCTTGATTTGATTATAACCTGAAAAACCATCCATGAAGGAGAACACCTTGTGCTGAGCAGTATTGTCAACCAGAACGTTGATGTGAGGCAGAGGGAAGTCATCCTTGGGGCTCGCCCTATTTAGATCCATGTAGTCGACACACATTCAGACTTTGCCATCTTTCTTCGGCACCGGAACCACGTTGGCAACCCACTGAGGGTAAGAAGTCACTGCTAGAAACCCGACATCAAATTGTTTCATAACCTCAGCTTTGATCTTTTCGGACATCTCTGGACGCATACGGCGGACTTTCTGTTTAACCGGAGGGCAGTCTTCCTTGGTAGGCAAGTGATGGGCCACAATGTCGGTATCCAACCCAGGCATGTCTTCGTAAGACCAGGCAAAGATTTCCACATAATCATGCAACATCTGAATCAACCGTTGTTTCACACTGAGCTCTAGATTGGCACCAATCTTAACTTCCTTTCTATCTGTCTCAGTACCCAGATTTACCGTTTCCACTGGCTCTTCATGCGGCTGAATGGCCCTCTCTTCCTGGAGCAACAGTCTTGCAATCTCACCAGGCACTTCGCAATCATCTTCACCTTCGTCTTCGGCTAAGTTGATCGGATTTTCGAAGTCATAACTGGCAGTAGCAGAGTCGTTACCAGTGAGATCCAGAGTGGATTGGAACCTGTATGAATGAGTGTGTGTAAATATAGCTGTTTTGCAATATATAAAGAAAGAAAGAAAGGGAGCACAAGATTTGAAATGCGAAAAACGTCCAATGTCTTTATTCATGATATATGGAAATGACAAGTAATAAGCCCTCACAAAGGAAGCCACGGTGTCCCGGGTAAGACACCGGGCCATAAAGTTCAATTTATTGTTCATTACAAATTAGAAAACAAAGGAATTCATTACTGAGTAACAAAAGTAACAGGTACGTAATCTTTTGCAATCCAATTGTTCAGCCCACTGTCGGCCGTTGGATAGATCCAATTGTTGAACTCAGATTCCTCCACTTCGTCGTCATCCCTGATAGCATTCACCCCATGGTCGGGTAGGGGAGCTGTCACCACATTAGGCTTCTCGGGCACCTCGAACTGAACCTCTTTGGCATCAATAAGGTCTTGAACGTTATTCCTCAGGGCCCAGCAATCATCAGTAGAATGCCCCGGGCTATCAGAGTGATAAGCACAGCGGGCGTTGGGATTGTACTTCGGAGAGGTTGTGTTTACAACCTTCGGAGCTTCTCTGAAGGTTACCAAGTTGGTCGATAGTAGTTGCGGAAAGATCTGTGACAAGGTCATACTAAGCTGAGTGTATTCTCTTCTGGGTCTCTCACCCCTTGGTTGGTTAAGTTGCCGAGGAGCGGCAACAGGCTTTGCAATTGCCACCGTGTTGACAGCTTAGCGGCGTTCTGGTTTATTTTGCCTCCTGGGGCCATACACAGCACTGGCTTCCTTTTTGAAAGGCTTCTTCTCAGAACTTGAGGACGCACCTTTCTGTATCTTCCCTGATTTCATCCCAGCTTCTATCCTTTCCCCAGTCAGAATGAGGTCTGTAAACCCCGCAGACGAATTACCAATGAGATGGTTGAAGAACGGCCCGAATAGGGTCCCTAAGAACATGTCCACTAGTTCACGGTCGGTTAATGGTGGCTGCACCCTGCCAGCCAGGTTCCTCCACTTCTGTGCGTACTCTTTAAAACCTTCTCCCGATCCTAGCGACATACCCTGGAGTTGGGTACGTGTAGGAGTGAGGTCGGCATTATACTGATACTGCTTGTAAAAAGCAGTAGCCAAGTCCTCCCAGTTACGAACCTTGGTTCCATCCAACTGATAGAACCACTCGAGATGAGTCCCTGAAAGACTCTCCTGGAAGAAATGGATCCATAAGTTTTTGTCCACAGTGTATGGTTGGATCTTCCGCACATAAGATCTGAGATGTAGTTTAGGGCAGGACGCCCCGTCATACTTTGCGAAAGATGGTGCTTTGAATTTGTGTGGGATCACCACACCAGAAGATAGACCCAGGTCTCCTAAATCCAGCCCAGGCACTTGTTGAATTTCCATGGCATTCAGACGATCCTCTAACTGCTTGTACTTGTCCTCAGCGGGAGGATACTGCTCCTCATTGAAATCAGTCTCGTTTTCAGAGACCACAGGACTAGGAACCCTTCCCACTTGGGGACTGCCTTTCCCTACAGAAGAACCAGCTTGGTCAACCTCATTCTACAGTGTGTTACCAAACCTCCGGCCAGTGTTGAATAGTACAGTTCTCTTCTTCTTCTTATTGACCAGCAGAGCCTTCAATTCCTCTTGACCTTGGGCTAAACTCATGATCAGCTCTTGGAACTGGGCGTTTTGGGCCTGGAGGGCCCTGATGGATTGCTCGGTAGATGATTCAGGGTTCATGGTAGCTGCTGAAATAAACAGCGAAGAACATTAAGCAACCTGAAAAGAAGAGTACCTGTGATGCATATGATGAATGAAATGCGTATGATTTATGTTTTCAAAGACAATCGGGATTCAACTTTGTAAACAAAACAGAACACACTTTATTAGATTCAACTTTGAAATTTAGATTGTTCAACAGATTGCCCTTAGGCGTTACATAAAATGGAACTATTGAAAAGGGAAATAAAAAACTGTAAAGGAACATCCAAAGCTCATCAGTGATCCCATGGTCTCCTCTTCTCAGTACGGATGTAGTCATTCAAGGCCCGCTCATTCTCCAATTGCTTTGTCAGCTTCTGGATCTTCAATTCCTGCTCGTTGAACTTTTCTCGATAAGAATCCTGTTCTTCTCGTAGTTGCGCCCAAGACCTCTTTAGTGTATCAACGTCGGTAGGTATCTGAGGAGGGAGAACAGTTGGAGGAGCCCCATCTCTGTCAGGATATTCAAGAATGATGGGTCTGATAGCTTCATATGGCATACCTAACTTCTGAGCGCGAATGTGGACCCATCTGTAGTAGGATTCCATAGGTAGAGAAGTCTTCGGTCCCAACTCATGTGGGTCAGCTTTGTGAATTCTGTCCCAAGCCTTGATGAACCTACGACGCAGCTCGTCACTATCCACCTGAAACTCAAAACTGATGTGAGGCACCAACATCTCATGAGGCCCTGCTCTTCTGGCTCTTCCAAACTGACAGAGGGCTAGACATGGATTATAAGAGATTCCTCCTTGAGTCCCAATCAAAGGAACATTAGGATATTCTCCGCAACGATCAATAACAGCTACCTCATCCAAACCTCTGAGAGTCCAAATGATGTCATTATCAGTGAGAGACATTAACCTATGAGCCCAACCTCTTCCTTCTTTGTTCTTCAGCACGAACTTAGGGAGGTGCGAAATAAACCACCTCACTAACAAAGGAATGCAACACCACAGAGTTCCTCGTCTTCGGGCAGTACGGGCATAGAGTTGTTGTAGGATATCACCCAAGAGAGTGGGCACAGGGTTCCGAGACATGAAGATCCTTATGGCAGTGACGTTAATGAAGTTATCAGGATTAGGGAACAAAACTAAACCATAGATTAAGAGAGCCAGAATGTCTTCATATGCCCTGAAGTCTAAGTCGTTCCAGAAACTGTTAGCTTTACCAATCAGAAACTTGGCCAAGAAACCCTTAACTTTGCTTCTAGTCAGCCAATTGTCCATTACCTCCTTGGTGGTCAAAGGAAGGGCTGCAGCAATCTCCTCGAGCCTAAGAGTCTTTTCCCAACCAGTGAAGGGAGTCTGATCCAAGATAGGGATGCCAAGAAAATCAGAGAATTCTTCCAGGGTAGGGACCAGCTAGAAGTCTTGAAAGGTGAAGCAGTTATACAAGGGATCATAAAACTGGGTCAGGACACTCATCAGTTGTTGGTCCCACTTTGCCGTGACTAAACCGAGAAGAGAACCATGCCTCTGGATGAAGGAAGTGGTGTTTGGAATTCTGCTAACCAACTCTTCAAGCGACTCAGGTGGGTGAACAAAGTTGAACCGGGTAGTGTTTCTTCGCATAGGCATCATAATGTCCTACAAAACAGAACAAAGGTGAAACCCTCTTGTCTTTGAAATGGTTAGTCCTTATGCAGGATGCATGCAATGTTTATGATGGTATGATGTCATGATAAAGCACACCACAAATATTCACAAAGGCAAACATGATAAGGCACACAAGTCACACAAGACAGCCCTTAGGATTTAGGCCAGCATGAAGTTCAGGTACTACCCTCTTTCAGTTTCGTTGGTTAAAACCTGTCCTAGAAAATAGTAACCGGGTTCTAGAGGATCTCAATATCATCGACTACCCTCGATCGGTCATAACCCCAACATCGCAATCTTTTCTTGCGGCCAGAACCATCGCGAGAGTTTAGCCTCAATGAGTGTAGCATACTGCTACTGTTCTATGGCCAAGTTGGGTCAATTTAGGGTTCTAAGGTCGGTTGGTGCTTAATGACTCCTCAGAAGACCCATATTCTCCTCGTTGCAACACAAGGGATATCGGTACAGACCAAGGTGTCACACCAACGTAGCCACTGCTTCACCCGTATCGGTCTACGCCGGACAGGTCCCTCACAGCTTATGCTACCTAACAGGGTATCCCCAGATCTGGGTTAGGATCTATGAAACTCCAAGACAGTGCCCATAATAATAAAGCAAACAAAACACAGCAATTGAAAACACAAACATGAGTTATCCTAAGGTACACCTCACTTTAAGATTATTCCCCAGCAGAGACGCCAGTTCTGTGATCGGTGGATTTAGAACTGACTGTTTAACGCTGGTTCACGAAATGTCGCGGAAGTAAGAGTCGCCACCGTCTTTTATTTTCTCCAACATGGACAGGACAAAAGCACAGCAAAATTCCTTATGAGAACGTTTCTCGGTTCGGGAGGTAGATTTATAGAAAGGGAAGGTGTTACCACCCTTTCTATCCATGGTTGTCCATGGGCTCTTAGATACTTGCTCTTGTGTTTTCAAAATTTGTTTGCTTTTCAAAATGTGAGTGGGTTTGAAAAAGTTTCTTTGAAAGATTTCGGAATAACTCTTGTATCTGTCCTCAAGAGTGTTTGAAAATTTTATTTTCGAAAGCTTTTTTGAAAGTGTAATGTGAAAAGAGTTTTGATTTGTTTTTTAGAGAGCAAGTATCCATGAGTCATCTACCTACCCTAAGGAATTAGGCTGTGTATAAGTCCTTAAGGTAGTGCCATCCCACTATTGAGAAGTAGGAAGCACCACCGTTGGAGGTGTTTGGGTCAATTCGTTTGTAGGGACAATGTGGTCACCGAAGCAATAGTAGGACACCTTAGAAGCTACCCTTATGTCCTAGATCCTTTTTAATCCGAGGCAACCGTTTCGAGGCGACTGGATCTCGGACATAAGAGCGACCGCTAAAACGTCCTATACTTGACGACCACGTTTCGAAGGTAAGGCAACGAGTGAGGCGTACCCTAGAAGTGGTGTGTGTAATTGTGTGTTGTTTTCATGTTTAACAATTATCTTTGATCATGGCATTGTGAGCTACGCGTTATTTTTAATTAACATACATTCTTTCATGCAAATTAGCAGTTAGGAGTGCGGAAAGTTAAAAGACGGAAATATAAAAGCTACGCTATTACAAGGCGCGGGTCTATACATCGCCAAATTACAAAGACCCGTTTTTGAGAAAATGCGGAAAGTAAAAGAGACCTAATTACTATTACATCCGGAAAGCAGTTACAAAATGATCAATAAGAAAAAAGAATAACGTGCGAAAAGAATTAAAATGAACGTTCGAGGGTATTTGGCCCTTTTGAGAAATTAAATTAAAGCCTAATTGATTATTTAATTAAAGAAAAGAAAGTGTTTTTGTGCTTTTTTTGTATTTATGAAAATAAGAAGAAAAAAAAAGAATTAAAAGGAAACCCTAAATCTAGATTATTTTAATTATTTAAGAAAATGTCAAAGTTGACCTAATTTACTAATTAATTAATTTACATGTTTATTTACAAAAGTAATAGTAATTAATAATGGTGATTAATAATAATTAATTAAGAAAAAGATAAAAATGTCAAAAACCTAATTCTATGTATTTTTTATTTATTAAGAAAAGAGTGTCAAAATTAAAACCTAATTTAAACTAGATTAATTGTTAGTTATTTATTTACAAAAAATAGGTTAGTGATGAAATTAATAATAAAATATATTTTGTATTTTTGATTTTCTGTTTTTATTATGAAAAGAAAATTATTTTAGATGAATTAAATAAAAATAATTAAAGCAAATAAAAGAATTAAAAAGAAAAGAAAATTAAATTTAAAATACAAACAAGGGGGGTGTCTGGCCCATGTGGAGGTGTTTGTGGAATTCTGGCCCATTAGAACAAAGGCCTTGCTGACTTTCCATGATTGAGTGCATATTGGTTGACTAGAGTGTACCATAGGCTTCAATCTGTGGCCACTGGATTATTGATCAGGACATCTGGCAAGCCAACGCGTGAGGGTGTATCATGGAACGTTTGAGAAGCGCTACACCTGAAAGTGTTAAGAAAAATATGAAGAATATATGGGGGGACCTGGGAATCGAACCCAGGTCCCAGCACTCACCAAGCCACGTCCTTTTCCAATTGAGCTATTGCGCGCGTTTGTACATATAATGGAAAACAATAATTATATAAAAAAACAAATGTTAATGATATAAAACAAAAAAAATATGCGCGCAGTTTGAATCACCCAACCACGTGATGACACGCCTGTCTTCTTCTCCGTTTATACCTGCAACATGAATGAGATAGCGGGGGTTTTAAACCCCCACTAAATGCAATAGTGAAAAATAGTGAACATCTCTGTGAGTCACATAAATTGAGCGCGAGGGTATCATTTGATTCATCCTGTTGTCACGAATTCGTCCATATAGGTTTGGAAGTCCAATTTTTCCATACAAGGAAAGCCCTAATTTGGATGTTCATAAACCCTAGATGTTATTCATGGTGGATTTTGATCCAGGCAACATTAGTCCAATTAAACTGTACCAATCGCTTCAGAAGGTCACTATTAGTGCAAATCAAACAAGAAAAATGGTTAAAAGCTCATGAATCATGTTATGCAATTTTGAAAAACAAGACAAACCGTGTGGCCTATGTTCTTCAGTTCTTTGCGTGTTTGGATTGGTTCTTGATGCTAATAGATTCCTGGAAGGTCCAGTAATGTATTAGAAGCAATTTCAGGCCTTGAATTGTCCTGCAAGAGAGAAATCAGTTTCACAATTTCTTTGGAATTTTGGCAACTTGGTTATGCAGCTTCAGCAGCTTTTTCGTGTCTTTCTGAATAGGGTTCACTATTGCATAAGTATGTGAAGCAAATTAGGTCAAAATAAAGCCCATGAATCCATGAATTGATGACTTGAATCTTTGATTGCTAATCATATCTTTTTTCAATCTTTTTCCATGGAAACTTTGCCAATTATGGAAGATCTTGTCTTGTTGATTGATGCACGAAATCCTTAGCATGTGTGGAGTATATTTGCTGCATAAAAAGATTTGACAACCATTATTTGATATTTTTCTACAATTAAAACTAATTAAATGAATTAATAAGAATAAAAATTCAATTAATTAAAAATAAGAAAATAAATCCTTTTAAGCTCAATGGGTCGTGCATAGGCTTTGGGTAATGATTCAAGAAGGAATTTGAGGCCCATTAGCAAATTTGAAGTGTTTTAGGCAAAGTTGACTTTTGAAAGTTCCCAAAAATTTCCCAACTTCTCCAATGCATATCTTGCTCAATTTTGAAGCTATGATCATGTTCTTGGACATTTTGGAAAGGTCTTGAAGTCCTATAACCAATGTCTTTCGTCCCATGTCATTTTAATTAACCAATCTCAAGTTATGGTCTATGACTTAAAGTGCCTTTTTGTTGACTTTTGAAAATGACCTATAATGTTGAAATTGATAACTTTTTGTGAGAGCATTTCTTGGACTTGGAGTGTGAAGATGAGTTGTAGGAAATGTCATCCTCTTCAAAATGAGCTTTGGATGGGATTTTTCTGATGAACCATGAAGAAGTTATGCCTTGGTCAATTTGCAGTTGACTTTTCAGCTGTCCAAAAATAGAAACTTTTGCATCTTGAGACTTTTTGAGCCATGCTTGTGGAATCATGATCAAGAATTGATCAAATGATGATTGTGGCTTCAAAATAAGATGTTGACCAAAAATTTTGACTTTTGACTGCCAAATGACCATTTTTCCCCTGCAGTTGACTGTGGAGCAATTAGGGTTTTTGACTGTGCAATTTGATGCTGTGAGTCCTGAAACTTGGCATATGGATGCTTGACAATATATGTAGGCATATGGGACTTGATTGGACCCTTGGAAACCTCAACTTCTTTTCCATAACCAAAACCCTAATTTTGACTGTGTTAGGAGGCAATTGGATTGTGCAACCCTTGAGAGGTTTTGAACCTTGACCTTGCCAAACCTTTGAAGAATATGGGAGGGCAAATTTTGGGGTACAACAGGGAGTATTGACATTTACTGAGTCAAAGGAGACCTCAAATCTGACTGGCTGGCTGGCCTGGAATTAATAGCTTTTACATCAAGCAGGTCTTGCACATCATCTCTTAATGGTTTACAACCTTTGGTTGAATGGCCAGGTGCCCTAGCATGGTAATCAAATTGCACATTAGGATCAAAATCCACAACATAAGGAGGAATGACAGGCTTCAGTGGCTTGGGTTCCACCAAGGAAAGCTTTAGCAATTGAGGGAATAACTGGCCATAAGTCATGGGAACAATGTCGAACACACTCTTTGGCTTCCTGTCCCTTTACTTATCTTGTTGCATATGTCTCTGTTGATAGGTTTGTTGCTGAGTAGCATACCGAACTGGATGAACATGAGGAACATTCTGATTTTGATTATCCAACTGATTTCCACAACTTTAAACGGCTGCTGGTGAGAAATATCTGAGAGTATAGGTTGTGGATGATGTGATTTAAATCGTGATATTGGACTTTGGAGAAGAGAAGGTGTAGCCCTAATCTCTGTAGAAGTTGGCATTGTATTGACCTGCAAGCTCAGACCTTCAGGAGTGAAGAGAATTATCACTGCATCAAGCAAATCCTGTGTTCTGGACTGGCCCGAAAGTTTGAGTCGGCCCAGTCTAAGACATCTCACAGGTGCCACCCACCGGCCATGACTAGGACTACCCACACCAATCAGGTAGCACCACCCTTTTTCCCTTCTGATCCAGCTCCAATCCAAGATGCCCGTCGAGCATCTTCTCAATCTTCTCGACTCCAGTGTCGTACATACCATCAGAGACCGACCAGAGAGATGCCCGCAATCAGCCTCCTCCATGGAACCAATGGCTAGTTACGAGAATATCTTCCCAGTTTCACCAAATCCTGGCAGTTACCTGATTTTCCAAACCCACATATCTAGACGGGAAATCAGGAAACCAATGGCCACGCGCCAGGGGCAGAGGATAGTGGCCTTTGAAAATAGGCTTTCAAGATCTCCTCCCAGGAGAGCCCGAAGATGAAGTTACCCCGGTGCAGCACCACCCAGGAGTGGTCCACCGCCCAAGAAGGAAAGGTGCAACGTTTCTTTATTCAAGAAACGCAATCGCATACCTCCTGCCCGAGATCAAGACTCCCCTTCATTCAAGAAGAGGGGGGACAACAGGAAGATCGGCCGTGCTCGATTTCCCTCTCCCGAGCCAAAGAAAAAACGAAGGAGCCCTTCCCCTCGAAGGGACCGCGACGACCGACAGGGGAGAAACCATCGTTCTGCTTCTCCATCTCCCATCAATAGTGAAGATGACGAGCTCCATGGCCCACTATTGAGGGAGATCACCGAAGCTCCACTCCCTGTAGGCCTAGAGAAGCCTCCCACTCTAGGGACCTATGACGGCACGACAGATCTTGACGAGCACATCAAGAACATCAATACGCTCCTCGACTACAGAAGGGTCAGAGGCGCCATCAAATGCAGACCCTTCTCGACCACTCTCAAAAAGGGAGCAATGGCATGGTATAAAAGTTTGGTCGATGAATCCATCACCTCGTGGAAACAACTCGATAAGATGTTTTCAAGACATTTCAATGCCTCCCACCGACATCCTAAATCAGAAGCTTTGCTCGAAGCGATCATAAAAGGAAGAGACGAGTCTCTCCGAGCATACATTGAGCGCTTCAACAAAGAAGCGGTCCAGGTCCCAAAATGGACAGCATGAAGAAATACCTGCTCGACCGTGGGCTTCGTCCCTGCGGCAACTTTGCCAAGACTGTGGGCATAGAAACACCAGCCACGCTCTATTCCCTTCTCCTAAAGGCCCAGGTGTACATACAGTACGAGGAGAAGGAGGCGGCCAACAGCGTCTGGGAATCCAGACACAAGGAGAGTGCCAGACCCTTAAAGAATGATAAAGCCTCGACATCCTATCGGGGGGAGAAGAAATGGGAAGACAGGTCCCATGATCCAAAAGACTACAAGGGGTCGGCCAGTCGCTTCCATGACTACACCCCCCTGACAACCTCTAGGGAGTGTATTCTTTCCAAATACGCTAATTCTGAGTTCAAGCAAGTCGGGGTGCGCTTCCCTCGATAAACACCATCGAAGCCAGGAACCGGTAAAAGAAAATATTGTAGGTTCCATAAGAGTCACGACCATAACATAGAGGATTGAATTCACCTCAAGGATGAAATCAAAATACTAATTAGAGACGGGAACCTCAAGCAGTACAAGAAAAAAGAGGTCGCCCGTGACGAAGCACCAGAGAAGAAGAATGTCGAAGAAGGGAAGAAATCCCCCGACCTCGACACCATTATGGTCTCCTTGAGCTTCTCACAGCCGAAAGAGTTCTACTTTCCGAACATGGAGGATGTCCCCCTGTACTTCTCCACTCACAATCCATGGGAATCCTTCCCCGCAGCCATGGTCATTTCCGGTGGAGGGTTCAACAGGCATATGGTCAAATCGGTGAAGAGAAGGTTCGACTAACTTATCGAGGCCAACTCTAAGATGGACGCCACGCTCGATAAGTTTTGAGGAGGATCTCCCCCCCTCGCATTCTACAGGGAAGAGTTACCGGGAGGAGCCCCGAATTCGAGCATCCCACTACTCGTGAGAGCTCGGATAGCTAAATTTGATGTGCGTCACATTCTGGTCGACCAGGGCAGTTCGGTAGACATCTTGTACGCCCAACTGTTCAACACTCTGCAACTGAACAAGAGCCACCTAACCCCCTACGTGGGTTATGATCTTCAAGGTTTCAACGGGGCCAGCACGAAGCCATGGGGGTACGTGGAGCTGATCATCACTTTTGGGAGGGGGATAACGGCCAGAGCCATCAAAACCAAATTATTGGTGGTAGATTTCCCATCTCTCGACCAATGCATCTTCAGGAGACCCAATCTCGCTGAGCTCATCGCGGTCCCCTCCATCGTTCATCTCAAGATGAAATACTACACGGTCGAAGGTTTGGTTGCCACTCATCACGGGGACATCCAAGCAGCCAGGAGGTGCTTCGATGCCTCTGCGAAGGGCCTCAGCTCCATCAATGCCAAACCTCGAACGAACACTGGAGCCATATTACCCTCCAGCTTCGAGGGATCCAGGCCACTATCGAGGGTCGACATCATTGACCTCGATAGTCGCTTTTCCATGGAGGACAAGATCGGGCAAAGGAAGAAGGGGAAGGAGCCTATGGTCGAAGACGAAGGGTCAACCTCCTCCGCTGGCCACAACGAGCTCTTAAGTCACGCACGGCCTATCCCGGCCGGTAACTTCGAATTGGTTCCCCTCGGAGAGGACCCCACCAGGGGAGTAAAGATCGGAGCGGACCTCCCCGAACTGGAAAAAAGGAAACTCAAAGCTTGCCTACGGGAGAATGTTGATCTCTTTTCCTGGAGTTCAGCCGAGATACCCGCTTAGACCCTGAGGTCGTGTGCCATCACCCGACCATTGATCCCACCATCAAGGCGGTCGTGTAGCGTAGAAGAAAGCAATCGACCGAGAAGTCATAGGCTACTGAATTAGTTGTAAAAGACCTCATAGAGGCATATTTTACATCTGAAGCCCAGTACACAACTTGGCTCTCTAATGTAGTCCTCGTTAAAAAATCTAATGGTAAATGGCGAATTTGCATTGACTATACTGATCTCAATCGGGCTTGCCCAAAAGATGCTTACCCCCCTCCCCAATATTGACAAACTGGTCGACAATTCGACCATTTTAAACTACTATCTTTCATGGACGCATACTCTGGTTACAAATAGATTCCCATGGCAAAAACGGACAAAAAATATATCATTTTCATGAGAGTCGGACAATTATTACTACAATGTAATGTCCTTCGGCCTGAAAACCGCGAGCGCTACCAACCAGCGCATGATGAACAAAGTCTTTTGCAACGAAATAGGTAACATGCTCGAGGTCTACATGAACGACATGATCATCAAGTCCACTGAAGAGCTCGACCATGCCACCCATTTGAAAAAGGTGTTCGAGCAAGCCCGAAAATGTCGTACGCGATTTAACCCAGAAAAGAGCACCTTCGGCGTACGGGAAGGAAAGTTCCTCGGGTTCTATCTGACAGAATGAGGCATCAAGGCGAACCCCAACAAATTTTGGTCTTTCTCTGAATTTCTGACACCCACCTCGAAGAAATCCATCCAGATCTTAAATTTCATGCTCACTTCTCTTTCCCGATTCGTGGCAAAATCTGCCCAGCACGTGCTCCCCTTGTTCAAACTTCTACGCAAGGAAGCCACCTTCGAGTGGACGCCCGAATGCGAGCGAGCCCTTGCTCATTTGAAAAGAGCACTCTCACAGCCTCCCATCTTATCCCGACCCAAGAAAGACGAAGTCCTCTACCTTTATCTAGTCGTCCCAGATTCTTTGAAGTAAAGTAGATTGCGCTAAAGAAAAAGGTCGTACAGAATTGTGCTGAGATACGCTTCTTAGGAGATTAGCCCTCTGGAAGAGACAAACTCTTAAACAAACTCTCATCAAGAATGCTAACTTCAGTTGGGATTACGCATGGGTAAACTTTCACTGGAGATAAAGAATTATGTCTGGATGAAAGTACGCCTTTACTCGAGATACAAGATTTTGTCTTGAGCAGAAGTGAGCATTCACTGTGGAGATTGGATCCCATTCTATAGAAATCCTCGTGTTCGTCACATACAAACCTTTCTTGATTCACTTGGTGGTATGCTTCTTGTCATAAAAGGCCAACAATACTTGCAAATAAGGAAATCATGGCGATATTCCCCATGTGTGGAATGGCAAACTCATTGAAGAATAAATAATTCGAACTACCAACCAATGGTTAAAAAATTCGATGCAAGATTACAACTTCATCGTGTCAACTCCGAGGAGGAATGCCACTGGCAGTTGTACTTTGGAGAAGATACTACAAAAATAAATTACAGTCCATTGAGAAAAAATCATCTTGACTTCAAACATCTTCTTAATTTCTGGGGTGAAGAATCATTCTCCTCCTGCAGAGAAATAAGGTATGCTTCGCAGAAGAGAAAACCCCTTAGCATGAAGACTTTTGTCAAGTAGAAACAGATCATGTGCTGGGGAGAGAAGTCCTTCTTGAAAACAACATTTCCATCACAAACTTGTACGGGTAACAACCTCACATGCTCTTTGCATTGCTTCTCGTATCCTACTGAGGATAACAATCCAACTTTGACTGGAGATAAAAATTCTGACTTCTGATGAAAGAACATCAATAAATGGACTTAAGTCTCTGACGAGTCAAGGATAACGATCCTGACTTCTCGACATGCTCTTCAAGAACACAAATTGTTTAGCATGCACATGGACTTGATCCGATCAACCCTTAAGAGGAGAAAATGCCCATGTATAATTTCTTGCCCCAGTCTATAGGGACCTTTAAGAAATTTTGCCTCGAGAGGACTTTCTGAGATATGTATCAGCAATATAAACAACCCCGGTATTATGAAATTTGAAACACGGCTCATGGCTGACCAGAGTTGGAAGCGATTTCAACCATGCTTGAGTGAACGCCCATGCATCTGTAGATTCTGAAAGGATTCTCCTCTTAATCAAAATATTATCGGATAAATTTGTCAAATCTCGATATAATTACCCCAGTTTGGCTGTACATTTTAGGGATCAAATCCCGACTTGAATGCCTCAGATTGGCTGAACACTTACTCAACAGAGTGTTTAACATGCTTACTCCTTCTGAACAGAGTCTTGACAAACCTTTTCTTTGTTTCATGCTCACAGAGAAATGAGAAGTTCACGGAGTTTTGAAAACATCATACCCCTAGGGTGATTGACTTGCATCTTGAAAGTAGGCTACTACACAACCATATTTCTTAATTTGAATTGATTTGTTATTCAATCGGATGCTTGAAGAAAATCTTGTCCCTCAGAACCAACTAAAAATAATGCACCACTGCTCGACAAAGACTTTGGGAAATCAACTTTTGCAATCTACTTCATATCATTTCTCAAGCTGATATTCTCTTACTCAACAGAGTCAATAGAAAGTACGCCCCAGATTAAGTTCGTTGTCCAAAATGATTTACCTTTCAACAATATCTTGAATCAATTTGTCTCTCGGGATAATCAAACTTTCATATGATGCTCCTTATGCAAACTTACTTGATGTTTAAGCACTTATTCATATGCAAAGAATGTTTGTTCTAAGAATGATAATTATAATGCAAAGCTCATGTTTGTCTTGAAGTTTAAAAACTTTTATCGAAAAGATTAAATATCAAAAAAATTTATGCGAAAGAAAATAAAAAGATGGTGTGATACCAACTCAAAATTTTAAGCAAGCCTCATAAGAGTCAAGTTACCGTACTCTCATTACAGTGTGGTTTCAAATTAACCAATGCTTCAGTTAGGACTCTTCGAGGTTGTAACGTGGCCTGGTTCACGGTTTTAGAAAAAGAATTTAAGGCTCAAAATATTTGGTTCCCACCCATTCTCCATGATATTCTCCATTCCTATGTTCAATTAACTCGATGCAATAACTCATCTCTCAAAAGGAGGTTACAATGGTTGAGGAGTCAAACGAGGTTTTTCTGGACACGACAGTCACTCACATATTTCATTCTTGGTGTTTGATCACACGACTTGGTTCCTTGTTGTGGATTTTTATTTTGTAATCCCCTTCCGCTTTTCGCGCTTTTTACTTTCTTTTTGTTTTCCCTAACTTTTTCCTGGACAAATTCTTTTTGATTTTTACTCTGATGTCCAGCGGGATGCCCTGACTTTTGCCTAAGCGACTTGTTTTTTGAAGTTTCGATTTAGCGGGGCTTTTTGTATCTTTCTTTCATGATTTTCAAACATTCTTCTTTTTTGAACACGTCGTGTGACTTCGAGCCATTTTTGACTTCGTGAAAAGGTGTAACTACCTTACTGTTTGGTTCACGGGGAATAATTGTTATGGTATCATCGTCTTTTGGCCTCCTGATGTGCGAGACATACCGATTGGGATATTGTTCTCTTTGATGCACGCTGCTAATAGATGAGGGTTAACCATTGCGGTTTTGACTTTCCTCATCCCTTTAAAGGATAACAATTATTGTATCCTTTGATGCACAATTCTGATGAGTTTTGAACGCTCAATCAGATTAAATGAAATCTACCTTGTCTCGGGTTAAATGTGAGGGTTTTTTCTGAACAAAAAAGAAACTCCTACTTTAAGGCTCAAAAGGGGTTAACGAGGGTCTATCTCCCATATATCTTTGGTGTTTGGGAATTCGAAACAATGCATGTACATCGTCAGCAGGTTTTTTCATTCAAAAGCACACTATTCAAAAAATTTGGTATATTACTCATCATCCTCCCTCCAGAGGTTTTTTGCTTTATTTACAAGAGTTAAGTATCAAAAATCAAAGAAAAACATTAATGAGTGAATAAGAATGGATTAATTCAAGACAAACATACTAAATGCATTGTGATTAATATTCAAAAATCAACAAGTTTTGCATACAAGAAAGTACTGAACCAAAACAAGAACGATTACAAATGAGAATTGCAAATGAAACTAGAAATCTCCATGTGGAGGAGACTAGTGTCCGTATGGACTTGTTGCTTCTGGAGATGATCTGGGAGTATTGACATTTACTAAGTCAAAGGAGACCTCAAATCTGACTGGCTGGCTGGCCTGAAATTTATAGCCTTTGAATCAAGCAGGTCTTGCACATCATCTTTGAATCATTTACAACCTTCGGTTGAATGGCCAGGTGCCCCAGCATGGTAATCACATTGCAAATTTGGATCAAAATCCACAGGATAAGGAGGAATGACAGGCTTCAGTGGCTTGGGTTCCACCAAGGAAATCTTGAGTAATTGAGGGAATAACTGGCCATAAGTCATGGGAACAATGTCCAACACACTCTTTGGATTCCTGCCCCTTTGCTTATCTTGTTGCATATGTCTCTGTTGATAGGTTTGCTGCTGAGTAGCATACCGAACTGGATGAACATGAGGAACATTCTGATTTTGATTAACCAAATGATTTCCACAACTTGTAAACGACTGCTGGTGAGAACTATCTGAGAGTATAGGTTATGGATGATGTGATTCATCTCATGAGATTGAACTTTGAAGAAGAGAAGGCGTAGCCCTAATCTCTGTAGAAGTTTGAATTAGATTGACTTGCACGCTCAGACCTTCGGGAGTGAATAGAATTATCCCTGCATCAAGTAAATCATGTGTTCTGGACTGGCCCGAAAGTTTGAGTGGGCTCAGTCTAAGACATCTCACAGGTGCTACCCGTCGACCGTGACCAGGACTACCCACACCCCGTCGTGCAGTACCACCCTCTTGTCCTTCTGATCCAGCTCCGATCCAAGATTCCCGTCGAGCATCTTCTCAGTTTGCCCGAATCTAGCGTCATGCAGACCACCAAGGACCGACCACAGAGATGCCTGCAATCAGCCTCCTCCCCAGAACAAACGGCTAGTTACGGGCACATCTGCCCGGTTTCACCAAATCTTGGCAGTTAACTGATTTTCCAAACCCGCATATCTAGGCAGGAAATCAAGAAACCAATGGCCATACGCCAGGGGAAGTATATAAACCTTCACACCTATGAGGGCCAGGTATCACATACTCACTACTCATTACCTGATATTTTGCTAGTACCTTCTTACTCCCACTCTTACTTGATCATTGGAGTACCTTGTAGGTACAACCCCCTCTCTCCTCTTCCCGACTGAAGATCATCCTCCAGCCACTCTCCAGGTTCGGATCAACTGCAAGATCAGTGGCGCCGTTTGTGGGAATCTGCTATCCCCATATTTCTTCTCTCGGAACCTAAGATCAAATCAAATATTCTTTCAAGATCCGTCTCTCATATCATGGCCGATAATAATGATCTTTACCTGTCTGGAAAGACTATCCTTTCCCCTGCTCGCAATACTGATGGAAGCCAGAAACACCCTCGCCTTAAGGACAACCTGGGCTTCTATGACAGACAAACTGCATCCCCTGATTTCGCTGATGCCTGGCGTGGGGATGACCAACTCTTAGGCGAAGGGAGTTCCAAGAATCCCGCTGAGGAACTACCAGAAATCTTGCAACCGGTTCATATCCCTCTCAATGCCGACTTGGCCACGGTAGCACTGCTCGCTACCCTAAATTAAACCAACGCCCTCATCCTTCAATAAAATCAGAGGATAGGGGCCTTGGAAAATAGGCGTTCAAGACCTCCTCCTCGGAGAGCCCGAAGATGAAGTTCCCCTAGCGCATCACCACCCAGGCATGGTCCACCGCCCAAGAAGGAAAGGAGCGACATTTCTTTCTTCAAGAAAAGCAATCGCACACCTCCTGCTCGAGATCAAGACTCCCCTTCATTCAAGAAGAGGAGGGACAATAGGCAGATCGACCGTGCTCGATTGCCCTCTCCCGAGCCAAAGCAAAAACGAAGGAGCCCTTCCCATCGAAGGGACCGCGACGACCAACGAGGGAGAAACCATCGCTCTCCTTCTCCATCTCCCGTCAATAGTGAAGATGACGAGCAACATGGCCCACTATCGAGGGAGATCACTGAAGCTCCACTCCCTGTAGGCCTAGAGAAGCCGCCCACTCTAGGGACCTACGATGGCACGACAGATCCTGACGAGCACATCAAGAACATCAATGCACTCCTCGACTATAGAGGGGTCAGAGGCGCCATCAAATGCAGACTCTTTCCAACCATGCTTAGAAAGGGAACGATAGCATGGTATAAAAGTATGCCCGACGAATCCATCACCTCGTGGAAACAGCTCAGGAAGATGTTTTCAAGACATTTGACTGCCTCCCGCTGACATCCTAAATCAGAAGCTTCGCTCGAAGCGATCATACAAGGAAGAGACAAATCTCTGCGAGCATACATTAAGCGCTTCAACAAAGAAGCATTATGGGTCCCGAGAACGGACAACATGAAGAAATACCCGCTCGAGCGTGGGCTTCATCCCCGCAGTGACTTTGGCAAGGCTGTGGGCATAGAAACACCATCCATGCTCGATTCCCTTCTCCTAAAGGCCCAGGTGTACATACAGTACAAGGAGAAGGAGGAGGCCATCAGCTTCTGGGAATCCAGGCACAAGGAGAGTGCCAGACCCTCAAAGAATGATAAAGCCTCGACATTCCGTCAGGGGGAGAAGAAACGGGAAGACAGGTCCCGTGATCCAAAAGACTACAAGGGGCCGGATGGTCGCTTCAACGACTACACCCCCCTGACAACCTCGAGGGAGTGTATTCTTTCTGAATGCACTAATTCTGAGTTCAAGCAAGTCGGGATGCGCTTCCCCTGACAAACACCTTCGAAGCCAGGAACCGACAAAAGAAAATACTGCAGGTTCCACAAGAGTCACGGCCACAACACAGAGGATTGCATTCACCTCAAGGATGCAATCGAAATACTAATTAGAGACGGGAAACTCAAGTAGTACAAGAAAAAAGAGGCCGCTCATGACGAAACACCAAAGACGAAGAATGTCGAAGAAGGGAAGAAATCCCTCGACCTCTATAGGGAAGATTTACCGGGAGAAGCCCCGAATTCGAGCATCCCACTACTCGTGAGAGCTTGGATGACTAACTTTGATGTGGGTTGCATTCTGGTCGACCAGGGAATTTGGGTAGACATCATGTACACCCAACTGTTCAAAACTCTGCAACTGAATGAGAGCCACCTAACCCCCTACGTGGGTTCTAATCTTTAAGGTTTCAACAGGGCCAGCACGAAGCCATGGGGAAATATGGAGCTGAGCAACACTTTTGGGAGGGGCATAATGGCCAGAGCCATCAAGACCCAATTCTTGGTGGTAGATTTCCCACATCTCTACCAATGCATCTTCAGGAGACCCACTCTTGCCAAGCTCATCACGGTCCCATCCACCGTTCATCTCAAGATGAAATACTACACGGCCGAAGGTTTGGTTGCTACTCTTCACGGGGACATCCAAGCAGCCAGGAGGTACTTCGAAGCCTCTGCGAAGGGCCTCAGCTCCATCAACACCCAACCTCAAACTACCACTGGAGCCATAATTCCCTCAAGTTCCGAGGGATCCAGGCCACTACCGAGGATCGACACCATTGACCTCGACAGTTGCTTCTCCATGGAGGACAAGGTCGAGCAAAGGAAGAAGGGGAAGGAGCCTATGGTCGAAGACAAAGGGACAACCTCCTCCACTGGCCATAACAATCTCTCAAGTAACGCACGGCCTATCCCGAACGGTGACTTCGAGCTGGTTCCCCTTGGAGAAGACCCCGTCAGGGGAGTAAAGATCGGAGCGGACCTCCCCGGCCTAGAAAAAAGGAAACTCAAAGCTTGCGTGTGGGAGAAAGCTTATCTCTTTTCCTGGAGTGCGGCCGAGATACCCGGCTTACACCCTGAGGTCGCATGCCATCACCTAACCATTGATCCCACCATCAAGGCGGTCGTGCAACGCAGAAGAAAGCAGTCGACGGAGAAGTCATAGGCTGCTGAATTAGCTGTAAAAGACCTCCTAGAGGCACATTTTATTTTTGAAGCACAGTACACAACTTGGATCTCTAATGTAGTCCTCGTTAAAAAATCTAATGGTAAATGGCGAATGTGCATTGACTATACTGATCTCAATCGGGCTTGCCCAAAAGATGCTTACCCCCTCCCCAATATTGACAAACTGGTTGACAATTCGGCCGGTTTTAAACTGCTATCTTTCATGGACGCATACTCTGGTTACAACCAGATTCCCATGGAAAAAATGGACAAAAAATATACCTCCTTCATGACCGAGTTGGACAATTATTACTACAACGTAATGCCCTTCGGCCTGAAAAACGCGGGCGCTACCTACCAGCGCATGATGAACAAAGTCTTTTGCAAAGAAATAGGCAACATGCTCGAGGTCTACATGGACAACATGATCGTCAAGTCCACTGAAGAGCTCGACCATGTTGCCCATTTGAAAAGGTGTTCGAGCAAGCCTGAAAATGTCGGATGCAATTCAACCCAGAAAAGTGCACCTTCGGCGTACGGGCAGGAAAGTTCCTCATGTTCTATCTGACAGAATGAGGCATCGAGACGAACCCGATAAATTTCGGGCTTTCTCCGAATTTTTGATGCCCACCTTGAAGAAATCCATCCAGATCTTAAATTTCATGCTCACTTCTCTTTCCCGAATCGTGGCAAATCTGCCCAGCACGCGCTCCCCTTGTTCAAAATTCTGCACAAGGAAGCCACCTTCGAGTGGACGCCCGAATGCGAGCGAGACCTCGCCCATTTGAAAAGAGCACTCTCACAGTCACCCGTCTTATCCCCGACCCGAGAAAGACGAAGTCCTATACCTTTATCTAGTCGTCCCAGATTATTTGAAGCAATGTAGACTGCGCCGAAGAAGAAGGTCGTACAAAATTATGCTGAGATACGCTTCTTAGGAGATTAGCCCTATAGAAGAGACAAATTCTTAAACAAACTCTCATCAAGAATGCTGACTTCAGTTTGGATTACGCATGGGTACACTTTCACTAGAGATAAAGAATTATATCTAGATGAAAGTACGCCTTTACTCGAGATACAGGATTATATCTTGAGCAGAAGTGAGCATTCACTGTGGAGATTAGATCCCATTCTATAGAAATCCTCATGTTGGTCGCATACAGACCTTTCTTGATTCACTTGGTGGTATGCTTCTTGTCATAAAAGGCCAACAATACTTGGAAATAAGGAAATCATGGCGATATGCCCCATGTGTGGAATGGAAAACTCACTGAAGAATAAATAATTCGAACTACCAACCACTGGTTAAAAACATTGATGCAAGATTACAACTTCATCATGTCAACTATGAGGAGGAATGCCACTAGAAATTGTACTTTGGAGAAGATACTGCAAAAATAAATTACAGTCCATTGAGAAAAAATCATCTTGACTTCAAACATCTTCTGAATTTCTGGGGAGAAGAATCATTCTCCTCCTGCAGAGAAATAAGGAATGCTTCGCAGAAGAATAAAAATCTCAGAAGAGAAAACCCCTTAGCAGCCATACTTTTGTCAAGTAGCAACAGATCATGTGCTGGGGAGAGAAGTCCTTCTTGAAAACAACATTTCCATCACGAACTTGTAGGGGTAACAATCTCACATTCTCTTTGCATTGCTGCTCGTATCCTACTGAGGGTAACATTCCAACTTTGACTGGAGATAATGATCCTGACTTCTGATAAAGGAACATCAATAAATGGACTTAAGTCTTTGATGAGCCGAGCATAACGATCCGGAATTCTTGACATGCTCTTCAAGTACACAAATTGTTTAGCATGCACATGGACTTGATTTGATCAACCCTTAAAAAGGAGAAAATTCCCCTGTATAATTTCTTGCCCCAGTCTATAGGGACCTTTAAGAAATTTTGCCTCGAGAGGACTTTCTGAGATCTGTATCAGCAAGATAAACAACCCCAGTATTATGAAATTTGAAACACGGTTCATGGCTGACCAGAGTTAGAAGCGGTTTCAACCACGCTTGAGTGAATGCCCATGCATCTGTAGATTCTTAAAGGATTCTCCTCTTAATTAACATATTATCGATGAAATTTGTCAAATCTCGACATAATTGCCCCAATTTGGTTGTACTTTTGAGGGATCAAATCCCGACTTGAATGCCTCAGATTGGCTGAACACTTAATCAACAGAGTGTTTAACATGCTTTCTCCTGCTCAACAGAGTCTTGATAAACCTTTTCTTTGTTTCATGCTCACAAAGAAATGAGAGGCTCACGGAGTTTTGAAAACATCATACCCCTGGGGTGATTGACTTGCGTCTTGAAAGTAGGCTACTACACAACCATATTTCTTAATTTGAATTGATTCATTGTTCAATTAGATGCTTGAATAAAAAATTGTCCCTCAGGACCAACTGAAAATAAAGCACCACTGCTTCAGATCATTTCTCAAGCTGATATTCTCTTACTAAACAGAGTCAATAGAAAGTATACCCTAGATTAAGTTTGTTGTCCAAAATGATTTACCTTTCAACAGTATCTTAAATCAATTTGACTCTCGGGATAATCAAACTTTCATATGATGCTTATTATGCAAAGTTACTTGATGTTTAAGCACTTGTTCATATGCAAAGAATGTGTGTTCTAAGAATGATAATTATAATGCAAAGCTCATGTTTGTCTTGAAGTTTAAAAACTTTTATTGAAAAGATTAAACATCAAAAAAATTTATGCGAAAGAAAATAAAAAGATGGTGTGATACCAACTCAAAAGTTTTAGCAAGCCTCATAGGAGTCAGGTTACCGTACTCTCGTTAAAGTGTGCTTTCAAATTAACCCATGCTTCAACTAGGACTTTTCAGGGTCGTAACGTGGCCTGGTTCACGGTTTTAGAAAAAAGGATTTAAGGCTCAAAATATTTGGTTCCCACCTAATCTTTGTGATGTTCTCCATTCCTATGTTAATTAACTCGATGCAAGCACTTATCTCTCGAAAGGAGGTTACAATGGTTAAGGAGTCAAACGAGGTTTTTCTGGACACGACAGTCACTCAACTCTTTCATTCTTGGTGTTTGATCACAGGACTTGGTTCCTGGTTGTGGATTTTTATTTGGTAATCCCCTTTCGCTTTTTGTGCTTTTTGCTTTCTTTTTGTTTTCCCTAACTTTTTCCTGGACAAATTCTTTTTTATTTTTACTCTGAAGTCCAACGGGATGTCCTGACATTTTCCTAAGAGACTTGTTTTTTCGAGTTTCGACTTAGCGTGGATTTTTGTCTCTTTCTTTCATCATTTTCAAACATTCTTCTTTTTTGAACACGTCGTGTGACTTCAAGTCATTCTTGACTTCCTGAAAAGGTGTAAATACCTTACTGTTTGGTTGACGAGGAATAACAATTATGGTATCGTCGTCTTTTGGCCTCCTGATGTGCGAGAGATACCCATTGGGATATCGTTATATTTGATGCACGCTGCTAATAGATGAGGGTTAACCATTGCAGTTTTGACTTTCCTCGGCCCTTTAAAGGATAACCATTATTGTATCCTATGATGCACAATTCTGATGAGTTTTGAACGCTCAATCAGATTAACTGAAATCTACCCTGCCCCAGGTTAAATGTGAGGGTTTTTTATGAACAGAAAAGAAACTCCTACTTCAAGGCTCAAAAGGGGTTAACGAGGGTCTATCTCCCTTATATCTCTGGTGTTTGGGAATTTGAAACAATACATGTACATCGTCAGCAGGTTTTTTCATTCAAAAGCACACCGTTTGAAATTTTTGGTATATTACTCATCATCCTCCCTCCAGAGGTTTTTTGCTTTATTTACAAGAGTTAACTATCAAAAATAAAATAAAAATATTAATGAGTGAATAAGAATGTATTAATTTAAGACAAACATACTCAATGCATTGTGATTAATATTCAAAAATCAGCAAGTTTTGCATACAAGAAAGTACTGAACCAAAACAAGAAAGATTACAAATGAGAATTGCAAATGAAACTAGAAATTGCCATGTGGTGGAGACTAGTCTTCGTATGGACTTGTTGCTTCTGAAGATGATCTGGGAGTATTGACATTTACTGAGTCAAAGGAGACCTCAAATCTGACTGGGTGGCTGGCCTAAAATTGATAGCCTTTGCATCAAGCAGGTCTTGCACATCATCTCTGAGTGGTATATAACCTTCGGTTGAATGGCCAGGTGCCCTAGCATGGTAATCACATTGCACATTAGGATCAAAATCCACTGGATAAGGAGGAATGACGGGCTTTAGTGGCTTGGGTTCCACCAAGGAAAGCTTGAGCAATTGAGGAAATAACTGGCCATAAGTCACGGGAACAATTTCGAACACACTCTTTGGCTTCCTGTCTATTGTACCCCAAAATTTTCCCTCTCATTTCACTCAAGACATACTCCTAGAGGTTCTCACTTTCCCTAGGATGACTAAGAATTGACCAGACAAATTCTCCTCCTAGGGCAATGAACCCCTAACTAGGGTTCCAATTTTCATCAAGATGGTTGAGCTCCAAAGGTCTCAAATTCTTTCCATGGTCCTAATATTTCTTCAAGATCATCCATGCCAAATTTCATTTCTTGAACAACAAGTTTGCTCAGTTAATTGCTCAAGTGTTGGAAAATAAATTGTGCTAGGTCAAAAGTCAATTGTTGCCCATGTATAGTCAAACTTCAAGATTTTTGGTCAACTTCAACATTTTGAAGTGATATCCATCATTTGATCAATGGTTGATCATGATTCCTCAAGAAATGCTCCTAACCCATCAAAAGTCAAAAGTGGCAAATTAGGGTTTCTATAGGAAAAAGTCAACCAAACTTTGACCAAGCATAACTTTCTAACACTTCATCCATTTTTCCCCAACCAATATTCATTTTAAATATAATTCAATTCCATACAACTTCTCTTCATCCCTCAAGTCCTAGAAATGCACCATTTGAAAGATACAAGTACATACATTACAGGTCATTTTTAGAAAGTCAATAAAAGCCACTTTTTTCCAAGACCTTTAACATCAAGATAACATCTTCAAATGCAAAATTGATCAAAAGAGGGATTGAAGTAGACATCTTGGGATTCCAAAAAATTCTAAGATAATAATCATGAGATAAAAATTTAGCAAGTTATGGCTTACCCAAGTTGGGAAAATTTGAGAAATTTCTAGAAATATGCATTGAGCAAATTTGAGTTTTTATGGCAATGGCTCATTGTTTTGGACTTCAAACAACTTCTTAAGAGTATGGAGGACTCTTAAAACCATTTTTGCATAATCTTGATTTTATTTGCATTTTATATTAATTTTATTTAATTAAAAATCAAATAAACCAAGATTATTGCTAATTATATGATTAATGCTTGTTTTAATGCATGGAGGGGGCCCAATTTTCGTGTACAGCAAGGCCAGCATGTCCACATTCATGCAAGTTTGAAAAATATACAAAATCCCATAACTTTGGCAAAGTTTACATATTTGTATTCATGACATTCAAATGTTTGTCTATTTTTATTACAAAGCATTACTTTTCCTGTCTCCTCACTCCTATCTATATAAAGAAGGCATTAACAAGCATAAAAAAAGTACACAGAGCCTGGAGAACCCCTGCACATTTTGCAAAAATTTCACAGTTGTCAAACTCGAATTTTGAGTTCTAGCCTCCCTCAGTCTAAACCAAGGATCCTAATCAATTCCTGGAGGTTCACTGAAGTTGTCCCAACCATTACCAAGCCTTGTAGCCTCGCCAAACGCATTCTACATTCATCACGGTTTGCCTTATTTTTTAAAATTCGTTTTATAAAATTCATACAATATCAATGTGTTTTAACAATGCAAGTATAACCTTTTGAGCATTTGGAAGCTTTTGGTTTAGTTTGATTGCAGTTTGGGTGCCGGAATCACGTATTTCCATTTCTAGGGTTTGATCCTTAGAATTGGGGATTCTCAGAACAACTAAAATTAGCCCAAACTAGGGGCACTATCGTGTTCAGAAAATTTAACACAATCGATCTGTGGCCTCCAAATTCATTTATGTTACGTATTAAGGATTTTATGAAATTACAGGTGCTATAGTGACAAATGAAAAACTGTCACTATAGATGTTTTATCTAAGACGACGGAGAGTGGAGAAGATGAAGTGTGGCAGTCCCTGATTGGATCATTCAAACTGTGCATGTTTTTTTTACACTACTACAAAAAAGGGAAAAACAACGCTTTTTTAGGCTTTTAACAACGCTTTAAAGCGCTGCCGAAAGCAGCGTTGCTAAAATAAAAGACGGCGCTTTTTTTCAATGTAAAAGCATTGTCTTATGCCAACTTTAGACAGCGCTTTTAGAATAGACAGCGCTTTTTTATATACCCCTTTAGCAGCGCTTCTGCTTTAGACAACGCTTTGTTATTTTTTAAGATAGACTTTAGACAGCGCTTTCAGACTTTAGGCAGCGCTTTTTTTTTAAAAGTTTTTACAGCGCTTTTATCCTAAAGCGCTGTCTATTGTTCACAATTTTTTTTAATAAATTATCTATTTTGACTTACAAAAGCGATGTCCAATATATATAATGCATTTTAATCAGAATTTTAACCATATTTGATCCAAGTTTTCACCATATTATGCACCATATTTGGTAGCTTCATTCCAATAAAATATACATATATAAAAATTACACATATATATAAATTAATGATATATACAACAACAATTACAAAATTTATGATACAAGTTAAAATGCCTAAAATTCAAAATTGAATTTACATCTATACATCTTTCTATCTTCGAGAATTCTCATGAAACAACAACAACATGAATATCTTAGCTCTATCTTCTACACATGTACCTATAAACCTGGAAAGAAAAAACCAAATGATCGAAATTCATAACATGATAATATTAACGTTTCATTTTATTCGAATTTAATTTATACTCAAAACTCGAAAGTTCTCATCAAAGGAAATAAGACAATATACCTTAGCTTATAAAATTCTCAACCCGATAATGAATTGACACCATTCCTCCATAAGTTCATCCAATTGATCTTTTGAGTAATGTGCACAATTGAATTCCTCAAAGTACTACATATATAATAATATAACATAGTATGTGATTTAGTTAAAACAATATGTCATTTTATGAGAAACACAAAATATTAAAATAGTATGTAATTCCTAAGTTAGAAATCCATACCGTAGATGGAATCTCTAATCGATCCAAAAGAATAGTTTCTTTCATAAACCTCAACATAACATAGCCACAATCTATACTGTTACGCTGGAGAGGACACTACACATGGAAAGAAAATACGAATATATATATCAGGATATACCCCTTAAGTTGTTTTATCAAGTATCATCACTAATGTAATCAAAACTGAATATCTCTTTGTGAAGCGAAAAGCAAGTAGAACGCTATAATAAAATATCAATGATTGTTTAGAAAAATCTCACATAGAAACATAAATATAAACACAAATCCAGATATGTTGACCATAAACATTAACATAAACATAAACATAAACATAAACTTGAATATCTCTCTTGGAGAGAAACACTTACGTGTCAATCATCTATTTCAAATTTGGATATGTTGACCAATCATTGTATAACGAGTCCAGATAATACACAATTTCTCTCATAGGATTAATCGCAACCAATAACCAGTGTCCACTGTAAGATTAAATAAAGATTAAACAATGGCCAAAAACATAAAATTATAATAGATCAAGTTAGGATGAAAATCTAACTCGTTGCCAGTATTATATGGCAAAAAGAACAACTTCTCAGTATCTTTACTGGCCGCGAATAAACCTAGTACATATGCTATGACATCATCTGGTCTCGTTACAATTAACCCTGAATTGACAGTGTTGGGAGCTAAGAAGTCAAATCTTGCTTCTAATCCATGCGGGCGCACAATGTTGTCATACATAAACCTTAAATTAAAACATGATTAACATTATACTATATTCATTGAAATGAGGGATTAAATTGTTCATTTAATTAAACAAAGTTGATCGGAGTATACCTGATGTACATACTGATAACACCGGGCCTAATTCCAAATGCCTAAAAACTTGCTCCATATCCTCTATACCAATTGCTTCAAGATATTCAAAACCAAAGATGTCTGCACTCATAGGTATAAGGCGGGTACCACCATCCGGAATATCTGTAATTCCTAAATATGTCGGAAGGCACGACCTGTACTGAGCAGTAGTTTTTTTGCTAGCCATAATCTTCTTAGCAACATTCTTTTATTTGTGTGGAAATATTGCTAATTTCATGCGCCTTACCCCTACTGACTTGTGCAGTCTCTTTAGCATGAATCTAGTTATCATATAATTAGTTAGGGGAAGTATAAAATCACAAATTCGCATTTCTCATAGCATAAATGTCATATAATTATGTTACCTCAAATGATGCAATTGACTCGGTCTCCCGCCTAATCCCCTTATCTTTTGGAATGGATTTTGTTGGAGTCTAACATTACCATGTAAACAAAATGTAAGTATAATTGCCATAAAAAATTTGAATAGTAAACAATTTTAAGCATACCTCATTATCTACGCAAACGAGGCTTGACGGCCATGTAACAAATGATCATATTGCATCTGCCACTAATGTTGCATCTGCCACATCGTCAGGTAGTGGTAACAACGTACCCCCCTCTAAAACGACATCAACCGATACTTTTAAAAATCCATCTACGAGTGGTCTATGGTGAAGCATTTCTTCCGAAGTATTATACACTTTTCCCTTGCCAACCATCTGATAAGTCGGTGCCGACAAATAGAGTTGACACCGGGAAATGCCCTATAATTTAATAAATATGGTTATATAATCAATAAACATGGTTATATAATTAATAAACATAGTTTTATAATTTTTAAAGATGGTATATAATTACCTCGGGAATATTTTGTCCAAAGTTACCATTGATACTACCTTTGTCACTAGTATCTTTAAAGCCTGTAGCTTGATCGATTTCCTTTTCCTTTCTCAGATCATATACTTCTTATTGTAACTTTTCCAACTTCTCCTGAAGTTTTTTATTGCTTGGAGCTTTTGTCTTTGATTTTTTTTTCAAGGATGTTGGAGTGATCCCAAATCCCTTACCCCTCACCCGACCAGAATACTCACAAATATCTAATGCTCGTGAGAGTATTCTCCTGCAATCATTATCTTCATCTGGAGGTATAGACTGGGAAAGACTCTCCTGAAATTCATATAAATATTGTAATTAAAGAATGATATGTTAATAAAAGAATGATGTAATTAAATAAATAAAAGTATGATGTAATTAAATAAATAATGTTATACTTACACATCTCTCGAAAATTTGTTGAACTTTTTCTTCAATAGCTCCATCCTTACACACATGGGCTTCCTTCCATAAAATGTGTTCCGAAAGAGATGTTTCAGAACTAACCTCTTTTGTTTGCTAAACATTAAGCCAAAAAACATGATCAAATATAAGCGTGTATATATTATAGATACTTTGCAATTTATAGATACTTACAATAGATTGCTGTAAGCGTGCATATCCCATACGGCCTTTTCTGTATGGATATGCTGGACTTGATGCTCGTTGTCGCTTTACGACACTTAAGCTCTTAAATTTTTGGGTATTTCTTTTCGATTTAAAAGTTTCTCATTCTTCAGTTGTAATCAAATTAGCATATTTATTTGGAAGCTCTGCATCAACAAAAAATTTATCCGCATCCCATAGAAACTTGTTTGACAAGAAAGCTCTAAACCCTTTATGTAGTTTCTCGGCCAATTTAAGAATATAATCTCTCCTCGTATCCTCAATGATGAACGACCTCTATGAAAATTATACACAAAGTGCGTTAGTATAAGTAATTTAGAGACATAATCATCATTAAAAACAATTAACATCACATATGGTACCTGTATCTCACTCCATATTTTATCTTTAGCGTCTCCCAACACTCTTGCTCTCCAATCTTCACATGTGATTAGAATTTCTCTTCTTACCATCGAACCGATATAACTCGTCAACATTGAACTGTTAGGATCAATGATTTGGCCTTCTTGGCTCCAATGCACATCATACTTTATGCCTTGGTCTCCATCCCGAATTATTCTCTTCATTATTGTTATTCCTCTTCTATATTCCATTTCCGTTTTACTAACGGCCTTATCTCCATCATGCACAGAATCATCACGTGGGTGATCGTCGTTAGTAGTCATCTAACCTGTAATAAACATAAACATAAACCCAATATAAAATTCCCTAGTCATTTCAATATATATAAAATGACAATGCCAAAAATTAACATAAACATAAACTTAAACGTAAACACAAACATAAACATAAACATTTTAATATCCTACCTCTTTCACTAAACATCTCTTTCTTTTCTTGGTTGGAACATGAATTACTTGTTTCTTAACAATGCGGACGGATGGATTTATCCAAATTCCCTCATTATGATCATTTTTTTCTACTTATTTAAGTAAACAAAAACACTCTAAACGGATTATTCTCTTTTTGTTTGAATTAAACGAATTATTTCTAGAAATTTATTTCTAAAGTTAATAACATGGATTAAAAATAAATATATCTATATAAAAATAATTGTGTTTTTTAATTGATCGATACAGATAGAATTTCAACTTGACTTACCAAAGAAAGAAAAGGGGGCTATTGGTGTCGAAGACGAATGATGCAACTTTGATGTTCTTCGAATCGGTGATGGTCTTCGACTAACTACACCAATACAAAAGGATCATCAAAAACAAGTTGTATATATATATATATATATATATATATATATATATATATATATATATATATATATATATATATATATATATATATATATATATATATATATATATATATATATATATATATATATATATATATATAAGTTCAAAATACTAGTTCATGGAAAATATAAACATGATAAACAATTCAGAAACCAATTAAAATAACAAATAAATCCATCATAAAACCCATCAATTAAAAGTGTTGTTGTTATATATCAAGCCATACCAAGAACCCAAAAATTAAAATGCATACATATATCCCAGTTTAGACATCAATAGGAGGATAATGTCTTAGATGTTAGCATCGTACATTATCAACGAGGATAACTCAGTTTGAACATCAATGGAGATAAAGACATTTTCAATAAAGAACATACCTTGAGAACCGGCCGGTGTGGGTGGAGGAAAACCGAGCGAGACGGTGGAGGACGGTGTACAACAGCGAAGGATTTATGACGGAGGAGGAAATGTGTTTCGCTTACTGTTTAAGGAGGGAAAGGGTTTCAATTCTGTATTCGTGAATCTGTGAATATACAGATTCTATTTTTTTAATTTTCACTTATAAGGGTTTAGACAGCGTTTTCTAAAAGCGCTGGCTAATATGGACCTATAGCAGCGCTTTTTAAAAGCGCTGGCTAATAGTGTCCTTTAGCAGCGCTTTTCTAATATATTTTTTTTAACTTTTCATGACTTTAGACAACGCTTTCTTAAAGCGCTGTCTAAAGTGGACCTTTAGCAGTGCTTATGATAAAGCGCTTTCTTAAAGCGCTGTCTAAAGTGGACCTTTAGCAGTGCTTATGATAAAGCGCTTTCTAAAGCAATCCTTTAGCAGCGCTTTTAAAAGCGTTGTCTAAGGTCATATGTTTAGAAGCGCTTTTACTAATTATTTTATACAGTTTCCGTGTTTTTTTTTAATTCACTTATAGCAGCGCTTTTGTACAAAAGCGTTGTCTAATGTGCGCTATTAAAAATCACTTTTGGTGTAGTGTTAATTTACCATGTATTGACTTGATTTTGTATTTATTATTTTGGTTTTGTTTTGTATAATGAATGGCAAGGCAGCTCAGATGGTGATGAGGCGTGTGTATAAGGGAGAGGACTTCTGGGTTCGAGTCCCAGGTCCAACATATTATTTTTCTAATATTTGTTAACTGCAGATTCAGTACTTATTAGCCATGCCAGTCCATCATATGCCTCCAGACCACCACCATTGGATCTTGATTGATCTAAATCAAATGGTTCTCACAAGCGTTTTTGACAACAACACCCCATTTTTGTTTTGATGACCAGGCCCATGTTGTCTATTTTCTCTTTTTTTATTTTATTTTGTTTATTATTTTCAAAAGTCCTTTTTTTTAATAAATAATAAAAAAATCAAAAAAGTAATAATTAGGATTAGTTTCTTCCTAAAATTATTAATTAATTAAATAATTATTTTAATGCAATTTTATCAATTTAAAATCAAATTAGACTTAGGTTCTTTATTTAATTGAAATTATTTTCTTAATAAAAAAATATATTATAATTAGGGTTCATTTCCTTCAACTTTTATTTTCTTAAAATTAATCATTCTCTTAGCAAAAAAA
Source organism: Vicia faba (assembly GCA_948472305.1). Lineage (NCBI taxonomy): Eukaryota > Viridiplantae > Streptophyta > Magnoliopsida > Fabales > Fabaceae > Vicia > Vicia faba. The sequence continues at coordinate 918,207,135 of OX451738.1, forward strand.
ACAAAAAAAAGATTTTCTTGTTATTTATTTTTATTTACTAAGTTTTTAGATGTAATATTTCTTTTCGTGCGTTTATTTCCTTTCGCGTTATTTATATTGTTGTAATTGTTGTATGAGATGTAATAGATGATAAGTAGACTCTTCTTATTGCTTTATTTTCTTTTCCCCAATTGCTTTGGAATGTAAATCCCCCTCCCCGAAGCCACGTAATAGTCTAGATTTTTACTTTCCGCATTTTATTTTTCTGTATATATAATTGTTAGTAACTTAGGCGTGCATGCCAAGATAAAGTCAATTAATTGTTAGATCACTAACCTCAAGATAATATAATTGAAAAAACACACTTCTCACACTTGCATCCTTAAGGTATTCCTCACTTGGTTGCCTCGGAAAATAATGGTCATGTCCCTCGAACGTAGGGATATCTTAGCAAAGACCCTCGGTACTAAAGTCATCAAAAATATCATGGTCCCTAACGTCCCTCGAGTTGCCTACGAGAAATGATCTTGTCCCTCGATGTTGCCTATATGATGACAGTCCCTTCGAATGCTAAGATATTCTTACATGTTGTCTTCAATGACCATAGCGTCCCTTTCGATAGTCCCTCAACATCCGACGATAGGGATACCTACTCACTAATAGTAGGATAGTACTATCTAAAGGAAAGGATGAAAATAACATCCTTTTTTGAGTAGGTAGATAATTGTTAGATACTTGCTCAAACCTGAACTTTTTCACACTTATACAGTTTTCAAAAACTATTTTAAAAAACGCTTTATCACACTCTTGAGGACTGATACAAGAGTGACCATAAAGCAAACAAAAATCTTTCAAAACACACAAACACAAACGGTTTTCAAAAATGAGCAAGTACCTAAGAGCCCGTGGAAAACCACGGATCGAAAGAGTGCTAATACCTTTCCTTTCCATGATCTACCCCCCTTACTCAGAAAATCTCGAAAAAGGTCTTTTTCTATTCTTTTCACCCTTTCCTTTATTGGATAAAAGAAAAGTCGGTGGCGACTCTTGCTTATCGTATTACAGAACTGGAGACTCTTCTGGGGGAAATTATAAAGTGGGGTTTATCTTAGGGTCTAGATCATTTTGCTTTTCTGTTTATTTTGATTGCTTTACTTTTAAGGGTACTGTTCGGGTTACTATAGATCCTACACCCAGATCTGGGGATACCTTTTAGGTAAGTAGCAATAGATTGTGTAACCTGTGTGGGGTATACCGACACGGTTGAAGCGATGGCTACGCTGATGCGACACTTTGGTTGGTATCGGTAGCCCTTGAGTTAATCAAGGAAAATACAAGGCCTTTGTGTGGTGTCATGAAGCGTCAATTGGCCTTAGAACCTTTAATTGAACAACTTGGCCATTAGGCCGTAGCTAGATGGCCAGCTTTGGTGTATTCCCAAATTCGGAAGATACTCGATGCTACACTCATTGAGATTTGACTCTTGAGTTTTGTTTGGTTGCGAATCAGTCTCCTATCGGACGAAACTTGTGGGAAAGATCAGTGATATTGAGATCCCTTAGAACCTGGTTACTATTTATAGGATAGGTTAAACCAATCCAGCTTCAAGAGGGTATGACCTTAAATCCCATGCAAGCCTTAAACCTAAGGTCTCTTGTATGATTTTATTGTGCTTGCTATATCTGTGATTTCTTAGCATAATCATGACACCATGACATGGCATATCATACTAACCATTTCAAGGATTTTCTAGGGCTTATCTTTGTCTTGTTTTGTAGGACATGACATCCGCTCGCAGGAACACTATCCAAATTAACCTTGTGAAAGTGCATCCTCAACTCAAGGAGTTAGCATCAAGGATTCCTGAAAGCTCTCCCTTCACTGAAAAACATGGTCGGCTTCTTAACTTGGTCACTTTAACCCCTGATAAAGAAATAATAAAGGTTCTCTTTCAGTTCTTTGACTCGTTGCACCACTGCTTCACTTTTCCTGATTACCAGTTAGTGCCTACTATGGAGGAGTTTTCTCAGTTATTAAGGGTACCTGTCCTCAATCAGCTACCATTTAACGGTACAAAAAGAGACCCAAATCCTGAAGAGATTGCTCAAGCTCTGTCTTTACAATGGTCTGATGTAGTGGCAAATTGGGAAAACAGAAGAGTTGTCCAAGGATTTCCAGTTAAGTTTCTATTTGAGAAAGCTCACTATTTTTGCGATAACCTGGATTTACAAGATTTTGAAGATGTTTTGGTCCTTCTCATCTATGGGATGGTACTATTCCCTAACACGGACTAACTCATAGATGTGAATGAGGTCAATATTTTTCTGTCTCATTATCTGATGCCTACTTTTCTTGGGGATATTCTACACTCTCTGCATACTCACACTCTAAAGATAAGAGGGACCCTTATATGTTGCACTCCTCTATTGGTTAGGTGGTTTATTTCACACCTACCCTGGTCTATTATGAGAAATGAGCATGGTATGAGATGGTCTCATAGGATGATGTCCCTTACACATTTAGATATTCATTGGTGTTCGCGATCCTCAGAGAATCTTACCATCATTGATCGTTGTGGGGAATTCCCTAATGTTCCTCTCTTAGGCATTAGGGGAGGAATCACTTATAATTCTTGTTTGGTGTTGTGACAGTTTGGTTATGCTAGAAGGGATAATCCTCACGACACGCTCGTCCAAGGAATCACGTTTGACTATGAGAATGATGTTCAGGGTTATCGCAAGAGATTCATTCGAGCTTAGGGCATGATAAACATAGTTGATAGCAAGACACTGGGACACAAGAATTTCATCCCTCTTGAGCCTTACCTCAAATGGGTGTGAGTTCGTTCTCAATGTATTATGATGCCTTACCCTGCCATCTTACCTGTGATTGTGGAGCCAATTGCTGAAGGAGACACTCCTTACATTATTCTTCATCCAGATATGCCAACTGGTTTTGAGGAGCTACGGAAATCCTGGATCCAATCCAAAGAAGAACGGGATACCTTTGAAACCCAATTCTACGCCAGCGAGAAGAAGGTTTTAGAGCTCACCCAGTTACTTCACGAGGAGAGGAGCATAAATGCCTACATTTCACCAAAAAGGATGCACCTGTGGGAAGCTTGAGTCTTCTTTTTCTTGGAGAGTTTTATTTTTGCTTTGTTCCCTTGTTAGACCAAGAGGCCTTATTGTGATCAATAAAACATCTTAATACAATTAACGTTTGTTCTCTTTCTGTTTAAACAAACTTGATTCTTAGAAATCCTTGAAAACATTGCATATATATATCATACATATCATTGCATAAACAGGATCCAAAGCAGGTTTCTCATCCTCTTAGCTGTTTATTTCAGCAGTAAAGAAATGCCTCTCGAACAAAAAATGAAGGATCTACAGACACAAAATGCACAGTTTCAACAAATGATCATGGCTCTGGCCAAGGGGCAAGAAGAACTGAAAGCCCTGATTGTTAAAGAAAAGAAGAAGCCAAAGAAACCAGCTGGTATGGTGAACTTGGGAAGAAGGATCAGAGGACCAGTGCAGCGAGCCTCTAAACTGGTAACTTCATAAAAGGAAGGAGACAATCAAGAGGAGGAAACAAGAGAGGAAGACTCCAATCCAAAAGAATTCGATGATGATTCTAACTATGATGAGGAACAATATCCTCCTGCTGATGAAAATACAAACAGTTGGAGGATCGTTTGAATGCAATGGAGGTCCGGAAGGTACCAAGTCTGGATTTTGAAGAACTGGGGTTGCTTTCTAGGGTTGTCATCCTGCAAAAGTTCAAGGTGTCGGTGTTCACCAAATATGATGGGGTTTCATGTCCCAAGATGCACCTCTAATCTTATGTGAGGAAGATACAGCCTCACACTGCTGACAAGGACTTATGGGTCCATTTCTTTTAGGATAGTTTGTCTGGAACTCAACTAGAATGGTTCTACCAGCTGGAAAGGGCCAACATCCGTAATTGGGAAGACCTGGTTGCTGCTTTCTACAAGCAGTATCAGTATAATGCAGACCTTTCTCCCACCCGTACACAACTCCAAAGTATGTTTATGGGTTCAAGCGAGGGCTTTAAAGACTTTGCTCAGAAGTGGAGGGATTTGAAAATTCTGGCAGCAGATACTCAATGTCACAGTGAATGTTATGACACCGTATCTGACTTTCTATAAGACAGTAAATAAAAACAGTAAAGAACACAGTCAATTGTTTACCCAGTTCAGTGTGAAACAACACCTACTCTGGGGGCTACCAAGCCAGGGAGGAAATCCACTATAAGAGATATTAATTCAGGAATAAACCAACCAGTTTATCTCCTTCACTTAAGACCTACCCAATGCAACTTCAATCTAAGTTCTACTTAAACCTGAGTTCCTACTCACTCCCCATCAATCACAACAGTGATACTTAAAACAATTGACTAATGAATTAATGAAGACACTCTTCAGAACATACACTTGATTATGCTTCACAGCTTTTTAATCAAGTAACACAAACACTCTTGCTTCACAGCTTTGAGTGATACATAAACCTAACTTGACTTTGCTTCAAAGCTTTAGTCAAGAGACACAAAACACTCTTGCTTCAAAGCTTTGAGTGGTACAAAAACCCTTACAAACAAAAACCTATTCCAAGTCACTTATCACAATGATAATTGCTTGGATTACAGTAGTTAAAACTATACAGTTTCTAATTGATCTTCAGTCCAAAAAGGGATACTTTCCAAACAGCAATCCTGTTGAATATATAGCAGTTGTTTCTTCAGTTAGGGTTTCCACAAAAAGCTAGGGTTAAATCGGTTTAACCTTAAGACTTGGTCACAAGACTTTATCAACCAGATTAGGGTTGAGCTAGGTTAACCCAAAGTCCACGCAGGATTCTGTTCTGGAAGGAATGACTCAACTTCCTGAAAAAACTCAGAATTAACCAAACTGCAAAACTGTTAGATCAGTACAGGATGTCTTAACATTTGTTATGACATCAGAATTCCTGTTTACTGTTTTGGTAGAAGGCAATAAATGTGATCTTTTGCAAAATGCTCAGATACACACTCATACACAGTAGCTACTGTATGCCATAATTTTTCTGCATAAAGTACCTAAAACACCAGAATGTTATGACATCAGTCATGACATTCACACACCTGGTTTTACCAAAAATACATGCCAATAACTAAACACTTACAAACTCCCCCTTTGGTAGATTTTTGGCTAAAGCCCCTAAGCAATCAGAGAATATAGAGCAGCAGAATGAATATGACTGCAGAAAAAATATGAAGTCTACCAAGTGATTAACACAGAAAATATCTCCACCTCTTTAGCCACAAATGGGCCAAAGAAACATGTACTTAATTGTTATACAGTTATCCAAAATAGGTAATAAAAATAACAAATAAAACTTGCATCAATAGCATCAGCATCAGGCTTGACAATTCCACCATACTTTAAGCACTGTCACCTTCAGAGGAGCTACTTTCTCCAGCATTGAGCTGATCTTCAGCAGCACCCTCTTCCCTTTTGTTTCCTTCAGTCTCCTCCTGTTCTAATTTGGCAATTAGGTTTTCTAGAGTCTTTTTCCTGGTCTCCAGCTCTTTGCAGGTCTCTTTCAATACAGCTATAACATCAGATGTCTTGGACTGAGTTTTTGCAGATGATGTCTCAGCTGATGTTATGACAATGTCAGGAACATGAGATCCCTGAAACAGCTTGTAGTGTAACCCAAGAGCAGGAGCTCTTTTGCAAGCAGTGTCTCTTTCCACCAGGATATCAGGGTACTGAGCAAGAATGATTCCACATAGGAGGGAGGGAAAGGCAATTGGGCCTTTAACAGCACAGCTACCAGCATGTTTTAAGGTTTGATCAAAAATGTGCCTGCCATAGTCAAATTCAGTCTTGGTACCAACAGCATAAATGAATCTCCCCAATCCTGTAGAGATGGTTGATTTATGGTTTGTAGGGACCCAGTTGGATGCACCAATCTTGTGCAGGATGGCAAATTTTATGCTTAGCTTGCTAGCATTTAGCTTGCCTTTTGAGGGCTAGCACTTGACTTGTCTTGTTGTGATGGTTTGGCAAACTTCATTGTCAGTAACTTCCATTTCAGGGCAAGCCTCATTTGATTTTCCAAGAAATTTGTTAATTTCAGATGGAGAGAAATTAACCCTTCTTCCTCTCACATATACACATTCAAAGTCAGCTGACCTTCCATCAGCACAATCATCAGACAAATTCACTATGAATTCCTTGACCAGATTTTCATAGTATTTGGTAAATTTTACCACAGTCTTCATCATTCCAGTAGCTTTAATCAGGTCCATGATTTCCTTGCAATCCATGGCACCATTGTTTAGTTCTCTCTCCAAGGTTATTCTCTTCAAGCACACATACTTCCATCTGTTGGCATTTTCAGGGTGGTGAAATGAAATGTTGTCAGTGGGGACTTCAGGAACTCTAGCCATTTTGCTGGAAGGGAGCTTCCTTCTGAGAGGAATGTCTTCAGCATCAATTTCAAATTCTGATTCCTCATCAGAATCAGTAGGCTCAGGTTCTTTTCTCTTCTTTGTTATTGGTTGCCTTGCAGGTTTTGAGAGACTCCCAGCAGGCACTTGGGCTTTCACCTTTCCTTTGGACAGTCCAGTCTTCACAGTACCAGTCTTCCCTTCAGACCTGGTTTTCTTATCAGCAGGTTTCTCTTTGTTCAGACCTTTTACAGCATCTTGATTACCCTTCCTGTTCATCATTCTCCTAGCTATGCTAGGGTTGATATTTGCAATCAGGTCATTGTCTGAGTATTCCTCATCCACATCAATAACAGGTGGTTCAACATTCTTCTCTGAAGGGTTCTGAATATCATCCAGGTTTTCAGATGGTTTTTGAATGTTGTCATTTGATGTCTCAACATTCTCAGAGACATCTGGATTTGCTTCAACATTTGGGCTTGCTGATTCTTGATTTAATGGAACAGAAATCCCCGGTACAGAGTGGTTCTCACTCAGGATTCTTGTAACAAGCCTAGCTATGGCTTAATGTACATAAGTTGATCCTTCCCTATTAGGTACAGAAGATGAAGGTTGAGAGGGATTACCGGACGACGTTGCCTGAGACCTTCCAACATGCCTTGTTCTCAGCCTTTTAACCTTGGAAAGGTTAGTTGCTATTTCTCTGAGAGGAGTAATCTCCAGGACTTCGGAATCCATGCAAGAGGTGATTGCTCGAGAATCTTGATCAGATGATGAAGATAAGACGGTTGTCTTGGATGAGGATGAAGTTTGAGACATTTTGATTGACTTGGAAAACCAGTAGCAACTAGGGAGAAAACTTTGATTGAGAGAAAAAGAGATGTTGCAAAGTCGAGAGTGGAAGGAGGCAAATGTGTGTCTATTCAACTTCTTAGTAATTTTGAAAGAATTGGGGAAATATATGATTAACCCACTTAAAGTAGACTTAACAAAAATAACTCCTTCAACCCTTGTTTTGAGCAAAATTAACTTCTATAATTTCTCATGTTGGCAAATACCCATCTTACCCCTCAAGTTTTCAAATTGATTTGCATCAAGAGCCTTGGTAAAAATGTCAGCCAGCTGTAGCTTAATGGCAACATGTTCAAGTTTAATTGTCTTCTCCTCTACAAGATCTCTTTTAAGGTCAATGTGCTTGGTCCTGCTATGCTGAATAGGGTTCTTGGAAATATTGATTGTATTCAGATTGTCACAGTACAATGTCACAACATCTTGTGAGACATTATACTCAGTGAGCATCTGTTTTGTCCAGATAATTTGAGAACAGCTATTACCAGCTGCAACTGTTTCAGTACAAAATTGAAAAGGAATTCTTTTGCATAGTTCTTTAAAAACTTCAAGGTTATCCACCACAACATAGGCATATCTCTTTCCACCAAGACTTTCTGTAACACCCTCTAAAACCCCGAACAAAATTTCGCAAATAATTAAAATTATAATTTCAGAGTACATGTATTAACGAGGATGCCACAATTCTCTTTTAATAAAAACAAGTTCCTGTCATGCATAACATAGAAGCAACTCATACATGTTTACACAGCGGAATAATTTAAATTAATAAAACCAATGTTATAATATTTTCAAAATCATCAGGGGTTAACACCTGGAAGAAGTCAACATCATATTATAACAAACATAAGGAAATAAACGAGCCTGACTAAAGCAGCTCGACAAACAAACGTTCCCGGAGTTACAACTACCAGAGCATGACCCGGACAATACTAAAACAGAAATAAACTAGAAACAACAAGCCTTCGCCAAGCACCTGAACGAAGCTCCTCAATCTGAAATATTCAACAGTAAGGGTGAGCATCTCAATTATACATTTGATTATACGTTCATAACAATAAATTCAGAAAATCATAAGCATCACCCAAACAGTTAGCATGTTTCATAGTTTACGAAAACCTTTACAATTCATATATTCATAATATATCACTTTTCATGCTTATAATTAACATCAAACATCGTTAACAATTTAGTGTCAATACATGCATACAATCAATCAAATACAACATTGGAAAAATCATCCATTCATGTCATATTCAATGTAATGCAACACACCCATGCATGTGGTACCATTTTACCGCCCCATTAAATCTCGGGTCACGGATAACTCACCGTTCCATTATATCGCGGACACGGCTACCACCTCAACGTTCCATTAAATCGCGGACACGTATATTGGCCACCATGTTAATTCCACACAATGGGAATTAACAAATGCAACATGATATGTAAAGTATGTAACACTTAGCATACTATTAACATCAATCAACATATCATGCAACATCAACAACATCAATCATAACAAGATATGGATAGCATGTAATCACTCAGCATACTATTAAACATCAATCATATCAAGTTATATCATAATTCATGCTTGATACATCATCTAAAAGCATGACAATAAAATCCATATAGTGTTGGTATCATAACATACGACCGTTATTCGATACAAGCATCAATCAACACTAGGAAATCAATAAACACATATTCAAAACATGTCCAACACTGCACATCAAAACCGGATCAATTCGTACATAACAGCATGCACATAAAAACAGCGTTTAGAAACCAACACAGGAGGTTTAACACGGGTGCCCGTGTAAATCAACACTGCCCGTGTGGAAATGTGCCCAGAAAACACGTTATTTTGCCATTACAGGGGATCAACACGGGCGCCCGTGTAAATCAACACGGCCCGTGTTGAAATGTGTCTGGAAAACACATTTTTTGGCAACACAGTGAATCAACACGGGTGCCCGTGTTAAACAACACGGCCCGTGTTGATGAGCGCGGGTCAGGTTTTTCCTGTACCTGCAGCAGCTCAGAACAGCAGCCAAACGCGACAAATACCAGCCAAAATGCACATTTCGGTACATAACAACATCGATTTTGTATAACTCAAAACAACACATCAATTCCATAATTACCAACAATTATCATAGTAACCTTAAAAGTGATTATTCGTCCTTTTTGGGGAAATCTGATAACATTGAGGTTATCCCTAGAACATCTAAGGTAAACTCACGATCATATAAATATACTCCAAATCCACCATTTGGAACCTAAAATCCCTAATTAATTCATAAAATTGGGAACCTAAACCTTTTCTAACAAGGTTCAATCCTAAGGGTATCGATCCCTAATAACATCTAACAATTGGGGTTTCTCCCTACGATTATCCAAATCAACCGTACCTAAACCCATAAGCAAATATAAATTGAGTAGTAGCCCCCCTTACCTTATCAAATTGCAGCTTGAGTTCTTCGAGCGATGTTCTTCGTTCTTCGTACCTTCAGAGCTCAGCTTCCCAAATATCCCAAATTCTGTGTTATCGTGAATAATGAGAAAAATAACTTGAGTTCCAAAACATATCCTTATTCCTTTTGCACCCCCACTCCTTACTAACAACATCCAAGCCCAATAACTTAAAAACCCAATATTTCTTATTTCTTTTATTTTCTTCAAATATTCCAAAATAAATAATTTCTTTTTATTTTATTAATTCTAATAAAATAATTTCCCAATTAAATAAACCAAATAATTGAAACTGGGGTGTTACAACTCTCCCCCACTAAAAGAGTTTTCGTCCTCGAAAACATACCTTAGACGAACAGTCCCAGATAAGCCTCTTTCATCTGGCTCTCCAGCTCCCAAGTGATATTTCCATCTGCTGGACCTCCCCAAGCAACCTTCACTAGTGCTATCTCTTTACCTCTTAACTGTTTCACTTCCCGATCTTCTATCCTCATAGGCAATGTTTCTACTGTCAGGTTATCTCTCACCTGTACATCATCTATTTGGATTACATGAGATGGGTCTGGAATGTATCTCCTCAACTGAGAAACATGAAAAACATCGTGCAAATTCGCAAGTCTCGGAGGTAAAGCAATACGATAAGCAACTTCTCCAACTCTTTCCGTAATCTGAAACGGACCAATAAAACGCGGAGTCAACTTCTTAGATTTCAACGCTCGACCAATACCCGTCATCGGAGTAACTCTCATAAACACATGATCTCCAGCACTGAATTCTAAATTCTTTCTCCTCTTATCATGATAACTTCTCTGACGACTCTGAGAAGCTCTCATCTTCTCTTGAATCAATTTGATCTTTTCAGTAGTCTGCTGAACGATCTCTGGCCCAATTATTGAACTCTCTCCAGATTCATACCAACACAAAGGCGTTCTACACCGTCTACCATACAATGCCTCAAACGGATCCATACCAATACTCGAATGGTAACTATTGTTATAAGTAAATTCAATCAATGGCAAATAGCTATCCCAAGCTCCACCCTTCTCTAAAACACAAGCACGCAATAAATCTTCTAACGATTGAATCGTCCTCTCCGTCTGTCCATCAGTCTGAGGATGGTAAGCTGAACTCAACCTCAATTTAGTACCCAAAGCCTTCTGCAATCCTTCCCAAAATTTTGAAGTGAACCTCGGATCTCTATCTGACACAATACTAGAAGGAACTCCATGCAAACTCACTATTTTCTCAATATATAACTGTGCCAATCTCTCCATTGAGTAATCCATTCGCACCGGTATAAAATGAGCAGACTTAGTCAGTCTATCCATAACAACCCATATCGCTTCACAATTCTTAGGAGTCCTCGGCAACCCGGATACAAAATCCATAGAAATACTATCCCACTTCCATTCTGGAATAAACATCGGCTGCATAAATCCAGACGGCTTCTGATGCTCAATCTTCGACTTCTGACAGATTAAACATGCATACACAAATTCAGCTATTTCCTTTTTCATTCCCGGCCACCAAAACAATTTCTTCAAATCATGATACATTTTCGTGGCACCCGGATGAATACTCATCCCACTGCGATGTCCTTCCTCTAATATACTCTTCTTGATTTCTGCAACATCAGGAACACAAACTCTATCGCCAAATCTCATAACATCATTTTCATCAATTCTAAACTCACCACCTTGACCTTGGTTGATCAATGTCAATTTATCAACTAAATTAACATCGGATTTCTACCCGATCCTGATCTCTTCTAGAATACCACTAGTAAGTTTCAACATACCCAAACGAACACACTTCGGAGTACTTTCACAAAGTAAACTCAAATCTCGGAATTGTTCAATTAAGTCCAATTCACGAACCATCATCATAGACATATGCAAGGATTTCCTGCTCAAAGCATCTGCAACCACATTTGCCTTACCAGGATGGTAATTCAAACCAAAATCATAATCTTTGAGAAATTCCAACCACCTTCTTTGCCTCATATTGAGCTCTTTCTGATCGAAAAGATACTTCAAACTCTTATGATCACTATACACTTCAAATCTCGAACCATACAGATAATGTCTCCACAATTTCAAGACAAACACAACTGCTGCCAACTCTAAGTCATGAGTAGGATAGTTCCTTTCATGAACCTTCAACTGTCTCGAAGCATACGCAACTACCTGTTGATTCTGCATTAAAACACCACCTAATCCCATCAGAGATGCATCACAATAAACCACAAAAGATTCCGCCGGATTCGGCAAAATCAGAATAGGAGCACTAGTCAATCTCCGCTTCAATTCTTGGAAACCTTTCTCACATTCAGAATCCCAAATAAACGCTTGTCCTTTACGAGTCAACTTCGTCAACGGCAATGCTAACTTTGAGAATCCTTCGATAAACTTTCTGTAATAACCTGCAAGACCAAGAAAACTTCTGATTTCAGAAACAGTCTTCGGCGCTTCCCACTGAGATACTGCTTCTACTTTTGTAGGATCCACTGCAATACCATTCTTAGAAATCACATGTCCAAGAAAACTAACTTCATTCAGCCAGAACTCACATTTGGACAACTTTGCATACAACTTCTTATCTTTCAAGAACTCTAACACAATTCTGAGATGTTCCGCATGTTCTTCGTCATTCTTGGAATAAATCAGAATGTCATCAATAAAAACCACAACAAACTTATCCAGATACGGATGAAAAATCCTATTCATATATTCCATGAAAACACCAGGTGCATTAGTAACTCCGAACGGCATAACAGAATATTCATAATGCCCATACCTCGTGCGAAAAGCAGTCTTTTGAATATCTTCCGCTTTCACACGAATCTGATGATATCCAGATCTCAAGTCAATCTTACTGAATACACTGGCTCCAATTAGCTGATCCATTAGATCATCAATCCTCGGTAAAGGATACCGATTTTTAATGGTTACCTTGTTCAATTTCCTGTAATCAACACACAGTCTCATAGAACCTTCTTTCTTCTTAACCAACAATACCGGAGCACCCCAAGGCGAAACACTTGGACGAATAAACTTCTTCTCCAGTAAATCTTCCAACTGACTCTTTAATTCAGCCAACTCAGACGCAGACATACGATATGGCGCCATCGACACCGGTCTCGTACCAGGAATCAAATCTATAGAGAATTCCACTTCTCTCTCAGGAGGTAACTCACCAACATCATCAGGAAAGACTTCTGGAAAATCACACACCACTGGCAATTCGCCACTCCTGACCTTTCCTGTTGCATCTAACGAAGCAAGTAACATAAACACATTAGCACCGTCTTCCATTGCTTCTTGTACCTGCCTAGCAGTCATAGTCAAATTCTCGACGCCAACTGCCTCTGGGAAAATCACCGTCTTAGCAAAACAGTTCAGATGAACCCGGTTGACTTCCAACCAGTTCATCCCAAGGATAATATCAATTTGTTCAAGCGGTAGGCACACTAAATCTATACCGAAACCTCTACCAAAAATCTCAATAGGACAATTCCTACATACAAGTGAAGTTGTCACTGAACCCGATGCAGGAGTATCAACAACCATGCTACCTCGCATACCAGATATGTCCAGTTTCAACCTCTCAGCACAATCCAAAGAAATGAAAGAATGAGTTGCACCAGTATCAATAATTGCAACTAAAGGTGTGCCATGAATAAAACACGTACCTTTAATCAATCGATCCTCCGGAGTAGTCTCAGATCCAGACAAAGCGAACACTTTTCCACCTGACTGATCCTTGTTAGGCTTAGGACACTGCGGACGAATGTGACCTTCTTCACCACAATTGTAACAAGTAACAGACTTCCCTTTGCAATCACTAGACAAATGACCAGTCTTTCCACATTTATAGCACTTCTTCTCATCACTCTTTCAATCTCGAATATGATGACCAAACTCACCACACCTGTAGCATCTGATAGGAGCCTTAGAATCTCCCCCACTAGGCCTTTTCCGTCCACCTGATTTCTGGTTATCTCTACCATATGGCTTGCCACGGTCCATATGTTGCTTTCCTCTTTTATCAACAGCCCCACGAGAATGAGACGACCTATTCTTGGTAATATCTTCTTCCAAGATCCTGCTACAATCCACCAGGTCAGAAAATCTACGAATACGCTGGTACCTGATTCCCTGCTTAATCTCATCTCGGAGACCATTCTCAAATTTGATACATTTAGAGAATTCTCCAGCCTCATCATTGTTGTAGTGTGCATAATACTTTGCCAGCTCAGTGAACTTAGTAGCATACTCACTAACAGTCAGATTGCCCTGCTTAAGCTCCAAAAACTCAATTTCCTTTCTTCCCCGAACATCTTCAGAAAAGTACCTCCTCAGAAAAGCTCTTCTGAAGTTAGCCCAAGTCAGTGCCTCTCCATCCTGAACCATTTCAGTCCTTGTTGCAACCCACCAGTCGTCGGCCTCTTCTGCCAACATATGCGTACCATATCTGACCTTCAGATCTTCCGCACAATCAATCATACGGAAAATCCTTTCGACTTCCTTCAGCCACTTCTGAGCACCTTCAGGGTCATGTGTACCTTTGAACAACGGAGGATTGTTCCTTTGGAAGTTTCCCAATTGCCTATCAGCACCAATCACACCTCCACTTGGATTTCCAGCAAGTACACCAGCTAACATCCCCAAAGCCTCAGCGAGTGCAGCATCATTCCGTCTGTTGCCTCTTCCAGCCATATTCCTGAGAATCAAAACATACTCTTCATCAGAATACAGTATCGACAGTGTTACCTTGCACTAGTTGCATACAAAAGGAATGACTGACTCAAGACTCTGGTCGCAACGACCGACTATGCTCTGATACCACTATCGTAACACCCTCTAAAACCCCGAACAAAATTTCGCAAATAATTAAAATTATAATTTCAGAGTACATGTATTAACGAGGATGCCACAATTCTCTTTTAATAAAAACAAGTTCCTGTCATGCATAACATAGAAGCAACTCATACATGTTTACACAGCGGAATAATTTAAATTAATAAAACCAATGTTATAATATTTTCAAAATCATCAGGGGTTAACACCTGGAAGAAGTCAACATCATATTATAACAAACATAAGGAAATAAACGAGTCTGACTAAAGCAGCTCGACAAACAAACGTTCCCGGAGTTACAACTACCAGAGCATGACCCGGACAATACTAAAACGGAAATAAACTAGAAACAACAAGCCTTCGCCAAGCACCTGAACGAAGCTCCTCAATCTGAAATATTCAACAGTAAGGGTGAGCATCTCAATTATACATTTGATTATACATTCATAACAATAAATTCAGAAAATCATAAGCATCACCCAAACAGTTAGCATGTTTCATAGTTTACGAAAACCTTAACAATTCATATATTCATAATATATCACTTTTCATGCTTATAATTAACATCAAACATCGTTAACAATTTAGTGTCAATACATGCATACAATCAATCAAATACAACATTGGAAAAATCATCCATTCATGTCATATTCAATGTAATGTAACACACCCATGCATGTGGTACCATTTTACCGCCCCATTAAATCTCGGGTCACGGATAACTCACCGTTCCATTATATCGCGGACACGGCTACCACCTCAACGTTCCATTAAATCGCGGACACGTATATTGGCCACCATGTTAATTCCACACAATGGGAATTAACAAATGCAACATGATATGTAAAGTATGTAACACTCAGCATACTATTAACATCAATCAACATATCATGCAACATCAACAACATCAATCATAACAAGATATGGATAGCATGTAATCACTCAGTATACTATTAAACATCAATCATATCAAGTTATATCATAATTCATGCTTGATACATCATCTAAAAGCATGACAATAAAATCCATATAGTGTTGGTATCATAACATATGATCGTTATTCGATACAAGCATCAATCAACACTAGGAAATCAATAAACACATATTCAAAACATGTCCAACACTGCACATCAAAACCGGATCAATTCGTACATAACAGCATGCACAGAAAAACAGCGTTTAGAAACCAACACAGGAGGTTTAACACGGGTGCCCGTGTAAATCAACACTGCCCGTGTGGAAATGTGCCCAGAAAACACATTATTTTGCCATTACAGGGGATCAACACGGGCGCCCGTGTAAATCAACACGGCCCGTGTTGAAATGTGTCTGGAAAACACATTTTTTGGCAACACAGTGAATCAACACGGGTGCCCGTGTTAAACAACACGGCCCGTGTTGATGAGCGCGGGTCAGGTTTTTCCTGTACCTGCAGCAGCTCAGAACAGTAGCCAAACGCGACAAATACCAGCCAAAACGCACATTTCGGTACATAACAACATCGATTTTGTATAACTCAAAACAACACATCAATTCCATAATTACCAACAATTATCATAGTAACCTTAAAAGTGATTATTCGTCCTTTTTGGGGAAATCTGATAACATTGAGGTTATCCCTAGAACATCTAAGGTAAACTCACGATCATATAAATATACTCCAAATCCACCATTTGGAACCTAAAATCCCTAATTAATTCATAAAATTGGGAACCTAAACCTTTTCTAACAAGGTTCAATCCTAAGGGTATCGATCCCTAATAACATCTAACAATTGGGGTTTCTCCCTACGATTATCCAAATCAAGCGTACCTAAACCCATAAGCAAATATAAATTGAGTAGTAGCCCCCCCTTACCTTATCAAATTGCAGCTTGAGTTCTTCGAGCGATGTTCTTCGTTCTTCGTACCTTCAGAGCTCAGCTTCCCAAATATCCCAAATTCTGTGTTATCGTGAATAATGAGAAAAATAACTTGAGTTCCAAAACATATCCTTATTCCTTTTGCACCCCCACTCCTTACTAACAACATCCAAGCCCAATAACTTAAAAACCCAATATTTCTTATTTCTTTTATTTTCTTCAAATATTCCAAAATAAATAATTTCTTTTTATTTTATTAATTCTAATAAAATAATTTCCCAATTAAATAAACCAAATAATTGAAACTGGGGTGTTACACTTTCCACCTGCATTGGTCCCATATGAAGAAGATCTAGAACCTTAGAGGTGGTCAGATGTCTTGACTTCGGATGTGACATCCTAGTCTGCTTACCAACCTGACATTCACCATAACCTCTCCCTTCATTAATTTGCAGTCTTGGAATCCCTCTGACTGCTTCCATGGAGATAATTCTTTTCATTCCTCTTAGATGAAGGTGGCCAAGTTTTTGGTGCCACAGTTTCACATCTTTTTCTTCTTTGGCAATAGAACACACAGTAGAGATATTAGTGTTCTCAGGCTCCCACAAGTAACAGTTGTCTTTAGATCTGACTCCTTTCATTACAACTTCTTATTTTTCATTTATTACAAGACATTCAGATTTTGAGAAATTGACCTTGAATCTATGATCACACAATTGACTGATACTAATGAGATTAGCAGTCAGGCCTTTTACCAATAGTACTTCATTCAGATTTGGAACTCCAGAGCAGTCCAAATTACCAACTCCTTTGATTTCACCTCTAGCACCATCTCCAAAGGTCACATAACTAGTGGTGTGAGGTTTAACATTATTGAGAAGGTTCTTGATTCCAGTCATGTTCTTAGAACACCCACTGTCAAAGTACCAGTCTTCCTTTGCAGAGACTCTCAGGGAAGTGTGGGCTATCAGGGCA
This sequence comes from Vicia faba, assembly GCA_948472305.1. NCBI lineage: Eukaryota > Viridiplantae > Streptophyta > Magnoliopsida > Fabales > Fabaceae > Vicia > Vicia faba. The sequence goes on from OX451738.1 coordinate 918,224,595, forward strand.
GTAGCTTTTTTCTTCCATTGAGGAGTATGTGGTACCCTTTTAGGTTTAACACCTGGGTTCTGATTAGGGTATCCATACAATCTGAAGCAGAAAGGCTTAATGTGACCATACCTCCCACAATGATGACATCTCCATCTTTGGTACCTTTTCTTCATATATCTCTGTTCCTGATGTTGAGAGTTGTGTTGAGACATCTGCTTTGACATTTGTTTATCAGACCTAATCTTCTTGTCTGCACCAGATTTCTTTGCTTCCACAAATCCTAGTCCAGACTTGTTTCCCACATTTTGTCCAACCTGAAGGATTTCTTCCAATTTGTCAGTTTCATCTGTCAGCATCTTGACAGATTTGGTCATCTGGTTCAGTTTTGAGTTCAGCATTTGAACTTCCCCTTCTAGATGACTTATAGTTTCAAGGTCTTCCCTTTTTTCAGCTTCCAGCTTTATGATGAGTTTTGTTTGTTTCTCATTCTACACACAGACTTCAGCACTTCTGATACACAATTTCTTGTAAGTATCAGCCAGTTCTTCAAATGTCACTTCCTCATCACTAGTGTCACTTTCAGAGGAACAAACACCAGTTAGTGCAGTAACTAGTTTGGCAGATTCTTCTTCAGAATTACTTTCTGAATCACAGTCAGACCAGGTAACAGTCATTCCTTTCTTTTTTTTCTTAAGAAAGGTAGGACATTCAGCTCGAATATGCCCATATCCTTCACAACCATGGCATTGAATTCCTCTACCTTGATTTCCCTTCTCTTCTGACCTTGGTCTTCTGCTGGAACTGTCAATGTCAGATGGGATGTTATGAACATTAGACCTTGACTTTGGATCTATTCTTTTGATGAGTTTGTTGAATTGTCTTCCAAGCATGACTATAGCTTCTGAAATATTTTCTTCTTCATCCTCCTTGTTTTCATCTTCAGTGTTGGATACAAGTGCTATGCTCTTATTTTTCTTGTCGACATTGTCACTGATCCCCAACTCAAAAGTCTGAAGAGACCTAATGAGTTCATCCACTTTTAAGTTGCTGATGTCCTGGGATTCCTCTATAGCAATTACCTTCATTGCAAATCTTTTAGGCAGGGATCTGAGAATCTTTCTCACCAGTTTTTCTTCAGACATCTTTTCACCCAATGCTCCTGAGGTGTTGGCAATCTCCAAGATGTTCATGTGAAACTCATGAATGGTTTCATCTTCCTTCATCCTTAGGTTCTCAAACTTTGTAGTCAGCATCTGAAGCCTTGACATTTTTACTTTGGATGTGCCTTCATGGGTAGTTTTGAGAGTGTCCCACACTTCCTTGGCCAGTTCACATTGATGTACTAGTCTGAAAATGTTTCTATCAATTCCATTGAACAAGGAATTTAAAGCTTTGGAATTTCCCAGGGCTAACTCATCTTCTTCTTTACTCCATTCTTCCTCAGGCTTCAGACTGATTGTCCCATCTTTCTCAGTTATGGTGGGATGGTTCCATCCTTTGTCAGCAGCTCTCCAGGCCTTTTTGTCCAGAGATTTTAAGAAGGCAATCATACGAGGTTTCCAGTAGTCATAATTTGTTCTATCCAGAATGGGTGGTCTATTTCCAAAAACTCCTTCTTTGTCCATAGTGCCAGAAAGTGATATCCCAAGATCTCACCCAGTAATACAGGCAGGGTGCCTGCTCTGATACCAATTGAAAATTCTGGCAGCAGATACTCAATGTCACAGTGAATGTTATGACACCGTATCTGACTTTCTATAAGACAGTAAATAAAAACAGTAAAGAACACAGTCAATTGTTTACCCAGTTCAGTGTGAAACAACACCTACTCTGGGGTCTACCAAGCCAGGGAGGAAATCCACTATAAGAGATATTAATTCAGGAATAAACCAACCAGTTTATCTCCTTCACTTAAGACCTACCCAATGCAACTTCAATATAAGTTCTACTTAAACCTGAGTTCCTACTCACTCCCCCTCAATCACAGCAGTGATACTTAAAACAATTGACTAATGAATTAATGAAGACACTCTTCAGAACATACACTTTATTATGCTTCACAGCTTTTTAATCAAGTAACACAAACACTCTTGCTTCACAGCTTTGAGTGATACATAAACCTAACTTGACTTTGCTTCAAAGCTTTAGTCAAGAGACACAAAACACTCTTGCTTCAAAGCTTTGAGTGGTACAAAAACCCTTACAAACAAAAACCTATTCCAAGTCACTTATCACAATGATAATTGTTGGATTACAGTAGTTAAAACTATACAGTTTCTAATTGATCTTCAGTCCAAAAAGGGATACTTTCCAAACAGCAATCCTGTTGAATATATAGCAGTTGTTTCTTCAGTTAGGGTTTCCACAAAAAGCTATGGATAAATCGGTTTAACCTTAAGACTTGGTCACAAGAATTTATCAACCAGATTAGGGTTGAGCTAGGTTAACCCAAAGTCCACGCAGGATTCTATTCTGGAAGGAATGACTCAACTTCCTGAAAAAACTCAGAATTAACCAAACTGCAAAACTGTTAGATCAGTACAGGATGTCTTAACATTTGTTATGACATCAGAATTCCTGTTTACTGATTTTGGTAGAAGGCAATAAATGTGATCTTTTGCAAAATGCTCAGATACACACTCATACACAGTAGCTACTGTATGCCATAATTTTTCTGCATAAAGTACCTAAAACACCAGAATGTTATGACATCAGTCATGACATTCACACACCTGGTTTTACCAAAAATACATGCCAATAACTAAACACTTACAGGATTTAACAGGAAGAGTTCAGCCTCCCCTATCTGATAGGGAGCTAGTGGATATGTTTTTGGGTACCCTATCTGGACCATTCTTTAATCATCTGATTGGAAGCTCCTCAGCCAGCTTTACCGAATTGATCTTGACGGGAGAAAGGGTGGAAGCTGGAATTAGGAGTGGTAAGATTCAGAAGGATGCATCCTCCAGTACAGTAAGGAAGCCATTTTGTGGGAAGAAGGAAGCCAGTGTCACTTACAGCCAAAGGAATCAGGACAGAACTGAACACCGTCCAACGGTAGGGACTGTTATGATATCCAAGCATGCACCTACTCAACAAAGGAACAATCGGCCGAGAGCAGGAAGGCCTGTAAGACAATTTACCCAGATAAATAGGACGTTATCTCAAGTCTTTCCACATTTGTTGAAATCTAATCTGGTAACCTTGCGGGAAGCTTCAAAGAATCCCAACACCGCCTCTCCCCGTTACAATCCTAATGCTCGGTGTGCTTACCATTCAGAAAGTCCAGGTCATGATACAAACGACTGTTGGGATTTTAAAAACAAGGTGCAAGACCTTCTCGAGGCGAAGGAAATTGAATTTAATGCCCCTGAGATTCCCAATGTTATCACTGCTCCTATTCCCAAGCACGACCATGGTGTTAACTCTATTGAAGATGATGTGTTTATTACTTATGTTAAGGAACTTTTTACTCCTCTCTTGACCTTTAAGTGGAAATTATTGAAGGCCGGTTTATTTTTGGGCTGTGACGAAGGTTACCACTCATGTTTATCTCTACCGACTGGTTGTCATTTGTTGAAGGCAGGTGTTCAACGCCTGATGGGTGATAGAGAGATTTTGTTTGAAAAGACTCCTGTTCCAATGATTTCTTGCAAGGATGTTTCAATAATAACCATTTCCGCCAATCCTCCCAGGGTCTCCACCAAAAGACCTTTCAGGATTACATCTTCTCCAAATTTGGCTCCTCTGATTATCACCATGCCAGGGCCAATCCCGTACTCCTCGGACAAAGTTGTTCCCTTGAACTATGAGGGTGACGTCTACTACCACGGCGTCAAGCAAGACCTGCTGGCTGTTGAAGACCAGGTTTCTGAAGATGTTGATCCCGACATTGGCAACATTGTTGGAACCAGCAAAATAACAAGAAGTGGAAGAGTGTTCTCCCCTAAGATTTCTCCTCCAAAAGCTATTACTAGTCCTGTGAACATTCCTACTTTTGTTCCTGCTGATACTACTATTGCAGTTCCTGTAATTACCCCTGTTGACACCCCTATCACCGAGTCGACCGAGACTCGGGGCAAAGACATATTGATTGAGCTTGTCCAGACAAAGGCGCAGTCAATATCTATCCTAGAGGCTTCCAAGAAGGAAATGGAATAAATTTTGAAGATTATCAAGAAAAACGACTACAATGTGGTCGAACAGCTGGGGTAGACCCCTTCAAAGATTTCTACGCTAGCCTTATTGTTGTGCTCCGAAGCTCATGCAAAGGCTTTGGTGAAGTTCCTTAAGACTGCCCATGTGCCACAGGAAACCTCTGTTGACCAATTCGAAGATTGTGTGGCTAGTTTGATGGCTGAAAAGGGTTTGGGTTTCTCTGATGTTGATCTGACACCTAGAGGGAGAAAACACAATGATACGCTACATGTTTCTGTCGAATGCAGGGGCACTACTTTGGCCCATGTCCTGGTAGATATTGGTTCATCATTGAATGTGCTTCCCAAGAAGGCTCTAGATAGACTAGACTGTGAAGGTTTGACCTTGAAGCCCAGCAACATAGTAGTGAGAGCTTTCGATGGTTCAAAAAGAATGGTGCACGGGGAGGTGGACATCCCCATCAAAGTTGGTTCTCATACCTTTGACTCCACCTTCTACGTGATAGATATCAGACCATCTTATTCTTGTTTGTTGGGTCACCCTTGAATCCATGGGCTGGGGGTTGTCACGTCTACTCTTCATCAGATGGTGAAATACCCGGTAAGAGGAAAGATTATCATGGTACATGGTGAAGAAGAATATATGGTCAGTCACCTGAACTCCTTCAGGTACGTGGAAATGTATGGAGAGTTCATCGAGACTCCATGTCAAAACATCTAAGAGATACCTCAGACTATGGTTGTAACTAAAATGGTCACCAATCTGCCAAAGATCACCAGACCTCCCTTGAAGATGGCTTCTCTCAAGGATGCAAAAGAAGTTATTGAAGAAGGTGGGTCTACCATTTGGGGAAAACTCCCTGATATTCCATACAAGTCTGATAATTTTGGTTTGGGTTTATCTTCAGGGGCTCAAAGGGATGTTCGTCGTGCCCGTGCTGAAAGACCTCTCCTACGCATCAGCAATCATGGGTTCAACGCTCCAGAAGACAATGATGGTGACGATGACATGGATAGCTGGATCTTCCCTACTACTAACGGTGGACCCAGTCACTGGATAACAAAAGACTTTGTACCAATTACTTTTATTCAGAAGTAATTGTCTTTCTTGTTTTTGGATATGTAATAAACAATATAAACTTTTTGGCCATGTGTCTTACCCCGGGCACAATTGTTTATTTGTGAGGGTTATCACATTTCAATTTCATATGGCATTAATAAAGCATTGGACGTTTATGCATACAAATTTTGCGCTCTCTATTTTTCTTTTCTGATTTTTACTTTGTCTATACAGCTATGCTCTTATACACACCCACGTATCAAACTGCAGATCCATATCCACTCTGGATCCCATTGATAATAGTTCTGCTATTGCCGGTTATGAATTTGAAAATCTGATCAACCAAGCCGAGGACGAAGGTGAGGAAGATTGTGAGGTATCCGGAGAACTCGCCTGATTGTTACAGCAGGAAGAAAGGGCTATACAGCCTCATGAAGAGTCAGTTTAGACAGTGAATTTGGGCACAGAAGAGAACAGAAAAGAGGTTAAGATAGGTACAAATTTGGAGCTTTGTGTCAAACAGCGTTTGATTCATATGTTGCATGACTATGTGGAGATCTTTGCCTGGTCATATGAAGACAGGCCAGGACTAGACACGGATATTGTGGTTCACCGTCTGCCAACTAAAGAAGATTTCCCTCCGGTAAAGCAAAAGGTTCGTCGTATGCATCCTTAAATGCCAGAGAAGATTAAAGCAGAGGTTATGAAATAGTTCAACGATGGGTTCCTAGTTGTCACCTCTTATCCACAGTGGGTTGCTAACGTGGTCCCGATTCCTAAAAAGGAAGGCAAGGTACGAATGTGTGTGGACTACCGAGATTTAAATAGGGAAAACCCCAAGGATGACTTCCTTCTTCCCCACATCAATGTTATGGTTGATAACACCGTGCAGCACAAGATCTTTTCCTTTGTGGATGGTTTCTCTGGTTACAATCAGATCAAGATGGCACCCGAAGACATGGAGAAGACAACCTTCGTCACACAATAGGGAACTTTCTGTTACAAAGTGATGCCATTTGGATTGAAGAATGATGGGGCAACCTATCAGCGAGCCATGGTAGCTCTGTTTCATGACATGATTCACCATGAGATAGAGTTCTACGTTGATGACATGATAGGCAAGTCTTCAAACTATGGAAGAACACCTTGATCATCTACAGAAGTTGTTTCATAGGTTGAAGACGTACAAGCTGAGGTTAAATCCGAACAAGTGCACCTTCGGGGTAAGGTCTGGTAAACTTCTAGGTTTCATTGTCAGTGACAAGGGTATTCACGTAGACCCTGCAAAGGTGAAGGCTATACAAGAGATGTCGGCTCCTCGCACTGAGAAGGAGGTTAGAGGTTTCTTGGGACGCCTAAATTGCATTGCTAAATTCATTTCCCATTTAACTGCTACTTGTGAGCCAATCTTCAAACTCCTGAAAAAAGATCAAGTGGTAAAGTGGAATGACAAATGCCAGACCTCCTTCGAGAGAATCAAGGAATACCTTCAAGAGCCTCCAACTCTAATGCCTCCGATTGAAGGAAGACCTTTAATAATGTACTTAACAGTGTTAGATAATTAAATGGGGTGTGTGCTGGGGAAGCATGAGGAGTCCGATCGAAAAGAGCATGCAATATACTACCTTAGCAAAAAGTTTACCGATTATGAAAAAAGATACTCACTGCTCGAGAAAACTTGTTGCACTTTGGCATGGGCTGCTCGCCGACTGAGATAGTATATGTTGACCCACACTACTTTGTTGATATCTAAGATGGATCCAATCAAGTACATCTTCAAGAAGCTTGCTCTCTCCAGAAGAATAGAAAGATGGCAAATGATCTTGACCGAATACGATATCCAATACACGGCCCAGAAAGCAATCAAGGGAAGTTTACTAGCAGATCATTGGGCTCATCAGGCCGTGGATGACTACCAGTCCATGAATTTTGAGTTCCCGGATGAGAACATTATGTTAATGACTGACTTTATAGAACCTACACCGGATGAAGGACCTAAGGAAGGATCCTGGTGGACTATGGTTTTTGATGGAGCATCCAACGCACTCGGCAATGGCGTTGGTGTTGTAATCATATCCCCCGAGAGCTGTCATACTCCTTTCACCTCCATATTATGTTTCAACTGTACCAACAACATGGCGGAGTATGAAGCATGCATCATAGGTCTCAAAGATACTATTGATCTGAGGATCAAGTTCTTGAGCATTTTCAGGGATTCAGCCTTGGTAATAAGTCAAATCAAAGGGGAGTGGGACACGAAGCACCCGAATCTCATCCCTTATAAAGAACATGTGCTGAAATTGCTTCCACACTTTGAAGAGGCCACCTTTGAACATTTCCCACGAGAAGAGAATCAGTTAGCAGACGCGCTAGCTACTATGTCATCTATGTTCAAGGTCAAGTGGAACAATGAAGCTCCTCAGATCACTATCAAGAGGTTGGATGAACCAGCATACTGCTATGATATTGACACGGAAGAAGTAGCAGACAAACCTTGGTTTCATGAAGTGAAAAGGTATCTTGAGGCTCAAGAATATCCTGAGGGGGCGTCTGTCAATGATAAGAAGTTTCTGAGAAGGTTCTCCGTAAAGTTCTTCCTCAATAATGGAATCCTCTACAAGTGCAATCATGACTCTACTTTACTTCGGTGCATAGACAAGAGCGAAATAGAGAGGATTATGGCATATTTACACTAAGGTACCTTTGGCACCCACTCTAGTGGACATACCATGGCTAAAAAGATCCTACGGGAAGGATACTATTGGTCCACTATGGAAGCAGACTGTTATCAGCATTCTCAAACTTGTCACAAATGCCAGATCTATGTTGATAAGATGCATGTACCTCCGGTTCCCTTGAATGTCTTGACGGCTCCTTGGCCCTTTGCAATGTGGGGCATTGACATGATCAGAGAGTTTAGACCTACCCCTTCCAATGGGCATCGCTTCATCCTAGTGGACATTGATTACTTCACGAAGTGGGTTGAGCTTCCTCTTTTGCTACTGTTACTAGGAATGTTGTGGTGCGGTTTATCAAGCATAACCTGATTTATCGGTATGGTGTTCCAGAAAGAATCATCATTGACAATGGTACAAATCTCAACAACACAATGATCACTGAACTATGTAAGCAATTCAAGATCCAGCATCATAATTTTTCCCCTTACCAGCCGAAGATGAATGGCGTTGTAGAGGCTGCTAACAAGAATATGAGGAAAATCATACAAAAAATGACGGTGACATACAAAGACTAGTATGAGATGTTACCATTTTCTCTTCATGGTTACTGCACCTCAGCACGTACATCAATAGAGGAAACACCTTATTCTCTAGTATATGGTATGGAGGTTGTCCTGCCTATTGAGGTGTAGATCCCTTCTTTAAGGATCATAAAGGATACAGGATTGAACAAATACGATCGGATCTAGACTCGACTTGATCAACTGAATCTGATTTATGAGAAAAGGCTTACTGCTGTTTGTCATGGTCAAATGTATCAAAAGCGGATGATCAAGGCTTTCAACAAAAGAGTAAGACGTCAAGTATATCAAGTGGGTGATCTGGTAATCAAGCGCATCATACTGCCACAAGGTGATCCCAGGGGCAAATGGACACCCACGTACGAGGGGCCATTTGTGATCAAAAACATATTTTTCGGTGGAGCCATGACTCTAACCACCATGGATGGTGACGACCTTCCTCACCCTGTTAATGCGAACATAGTGAAAAGATACTATGCATAAATAAAGACCCACTAGGTTGACTGGCCTAAGAAAAATTAAGGGCATCCCAGAGAACCAAAAGGGTTCAGGCAAAAATTAGGGATGAATACAAAAAAATTTGCACACCCGGCAAGTCGAAAACCTGAAAAGGCGGCTTGGGCAAAAAAGGGTATCCCGGTGGACTAAAAACCCGAAAGGGCGGTCCAGGAAAAAGTTAGGGATTTGAAGTGTACAACTATGTCCTATTGGGTCACCTTGCGACCTGACTTCAGTATCGACTATCAAGCTCAAACGATGTTGATCAATCCAGTCAGCTTCGGACAAGTAGCAAAGTGATGAGACACTCGAAGTCATAGGGGCAATATCAGATTTAAAACTCAATGGGATTATTGCACATAGTTGTTTTCTCTTTGTACATTGTGTAATTTTCATTTCCTATGACGGTGTTCTCCTACTAGAATGTCAGTCTCTTTGTACAAAATGCCTGTTATAGGCGAACATACTGAAAAATTAATATAAATCATTCCTTGAAAGTACAAAACTATTTGTTTTTCTTTTTCTGTTTTGTTTTGCAAAAACGTCCAATGACTTATTTTTGACATATCCATTTAAATTTTATCACTGTTCATAAATACTTGCTTAAAAAACAGAAAGACAATTTCTAATGACTTTAAGAAACAGGGCAAAGTCTAAAAAATCAATTTGTAGTCCCGACAGTTACTCCTTCTAGCAGGTACAGGGGCAAAGACAGTTCGAGACAAAGTCACTGTTACATACGACCCCGTGACATCTATGTTCCCCATAGAGTATAAACAACCACAGTTTCGATCTCTCTTTCCCCAAGCAGGAACCACTTCCTTCAGCAAAATGCCTTCAAAGAGCTAAAGTATGTATTTCCCAACCGATTTTTATAATTTCATATAGTTCATAAAACCTCCTCCCGAGTAGAGTTTATTTCTCCAACTGCGAAAGCTCATTCCCCAACAGAGTTTATTTTTCTACATCGGCAAAATCTTCCAACAAAGCATCCTCTCTCCATAAATTTATTCTCAAGCAGAGTCAATCCCCGGCAGAACATCCTCAAACAGTAATACGAAATCCCCGACAAATCATATCCATTCACCGTCCCCAGAGGAAATGAAGGATTCAAAGTCCCAATGCTCTTCAGCAGCAGTCCGGGATTTACTTTCCCAGACTGGAAAATATCACAATAGCATCCCATATTCATACATTATGGCATGCATATATGCACTGCATACAGCATAATCTCATTTATTTTGAGAACATTATCACAAGGCATTTCATACATCATGACATTGCATACGACTAACTCTTTACCTTTTTCAGGAAAGATCAATTCAACAAACATCATTGACTACTTATGTGACATGGAAGTCTTCTCAATAGCTACATATAACAAAGGATTATCTCAGGATCTTCCTCAGAAAGATGCCCTCACAAGACCTTATCTAGTTTAGTCAGATCGACACTAAGATCTCTCTGATTTCTATTCCAGTTGAAGATATCCCAAGACTTTTGTCTAGCTCAGTTGAATTGATACTAAGATTCTTCTGATTTCCCTTCCAGTCAAAGTTAATTCAAGATTTCCCTCTGGTTCATTTAGATCGATACTAAGATCTCTCTGATTCCTATTCCATTTAAAGATAAACCAAGACCTTTTTCTGGTTCAGTTAAATCGACACTAAGATTTTTTCCGATTCTTATCCAGTCAAAGTTAATTCAAGATTTTCCTCTGGTTCAGTTAGATCGATACTAAGATCTCTCTGATTCCTATTCCAGTTGAAGATATCCCAAGACTTTTGTCTAGTTCAATTGAATCGATACTAGGATTCTTATGATTTCCATTCTAATCAAAGTTAATTCAATATTTTCCTCTAGTTCAGTTAGATCGATACTAAGATCTCTCTGATTCCTATTCCAGTTGAAGATAATCCAAGACCTTTTTCTGGTTCAGCTAAATCGACACTAAGATTTTTCTGATTCTTATCCAGTCAAAGTTAATTCAAGATTTTCCTTTGGTTCAATTAGATCGATATTAAGATCTCTCTGATTTCTATTCCAATTGAAGATAATCCAAGACCTTTTTCTGGTTCAGTTAAATCGACACTAAGATTTTTCTGATTCTTATCCAGTCAAAGTTAATTCAAGATTTTCCTTTGGTTCAATTAGATCCATATTAAGATCTCTCTTATTTCTATTCCAGTTGGAGAAACTGCAAAGCCTGGAGTATGACCAGATGACAATTTAATCTCATTTCCCCAGTAAGTTGCTAGGGAAGCCAGGAATACAACCAGATAGAAGTCAGCCTTATCATCCTCAGTAAGTCATTGTGAAGCCTAGATCCTGACCAGATAGCAGTTCACTTGCATCTCTTCAGTCAAGAGATGACTCCCCAGTAGATTAATGGAAAACCGAAGCTCCTAGACTCTATTACCCTAAAAAACATTCCCCAGCGGACTCCTCCTCGAACATCAGGAACAGGAATCCCCATAGAGAGACTCCTTACAAAGTCAGCATTTGTTTTGGATGGCATCTTTAAGCCCGTCTCTGACGACTCTCCGTCATACTCCTTAGATGGCATATTTAAGCCCATCTCCAACAGTCTTCTGTCATCTTTTCTAAATGGCATCTATAAGCCCATTCCTGATATTACCTACACAGTCAAGTATCATTTCAGACGAGTACAAATTTCTGGCCCTCTAGTGTTCAATCATCTTCCACCTTCAGATCACGAAAGGCAGACCAGCCAATATACATCCTCGGGTTTAAGAAGATTGAACAGAGGAAGCTGTTGTACCCCAAAATTTTCCCTCTCACTTCACTCAAGACATACTCCTAGAGGTTCTCACTTACCCTAGGATGACTAAGAATTGACCAGACAAATTCTCCTCCTAGGGCAATGAACCCCCAACTAGGGTTCCAATTTTCATCAAGATGGTTGAGCTCCAAAAGTCTCAAATGCTTTCCATGGTCTTAATATGTATTCAAGATCATCCATGCCAAATTCCATGCCTTAAACAATAAGTTTGCTCAGTCAATTGCTCAAGTGTTGGAAAATCAATTATGTTAGGTCGAATGTCAATTGTGGCCCATGTACAGTCAAACTTCAATATTTTTGGTCAACATCAACATTTTGAAATGACATCCATCATTTGATCAAGGGTTGATTATGATTCCTCAAGAAATGCTCCTAACCCATCAAAAGTCAAAAGTGGCAAATTAGGGTTTCTATAGAAAAAGTCAACCAAACTTTGACCAAACATAACTTCTCACAATTCATCCATTTTTCCCCAACCAAAGCTCGTTTTGAATAGAATTAAATTCCATACAACTTCTCTTCATCCATCAAGTACAAGAAATGCACCATTTGAAAGTTACAAGTTCATACATTACAGGTCATTTTTAGAAAGTCAATAAAAGCCACTTTTTTCCAAGACCTTTAACATCAAGATAACATCTTCAAATGAAAAATTGATCAAAGAGGGACTGAAGTAGACATGACATATTGGGATTTCCAAAAAGTCAAATATCATCACCATGAGATAAAAATTGAGCAAGTTATGGCTTGCCCAAGTTGGGAAATTTTGGGAAATTTCAAGAAATATGCTTTGAGCAAATTTGAGTTTTTAAGGCAATGGCTCATTTTTTTGGACTTCAAACATCTTCCTAAGAGTATAGAGGACTCCTAAAACCATTTTTGCATAGTCTTGATTTTATTTGCATTTTATATTAACTTTATTTAATTAAAAATCAAATAAATCAAGATTATTGCAAATTATATGGTTAAGGCTTATTTTAATGCATGGAGGGGCCCCAATTTTCGTGTACAGCAAGGCCAGCATGTCCACATTCATGCAAGTTTGAAAAATAGACAAAATCCCATAACTTTGGCCAAGGTTACATATTTGTATTCATGGCATTCAAATGTTTATTTATGGCTATTACAAAGAATTACATTTCATGTCTCCTCACTCCTCTCTATATAAAGAAGGAATTAGCAAGCATCAAAAAAGCACATAGAGCCTGGAGAACCCCTGAACATTTTGCAAAAAGTTCAAAGTTGTCAAACTCGAATTTTGAGTTCTAGCCTCCCTCGGTCAAAACCAAGGATCCTAATCAATTCCTAGAGGTTCCTTGAAGTTGTCCCAACCATTACCAAGCCTTGAAGCCTCGCCAAACGCATTCTCCATTCATCACGGTTTGCCTCATTTGTTAAAATTTGTTTTATATAATTCATACAATATCAATGTGTTTTAACCATGCAAACTTAAGCTTTTTAGCATTTGCAAGCTTTTGGTTTAGTTTGATTGCAGTTTGGGTGCCGGAATCACGTATTGCCATTTCTAGGGTTTGATCCTTAGAATTGGGGATTCTCATAACAGCCAAAATTAGCCCAAACTAGAGGCACTATCGTGTTCAGAAGATTGAACACTGTCGATCCGTGGCCTCCAAATTCATTTTTGTTACATATTAAGGATTTTATGAAATTACAGGTGCTATGGTGACAAATGAAAAACTGTCACTATATATGTTTTATCTAAGACGACGGAGAGTGGAGAAGATGAAGTGTGGCAGTCCCTGATTGGATCATTCAAACTGCGCGCGCTTTTTTTTTAATTTACCATATATTAACTTGATTTTTTATTTATTATTTTGGTTTTGTTTTGTATAACGAATGGCAAGGCAGCTCAGATGGTGATGAGGCGTGTGTATAAGGGAGAGGACCTGGGTTCGAGTCCCAGGTCCAGCATGTTATTTTTCTAATATTTGTTAACTGCATATTCAGTACTTGTTAGCCACGCCAGTCCATCATATGCCTCCAGAACACCACCATTGGATCTTGATTGATCTAAATCAAATGGTTCTCACAGGCAGGTGCACCATGAGCTATCACAAGCGTTCCTTACTGGATCCCAGTACAAAATTCTGATTTAGGCCAAGCGTTTTTGACAACAACTCCCCCCATTTTTGTTTTGATGACCAGGCCCATGTTGTCTATTTTCTCTTTTTTTTGTTTATTATTTTCAAAAGTCCTTTTTTTTAATAAATCATAAAAATTCAAAAAAAAATAATTAGGATTAGTTTCTTCCTAAAATTATTAATTAATTAATTAATTATTTAAATGCAATTTTATCAATTTAAAATCAAATTAGACTTAGGTTCTTTATTTAATTTAAATTATTTTCTTAACAAAAAAAAATTAGAACTAGGGTTCATTTCCTTCAACTTTTATTTTCGTAATTAAAAATAAGTTTAAATTAATCGTTCTCTTAGCAAAAAAAACAAAAAAAGATTTTCTTGTTATATATTTTTATTTACTAAGTTTTTAGACGTAATATTTCTTTTCGCGCGTTTATTTCCTTTCGCATTGTTTATATTATTGTAATTGTTGTATGGGATGTAATAGATGATAAGTAGACTCTTCTTATTTCTTTTTATTTTCTTTTCCCCAATTGCTTTGGAATGTAAATCCCCCTCCCCGAAGCCATGTAATAGTCTAGATTTATACTTTCCGCATTTTATTTTTCTGTATATATAATTGTTAGTAACTTAGGCATACATGACAAGATATCAATTAATCGTTAGATCACTAACCTCAAGATAATATAACCGAAAAAACACACTTCTCACACTTGCATCCTTAGGGTATTCCTCACTTGGTTGCCTCGAAAAATAATGGTCATGTCCCTCGAACATAGGGATATCTTAACAAAGACCCTCGGTACTAAAGTCATCTAAAAGATCATGGTCCCTAACGTCCCTCGAGTTGCCTATGAGAAATGATCTTGTCCCTCGATGTTGCCTATATGATGACAGTCCCTTCGAATGCTAAGATATTCTTACATGTTTCCTTCAATGATCATAGCGTCCCTTTCGATAGTCCCTCAACATCTGACGATAGGGATACTTACTCACTAATAGTAGGATAGTACTATCTAAAGGAAAGGAGGAAAAGAACATCATTTTTTGAGTAGGTAGATAACTGTTAGATACTTGCTCAAACCTGAACTTTTTCACACTTACACACTTTTCAAAAACTATTTTCAAAAATGCTTTATCACACTCTTGAGGACTGATACAAGAGTTACCATAAAGCAAACAAAAATATTTCAAAACACACAAACACAAACAGTTTTCAAAAATGAGCAAGTACCTAAGAGCCCGTGGAAAACCACGGATGGAAAAAGTGTTAATACCTTCCCTTTCCATAAACTACCCCCCTTACTCAGAAAATCTCGAAAAAAGTCTTTTTCAGTTCTTTTCACTGTTTCCTTTGTTGGATAAAAGAAAAGTCGGTGGCGACTCTTGCTTACCGCAAAATTTGCAAACTCAAAATGCAAAACTAGTATTAAACAGTCGGTTCTGCCACCGTATTACATTGTCCCTTTACTTATCTTATTGCATACGTCTTTATTGATAGGTTTGCTGCTGAGTAGCATACCGAATTGGATGAACATGAGGAACATTCTGATTTTGATTAACCAACTGATTTCCACAACTTGTAAATGGATGGTGGTGAGAACTATCTGAGAGTATAGGTTGTGGATGATGTGATTCAAATCGTGAGATTGGACTTTGAAGAAGAGAAGGCGTAGCCCTAATCTTTGTAGAAGTTGGCATTGGATTGACTTGCATTCTCAGACCTTCGGGAGTGAAGAGAATTATCCCTACATCAAGAAAATCATGTGTTTTGAACTGGCCCGAAAGTTTGAGTGGGACCAGTCTAAGACATCTCACAGGTTCCATCCACCGATCGTGACCAGGACTACCCACACCTGTCAGGTAGTACCACCCTCTTGCCCTTCTGATCCAGCTCCGATCCAAGATACTCGTTGAGTATCTTCTCAGTCTACCCAACTCTAGTGTCGTACAAAGCACCAAGGACCGACCAGAGTGATGCCCGCAATCAGCCTCCTCTGTGGAACCAATGTCTAGTTACGGGCACATCTGCCCGGTTTGACCAAATCCTGGAAGTTACCTGATTTTCCGAACCTACATATCTAGGAGGGAAATCAGGAAACCAATGGCCACGTGCCAGGGGCAGTATTTAAACCCTCACACTTGTGAGGGCCAGGTATCACATACTCACTACTCATTACCTGATATTTTGCTAGTACCTTCTTGCTCCCACTCTTACTTGATCGTTGGAGTACCTTGTAAATACAACCCCCTCTCTCCTCTGCCCGACTGAAGATCATCCACCGGCCACTCTCCAGGTTCTGATCAACTGCAAGATCAGTGGCACCGTCTGTGGGAATCTGTTATCCCCATCTTTCTTCACTCAGAACCTAAGATCAAAGTAACTCTTATTTCAAGATTCATCTCTCATATCATGGCCGACAATAATGATATTTACCTGTCCGGAAAGACTATCATTTCCCCTGCTCGCAAGACTGATAGAATCTAGGAACACCCTCGCCTTGAGGACAACCTGGGATTCCGTGACAGACAAACTGTGTCTGCTGATTCCGCTGATGCCCGGCGTGGTGACGACCAACTCTTGGACGAAGGGCGTTCCAAGAATCCCGCTAAGGAACTACCTGAAATCTTGCAACCGGTTCATATCCCTCTCAATGCCGACTCGGCTATGGTAGCACTGCTCGCTGCCCTAAATCAAACCAACGCCCTCATCCTTTAACAAAATCAGAGGATAGGGGCCTTGGAAAACAGGTGTTCAAGATCTCCTCTCTAGAGATCCCGAAGATGAAGTTCCCCCAGTGCATCACCACCCAGGTGTGGTCCACCGCCCAAGAAGGAAAGGCGTGACATTTCTTTCATAAAGAAACGCAATCACACACCTCCTTCCCGAGATCAAGACTCCACTTCATTCAAGAAGAGGAGGGACAATAGGCAGATCGACCGCGCTCGATTTCCCTCTCCCGAGCTAAAGCAAAAATGAAGGAGCCCTTCCCCTCGAAGGGACCGCGACGAATGACGGGGGAGAAACCATCTCTCTCCATCTCCCGTCAATAGTGAAGATGACGAGCCCCATGGTCCACTATCGAGGGAGATCACCGAAGCTCCACTCCCTGTAGGCCTAAAGAAGTCTCCCACTCTAGGGACCTACGACGGCACGACAGATCCTGACGAGCACATCGAGAACATCAATGCGCTCCTCGACTACAGAGGGGTCAGAGGCGCCATCAAATGTAGACTCTTCCCGACCACTCTCAGAAAGGGAGCGATGGCATGGTATAAAATTCTTCCCGACGAATCCATCACCTCGTGGAAAAAGCTCGGGAAGATGTTTTTAATACATTTCACTTCCTCCCTCCGACATCCTAAATCAGAAGCTTCCCTTTAAGCAATCATACAAGGCAGAGACGAATCTCTGCAAGCATACATTGAGCACTTCAACAAAGAAGCGGTCCAGGTCCCGACAATGGATAACATAAAGAAATATCTGCTCGAGCGCGGGCTCCGTCCCTGCAGCGACTTTGCCAATGTTATGGGCATAGAAACACCAGCCACGCTTGATTCCATTCTCCTAAAGGCCCAGGTGTACATACAGTACGAGGAGAAGGAGGCAGCCAACAGCGTTCGGGAATCCAAGCACAGGGAGAGTGACAGACCCTTAAAGAATGATAAAGCCTCGACATCCCATCGGGGGGGGAGAAGAAACGGGAATATAGGTCTCGTGATCCAAAAGACTACAAGGGGCCGGTCAGTCGCTTCCACGACTACACCCCCCTGACAACCTCAATGGAGTGTATTCTTTCTGAATGCGCTAATTCTAATTTCAAGCAAGCTGGGGTGCACTTCCCCCGACAAACACCGTCGAAGCCAGGAACCGACAAAAGAAAATACTATACTTTCCACAAGAGTCACAGCCACAACACAGAGGATTTCATTCACCTCAAGGATGCAATCGAAATACTAATTATAGACGGGAACCTTAAGATGTACAAGAAAAAAGAGGCCGCCCGTGACGAAGCACCAGAGATGAAGAATGTAGAAGAAGGGAAGTATTCCCCCGACCTCGACACCATTTTGGTCGCCTTGAGCATCTCACAGCTGGAAGAATTCTACTTTTCAGACATGGAGGACGTCCCCCTGTACTTCTCCACCCACAATCCATGGGAATCCTTCCCCGCAACCATGGTCATTTCCAGCGGAGGGTTCAACAGGCATACGGTCGGATCGGTGAAGAGAAGGTTTGACCAACTCATCGAGGCCAACTCTGAGATGGACGCCACGCTCGACAAGGTTCGAGGAGGATCTCTCCCCCTCATATTCTATACGTAAGAGTTATCGGGAGGAGCCCCGAATTCGAGCATCCCACTACTCGTGAGAGCTCGGAGGGCTAACTTTGATATCTATCGCATTCTGGTCGACCAGGGAAGTTCGGTAGACATCATGTACGCCCAACTATTCAACACTATGCAACTGAATGGGAGCCACCTAACCCCCTACGTGGGTTCTGATCTTCAAGGTTTCAACGGGGCCAGCACGAAGCCATGGGAGTACATGGAGCTGATCGTCACTTTTGGGAGGGGGATAACGGCCAGAGCCATCAAGACCCAATTCTTGGTGGTAGATTTCCAATCTCTCTACCAATTCATCTTCAGGAGACCCACTCTCTCCGAGCTCATCGCGGTCCCCTCCACCATTCATCTTAAGATGAAATACTACACGGCTGAAGGTTTGGTTGCCACTCTTCACGAGGACATCCAAGCAGCCAGGAGGTGCTTCAAAACCTCTGCGAAGGGCCTCGTCTCCATCAACGCCCAACCTCGAACGACCACTGGAGCCATACTGCCATCCAGCTTTGAGGGATCCAGGCCACTGCTGAGGGTCGACACCATTGACCTCAACAGTCGCTTCTCCATGGAGGACAAGGTCGAGCAAAGGAAGTAGGGGAATGAGCCTATGGTCGAAGACGAAAGGTCAACCTCCTCCGCTGGCCATAATGAGCTCTCAAGTCACGCACGGCCTATCCTGGACGGCGACTTCGAGCTAGTTCCCCTCAGATAAGACCCCACTAGAGGAGTAAATATCAGAGCGGACCTCCCCGAACTGGCAAAAAGGCAACTCAAAGCTTGCCTGCGGGAGAATGCTAGTCTCTTTTCCTGGAGTGCGGCTGAGATACCCGGCTTAGACCCTGAGGTCACATGCCATCACCTGACCATTGATCCCACCATCAAAGTGGTCGTGCACCACAGAAGAAAGCAGTCGACTGAGAAGTCACAGGCTGCTGAATTAGCTGTAAAAGACCTCCTAGAGGAACATTTTATTTCTGAAGCCCAGTACACAACCTGGCTCTATAATGTATTCCTCGTTAAAAAATCTAATGGTAAATGGCGAATATGCATTGACTATACTGATCTCAGTCGGGCTTGCCCGAAAGATGCTTACCCCCTCCCCAATATTGACAAACTGGTCGACAATTCGACCGGTTTTAAACTGCTTTCTTTCATGGACGCATACTCTGGTTACAACCAGATTCCCATGGCAAAAATGGACAAAAAATATACCGCTTTCATGACCAAGTCGGATAATTATTACTACAACATAATGCCCTTCAGCCTGAAAAATGCAGGCGCTACCTACCAACGCATGATGAACAAAGTCTTTTGCAACGAAATAGGCAACATGCTCGAGGTCTATATGGACGACATGATCGTCAAGTCCACTGAAGAGCTCGACCATGCTGCCCATTTGAAAAATGTGTTTGAGCAAGCCCAAAAATGACAGATACGATTCAACCGGGAAAAGTGCACCTTCGGTGTACGGGCAGGAAAGTTCCCCGGGTTCTATCTAACGGAAGGAGGGATCGAGGCGAACCCCGACAAATGTCAGGCTTTCTCTGAATTTTCAATGCCCACCTCGAAGAAATCCATCCAGATCTTAAATTTCATGCTCACTTCTCTTTCGCGATTCGTGGAAAAATCTGCCCAGCACGCGCTCTCCTTGTTCAAACTTCTACGCAAGGAAGCCACCTTCGAGTGGACGCCTGAATATGAGCGAGCC
Organism: Vicia faba; assembly: GCA_948472305.1. NCBI lineage: Eukaryota > Viridiplantae > Streptophyta > Magnoliopsida > Fabales > Fabaceae > Vicia > Vicia faba. The sequence continues at coordinate 918,244,507 of OX451738.1, forward strand.
CTCGCTTATTTGAAAAGAGCATTCTCACAGTCGCTCGTCTTATCCCGACCCGAGAAATACGAAGCCCTCTACCTTTATCTAGTCGTCGCCTCTGAGGCGATAAGTGCAGCACTAATAAGGGAAACCCTAGAGGGACAAAGGCCAATTTATTTCATGAGCAAAGCCCTGCAAGGTTCGGAAGCAAGATACTAACAAATCGAGAAATTCTCCCTGGCCCTCGTTAAAGCTGCGAGGAGGCTAAGACACTACTTCCTGGCCCACACCATAGTGGTCCGGACGGATCAGCCAATAAAACAGCTGCTCGGAAGGCCAGACATGGCCGGTAGAATGCTGAAATGGTCTCTGGAACTCTCTGAATTCGATATCCAATACGAAAGCAGGAAAGCTCTTAAGGCTCAAGCCTTGGCCTACTTCGTAGCGGAAATGACCTCACCCAGAGATTCAGAAGGCTCGCGCTGCTGGACGATCTTCGTCGATGGCGTCTCCAGTGCAAACGGAAGCGGAGCGGGTATCATACTAGAAAATGAGGAAGGGACCATGGTCGAAGTTTCCCTCTCCCTGTCTTTTCCAACCTCCAACAATCAAGCCGAATACAGGGCATTCCTCGCAGGCTTACGGCTAGCTGAAGATCTGGGAGCCGAGGAAGTAAAAAACTTCAGCGATTCTCGGTTGGTCACCTCGCAAGTCTGAGGTGAATATCAGGTCAAAAACGACCAACTCACCGAATATTGGGCCCTGGTTCTGGAGGCAAAGAATAAATTTAGGTTTGTGGATGTTCAACATGTTCCTCGCGAGCACAATGCTCACGCAGACGTTTTATCCTAATTGGAAAGCACAAAGAAGAAGGGAGGAAATAAATCTGTAATACAAGAGGTACTCCCTCGGCCGGGCACCCAGAAACCATCTGCCACCCTAGGAGTATTCTCCATCAGGGACAACAATTTTTGGATGACCCCCGTACACGATTACCTCACTAAAGGCAAACTCCCCAATGACCCGAAAGAGTCGATCGTCTTCATACGAAGGGCCTGCTCGAACGTATTGGTCGAGGGCAAAATCAATAAAAGAGGATTTTCCATCCCACTCCTCAAGTGTGTCGATTGAAGCGCGGCAGAATGCATACTGCTCGAAATCTATGAGGGCATCGGCAGTCAGCATCTGGGCAGAAGATCCGTCGCGAGGAAAGCCTTGCTGGCGGGATACTACTGGCCCACCATGCAGCATGATGCAAGAGAACATGTGAAGAAATGTGATAAATGCCAAAGACACGGGGACATGCATTTAGCTCCTCCTAGAAAGCTCAAATCCCTCTCCTCCCCCTGCCCCTTCGCCTGGTGGGGACTAGACCTCCTTGGCCCATTCGTGGTCGAAATCAATCAGAACAAATATCTGATAGTAGTGGTCGACTACTTCACCAAGTGGATAGAAGCCGAAGCCTTGGCTAAAATCACTGCCCAGAACGTCCTTCGCTTCTACAAAAGAAATATTTTGGCTCATTTTGGCATCCCACAAGCGATAGTCACTGACAACGGGACCCAGTTCACAGATCGCACCTTCCACGAATTCATTATAAAACTTGGCACGACCCAACATTTCACATCTGTCGAGCACCCCCAGACCAACGGCCATGCCTAGGCTACCAACAGGGTGATACTCATAGGCCTCAAGCGAAGGTTGGATGAAACCAAGAAACGATGGGTCGAAGAGCTACATAACATGCTCTAGGCATATCGAACGACCACTCACTCGTCTACCGGGGAGTCTCTGTTCCAGTTAGCATACGGGACGGAGGCCTTTATCCCTGCAGAAATCGAGGAACCTTCCAGAAGAACCGATGCACCTCTTGAAAAGGAGATGAACAACGTCGCCCTCAGGGAAGAGTTCGACCTGGTGGAAGAAATCAGAACGGGAGCGGCCTTGCGAGAGGCCTCGCTCAAACAAAAAATAGCCATGCGCTACAATGCCAAGGTGATACGTCGAGAGTTCGAGGTCGGCAGCCTTGTCTTGAAGAGAAATCACAAAGAATCTTGCAAGGGAAAGCTCTTGGCGAATTGGGAAAGTCTTTATCGCGCTTACGCCAAAACGGGAACCGTAACGTATTACTTAGAAAATTTACAAGGGGAACAGCTCGTTCGATCATCGAACGCTAAAAAGCTAAAACAATACTACAGTTGAAAACACTGAGCAGTCGAGAGGTTCGGTCAACAAGATAGACCCGCCTGAACCCGACCACGCGTGCGCCCCTAGGCATAAGTATAGCACCCAAAGTATTTAGAAGGGGCAAGGTTCCGCTCTGTTGACGAGCGTACCCTCAACCTAACATGGATAACTCGACCGAGCTCCACAGTCTTTATGCCACGATGGTAGAACGCCCGACTCGCGACGAGAAGTTCATGCCGCCGAACCTTGGTCTCTCAAAAATGATACCTGGATTCCGGCCCTCGCCCGACATTCATCCCGACGATTTTGATTGGTTTCCATGCACCGACAAACATATAAAACGAGCACATCCCTGATATAAACTCAATAAAATACGAAAGTCCTAATTGGGCTAACTTGTCAATGATCATGCAAATATCAAAAATAAAATATTCATAGCAAAATGACCAATGGCCGAAAAATAAATAAAACAAACACTTGGGCCGAAATTATGCGAATATTACATAAATGGGAAATAGCCCGGAAAATAACAAATATTACAAAAAAACGGCACGTAGGCCGAAACAAATGAAAAATCACCTCTTCGCTTCTCCTTCGACGATAGGCGACAATCGAGTAGGGGTCCTTAGCCGATCGATCGATAATATATCTCAAGTAGTCGAGAACCAGAATTTGTTCGTCAGCCACATAGTAATTGACCCCCATGCCCGAAGTATTGAGCTCAACGAAGGGGTTCAACACACGCATCTGATTTACCGCATTGTCGAAGCTCCCCTCAGAAGCAGCCTGAGCATCATCAACTGCAAGTTGGAAACAGGCTACTAACTTGGCCCGAGTCTTCAGGTCCTTGGTATCCTCTAGCTCGTCCTCAGCAGGTGCTAGCTCGGCAGTCATGGTCGCCACCTTTCCCTCAAGACTTTCGCTCTTGAGCATAAAAGCGTTGCGCTCCTCGGCTAATTTCCCTGACTCTACCTCGGCCAGCTTTAGGGCTTTATCTTTATCGACCAAGGCCTTCTTGGTCGCCGCCAACTTGACCCAGAAGTTCTTGATTTCCATCTCCTGGGATGAACTCCCCTCGGTATACGCCACGGCCATCTCCAAGATCCGCATCAAGCCACCCACATCTTTGGCCAGCGTCGCCCTCTTTTCTGGACGACTCATTCCCTCGAGAAGGAGAGATTCCGCCCTGGGAAGGCGAAGTGTCGCGCTCTCAAAAAAAGACCTCTCCATCCAACAAGGAGGCAGATCATAAACCCCTTTTCCTGTCTCCCCGAAAAGGTCAACGCGCCCCTCATGTCGAGGCCTCTTCACCTTCGAGGAAACAGCAGATGGAGACAAAGCAGGTGTGGTCGGAGTCGAGGACGACCCACCTGATCTAGGAGCAGGAACTGGCCCCGCGCTAGTCTGTGCATCCTTCTTGGCCTTTCTCGCCCGAGCAGCGAGTGTCTTGGCAAGACATTCATGAGCAGGATTCATATTTTCTGCAAAACAAAGAAAAAACAAGAGTTAGTAAAACGACGGGTCAAACAAATGACGACCACATACTGGAAAAAGAAAATTTGAACCCAGATATCTAACGGGATCCTCACTCCCAAGGATCTCCTGGACGTTTATGAGACCCGGGTCGAACACGGGCTCCCCGTTTCTATCCAGCACTGGCCTACCTCCCCAACCGACTCGCTGGACCGAAGGAATTAGAGCTACAAACAAAGTCAAAGTGGTGAAGCTCGATAGGTCCTCATCCCCAAGCTCCCCCTCTCTCCAGACATAGGAACCCAGCTTCTTCTCAAAATTCTTGTTGGTCCATTGGAATGGGAACTTGGCGACCAACGTCGTGGTAGGCTCCCCCAGCTCGTTAATACGAGGAGTCCCGTCCTTGTTGAGAGACGGCCGGCTCCTAAAAACATTCAGCAATGCCTTTGTCGACGTGGACCGCACCAAAATGTACTTGTCCTTAAAATGGCACATGAACTCCAAGTAGGCCTTGAACAACTTCCTGTTGCCTTGTTTGAGGGAGACCTATCCCCACCGTTTGTCAGTCCCGCTCCTCTGGATGTGAGAACAATAGAAGAACAACAGGATCGTGGCCCCTATCTTCAGATAGTCACACACTATCTAGAATGCCCACACGAATGCAATCCCGTTTGGGTGCAACTGGGAGGGGGCCATATGCAAATGTCAGAAAACAGCCACTTCAAAGTCAGAAAAAGGAAGGCGGAGACCCATCTCTCAAAAAACTATATGGTGCATAGGAATTCGCCTCCTATCATATCTTGAGCAGATCTAGATATCTTTCCCGTGGATATACAACGACCACTCCTCCCGGCCTCCCTCCTCGTGCACGTAAACATCGATGAAAACGTCTTCCCCGTGCTCATAAAAATATGACCGCCACTCCCAAAGGTCTTTAGATACCCAATCTCGAGGATCCTCGTCATCTCGAGGAGGAAATAGGCCGCCCCGAACCGAAGAGGCCGCCCCCATGTTGGGCTACCCCATTTGTTGATCCATCTGGTTTTGTTGCTCCCCAGAGATTTCTAATATGCTCGACGAGCTACCACTAGTTTCGCTCGAAGAGCTCCGGGAAGATTCTACAAACTCGCTCGAAATGACAACCTGTGCATCATCGACCATAACACCTGGAAAGCTGAGGAAAAGGATGAGCTCGATATCAACGCCAAAACCACCCTTCCACCGCTAAACAAGTGAAAGGGTGTTGGGAGACAAGGGTCATATCCCCGACCAGAACCCTCACTGAGGTTCGCTGACAGGTATAAAACGTAGGAGAAAGTCTTAATCCCTCACTAAGGCACACTAACGGGCTGAAATCACCGAAAATCCCAGAAGTCCCCTGAGGTACTCTAACAGGCACAAGTTGCAGAAAAACTCAAACCCTAATAAATCACCTATAACACACATTGGGCCCCCGAGGGAGCCCCACGGCGGATCCAGCAGCCATGCGCCACAGGAACGATGTCCGCCACCTAGAGTCTATAACTACATCCACCCTAACGGAACCCTAAATCCTAACTGCATGCATATCTAAGATATGAAGTTGGATGACCGCGAACGAAGAAACTGAGCAAATGCTTATGGTCGACTTTTGAGCTAATACGAGCGGTTGAAGGAGAAGGCAAAAAATACTAATCGCCCTGTTCCTCTCGAATTTATAGCAGAAATGGCCCGCGCATACCAAAGACGCGCCTTGGGAACCCCAGGGTCGTCATTATGACACCCTAGGGCATCATTCGTGCTGCTCGACCGTCACATTTCCCAAAACACGCTACCTCTCCAAATTCAAAGGTCCCAACAGCAAATGTTTTGCCTCCCCGACAAAGAAGTATAACTGGCAAACTCTCATTTCCCCGTCATTCGAGAAGACATCAAAGTCTTCACTCATGTGCCTAGAAGCAATAAATTGGGGGGCTACTATTCTGGACTGGCCAGAAATATTGAGTGGGCCCAGTCTAAGACATCTCACAGGTGCCACCCACCGACCGTGACCAGGACTACCCACAAATGTCGGGCAATACCACCCTCTTGCCCTTCTGATCCAGCTCCGATCCAAGATGCCCGTCGAGCATCTTCTTAGTCTGCCCGACTCCAACATCGTGCAGACCACTAGGGACCGACCAGAGAGATGCCTGCAATCAGCCTCCTCCTTGGAACCAACGGCTACTTACGGGCACATCTTCCCGGTTTGACCAAGTCTTAGAAGTTACCTGATTTTTTGAACCCGCATATCTAGACGGGAAATTAGGAAACCAATGGTTATACACCAGGGGAAGTATATAAACCCTCACACCTGTGAGGGCCAGGTATCACATACTCACTACTCATTACCTGATATTTTTCTAGTACCTTCTTGCTCCCACTCTTACTTGATTGTTGGATTACCTTGCAGGTACAACCCCCTCTCTCCTCTGCCCGACTGAAGATCATCCTTCGGCCACTCTCTAGGTTCTGATCAACTGGAAGATCACCTGGACTTGGTGCTTAAAAGCTATGCAATCTTCAGTATCATGACCGGGTGCCCCAGAGTGGAATTCACACCTAGCATTATTGTCAAAGCCACGAGGGAGCCTTTCATGTGTAGTAAAGATTCAGAGTTTAACCAAATGAAATCCTAGCAGAGGAGGAAGCAATTGCGCGTACAACATTGGAATAGGATCAAATTGTCGTTCGGGCTGTTTTGGCCTATGATGACGGACTTTACCCTTTGGGTCCTTTTGGGAAACGACAATTGGTTGCGGATGGGAAGATCCTGGAATGCAAGGATGTGGAGGAGATGCTCCCTGACTTGAAAGAGTCCCAAAATTATAGGGAGGAATGGTAACTCCTATTGTAACAGGTATAGAACCATCTTCTTTCTTCAATATTATCCCTAAAATTTCCATAACCAAACTCAATCGACCCTTCAACTAAGTTTTCTCTTCTTTCAAGAGTTCTTATCCACAGACCAAATCATGCATGTATAGCATCAAAAATCCCATATGTTCTTTCATCTCGTCCAATTCCCCACGAAGTTGTTCCATAACTTGAATCTGATCACGGAGTTGCAAGAAGTCAATATTTGCAGTTCTGAAAAGAATATACCGAGTCTGAATAAGGATTCCCAATTATTAGTACCTTCTGAGTACCTGCTATGGATACATGAAGATGCATGAGGTGAATGAGTGGATGCAATTCCATGTTCAAACTTTTTTTGCATACAATCTTTTACATTTCTTTTTTGTGTAAAATAAACATGCTATGATGTAAGGCACAATAACATAGGTTCAAAAGTTCAGCATAACAACTGTATAATCCTCTGGATAACTACTGTATCAATATGCTGCATAATCTTAATATCACAGGGTCAAAGGTTCGGCACCTATTTCAGAATATAATGGAACTGAGTGCCATGAATAACTGTCGTATAATCCATGGCCAAGTTGAATATATCAAGATCAAAGGTCCAGAACATAATCAAATAACCATAGTCACCGACAGAACACAATGGTCACCATCAGAACATAGTCACCACTTGCACCTGTAATAATAAAGTCCCTTCCTACTCACGGGTAAAGACTAGGTCAGGGTAGGTCAAAGGTAACTCAAAATCACGGGTCTGCCTGAAAGTACTACCGCCTTACCCACAGACGTGGGTGTTGATAGTAATTCATTTGAACCTCATCCGAGTGTGGTATATGACATGAATGCACTAATCGGACCATGCCCTATAGTCATCATGTCACCACTTTATTTCTAGTGTCCTAGTGTACTCTAGCATGGATACTAGGCCTTTTACCTCAATAGTAAACCCACCCAACATGGAAAACCAGAATCCAGCATAACAGATAACTAATATAGAAAGCAATAAAATGCAATGCAAACATATGCTCATATAAGCATGTACAAATGAATAAACTGAAAGCATCAAACATAAACACCCAGAGAAAATAAAGTAAGAGCTAGGAGCGACTCCGGAATGTACCAGCAATAGGTCAACCTTTCCCCAGTGAAGTCGCTAGTTGAAATAACCGGTTGAACAATCAATTGATAATGAAATAAATGAAGTTGCCATCGAACATTTATTATCCCACATGAAGGGAAAGGTAAACATCCAGTAAACCTGAGAAGAGTGAAATAAAGTTCGAACGACCAAGAGATACGGGTAAGGGAGTCTGTTACGCAAGGTGAAGGTATTAGCACCCCATACGCCCGTAGTACTCTATGGTATCCACTCTTGTTGTTATAATCAAAGGGTTGTAAGAATCTATATCTAAGTTGTACAGGGAATGGATGCAAAAGAAAGGAGAAAAGAATGTAGGGAAAATAAAAGGTGTGCTCGTTCGGGCCCTACCTTAATGCCTATGTATCCCTTTTAAAGAATCAGAGCAGCCATAGTTCGGCTTCAAATGTTTTTATTGGTTTGTATTTTTTTAATGAACAAGATTAATTTCTCCTCCTTCCGCAACTCGACCTTTGGAGACTTACGCGTCAGCACATAAGAGAATTAACTTGTTCTTTTGAAAAGGTTTTGAAAGAAAAGCCCGTAGGCAGGAGGATTTTGTGTTGGTTGGTGTTTTCACCGTGGATAATGGCTAGTTGATCTCAAGATAGAGATTTTAGCCACTTATCCACTTATTTATGAAATAAGTCTTTGAAACTTGAACCACACCAAAGCTTAGAATGGAAGAATAATAATGTCGAGAAGAAACCTGCTTATCATTTCCCATGCTTAACAAAGGTATGACTCTCATCAATAATCTTTAAGTGTTTTGAAGTTTGCAAGAAAAAGAAGTTTTTGTTTTAATTCAAATGCAAAGGAAAGAAGAACACCTAAGGTGGACTTGCCTAAATCTATCCATAATGTTATCATACAATGGTGGTCATATGGTTGAGTTTCAAAGGGAAATCTCAATCCTAAATTGACATGCTTGGATAACAATCCTAATGTCTATCTCAACTCATCATCTATAGATGAATCAAGAAGACCTAAAGGAGCATAGCAAGAGTTTATCACCTAAAACTATGTCTATCTCGAATCATCATCTATAGTTGAATCGAGAGATCCTAAGGGAACATACTGAGGGTATATCATCTCAAAACATGCACACAAAGACGAAATCAAGCAAGCAAGCCAATAAGCTCAAGAGAACACACCTAGAGGTATCCTATCTAGGTTAGCATGCCAAAGAAAGTCTAACAAAAGTATCCTACAAGGAATATGCAATGAGAGCGAAGTCGTTATCTCAATTTCTAAATTGAGTGGCTCATCGATCAACAAGAAAAAAAGGAAAGCGATAAAATCCTATAGGGAGCATGCATTGAGAGCGAAGTCGTGATCTCAAATTTCTAAATTGAGTGACTCATCAATCAACAACCAAGGGAAAAAACACAAGCACAACACACATAGCAAATGAAGTGCGGAATGCCTGCTATAGGTCTTTAAACAGCGACTTCGAGTGCACGCTCTTTATTTCCTACTTCTCACTTCACATGATTTCTAGAAATCGAAAAATGGTGAAATGAGATAAATAAAGGAAAAATACCAAACGGATATCAATCCGTAGCGAAGTGTATCAAAACAAAGAAACCTGACGATCTTCGCGAAAGCTTCACCAATCAAAGAAAAGAGCTAGAAATCAAATGCTCGGAATAAGTATCGACGCATCATCGATGTGAAAATAAATCACAATTGAAATCTACAGCGCATCCACATATCGTACAATAAACCTGCATAAGATTCACATCTCAACAAGCAAAGTTGAATTACCAATCTCAAATATAATCGGATAATCAGAATTTAATTTCCTAAAATTAAAATTAAAAAAAATCTACAAGTTTTTATTGTTTTTATTGTTTTTATCATGTAAAAAAAGGTTCAAACAAAACTAAACAACTATCAAAATTATTTAAAAGAAAATACTAAAAGATTATACTTAAGTAGTGCAAGCCAAAACCCAAGGGTGTATACGCAATCTAGGCGCTAGGCCCAGCCAAACAAAATCCATTGGTCTGTTTTTGTAACACAAGCTATCAGGCTGCCCAAAAAAAAAAACAATTGTTATGGGCCTGGGGGTGTAGTTCATATCAAGGTCTATGATGAAGCAAAGTTTAGGCACTGAAGGCCCAACTAAGAGTCCATGATGTTATTTTTTCTACAAATGATCAGGCTCCCCAAAAACAGTGTAATGGACCTAATTTTAGAAGGACAATTCAGTCCATTAGCAAATAATGAAATCCACGGTTAAATTTATGTACGACCCAAATCTTATCAAAAAATGAAAATAATGGTCCTAAACTGCGCGTTTTTATCACACTAGGTCTTATGACCGTTCAATTCCAATGCACACATTATTTTTCTCTCAAGAAATTTGTCCCTCCACTCTTATTCAGCGCCGCTTGCAGCCACAGGACCATCGTCGGCCAACCTCTCTGTTTCGTTTCATAAGAAAATCAACACAAATCCAACCTAGGTTAAAGCTCAGAGCTCAAATTTATCCTTGGAATTCACAGAAGCTTCGTCAAATGTGCGAGATCGGGAGGTAGAAAAGACGCCCTAGGTTAAATCTGCGATTAAATCCCAACGGCGGCAAATTAAATTAAGAGACCTTAAGGAAATCATTCATGGAGGTCCATTCTAAGCTATGGTATAGAGAACATATGATGGAGAGTGGCGAACGATTCAGCTTACCTATCGGAGACACTCTGGTGGTTCTTCAATAGAGACGTCACGAAGATAGACCTAGAGGATCTCGAATTTGTAGGTAATATCACACTGTTATTTCCTTCGCCAATTTCTCTTCTTTGACTCTTTATGTATGGTAGAAATTATGATTTATTGTTGTGTGCCGAGTGCAGTTGTTGTTACAGGTTTATGATGATGATGCTTATAGCGATGCGGTGATGAAGATTGAGGGTTGCAATTTGATGCAGGTGATGAAGTGTCGAAGATGTTGATGGTAGCCTTTGTTCCAGAAGCTTGAGAGAGTTTGAAGAATAATGAAGGTGATGAAGACTAAAGATTGGGAGAGTGAATGCAGGGAGAGGAAGAAGAGAGGATTTCAGAGAATTTTTCTGGTGAGTTTTTTTGATCCTGCATATTTTTTTGAATAAGATCCTCATCAAAGGTGAGTTTTTCTGTTATATAATTATGTTATGGTTAGGAAGTTAGTATGAGCTGAATAAATTTGAGCCTTAGATCTCAATAGTTAGTTACAAGCATGAAGAGTTTGGATTGATCTGTTACAAGAGTTATCTCTTTTCTGGTTTTCTGTTAAGAAGTTTTTATTAGACTGTTAGGAGTTAGGAAGTTAGAGGGAGTTAGAATTCAGTTGGGAATTCTGCTCAGGTTTGTTATGAGGTTTATTACAAGATTTAGTTCTGGTTTTGGAAGTTGGTTATATGTTGGTTAGATGTTTCTGAAGTTAGTTATGGAATTGGTTGAGAGTTTGAGGAGTTAGTTAGAAATTCTGTTTTGAGCTGTTAGTTTCTAATTATGGTTGTCTATGAATTTTGTTATAGAATTTTGTTTTGACAGTTAAGAGAAGGGTTATGGAATAGAGGATAGTTGTAGATTTTGTTATGTTGTGAGGTTTTGTTGGACTCTATTAGGAAGTGAGCTGGTAAGTTAGTTTTGAAAACTTAGCTTGGATATTGTGGATTAATCTAATATTTATGTGAAGCTGAGCTATTTATTTGTTCTGATTTTCTTTTGTTAGCATGAGCAGCTAGGGTAAATACTATGTTATGAATCTGAGCTTTTGATTTTAGTTAGCAGTTTGTTCTTTTGATTTTTTCTGTGGACTTAATCATGGTGATGATGTTGACGAACTGCTGCTTCTTTTTTGCATATGTTTTGCAGGTTGTAAGTTTTAAGCTGTTAAAGTGGTGATGAAAGGTTTCATTTAAGGCATACGCGACAGATCGTGGCTGTTTGAAATCCTTTTTGTAATGTGAACATGGATTCTTGTGACTGATGCAATAGGTTTTGTGTGTGTTATGTAAGCCTTGTTAGTGCCCAATTTAGTAGCAGGTGGACGATTTTATGTTGATTGGATCCGTTCTTGTTAATACACCATTTGTTTGGGTCTGTATTGATTTAGAAGATTAGGCTTAGGACTAAATTTCCATGTAAATCTTATAAATGACTTGTAATGTATTTTGGAACTTGAATGTTCTTTGAAATATTTGGATGGATCTTGACTTTTGGTTTACGGACTTTGATGTAATATATTCATGAGTTGGATTGAAATTGTCACTTTTTATGGAATTTTGAATGGTTGAAAATGTATATGTTCTAGTTCTTGATTTTGTAATAGCCACGGTTGAATCAAGAAAAAATGCCTTGAATTAATTCACTTGTATTTGAATTTATTCTCTTGTGCTTACATATTCTCAAAATGTATCTTGAATGAATCACGATCTCTTCCTTAAACACAAGTTCAAAATCTTCTTTTTGTACCTCAAACATATTCCAAATTTTAAGCAAAGCGAACTGATGAATCACTTGTATTATGAGTACATGAAAACCAGGAAAATTATCCACAAGTCTTGTAACATCGCTTGCATATATATTGTTCTTTCATTTGAAATGAGCCATGAATTATTTCTTGCACATTTAGAAATTTTGATTCTCTTGATAAACCCTTAACCCCTGATTTCAATTCTCCATAATCAAATTATCTTGCAATTCGGTCCACCATTCATATTAACTTGAAAACCACTGACCTCATAACAAAGTTGATGTCCTTGAGGAAACCTAGGACTTGACGTATAGAACACCATAATAAAACTCTAATCCACACTTTACTGCTTGTAGAAGTAACCAAAATAATCAGAAGAAATGAGCTTTTATTGGATGCGAACACCTTAACCTCAATTAATAAAACACCACTTTTAACTGGTTCTCCAAGAAAGTTAAGTGAATTAATCTCGAGCTGTATTAAAACCTTCTATTCCATGTTCATCTTAAATCAATCCTCATATGGAACTCGAACGTTCATGACAAGTTGAATCTCAAGTAACTTCAAATGGCGTGCTTGATCAATGAACCCATAGACTCAGAATTAAATCTCAACTCCCAAATGCTTTACCTCCTAAGCCCAAATTTAACTAGAAAAGCAACTTTGAAACATGATACACATACCTCTAATTGATGAAGGTAAGGAATAGATTATTCCACTGTATCAATGCCATAATCAACCTCTGGGAGCTTTAACAACTAATGCACCTTTGGATTCTGAAAGATAGTTTTAATAAAACCTCAATGGAATCAATACTCTTGTCGAAACCCTTATCCCACAAAATAGGTGTTGTACCCCAAAATTTGCCCTCTCATTTTATCAACATTTCTCATCACAAGGCTCCTTGAACTCCAGACAAGATTAGGGTTTTGCACTGCTCAAGACATCTCCTTGCACTGTTGACCTAAATTAGGGTTTGAGCTTGCACAGAGATTTTTGGACTTTCAATACTCAATATGATTTTCATGCTTCATGTTGGGCTCATAAGTTTGTCCATACCAAGTTTCAAGCCTTGAATCAAATTTTTGCCCAGTCAATTGGACAGTTGACCTAGAAATCAGCTGTATTGGGGAAAAAGTCAATTGTGGCCAATTTACAGTCAAACCCCATGAATTTTGACCCACATCAACATTATGAACTCACGTGAATCATTTGATCAAGTTTGGACCACAACTCCACAAGAAATTTGATCAGATCACCAGAAGGGCAAAATGGACATTTTCAGGGTTTTGACTGCACAAAAGCAATTTCAAACCTTTTGACCTAGCCAATGGCAAATTAGGCTCAACCATAGACTCAAAGACTCAATGGCATCATTTTGACCTATTCAACAAGATCAAAAGACCTCAATTGCATTGGATTGACAGATGAATTTTTCAGTCAACTGATCAAAATTTGACTGTACACTGAAAAGTTAAACTTTGACTTTTTGGTCAAAATCAAGTGCCAAGCGTCATTTTTCATCAAGATGTGTCAAAACGTGAAACTTGTTCATCAAGAAACCCATTTTTCCAAATTAGGGTTTGAAATTGAAAATTTTCATAACTTAGAATTTTTCTAAGTTATGAAATTTTCTTAGTTTTTCCTAACTTTGCCCAACTTTTTCACCATGATGCAATTGGATTAAAACAAAACTTTCAACATTAAAGTTGTAGTCCTCCACAAAGTATACAACTTTGATTCACAAAGTTTTCAAAAAAGAAGCTTGTATCTCAAGTTATGATTTTTGGAACAAGGATCCCTAAAACTTTTAACTTGGTGAAATTTTGCCCTAGTTTAGGCAGGATTATGACCTATCTTCATGGCCATTTTTCACATAGTTCCACTTGGAATCTCAAGTTTCATTTTAAATATGGATTATATAGCATGTTGCAAGCTTTCCAAAATGTCCAAGAACTCCTCAAACACATTTGTGGTTAGGGAGAATCGAAGGCTTAAAGTTGGAAAAAACTCACTTTTCATCCATGGCATATTCATGTTCATCCAAGTTGCAATTTCAAGTCAGCATGCTTTGCACTAGATTACAGGCCTCTAAACCACTTCACACTCAATAGTTAAATGCAAATCCATTAGTCTAAGCCATTGTTTTGGTCATTTGGATATTGTACACAAAATTAAGCCTTAAGTAGAAAAAGGTACATTTCCATTTTTGCTTAAATGTGCTTTATGTCAAACCACAATCTTTGAGCATTGGTCCATGATCTCTTGTAGCTAATCAAATCCACAAATTAGAGGGGCCAAGGGCAGAGGTTACAAGGTGTTAGATAGCATGTACAGGCCTGTTACATATCACTTCCACATTTTGCTTCAAAAATAAGAAACTTGTCCAAAACATGAGAACTTGAACACCAGCCAAGATAAACTTATGCAAACAGTTTGAACATCTTTCTCACACCCCTTTGAGTCAGAAACACGATTGCTTGAGCCTCTAAACACCCCATAGCCAGAAATCACCTTCCATTGGCAAAATAGGGCAGAACCTGCAACTTGAGTTCCATAGCTCAATTGGCTCGTGCGTTTTGCCCCAAGTTGCTTCAAACACCTTCCATTCAACTCATCCAAGCTATCCCAAACCTCAAACACTAATTGTAACTCCATTCACAGAGTTTGCCATTTCAATTTTGAGCTTGTGCAGTTTGAGTTCTATAGGCTGATTCAAGTACATTCAAGGCAAGCAGGCTATTGGAGAAGGTCAGGTGAGGTTCAAGAAAGCTCCCAGGCATCTCAAGCCTTGTTGAAAAGCTCTACATTGCCCTACACGAACTCAGCTGAAACAGGTTTTTGTCCACTTCCTATCTCTCTATTTAGGAACGTTTAGCCTTATGTTTGTGAATAAGAAATGTAGTATTCATTGCCATGAAGTTGTACATATGCTCAGTTTTCATTTATATTAAGCATGCTAAGAGAATTTCATCCATGAACATACTGAAAAAACTAGGTTAGATTTTAGGGCCAGAGAAAGTCTCTCTGGTCTTTGAGAGTTAAAACAAGTTGTTCATATGGTTGGAATCGTCTTGAAATGCTCTACAAGTTTGATGTTATGTGTTTTTGCAATAGAGCTCGTATACAGGATCTGGTGGTTGTACAGGGCGCGCGCGCATTTTCAAAAATCTGAAGGTTGAAGATGAAGTGGTGGGCTGGGCTTGGCCTGGCTCACTATTGACACCCCCCTTTTTCCCTTTTTGCACCCCTGACCCAATTTCTTGTTATTTTATATTTCTGAATTTTCATTTTCATTTCTGACTTTATTTATTTATTCCCAAATATAAAAATTACTCAAAAATATTTTCATAATTTTTTCACATTTATTTTGCATTTTATTTTTATTTTTCTAGCATAAAAAGCAATTTAATTACTTTTATCTTATTTATTAAAACTTGTAAATAATATATAAATTATACTTTAATTTTTTTTATATTATTTTTAATCACTGAAAATATTATTCTAAATATAATTTATTTTTGTATATATTTTATTTATTGTACATATTTAATATAATATGCATATATATACCCTTATTTTATTATATATTTAGAATAAAAATATAAAATATTACACTTTTATTTTTATTATCAAATATACTTAATAAATACTTTTTTCTAAACATATTTTATTTTTTCACATATACTATTTTATTTTTATTGCATATAAATAAAATAATCAATATATTTACTTTCTTAAAGAAAATTAGGGTTTTACCCTTAACCAAATAAAATTAATCTTTTTATTTATTTCTTTATTTTTTACATTAAATATTTTTACATACATAAATAAACAAAAACCTTTTTTTTGCATAATTCATATTATTTGATATATTTATTTATTTTTGTTTATTTAAATATTGTCCATTTATTATTTATGCATTTGAATTCAATTTGGATGTAATAGTAAATTAGGGTTTATATTTCTTGTCAAATACCCCCCCATTCAAAGATTGTATCCCCATCCCCATAATCATGTTGTAATAGCTTAGACTTTTAATTATCGCACTTTACGCTTTCAATTATGCCATGATTAGAGAATTAGGGTTTGTATGCAAAAATCCAAATCAACAAGTAGCTTGACCTAATAAAAGACAAAAATGCATGAAAATCAAGCACAGTACACACTTGCACCCCTAGGGTTACAATCCACTTGTTGCCTTAAAAATGGGTCATGTTATGCATGTTGGGTACTTTGGCAAAACAAAAATAAAACAAAAGATCATAGTCCCTCGATGACGCTATCTTGGTTGCCTACACAAAATGATCAAGTCCCTCAAAAAATTTCCAAAGATACTTAACACAATTGCTATCATGGTCTATACGATGACTCGCGTCTGTCTCGTTTAACATCCTAACACAAGGTTGTTCACCAAATGCAATGGTGAAATGACACTGTCAAAAGGGTTAAAAACATTAGGAAAGATATTTGAGTAAAATAGGGTAGATAGCTCTTAGTTACTTGATCAAAGCTTGCAAAAGCATCCTTGCTATCTTCAAACACACTTTACAACACAATTTCAAAACATTTCCCAAATCAAACTTTCAAACATTGAAATCTTTTCAAAAAGACAATACATCTTTGTATACATTCAAACAAGAATCATTACAAAGGTTGCCACAACGATGGCCTCTTTTCAAAACATCTTTCAAAACCACACACAAAGCACCATTTCAAACAATTGAAAAGCAAAAGCAAGTGATCTAAACAAGTAACTAAGAGCCCATGGATAACCATGGATGAAAAGGGTGCTTGCACCTTCCCTTTTCATAATCTACTCCTTGAACCCAAGAAAACATCTCAAAGGTCTTTCCTGTGCTTTTTGACCTTTCCTTAGGATAAAATAAAAATTTGGTGGCGACTCTTGCTAAACCGAAACATTTGCAAACACAAACGTAAAACCTCAAGTCAGTTCTCCCACCGTATCACAGAACTGGCGACTCTGCTGGGGAATTATCTAAAAGTGGAGTAACCTTAGGGTTTAGATCACCTTTGCATGCTTATCTTGTTTACTTTGATTGCTTTACATTTTGTTCTCTTGTTTGGGTTTGAATCCTCCACCCGGATTTTTTGGGGAAACATTCATAGGTAAATAGCAATACGTTGTGGAAACTATGCGGGGTATACCGACATGGTTGAAGCAATAGCTATATTAGTGCGACATATTTGTGAGTACTGGTATCCTTTGAGTCAATCAAAGAGAATACGGGGCCGCTGAGTGATGTCATGAAGCACTAATGAACTCTTAGAACCTTACTTGACCATCTTGGACTTATTTGGGGTAGTGAGATGACCGGCTTTGGTGCAGTCCGAAGTTGGTAGATACTCGATACTACACTCATTGAGGGTTGTTTTCTTAGAATATTTTGGTCTCCAGTTAAGTGGCTAAACTGAAATAATGAACACAGAAAATAATCCAGTGATATTGAGCTCCTTAGAACTCGATTACTATTTATAGGACAGGTTGAGCCAACCAAATTCAAGAGGGTACTTACCTATGAAACCCCATGCAAGCCTGAAACCAGGATCTTGTGTGACTTGTTTGTACATATGCTTGTGCATACATCATGGACATCATAAAGCATCATATGCATCCACTAACCATTTCAAGGGTTTGGATTTTCATCTTTGTTCTTGTTTTGTAGGTCATGGAATCTCTTCGCAGGAAAACAATTCAGGTCAAACTTGTGAGAATCCCTCCTCAACTCAAGGAGCTTACTTCCAAGATTCCAAAGAATTCTCTCTTCAGTGAAAGACATGGTAGACTTCTCAACTTGGTCAACTCCAACATTGAAGAAGATATGGTGAAAGTCCTCTTCCAGTTCTTTGACCCCCTACACCATTGTTTCACATTCCCTGATTACCAACTAGTACCTACTTTGGAGGAATTTTCTCAACTCCTGAGGATTACTATTCTCCATCAACTACCCTACAACGGTACGGAAAGAGAACCAAAGCCTGAATATGTTGCTCAAGCCTTACACTTGCAACCATCTGATATCAAGGATCATTGGGAAACTAGAAGTGGTGTCAAGGCTTTCTTGGCAAAGTTTCTGTTTGAGAAAGCACAAGAGTGTTGGAATTCTCTAGATCTACAAGCCTTTGAGGAGATTGTGGCACTTCTTATCTATGGGTTGGTCTTGTTCCCAAACCTTGATCAGCTTATAGACGTAAATGCTGTCAATATTTTCATATCTCGGAATCCTGTGCCTACATTGCTTGGGGACATCCTACACTCATTTTACACACGAACAATGAGGAAAAGAGGTGTTCTCATGTGCTGTAATCTCTTCTAGTAAGGTGGTTTATTTATCACCTTCCCCAATCAATTTTGAAGAATGAGCAGGGTTTAAGGTGGTCACAACGGTTGATGACCCTCACACATTCTGATGTTCATTGGTGTTCTCGGTCCAGAGAAAATTTCATCATCATTGATTTTTGTGGAGAATTCCCTAATGTCCCACTACTTGGCATTAGAGGAGGCATTACCTATAACCCCTGTTTAGCTCTAAGGCAGTTTGGATATGCCCGGAGAGATGGCCCTCATGATATGTTGATTCCTGACTTAGTTTTTGACTTCAACAATGATGCGCAAGGACTTCGAAGAAGGTTTATTTGAGCTTGGAGGATGCCCAACAAAGTGGATAGTAAGACACTGGGACACAAGAATTCCATCCCCCTTGAGCCTTATCTCAAGTGGGTACGAACCCGCGCCCATAGTCTTATGATGCCTTACCCTCACATTTTGCCTATGATCAAAGAGCCTGTTATGGAAGGAGAGGTTCCATACACCCTCCTACATCCAGACATGCCAACGTCATTGGAAGAATTGCAAAAGAGTTGGATACAACTCAAGTAAGAGCGGAACACTTTTGAAGCCAGCTTCTATGCCAGTGAGAAGAAGGTCTTGGAGCTTACTCACCGACTTCACGAAGAGGAGACTCTTAACACTTACATCGCACCAAAGAGGATGCGCAACGTCTTTTTACATTAAGAAGCTTTATAATATTTTTCCCATGGGGCATTTATGTACTAACAAATTTCTTCTTATTAATATGACGTGTGTTCTTTTTGTTTGAAACAAATTTGAATTTTTGAATCCTTGAATGCATTACATGAATAACATATCATTCATCATATGCATAAACAGGTCTTCACACCAGGTTTCCTTATCTTTCTGATGTTTATTTCAGCGAGATGGATATAGAGCAGACGGTTAAAGATCTGCAAGCACAGAATTCGCAATTCCAACAACTCCTCATGACCTTCGCAAAGGGTCAAGAGGATCTTAAAGCACTGTTAGAGAAAGAGAAGGAACCAGAAAAGAAGAAAAAGAAAAGAATTGGTGTGGCCACTATGGGAAGGAGATTTGAGCATCAAGCTAGGAGAGTTCTGGAATTCCCCTCGACGTCTGACGAAGGGGTTGGTAAAGGAAAAGGAGTTGCAATGCCCTCCAAATATGAAGCTGAAGAAGAAGAAGAGGGAGAGGGTGAAGATTACTCTGAACAACAATACCCTCCGGCGGATGATAAGTATAAAAATCTTGAGGATCGGTTGGCAGCCATGGAGTTGCAAAGGGTACCTGGGTTAGATTTTGAAGAACTAGGGTTGGTTGCTGGAATCGTCATTCCTCCTAAGTTCAAAGTACCTACATTTGCTAAATACGACGGTTTGTCCTGTCCAAAGATGCATCTGAGATCCTACATCAGAAAGATCCAACCTCACTCTTCTGATAAGGATCTATGGGTCCACTTTTTTCAAGATAGCTTGTCGGGTATGCAATTGGACTGGTTCTATCAACTTGAGAGATCTGATGTTCATAACTGGGAAGATTTGGCTGATGCTTTCTACCGACAATACCAATATAACACAGATTTAGCGCCTACTCGTACTCAGCTACAGAGTATGGTATGGCCTCTAATGAGGTATTTAAAGAGTATGCCCAGAAGTGGCGAGATTTGGCTGGAAGGGTGCAGTCACCATTGTCGGATAGAGAGCTGGTTGACATGTTTTTAGAGACCCTGTCAGGTCCATTCTTCAATCACTTGATAGGGAGCTCATCTGCAGGGTTCACCGAATTAATTCTGACCGGTGAAAGGGTCAAAGCTGGCATTAAGAGCGGTAAAATTCAGAAGGATGCATCCGCTTCCACTGCTATTAAGAAGACATTCCCAGCCAAGAAGGAAGTTTCTGCTGTTCACACCTAGAGAAATCAAGGGAGAATAGAGCGCCGACCCCGGTGGGGGCTGTGATGATCCATAACTCCTCAGCCGATCAACCTCGAAGCAGTCAACCAAAAGCTAACCAGCAAAGGGTAGAAAGGCCACAACGGCAATTCACCTGGATCAATATGACATCGGCTCAGGTCCTCCCTCACCTGTTAAAGCTGAACCTTACCAACTTGAAAGAAGCGCCGAAAAACCCAAATACCTCTTCTCCCTATTATCATTCAAATGCAAAATGTGCATACCACTCGGACAGTGTAGGGCATGATACCAACAACTGTTGGGCTCTTAAAAACAAGATCCAATATTTGATAGATGCCAAGGAGGTAGAGTTTGATGCCCCCGAAAAACCTAATGTGATATCCGCTCCTATGCCAAAACATGGTCATAATATCCATGCTATTATGGAAGATCTTCATGTTACCATTGTTGATGACCTAATGACTCTATTGCCGATGATTAAAGTGAATCTGTTGAAAGCCGGGATATTCCCAGGCTGTGAAAAAGATTGTTACTTCTGTTCAACCGTGCAATCCGACTGTCCACTATTGAAATCAGGCATCCAATGCCTGATGGATACTCAAGAGATCCTCTTTCAGAAAACTCTTGTTGCTACTATCACTCATGTTACTCCTGCTACCTTTGTTACTCCAATCAATGAAATTGCTATAATCACCATTTCCGACAATCTTTCCAAGACCTGCAAAAGGCCTGTTAAGATTACGCCTGATCCGAAGCTTGTACCGCTAAAGATTACCATGTCGGGGCCTATCCCATATAAGTCCAACAAAACGATACCATGGAATTATGGAGGAGAGATCTTCTACCATGGTGTCAAGCAGATTGAATCAGTCCAAGAGAATTCCGATGAAGAAATTCCTAACATAAGGAATATTGCGGGAACAAGTAAGATAACTCGTAGCAGAAGAATCTTCTCTCCGGAGATTGCTCCTCCACGAGCAGTCTTTGGACCCTCAAGTGCTCCTGTGCATGTCAAGATATATGTGTGAAGTCCGGTTATTGAAGAAATTGATGCTCCTGAAGCTATACCCTTTATTGTTACTGCCGATAAAGGTAAGGGGATCCAAGAAGCACCCGTCAGGACGAGGGCTCAGACTTTGGTTATCCCCGAGACCACCCAAAACGAGATGGAGGAAATCTTAAAGATAATTAAGAAGAGTGACTATGATGTTGTAGAGAAGCTGGGGCAAACCCCTTCAAAGATCTCTATGCTAGCTCTATTACTCTGCTCTAAGGCTCATGCCAAAGCCTTGATCAAATTTCTGAAGACGGCACACGTGCCTCAAGAAACTTCTGCAGATCAGTTTCAAGAGTGAATGGCTACCCCTACAGCCGACAATGGTCTTGGTTTCTCTGATACTGATTTGACCCCTAAGGTAAGAAAGCATAATGATGCGCTGCATGTCTCGGTAGAGTGCAGGGGGACCATACTTGCTCATGTTCTGGTTGATACCGGTTCATCTTTAAATGTTGTACCAAAGAAAGCATTGGACAGATTGGACTGTGAGGGTTTGACCCTAAAGCCCAGTAATATCATTGTTAGAGCCTTCGACGGTTCTAAGAGGATGGTTCACGGAGAAGTGGACATTCCAATCAAAGTGGGTACAGAAATTTTCAACTCTACATTTTATGTGATGGACATCCGTCCTTCATATTCATGCTTGTTGGGAAGGCCATGGATCCACAACGCTGGGGCAGTCACTTCTTCTCTACACCAGATGCTAAAGTACCCAGTCCAGGGTAAGATCATAACAGTTCATGGTGAGGAGGAGTATATGATAATCCACCTTAACTCTTTCCGCTACATGGAGTTAGATGGTGAATTCATAGAAACACCTTTCCAACACTTTGAAGAGGTTTCTCCTGAAGTCGCGGTAGCCAAGACAATGATTGATGAACCTATCATTACCAAGCATGTGTCCCAGATGTCATCCCTTAAAGATGCGGAGGCTGTAATCAAGGAGGGAGGAAGTACAGTGTGGGGTCAGCTACCAGATTTTCGTCACAAGACAGACAAGTTCGGATTGGGTTTCACTGCTGCTAGCCAGAAAGCTGTGCGTCGCTCCAGGGCTGGAGGACCACCCTTAAAAATCACTCACCGCAAAGTTCATGCTCTAGAAGATGATGATGAAGAAGGCAACTTTGAGGATTGGATCTTTCCAACCATTGAAGGAGGACTGAACAACTGGGAGGCGAAAGACTTCGTTCCCATTACTTTCATCAATTAGTCATTTATCTTTTGAACATTTTATGTTGGTCTGTAATAACTTTTAAACAATTTGTACACTATTTTGCCTTGTGCCTTTCCCGGGACATACATGTCCATTTGTAAGGGTTTTGATTCTTCATTTTCATATGCCATTTTTAATGAATCGTGGACGTTTTCATCTATAAACTTTTGTGTTCATTTTCTTTCCTTTTACATTTTATTTTGTTTAAGGATGGCTATCCCTTACACACACCCACACTCACAAAATGCAGGTACCTATCCACTCCGGATTCCATGGGTGACTATTCTGCTTTGGCCTTCAGTGACTCTGAAGATTTGGTCAATCATGCCGAGTACGAAGGTGATGAAAACTGTGAAGTGCCTGGAGAGTTAGCTAGACTTTTGCAACAAGAAGAAAGGGCTATTCTGCCCCATGAAGAGTTGTTAGAGACTATCAATTTGGGTACTGCTGAAGACAGAAAAGAGGTTAAAGTGGGTGCCAACCTGGAGCCAAGTGTCAAAGAGCGCTTAGTTCAGCTGTTGAATGAATATGTTGAGATCTTTGCCTGGTCCTATGAAGACATGTCGGGAATGGATACAGATATTGTGGTTCACCGTCTCCCTACAAGAGAAGATTGTCCACCAATCAAACAGAAAGTCCGCCGAATTAGGCCCGACATGTCTGAAAAGATCAAAATTGAGGTGATGAAACAGTTCAATGCTGGCTTTCTGGCTGTTACCTCCTATCTATAATGGGTTGCTAACATTGTGCCCGTGCCTAAAAAGGACGGCAAAGTCATAATGTGTGTGGACTACAGAGACCTAAATAGGGCTAGCCCTAAGGATGATTTTCCACTACCACACATTGACATCTTGGTTGACAATACAGCTCAACATAAGGTATTCTCTTTCATGGACGGATTTTCAGGGTACAACCAGATCAAAATGGCCCCCGAAGACATGGAGAAGACTACTTTTGTTACGCAGTGGGGTACCTTCTGCTATAAAGTGATGCCATTCGGACTGAAGAATGCTGGGCCAACCTATCAGCTAGCCATGGTAGCTTTGTTTCATGACATGATACATCATGACATTGAAGTCTACGTAGATGATATGATAGCCCGTTCACAAACAGAAGAAGAACACCTCGACCATCTGCAAAAGTTGTTTGTCAGGTTAAAGGAATATAAGCTCAGACTAAACCCTAGTGTTGTACCCCAAAATTTGCCCTCCCATTTCCTCAACATTTTCTCATCACAAGACCTTTGAAGGTCAAGATCCAATTAGGGTTTCCTCTGCTCAAGACTTCTCCTTGCACTGTGGACTCAAATTAGGGTTTGTGTTTGCCTAAAGATGTTTTGACCTAAAATTCCTAAGATGACTTTCATGCTTCATGTTGGACTCCCAAGTTTACCTATACCAAGTTTCAAGTCTTGATTCCAAGTTTTTCCCAGTCAATTGGACAGTTGACCTAGAAATCAGCTATATTGGGGAAAAAAGTCAACTGTGGCCAATTGACAGTCAAACCTCATGAAATTTGATCCACATCAACATTATGAACTCACATGGACCATTTGATCAAGTTTGAATCACAATTCCCCAAGAAATTTGATCAGATCACCAAAAGGGCAAAATGGTCATTTTTAGGGTTTTGACTGCACAAAGGCAATTTTTGACTGTTTGACCTAGCCAATGGCAAACCAAGCTCACATATGGACTCAAGGACCCCATGGAATTATCTTGACATGTTCATCAAGCTCAAAAGATCCCAAGTGCACAAGATTGACAGTTGAATTTCCCAGTCAATTGATCAATTTTGACTGTATACTGAAAAGTCAAACTTTGACTTTTTGGTCAAAATCAAGAGTCAAGATTCATTTTTCATCAAAACATGCCAAATTATGAAACTTGTTCACCAAGAAATGTCAAAATGCAAATTAGGGTTTGAAAATGGAATTTTTCATAACTTAGAATTTTTCTAAGTTATGGAAAACCCTAATTTTTTCCCAACTTTGCCCCATCTTTTCACCATGATCCATTTGGATTCAAACAAAAGTCAAAACATGAAAGTTGTAGCTTGTTGCAAAATCTACAACTTTGATTCACAAAGTTTTCTCATTTGAAGCTTGTATCTCAAGTTATGATTTTTTGAATAAGGGCACTAAACCATCTTTTAACTTAGTGAAATTTGACCTATTTTGACAAGGTTTTCTACCCTACTTCAAGGCCACTTTTCATACCCTTCCACTTGGAATTTCAAATTGCATTTCAAAGATGGATTGTAGTACACATTACAAGCTTTCCAAAATGTCCAAGAACTCATCAAACAACCTCATAACTTGAGAGATTCGAATTTCACAAGTTGGCAAAAATTCACTTTTGTTCTTCATCAAGACATGTTCACAAATTTGCAAATTTGAATTCAGTTTGCTTTATGCTTAATTACAGGTCCTTGAACCAATCCATACTCAATAATTTAATGCATATTCAATGTGTTAAGGTCATGTTCTTTGTGTTCTAACATTGCATGATGGTTTAATCCTAAACTAGATAAAGTGGAATTTCCATTTTTGAAAAGTTTAGCTTTATGTCAAGTTTGTAATCCAACAAGTACAAAGAAGATCTGCTTAACACAAGATTATGGGCATAACACACTGATCAATAGGAGTTGATGCAGCACATTAGGGGGTCCTATACTGACCTAGAACACCAATTTGCTTTTGATAGCTTAAGTGTGAAGAAAGGTCCATAACATACGCTATCTCTCATATCAGCAAAAGAACACAGCACAAAAGATATCAAACACATTCCATAGACCACATTGAAGTTTTTGCTCGAGCCATTTGCCTTTCAAACCCTCTCCATCTCAGAATCATCCTCAAACTGCACAAACAGGGGTGCCCCTGCAGTTTGAGTGCAATCTCTCATTCCCTTCAAACATTACTGTCCAAACCTGTTCCTCTACCTTCCTTACAACATATACAAGCTATCCAGAAGCTAAGGCACGATCTGTAGTTGCTCTAACCACTTCCACCATTTTCACATCTTTGACTTGCAGGTGAAGTTCTATAGCTTGATACAAGAAGTTTCAAGACAAAGTGAGCATTGAAAAAGCATCCCTGGACTTCAAGGAAGCTTTTCCAATCATTACATTGCACTGAAAGTCTCTCATTCTCCACATAGAAGTTCAACTGCACAGGTAAAAGTTTGAATTCGTATCTCTCTTATTAGGCATATTTAGTCTTAAGTTTGTGAAGAAACAAAGTCCTACTCATAGCCCTGAACATGTACATAGCTTTACTTTTCATTTCTTTTGTCTGAGTGAAGAGAATTTGAGCTCTGAAAATGGTAGAAAAACTAGGTCAGAAAAGAGGGGGAGAGAAATTCTCTCTCATCTTGGAGAGATAGGTCATGTTCTTTATATGGTTGAAACCGTCTCTTAATGCTCTACACTTTTCATGTTATGAGTTTTGCTTGAAAGTCCAGGAATCCAGAGTTAGAAAACGCGTGTTTCGTGTGAAGAAAGCTGTACAGAGGTTGAAGAAGAAGTGATCTGGGCTGGGCCTGGATTTGTTTCCTTTTCACACCCCATTTTTTGGTTTACACCCCCCTGAGCCCATTTGTTTATTTTTCAACATTTTTGACTTTTTCTTTTTGGGTTGACTTTGTTTATTTTTTCTCATGCCATTAAAATTTTTAAAATATTTTTTCCATCATTTTTTGTATTTATGGCATATTTGTTTGTTTATTTCTTTTATTTATATACAAATATATATACACTATTATTAAAATAAATAGAAAATAATGTAGATACATTTTTATTTTTATTTTTACTTTCTGAAAATATTTCACACAAAAAAATACTTTTATTTATTTTATTAAAATATTAAATAAATATTTATTTTGTATAATACTCATTTAGGGTTTAATATATATATATACATGTTTATTAATATATTTAAGATAAAAATATAAAATACTTGATTTTCTTCATTTTTATTAATATTTGATACAAAAATACTTTTTTTCACAAAATACTTCATTTTATTTTATTTTTGTACATAATAAATAAATAGTAGAATTAAATTAAATAATAATACTTTTTATATAAAAATTAGGGTTTTTCACCTTAAGTCCAAAATACTAAAAAATAAATACATTTTTATTTTCTTTTTTCCTTTTACATAAATATTTTCTCATACACATAAAAAACTTTCTTTTTTTACATTTCACATATTTATTTTATTTAAATTATGCAATTTATTTACCATGCAAATATCCAATTGTTGTAATAATTTAGATTTAAGTTCTTGTCAATATCTCCATTTGAACATTTGTACCCCCCTTCCCATATTTGGTTTTGTAATAGCTTAGTAATTTTAATTTCGCACTTTATTGCTTTCTAAATAATAACATGCTAGAATTAGGGTTTGTATGCGAAAAAAAACGATAAAAAATAGTTTGACCTAATACAAGATAAACAAGCATGAAAATGGACACACAAATCACACTTGCACCCCCTAGGGTATTCCACTTGTTGCCTTCAAATAAATGGGCCATGTTGTATGTTGAACATCTTTGGGCAAAGCAAACAGTTTGAATGATCATAGTCCCTCGATAAAACTTTTCAAAACAAACAAAACAAATGATCAAGTCCCTTAGAGAAATTGCCCAAAGACATTTAACGTCGTTACAATTATGGTCTAAACGATGACCCGCGCCTGTCCCTTTCACATCCTAACACAAGGTTGCCCACCAAATACAATGGTGGTGCAAACTTGTTAAAAGGGTTAAAACATAACAATAATCTTTTTGAGAAATTTAGGAGTAGATAAACTCTTAGTTACTTGAATCAAACTTGCAAAACAAAACACTTGCCTATTTTCTAAAACCACACCTCACATCACTTTCAAAACACCTTTCAAAAACAAATGAAAACCTTTTCAAAAGACATACATCTTTGTATACATCCCCACATGGATCATTACAAAAGTTTGCCACCACATTGGCCTCTTTTCAAAACATTTTCAAAACCCACACACTCAAGCACCATTTAAAACAATTGAAAACAAAAGGCAAGTGATCTAAGCAAGTAACTAAGAGCCCATGGATAACCATGGATAGAAAGGGTGCTAATACCTTCCCTTTCTATAATCTACTCCCCGAACCCAAGAAAACATCTCAAAAGGTTTTTGCTGTGCTTTTTAACCTTTCCTTAGGATAAAATAAAAAGTCGGTGGCGACTCTTGCTAACCGCAACATTTGCGAATACAAACGCAAACCTCAAGTCAGTTCTCCCACCGTATCACAGAACTGGCGACTCTGCTGGGGACTAAGCTTTAAAGTGGAGTAACCTTAGGGTTTAGATCACCTTTGTTTTCAATTGTTTGCTTTGTTTGCTTTTATATTTGTGGGCTTTGCATCGGAGTTTTATAGATCCTAACCCGGATCTGGGAAAAACCCTTTTTAGGTAGCATAATCTGTGAGGGACCTGTCCGGCGTAGACCGACATGGGTGAAGCAGTGGCTACGTTGGTGTGGCATCTTAGTCTGTACCTATATCCCTTGTGTTGTAACGGGGAGAATATAGGTCTTCTAAGGGGTCATTAAACACCAACCAACCTTAGAACCCTAAATTGACCAACTTGGCTATTAGGACAGTAGCAGTATGCTACACTCATTGAGGCTAAACTCTCGAGATGGTTCTGGCCGCGAGAAAAGATTGCGATGCTGGAGTTATGACCGATTGAGGGTAGCCAATGATTTGAGATCCTCTAGAACCCGGTTACTTTTGATAGGACAGGTTTTAACCAACAAAACCAAAAGAGGGTAATACCTGAAACTCATGCTGGCCTGAAACCTAAGGGTGTCTTGTGTGACTTGTGTGCTTTATTTGCCTATGTGAATACTTGTGATGTGCTTCATCATAGCATCATGCCATCATACCATTGCATGCATAAAAAGCTAACCCATTTCAAAGACAAAAAGGTTTCATCTTTGCTCTGTTTTGTAGGACATTATGATGCCCGTGCGTAGAAATACTATCCGGTTCAACTTTGTTCGTTCACCTGAGTTGCTTGATGAGTTGGTTAGCAGAATTCCAAACACTACCTCCTTCATCAACAGACATGGTTCTCTCCTTGGCTTGATCACTGCAAAATGGGACCAACAACTGATAAGTGTTCTGACCCAGTTTTATGACCCTCTGCATCACTGTTTCACCTTTCAAGACTTCCAGCTGGTTCCTACCCTGGAAGAGTTCTCTTATCTGCTTGGGATCCCTGTCCTGGAACAAACTCCATTCACTGGTTTGGAAAAGACTCCTAGGCCTGAAGAGATTGCTGCAATTCTCCCCTTGACCAAAGAAGAGGTATTGTCCAACTGGGAAACTAGAAATGGGATCAAGGGCTTTTTGGTCAAATTTCTGGTTGGCAAGGCTAATGATTTCTGGAATGACTTGGACTTCAAAGCATATGAAGATGTTCTGGCTCTTTTGATCTATGGTCTGGTATTGTTTCCCAACCCTGACACCTTCATCAGTATCCATGTCATAAGAATCTTCATGTCTCGAAATCCGGTACCCACTCTCTTGGGTGACATTCTACAACAACTCCATGCTCGTACTGCTCGAAAACGGGGAACTCCGTGGTGTTGTGCTCCTTTGCTGGTAAGGTGGTTTATTTCGCACCTTCCTAAGTCCGTGCTGAAGAATGAAGAAGGAAAAGGTTGGGCTCGGAGGTTAATGTCTCTCACAGATAAGGATATCACTTGGACTCTCAGAGGTTTGGATGAGGTAGCTGTTATCGACCGTTGCGGAGAATACCCTAATGTCCCGTTGATTGGTATCCAAGGAGGAATCTCTTACAATCCGTGTTTAGCTCTCCGTCAGTTTGGAAGAGCCAGAGGAGATGGGCCTCATGAAATGCTGGTTCCTCACTTCCATTTTGAGTTTCAGGCAGGCAGTGACAAACTACGCCAGGGATTCATTAGAGCTTGGGACAGAATCCACAAAGCTGACCCACATGAGTTAGGACCAAAGACTTCTTTACCATTGGAGCCCTATTGCAAATGGGTCCGCATCCGTGCTCAGAAGTTAGGTATGCCGTACGAAGCTGTCAGACCAATCATCCTTGAATCTCCCGATGAAGATGGGGTTCCTCCAACTGTCCTCCCTCCTCAGATACCTACTGATTTTGACACCATGAAGAGATCTTGGGCACAGCTAAAGGAAGAACGGGATTTCTATCGGGAGAAGTTCAACGAGCAGGAAAGGAAGGTCCAAAGGCTGACTAAGCAATTGGAGGAAGAACGTGTCCTGAACAACTACATCAGCACTGAGAGGAGGAGGCCATGGGAGCATTGATGAGCTTTGATTATTTCCTTTTGTAGTTTTATTTCCTTTTCCATATTTTTCATTCCTGTAATGCCTAAGGGCAAATTGTTGAACAATTAAAAAATTTTAATCTAATGAAGTGCGTTTCCCTTTTTGTCTACAAAGTTGAATCTTATTTGTCTTTGAAAACATAAAACATACGCATTCCATTACACCATATGCATAGCAGGTACCCTATTTCACAGGTTGCTTAATCTTCTTCGCTGTTTGTTTGCACAGTCATCATGAATTCGGAGTCATCCAGTGAGCAAGCAATCAAGGCCCTTCAGGCCCAAAGTGCACAGTTTCAAGAGATGGTCCTAAGCCTAGCCCAGGGACAGCAAGAGTTGAAGACTCTACTCCTAAAGAAGAAGAAGAAAAAGAGGACGGCAATGTTCAACACCGGACGCAGATTTGGGAACACACTCCACAATGAAGCTGATCCAACCACTTCTTCTGCTGAGAAAAACAGTCCCCAAGGGGGAGAAGCACCTAGTCCCGCAGTCTCCGACAACGAGACGGACTATAACGAGGAACAATACCCACCTGCTGCTGACAGATACAAACAATTGGAAGACCGTTTGAGCGCTATGGAAATTCAGAACGTGCCGGGACTGGATTTCGGGGATTTGGGATTATCTTCTGGAGTAGTAATTCCACACAAGTTTAAGGCGCCTGCCTTCGCCAAGTATGATGGGGTCTCCTGCCCAAAGCTGCATCTGAGGTCGTATGTAAGGAAAATCCAACCTTACACGGCGGATAAAAACCTCTGGATTCACTTCTTCCAAGACAGCCTCTCAGGGTCACAACTTGAATGGTTCTACCAATTAGACGGAGCTAGCATCCGGCACTGGGAGGATTTGGCGACTGCTTTCTACAGACAATACCAATATAATTCTGATCTCGCTCCTACGCGTACCCAACTTCAGGGTATGTCTCTAGGGACGGGTGAAGGATTCAAAGAGTACGCTCAAAAATGGAGAGATTTGGCTGGCAGGGTGCAGCCTCCATTAACTGATCGAGAGCTGGTTGATATGTTTCTGGGAACGTTGTCTGGTCCGTTTTTCAATCATTTGGTTGGAAACTCCTCCGCTGGGTTCACAGATCTGATATTAACAGGAGAAAGAATTGAGGCTGGTATCAGGTCAGGCAAGATACAGAAAGCTGCCTCTACAAGTGCTGAGAAGAGGCCGTTTAAGAAAGAAGCAAGTGCCGTCTATGGCCCTAGAAGACAAGTCAAGCCCGAAGGTCGCCAAGCCGTTAATGCTTTGGTCATCTCTAAACCTGTTGCTGCTCCTCAGCAGTACAATCAGCAAAGAAGTGAAAGGCCCAAGAGGCAGTATACCCGATTGAGTATGACATTATCTCAAATTTTACCCCAACTGTTATCCACCAACCTGGTGACCCTCAAAGAAGCTCCTAAGGTCGTCAACACTGCGTCCCCTAAATACAACCCGAATGCCCGGTGTGCTTATCATTCTGATAGTCCCGGGCACACTACTGATGATTGTTGGGCCTTGAGAAACAAAGTGCAAGATCTAATTGACGCAAAAGAAATTCAGTTTGAAGCGCCGGAAAGACCGAATGTTGTAACGGCTCCTATGCCCCAGCATAGGGTAAGTGCCATTGAGGAAGAAGTGTATGCTGTTTCGATAGATGAAGTTGTTACCCCTTTGAAGACTGTTAAGAAGAACCTACTGCGGGCCGGTTTATTTCCGGGTTGCGGCGAAGGTTGCCCATTCTGTGCTATTTCCCTATCTGATTGTCCTTTGCTAAAGTTAGGCATCCAAGGCCTAATGGATAGCAAGGAGATTCTATTCAAAAAGACTGTTGTTCATTTGGTTCCAATGAAAGAAGTTTCCGTGATTACCATCTTCAAAAATCCAACCAAGGCTCCCCCAAAGAAGCCTATTCAAATCTTGACAGTTGCGCCTGTGATCATTACTGTTCCAGGACCCCTCTCCTACGTGTCTGATAAGGCTGTCCCCTGGCATTATGGGGCAGACGTATATGTAAATGGAATCAAGCAAGAATTTGATGCTAGTGCCAGTATCTGCGATATCACCGGTCCAGCTAAAGTCACCCGCAGTGGCAGGCTCTTTTCGCCCGACATTGCGCCGCCCGCTATTCGAAAACCCCTCCTCATAAAACCTGCAAGTTTACCAAGTCCTGTTGCTGATCAAATTGTGTCCCCTGCTGCTGAGTCATCAAATGCTCGGGGCAAAGGGATTGAAGAAGAGCCTGCCCGGATGGAGGCACCAATACCCGCGAATGCTGAGGCCTCCCGACAAGAAATGGAGGAGATTCTGAAAATAATAAAGAAAAGTGATTTTAATGTTGTCGAACAGTTAGGGCATACACCCTCCAAGATCTCCCTGCTTTCCTTATTACTATGTTCCGAGGCCCATGCAAAAGCCTTGATCTCATTTCTCAAGACGGCCCATGTGCCGCAGGAGACGTCTGCAGTTCAGTTCACTGACTGCATAGCAAATTTGACGGCGGACAACGGCTTGGGCTTTTCAGATGCTGACCTAACCGCAAAAGGGAGAAACCATAATGATGCCCTGCATGTCTCTATTGAATGCAGGGGCACTACTCTGGCACATGTATTGGTGGACACTGGTTCTTCCTTGAATGTTCTTCCGAAAAAGGCTTTGGATCGTCTGGATTATGAGGGCCTGGAGTTGAAACCCAGCAATATCATCGTCAGAGCTTTTGACGGTTCCAAGAGGATGGTTCATGGAGAGGTTAACATCCCTATTCGTGTGGGCTCTCAAGTGTTTGACTCTACCTTTTACGTGATGGATATACGTCCATCGTACTCCTGTCTGTTGGGTAGACCTTGGATCCACAAAGCTGGGGCAGTGACCTCCACCTTACACCAAAAGCTGAAGTATCCCGTCAGGGGGAAAATTGTCACTGTGCAAGGAGAAGAGGAGTATATGGTGAGCCATTTGAATTCCTTCAGGTACATCGAGATGGACGGAGAATTTATTGAAACTCCCTTCCAACATTTCGAGGAGGTACATCCAATTTCAGCAGCTGCGGAGACAATGGCCGAAGAGAATGATTCCTTGAAGATGGTTTCCCTAAGGGATGCCCGGGCTGTGGTTCAGAAAGGCAATGGTGCACACTGGGGTCAGCTTCCTGACTTCACTCAGAAGAACGACAAGTTCGGGCTAGGCTTTACTACAGAGGCTCAGAAGGCAATCCGCAAAGAGAAAATTGGAAAGGCTCCGGTGTTTATTTCCAGCTCAAGAGTGAACGCTATCGAGGAGGATGTAGAGGAAGTTGAGTTTGATAATTGGATCTACCCAACTGCCGGCGACGGACCAAACAACTGGACAGCAAAGGATTTTACCCCTATCACATTTGTCACGCAGTAATTGATTTCTTTTGATTTCCAAATTTGTAACAAACAATATGTTAAAACTCTGTTGGCTCGGTGTCCTGCCCGGGGCATCGTAGCTCCATTTGTGAGGGCTTTTTGTATGACATTTTCATATATCATCAATCAAAACATTGGACGTTTGTTGCATTTCAAATCTTGTGCTCCTTTTCTTTCTGTGTTATATATATTGCAAAACAGCTATATTTACACACACTCACTTATACAGGTTTCAATCCACTCTGGATCTCACTGGCAACAGCTCTGCTACCGCCAGTTATGACTTCGAAAATCCGATCAACTTAGCCGAAGACGAAGGTGAGGATGATTGCGAAGTGCCTGGTGAACTCGCAAGACTGCTACTACAGGAAGAGAGGGCTATTCAACCGCATGAAGAGCCTGTGGAGACAATTAACTTGGGTACTGAGACAGATAGGAAAGAGGTCAAAATTGGTGCCAATCTAGAGCTCAGCGTGAAGCAACGATTGATCCAGATGCTACAAGACTACATGGAGATCTTTGCCTGGTCTTATGAAGATATGCCTGGTTTGGATGCCGACATTGAAGTTCACCATTTGCCAACCAAGGAAGATTGCCCTCCAGTAAAGCAAAAAGTTCGACGAATGCGTCCAGAGATGTCTGAGAAGATTAAAGCTGAGGTGATGAAACAGTTTGATGCGGGTTTCCTTGCAGTAACTTCTTACCCTCAGTGGGTTGCCAATGTTGTGCCAGTGCCGAAGAAGGACGGTAAGGTCAGAATGTGTGTTGACTACAGGGATCTGAACAGGGCCAGCCCCAAGGATGATTTCCCCCTACCTCACATCGATGTCCTTGTTGATAATACAGCTCAACACAAGGTGTTCTCCTTCATGGATGGCTTCTCAGGGTATAATCAGATCAAGATGGCTCCTGAAGATATGGAGAAGACTACATTTGTAACTCAGTGGGGGACCTTCTGTTATAAGGTCATGCCATTCGGATTGAAAAATGCTGGGGCAACCTATCAGCGTGCCATGGTTGCTTTATTTCATGATATGATCCATCATGAGATTGAAGTATACGTTGATGACATGATTGCAAGGTCTCAAACTGAGGAGGAACACCTTGATCATCTGAGGAAGTTGTTTGACCGACTCAAGTTGTACAAGCTGAGATTGAATCCCAACAAATGCACCTTCGGGGTGAGGTCCGGAAAATTGCTAGGTTTCATTGTAAGTGATAAAGGTATCCAGGTGGACCCTGCCAAGGTTAAAGCTATTCAAGAGATGCCGACCCCAAAAACAGAGAAAGAAGTCAGAGGTTTCCTAGGACGACTGAATTACATTGCCCGATTCATATCACATCTGACTGCTACTTGTGAGCCAATCTTCAAATTACTGAAGAAAGATCAAGTGGTATGCTGGAATGATGAATGTCAGGCCGCCTTTGAAAGAATAAAGGAATACCTCCAAGAGCCACCCATTCTTATGCCACCAGTGGAAGGAAGACCTCTGATACTATACTTGACAGTGCTTGATAATTCAATGGGGTGTGTGCTGGGGCAGCATGACGAGTCTGGCCGAAAAGAGCACGCTATTTATTACTTGAGCAAAAAGTTTACCGACTGTGAGTCTCGTTACTCACTGCTTGAGAAAACTTGCTGCGCTCTTGTATGGGCTGCTCGCCGGCTGAGACAGTATATGCTGACTCACACTACTTTATTGATTTCAAAGATGGATCCCATCAAGTACATATTTGAAAAGCCCGCTCTGTCTGGGAGGATAGCGAGATGGCAAATGATCTTAACAGAATATGACATCCAGTATACAACTCAGAAAGCAATTAAGGGGAGTGTACTGGCTGATCATTTGGCACACCAACCTGTGGACGATTATCAATCATTGAACTTTGATTTTCCGGACGAAGACATCATGGTGGTAACTGACTGTGAAGTACCTGGACCGGATGAAGGACCTGAGGAAGGATCCCGATGGTCTATGCATTTTGATGGAGCCTCCAATGCTTTGGGTAACGGCGTCGGCGCTGTAATCATATCTCCCAAGGGGACTCATACTCCACTCACCGCCCGATTATGTTTCAGCTGCACCAACAACATGGCAGAATATGAGGCATGTATCATGGGTTTACAAGCTGCAATCGACCTGAGGATCAAGTTTCTAAGTGTCTTCGGAGATTCCGCTCTCGTGATCAATCAGATCAAAGGCGAGTGGGATACGAAACACCCGAATCTCATTCCTTACAAGGAGTATGTATCGACCCTGCTCCCCCACTTTGAAGAGATAACTTTTGAACATTTCCCCAGAGAGGAAAATCAGCTAGCGGACGCACTAGCCACGATGTCTTCAATGTTTAAAGTTAAATGGGACAATGAGGCTCCCCAAATCCTAATCTGGAAGTTGGATGAACCGGCATACTGCTGCGAGCTCGAGGCTGAGAAGGTGACTGAAAAGCCCTGGTATCACGAGGTGAGGAGGTACTTGGAAGCCCAGGAATACCCTGAAGGTGCATCTGTCAATGATAAGAAGTTCATGAGGAGATTTGCTGCAAAATTCTTCCTCAGCAACGGCATTCTCTACAAACGGAATCATGATTCAACTTTGTTACGTTGTGTGGATAAGGCTGAAGCAGAGAAAATCATGATGGAACTGCACGAAGGTACGTTTGGGACCCATTCCAGTGGACACACCATGGCTAAGAAAATCCTTCGGGCAGGATATTTCTGGTCCACGATGGAAGCCGATTGTTACCAACACTCCCGGACTTGTCATAAATGCCAGATCTATGCTGACAAGGTGCATATCCCTCCGGTTCCTTTGAATGTCCTAACGGCACCTTGGCCTTTCGCAATGTGGGGCATCGATATGATCGGTGAGATCCGACCGACAGCATCCAATGGACACCGCTTCATCTTGGTGGCAATCGATTACTTCACGAAATGGGTCGAGGCAGCTTCCTATGCCACAGTAACCAAGAGTGTCGTGGCACGATTCATCCGGCATAATCTGATTTGTCGGTACGGAGTCCCAGAAAGAATCATTACGGACAATGGTACCAACCTCAATAACAAAATGATCACTGAACTCTGTGAACAATTCAAGATACAGCACCACAATTCTTCCCCCTATCGGCCGAAGATGAATGGGGCTGTAGAGGCAGCCAATAAAAATATCAAGAAAATTGTGCAGAAGATGACAGTGACCTATAAAGATTGGCACGAGATGTTACCGTTCGCTCTTCATGGGTACCGCACCTCAGCAAGGACGTCAACCGGGGCAACTCCTTTCTCCTTGGTCTACGGCATGGAGGCAGTCTTGCCAATTGAAATCCAGATACCCTCTCTTCGGATAATGAAGGATGCAGACTTGAATGAAGATGATTGGATCCAAACTCGACTTGATCAACTAAATCTAATTGACGAAAAAAGGCTCACTGCTATCTGTCATGGTCAAACGTATCAAAAACGGATGATCAGGGCATTTAACAAGAAAGTCAGACCGCAAGAGTATCAAGTTGGGGACCTGGTAATCAAACGCATCATCCTTCCTCAAAGTGATCCCCGGGGCAAATGGACCCCTACGTACGAAGGGCCATTTGTGGTTAAGCGTGTGTTCTCTGGAGGAGCCATGATCCTAACCACCATGGACGGTGACGACCTTCCTCACCCCGCCAATGCGGACATAGTGAAAAAATACTACGCATAAATAAAAGACCCGCTAGGTTGACATACCTAGGCAAAAATAAGGGCTTCCCGGCGAACCAAAAGGGTTCGGGCAAAAATAAGGGATGAAATGAATAAAAATCTGTACACCCGGCAAGTCGAAAACCTGAAAGGGCGGCTTGGGCAAAAAAGGGTATCCCGGTGGACTGAAAACCCGAAAGGGCGGTCCAGGCAAAAGTTAGGGATAAAAGCGTAACACTATGTCTCATTGGATCACTTCGCATCCGGAGTTCGGCATCAACTATCTGGCCCAAATTTCGGCATTGACCAATCAGCTTCATCTTCAGATTAGGCAATAAGGCGATGAGACGTTCGAAAACATAAAGGCGATAGCAGAGTTGGAACCCAGTGGGATTGTTCACGTAGCTGTTTTGTTTTCTTTTTCAAAATGTAAACTCTATACTATTTGGCGATGTCCTCTTACTAGGATGTCAGTCTCTTGTACAAAAAACGCCTATTCACAGGCAAAGTTTAAATCAATGAAAATTCACTTGTCCATACAAATTGCCGTTGTTTTTCTTTTTTTGTTTTGTTTTGCGAAGAACGTCCAATGTTCATTTTTGATATATGCATTTGACATTAAATTGCTGATTCATGAATGTTTGCATATGAAAAAAAAAGATTAATTACAAGTGACATCAAAGACAGGGGCAATGTGGAGTTGTCTAATGCGGTCTAGTTGTTTTGTCCACCAAAGCACCAAGGCAGATTCAACTGAAGAATGTGGCCAAACCATCTTAACTCCCCGCAGAGTAAAGCAAAATTCAGCAACACTTTCCCCAAGCAGGAGTCGATTCCCCGTCGATCCTGAAAAAGGCACAACATCCCCCGGCAGGTCTTAAAAGCTCATTCCCAGTAGATTCTGCGAGCTTATCCCCGGCGAAGTACGAACGTCTCGCCCAAGTTTTATTTAGAGTTATTTCCTCACAAGGACTTATAACTGGGTTATCCTCAGCTAAAAGCCACGGAAGACCGTTCCCGGCAAAAGTTCCTTCAATCCCCAGCGAAGTCTATCTTTGGTTTTCCCAAGCAGAGTTTATCTTTGGGGTTCCCCAGCGGAGTTTATCATCATTATCCTCAGCGGAATCCATTGTTAAAGTCCTCAGCAGGCCTCTCATCAGAGCTTCGGTCAAGCATCTCTTCCGCAGAACAGCTTCCCGGTCATTCGTCAAGGATTTATTTTCCTAAGATGAAATTACACTCATAAACATTTCACATTTTCATACATCTTGCTTACCTACATGATGAAACACACGCAACATCAAATGTCGAACATCATGACATCATGCATATCATACATCATGACATTGCATACAGCTTACGTCTTTGCCTTTTCAGGAAAAAGACAATCTCAAAAACGACTACTTTCAACTGTCACAATTCCAGATTCGATACCTGTATCTAGCCAGGGCACATCTGAGAGTGATCAGTTTCCAGACTCGACTCCTGTATCTAGCCAGGGCACGTCTGAAGAGTTCGAAGATTCGACTCCTGTATCCAGCCAGGGCACATCTATCAGCTACAACATTTCCGGATTCGATTCCTGTATCCAGCCAGGGCATATCTGTTAACCACATTTCCAGACTCGATTCCTGTATCTAGCCAGGGCACGTCTGCAGAGTTCAAAGATTCGACTCCTGTATCCAGCCAGGGCATATCTATTGACGACTATTTCTAGATTCGACTCCTGTATCCAGCCAGGGCACATCTGTGAGCAACCGATTGTAGATTCAATACCTGTATCCAGCCAGGGCATATCTGCATAAGGAGACTGAAGATCAAACACCTGTAACGAGCCAGGAAAACATCTGTCTTTCTTAAAACACACAAGTTCTCGCTAAGGGACCTCTTATGCGATCAACACTTCCGAATGGCATCTATAAGCCCATTCCCGACAAAGTTCTGTCACTTTTCCAGATGGCATCTACAAAGCCCATCTCCCTATCCACCATCTCTCCAAATGGCATCTATAAGCCCATTCCCGACACCACATTGTTGAGACTCCAGCATGCGAGTGCAAATTTCCGGGCACTCTAGTGTCCAATCTCCTTTTACCCTCGAGTCGCGAAAGGCAAACTTGCCAATCTAACTCTTCAGGTCCAAGAAGATTGAACAGGGGCAACTGTTGTACCCCAAAATTTGCCCTCCCATTTCCTCAACATTTTCTCATCACAAGACCTTTGAAGGTCAAGATCCAATTAGGGTTTCCTCTGCTCAAGACTTCTCCTTGCACTGTGGACTCAAATTAGGGTTTGTGTTTGCCTAAAGATGTTTTGACCTAAAATGCCTAAGATGACTTTCATGCTTCATGTTGGACTCCCAAGTTTACCTATACCAAGTTTCAAGTCTTGATTCCAAGTTTTTCCCAGTCAATTGGACAGTTGACCTAGAAATCAGCTATATTGGGGAAAAAAGTCAACTGTGGCCAATTGACAGTCAAACCTCATGAAATTTGATCCACATCAACATTATGAACTCACATGGACCATTTGATCAAGTTTGAATCACAATTCCCCAAGAAATTTGATCAGATCACCAAAAGGGCAAAATGGTCATTTTTAGGGTTTTGACTGCACAAAGGCAATTTTTGACTGTTTGACCTAGCCAATGGCAAACCAAGCTCACATATGGACTCAAGGACCCCATGGAATTATCTTGACATGTTCATCAAGCTCAAAAGATCCCAAGTACACAAGATTGACAGTTGAATTTCCCAGTCAATTGATCAATTTTGACTGTATACTGAAAAGTCAAACTTTGACTTTTTGGTCAAAATCAAGAGTCAAGATTCATTTTTCATCAAAACATGCCAAATTATGAAACTTGTTCACCAAGAAATGTCAAAATGCAAATTAGGGTTTGAAAATGGAATTTTTCATAACTTAGAATTTTTCTAAGTTATGGAAAACCCTAATTTTTTCCCAACTTTGCCCCATCTTTTCACCATGATCCATTTGGATTCAAACAAAAGTCAAAACATGAAAGTTGTAGCTTGTTGCAAAATCTACAACTTTGATTCACAAAGTTTTCTCATTTGAAGCTTGTATCTCAAGTTATGATTTTTTGAATAAGGGCACTAAACCATCTTTTAACTTAGTGAAATTTGACCTATTTTGACAAGGTTTTCTACCCTACTTCAAGGCCACTTTTCATACCCTTCCACTTGGAATTTCAAATTGCATTTCAAAGATGGATTGTAGTACACATTACAAGCTTTCCAAAATGTCCAAGAACTCATCAAACAACCTCATAACTTGAGAGATTCGAATTTCACAAGTTGGCAAAAATTCACTTTTGTTCTTCATCAAGACATGTTCACAAATTTGCAAATTTGAATTCAGTTTGCTTTATGCTTAATTACAGGTCCTTGAACCAATCCATACTCAATAATTTAATGCATATTCAATGTGTTAAGGTCATGTTCTTTGTGTTCTAACATTGCATGATGGTTTAATCCTAAACTAGATAAAGTGGAATTTCCATTTTTGAAAAGTTTAGCTTTATGTCAAGTTTGTAATCCAACAAGTACAAAGAAGATCTGCTTAACACAAGATTATGGGCATAACACACTGATCAATAGGAGTTGATGCAGCACATTAGGGGGTCCTATACTGACCTAGAACACCAATTTGCTTTTGATAGCTTAAGTGTGAAGAAAGGTCCATAACATACGCTATCTCTCATATCAGCAAAAGAACACAGCACAAAAGATATCAAACACATTCCATAGACCACATTGAAGTTTTTGCTCGAGCCATTTGCCTTTCAAACCCTCTCCATCTCAGAATCATCCTCAAACTGCACAAACAGGGGTGCCCCTGCAGTTTGAGTGCAATCTCTCATTCCCTTCAAACATTACTGTCCAAACCTGTTCCTCTACCTTCCTTACAACATATACAAGCTATCCAGAAGCTAAGGCACGATCTGTAGTTGCTCTAACCACTTCCACCATTTTCACATCTTTGACTTGCAGGTGAAGTTCTATAGCTTGATACAAGAAGTTTCAAGACAAAGTGAGCATTGAAAAAGCATCCCTGGACTTCAAGGAAGCTTTTCCAATCATTACATTGCACTGAAAGTCTCTCATTCTCCACATAGAAGTTCAACTGCACAGGTAAAAGTTTGAATTCGTATCTCTCTTATTAGGCATATTTAGTCTTAAGTTTGTGAAGAAACAAAGTCCTACTCATAGCCCTGAACATGTACATAGCTTTACTTTTCATTTCTTTTGTCTGAGTGAAGAGAATTTGAGCTCTGAAAATGGTAGAAAAACTAGGTCAGAAAAGAGGGGGAGAGAAATTCTCTCTCATCTTGGAGAGATAGGTCATGTTCTTTATATGGTTGAAACCGTCTCTTAATGCTCTACACTTTTCATGTTATGAGTTTTGCTTGAAAGTCCAGGAATCCAGAGTTAGAAAACGCGTGTTTCGTGTGAAGAAAGCTGTACAGAGGTTGAAGAAGAAGTGATCTGGGCTGGGCCTGGATTTGTTTCCTTTTCACACCCCATTTTTTGGTTTACACCCCCCTGAGCCCATTTGTTTATTTTTCAACATTTTTGACTTTTTCTTTTTGGGTTGACTTTGTTTATTTTTTCTCATGCCATTAAAATTTTTAAAATATTTTTTCCATCATTTTTTGTATTTATGGCATATTTGTTTGTTTATTTCTTTTATTTATATACAAATATATATACACTATTATTAAAATAAATAGAAAATAATGTAGATACATTTTTATTTTTATTTTTACTTTCTGAAAATATTTCACACAAAAAAATACTTTTATTTATTTTATTAAAATATTAAATAAATATTTATTTTGTATAATACTCATTTAGGGTTTAATATATATATATATACATGTTTATTAATATATTTAAGATAAAAATATAAAATACTTGATTTTCTTCATTTTTATTAATATTTGATACAAAAATACTTTTTTTCACAAAATACTTCATTTTATTTTATTTTTGTACATAATAAATAAATAGTAGAATTAAATTAAATAATAATACTTTTTATATAAAAATTAGGGTTTTTCACCTTAAGTCCAAAATACTAAAAAATAAATACATTTTTATTTTCTTTTTTCCTTTTACATAAATATTTTCTCATACACATAAAAAACTTTCTTTTTTTACATTTCACATATTTATTTTATTTAAATTATGCAATTTATTTACCATGCAAATATCCAATTGTTGTAATAATTTAGATTTAAGTTCTTGTCAATATCCCCATTTGAACATTTGTACCCCCCTTCCCATATTTGGTTTTGTAATAGCTTAGTAATTTTAATTTCGCACTTTATTGCTTTCTAAATAATAACATGCTAGAATTAGGGTTTGTATGCGAAAAAAAACGATAAAAAATAGTTTGACCTAATACAAGATAAACAAGCATGAAAATGGACACACAAATCACACTTGCACCCCCTAGGGTATTCCACTTGTTGCCTTCAAATAAATGGGCCATGTTGTATGTTGAACATCTTTGGGCAAAGCAAACAGTTTGAATGATCATAGTCCCTCGATAAAACTTTTCAAAACAAACAAAACAAATGATCAAGTCCCTTAGAGAAATTGCCCAAAGACATTTAACGTCGTTACAATTATGGTCTAAACGATGACCCGCGCCTGTCCCTTTCACATCCTAACACAAGGTTGCCCACCAAATACAATGGTGGTGCAAACTTGTTAAAAGGGTTAAAACATAACAATAATCTTTTTGAGAAATTTAGGAGTAGATAAACTCTTAGTTACTTGAATCAAACTTGCAAAACAAAACACTTGCCTATTTTCTAAAACCACACCTCACATCACTTTCAAAACACCTTTCAAAAACAAATGAAAACCTTTTCAAAAGACATACATCTTTGTATACATCCCCACATGGATCATTACAAAAGTTTGCCACCACATTGGCCTCTTTTCAAAACATTTTCAAAACCCACACACTCAAGCACCATTTAAAACAATTGAAAACAAAAGGCAAGTGATCTAAGCAAGTAACTAAGAGCCCATGGATAACCATGGATAGAAAGGGTGCTAATACCTTCCCTTTCTATAATCTACTCCCCGAACCCAAGAAAACATCTCAAAAGGTTTTTGCTGTGCTTTTTAACCTTTCCTTAGGATAAAATAAAAAGTCGGTGGCGACTCTTGCTAACCGCAACATTTGCGAATACAAACGCAAACCTCAAGTCAGTTCTCCCACCGTATCACACCTAGCAAGTGCACTTTCGGAGTCAGGTCTGGTAAACTCTGGGATTTATCGCCAGTAACAAAGGCATCGAAGTTGATCCTGCCAAATTCAAAGTTATACAAGAAATGTCTGCCCCCCGCACTGAGAAGGAGGTTAGAGGTTTCTTGGGACGCTTAAACTATATTGCAAGGTTCATCTCTCACCTAACATCTACCTGCGAGCCAATCTTCAAGTTGTTGAAGAAAGATCAGGTGGTTGAATGGAACAATGATTGTCAAATTGCTTTTGATAAGATCAAGGAGTATTTGATGAAGCCTCCTATCTTGATGCCACCTGTCGAAGGAAAGCCTTTAATCATGTATCTGATTGTTTTGGATAACTCAATGGGGTGCGTACTGGGCCAACATGACGAGTCTGGCCGAAAAGAGCATGTCATTTATTACCTTAGCAAAAAGTTTACCGACTGTGAGACCCGCTACTCACTGCTCGAGAAAACTTGTTGCGCTTTGGTATGGGTTGCTCGCCGGCTAAGGCAGTATATGTTGACACATACCACTTTGCTGGTTTCCAAAATGGATTCGATCAAGTACATCTTCGAGAAGCCTGCTTTATCCGGAAGAATCGCTAGATGGCAGATGATCCTGACTGAGTATGATATCCAATATACAACCCAAAAAGCTATAAAAGGGAGTGTACTAGCTGACCATCTAGCTCATCAAGCCATCGAAGATTACCAATCTATGAGATTCGACTTCCCTGACGAGGATATCATGACATTGGACAATATTAAAGGTAACGGACCGTATGACGGACCTGAACAAGGATCCCGATGGACCCTGTACTTTTATGGTGCTTCAAATGCACTTGGCAACGGTATCGGCACGGTACTTATCTCTCCAGAAGGTTGCCATACACCTTTCACTGCTAGACTCTGTTTCAGCTACACCAATAACATGGCCGAGTATGAAGCTTGTATCTTTGGTCTCAAGGCTGCTATTGACTTGGGAATCAAATCTATGATTGTATTTGGGGACTCAGCTTTGGTTATCAGTCAAATAAAAGGAGAGTGGGATACTAAGCACCCTAACCTCATCCCTTACAAAGAATATGTCCTGACATTGTTGCCTCATTTCGAGCAGATTACCTTTGAGCATTTCCCGCGAGAAGAGAATCAGCTAGCAGATGCTCTGGCTACAATGTCTTCCATGTTTAAACTCA
This sequence comes from Vicia faba, assembly GCA_948472305.1. Lineage (NCBI taxonomy): Eukaryota > Viridiplantae > Streptophyta > Magnoliopsida > Fabales > Fabaceae > Vicia > Vicia faba. Next base: position 918,289,018 of record OX451738.1, read on the forward strand.
ACTGGGATAATGAGGCACCTCAAATCACCATCGAACGAATGGACGAACCTGCTCATTGTCACGAGATTAATACCGAAGAAGTGGTGGACCGACCTTGGTTTCATGACGTCAAAAGGTATCTCGAAGCACAAGAATACCCTGAAGGAGCTTCAGTCAACGACAAAAAGTTCTTAAGGAGGTTTGCAGCCAAGTTCTTTATGAGCAATGGTATCCTATACAAGCGCAATCTTGATTGTGTCCTACTCCGTTGTGTGGACAAGGTTGAAGCTGAGCAGATCATGGCTGAACTACATAATGGCACCTTTGGCACCCACTCGAGCGGTCACACAATGGCTAAGAAGATTCTAAGGGCAGGCTACTACTGGTCTACCATGGAAGCTGATTGTCATCAACATTCTCGTACTTGTCACAAATGTCAAATCTATGCTGACAAGGTACATATTCCCCCAGTTCCTCTCAATGTCTTAACAGCTCCTTGGCAATTCGCGATGTGGGGAATAGACATGATTGGAGAGATCAAACCTACAGCATCCAATGGACACCGTTTCATCCTGGTGGCCATTGATTACTTTACCAAGTGGGTCGAAGCAGCTTCCTTCGCTTCTGTTACAAAGAATGTGGTTTCCTGCTTCATCAAGAATAACCTCATATGCCGGTATGGTATCCCCGATAGGATCATCACAGACAACGATACAAATTTGAACAATACTATGATCACCGCTCTATGCGATCAGTTTAAGATTCAACATCACAATTCATCTCCCTATCGGCCAAAGATGAACGGTGTTGTTGAAGTTGCGAACAAAAATATCAAGATCATTCAAAAGATGACAGTCACCTACAAGGACTGGCATGATATGTTACCATTTGCTCTGCACGGGTACCGTACCACGGCACGCACTTCAACCAGGGAAACCCCATTTTCTTTGGTATACGGCGTGGAGGTTGTTTTACCTATCGAGGTTCAGATTCCCTCCTTAAGAATCATGAAAGATGCTGGTTTGAGTGAAGACGATTGGATTCAGACCCGGCTTGATCAACATAACTTGATTGACGAAAAGCGAGTTACTGTTGTTTGCCATGGTCAGGCATATCAGAAACGTATGATCAAGGCCTTCAACAAGAAAGTCAAGAGGCAAATATATCAAGTCGGAGACCTTGTAATCAAGCGGATCATCTTGCCGCAAAGCGATCCAAGGGGCAAATGGACTCCTACATACGAAGGACCATTTATAATCAAGAACATCTTTTCTGGTGGGGCAATGATTCTGACCACCATGGACGGTGATGACCTGCCGCACCCTGCAAACGCATACATAGTCAAAAGATACTACACATAAACGACCCAACAAGTTGAAAACCCGAAAGGGAAACTTGGACAAAAATGGGCATCCCGGTGAATCGAAAACCCGAAAGGGCAGTTCAGGCAAAAATTAGGGATAAATAAAAAAAATCTGTACACCCGGCAAGTTGAAAACCCAAAAGGGCGACTTGGGCAAAAAAGGGTTTCCCGGTGGACTGAAAACCCGAAAGGGCGGTCCAGGAAAAAGTTAGGGAATTAAAGCGTATGACTATGTCTCGTCGGATCACTTTAAGGACAATCTCTTCACGACCAAACTCCAAGCTTCTGATCAATCCAATCATCCGCGGACGAAACAACGAATGGACAAGATACTCAGATTTGTGAAGGCTATAGCAGAATGGGAAACCCATGGAATTGTTACACATAGCCATCTTTCTTTGTATAAAATTTTTCTCAATTTTACGACAACATTCTCTTACTAGGGTGTCTGTCTCCTGTGTACAAAATGCTTACACAAAGTTTACATAAAGATACTTCAAAGTGCAGAAATTTGCTTGCCTTTTCTTTTTACACTTATGTTTTATTTGAAAACATCCAATGATTTGTTAAATGAGCATATGCATTTGAATATAATCACTGCTTACAAATAAAACGAAATGAGAAGGGATAATTACTGATAGGTTGAAAGTATAGGAAAACGTCTTTAGGCTATTCCAGAAGAAATCCCCTACAATATGTCATTCGGATCTAATGTATATCCCCAGCAGAGTTAAGGTTCCAGATCCCCAGCGGAGTTAAATGCCTATCGCCATCAGAACTAAGTTTCCAAACTCCCGATCCCCAGCGGAGTCAGAAAACTTTGAACTACAAATCCCCAGTAAAGATGAAGCTTTCTCCCCCAACGGAGTCCAAGACTTCAACCTTTAAACCATAGTGGAAATCATACGGTTTCTCCAAAATTCCCCAGCAAGTTATCTTAAAACCTGAAAATCAGTCAGATAACAGTTAACTTTTATCCCCAAACATTCTTAAAACCACAGTAGATTGGCATACAACCCAAGCTCTTTCAAACACGCAAAAGGAATAAGTATCCCCCACAGAGTTATTTCCCAGCAGAATGAAGATTTCTTGTTCTTATTTCTCCAGTTGAAGCCTCCCAGATTTTAATTCCCCGGTAGAGATCGTCAGAGTTGTCCTCATTTTCCCCAGAAGGTCGTGAAGGGTTCTCAGCTCTGCACAATTTACCAAGAATTTTCAATAATCAGCAGTAGTCCAAAGGATATTCTCGGTCTCAACAATCAAAGGTTTTGAATCTCCAACAGTGGTCAAGGGTTTATTTTCCCCAGCAGCAGTCAAAAATTTCATTATCTCCAGTCATCAAGGATATATTTTCCTCAGCAAGACATCTAATCAGCTTATATGCACACACATTACATTCATATATCATAAACATTGATAGAACACACTTTATTGCATCATACATTTCATGCAACATAACTTTGAGTTTTCAGCTAACATTTTACCCTTTTCAAGATAAGATTAAAATCTATCTTTAACAAATATTCAAATATCTCAGATACAGTATGGATACACCCCAGACCCAGCGGTCATTCTATTACTCATTCAGACTTCGGCAATCAGATACAGACTAGATACGCTCCAGACACAGAAGCCATTCTATCTCTCATTCAGATTCAACTATCAACTTCAAGTTCAGATACACTCCAGACACGGAGGTCATTCTGTCACTTATCCAGATCCCAGTTACAGTATGGATACACTCCAGACACATAAGTCATTATGCTACTCATACAGGTCTCAACTTCAGATATAGTCCAGATACACTCCAGACATGGCATTCATTCTGATATTCATTCAAGAATCAAATACAATTACAGTATGGATATGCTTCAAACACGGACGCCATTCCTTTGCTCATACGAATCCAATCTCCAGATACAACTCAGATACGTTCCAGATACGGATACCATTCTGATGTTCATTCTACAGATATTCAACAAACATTTTTGATGGCATCTCTAAGCCCATCTCCATCAAGATTCTATCATCTCCAAATGGCATCTTTAAACCCATTCCCTCAACTTACAGTTTGACGAGTGCAAATTTACGGGCACTCTAGTGTCCAATCCTCTTTTACCTTCGAGTCACGAAAGGCAAACTCGCCAATCTAACTCTTCAGGTTCAAGAAGCTTGAATAGGGGCAGCTGTTGTACCCTAAAATTTTCCCTCTCATTTTATCAACATTTCTTATCACAAGGCTCCTTGAACTCCAGACAAGATTAGGGTTTTGCACTACTCAAGACATCTCCTTGCACTGTTGACCTAAATTAGGGTTTGAGCTTGCACGGATATTTTTGGGCTTTCAATACTCAATATGACTTTCATGCTTCATGTTGGACTCATAAGTTTGTCCATACCAAGTTTCAAGCCTTGAATCAAATTTTTGCCCAGTCAATTGGACAGTTGACCTAGAAATCAATTGTATTGAGGAAAAAGTCAACCGTGGCCAATTTACAGTCAAACCCCATGAATTTTGACTCACATCAACATTATGAACTAACATGAATCAAAAGACCTCAATTGCATTAGATTGACAGATGAATTTTTCAGTCAACTGATCAAAATTTGATTGTACACTGAAAAGTCAAACTTTGACTTTTTGGTCAAAATCAAGTGCCAAGGGTAATTTTTCATCAAGATGTGTCAAAATATGAAACTTGTTCATCAAGAAACCCATTTTTTCAAATTAGGGTTTGAAATTGAAAATTTTCATAACTTAGAATTTTTCTAAGTTATGAAATTTTCTTAATTTTTCCTAACTTTGCCCAACTTTTTCACCATGATTCAATTGGATTCAAACAAAACTTCTAACATGAAAGTTGTAGACCTCCACAAATTCTACCACTTTGATTCACAAAGTTTTCCCAAAATAAGCTTGAATCTCAAGTTATGATTTTTGGAACAAGGGTCCCTAAAACTTTTAACTTAGTGAAATTTTGCCCTAGTTTAGGCAGGATTCTGACCTATCTTCATGGCCAATTTAAACATAGTTCCACTTGGAATATCAAGTTGCATTTCAAATATGGATTATAGATCATGTTGCAAGCTTTCCAAAATATCCAAGAACTCCTCAAACACATTTGTGGTTAGGGAGAATCAAAGGCTTGAAGTTGGCAAAAACCCATTTTTCATCCATGGCATATTCATGTTCATCCAAGTTGCAATTTCAAGTCAGCATGCTTTGCACTAGATTACAGGCCTCTAAACCACTTCACACTCAATAATTAAATGCAAGTCCATTAGTCTAAGCCATTGTTTTGTTCATTTGGACATTGTACACAAAATTAAAACTTAAGTAGAAAAAGGTACATTTCCATTTTTGCTTAAATGTGCTTTATGTCAAACCACAATCTTTGAGCATTGGTCCAAGATCTCTTGCAGATAATAAAATCCACAAATTAGAAGGGCCAAGGGCAGAGGTTACAAGGCGTTAGATAGCCTGTACAGGCCTGTTACATATCACTTCCACATTTTGCTTCAAAAATAAGAAACTTGTCTAAAACATGAGAACTTGAACACCAGCCAAGATAAACTTATGCAAACAGTTTGAACATATTTCTCACACCCCTTTGAGTCAGAAACACGATTGCTTGAGCCTCTAAACACCCCATAGCCAGAAATCACCTTCCATTGGAAAAACAGGGCAGAACCTGCAACTTGAGTTCCATAGCTCAATTGGCTCGTGCGTTTTGCCCCAAGTTGCTTCAAACACCTTCCATTCAACTCATCCAAGCTATCCCAAACCTCAAACACTAATTGTAACTCCATTTACAGAGTTTGCCATTTCCATTTTGAGCTTGTGCAGGTTGAGTTCTATAGGCCGATTCAAGTACATTCAAGGCAAGCAGGCTATTGGAGAAGCTCAAGTGAGGTTCAAGAAAGCTCCCAGACATCTTAAGCCTTGTTGAAAAGCTCTACATTTCCCTACACGAAGTCAGCTGAAACAGGTTTTTGTCCACTTCTTATCTCTATATTTAGGAACATTTAGCCTTAGGTTTGTGAATAAGAAATGTAGTATTCATTACCATTAAGTTGTACATATGCTCAGTTTTCATTTATATTAAGCATGCTAAGAGAATTTCATCCATGAACATAGTGAAAAAACTAGGCTAGATTTTAGGGCCAGAGAAATTCTCTCTGGGCTTTGAGAGTTAAAACAAGTTGTTCATATGGTTGGAATCGTCTTAAAATGCTCTACAAGTTTGATGTTATGTGTTTTTGCAATAGAGCTCGTATACAGGATCTGGTGGTTATACAGGGCGCGCGCGCGTTTTCAAAAATCTGATGGTTGGATGAAGTGGTGGGTTGGGCTTGGCCTGGCTCACTATTGACACCCCCATTTTTCCCTTTTTGCACCCCTGGCCCAATTTCTTGTTATTTTATATTTTTGAATTTTTATTTTCATTTCTGACTTTATTTATTTATTCCCAAATATAAAAATTACTCAAAAATATTTTCATAATTTTTTCACATTTATTTTGCATTTTATTTTTATTTTTTTAACATAAAAAGCAATTTAATTACTTTTATCTTATTTATTAAAACTTGAAAATAATATATAAATTATACTTTAATTTTTTTTTATTATTTTTATTCACTGAAAATATTATTCTAAATATAATTTATTTTTGTATATATTTTATTTATTGTATATATATATATATATATATATATACCCTTATTTTATTATATATTTAGAATAAAAATATAAAATATTACACTTTTATTTTTATTATCAAATATACTTAATAAATACTTTTTCTAAACATATTTTATTTTTTCACATAGACTATTTTATTTTTATTGCATATAAATAAAATAATTAATATATTTACTTTCTTAAAGAAAATTAGGGTTTTACCCTTAACCAAATAAAATTAATCTTTTTATTTATTTATTTATTTTTTACATTAAATATTTTTACATACATAAATAAACAAAAACCTTTTTTTTGCATAATTCATATTATTTGATATATTTATTTATTTTTCCTTATTTAAATATTGTCCATTTATTATTTATGCATTTGAATTCAATTTGGATGTAATAGTAAATTAGGGTTTATATTTCTTGTCAAATACCCGCCATTCAAAGATTGTATCCCCGTCCCCATAATCATGTTGTAATAGCTTCGACTTTTAATTCTCGCACTTTACGCTTTCAATTATGCCATGATTAGAGAATTAGAGTTTGTATGCAAAAATCCAAATCAACAAGTAGCTTGACCTAATCAAAGACAAAAATGCATGAAAATCAAGCACAATACACACTTGCACCCCTAGGGTTATAATCCACTTGTTGCCTTAAAAATGGGCCATGTTATGCATGTTGGGTACTTTGGCAAAACAAAAACAAAACAAAAGATCATAGTCCCACGATGACGCTATCTTGGTTGCCTATACAAAATGATCAAGTCCCTCAAAAATTTGCCAAAGATACTTAACACAATTGCTATCATGGTCTATACGATGACCCGCGCCTATCCTGTTTAACATCCTAACACAAGGTTGTTCACCAAATGCAATGGTGAAATAACACTGTCAAAAGGGTTAAAAACATTAGGAAAGATCTTTGAGTAAAATAGGGTAGATAGCTCTTAGTTACTTGATCAAAGCTTGCAAAAACATCCTTGTTATCTTCAAACACACTTCACAACACAATTTCAAAACATTTCCCAAATCAAACTTTAAAACATTGAAATCTTTTCAAAAAGACAATACATCTTTGTATACATTCAAACAAGAATCATTACAAAGGTTGCCACAACGATGGCTTCTTTTCAAAACATCTTTCAAAACCACACACAAAGCACCATTTCAAACAATTGAAAAGCAAAAGCAAGTGATCTAAACAAGTAACTAAGATCCCATGGATAACCATGGATGAAAAGGGTGCTTGCACCTTCCCTTTTCATAATCTACTCCCCGAACCCAAGAAAACATCTCAAAGGTCTTTCATGTGCTTTTTTGACCTTTCCTTAGGATAAAATAAAAAGTCGGTGGTGACTCTTGCTAAACCGAAACATTTGCGAACACAAAAGCAAAACCTCAAGTCAGTTCTCCCACTGTATCACAATAGGAGCAGATGATTCACAAAAGTATATATGTTAAAGCCCACACTCTTTTGGATATAACCAAATGCTCGTCACTTAAGAGAAAGCTTCAGATGAAAGTCGATTCTTTGTAAGAAACTCCAAGAAGTGATGACAGAACTTGTAACACTAGTAACAGATGGAGGTCCTTAATTCTGAAGGAAAGAGACTCCAGATAGCCATAAGTTGCAACCCTAAACCATAATCCTTGGAGAAGGACTAAATTGGAGCATAATTGTCGAAAACCTGGCTCTTATCGCACATAGGAAAATAAACCCTGATAGCCTCGTAGCTTAATGAAGAAAGAAATTCTCGATGACTCAAATCACAGCCCTAATTCCACTGTTCACTATTTGATTAAGAAATCCACCTTTATTGGATACGAACGCCTTAACCATTGTGAAACCCTAACATTGCACAACCACTAAAATTTGAACCACAAAGCTATATTGAATGAAATGTATGCCATGTTAGAGACCTAATGGGATATATGCAGATGAATGTGAAAGTCTAAGCCCAAATGAAAGAAATTTAGGAGGGAAAATTTTGGGGTGCAATAGAGGTTATATGATTAATATATATGGTTAATTGTGAAAATTTGTCGTCTCTGTAAAGTTGTTTATTTGGTGAAGATTGATGTTGCTACAAATATATATTGTTTTGGTATGAGACCTGTAATCGGAGGAAAATTTTGGATAATTTTGTGTTCGTATCAGTAACCGACTGAAATCTGGGGCTGGAGAACCCGTTGTGCCGAGGGGCACGACGTATGTGCCGAACGGCACAGAGGCATAAGGAGAGTGTGTCAGGCGGAAGGAAAGGGGTGCCGATTGGAACCAGGTGAAAGAAAGGTGTGTGCCGAGTGGCACAACCTGTGTGCCGAGTGGCACAACCTGTGTGCCTAGGGGCACATTATCTGTCTGCTACTTTGTTTTGTCTACTTCTTGTGTCTGCCTGTGTGTCTGTTACTTTAATATTTAGTTACAGAAATGGATGTAACAGAGTTAGTAAATGTTAGCATAAAATTAGTAATAGCAAACAGCATAATGATAAATTATGGCAGCAGTAATTTATGAAAATAATAGTAGTAGATATTTAGCATGTAAGATTAATAAGTTACAGAATTAATAACTGGTATGGTTTTAGTTGCGGAGCTAGTAGTAAATAACAGAAACATTAGTAACTAAAATATAGTAGCAGTAGAGATAATTTAGGTAGCGGGAAAGTAATAGCTTCATTAGTTTAGCAGAAAACTATTAATAAGGGTTATAAGAAGAATAATCTAGTAGGTGTATTTTAGTAGGACCATGTTAATAACAATATTGGCATGTGTAAGATGTTGTGGTGTTGTTATTGATTGTTGAAGTTGCAGGTGATGAATTTTTTTGTGTCGCCTCTATTGATTGGCAATTATTGAATTGTAGGCTTATGTCCAACGTAGAATTAAGTTGAATTATTGTCGTTGTTGCTTTAATCATGTTGTTGCATACATGGCATATCATGTTGGAGCTGATGCTCGTTAAGTTGGCATGGATTGGCAAAATATTAAGTTAAATGCCTCTATTTGTTGATAGATTATTAAGTTGGTAGTTTTGCTTCGTTGCTACCACATGCATACGCATTGTAACGAGCCGCATTTCACGTTGCATATTTGAGTTATTGTGTTGATGAATTAATCGTTATATTTTGTTGATATTTTATCGTGATTATTGTTGTTTATAAGTTTTGAAGCAGTGATCTTGCATGAACTAATTCCAATTTAATGTTTATCATACGTTCAATTATATTGTTAGATATCCCACCCCTTCTGTTTGAATGTTACCCCAATGTTGGTAACATGCAGGTAATCCAGAGTGAAGGCGGTTTACCTTCAGTAGTTCGAGTCGGTGTCATTGCTCGGATACGTAACACTCTGGGGGTGAACGCTTGTTGTTATATTGTTATTATTTCAGTTGATTAAACTTTAAGTTCTTGTTCGTTAAATACTTGTTTTTAGAAGTTGTTTCGGTTGGATGAAGATGATATATCCTTTTAAGTTGAATATTTGATTCCGCTACGTAGTTATGAAAGTTGTTAGTTTTAAAAGATTAATTTATGTTGTTGTTCGTTCATCCAAGTTTAATGTGTTATGTATCTGTAATGAATGTAGTTGTTTTAAGTTAAGATTGTAGCATCCTGATTTAGTTGTTGAATTTTTATAACTCTGATTTTATGATAATTGTCGGGTAGAATTGGGGTGTTACAAAGAACCTTATCACCAAGGCTTAACAAGATTGTGTTGTGGCCCTTCTCTATCATGGTCGTCTTTCCTTTTCTGTTAATGCATTATCCATGGTCTTTGCCCCCTTCAATGCCTCCAAACAATCCTACTAAACGATTAGGGCTTTCATCTTCAAGCGCCATAGACCAAAATCGTTCACTCCGGTGAACTTTTCAATCTCATACTTTGTTGAAGGCATCTTCTCCATGCTGACTACACCAATTTGTTGTGAAAATGATACTTTTAAAACAAAGTATAAATTGTTTCTTTATGATCAAGAAACAATTAAGGATAGAAAAGATGGAAAAACAAGAAGAACACAAGGATTGGTTATAACTGCTATTCTTTCCTTTCTCTTTAAACAAGACTACAAGTACACAAGAATAACAAATAACCCTCTCACCCTAAATTAGGATTTGTTGTCTGCAATGATGAGAGACTAGTATGCTATTTTTAATAAACCTAACATACTAAAATAATGGACATTTTCACAAACATCCATTACAAGCTAACTTAAGGTACAAGCTAACTTAAACAATTGGACATAACAAATAGGCTCATTCAAAATACTAACAACCCTAGCATTTCAACACCCACATACTAGAACACGCTTCGACTACAGTATGTAGATCTTTGACACCATCATGTGAACATACTTCGACGGCATGCATAAATTATGTCGAACCATAAGCTACTCTTTGACCCAATAAAGTTTGACCAAGTATCTCAAAAATGCAATAACATATGCAATGCATTCATCTCCTCTACTCCAAGGTATGTGGTACCAAAATTAGGATATTAAAAGGTGTATTACTGAAACATCCAACTTGCAAGGTCAAGTCCATCACTTTAGGACCTTCATTGCAAAGCCAAGTCCATCACCGTAGGACTATCATCCCAAGGCCAAGTCTATCACAAGACTCTCATCGCAACCTAAACTCTGATATACATGATGCATGAATGCTACACAAACAAATGTAATAATCGTATCAACCTCCATCTCCAATACTCGTCATTGGTTCCTCTCAAACCTAAAACCCAACATCAATATTCATCTTCATTTGCAAGGCCACATCAATGGTTCCACTAAACCGCACATCTCAAGATCAACAATTTCCTCCTCATAATGAATTCATTATAAACTCAACATAATAATTATTATTATATTTTCTCATCAAACATTGTATTTGTGTCCTAAATTACTACCAACTTAATTCACATAGCATCTTATCAAAACAATCTCAAATCATAATTCATCCTATTCATACCTCATATTCGAATAATTATTTAAAATATCAAACAGAGTCTAAATCAATCAAATGAATATGTTATGTAAAGCTTGGAATGTCTATTTTAAGAGTAGAATTTTTATTTTAAGACTTAAGATCTTAAATGGTACATTTTAATCAAATAATAGGAACCGGTGCAGACATCGAACATATTGTCTCCTACTAGGCATACCTCAGGTTTGAACAATTATTTAAAATATCAAACTGAGTCAAAATCAAGCAAGCGAATATATGCTACAAATATTAGAATGTCTATTTTAAGAATAGAATTTTTATTTTGGACTTAAGGTCCCATTTGGTAAAGTTTAATCGAACAATGGAAATTGGTATTGATAGTAGGCAGAATATTTTGTCAGACTTATAACTTGTGTTTTTCCTACTAAACTTAATGAAATAGATAATTATTAAGTCTAATATGTAGTAAATTTTGTCTATTTTGTTATGATATAAGATTTACTCTTAAAAGGACTTGTGAAACTCAAGTTATGCGTGAAACCATTGAACTACTATTGTTTTAGCACTCCTAGACCCAATTTATCTACTTCAACAGAAACATTATCATTGTAGCTTTCCAACGTAATTGACCGCACCTCAAAAAAACTTACGAAACTCAAGTTATGCATGAAACAAGTGGATCAACCCTCTTCATTGACTATCTGCGATTTTCTACGATTTTATGATTTTTCTTCCATTTGAAACAGATCCAAAACTCCATTATTTGAGTCCCAAACAGCCCCAAACACACAACAAGTTATGGTATTTGAATCGTAATATTTTTCACATCAATCGGGCAAATATCAAACATTCATATCATCAATTTGTCACAAAATCAACCTCATGTTCATCAAGGCAAAGACATATAATCATGGACATCAAAAATCAGCATTATACATATAATAAATCAATATAAAAATCAGTGATCAACAAAAAAAAATTTCATCACAACAATTTAGAGAGGTTTGCACAACTATCTAAAGATCTAAAATCTTCATCCATGGAAGAAACAAGAAAAAGAGAAAATGGAAGAGGAGAAGGAATCCTCTTTATCCTTCCTTCATGCTTAAAACATCCATAAGATGAATAGTCCTCCCTTACCTCGAATTTGCATAAAATATCAAGCTACAACTATAGATGTTCTCTCTTCTCATGCTTTTTACTCTGCTAGGGCTTTCTCTGACTATGCTGACAACTTTTATCACCAAACAACTCCTAACCTAATTTCTTTCTATATTTAAATAAAACTCTAATAACTTTTATTAATTCTAAAGCTCTCCTCAATTCTTACTAATTTCACCCTCATTCATAATTTTAATTAAAATTCTAATTCTTCCGCAAAGCTCACTTTCTCATTATTTATAATTAATGAAAGTATTTAAAACATAATTAAATTCTAATTAAATACTAAACTATAATCCATCACTTCTACGCTAATTTAATTATATTGTTCTATCCAAAAATCCATAAAATTAAATAAATTTAAAACTCAAATAATCGAAAAGTGTGGTGTTACAGGTATGTGAGTGATTGTTAGATCCGAAATTATATATGTCATAGGATTATTGTGCAGGTTTACAAGTAGGTGATGAGTGCTAAATTGTTGTGAATTTGAGTGTGAATAATTAGCACTCATCAGCTTAATTTGTTCGCTTTTTGTCAATAAACCTCAACTTTAGTGTATATTCGGGTGTATTTATTGCGTTATTGTGTAAATATCATTGAGTTTAATTAATTTTATCTCATTTTTGTAGGTATTCAAGCATTGATATTTAGGCATTGTTAGATAGAGCATTGAATAAGTTTCCAACTCTTCCGACCATGCGTGAATCAGAGTTACGGTTAAAAACTTATGGCTGAATCTGTGCTGGTTTTTCAACTTTCTATCATCTGTCGCCGGGCGATTATGGAGCGACCTAAAGCATGGAAAAAACGCATTTTTGGTCGCCGCGCGATGCAGAACAATCAGAAATGCGTATTTAGGGGTAAAAACACATTTTTTGGGTATGGTTTTAGGTATTTTTGAACCCAACTCCATTATCCTTCAATGTTTGATAATTAGAGCTTAGAAAACAACATTGAAGCTTGTATACAGATGATCCGGGGTGAATTGCTCTTCAATCGGCACTGATAAACCGATAGATTTATGGTTCATTTCTCTTCTTCTTTGTGTATTCTTTATGTGTTGAATTTGTATATGTATTTACTTTGAACTCATGTATACTTGTCACCCATGGCATTATATTAAACTTGCTTTATAAATCTTTATTGATTATTATCTTAGATTTTTGCTCTGTGCTAGGGATTTGAGTTGTTATAGACATATAAAACTTAGATTCTTATCTAGGATGATTATTTGTTAGTTTCTGAACTCTAGAGATAGATTTAGAGCTGACATCTACTTGGGTATCAGAGCTTAATGCCTTGGTGTGGTTGTGTTGTACTGAGAGATCATTAGTATGATTACATAGTTGTCTTCTGTGTTGTTGAGGAGGTAGTGAAATCATTTTCTTGGTGATACAGTCGGTCTCTCAATTTGGGTTAGAAATGACTTAGGTTGTAAATGATACCTAGTGACATTGATAAGTATTGTTAGGTTGAATGTAATTGGTCGATAGATTTAAGTTTGTGATAGTAGATTATATGCAGGCTTGATAAGTTCTTCCTTTAGTTTTTACTTTTGTTTATGTTTATTTTCTATTGATAACATTTTCTTTATAAACCAATTCAAACCAAACTCATTAAAAAGAGATTTGTCGAACGACAATTCAATAACCAATCTTTGTGGACACGATAAATTCTTGAATAAATATTTCCAAAACTTTTGTTGTTTACCGCTATACCGCTTCCAACAAAATGGCGTCGTTATCGGGGATTGGTTCTATTGTCTTCGCATTGTGATAATTCTTTTGTTTTTGAGTTTTGTAATTAATGTATATATTGTATAGAAATTGTACATTAATTTGTATATGATACTTGTGCATATATGTGTTTTTCTTTGTTTTCACGTATTATTGTGAATTGTCTCATTTTCGTAATAATTGTTGTGAGATTTTGTTAGGACGCCTTCTTTAAGTTTACGCGGTGTGACAATACCATGGCATGATGGGAAGATGTTACTAGCTCACACAATAAAGGCGTCGAGCTTACATCGTAAAACAAGCATGTTGTATTGTTTTTATTTGTATTCGTTTTTGTTATGTTTTGACTTGTGTTTTAACAAGTTGAACTCATATTAGTTTTTAAATTTCAAATTTTCACTTTTCAACTTGTTAAATACACTTTCAGTTTTTGTGTTTCGTTATTTAAAATTATGTTTTTACGCAAGCTTGTCGTGTTTAGCTTGTGGAAGTGTGTTTGTTAATGTTGTAGATATTGTAATTTTTGTGCATAAAGTGTGTTGGTGATGGTGGAGTTGCATAGCAATTGCACCAGATGCTGATGTCTTCTTTCTGCATCTGGTGTAGTGTGCTAAGCGCGCTCCAGGACGCTTAGCGCACTCTGCTGTGCAGAGCCAATAAATTCTTTTTAAATTTTTGCTTGGCTTTTCTTTTCCCACTTCCACCTAGGCCTTGTAGTAGTAAATATCATTAGTTTAATTAATTCTTTTTTTGTTGTTTGGACTATATTTTGGTTTGATAGCTTGATGTGGCTTTTGGTAATTTTTCAAGTTTGAGTGTTTCAACATGCGAATGCATGGTAATGATTTTGTTAAAGTTTTGTACACGTTCGAGGTATGTGTTTATCGCTTTCTATACTTTAGCATATTCATGATACTTAGACTTTTTATAATTTTTATGTCATTCATTCTTTTGCATACTTTTTAATTTGTGAATAACTTTAGTTCCTACCCTTTTTGTGAGGTAGCTTTCCATTGTTCACATATGCTGGAGACCATAATTCTTGTTTTAACTAGACTTTATTATGCTTAATCTTTTGTTTGTGTTGATTGTATGAAATCTTAAACATGATCAAAGCATTTTTTTTTGTTTCATTTTGAGCACAACTACCTTGGCCAAATAAGTCAATTCACCTTGTGAGTGTGTGATCATTAGTAACCCCTTTGAGCTTTTTGTCGATATCCATGTTGTATTTTCTAAATGCTTGTCTATGAGTGTTTAGTTTCCCTTTTTACATGGATGTTGATTCGCTGTTTTCTTGAACCGTCAACCATTGTTTTGGTTTTAATTTTTACCTTGCCTTAGAAAGTAGAGAGTATTCATTTTAATGTATGGTTGAATTTAAGTTGGGGAAAAAATGATTGTGTATTTATTGGTTGATTGCTATGAGGTTGAAAAGAAAAATAAAAAAAAAGTGAGAAAAGAAATGAAAAAAAAAGTGATATAAAAAGAAAGGGAAAAAATAGAAAAGTTTTGAAAAACAAAAACAAAAAGAGTATGGAATAATATTGTGTTGAATAAGTGATATGTGTTGGTTTGAAATTTGGGATGAAGAAGAAGTTTGATTAAAATTCTATTGTTTGAAACTTTGTGGAAGTAATTACTCCCTTAGGTTTAGCAAGTTTTTGTTTCGATTAGCTTTAGGACTTATCACTTGTTTGTTAACCAAGCAACATTACAACCTTGAAAAGCCCTTGAGATTCTTGCTTTTATATTTTCAATATAAATTTTTGGATGAATGCATAATTTAGCCTATTGTTTACAAGATTGTTGGATGAGTGAAAATACCCCATTTTTGTGTGTATTTCATCTATCGATTATTGTGTTTGTTACCTGTGATTCATTTGTGAACTAGTATTTTTTTTAGAATGTTTGGCATAATTTTTGTATTTAGCATTTGTTTCGTGTTTATGTTATATCGTAGTTTAGTGGTAAGTGTCTACTTTGTGTGTACTGTTTTTCATTTGAACCATTGCATTTGTTTTCTGTTTTCAAAACCTATTGATTCATGATTCTTTGATTATCGTCTTTTGCTTCTTTAAGTTTATTTGACTTTGTTTGAGGACAAACAATATTTTAAGTTGGGGAGAGTTTGATGAGTTCTAAATTGTTGTTAATTTGAGTGTGAATAATTAGCACTCATTAATTCATTTTCTTTTTATCAATAAACCTCAACTTTAATGTATATTAGATATAGTTTATGTTATAGTGTATTTATTGTGTTATTGTGTAAATATAATTGAGTTTAATTTATTTTATCTCATTTTTGTAGGTATTCAAGCATTAATATTTAGACATTGTTAGATAGAGCATTGTATAAGCTTTCCAACGCTTTCGACCGTGTACGAATCGAAGTTACGGTTCAAAACTTATAGCTGAATTTGTGCTGGTTTTTCAACCTTTTGTCATTTGTCGTCGGACGATGCTTTTTGGTCACCGGGCAATTCTGGAGTGACCTAAAGCGTGAAAAACACGTAGTTTTGGTCGTCGGGTGACGCTTTGTGATCTTCGGGCGATGCAAGACAATCAGAAATGTGTATTTAGGGGTAAAAACACATTTTTTGGGTATGGTTTTGGGTATTTTTGACCCCAACTCCATCATTCTTCATTTTTGGATAGTTAGAGCTTAGAAAACAACATTGAAACTTGCATACGGATGATCCAGGGTGGATTGCTCTTCAATTGGTACTGACAACCGGTAGATTTGTGGTTCATTTCTCTTCTTCTTTGTGTATTCTTTATGTGTTGAGTTTGTATATGTATTTACTTTGAACTCATGTATATTTGTCGCCCATGGCGTTATATTAAACTTACTTTGCAAATCTTTATTGATTATTATCTTAGATTTTTTGCTTTGTGCTAGGGATTTGAGTTGTTATAGACATATACGGCTTAGATTCTTATCTAGGATGATTATTTGTTAGTTTCTGAACTCTATAGATAGGTTTAGAGCTGACAACTACTTGGGTATCAGAGTTTAATGCCTCTCTGTGATTGTGTTGTACTGAGAGATTGTTAGTGCTATTACATAGTCGTCTTTTGTGTTGTTGAGGAGGTAGAGAGATCATTTTCTTGGTGTTACAACTGGTTCTCAATTTGGGTTAGAAATGACTTAGGTTGTGAGTGATACGTAGTGACATTGATGAGTATTGTTAGGTTGAATGTAATTGGTCGGTAGATTTAAGTCTGTGATAAGTAGATTATATGCAGACTTGATAAGTTCTTCCTTAGTTTTTACTTTTGTTTACATTTATTTTCTATTGATAACGTTTTCTTTACAAACCAAATCAAACCAAACTCATTAACGAGAGATTTGTCGAATGACGATTCAATAACCAATCTTTGTGGACACGATCAATTCCCGGATAAATATTTCCAAAACTTTTATTGTTTTCCTCTATACCGCTTCCAACAAAATGGTGTCGTTGTCGGGGATTGGTTCTATTGTCTTCGCATTGCGATAATTCTTTTGTTTTTGAGTTTCGTAATTAATGTATATGTTGTATAGAAATTGTACATTAACTTGCATATGATACTTGTGCATATATGTGTTTTTCTTTGTTTTCACGTATTGTTATGAATTGTTTCGTTTTCGTAACGTTTTTTGTGTGATTATTAGGACACTTTCTTTAGGTTTGCGCGGTGTGACAATACCGTGACATGACGAGAAGATGTTATTAGCTCGCACAATAAAGGCGTCGAGCTTACAACGTAAAACAAGCATGTTGTATTATTTTTATTTGTATTCGTTTTTGTTATGTGTTGACTTGTGTTTTAACAAGTTGAACTCAGATTAATTTTAAAATTTTAAATTTTCACTTTTCAACTTGTTAAATACACTTTCAATTTTTGTGTTTCGTTATGTAAAATTGTGTTTTTCCGCAAGCTTGTCATGTTTAGCTTGTGGAAGTGTGTTTGTTAATGTTGCAAATATTGTAATTTTTGTGCATAGAGTGTGTTGGTGATGGTGGAGTTGCATAGCAGCTGCACCAGATGTTGTTGTCTTTTTTCTGCATCTGGTGTAGCGCGTTAAGCACACTCTAAGTCGCTTAGCGCGCTCTGCTGTGCAGAGCCAATAAATTCTTTTTAAATTTTTGCTTGGCTTTTCTTTTTCCCACTTCCACCTAGGCCTTGTAGTAGTAAATATTATTAGTTTAATTAATTCTTTTGTTGTTGTTTGGACTCAATTTTGGTTCGATAGCTTGAAGTCGCTTTTGGTGATTTTTTAAGTTTGAGTGTTTCAACTTGCGAATGCATGGTAATGATTTTGTTAAAGTTTTGTACACGTTTGAGGTATGTGTTTATCGCTTTCTATACTTTAGCATATTCATTATACTTAGACTTTTTATATTTTTTATGTCATTCATTCTTTTGTATATTTGTTCATTTGTGAATCACTTTATTTCCTACCCTTTTGTGAGGTAGCTTTTCATTGTTCACATATGCCGGAGACCACAATTCTTGTTTTAACTAGATTTTAGTATGCTTAATCTTTTGTTTATGTTGATTTTATGAAAGCTTGAACGTGATCAAGCCATTTTTTGTTTCATTTTAAGTACAACTACCTTGGGCAAATAAGTTAATTCACCTTGTGAGTGTGTGATCATTAGTAACCCCTTTGAGATTTTTGTCGATATCCATGTTGTATTTGCTAAATGCTTGTCTATGAGTGTTTAGTTTCCCTTTTTACATGGATGTTGATTCGTTGTTTTCTTGAACCCTCAACCATTGTTTTAGTTTGAATTTTTATCTTGCCTTAGAAAGTATGGAGTATTCACTTTATTATATGGTTGAATTCAAGTTGAGGAGAAAAATGATTGTGTATTTATTGGTTGATTGCTATGAGGTTGGAAAAAAAAAGAAAAAAAGTGAGAAAAGAAATGAAAAAAAAAGTGATAGAAAAAGAAAGGAAAAAAATAGAAAAGTTTGAAAAAGAAAAACAAAAAGAGTATGGAATAATGTTGTGTTGAATAAGTGATGTGTGTTGGGTTAAAATTTGGGATGAAGAAGAAGTTTGATTAAAATTCTATTGTTTGAAACTTTGTAGAAGTAATTACTCCCTTAGGTTTAGGCAAATTTTTGTTTCGATTAGCTTTAGGACTTATCACTTGTTTGTTAATCAAGCCACATTACAACCTTGAAAATCCCTTGAGATTCTTGCTTTTATATTTTCAATGTAAATTTTTGGATGAATGCATAATTTAGCCTATGGTTTGCAAGATTGTTGGATGAGTGAAAATACCTCATTTTTATGTGTTTTTCATCTACCGATGATTGTGTTTGCTAGGTATGATTCATTTGTGAACTAGTATTTTTTTTAGAATGTTTGACATAATTATTGTATTTAGCATTTGTTTCGTGTTTATTTTATAGTCATAGTGTAGTGGTAAGTGTTTACTTTGTGTGTACTGTTTTTCATTTGAATCATTGCATTTGTTTTCTGTTTTCAAAACCTATTAATTCGTGATTCTTTGATTATCGTCTTTTGATTCTTTAAGTTTATTTGACTTTGTTTGAGGAAAAACAATGTTTTAATTTGGGGAGAGTTTGATGAGTGCTAAATTGTTGTGAATTTGAGTATGAATAATTAGCACTCATCGGCTTAATTCGTTTGCTTTTTGTCAATAAACCTCAACTTTAGTGTATATTCAGTATAATTTATGTTATAGTGTATTTATTGCGTTATTGTGTAAATATCATTGAGTTTAATTGATTTTATCTTATTTTTGTAGACATTCAAGCATTGGTATTTAGACATTGTTAGATAGAGCATTGAATAAGCTTTCCAACGCTTTTGGTCGTGCACGAATTGAAGTTACGTTTCAAAACTTATGGCTGAATCTGTGCTGGTTTTTCAACTTTCTGTCATCTGTCGCCGGGCGATTCTGAAGCGACCTTAAGCGTGGAAAAAACACAGTTTTTGTCGCTGAGCGACGCTTTTTGATCGTCGGGCAATGCATGACAGCCAGAAATGCGTATTTATGGGTAAAAACGAATTTTTTGGGTATGGTTTTGGGTATTTTTGACCCCAACTCCATCATCCTTAGTTTTTTGATAGTTAGAGCTTAGAAAACAATATTGAAGCTTGCATACGGATGATCCGGGTGGATTGCTCTTCAATCGGTACTGAAAAACCGGTAGATTTGTGGTTCATTTCTCTTCTTCTTTGTGTATTCTTTATGTGTTAAGTTTGTATATGTATTTACTTTGAACTCATGTATATTTGTCGTCCATGGTGTTATATTAAACTTGCTTTACAAATCTTTGTCGTTTATTATCTTAGATTTTTGCTGTGCTAGGGATTAGAGTTGTTATAGACATATACGACTTAGATTCTTATCTAGGATGATTATCTGTTAGTTTCTGAACTCTAAAGATAAATTTAGAGCTGACATCTACTTGGGTATCACAGCTTAATGCCTCTGTGTGGTTGTGTTGTACTGAGATTTTGTCAGTACGATTACATAGTTGTCTTCTGTGTTGTTGAGGAGGTAGAGAGATCATTTTATTGGTGATACAGTCGATCTCTTAATTTGGGTTAGAAATGACTTAGGTTGTGAGTGATACGTAGTGACATTGATGAGTATTGTTAAGTTGAATGTAACTGGTCGGTAGATTTAAGCATGTGATAAGTAGATTATATGCCGGCTTGATAAGTTCTTCCTTAGTTTTTACTTTTGTTTACATTTATTTTCTATTGATAATATTTTTTTTACAAATCAATTCAAACCAAACACATTAACAAGAGATTTATCGAACGACAATTCAATAACCAATCTTTGTGGACACGATAAATTCTCGGATAAATATTTTTAAAACTTTTGTTGTTTGCCGTTATACTGCTTCCAACAGTAGGTCATGCAATGAACGTTGACAAGCCATTGAGAAAGTTGTGTGATACCTTAAGAGAATCATGAATTTCAGTTTACATTATCGGAGATTTCCTGTTATACTTGAAGGATACAATGATGCAAACTGGAATACATTATCAAATACTTCTAAATCAACTAGTGATTATATATTCATTATAATTGGATGAGTTATATCTTAAAAATCAAAGAAACAAAATATCTTGGCTTAGTTCACGATGGAGTCTGAAATGATAGCATTAGCGACTTCTAGTGAAGAAGTAAGTTGATTGAGATGCTTGCTAGCTGAGATCCCTTTGTGGGGGAAAAGCCTATGACATTTGTGTTGGTTCGCTGCAAAAGTACAACGGCTATTGCAGAATTGAGAATCATTATTATAATGATAAGAGACGTCAAATAAGGAGAAAACACAATATTGTTAGAGATTATATCTCTAAAAGAGCTTTAAGAGTGAATCATGTACACATTAATGAAAATTTAGCAGATCCTTTAACAAAAGGATTAGCTAGAGAGAAAGTTCATAATAGATCCAAAAAGGTGAGACTAATTCCTATAGAGAAACGAGTTGCTCATGATGGTAAACTGACTTAATAGACTGGAGATTTTGAAAAATAGGTTCAATTGGTAATAACAAACTGTGAGTAATATGAGATGATCATGCTAGTATAAATAAGAGAAGCATGAAATCTGAAGCAGGGAGAGGATGAGATAATAGAAACTCTTAATAAGATATATACTATGTATGAGGTAGTACCTAGCTACATGAGTACTCTTAATAGACTCACCTATGTGATTGTGAAATTTAGGTTTGTTCCTATGAAATTTCGAGGCATAATTCCTAGAACTTTCACTAAACCATGATACATGTGCAGGACCATTAAAGCACATGCTTACTAGACTACACCTTAAGAAAAGATTGTGTGGATTTGATGTCTGAGATAGAGTTCAAGACAATTGTGTCACTCTTGTTGAATTGGAATGCTACTTCCTACGCAAAAATTCAAGTCGTAGATACCTCTGTTTATGCACAATTTTAGAAATATTTGACATTACTTCTGAAACACATTTTTAAATTCAAGTGAGAGATTGTTGAAAAATGTCAATATTCTAATAGGGAGATGAATTTGAAAAAATTCTTTAAATCCTACGGTGTTAGAAAAAATATGTGTTTGTGTGTTAGTTTTAAAAATTCTTTAATCTCACATTGCTTAGGCGGGACATCTTAGTTAACTTATTTCATTATATAAGAAAATCCCTTATTTCATTCCAAAACACACAAAAAACTTCTATTGAGTTTTTTTTTCTCACTCTCATAACTCAACATCTTTTCCTGACTCTCATAACTCATCGTCTTTTGAATTGTCGAAGCGCCAACTTCTCCCCTTTTTCTTTCTACTCGTTGAATTTTTCGAATATTTTCTTGAATTATCTTGAGAGAATTATTTTAATTTCTCCTCGTTTGAGTTTAAAAATTATAAAGTATTAATTTTGCATTTTCTTTGAAAAATTATTTGAATTTATTTTGTTTGAGAAATCATTTTTCAGTGATCAAATGACTATTAGAGAGTGTATTTCAAGACCGGGGTAAATAGTAATCATACAATATAACATTGTTTTATCTTTGAGGCGTTGTGGTTGACTGTCTATTTTGCACAAATTTAAACAGTGCCACAAAACGTCTTCAAGAGAGTGATCTAGTTCGCAACTCGGTCCGATAATTTATTCAAAAACCGTAAAACAACTTGTTGAAACTTGATAGTTGATATCAAATAAATTTTCAAAAGGCTTGTGATGAAATTCTCAGCAAAATTGTGATGAAGCGGCCAATTCTGAGGGTTCACCTGGAACTCCAAGGTTGAAGCTGTAAAAGAAAGAGGATAGAGCTTCCAGCTGGTTTATAAGTTATAACATGGAAACAGAGTATGAGAAAACCTTTACCACCATAAATATTTGAAGCACCCTAATGCAAACAATAACCAACACTGAAAGAATGACAGACAATAGGAAGAATGTTCTTTTTTAGTGTCTATCACAGACGATCAACATGGAAGCCAATAGCAAGACATACAGAATAGGAAGAATATTTGCTCAGAAAATATCGCCCCAGCAGAAAAGAAAATTTCAAAGGGCGCATACAGAATAGGGAACTTATTACTGATAAGGACTGTTTCAAATAGGCAATCAAAGCAGTGCAGAATGCAGATTGTTTTTTCTTCGCCGGGACATGGCACACACCATTTCGGCAGCACACGGCAAAATAAAATGTTACCTCCACAATCATCAATGGTAATATTAATGGTCAAATAACATCTACAAAGACAATAACCAGTGCAGTCACAAACAACAACAAAACAATGCAGTTACATATCTGCTCTTAAAGTGAGCAGGAAAGTGGAATTTACAAAAATGTCCCAGACCTATTAACTTTTCTTTTATATATTTAAGATTAAGATGAAATACAATCTAAAACAAGTCTACTCCAACATGTACTAATTGTCATTAGGAAAATATCATACAATTTTTACAGATATAAAAGGAAGACCTAATGGGAAAGGTCCCCTCCCTTATAAGGGAACTGCAGGTTGTGCTTCACTCCTCGCATAGCTTAGCATGCAATCATCTTTTCAAAAATATTCCAACAAGTTGAAGGATTCCGCCTCAAGGGTATAGAGCTGATGCAGTTAATACTGAGAATTTTGTTGTTCCAATTTCTCAATCAAGGCTTTCTTTTCATTATCAGGGAGGGAATTGAACGTGAAAACGGACTTGTCACCGATGTCATCCTTAATGTTAAACACAAGTCCAAGATCAGGGAATTTGTGTGGAATATGAAGATATCAATTTCAAGAACAAAATCATCGGAAGTAATTTACCTTGATGGGCTGAGTGAACTTCCTCCCGGCAAATATCACAAAAAGACCCATCCATAAAGCAAGCAAAGTAAGTTTAGCTCCATCGTCCATCAAACCCGACTGCAAAATTAAGAGTCAAATTTGTTCGGGAGGAAAAAATAAACAGATGTTATACAAACGGGATAATCAATATTGTTGGTAATAACAGTTGTCACGGTCTGCTTGACCAATGAAGGTAAACGAGAAGCAGTGGAAATTTGCAATAATATTAAGAGTCAAGGGGACATTGCAAAATGCATGGACTCAAATAATAGCATCAAAAGAAACATGATAATTGGTTTTTAATTTAAGGGTACGGGCTCAATGAAATCATAATAAGAAGCCATTACTCATAATTGGATCCTCTCTGGTGGATCTTGAATAAATTAAATGAGGGTGCCAAATTCTAAAGACGATATATAAACTGTTTGAAATAAATGACATGAATCCTTAGTCGGTGTAGTGGTTAAGTGTATCTTGCTTTTATGCACTAGATCATATGAAATGTTACGCCTAATTTAGTAATACATAAATAATTTGAGGGGTGCCATGTCCCCCACCCGTCTGCCACTAGGACCTCTGCAACAGTGCAACCCTGCACTTTGATCCAACTCAATCATGGTCGTTGGACATGTTGCAGTGCAGGGTTTAAAAAAATTTGGACTTTGATACTGCACACACTATATTCACTAAAGTTGAAATATGAATCATTAGATCTTCATCTTACAAGTCCAATCTCATGATTGTTATAACTATGTCATATTTTGAAAACAGTGAATCAAAATCCTGAATTTTTTAGTGTCTTACCATCTTTTTACACAAAAAATTCCACTATACCATCCTCTTCAATCAATATTCCCATATTATCATGTTTTCAAACAAATTTTGTTTTTGTCGCAAAACATCCGCCAGGTGAATGGGCGGAGCTGTTGAAAATATTTGACATCCGCAAAAGCAATGGGCAGAAGTGTTATAATTTTTAGAGACTCCGTTCATCCAATGGACGGAAAAGTGTTAACGTGAAACTGTATAATTTAACATTATATTAAAAAAAACAATATTATAACAGCTCCAGAAGAATACCAGATGCCCAAGCAGAAGTATCGGAATAATAAACGTGAGAGCTCCAGCTTCTAGCTTGCCGTAGCAGAGTCCTGTTTAAAGAATACACAATTCATACTTGTTTTTTTCTTCTCTACCCCACTAATACTAAATGGTACATTTAATTGAACACCACCTTCCTTGAAAACAAGTCCAGTCAAAGCAGCGAAAAGAGGACCGACAAGCCAGACAGCTGATGGGTTATCAACAACATATTGTACTAGAGTTTTATTAGCTGGTTGAGCAAGGTAGATGTAGGTTGCAGCTGATCCAAGAACTCCAAGCCCCCATAATGCTTGTAGAGTGCGCTTGATTTCAGTCACATAGATATGAATCAAGAATAATGATAAACCCAATCCACCTGCTCCAATAACATATAAAAAATCTTGGTTTTGCTTGAGCAATGAACTTAGGTTATCAGGCAAATAGGCAGCCGATGCGGCAATCACAAACGATGCCGCGGCTGTAACCAATCCTGACCTGTACGAAACAACCTGCATAGTAAAAAGCTTGTAATTGAGTGCTGAAGTTGTGAATAATTTGAAATTGAAAGAGGAGAAGGTGAGTACCTCTTGAACATCGGAGGATTCAACGGTCCAGGGGCCATAAACACCTTTATAAACCACGGTATCGCTCAATGAACCTTGCGGGTTTTCTCCCACCGCTTTACACCTTACCGACCGGATTCTGATTGTTGAAGAAGGAATCCAACCGCCACAAGATAAACCGGAGGAAGGAATCCGAACAAGAGTAGGAGGTCCTACCGATACTGATGCAGCCACAGCCGCAGTACTCAATCCTTGCAATGCCATTTTCTGATTTTCTCTTTTTAATTCAATTGCTCTAATATAATAATAACCTCGTTTATTATTTCTGTGGTCATTAACAATATCAAATTCCACTCGTGTCGTGCTCCTATATTTTCTTTAACTGTTTTTTAATTTTATTTTATTGTCCGAGGTCTTCTACTTTATATTTATTAATATTTTTAGAAATTTATGAAATTTTTTATCAAAATAATCAACATTTTTATTATAATTTTTCAAATGATCAACTTTCCCAACTAATTATCACCTCCTAGCCTAGTCAATCTAATTAACACTTGTGTTTAAAGGTTAACAGAATGACGTTAGAGGGTAATTGACTTTATGGTCCATATCGGTGTAGTTTTATTGTGTTAATAGGATTATTGATGAACGGTTTAGCTAATTGTATAGTGACATTAGTATGAATGATTTGAGAAAAAATGATTGTGATAGTGTTTATGGTTATATATTTATTGCATCTTTTGGTATATGCATCAACAAATCTAATTATCGTCAATAAGGCGGTCCTGACTTTTAAGAGGCCTGAACCGAATAATAAAAATAATTTTTTAATAAAAAAATGGAGTAACTAATCTTGAATTTTGAATTTTTATTTTATTTTATTTGTGCATTAAATATTAATGATTAAGAAATGATTATATATAAATATAAAGCGCATATGTGAAAAGAATTTGATTAGTTTGATTGGTCATGGTAGAACTTGTATTTTCTAATCACATGGGTTTGATTCCATTTGACATTATTTATAAAATCATCAATCATTTCATCTTTTAAAAGTTTTACTGGCCCGAAGCTTCCTCATCATCTTTATTATTTGAAATTTTTTTTTTTTATTAAGCTTCTTCATTAGCAAACGATGATTCATTAGAAGATCATTCATCTATCGAAATTATTCTTTCAAACAAAACTATAGAGTTCATTTCACAATTTCTTCAATAAAATCGTCTTTGACAAATTTCATGATGATTCTTATAAGATTTTTAAAATCATCCCTTCGGCATTCAACATTTGAATTAACTTGTTGCGCTTTTCAAAGATTTTTTTCTTTCCTAGATTTTTTTTCTTTTGAAAATCACAATCACTTCCATCTTATGAGAATTTCTTTTTAAAAATATTAGATGTTATTTCAATTATTTTTTTTAAATTAAAAGAATAATTTTATCTAATTATTTAAATATTTATTATTGAAAATTATAATATAATCAAAATCACATTATATTTTTTAAAACGCTATATCTAAAATTTAATATTTTTTTAAAAAATTATTTAAAATACTATTATATTCAAGTGATATTTTAAAATCTAAAAAATAATAAAATGTTTAAAATAAATTACACTCCAACTTTCATTACCTTCATTCTTAACTTTTCCTTGTTGTTGTAATTTATTATGAGAATTTCTGAAATCACTCTTACACATTCTTAACACACTCATCCGAAATGTTTAAAATACTCTTTGATTTTAGAAATACATATTTGAAACAATTTTTTTTTCACAAAATTTGACACAATTCAAATATGTGTCTCAGAAACTATCTCATTTTAAATATGCCTCTCTGAAATTACCCCAATATACATATTCAAAATCATCTATAATAAAAATGCGTTAAGAAATTACCTTTTTTTAATATGAATATATATAACTATTAAATTTATAAAGTCCATCAACTCAATTTTAGGGCCCCATTTTTTTTGGCCCTGGATTATAGGCCTCTTTGACCTGGCCCAAGACCGGTCCTGGACGCCAACTCTTCTTTTCTTTAAGGGAGCCGTCAATTCATCTATCAACCTATGTGTTTCCAATTTTTTTGGTTTGAAAATAAATTACTTTTGGTAAAATTGATTATTTGAGAAATTATTTTTAAAAAGTTTGTTATTTGATATGAAAAATATTTGGAGAAAGTAATTAACCTCATAAATGAATACGCAGTTGCTTTAAGAAATTAGTGTCCACACTTGGTTGTGAGGATAGTTTGGTTTAACCAAAAAAAAATTGCTTAGGTCTAAAAATTAGTTTTAAAAATTATTATAAATTAAATTATTTTCCAAGCTACTTTCATATTAATATAAAGGAAATTAGTAAAAAGTATAGTTTATACAACAAAATATTACATATAAATGTGAGTTATTAGTCTCACATCATTTAGAAAAATAAAGATTAAGTATTTTATAAGTGAGATGACTCATATACCTATCAATTTAAAATTATAAATAAATATGTGATGTTTCTTTCACTTGGGTGTTGCTCTTGATCTAATCAATGAAGATGTTTTTCATGATCAGGGATGGAAAAAAAAAACCCGTATCCGTGAATATCCGCGTGTAAAATCGATCACAGATATGATAGCTTTATAGGTATTCACGGGTAAAATAAATAGATATTTAATTATCCATTTATTTACGAATACAGATATAGATTTGATGGTATTTGTACCCGTGGATATCTGTATCCGTTAATAATTAGAAAAATATTTAACT
The DNA here is from genome assembly GCA_948472305.1 of Vicia faba. NCBI lineage: Eukaryota > Viridiplantae > Streptophyta > Magnoliopsida > Fabales > Fabaceae > Vicia > Vicia faba. The sequence continues at coordinate 918,317,101 of OX451738.1, forward strand.
ATTAATTTGGTTGATAAAAAATTATTATTATTATTAATATTATTATTATTATTATTTTGTTAAATATGATATTATTATGACTATTATTATAATTATTTTGATAAAAGAATAAATAAAATGAATTTGATTTATTTAGGAATATCTTTTAGATTGTTTATCTTAGATCTTCTTATATCTTTGTAGAAGATATATTTTAGATATAATTTTTGTGTATAAATAGTCTAGTGGAGTAGGTTATTGTAATTCATTGTAAATCCTTATTTTTGAAGCTATCAAGTAAATATTCCTTTTTCCTTTTATCTTCTTTGTGCACCAACAGAGTCTTTGTATTATCTGTAAAAGATTCGTTGTTTATGGTGCTAGAAAATCAAAAGTGTTAAAGACAAATAGTATCAAAACATGTTGATTGTCGAAACACGTTTTCTCATATTTGACCATTTTACTTAAAACGTTTTTGAGAGTTGTATATCCCACAATAAATAACTTTCAGTCCTCAATCCCACCAGTGCGAAAATTACAGTCAATTCTACACATGCATGTCTCTCTCCTACCCACTCGTACACGAGAACAATTATCGATCTAAGTGTCGATCTTCTCTCCTATAAATCATCCAAAAAATTCACATATGTCTTTTTTTCCACGTATACTCTGATACACTGAAATATATCAAATATGACATTCCTAACAAAGTCATGCCCATACTATATAAGATAAATTTTAAAAATATATCAATATAAAATCTATTCGATTTATTTTAATTGAATGCATGTACAAAAGTATCTTATTTATATACTAATTTCATATTTAAATTACAAATTTACTTTTTGAAATTTTAGTTCTTTAACATCTCTCAAGAGCCCAGTACTCGCAGTACAAAAAAAAACTTGTCCGGGTCAAAACCGCAAATCTAGATATTTAGTATATTATAAATTTCATATAGTTTCAGAAACCCTAGTTCTTCCCCGCTTACATCTTTCTTGTCCACAGTGCGACAAATCGCCGTCATCTCCGTTCGCAGGGAACCTTATCGCCTGGCCTAAAATGGTGCGTTAATCATCACATCTCGATTTCATCTATCTACTGTACCGTGTTTCTGCATAACAACTGATTTTGTAATTTTTTGTTGTTGTTATGAATGATAGTCTTTGGTGGCGAACAAAGAATTTCAGCACATTCTGCGTGTGCTGAACACCAATGTTGACGGAAAACAGAAGATAATGTTCGCAATGACCTCCATCAAGGGTATTGGACGACGATTTTCTAACATTTGCTATAAGAAAGATGATATTGACATGAACAAGAGGTTTGTAGTTGAGTTCTATCGATTGCATAAATAAAATTCCTTTTTGTTGTTGTTGATGATAAATGAGTGATTTTTTTTTTGTTATTGGGATATTTAGGGCTGGGGAGTTGAGTGCTGCAGAGTTGGATAATTTGAATAACAGTATTCGTGGATACCCGTATATACCCGCAAATATCTCAAAATCCATAGATATTCATCTAACAAATATTCGTATGGGTATAGGACGGATATGAGTATCATGTTTATTAAACAAGATAGATAACGGAAGACTAATACCCGTGCCTATGATACCATTGTCATTCCTATTCATGATGACTCAATACAAAATATATAGTTTCTAATCAAATATTATTTAATAATGATTCAAATATTAAAAGTTAATTGTATAAACCATTTAATCCATACTTTTATTGTAAATTAAATATTAATCAATTAAGTTTTTAGTTTTGTATACTTATTGCAGGCTTGTATTTGGTCAATTTTATATATATATATATATATATATATATATATATATATATATATATATATATATATATATATATATATATATATATATATATATATATATATATATATATATATATATATATATATATATATATATTAAAAATTCCTTTATTTTGAAAGTATTAATGTTTAATCGACTTCTCTTTCTATTTATTACATTGGTACAACTTTATATATGAAGGTGTACTTCTCACGTTTGCATAAGTGCATTTGTTTGATTTGGGCTTAGATCTATTGCGATTGTTTGATTTGGACTTAAGAAAACAGTTTGTGTTTGTAAGGGTGATTATTTTGTTTTGTTGATTTCATATCAATAAAAATATTCAAGCAAGATATATGTTTTCTTATGGGTTTCCTTGTACTTGTAAGTTAAGAAGATACTCATTGGGTAGTGTTTTGATACCAATAAATGTTTTTCATATTCATTTGAGAAAATTAAGCATGGAGGGTCAACAAGAAGTTCAAACAAATGATAGAACATGGGTGGAAATGAGTAGTGCAATAAAATTATTATGGAGAAGCTCCAAGTCATTGGATGTTGTAAGGAAAAGAGTATTAAAAAGTAGAATGTGTGAAATTTCTTACCACACCACGACTTCAATGGGCTCAGTGCCTTAAAAGTAAAAAATAAAGGAGGAATGGATAAGAAAGAGAAGAAACCAGTGAGATATGATGTTTATCAAGAACCTTCATATTATGAGCATGTTGATAAAGCATACTCGAGCTCTCAAAGATCGTCAAAGAAACCATGTGCGTAGCTATCTCAATATTCTAAGAAACATTCTTCTAAGAAAGCAACCATCTCATAATTAATTCATGTTCATATTAGGCCAAATATTTATGATATAGTTGATATTCATGCAGATGGAAATTATTGGTTTAGATTCATTGCATCATTGCCCGGATATGGTGAGAATGGTTGGTTGATGGTCTGTCGAGACTTGGATAATGTAGTAAGAGCTAGATGAAAGTCTCTATGAGAATTTATTTAGAGATAGACCATCAAAAGTGAGAGAATATTTGATGATATCATGTTAAGGTCCTCAGCCACAAGAAAATGGATGACATTACCAGATATGAATTATGTGATAACAAATTAGTAGACTGCCATTCTTGTATGTTTAGGGATATCTTAGTCTGACTTTTTTCTATGATGACTTCACATTCACATGTGTTCTCCATTTATTGCATTGATTTTGTAAATCAAAATCATTGGGTTCAGGTAGTTATATATTTATGTTTTTAAAACTAATTAATTACCTTTGATGTAAATATTAGTTTTTACGTTATTTTTTTAATCAGGTAAAAATGAAACAAGGATTTCCATTGCCATAAATCACATTGAATCGTAAGGAATTTCGTTCTGAGAAGCAACATCTTAGATGTTGGGATTTTTTGAACGACTACAATATTGACAACAACTTATGCCTATAGTGTCAGACATTATTATTTTAGAATTTCGTATGTATGTTATATTTTGTTGGATTTTATTGACGTTATATTATATTATATGTTATTGATTTAATACACATGTCTAAAAATAATAATACATAAGTTTAAAAATAATAATACATATGATTCAAAATAATAATACATAAGTCAACTAATCTAATGGTATGCCTTGAGCAAATTGTAATGCTCTTAATAAGTCTGTAAATTAAGGGTCGTCCTCATCACAAACTACTCTCTAGATAAAATGATGAAGCAGGTTTACAATTGATGATAACCTCGGATCGATCATGCATCATGGATAGGAGCGTACACTTCTTTTTTTGCATCTTGAGGGGATGGTACCAACAGAGGATGTGAAACTCTATAATACCACTCCAAGTATCTAAAATAAACATCATATGAAGTGCTAGCCAAGGATTCATGACGAACCAACTTGTGCACGCTAAAATGGTAATTAGTCCACTCAACATAAATATGATGTGAGTTATAATCAAGAGATGGATGAGGTATATACAATTTAAATCCAAACTGCCGTATGCACCTTTAAGGAAAGTATTGAACCATTGTGTAACACCATCAAATACACCCCTTATACATACATACATCATCAAATATTCCATCCTATCTGTGAGTCTTAAATAGGTGCCCTATGAAATAAGTAGGTGTCAACTCATCTGACACACTCCTCAACTCATCAACCTTCAATGCTCCTTGTTAATATGTGTTGTACCCCAAAATTCTCCCTCTTCATCTTAATCCTAATTAGCTTATACTCCATCATCATATACATACATATATGTCATAGGGTCTATACTCATGGGATCAAGGTTTTTCTGCAAGAAAGAGTAGTGAAAATTGATTGTTCCATTAAGCGACATTGTGAAGCAAGACTCAGGGTTTTCGAATTTTAAATGCACAACACACACGTTCCAAGATATTCAATAATGGATTAATCAAGTAGTCATCATATCAAGCTCTTATGTGTTCCAACACACTCTGAATTGTGCAGAAAGTCAAGTGTTTCAATTGATTTGAGACGGTGTAGACAGAAATTCAGTATTGTGCGTTGCAAGCTCAGAAATTCATAACTTGAGATCAGAAAATGATTTGGGAATGGTTTTTCATCCTTTGGAACTGTCTCGATATCTTCTTCAATTCATATGTTCATATCAAAGGCTAGTTTTATGAGGAAGATTTTATAAAGCGCCAAATACCTGAAAGGCGTTATACAGTGGATTTGTTGGTTTGTTGGTTTTTGGATGCTTAAAAATTTGTAACTTCTGACTGGAAAATCATCATTGAGTGGCTATTGGAGCATTTGAATCATCTTGTTATCTTCTTCAATTTTCGTGTTCGGCTCGAAAGCTAATTCATTGAGGAAGATTTCTGAATGTGCGAGTACTCTGAAGATGTACAATGAAAATACCGTGAAAATAATGTGATGAACCGCTGTTTTTTTAGATATTCAAAAATTGATAACTTTCACCTGGTTCGACATTTTTGGGTGGTTATTTGGGCAAATAATCTGTCTTGATTTTATCTTTGACTCGTATGTTCAGGTCATAGGTTTATTCTTTGCAGAAGATCTCCGAAAATGCGAATTACTAGAGAAAATTGCACCTCGAAATGGATTTCTACCAAACTGTTTCTCGATATTATAAAATTGTAACTCTCTTAACTTTTATTGTATTAGGATGATTCTTAAAGCATGAGGTCACAAATTTTATGAGCTACAACTTTGCTTCAGGTCCCGAGTTCGGATTGTGATTCGAAGGCTTCAGCTTGTGGCTTGCTTCCTAAATTGCGCACGTAAATAAGTTGAAAATTTCAAGACAGCAAAATAAGCCCATTGTTTCTCGCCATTCAAAAAATCATAACTTACTCGATTTTTATTGTATCAGGGTTATTCTTTCAGCGCAATGTCACAAATTTCGTTGCCGACGATTTTGTTTCAGGTTGCGCGTCAGGATTCAGCACCGAAAGTCATGAGCTTGTGGTTTGTGCATGCGTCGTACACAAAATAAGTTGAAAAATATTCATTGTGAATTTTTTTACACTGAGTTCTCGTTGTTCAGAGCATCGTAACTTGCTCATTTTTTATCTTATCAGAGCAATTCTTTCTGCACCGCATCACAAATTTTGTCATCAACGTTTTTGTTTCAGGCTGCGCGTCAGGATTTCGCACCGATTATTATGAGTTTGAGGGTTCGATGTTGACTGTTCATGAAATAAGCGGAAAAATTAAAATTTTGTCAAGCCAAACAAGACTTTGGAGCCATTCTATAAATATTTGAAATTCAAATTTCAAACACAATCACACTCATAATTTCTCACAAATCAAACACCACTTCTCTCAATTCTCTCTCAACTTTTCTCACGAACTCAAGAACAAAAATCAACAAAGCTTTATCTTCCTCCTCTCAAGCACAACTGTGAACCACTTTCTCCCCGATCCCTTGCACTCGCCGATGACTGCTCCCTCCTTCTCCCTCAACCTTTGTGTGCGAACAACCTCCGGCGAGCCACCACCGGTCTAATTCTGGCGCTTCCTCCCTCTGTCGCACAAGCTTCGCACGAATACTCCCTCCGCAGATTCTTCCTCCGTCTCCGGTCAAATTCCAGTGACGCTCGACTCTCTCTGATTCAATTTTCCGGATAACACCTCTTCTCTTCCTATTCAATTCAAGCTCTAGTTCAGTAATAACTCTTGATCTTTAATTGATTTAGGTGATTAACTATTTAAGTTGATTTTGAATAATTGCTTAATTGATTAAATTGAGTTGAATTCTTGAATTGAATTGTTGAATTAAACTTGTTTTTTATTTTCAATGACGTTGAAGTGTGGAGTTGGTTGAATGTTGACTTAATCAATTTAGATATTGAATTTAATCGGTGAATTGATATTAATTTTTGAATGTCGATTTTAGATCTAAATATTGATTATGGAATTTTGATGAGATTTAATTGTGTTTTAATGAGTTAATGCAATTTTCAAATTGATTTGTTGATGAATTCAATTTTTCGACATTAAAAAACTTCAAATCTGATAAATTGCATTAACAATTGAATTGTGTTATTTGTAGCTTGGAATCATCGTTTGAATGCGGATTTGATCATTACAAAGTGTTTGTAATTTCTAAGCGGTGATACTTGAATCGATAAGTGTTATTATGCATCCGTTTGCGATTGTTGAAATCAATTTTTATCGATATTGGTTCAAGTATGCATCGCTTCCCGAAAAATAAAAACGCCTTGTAAATCGCTTTCCAAAAGTTGTTTGAGGCTTACTTGTGATTGATTATGTGTTTAAGGACCATTTGTGTCAAGTTTTATCATTTTTGGCACGATTTTTTTGGTTGATTTTGTGACACGGTGCAATGTTGTCCGGGAATGGTAAGTGGTGCTTGCATGGTTATTTAATTCACTGTTGACGCTTATTTGAGCTTGTTGATATGTTTGATGGTTACCGATACCATTTTTGGTCAATTTTATTCTAACTTTTTGCACACTTACATGTGTTAATAAGTTGCTACCCAGTTTTTTATATCAATGTTTCAATGCTTGTTTGGATTGCATTTCTTCATATTTAGTCTTGATTTAACTTGTGATGCGGATACTTGATTTTGATTTTGTTCCCTTGTTATTTCTAACATGTTTGTTGACTTGTGCAAGGAATTTCAAGAGATCTTTTGATCTCTTAATTAATATGTTGATTATTCGATCGAAAAGCATTATTATTCCATTTTCTTTGTGGATTCGAGTTTGCTTTCGACGCGATTGATTTTGATTCTCATTCTATAAGATATATGCACTGCTTGTGTTTTTGTCTGGATGTGAATTTTTGTGTAAGTGTACTGTTTGTTATTTGGATGTATCTGACGCATATTTCACGTGTAATTTATTTTCACATTGTTGATACTTTGATGCTTATGCCGGGCACACGATCTCTAATCGTTTTGCTTGTTGATGCTAGGTTGCACAAAGTTTTCTGGGTTTCTCTGCTTTGCTTACTTGCTACGAACTCTTGTTCGTTTTGTATTATGCTGATTCTGGTTTATTTTTCCACGTCATTTACCGTTTCCTTGCCACGAGAAGTAGGAATAGAGATTCATGACTAGGAGTCCCTACTTTAGGTGGGAAAATCTGTTTAAAGTCCTTAAAGGAGGCAATGTTTGTTTTGCAAAGTCCTCAAAAAGAGGCCATGTTTGTGTGCAAAAGACCTCGACGAAGGTAAATCCCATTCTCCTCCCATTTCCCTTTTATTTTGTGCTTGTTATCGAGTCAATAAGTGGAACAAAGGGCCCGCAATCAGCCCCCACACATTCTAGTCCGTGTTGTTCTTAGCTCGCGTTGTACGATGATGCTTTGAAACATGTCTATTCTTGTCCATTGAGTCAAATAAAATGGGAAAGGGTCTGTAACCAACCCCTACACTTTGTCATTCATTTCGATGATGTTAGCTCACGTTTCATCAAACATTGATGCTCCGAGTTATTACTCAATGTTGGTGTGTTGTACCCCAAAATTTTCCCTCTCATTTCTCAAGTAATCTCTCACAAGATCCCCATTGATTCAAGACTGCACAAGGTTTGATAAGCTCATGGCACCTCCTTGAGCACTGATGACTCAAATTAGGGTTTGAGTTTGTACAAGGACAAATGGACTTTTAATGCCCCATATGACTTTCATGGATCATTTTTGACCCTCAATATTGCTCATGTCATGTTTCAAGTCTTGGATCACATTTTTGCTCAATTAATTGATCAGTTGACCTAAAATCAATTGTATTGGGAAAAAAGTCAATTGTGGTCAATTTACAGTCAAACTTCATAATTTTTTATCCATATCAACGTCATGAACTCATATATGTCATTTGATCAAGGTTGGATCATAATTCCTTAAGAAATTTGATCAGATCATCAAAAGGGCAAAATGGTCAAAATTAGGGTTTTGACTGAGAAGGTGCAATTTTTTACTTTTGACCTAACAAATGACTTATTGGTTTGAGACATGATCTCAAGGATTAAAATGAATCATTTTTACCTAATGGCATGGCTCAAAACATCTCTCAAGATCAATTGATTGATAGTTGAATTTCAGTCAACTGATGAAAGGTCAACTATACACTAAAAAGTCAAACTTTGACTTTTTGATCAAAATCAAGTTTCAAAGATTACAATTCATCAAGACGTGTCAAAATATGAAAAATTTCTCATCAAGAAATCAAAAAGTCAAGATTTCATTTTGAAAAGTCAAAATTCCTAAACTTAGAATTTTTTCTAAGTGTTGGAAATTCACATTTTTTTTCATAACTTTGAGTCAAATTTTCACCAGGATTTTGACCTAACTTCATGGTAATTTTTTACATAGTTTCAAGATGAATCTTAAAAAATGTCCAATATAGAGGTTGTAGAGTATATTATAAGATTTCCAAAATGGCAATGTTGCCTTTCTTCCTAAAATGCTATTAAGCATGGGCAATGATATCATTGCCCTGAAACTATACATGTCCATAGATTTCATTTATATTGATTGAGCTTAGAGAATTTTAGGTTTGAATCTCTGAAAAAAATAGGTCAGAATTTGGTACTTTTAGAAATTCTCATTCATCTTTGATTTATAGCTTATGATATTTATATGGTTGGATTCGTATAGAAAAATGGAGCAACTTTCATGTTTGCATCTTTCATTTTTGTTGAGAAATGAGCAAGTTATAGGAACCATGACTAGAGGTTGAAGATGAAGTCATTTTCAGGACTGGGTTTATGTTATGTATTACTTGTTTTGCTTATGTTAACAGATGTACAGCCACCCCAGTGGCAAAGACAACGCGCGTTTATCTCAAGGTCATGGGTTCAAGACCCAACGCTACCTTTTGCTCAATTATTTCAGCATTTTCCTTCTTTTTTTGCCACAACCAGCGCCTGAGCCTCCATCATTGGGCTTTGTCATTTTTGCTGACTTCTAACCCCCCTGTCTGCTTTCACACACCTGGCCCGAACATTTTTCTTATCATTTTTAATTTAATTTATTTTCTTTTCTTATTTTATTTATTTCATTTTTATTTATTATTTTTTATTACTATTATTATTATTATTTATATTTTTATTAAAAAATATAAAAATATTTTTATTTATTAGTTTCACACTTATTTATTTTTATTTTCCTTTATAAAGACAAAAGACAAAAACATTTTCTTAACAAAATTAATTTCTTTTTTCTTAATAAATTAATATTTATATTTAGGTTTAATTATTATTTTCTTTTTTATCTAAAATTAATTTAGAACTTGAGTTTCTTTTAATTAATTAATTTTCATATTTTATTTTATTAAACTTAAAACCTTTCACAGAAAACCCTAAAAAAATGTTTTTTAGCTTAACTTATTTTCTTAATTAGTTTAGGTTTATTTTATTTAATTTTAATTAATTATTTTCTTAATTAGGTCAAAACTAAACTCTTTCATTAAAACCAAACAAAAAAATCATTTCCTTTCCATTTATTTCCTCGCACATTTACTCAATTCTTGTACAATATTCGATATGGTTGTAATAGATAATTAGGTTTAATTTTCTTGCAATCCCCATTTGTAATTTGTATACCCCCTCCCCTAATGATGTAATAGCGTAATAATTTTACTTTCTATAATTTATTGCTTTATATAAATGTTAGTAATTAGGGTTTGTATGACAAGACTAAAATCAACAATTAGTAAACCCTAATTCAAGATAAACAATGCATGTAAATCAAACACACTTGTACACTTGCACCCTAAGGTTAACTCCACTTTGTTTCCTTACAAAAATGGTCATGTTATGCATGTGGGGTATCTTAGCAAAAACAATAAAAAATACAAGATCATAGTCCCTCGATAATGCTACAAATGTTGCATTTCAAAATGATCTTAGTCCCTCAAAGAGAAATGCTAAGATATCTCACAACATTGCTATCATGATTATGCGATGACCCACACCCATCCCTTTACATCCAAAGATAAGACTTCTTACCAAATCAGTAGTAAGATAGCAATATCAAAGGAAAGGAAGAAATGAACAAAGACTTTTGAGTAGGTAGATTGTTCCTAGTTGCTTGCTCACTTTCAAAATAAACATCCTTGCTCATTTTTAAAACAAACACTAAACACTTTCAAAAACAAACATTCAACATATGAAATATTTCCAAAAGTCCAACACTTTGTATACATTCTTACGAACGAGAATTATTACAAAGTTTGCCTAAACGAAGGCGCCTTTTCAAAATACTTTCAAAATCACCATATTGCATATTTTCCAAACAAAGCACATTTTTTAAACAAAAGCAAGTGATCTAGGAAGCAACTAAGAGCCCATAGATAACTATGGATGAAAAGGGTGCTAACACCTTTCCTTTTCATAATCTATCCCCCGGACTCAAGAAATAATCTCAAAGGTCTTTCCTGTTCTTTTCAGCCTTTCCTTTTGGGTAAAAGAAAAGTCAGTGGCGACTCTTGCTAACCGCAACATTTGCGATCAAACGCAAAACATCCCAAGTCAGTTCTCCTACCATATCACAGAACTGGCGACTCTGCTGGGGAGAAACTTAAATGTGGGGTTACCTTAGGGATAGGTCACCTTTACTTGCTTTCATTGTTTGACTTGTTTGCTTTACATTTTGGTTCCTTGTTTGGGCTTGTTCTAATCCTCTACCCAAATTTGGGATACCTTATAGGTAAGTAGCAATACATTGTGGAAACTGTGCGGGGTATACCGACATGGTCTAAGCAATAGCTACGTTAGTGTGACACATTTGTGTGTACCGATAGCCCTTGAATGGTCAAGGAGAATAGGGGGCCGCTGTGTGGTGTCATGAAGCACTAACTGACTTTAGAACCTTTACTTGACCAACTTGGCCATTAGGAAGTAGTGAGATAACCGTCTTTGGTGCAGTCTGAAGTTGGTTGGTAATCGATACTACACTAATTGAGATCAGACTTCTCGGGATATTTCGGTCACCATTAAAGAGGCTTGCGCTGAAACAATGCCCGGCGAGAAAGATCAGTGATATTGAGATCCCTTAGAATCCGGTTACTATTTCTAGGAGAGGTTTGAGCCAAATAAACTTCAAGAGGGTACTTACCTATGAGACTCCATGCAAGCCTAAACCTAAGGACTTGTTTGTCTTTTGTGTATATGTTTACTTGTAAATAACATTATAACATCATACTCATTCTCACTAACCTTTTCAAGGATTATTGGGATTTATCTTTGTTCTGTTTTGTAGGACATGACTTCCATCCGCAGGAAAACCACTCAAGTCAATCTCGTAAGAATCCCTTCTCAACTCAAAGAGTTAGCATCAAGGGTCTCTAAGAATTCTTCATTCACCAAAAGACATGGTCTCCTTCTCAACTTGGTTACCTTTAGCACGAATGAAGATATGATGAAGGTGCTTTTCCAGTTCTTTGATCCTCTACACCATTGCTTCACCTTTCCCGATTATCAACTTGTGCCTACTATGGAGGAATTATCTAAAATCTTGAGGATTCCTATTCTCAATCAACTACCTTTCAAATTTATGGAAAGAGATCCAAGACCTGAAGAGATTTCCCGAGCACTACACTTGCAACAATCTGATGACACGACTAATTGGTAAACAAGGAGTGGTGTCTAAGGTTTCTTAGCCAAGTTCTTGTTTGAGAAAGCTCAAGATTGTTGGAACTCTTTAGATTTACAAGATTTTGAAGAAATATTGGCCCTTCTCATCTATGGGATGGTTTTGTTTCCAAACCCTGACCAACTTATAGATGTAAATGCTGTCAAAATCTTCATGTCTCGCAATCTGGTGCCTACTTTGTTGGGAGATATCCTACATTATCTCCACACTCGCACTATGAGGAAGAGAGGGGACCTCATGTGTCGCACTCCTCTCTTGGCTAGATGGTTTATTTCGCATCTTCCCCGATCTGTGTTGAAGAACTAGCAAGGTTTGAGGTGGTTCCAAAGGTTGATGATGCTCAGACATTTAGATATCCATTGGTGTTCTCGATCCTTGGAGAATGTTACTATCATCAAATGTTGTAGGAAATTACCTAATGTCCCTTTGCTTGGAATTATAGGAGGTATCACTTACAACCCTTGCTTAGCCTTGTGACAATTTAGATATGCCCGAAGAGATGGTCCGCATGATATGCTCATCCAAAGAGTGGTATTAGACTATGAAAGCGACGATCAAAGCTGCCATTAATGGTTTATACGAGCTTGGAGGATGGTTAACAAAGTGGATAGTAAGACGCTGGGACACAAGAATTCTATTCCACTTGAGCCTTATCTTAGGTGGGTACGAGCTCGTGCTCAGAAGCTCGTGATGCCTTATCCCTCCATCTTACCAGTTATCATGGAACATGTGGTTGAAGGAGATGTCTCGTACACTGTCCTCCATCCCGACATGCCTACTTCTCTCGAAGACTTGCAAAAGGGTTGGATTCAGCTGAAGAAGGAACGAGATACCTTCGAAGCTTAATTCTATGCTAGTGAGAAAAGGGTATTGGAGCTTACAAAGCAGCTACACGAGGAGCAAAGCGTGAACGCCTACATTGCACCAAACAGGATGCGTTCGGTCTTTTTATCTTAGAGATTTATTTTGTAAGCCCAAGAGGCATGTTATAGTCATTTTGAACTAATTAATGAAAATTGATGTTTGTTCATTCTTTGTCTATACAAATTTAAATCTCATATATCCTTGAAATCATTTGCATACACATCTTCCATGCATCATAACATAACAGATTTTCCATGACAGGTGTCCTTATCTTTCTGCTGTTCATTTCAGCAAGATGGATCTAGAGAAAACAGTGAAGGACCTCCAAGTACAAAACTCTCAATTCCAAGAGACTCTACTAGCCCTAGCCAAGGGGCAACAAGATATGATGGCATTGCTGGCAGCTAAAAAGAAACCCAAGAGGAAAGCTCTGGTCAACATGGGTAGAAGGTTCAAAGAGTCGATCCGTCAGATCCCAGTAGTGGAAGACTCATCTGAGGAAGATGAGAATCATATTGGATAATCTAGGAGTACCCATGCTGGGTGTATCAACGATCAAGCGTGTGATGAGGATGATTATTTTGACGAGCAGTATCCTCCCATCGATGTCAAGTATAAGCAGTTAGAAGACAGATTGAAGGCCGTCGAGATTCAAGCCGTCCCCGATTTGGATTTTTATGATTTGGGTTTGATATCCGGGGTTGTCATTCCCCACAAGTTCAAGATACATGTATTTGCAAAATATGATGGGGTTTCTTGTCAAAAGCTTCACCTGAAATCTTATGTGCGCAAGATACAGCCGCACACCGCTGATAAGAAACTCTGGGTTCACTTTTTTCAAGAAAGCTTGGCTGGAACACAACTAGAGTAGTTCTACAAGTTGGATGGTTCCCGTATCAATACATGGGAAGACTTAGCCACCACTTTCTACCACCAATACCAGTATAATACCGACTTGGTGCCGACAAGAGTTCAGTTGCAAGATATGACAATGGGGAAGAATGAAGGATTCAAAGAATACACACAAAAGTAGAGAGACCTTGCCAGTAGGGTTCAACAACCTTTGACTGATAGGGAGCACATTGACATGTTTATGGTCACCTTATCTGGTCCATTCTTTAACTTATTGGTTGGTTGTTTTTCTTCCAGTTTCACCGAGCTGATCTTAGCCGGTGAAAGAGTTGAAAGTGGCATTAAAGTGGGAATATTTCCATGGAATCTGCCTCCACCTCCAATCCTGTAAAGCAACCTTTTGCCGCAAAGAAAGAAGTCAATGTTGTGTATGGGGAAAGGGCCCGTACCAAGAAGGATGACCGCCAGTTTGTTAACACCATCTGAATTTCCAATCCAACTCCTGCTCAAAGACCATCTGCTAATCATCAATGGTTTGAGACTCCGAGAAGACAATTCACAAGGTTAGGCATGTCACTATATCAAGCCTTATAAAACTTACTAAAGTCTAATTTGGTGACATTGCGCGATCCTCCGGCCAATCCAGATACCTCTTCACCAAAGTATAATCCGAACGCATAAAATATGCATATCACTCAAGTAGTCCCGGGCATGAGACTGACCAATGCTAGGCACTGAAGAATAAAATTCAGGACTTGATAGATAATAATACTATTGAATTTGATCCTCATCCAACTACGAATGTAATCACCGCACCTATGCCAAATCATGGCAAGGGTGTCAATGCTTTTGAAGATACCATTTTCATTTCCTCTGTCGAAGAATTGACTACTCCATTAATCATCATCAAAGATAATCTGTTGAAAGCCGGGATTTTCCCTGGTTGTGTGAAAGATTGTGTTTGTTGTACCAAACAACTCAATGGATGCGAAGGGCTGAAGGAAGGCATTCAACGCCTGATGGATAGCCACGAGATCCTATTTGAGAAGACTCCTCTTGCCAAAAGTTTGAATAATAAATGTGAAGATCTCTCCATTATAACCATCTCAAACAAGCCTCTTAGGATCTCCTCCAAAGGTCCTATCAGGATTTTAAATGAACCAATTGTTGCTCCCTGATAATTACCGCTCCCGGACCAATTCCCTACTCTTCAAACAAGGCAGTGCTATGGAACTATGGTGCTGAGGTGTTTTACCATGGGATAAAACAAGACGCTTGGATTGAAGAAGACAAAGCTGATAACGTTGGTAACATAAATGGCTCAAGCAAAGTGACTAGAACTGGGAGAATCTTTTCACCCAACATCTCGCCACCAGTTGTTACAAAGGCACCTATCAGCATCACTGTTGCTAAGCCAAGTACTGATACAAGGGGAAAGGAGAAGGTAGTTGAGCCTGTTGAGACAGAAATACCTGTAAAGGACATTCCTGATGGAGAACCTTCCGCTCGTGAAATGGACGAGATCTTGAAAATCATAAAAAGGAGTGATTTCAAGATTATGGAGCAGTTGGGGTAAACCCCTTCCAAAATTTCTATGTTGTCTTTGTAACTCTGTTTCGATGCTCATGCTCGGGCATTAATCAAATTCTTGAAGAAGGCTCATGCCCCTCATGAGACCACAACTGACCAGTTTGAGAATTGCGTGGCAAGCTTGACGACCGATAATGGTTTGGGGTTCTCAGATGTGGATCTGACACCACTTGGGAAGAACCATAATAAAGCTCTACATGTTTCTGTCGAGTGCAAGGGGACCACCCTAGGACATGTTCTGGTCGACACTGGTTCTTCTTTAAATGTGCTACCCAAAGGGGTGTTAGACCATCTAGACTGTGAAGGATTAGTCTTGAAACCAAGTGATATCATTGTGAGGGCTTTCGATGGGTCCAAAAGGACAGTTCATAGAGAGGTAGATCTTCCAATCAAGGTGGGCTCACAAATTTTCAACTCCACCTTCTACATCATGGATATCCGTCCTGCCTATTCTTATTTGTTGGGTCACCCTTGGATCCATGGAGATGGGGCAGTAACCTCAACTCTTCATCAAAAGCACAAGTATCCGGTCAAAGGAAGCATTGTAACTGTCTGTGGTGAGGAGGAGTTCGTGGTAAGCTACCTCAACTCTTTCAAGTACGTGGAGATGGATGGAGAATTTATTGAAACCCCGTGTCAAGCCTTTGAAGTTGTGCCACCAATGATTTCCATTGCCAAATTTTCCTCTGATGTGTCCAAAGCTATTAAGGTCGCGCTAAAGATGGTTTCATTCAAAGATGCTCGTGCTGTAGTTGAAGAAGGAAGCTGTGATACTTGGGGGAAACTCCTCGAGATCCCATTCAAAGCGGACAAATTTGGTTTGGGTTTCACCATCAAGGCTCAGAAGGAAGTGAGGCGCGCTCGTACAGGTAAGCCCTCTCTTCGTATTGGAAGCCACAAAGTCAACACTGTAGGTGATTCTAATGATGAGTGTGCATTTGAAGATTGGGTGTATCCTACTACAATGGAACACAACAATTGAAAAGCAAAGGACTTCATGCCCATCTCCTTCATTGAGGAGTAATCCCTTGTTTATTGATTTTTAGTAATTCAAGAACATTTCGTCTGTAATATTAAACAATGACTTTTATGCCATGTGTCTGGCCTGGGGCACTTTGGTCCATTTGTTAAGGGTTTTATTTATGTTCATATTATCATATGATCATTCAATAAAAATCATTGGATTCTTTTGAATTCAAATCTTTGTGCTCATTTTTCTTTATTTTCTTCAAATACATTTTTCAAAATAGCCATGTATCTTACATGCACACACACACACACACACACACTCTTGCAGGTCCTTATCCACTCTGGATCTCATTGCCAATGGCTCTACTATTGCCAACTTTGATTTCAAATGTCCAATTAACCAAGCCGAAGACGAAGGTGAGGAAGATTGTGAAATGCTGGGAGAACTAGCCAGACTTCTATTACAAGAGGAAAAAGCTATTCAGCCGCACGAAGAGTCAGTTGAAGTCATCAATCTGGGTACCGAGACAAACAAGAAAGAAGTCAATATTGGTGCTAACCTGGAAAGCAGTGTCAAAAGCAGATTGGTTCAGATGTTGCATGACTATGTGGAAGTGTTTGCTTGGTCGTATGAAGATATGCCAGGGTTAGATACCGACATCGTAGTTCATTGTCTGCCGACAAAAGAAGATTGTCCTCTTGTCAAACAAAAAGTTCGTCGCATGAGGCCTGACATGTCTGAAAAGATAAAAGCTGAAGTGATGAAACAATTTGATGCAAGATTACTAGCTGTGACATCTTATCCCCAATGGGTTTCAAATGTGGTGCCAATGCCAAAGAAATACGGAAAAGTTCGTATGTGCGTAGATTATAGGGATCTGAATAGGGCAAGCCCCAAGGACGACTTCCCTCTACCTCATATTGATGTCTTGGTCGATAACACTGCTCAGCATAAAGTCTTCTCTTTCATGGACGGTTTCTCTGGATATTATCAAATTGGGATGGCTCCTGAAGAGATGGAGAAGACCACTTTTGTTACGTGATAGGGCACCTTTTGCTACAAGGTCATGCCATTTGGGTTGAAGAATGTAGGGGCAACATATCAAAGGGCTATGGTAGCTTTGTTTCATGACATGATTCATCATGAAATAGAGGTATATGTAGATGATATGATTTTCAGATCACAAACTGAAGAAGAACATCTTGATCATATGTAAAAACTATTCAAGAGGCTGAAAAAGTACAAGTTGAGGTTGAACCCTAACAAGTGCACATTTGGAGTACGATCTGGAAAGCTTCTAGGTTTTGTTGTTAGTAGTAAAGGCATCAAAGTCAATCCTGCCAAGGTAAAGGCCATCCAAGAAATGCCAGTCCCCCACTCTGAAAAGGAAGTTAGAGGATTCTTGGGTCATCTTAACTACATCACCCGCTTCATACCTCACTTGAATGCTACTTGTGAACCAATCTTCAAACTCTTAAAGAAAGATCAGGTAGTCAGATGGAATGATGAATGCCAAGCTGCCTTCGACAAAATCAAAGAATATCTACAAGAACATCCTATTCTCATGCCTCCAGTTGAAGGAAGACCCTTAATCATGTAATTGATAGTGCTAGAGAATTCTATGGGGTGTGTTTTGGGCCAACATGACGAGTCTGGCCAAAAAGAGCATACTATTTACTACCTGAGCAAAAAGTTTACCGACTGTGAAACCAGATATTCACTGCTCGAGAAAACTTACTGCGCTCTGGCATGGGCTGCTTGCCGGCTAAGACAGTATATGTTGACTCATACCACTTTGTTGATTTCTAAGATGGACCCAATCAAGTACATATTCGAGAAACCTGCTCTTTTCAGACGAATAGCTAGGTGGAAAATGATCTTGACTGAGTACGACATTCAATACACAATGCAAAAGGCCATCAAAGGAAGTGTACTAGAAGATAATTTGGCCCAGCAAGCTGTTGATGATTATCATTCCATGAACTTTGACTTCCCAGATGAGAACATCATGCTGGTGACCGACTGTGCAAAACCTGGACCGTATGACGCACCTGAATTAGGATCCCGATGGAATATGGTCTTCGATGGGGCTTCCAAATCCTTGGGTAACGAAATTGGTGCTGTGATCATATCCCCTGAAGGTTCCCACACTCCTTTCATTGCCAGACTATGCTTCAATTGTACGAACAACATGGTTGAGTACGAAGCATGCATTTTGGGTCTGAGCGCTGCCATTGATTTGAGGATCAAGCATTTGAATGTGTTTGGAGATTCCGCTCTAGTGATTATCCAAGTAAAAGAAGATTGGGACACTAAGCACCATAATCTCATCCCTTAAAAGGAACTTGTGCTATCTCTGATTCCTTACTTCGAAGAGATCACCTTTGAACACTTCCCTAGGGAAGAAAATCAGCTAGTCGATGCTTTAGCCATCATGTCTTTAATGTTCAAGGTCAGATGGGACAACGAAGCCCCTATGGTTACAATTGAGAGATTTGACAAACCAGCACACTGCTGTGAGCTTAACACTGACACAGAAAAGCCTTGGTACCATGAGGTGAAGAGATACCTTGAAGCACAAGAGCATCCCGAAGGAGCATCCATCAATAACAGAAAGTTCTTACAAATATTTTCAGCCAAATTCTTCCTAAGTAACGGAATCTTGTACAAACACAACCATGAATCTACTCTACTCCGATGTGTGGACAAGAAGGAGGCAGAGGAAATTATGGAAGACATGCATGGTGGTCTCTTTAGGACTCACTCTAGCGGACATACGATGGCCAAGAAAATCCCGAGGGTTGGCTACTATTGGTCAACAATAGAGACTGATTGCCACCAACATTCAAGAACTTGTCACAAATGCTAAATCTATGCTGACAAGGTCCATGTGCCTCCTATCCCTCTAAACATCATGACAAATCTATGGACATTTGCAATGTGGGGCATTGACATGATTGGGTAGATCAAGCTCACCGCTTCCAATGGACATCGCTTCATTCTGGTCGCTATTGATTATTTTACCAAATGGGTCGAAGCCGCCTCGTTTGCCTCAGTTACAAAAAACATGGTAGCCAGATTCATCAAACATAACCTCATCCGCCGCTACGATATCCCTGAAAGGATCATCACCGAAAATAGAACTAACCTCAATAATGCTATGATTACCGAACTTTGCACTCAGTTCAAAATCAAGCATCACAATTCTTCTCCTTATAGACCTAAAATGAATGGCGCAATCGAAGCGGCCAACAAAAACATTAAGAAGATTGTGTAGAAGATGGTAGTAACCTACAATGATTGGCATGAGATGTTACCGTTTGCTCTTCATGGCTACCGTACTTCAGCTAAAACATCAACTAGGGCAACTCCCTTTTCTTTGGTCTATGGCATGGAAGCTGTTCTGCCAGTGGAAGTTTAGATTCCCTCGCTAAGGATTATGAATGAGGCAGGTTTAGGCGAAGACGAGTGGATTCAAACAAGATTGGATCAGTTGAACTTGATCAACGAAAAACGACTGGCTGTTGTTTGTCATGGTTAGACGTACCAAAAACGCATGATAAAGGCTTTCAACAAAAAGATCAAGCCCCGAGTATATCAAGCTGGTGACCTGGTGATAAAGCATATCATTCTGCCACAAGGAGACCCCAGAGGTAAATGGACTCCCACCTACGAAGGGCCATTTGTTGTCAAGAGAGTGATCTCTGGTGGTGCCATGATGCTAACTACCATGGATGGTGAAGACTTTCCACATCCTGTGAATGCAAACATAGTTAAAAAATACTACGCATGAGAGACCCACTAGGTTGACACACCTAGGCAAAAATAAGGGCATCCCGGCAAACCAAAAAGGTTTGGGAAAAAATTAGGGATATATGCAAAAGAGTGTACACCCGGTAAGTTGAAAACCCGAAAGGGTGACTTGGGCAAAAATGGGTATCCTGGTGGGCTGAAAATCCGAAAGGGTGGTCCAGGCAAAAATTAAGGATTAAAAGCATATGACTATGTCCCGTGGAATCACCACAGTCTACTTCATTACCAAGGTCCAAGTTCAAACGGTCCAAGATCAATCTAATCAACTTCTGTCAACGGCAAGGGGCATTCGAAGACATTGAGGCGATAATAGAGTTGGAATGCAATGCGATTCATTTCCACATGGCTATCTGTTTTTGTTTTTCAAAATTTTGTTTTCCTTTCGACGGTTTCCTCTTACTAGGATCTTCGTCTCTTTGTACAAAAACATCTATTCATGGGAAAAATATCAATACAAATATACTTTGAAGTGTAAACTTTCTGTTTTTGTTTTGAGTGCAAAGTTATTCAATGACTAAAATTGAACGAACATATGCATATGAACATGATTAAAACTATTTGGCACATGTGTCCTGCTAAGCAGCAACAAGCATCTCTTTAATGTATTTGGAATATCCCCACATAGTTATTTCATTAGCATTATCTCCAAGACCGACTACAATAAACCTTTCCCTTAATAGAGTTACCCATAAAGTCTCTTTGCATAGGTTGATCTCCAACCAGAGTCTCAATCTCTTGACACCTCTCTCCCCAACTGAGTCTGTCTTCCCCGACATAGTCTATCATCTCCAGCTTGAGTGGGCCTTTCAGACTATTACAAATCAGAGGGCCACGACCCCTAATCCCCAGTAAAGTCGTTAATAAAACCTTTAATATCTCCAAAAGATACTATGAAGCCTGGACCCGACCAGATGATAATACAATTTTCAAGCTACTATAAAGCCTGGACCCGATCAGATAATAGTCAACTTCTCAAGTCACTATAGAGCCTGGACCTGACCAGATAATAGTGAAAACCTTTCAAATACTATGAAGCCTGGACCCGACCAAATAATAGTTAACTCCTCAAGACGCTATGAAACCTGGGCCCGACCAAATAATAGTTTAACTCTTCGAGATATTGAAGAACCTGGATTCAACCAGACAAGAACTTCTCTTCCCCAGTAGAATTTTCCTCTACCCCAGCAAGTCACTGTGAAGCTTGGATCCGACCAGATATCAGTTTTCAAATTCATCTTTTCAAGTAAGTTATTGTGAAGCCTGGATCCGACTAGATAACAATTCCCCTCATAAGTTCATTGTGAAACCTGGATCAGACCAGGTAACAACTAAGTTCCCAGCAAGTTACTATAAAGCTTGGATCTGACTAGATATCAGTTCAACTCTATCTTTTCAAACAAGTTTATTATGAAGCCTGGACCCGACCAGATAGCAATTAACTTCATCCACCTCAAAATCTGTGAAGTCTGGATCCGACCAAATATCAGTTCAACTTCATCTATTCAAGCAAGTTATTGTGAAGCCTGGACCCGACCAGATAACAACTAACTACAATCCCCAACAGAACACTATGAAGCCTGGACCCGACCAGATAATAGTATAACTCTTCAAGAATCATGAAGCCTGGACCCGATCAGATAGTAGTTACCACATCAAGTTTATTGTGAAGCCTGGATCTGACCAGATAACAGTTCAATTTCAAGAAATTTTTTATGAAACCTGGAATCCGACCAAATAACAGTTAATTTATTTTTTCCCCAGTAAGTTACCGTGAAGCCTGGATCTGACGAGATAGCAGTTGACTTCCTCATCCTCATCAAATTGTTGTGAAGCCTGGATCCGACCAGATAATAGCTAACATGCGAAAGATATTCCCTAGCGAAAGCATTCTTTTAACAAAGTTTAAAGATATGTATATTCTTCATCCCCAACAGTAATCAGGGATTCAACTTCCCAAAACTTCTCAACAGTAGTCAGGGATTTATTTTCCTGGACGAATATGCATATCACATTCATACATCATAGCCAATACATACAAAATGCATTTAGCATGATCTCATTCATCTTGTGAACATCATGCATACATCTGCATTTAACTAACCCTTTTCCACAGGTAAAACATCAAGTTTTAGTCTAAATCGACTAAATATTTGTGCTAATATTTCTTCCAGTATTTACCATCATTTCTCCAAATGGCATCTATAAGCCCATTCCCAATACATATTCGAGTGCAAATTTTTGGGCACTCTAGTGTTCAATCATCTTCCACCTTCAAGTCACGAATGGAGAATCCGCCAATCTAACTCTTCAGGTCTAAGAAGATTGAACAGGGGCAACTGTTGTACCCCAAAATTCTCCCTCTCATTTCTCAAGTAATCTCTCACAAGATCTCCATTGATTCAAGACTGCACAAGGTTTGATCAGCTCAAGGCACCTCCTTGAGCACCGATGACTCAAATCAGGGTTTGAGTTTGTACAAGGACAAATGGACTTTTAATGTCCCATATGACTTTAATGGATCATTTTGGACCCTCAAGATTGCTCATGTCAAGTTTCAAGTCTTGGATCACATTTTTGCTCAGTCAATTGATCAACTGACCTAAAATTAGCTGTATTGGGGGAAAAAGTCAACTATGGTCAATTTACAATCAAACTTCATGATTTTTTATCCATATCAAGATCATAAACTCATATATGTCATTTGATCAAGGTTGGATCACAATTTCTCAAGAAATTTGACCAGATCATCAAAAGGGCAAAATGGTCAAAATTAGGGTTTTGACTGAGAAGGTGCAATTTTTGAATTTTGACCTAACAAATGACTTATTGGTTTGAGACATTATATCAAGGATTAAAATGCATCATCTTGACCTAATGGCATGGCTCAAAACATTTCTCAAGATCAATTGATTGATAGTTGGATTTCAGTCAACTAAAGAAAAGTCAACTGTACACTGAAAAGTCAAACTTTGACTTTTTGATCAAAATCAAGTTTCAAAGATTACAGTTTATCAAGACATGTCAAAATATGAAACTTGCTCATCAAGAAATCAAAAAATCAAGATTTCATTTTGAAAAGTCAAAATTCCTAAACTTAGAATTTTTTCTAAGTGTTGGAAATTCACATTTTTTTCACAACTTTGAGCCAAATTTTCACCATGATGCAAGATGATTCAAGAGAAACTTCCAACATGAAAGTGGTAGATCTCAATGAGATCTAAAACATTGTAGAGCAGAAATTTTTATAGAAATTCTTGGATTTCAAGTTATGATTTTGTGAAGACATGTTCATGAAACTTGAAAAACTTAATGAAATTTTGCCATAGTTTAGGCAGGATTTTGACCTAACTTCATGGAAATGTTTCACATAGTTTTATGATGAATATTCAAAAATGTCAAACATATAGGTTGTAGAGGATGTTATAAGCTTTCCAAAATGTCCAAGAAATCAATGAGATCATACTTGAGCAAGACGAATCGAAGGCAAGAAGTTAGGGTTTCATTCTTGCTTTACAAGGCAGATTTTTAGGATGAACATGAACCAAATCCATGTTAGGCTGCATAATATTTGCTTTGCAGGCCTCAAACTTGTTTGTCACTCCATAATTAATGTTTTACACAGCTTCTAGAAGCTTTAATCTAAGCATTCAATGCATTGCCCATGCTTAATACCATTTTAGGAAGAAAGGCAACATTGCCATTTTGGAAAAGTGGCTTTTATGCACAAAGTCAATTCTTGAGCCTCTCACTTGTTCCCTCTGATCATAATCCATCTACAAAGTCAGAAGCAATGTGATAAAATTGCTTAAACACTCTAAATTGCTGGTACAAAAACATTGAAACTTGATTTTCTCATTTTTCTTCAAAATCAAGCAACCTAGCCATAACCATATAACTCAGAAATATGTTATGCAAAAGTCCTCTAACCTTTTTCATATAACTATAAAAGTCTATTGCAAGCCAATACACGATTTCAAGCATCCTTAAACTCTCCCAAACACCCTTGTTGCGCAGAACTTCCCAAACTTGACAATTTTGAGCCAAAACTCCCCATCTCCATTTCCACTCGTGCGTTTTGATTCTTAATCATCCAAACACCTTACATACATCATACAAAGTGATCCAAGTCCCTGTTTCAAGATTGTAAGCCCTCCATCACTATCCACCATTTTCAAAACTGAAGCGTGCAACTTGACTTAAGTTGGGAGTTTCAGCCATCCTCAAAGCAAAGTAGGAGTTGGAATACATTCAAGGAGGTCCAGACAAGCTATAGAAATCATCAGGCCATCTCAAAGGTTACTCAAACTCCATACATGACTCCAGCTGCAAGAGGTGAATTTTCAAACTTCTATCTCTTCATACAAGCATCAGTTGATTCTGATTTATGAAGATAAAATGTAGATATCATTGCCCTGAAACTATACATGTCCATAGATTTCATTTATATTGTTTGAGCTTAGAGAATTTTAGGTTTGAATCTTTGAAAAAGTTAGGTCAGAATTTGGTACTTTTAGAAATTCTCATTCATCTTTGATTTATAGCTTATGATATTTATATGGTTGGATTCATATGAAAAAATGGAGCAACTTTCATGTTTGCATCTTTCATTTTTGTTGAGAAATGAGCAAGTTACAGAAACCATGACTGGAGGTTGAAGATGAAGTCATTCTCAGGACTGGGTTTATGTTATGTATTATTTGTTTTGCTTATGTTAACGGATGTACAACCACCCCAGTGACAAAGACAACACGCGTTTATCTCAAGGTCATGGGTTCAAGACCCAGCGCTACCTTTTGCTCAATTTTTAATCATTTTCCTTCTTTTTTTTGCCACAACCAGCGCCTGGGCCTCCATCATTGGGCTTTGTCATTTTTGCTGACTTCTAACCCCCTTGCCTGCTTTCACACACCTGGCCCAAACATTTTTCTTATCATTTTTAATTTAATTTATTTTCTTTTCTTATTTTATTTTATTTCATTTTTCTTTATTATTTTTTATTACTATTATTATTATTTATATTTTTATTAAAAAATTCAAAAATATTTTTATTTATTATTTTCACACTTATTTGTTTTTATTTTCCTTTATAAAGACAAAAGACAAAAACATTTTCTTAACAAAATTAATTTCCTTTTTCTTAATAAATTAATATTTATATTTAGGTTTAATTATTATTTTCTTTTTTATCTAAAATTAATTTAGAACTTAAGTTTCTTTTAATTAATTAATTTTCATATTTTATTTTATTAAACTTAAAACCTTTCACAAAAAACCCTAAAAATGCTCTTTAGCTTAATTTTTTTTCTTAATTAGTTTAGGTTTATTTTATTTAATTTTAATTAATCATTTTCTTAATTAGGTCAAAACTAAAACCTTTCATTAAAACCAAACAAAAAAAATCACTTCCTTTCCATTTATTTCCTTGCACATTTACTCAATTCTTGTACAATATTCAATATGGTTGTAATAGATAATTAGGTTTAATTTTCTTGCAATCCCCATTTGTAATTTGTATACCCCCTCCCCTAATGATGTAATAGCGTAGTAATTTTACTTTTCGCAATTTATTGCTTTATATAAATGTTAGTAATTAGGGTTTATATGGCAAGACTAAAATCAACAATTAGTAAACCCTAATTCAAGATAAACAATGCATGTAAATCAAACACACTTGCACACTTGCACCCCTAAGGTTAACTCCACTTTGTTTCCTTACAAAAATGGTCATGTTATGCATGTGGGTATCTTACCAAAAACAATAAAAAATACAAGATCATAGTCCCTCGATAATGCTACAAATGTTGCCTTTCAAAATGATCTTAGTCCCTCAAAGAGAAATGCTAAGATATCTCACAACATTACTATCATGACTATACGATGACCCATGCCCGTCCCTTTACATCCAAGGATAAGGCTTCTTACCAAATCAATAGTAAGATAACAATATCAAAGGAAAGGAAGAAATGAACAAAGACTTTTGAGTAGGTAGATTGTTCCTAGTTGCTTGCTCACTTTCAAAATAAACATCCTTACTCATTTTCAAAATAAACACCAAACACTTTCAAAAACAAACGTTCAACATATGAAACATTTTCAAAATTCCAACACTTTGTATACATTCTTACGAACGAGAATTATTACAAAGTTTGCCTAAACGAAGGCGCCTTTTCAAAATACTTTCAAAATCACCACAATGCATATTTTCCAAACAAAGAACATTTTTTAAACAAAAGCAAGTGATCTAGAAAGCAATTAAGATCCCATAGATAACTATGGATGAAAAGGGTTATAACACCTTCTCTTTTCATAATCTACCCCCCGAACTCAAGAAATAATCTCAAAGGTCTTTCCTGTTCTTTTCAGCCTTTCCTTTTGGATAAAAGAAAAGTCGGTGGCGACTCTTGCTAACCATAATATTTGTGATCAAACGTAAAACATCCCAAGTCAGTTCTCCCACCATATCACATAGTGCTTGAACAAATCAAGTGGAAGGAGTTCCTTACTCCCACTTTGAGATCCATTGGACTCTATTGTTTGCTATTAGCTTGCACTAGATTTTATTTTGACTTTGGCTCGACTTTGTTTGTTTGCACGTGTGCTTGTGATTTTATTTACATCTTTGTATGTTCCCTTAGGATTCAAACTTTTTCCGCCTTCGGACCTTTCTTTGAAACTTTTAAAAGGTTGTGTTGATTCTATTCTATGCAACATGACGCATAAATCCTCTAATGTCAGGTGGCACCATGTCTAAATTTCTAGAGCACGAATGTATCATTATCCGCCTTCAGGCATTTTTATCTTGAAAATACTTTTTCAGGTAGAACATGTTAATTTATTTTTGTGCCAATGCGCGATTCTCCAAAGGTCGAGCTGCAACAGAAAGCAAAATTAATATTATTCATAAAAAACACAAAACAAACCGAAACATTTAAGCCGAACTACGATGCTCTGATTCCTTAAAAGTAATATGTAGGCATTTGGTCACGGGGGCCCAGGTGAGCGAAACTTTGTAAATATTCCTTCTTTTCCTCGTGTTTTCTTTTGCATGCATTCCCTCTTTGCATTTTTCCTTTGGCTCTTTAGCTTTAGATTTGAACACACCCTTTGATTAGAACAACAAGAGTTGATCCCGTGGAGTACCACAAACGTGAGGGGTGATAATACCTTACCATTGCATAATTGACTCCCTTAACCGTATCTCTCGGCTGCGAGACCTTGATTTCACCTTTCTCATGTTTACTCGATGTTTACCTTTCCCTTCAGGTGGGATAAAAAACTTTCGGCGGCGACTTTATTTATTTTCTCTCGATGATTCTTATAGGTGGGATGGGAACTATTCTTACAGGTATATATGATGATTCTTTGATACTTGGTTCTCTGGTATTCTGAATTGGTCCAAACCTTTGATCTTGATATATGTGGCTGTGGTTCTGTTATCAACACAACAATCGTTCTGTTTATGGAAGCCATGATCCCATTGCATTCATGAAACATTTTATTAATCGCATTTTGACATACATGTTTTCTTATTTCCAGGATCTCTAGCCTTTGAGTCTTGTTGGCTAGGCCGCCTTTGAAGATGGATACTGAGAAGAAAGACAATCACAAATATCATGTCATATACAAATTCCCTGCACCAGTTCTTGACAATATTCTCCTTCTAGCTAAGATGTCTCCTCCCAATAATGTTTCTACCTTCACAAAAGATTATGGAAGAATCTTGATGTGTCTAAGGTCTCCGCTCAGTGAGTACCAGAAGGATGCTCTCTAAGCTCTGTTTCAGTTTTTTGACCGCAGCCTGAGATGCTTCATGTTCCCTGACTATTTGTTAGCATCGACTTTGGAAGAATATTCTACCATCTTAGACATTCCTATTTTGCACCAGGTTCCTTTCCATACTTCTATGAAGAAACCTGATACTGCTCAGATTGCTGTCGCCCTTTATTTGGGTGAATATGTTATAAAGGCCAACTTTACGAAGAAAGGACTTGTACATGGTTTTCATTTGAATTATTGTTGAAGGAAGCTAAAGCCAAAGATGATAAGAAATATTGGAAGAGTTTCAATTCTATCTTAGCTTGTTTCATTTACGTGACAGTTTTGTTTCCCCAATGATATCAAGTTTGTTGACGACAATGTTGTTACCATATTCATGCAAAGAGATCTTGTCCCAACTCTCCTGGGAGATGTTTATCATTCCATACACTCCAGAAATTACAAGGGGGAAGGTGGAGTTGTTCATTGTTGTGCACCATTGTTGTATAATTGGTTTAGAGGTTATCTTCCTCGTCATGGGGCTTTTGTTGATACTCAGTGTAGTCTGAAATGGGATCCAAGGCTGATGGGGCTCACCTTAAAACATATTGATTGATATAGGCACGATTTGTGTAGGACCAAGAGTAAAGAGGTAATTTTTCATTGTGGAGAATTCTTTAATGTACCTCTCATGGGTATAAGGGGTGGTATTAACTATAATCTAACTCTTTCTCGAAGACATTTGGGATATGCTCTGAGAGGACCACCTGCAAAGGAGCATGTGCGGGAGACCTTGTTTTATGATGTTCCTGATAGTACTGAATGGATGGATAGAGCTATCAAAGCTTGAAAATGTATTCACTTTGAAGGCGGACAATATTTGGTAAGAAAGATCCCACAACTTATGGGCCTTACATCCAGTGGATTAAAGAAAGGAACAAATATCTTTGTTGGCCTTTTTCTATAGAAAAGCCTTTGTACCCTCAAGAGCCGGATCAATCTGATGTTGTACCAAAGGGAGATTATGAGCTAGTGCAAGCTCAGAATCGAAAATTACTTGAGGAACGTGAGACTATGGTGGTAAAGTGTCTTATGGATACCCAAAAGAAGACCCAGCTAGCCCACGAGCTCAAAAATTTCAAGGGAGAGACTTCAGGGGTTGTAAAAAATAGACCAAGGGTTGAAGACAATGTTGTTTCCTTGGAAGATTACTAGAAAATTGTTGCTAAGATAAAAAAGAAATACAAACAGAAGTGACAAGATTGTGAAATCCTTAAATCATTCAAAGTTAACCTGAAGAAGAAGTATAAGACCAAGATCGAAGGGTTGGATAAGCAGTTTCTAGTCAAAGACGCCAAACTTAAGGAAGAAATCACCCAGAGGCCCGCGGTAGAAACTCTGCTCGAGGGGAGAAATATTCAGCTAGCACAGGCCGTAGAAGAAATTGCAAGTCTCAAAAGTCAAATGAGAGGACAAGGATCCACGAGCTATCCGATGTCGGATGCTTAGCTGTTGTATTTTTTTTTGTTTTCAAAAGGTCGTCATCAGGCCTGTTGATGGGATCTCTCATTTTCTATTGTAATACTCTTTATATTGATCTTTGAACTGTTTGTATCCCTTTTTGTTCTGGTTTAATGAGAATATGGATTATTGGTGTTCACTATCTTGTCTTTCACTCTCCCCTAAGAACTTGAATCAAAGCTCTAGGACCCTGGAAATATTTAAACATGTAATTGCATGCATTACATGCACTCATGCATTCATTCATATCATGCATAACAGGTGGTTCCAACCAGTTTTCTTATTTCTAATCTGGTTCTTTTCAGAGATTGCTACTTCAAACTCTTACCGATACAACACCAGAGGTAACTCAAGAATATATATGGAACAAATCCAAGTCAATGTTGTTGCTATGGGTGTCAAGATGGACACTCATATTGGACAACTAATGGAGATCATTTAGAATATGGCCCGTCAACATGAAGAGTTGATAGCCTTAATTGTGAGGCCTACTGAGACTACATATGAAAGGGTTGAAATTGTGATCACTCCTCAAGGAAATAATGGTAATCCAGAAGGTGCGACTCTAAATGGTAATCCAGGTGGTTAGAATATGAATGCAAATGCTGGGTTGAATCAGAACGATCCTGTTGCGAGCCTTGGTAATCCTGTAGGTAATAAAAAAGGTACTCATGTGATTCAAGTTGTGGGAAATCTGCATTCCACCCACTCATACTCGTCAGAACAACGAACAACCTTTTATTTGGCTAAGACCTATTCATATACCTACTCAGCATCTTGAGGATGATGATTATGAGGACTGGATTTCTAATGCTGATGAACCTACCGAAGCCGATAAGAAACTGTGCATGCTCAAGGAGCGTATGCGATCTTTTAAGAATTAGGGCGCCACGGGCCTTGATATGTCTGATTTGGGACTAGTCCCCAGAGTGAGGATTCCTATAAAATTTAAAGTGCTAGACTTTGTGAAGCACAAAGGCACCTCATGTCCAAGGACGCATGTCAAGTCTTACTACAGGAGGATGTCAGCGTACTATGATGATGTGAAGCTACTCATGAACTTCTTTTAGGACAATTTAACTGGTGGGCCATTAGAATGGTATATGCAACTTGAGAGCAACCATATCCGTACCTGGAGAGAGCTAGTTGAAGCTTTCATCAAATATTATTGATACAACACTGACATGGCGCCTACAAGAACTCAGTTGCAGAATCTGTCGCAGAAGCATAATGAGTCATTTAAGGAATACACACAAAGGTGGCATGAAACGGCGGATAGGGTCCAACCACCTATGATGGAACGTGAAATGGTAGACATGTTTACCAACACCCTGCAAAGGCACTACTATACTTCTTGTAGTACTTTGATACTTTTGCTGAATTGGTAACCTATAGGGAAAGGATTGTAGTTGGAATTAAGAATGGAAAGATTCAGAAGGATATTTTTGGAACTAACACTGGTAACACAAAGAAATATTTTGGTGTCTACCAGAAGAAGAAAGAAGGTGAAGCCAGTGTGATATATGCACGAAGGGGTAAAGGAAGGGTTCATTAGAAGTCTGATAATCAGATTGCTGTTGTGACAATCCAAACTGCTTCACCTCAGCGACAAGCATATGTGTCTAGGCAGGGAAATCAACAGAAGCTGAGACAACCACCAAGGAAGTTCGACACACTTCCTATGTCTTATGTGGAGTTGCTACCTCAGTTAATCGAGATGATATTGTTTGAGAAGTGTACCTTGCATATTAATCCTAAAAAGTTTCCACCAAATTTTGATGCTAATTCCATGTGTGATTTCCATTCTGGCACACAGGGACATACCATTGAAAATTGCTATGCTTTTAAGCATAAGATGTATGACTTGTTGGATTCTCAATCTATCAATTTCGGGCCAGTGCCAATACCCAATATTCTTCAACAACCCTTTCCACCTCATGGGGGCGCCATTGTCAATGCCATTGTTGAAGATGAAGGTTTAAATTTGGTGATGGATGTAAATCAGCTGATTACACCTCTATCATTTGTGAAGGAGAAGTTGTCTAAGAAAGTCATATTCTTTGGCTATGATCTCAACTGTGAAGATTGTTTGATTTAGCCAGAAGGCTGTAAATGTCTGAAATGTGAAATTCAGGGATTGATCACTAAAGGAACTCTTCAGTTTGACCATGTAGTTGTTCAGACTAAGGTTGAGGAAGATGAGGTTAACATGATTACTATTCCCGTCAAGTCCAAGACAATTCTTGTGCATGTCACAATTCTGATTCCTGTCAAGCAGTTGCTAGTGACCATCACTTTACCTGGTCTAGAGCCGTATGTTAGTGACAAGGTGGTTCCCTGGAATTATGGTGGTGAATTTTACTATCAAGGGCAAAAACATGTTTTTGAGAAGCTTGAGAAAAGTAAATTTGAGGCATAATCGCCTACTAGTTGATTCATCAAACCATCATTCTTTCGAAGTGGACGTTTAATTTTGATCATAACCTTAGCACCTTCCGGTAATATACACACAAGCTCGTACTACCTTCTTTCCTCCACACCAAAAACACTGGAGCTTCCTAAGTGATACCCTTGGTCTCACAAATTCCTTTCAACAAACCTTCTAATCATCTCTTCAACTCTACTAATTAAGACGTTGACATCCTGTATGGTGCCATAGAAACAATTCTGATACGGAAGACAAGATCAAAATTAAAACTCCACCTCCCATTCCATATCACCACGTGAAAAATAAATCACTTCCAGTTGTTAGAACTATTTTTAAAACAAATTTCATTATGTTAGCTTTCTAACGCTTCAAATGGAACTCAAATTGGACGTCTGAAACTCAAGTTATAAATTTTTCAAAGAATTATAAAATGTTGTCAACTCAGCAGTAACGGGTTACCCTAATAGCGACAACCGTTTACACCCCTCAAAACAGCCAAAAAAGCAAATTTTTTTGAGTGGTAACCGGTTACTCAATCCCAGTAACCGGTTACCACTGAACCAGAGTAAAAAATCAAATTTTTATGTTACGAAAACAACTTATTTCATACTCAAACATCCCTAACTTCCCCATACTTCATCGTTCATGTTCCAAATTATAATTACTATCTTTATATATCATTATGAATGTTATAATTCACAAAGTAACACATTTAAACATGCAATTACTCAATTATATTGCATCACTGACACGTCAAATACATCTCAACAATTTCAACACCGACATTGACACCCAATCAATATTCCAATTTTTTTTCATAATACTACTAATATCTTTGAGTTCCGACTCTGTCTCGCGATTCACCAATACCCAACAATATTAACGACATTCAACAACCACTTACATGATTCCAACAACAAAATTCCCATCAATTCATCACTCCAACATTACTCCGAACAACGACAACACACACAATGGTAACTCAACACTGACAACTTCACGATCAACATGAAGTGCTGAAAACATTATAATCATCTGAGTTCCACCTTTTAAGAGTTATCCTACTTTCTTAACATATATCTTATGGCATAAGAATATGCATCTAATCATCAAAATAATTCATAATCGTTTTGTCTAACTCCAAATAGTTCACTCCAAAGATAACATTAAGTCAATCCAACATATCTTTCTAATGACAAGTCGCAATTGCCTCCGGGAAGACATCATAACTCACCCACAAATGACACTTCATTATCCATAACATTTCCCTCCACTCCTATAGATGTGAACAACACGAGCACTTGATCATTCCATCTCAAGGACACTTTGAATGTCTGTTAGGCATAATTCTCGAATCCATACTTCCTTCAAAATCAAAAAAAAAAACTCAGTAGCACTAACGTCTGCACCCATGTAATTCACGATATACTAAACCAACTTTTCACACCTGAACCATCTCAAAGAAGAACAAGATTCTCCCTCACTTGTTTCAATCCTACTCTTGTAAACAAGTGATTAGAAATACAAGAAAGTACCGACAATGTTTCACACACATGTCGTGTACTAAGGAATAACACTTCAACAATATTCAATTTTCGTACTACAAACTCAACAACTTGGTCGGACAGACCGACCTGCTATGATACCAATTGTAACACCCTATTCCTCCAACAGTAATTTTAATAAAAATCAGAGTAAAATAAAACTCCAAGAATATGATGTCACATCATTCAACATATTCAAACTTTTCTCAAATTTAGTTAAACGGATACATAACACATATTTCGGATGAACCGATATTCAACATAGTCTTCAAACTTCAACTTTATTAATGCAACAAAAATAAATTCATAAATTATTTTCAACATCTTCAATTCATCGCAAAACAACATTTTTAATCAAATAAAATAGAGTCTATAGTACTCCCACAATACTCCAAAATAAAAACATCAATTAAATAAAACAATAAAATGTTCATCCCCCAGGTGTTACGTATCATAACAATGACACCAACTCAAAAAAAGAAGAGAAACATTTTCTAGACTCTGCGACTTCGCACTACTCTTGGTTATTTGCACGTTACCCATGTAGAGGCAACATTCAAACAATAAGGGTGAGATATCATGACAATATAATAGGTCATATATTCATTAGTAAACAATGGATATATCATGCAAGATTTCAAGTTTGATAATCATCAGACATGCAACTCAATAATTCCACAATTTAACAATTCAACAAATATAATGCAACTGACTCTAATGCAAGATGCATATGGTACCATAAGGGCATAAGACATCTCCCAACAAATCTACATATAAGGCCATGGTATAAGCCCTCAACAATTTTCAATACAGGCCAAAGCATAAGCCCTCAATAAGTTGTCAATACAGGCCAGAGCATAAACCCTCAACGATGCATGAAATACGACATGCCACAACAAAAATTATGTAATCACAAGAATAACCATCGACATCATGCCAATTCCGGGCCAAAAACAACATCTTCGCCATATTGCAATATATTATGTAATCCATTCATACATCATTCGTACAACACCATCACGTTCAATCACAATAATATGCATCATACTTCATACAACGTTAACACACAAGGCATAAGACTTAACCAAGATAATCATCATAAGATAGAAAATATCACACCATATCAACACAAAAATCCTCATGATTAATTTCAAGATGATAACAGTTCATCATTAAAATAGGAAAATCTCAATTAATCTACTATACAATGCATTTGCCTACATTTCACCAAAACGATATAACTTGACAGTACGAAACACGCGACCGTGCCTCAAGTAGTTGGAATTATGGTACTTAAAACATTTTTAAGATAACATAAGTTAATCCAGTATTCCAAATATCCGAACTACGCGTCAATCGGA
This sequence comes from Vicia faba, assembly GCA_948472305.1. NCBI lineage: Eukaryota > Viridiplantae > Streptophyta > Magnoliopsida > Fabales > Fabaceae > Vicia > Vicia faba. The sequence continues at coordinate 918,351,716 of OX451738.1, forward strand.
TACCCGACACTCAAGTTATGAATTTTTGAAGTTTTACAAAATTTAGGAATAATAATAACCTACAGCAAGTGAAACTGACACCCAAGGCATAAACCTTCAATACAAAAATAATTTACCTACTGTTATTAAAATTATTTTCACATAATAGGAAATGTTTTTAGCTTTTTGACGGTCCAAACGGTGCGTAAAACAGACACCCGAGGCGAAAGTTGTGATTTTTTAAAGTTTCCAAAAATTCTGTCAGCTTCAGCGGTAACCGGTTACTCAATACCAGTAGTCGGTTACTCCATACAAAAAAGTTCCAGTATTTTCCAAAATTGAAATGGGTAGACGGTTACTCAATCCCAGTAACCGGTTACCACTGAACCAAAGTCCAAAAATCAGTAATTTTCAGCTACGAGTTTTCATTCTCTTCATCCAAAAACCACTTTTTAGGCAAAATCAAACACACCAATTGTTTTAAATTATCAACCGACATCATATACCACAAACACAACATAATCAACACATAAATTTCATCATTTAAAAGAAATTACAACAATCAATTTCACAATAATTTACCCCAAAATCTAACATTCAATATCATTATCTACCCACAATTATACCACTTATTAGAGAGTCAGAACTCCACCCTTACCTTATATTGATGATTCAAAATATCTATGGTGAAATCCCTTTCTCTAACTTCCTAATTCTCTTCCTCTTCTTCTCTTTTCTATTGCTTCTCTCGTTTTCTACGATCGATCAGAATAACCAAAACCTCTTCTCTCTTTTAGACCCCTAATATAGATATATCCAGTATACCCCTCTTCTTATTACTAGATTAATCTAATTATTTAATTACTAATATTATAATTACTACTTATCTCATATAATAGCAATAGTAAATATAATAATAATAATAATAATAATAATAATAATAATAATAATAATAATAATAATAATAATAATAATAATAATAATAACAATGTGTTGTACCCCAAAACCTACCCTCCCATTTTTTATTCAAGATACTATCCTAGGTCTTCTCGAATACTCAATTTGACTCAGAAGTTGATCAGACAAATTCTCTTCCCAGGCAGTAAGTCAACAATTATGGTTTGACATTTCTCAAAGAAAATTGATTCTTCAAAGTTTCAAGTGGGCTTCACAGATCTTCATGTCTCATCAAGGGTGTTCATGCCAAGTTTCAAACCTCGCATTGCAAGTTTTCTCAGTCAATGGTTCAGAGGACTGAAAATGACTCCATTAACCTAAAAATCGACCTTTTATGTGAGAGCAAATTCAAGCGATTTTAACTTCTTCATTATTCAATATTTTTGAGCGGTTCTTCTTGCGTATGACTCTCTTTGATGTAATCTCCAATTTCTCTTCACAAATCAAGAGTTGGTTACGTGTAGAAGATCACCAAATTCGAATACGTTAGAAATCACTTCATGGATTTTGACCTAATCTTAAATAACTGTCTCCTGATTTCTAAGAATTATGATTTCCTTAATTACGAGATCTTGAGACGATTATTTCTGCATATGGTTATAAGTGATGTTACACACGAATTTATCTTTAAAGATCGAAAGAAAATTGCGTTGGGAAGACTTTGAAAGTTATCGAATCGTTGCAAGTCATTTGTTTAATTTCAAGTGTTCTTAATCACCATTGTTTTTGAAATTTGTTAAGGTTGATGATTGTTCTCAAAGCATAATTGTTTGGCAATGAAGTTCCATTTTAATCGAGTATGGTGCGCGAGTTCATTTTGAATGCAAATTTGGTTTGGACAAGAGTTGAAGATTAAGACTCATTTAGATGACCATGGCTTTGGGTTTGAGTTAACCAAGTTAGAATTGAATTCTTAAACATTTATTTTGTTTAGAAATTTGATTGGAGTACGAGGCGCTTTGGTTTATTTGATCATTTTGTGATTGCTTAAAGTTTAAGTTACCAAACCAAGGTATTTTATTCAAAGCATTCAATTGAGAATTGCAAAGTTTAAATAAATTCAGGATTAGTATGACAAATTTCATCATTTACAAATTTATTCAAGGTCTTGCATTCATTACATCACAAATGAAATGAAATTACACATTTTTTGCTTTGTTTACAAAGAATTACAATGTTTGCTTTGACTACAAAGAGAGAAAATTTATTTTGTTTCTTCAAGTCTACATTGCTTTATCTTCAAGCAATCCTCACTTGCCATCCACGCCTCATGTTCATGAAACAAAGAAGAGAAAGTTAGCAATTTAAGCAAAGTGATGTGTAAAGAAAAGAAAAAAAGAATTTCATCACTAGGGTTTGTATATAGGAATCAGAATTTAAGTTGTTTTGTTTTATCATAATCTCTCTTCTCCCATTCTTGCAAATCACAAGGTTGGACCTTAGTTCACAAAAAGGAAAAGCAAATATGCAAGCCCAAAGCTGTCAAAGCAAAAAATGCAAGCCCAAACCTTTCAAAGAAAAGTATGCAAGCCCAAGATTGATAAACCTGTAAAAAATATAGCAGCAAGCGGAGAGCTATGCAAACAAACAAAACAAAGGCAGGCTGCTGTAAATAAAGCAAGCAAGTTTAAGGCTGCCCAAACAACAGCAATATAGTCAAACAGAGGCGGGCTGCAAAGCAGCAGTAACACAACAACAACAATATGCAAACAAACAAGAACATAGCAAGCAAGGCATCATAGGCTGCCAAGATGACAGGAGAAAGAAGCAATGAGTAAAACAAAATGGAACAAGGAAAAACAACAAGTTAACTTTCTCATCAAACCAAACACATCATCATGTTCCTTAAATTATACAAACCCTTCAGAACTTTTCATAGAAAGAAAAGCATAGTAGCCTTATTTTTTCATTGAAAGATAAAGGGAAAAAGGAATAGGCTTGAAAAGATGTCACCTAGCAATAACAGTCCCCAAACCAGCATAAGCCTGCCCACAACCTGCTACATTTTCTGTCCAAATAGTCCAAGTACAAGAGTCCACAGGCTGCTACACATCAGTCTAAAAGCTGTCCAAAGACCAAACAAAACATGCAAAAAAAAAAAACTCTGTCCATCCTGCACATAATAACCTGTCCAAGGCAGGCCAAAAACTTGCACCAAAATAGGCAATCCCTAAACCTGCTATTTCACTGCATCATAAACAGTCTAGGAGTTGCACCAAAATGGAAAAACATCAACCTACATCAAGAAAGGATCAAAATAGTATATGATAATAGTTCAAACTTATCATTCTTTTCCCTCCAATTCTCACCGGGTCAGCTGCTATAATACAAAAATAACCAAGCAGCAAAAAGGGACGGATAGATACAAAAAACCACAACACAACACCAAACTTCAACCTGAATCTCATATAACACAACCAACAAGCTAACTGTTAGAGAACAAAAAAAACACACCAGATGCAAACCACAGCCCAATGCCAAACTTCAACCTTAATCTCATACAACACAAACAACAAGCTAGCTGTTAGAGAACAAAAAAAACACACTAGAAAGACCAAAACAGAGAAAGGATATACAAACCAAAAAAGAGCCAAACCAGTAGAGAAAAAACCAAACCAAGAACCAAAAACCAGCAAGGATAGGAGATATATGTTGGCCAGCATAAGAAGATAACAAAAACCAGAAAAACAAAACCAAGCATCATACCTATTGGAGAAACTCTCCTCTCTGACGGTATCCTTTTTTCCCTCTTTTAAATTATTGTCGATACTTGTCTTTGTCTATAGTTGAATCATACTTTTTTCTTTCGAGTGAATCTGCGAGAAGAGTTGAGTTGCAACCATAATTCTGACCTAAGACCAAACTGTGTCTTTGAGTCCATAAGCGGCGGACGATGTAGATCGTTTACTCTGATTTAGGTTTAAATGAGAAGGTTGAGTCTACTAGTAGATGGAGGAAGTGAATCGCGAACGGAGGTTGAAGCGGAAGCTAGAGAAATACTTATGGTTAAGAGAAGAAGAACAAGGAAGGTGATAGAGAGAAGCAGGTAGATGGATGAGAGCGATTGAGAGATTTTAGGAAAATAGCGTTTCAGAATGGCGAGGAACAAAGGCTGTTTGCTTTTGTTCAGAGGGTTGAGATTTATTTTAATTGTTGTTTTAATTAGAATTTAATCAAGTTTTATTGAAATAACAACAACCTATCCCCAGTGCGGCACATTCATGCAAACTAGGGTTTCCAAAACCCTTCATATCCTTTCCAAACCGGGTCACCCCATTGGGCTTGCTGGCCCAATCACACTATCATTTTCCCCTTATATTTCATTTAAGTCATATCAATAACAAATGAAACAGAATAGCGTAGTGGTTGGACAATGGGTTGGTGAGCGTGGTGTTCTGGGTTCGATTCCTGGAAGATGTTTTGTTCCTTTTTCTTTGTATTTTAAAAAAACACATGCTTTTCCTCATTAACAAACAGCTTTGGGCTTCACATTTCTTTTCTGGCCCATCCATATTTCCACCGCACACACCCATAGTCAGTGTAACACCACCATTTTACTTTGTTTGGTTAGTTTTGATTTTTATTTAATCATGTAGCTTTGTTAGTTAATTTTTATTAATTAGCTTAGTCCTAAATTTAAATTAGGACATTTTGTGATTAATTTTATTTTATCATTTAGTTAATATCTTATTAATTTATTTAGTTTCTACATAATAAAAAAACCTAAAATACAAAAAAATAGGTATACATTTGATCTAATATTTTTTAGCTAATCATTTTCTTTAATAGAATAGATTTTTTTCTATTTTTCTTTTCAAACTTTTTTTTCAAACAACAAAACAAGAATTTTATTTCTTTATCTTTATTTTGTTGATTAATTTATTACTTCATGAACTTGTTGTAATTTCGATTAATTTCTCGATTCGATTTGGTCGTATTGTTTGCCTATTTGGACATTTAATTACGTTGATCCATCCTCATTTGTAAGTTTGTACCCCCATTCCCAAAAGCTCTATAATAGCGTAGAATTTCAATTCCCGCAATTTATTGTTCTCCTTATACTGTATAGTAATTAGGCGTGCATGACAAGATTCAAAATCAATCGCTAGATGACTTAATTTCAAAGACAAAATAACTTGAATCAAGCACACTTTCTCACACGCGCACCTCTAGGGTAACCTCGCTTGTTGCCTGGGAAACACAGTCATGTCCCTCGAATATGGTACGCATTAGCAAAGACCATCCGATAAAAAAGATCGTAGTCCCTCGATGACCCTCGATGTTGCCTTTGGTAAAATGATCTAGTCCCTTACAAAAAATTGCTAAAGCGTCTCATAAGTTGCCTTCTATGACTGTACAAACGTCCTGCGCCTGTCCCTTCACATACAACGATGGGGTTTCTTACCAAATCCATGGTAAGATATCAACATCTAAAGGAGGAAGAAAAGAACATCTAAGACCTTTCGAGCAGGTAGATTCGCTCCTAGTTGCTCGCTTGCTCACGACAAAAACATTTTTACACCAACATTTTCATCTTGAAACATTTTCAAAAGACGAAACACTTTGTACGCATTCTTATAGAGAAGAGAACCATTACAAAAACATCATTTCAAAATTACCTTCAAAAAACACACTATATAAACACCTCTTTGAACTATTTTTCGAAACAACACTTTGTATGCGTTCTTATAGAGATGAGAACCATTACAAAGACATTTTGAAAATACTTTCAAAACTCACAACACAAAAGCATAACTTTCAAACAAAGCAAGTGATCTAGCAAGCAACTAAGAGCCCATGGAAAACCATGGATGAAAGGGGTGCTAACAACTTCCCTTTTCATAATCTACCCCCCGAACTCAAGAAAATATCTCTAAAGGTCTTTCCTGTGCTTTTTTACCTTTCCTTTTGGATAAAAGAAAAGTCGGTGGAGACTCTTTCTATCTGCACAATTGCGATCAAACGGAAATGACCCGAGTCAGTTCTCCCGCCGTATCACAGAACTGACGACTCTGCTGGGGAAATTCTTAAAGTGGGGTTACCTTAGGGCTAGATCATATTTACTTGCTTTCATTGTTTGACTTGTATGCTTTACATTATGGTTCTTTGTTTGAGTTTGAATCCTCTACCCGGATTTGGTATACCTTATAGGTAAGTAGCAATACGTTATAGATATTGTGCGGGGTATACCAACACGATCTAAGAAATAGCTACGTTAGTGCGATATATTTGTGGGTACCAGTAGCCCTTGAGTAGTCAAGGAGAATACGGGGCCGCTGAGTGATGTCATGAAGCACTAATTGACTTCTAGAACCTTTAATTGACCAACTTGACCATTAGGACGTAGTGAGATGGCCGACTTTGGTGCAGTCCGAAGCTGGTAGATACTCGATACTACACTCATTGAGGTTTGGTTTTTTGGGATATTTCGGTCGCATTAAAGAGGCTTGCTGTGATACGATGGGAGAACTGACTTGAAGGTTTTGCGTTTGATCGCAAATGTTGCGGTTAGTAAGAGTCGCCATCGGCTTTTTTTTTTAACCAAAAGGAAAGGTGAAAAAGCACAAGAAAGACCTTTGAGATTATTTCATGAGTTCGAGGGGTAAATTATGAAAAGGGAAGGTATTAGCACCCTTTTCATCCATAGTTTTCCATGGGCTCTTAGTTACTTGCTAGATCACTTGCTTTTGTTTGAAATTGTGCTTTGTGTGGTTTTTGAAAGTATTTTGTAAAGAGGCCATTGTTTAGGCAATCTTTGTAATGATTCTTGTTTGTAAGAATGTATACAAAGATATTGATCTTTTGAAAATGTTTTCAATTTTGTAATATGTTTGAAGGTGTAGGTGATTATTTTTGAAAATAGCAAGGATGTTTTGTTTTGAAATGGAGCAAGTAATTAGGAGCATTCTACTTACTCAAATGTCTTTCTTGTTCATTTTCTTTTCCTTTGACATTGTTGTCTTACCATTGATTTGGTAAGCAACCCTATCTTTGGATGTAAACAGGACAGGCGTGGGTCATCGTATAACCATAATTAGCAAAGTTGCAAAGTATCTTAGCATTATCTTTTAGGTATTAAGATCATTTAAAAGGCAACTTAGATAGCGTCATCGAGGGACTATGATCTTGTATTTGCTTATTTTTGCTAAGATACCTCACATGCGTAATATGACCATTTTGTATAAGGCAACCAAGTGGAATAACCCTGGGGGTGCTTGTGTGCAAATGTATTGTTTTCATGCTTGTTTCTTTGTCTTGAATTAGGGTTTTCTAAGTATTGGTTTTAGTCTTTCCATACAAACCCTAATTACTAGCATTTATATAAAGCGATAAATTGCGGAATTTAAAGTTACTAAGCTATTACAACATTTGTGGGGAGGGTGGTATACAATTTTTAAATGGGGATTACAAGAATGTAAACCTAGTTAATCTATTACAACCAAATTGAATTTGTATCAATGTCAAGAAATTTAAATGGATACAATGTACAAATAAATAAGTGTATAAAAATGCAAAATATAAAGAAAATGGATCTTTACTTGAATTTTTTGGGAAAGAAAGGATTTTGTCTTTATATAATTGATTAAATAAAATAAGTAATTAAACTTAAATTTTATTAAGGAAAGATTTTAAATAAAACCCTAGTTCTATTAATTGATTAAAAGAAAATAAGTTTAGAAAAAGTATTTTTTTGTTGGTATTTTTGTCTTGAAAATATATTTACAACATCATAAAATAATTTGGCCTTTTTTATATATAAATAAATATATTTTAATAGGTGTAAAAGAAAAAAATAAATATTAACCTAATTAATTATTAAATTTACAAGATAGTTTGTAAAAAAATAAATAAAGTATATTTAAGTAAAATGTTTTTTATGAGAAAAATAAAATAATTAAATCAAAATATAAATATATCATTTTTAGTATTTTTATGAATTTTAATATTAGTAAAAAAATAATAATTAAGAAAATAAAAGAAATAAAAATAAGAAATTAAAATAAACTAGGTCAGGGGTGCCATTAGTCAACAGGGAGGTCAGCAATAAGAAAAAAAATATAGGCCTGAAGGAAGGCCCAGCGCCTGCAAAAATGAAAGTCAGAAATGCAAAAATGTGTGAAAAATGCAAAAGGGTACCACTGGGGCTCGAACCCAGGTCCCATAGATTACAGGCGCGCGCTTCTAACACTGGGGTGACTATACATCCGTTAACATAGGAAAATCAATAAATATGTAAGGAAAAACACCCCCTGATGACTTCATCTTCAACCTCCAGCCAGACCAATTGTAACTTGCTCATTTCTCATCAAAAGTAAAAACTGTAAACATGAAACTTGTAGCAAATTTTCTCACGGTTTCAGAAATGTAAAGCATTAAAACTATAGATCAAAGATAAGCATGAATTTTAATGGCCCAAATATGAACCATAAAAATCTCAGAAATTTCAGTTTCAAAATTCTCTAAGCTCAAGCAAAATTAATGGAAACTATGGACATGGTTAGCTTCAGGGCAATGATATCTACATGTTTTGTTCATAAATAAACTATTGATGAGGCCTGTATGAGGAGTTCCAAGTTGAGAAAACTTACCTCAAAACTGGAAATCGTGTTTTGAGTTTGAGCTTGTTTCAAGTGATGGTGATGATCAGGTTAGCTTCCTTGAGGTCATAGGAAGCTAATGCAATGATTTGCTTGAGTTGAGAGTGGCTGAAATGGCCTATAGAAGTCAAGTTGCAGACTCTGTTTTTTGGTTATGGAGGTTATAATAAATGGTGTTATAGTTCTGGAATAAGGATGGGGATGAGTTGTATTTTAGGTAAGGAAGCTTTAGGAATGAATTTGAGGGAAAACGCACGAGGGAAATGAGAGATACAAGTTTAAGGCCAGAACTATGTATCAATGGAGTTTTTTGTGCAATTAATGGCTATAGGGAATTTGGGAGTGTTTTAGGGTGTTAAAAATCGTCTCTTAGATCACAAATAGTGACTCTATTTATAAGCAACAAGTTTGGAGACTTGTTGTTGATCAGAATTCAAAATCACAAGTTTATGCATAACATGTGATTTTTGAGAAATTCAAGTTTCAAAGCCTTGTGTACTTGGTTCATAGAGTGGTTATGCTTTAAGCAAGATTGCTTCTGACTTTGTGGATGGAGTGTGATCAGAGGGAACGAGTTAGATGCTCAAGAATGGACTTTATGCAAAAAGCTTGCTTTACAAGAATGACAATGTTAACTTTGTGCCATAAATGGAAATGCAACTTGGATAATAGCTCAATTGCTTGGATCAAAGCCCTAACAGATGTGTAAACATTTAATTATGGTGTGACATACAAGTTCTAGGCATGAAAAGAAAAGATTATGCAGCCTAGCATGGATTTGGTTCATGTGTTCATCAAAAATGACTTGTAATTCAAGTGATAAAACCCTAACTTCATCTCTTCGATTCTCCCTACTCAAGAATGATCTCAAGAAGTTCTTGGACATTTTGTAAAGCTTGCAATATGCTCTACAACCCATCTTTGAATTGTTTTTAAATATTCCCCTTGGAATCATATGAAAAATTGTCATGAAGTTAGGTCAAAATCCTGGCCAAATTAGGGCAAAATATCACTAAGTGTTTAGTTTCATGATCACATGTTCATAAAATTATAACTTGAGATCCAAGCACTTTTGGAAGGATTTGTGTAAAGAAAAGTTGTATATTTCATGTAGATCTACAACTTTCATGTTGGAAGTTTCTCTTGAATCATCTTGCACCATGATGAAATTTTTCTCAAAGTTATGAAAAAACATGAAATTTCCAACACTTAGAAAAGTTTCTAAGTTTATAAATTTTGACTTTTCAAAATGAAATATTGAATTTTTGATTTTTTGATGAATAAGTTTCATAATTTTACATGTTTTGATGAATTATGATCTTTGGCACCTGAATTTGACAAAAAAGTCAAAGTTTGACTTTTCAGTATACAGTTGACTTTTGATCAGTTCTTTGAAAAAATTCATCTGTCAATCCAATGGACTTGCAATGTTTTGAACCATGTCATTAGCTAAAAATTATGCAATTGGACTCTTGAGATTATTCCTTAAATCAATTGACCATTTGCTAGGTCAAAAATAAGAAATTGCCCTTTCACAGTTAAAACCCTAATTTTGACCATTTTGCCCTTTTGGAGATTTGATCAAGTTTCTTGAGGAGTTGTGGTCCAAACTTGATCAAATGATACATATGAGTTTAAAATGTTGATGTGGATAAAAAATTATGAAGTTTGACTATAAATTGGCCATGATTGACTTTTTCCCCAATACAACTGATTTTTAGGTCAACTGCTCAATTGACTGATCAAAAATGTGATCCAAGGCTTGAAACTTGACATGAGTAATCTTGGGGATCTATAATAATCCATGAAAGTAATATGTGGCATTGGAAGTTCAAAAATCCTTGTGCAAACTCAAACCCTAATTTTGGTCATCAGTGTTTAAGGAGGTGTCTTGAGTTGATCAAACCCTAGTGCAGTCTTGAGTCTAAGGAGATCTTGTGGGAAAATTCTTGATAAGTGAGAGGGAAAATTCTGGGGTACAACAGCTGCTCCTGTTCAATATTCTTAAACCTGAAGAGTTAGATTGGCGAGTTTTTCCATTCGTGACTCGAAGGTGGAAGATGATTGGACACTAGAGTGCCCATAAATTTGCACTCGATGATGTGATGGTAGAGGGAACAGGCTTAAAGATGCCATTTTGAGAAGTAATAGAAAGTTGTTGGAGATGGGCTTGTAGATTCCATCCAGAAGTGATTGCTGAATCTGAAAGAGAATCTGAATGAGTATCAGAATGGCATCCGCGTATGGAGCTTATCTATATTGTATCTGAAAGTTGAATCTGAATGTGTATCAGAATGACATTCGTGTCTGGAGCGTACCTGTGTTGCATCTGGAAGTTGAATCTGAATGAGTATCAGAATGGCATTCGTGTCTGGAGTGTATCTATACTGTATATGGAATTTGAATCTGAATGAGTATCAGAATGGAATATGTATCTGGAGCGTATCTGAACTGTATCTGAAAGTTGAATATGAATGAGTATCAGAATGGCATCCGTGTTTGGAGCATATCTGAACTGTATCTGAAAGTTGAATCTGAATGAGTATCAGAATGGAATCCGTGTGTGGAGCGTATCTATACTGTATCTGGAAGGTGAATCTGAATGAGTATCAGAATGGCATCCGTGTCTGGAGCGTATCTACACTGTATCTGAAAACGTTGAACATTATTAATGGTAGCTGTTAACCTTATCCTGAAAAGGGTAAAATGTTAGCTTTAATGCAAAGTCCTTTCGTATGAAAATGCATGGTATGATGCATTCGTTCTATCAATGTTTATGATATATGGATGCAATGTATGCGTATGTTAGCTAATCTACTGCACTGTTGTTGGATTGGAAAAAACAAATCCCTGACTGCTGCTAAGGATGTGGAGTGAAGTCTAAGCGTTGATGAATTTCTGCTTGGAGAAGTAAACTCTCTTGTAAGGGAAATGTCGTGTACTTCTTCTAAAATCCTGTTGGAGAAATCGGAGAAATTGGATGACTTCTACTGGGGATTGATAACTGGAAGTTTTATTTCGCTAGGGATTAAACTGCACACTGTGGGGGATTTTATGGAATAGCTCAAAGATACTGGCCTAACTCTTAAAGCCATCAATGATTGTATTTTTATTTTGTTTATTCGTAAACAGTAATTATGTTCAAATTCATATGTTCAAAAATGAATCATTTGGACGTTTTTGTAAACAAAACACAAAAGTAAAGAAAAACATATAGTTTTGCACTTCCAAAGGGGTATCTTTGAATTGACTTTGAGTAAGTATTTTTGTACAATGAGACGAACATTCTAGTAAGAGAATGCCGTTGTAAAAATGATAATTTGATACAAAGAAAAGATATCTATGTGAAATAATCCCATGGGGTTCCCATTCTACTATAGCCTTCGTGCCTCCGAGAATCTTTTCTATTTGTTGCCTTTCCCGAAGCTGATTGAATTGATTAGAACCATTGAGTTTGTCAGGTTGTCCGCAAGGTGATCCAACAAAACATAGTCATACGCTTTAAATCCCTAACTTTTTCCTGGACCGCCGTTTTGGGTTTTTAGTACACCGGGATACCCTTTTTTGCCCAAGCCACCCTTTCGGGTTTTCAGCTTGCTGGATGTACAGATTTTTTTGTTTTATTCCTAATTTTTTCCCGAACCTTTTTGGTTCACAGGGATGCCCTTGTTTTTCCTAGGTGTGTCAACCTAGCGGGTCTCTTATGCGTAGTATCTTTTGACTATACTTGCGTTCACAGGGTGCGGCAGGTCGTCGCCATCCATGGTGGTTAAGATCATTGCTCCACCAGAGAATATGTTTTTGATTATAAATGGTCCTTCGTATGTAGGAGTCCATTTTCCCCTGGGATCACCTTGCGATAGTATGATACATTTGATCACCAAATCCCCGACTTGATACACTTGGCGTCTGACCTTTTTGTTGAAAGCCTTGATTATCCGTTTTTGATACATCTGACCATGACAGACAGCGGTAAGTCTTTTCTCATCAATCAAGTTTAGTTGATCAAGTCGAGTCTGGATCTAATCTTCTTCATTCAGCCCTGCATCCTTCATAATTCTCAGAGAGGGGATCTGGACCTCAATAGGCAAGACAACCTCCATACCGTATACCAGAGAATAGTGTGTTGCCCCGGTTGATGTGCAAGTCGTGGTACGATATCCGTGGAGAGCGAATGGTAGCATCTCATGCCAGTCTTTGTAGGTGACTGTCATTTTCTATATGATATTTTTAATGTTCTTATTTGCGGCTTCCACAACACCATTCATCTTTGGCCGGTAAGGGGAAGAATTGTGGTGCTGGATCTTGAATTGTTCGCACAAGGCGATGATCATAGTATTGTTCAAGTTCATACCATTGTCTTTAATGATCCTCTTCGGGATACCGTAACGACATATGAGATTTTGCTTGATGAACCGGGAGACAACATTCTTGGTCACGGAAGCGAAAGAGGCTGCATCAACCCACTTTGTAAAATAGTTAATGGCCACTAAGATGAAGCGGTGTCCATTGGAGGATGTTGGTTTGATTTCCCCAATCATATCAATCCCCCACATAGCAAAGGGCCAAGGAGCCATCAAGACATTCAGAGGAACCAGAGGTACGTGCACCTTGTCAACATAGATCTGACACTTATGGCAGGTTCGAGAGTGTTGATAGAAATCTGCTTCCATGGTAGACCAGTAATAGCCTGCTCGTAGGATTTTTTTCGCCATCTTAAGCCCACTGGAATAGGTGCCGAAAGTGCCTTCATGTAATTCAGCCATGATCCTTTCAGCTTCAACCTTGTCTATGCACCGAAGTAACACAGAGTCATGGTTGCGTTTGTAAAGAATGCCATTACTAAGGAAGAATTTAGCAGAGAATCTCCTTAAGAACTTCTTATCGTTTATTGAAGCTCCTTCTGGATATTCTTGAGCCTCGAGATACTTCTTGACTTCATGAAACCAAGGCTGGTCCACTATTTCTTCAGTATTGATCTCATGATAGTGTGCTGTTTCATCCCTTCGTTCAATGGTGATCTGGCGAGCCTCGTTATCCCATTTAAGTTTAAACGTAGATGAAATTATGGCTAGTGCGTCTGCTAGCTGATTTTCTTCTCGCGGGAAGTGCTCGAAGGTAATCTTCTCAAAGTGTGGGAGCAATGTCAAAACATGTTCTTTGTAAGGGATAAGGTTAGGGTGTTTAGTGTCCCATTCCCCTTTGATATGGATGATAACCAAAGCTGAATCTCCAAATACATTCAAGAATTTGATCCCCACGTCTATGGAAGCTTCGAGACCAAAGATGCATGCTTTGTATTCCTCCATGTTATTCGTACAATTGAAGTAGAGTCTTGCCATAAAGGAGTATGACATCCTTCAGGAGATATGAGTACAACACCAATACCATTGCCGAGTGCGTTAGATGCCCCATCAAAAACTAGGGTCCATCGGGATCCTTGTTCAGGTCCGTAATATGGCCTGAGTTCTTCACAGTTGTTTACCATCATGATGTCTTCATATGGGAATTCGAACTTCATGGACTGGTAGTCTTCTACAGCTTGGTGAGCAAGGTGATCAGCTAGTATACCGCCCTTTATTGATTTCTGGGTAGTATACTGTATGTCATATTCTGTCAGGATCATCTGCCATCTCGCTATTCTCCCAGAGAGTGCAGGCTTCTCGAAGATATATTTTATTGGATCCATTTTAGATATCAACAAGGTAGTATGAGTCAGCATATACTTTCTTAGCCGGCGAGCAGCCCATGCCAAAGCGCAACCAGTTTTCTCGAGCATGAATATCTTGTTTCACAGTCGGTAAACTTTTTGCTCAGGTAATAAATAACATGCTCTTTTCGGCCAGACTCGTCATGCTGCCCCAGCACACACCCCATAGAATTTTCCAAAATAGTCAGATACATGATCAATGGTCTTCCCTCGACTGGTGGCGTTAAAACAGGAGGCTCTTACAGGTACTCTTTGATCTTGTCGGAAGCAGTTTGACATTCATCATTCCATTTGACTACTTGATCTTTCTTCAGTAACTTGAAGATTGGTTCACAAGTAGCTGTCAGGTGAGAAATGAATCTGGCAATGTAGTTCAAATGTCCCAAGAATCCTCTGACTTCTTTCTCAGTACGAGGAGCAGGCATCTCTTGTATCGCTTTCACCTTGGCAGGATCTACTTCAATACCTTTATTGCTGACGGCAAAGCCTAAGAGTTTACCAGACCTTACTCCAAATATGCACTTATTGGGATTCAACCTCAACTTGTATTTCTTTAGCCTCTCAAATAGATTTTGTAAATGATCAAGATGCTCTTCTTCTGTTTGAGATCTAGCTATCATGCCGTCCACATAGACCTCTATTTCATAATGTATCATGTCGTGGAATAAAGAGACCATGGCACGCTGATAGGTTGCCCCAGCATTCTTCAGTCCGAACGACATAACCTTGTAGCAGAATGTACCCCATTGTGTGACAAAGTTTGTCTTCTCCATGTCCTCAGGCGCCATTTTGATTTGGTTGTAGCCTGAGGAACCGTCCGTGAAGGAAAACACTTTGTAATGCACCGTATTGTCAACTAGAATGTCAATATGGGGGAGTGGGAAATCATCATTAGGGCTTGCCCTATTCAAATCTCTGTAGTCCATGCACATTCGTACTTGGCCGTCCTTTTTGAGCACGAGAACAACATTGGCAACCCATTGCGGATAAGAGGTGACGGCCAAGAATCCAACGTTGAATTGTTTCATGACTTCTGCTTTAATCTTCTCCGACATATCTGGTCGCATTCGACGAACCTTTTGTTTTACTAGTGGGCATTCCTCTTTTGTAGGTAGACGATGTACCACAATATCTGCATGAAGTCCTGGCATGTCTTCATACGACCAGACGAAAACCTCAACATACTCGTGTAGTAACTGAATCAGACGCTCTTTGACACTGGGTTCCAGATTGGCACCCATCTTGACCTCTTTTTTGTCTTCTTCAGTACCTAGGTTGATTGCCACTGGTTCCTCGTGGGACTGCATGGTTCTCTCTTCTTGTAGTAATAACCTGGCAAGTTCTTCTGGTACTTCACCATCTTCCTCACCTTCGTCTTCGGCTTGGTATATTATATTTTCGGAGTCACAGAAGGCCATAGCATAACCGTTACACATGGGATCCCGAACGAATGTAGACCTGTATTATGAGTGTAAGTGTGTGTAAGAGTATAGCTATCTTTGAAAGAAATGAAAATGTAAAAAGAAAAACAATGAGCACAAAGTTTGTATGCAAAAAATGTCCATGATTCATTGATGTCATATGGAAATGAGATAATAACCCTTACAAATGGACCATTGTGCCTCAAGTAAGACACAAGGTTTTAAGAGTCTGAATTGTTTTAATATTACAGATCCAATATAATGTAAAGAAAAATTACTGTGGGATAAAAGTGATCGGGACAAAATATCTAGCCTCCCAGTTGCTGAGCCCTCCCCTAACAGTTGGGAAAATCCAATCCTTCAGGTTGTAGCTGTCTTCATCATCTTCCACCACATTGACTTCGCAGTTGCTGATCTTCAAGGGTGGTCCTCCAGCACGAGCGCAACGTACAACCTTCTGGGCACCTGTAGTGAAACCCAGGCCAAACTTGTCAGATTTTTATGGGATATCTGGGAGTTGTCCCCAAATAGTGCACCCACCTTCTTCTATCACTGCCTTGGCATCTTTTAAAGAAGACATCCTGAGCGGAGGCCTTGTGATCTTGGGAACTTGAGACACAACCTTGGTTATTGCCACATCTTGCGGGACTTCTTCAAAGTGCTGGAATGAAGTTTCAATAAATTCACCATCTAATTCCACATATCTGAAGGAATTGAGATGGCTGATCATATACTCTTCTTCTCCATGAACGATGATGATTTTCCCTTGAATTGGATACTTCAACATTTGGTGCAACGTAGAAGTAACAACGCCAGCATTATGAATCCACGGTCGGCCTAGCAAGTAGTAATACAAAGGGTGAATATCCATTACATAAAAAGTTGAATCAAATGTTTGGGTTCCAACCTTTATGGGGATATCCACTTCCCTATGCACCATCCTTTTTGAGCCGTCAAAGGCTCTCACTACTATGTTGCTTGGTTTCAAAGTCAATCCCTCACAGTCAAACCTATCAAGGGCCTTTTTAGGAAATACATTCAGAAACGAACCAGTGTCCACCAAAACATGAGCCAAGGTTGTGCCCCTGCATTCTACTGAGACATGAAATTCCTCATTATGTGTCCTTCCTCTTGGCATTAAATCAGCATTCGAAAAACCTAGACCATTATCTGCAGTCAAGCTGGCTACGTAGTCTTGGAACTGATCGGCAGATGTTTCTTGGGGTACATGAGCAGTTTTCAGGAATTTTACCAAGGCTTTTGCATGAGCCTCGGAACATAGTAATAGAGCTAGCATGGAAATTTTAGATGGAGTTTTCCCCAATTTCTCGACTACATTATAGTCGCTTCTTTTTATGATCTTTAGAATTTCCTCCATCTCCTTCTGGGAGGTCTCAGGGATAGCCAATGATTGTGCCTTCATCCGGACAGGCTCAATCAAAATACTTTTACCTCGAGTCTTAGTTGACTCGGCAGTAGGAACGTCAGTAGGAGTGATAACAGGGGTTGTAACAGCTTTGTCGGTTGGAGTACTAGTAGAGATGATTGTAGGACTGGGAACAGCCTTTGGAGGAGCAACAACAACATGAATGATTACGGTCCATAAATAACCTTTGGGGGAGCAATTTCTGGATAGAAAATCCTTCCGCTTTGGGTAATCTTGCTAGTCCCTACAATATTACTGACATCAGAGTCAACTTTCTCAGAATTTGAATCTTCAACAACTGGCCAATCTTGCTTGATACCGTGGTAGTAGACATCCCCTCCATATACGGGTTTGTCTGACGAATACGGGACTGGTCCAGGAATTGTAATTATCAAAGGAGTTACTTTTGGAACTGATGTAATTCTAAC
This sequence comes from Vicia faba, assembly GCA_948472305.1. Lineage (NCBI taxonomy): Eukaryota > Viridiplantae > Streptophyta > Magnoliopsida > Fabales > Fabaceae > Vicia > Vicia faba. Next base: position 918,369,235 of record OX451738.1, read on the forward strand.
GGGTCTTTTGGTGGAGATCTTGGAAGAATTGTCGGAAATGGTCACGATGGAAACATCATTATAAGAAACAGGTGGAACAGAAGTCTTTTCGAACAAAATTTCCTTGTTGTCTATTAGGCACTGAACGCCTGCTTTCAACAAAGGACAGCTGGTTGGTGAGGACAAACAGAAATGACAGCTTTCATCACAGCCCAGGAATACACTAGCAATCAATAAATTCTTTTTGATAGTCAAGAGTGGGGTCATAAGTTCATCAACTGAAGTAACAAACATATATTCCTCAATGGCGTTGGCATTATGGCCGTGCTTGGGCATAGTGGAAGAAATGACATTGGGCTTTTCTGGCGCATCGAATTCAATCTCTTTGGCTTCAAGTAGGTCTTGTACTTTGTTCTTCAGAGCCTAAAAATTGTTAGTGTCATGGCCAGGACTTTCAGAGTGGTATGCACAGCAGGCATTAGGATGATAATGAGGAGAGTTCGTGTTAGGGTTCTTTGGAGCTTCTTTCAAGGTCACTAGGTTGGATCTTAACAAATGCGACAATACTTGAGAGAGTGTCATGTTAATTCTGGTGAATTTTCTGACTGGTCTTTCCATTCTTGGTTGGTTGTTTCTTTGCTGATTAGGCGCAAGTTTAGAAATCATAACAACCCTCACCATTGGACGGCGTTCGACCCTATCTTGATTTCTATGAGGATATACAACGACCACTTCTTTCTTTCTGATGAAGGGCTTCCTTACAACAGTAGAGGATGCATCTTTTTGAATCTTTCCATTCTTTATCTCGGCTTCTACCCTTTCAATTCAGTAAAACCTTCCGATGAACTCCCAATTAGGTGATTGAAGAAGGGACCAGACAAGGTGCCCAAAAACATGTCTACCAACTCTCTTTCAGATAGGGGAGGTTGAACTATTCCAGCCAAGTCTCTCCATTTTTGTGCATAGTCCTTGAAGCCTTCACTTGAAACCATGGCCATACTCTGGAGTTGAGTACGTGTAGGTGCAAGATCAGCATTGTATTGGTATTGTTTGTAAAAGGCTACAGCAAGATCTTCCCAGTTATGAACATTGGCTCTTTCTAACTGATAAAACCAATCAAGTTGAGTTCCATATAGACTTTCTTGGAAGAAGTGTACCCATAAATCTTTTTCAGCGGTATGGGGCTGGATTTTCCACACATAGGACCGAAGATACATTTTAGGGCATGAAACTCTGTCATATTTGGCGAACACAGGTGCTTTGAATTTTGGAGGAATGAAAATTCCCGATACTAATCCCAACTTCTCAAAGTCCAATCCAAGCACTTTTTGGATTTCCATTGCACTCAACCGTTCTTCTAGATGCTTATACTTGTCGTCGGCTGGAGGGTATTGTTCTTCAGAATAGTCTTCTTCTTCCTCTTCCTCTTCTGAATTAGACTGAACAACTGTTTCTTTGCCTTTCCCATCTTTGTTGTCTTTCTCACTGGATGTCGTTGCAAAGTCTAAGGCCCTTCTTGTTTACCCTTGGAATCTCCTTCCCATGTTCAGAATTTCGGTTATTTTCTTCGTCTTCTTTTTCTTCTCCTCAACCAGCAATGTCTTCAACTCTTCTTGTCCTTTGGCCAGAGTTAAGAACAACTGTTTAACTTGTGCATTCTGAGCTTGGAGGTCCTTCACCGTTTGCTCAAGATCCATCTTACTGAACTAAACAGTAGTGAGATGAGGAGACATGTTGCAAGAAACCTGCTTATGTTATGATGAATGATAAATGCATATGCAATGATTTCAAGGATCTTAAGATTCAAATTTGTTTTTAGACAAAAAGGATAAAAAGGTAGTATGCGTCCTCTTTGGTGTGATGTAGGCATTCAGAGTCTGCTCCTTATGAAGTAGTCTAGTGAGTTCCAAAACCTTCTTCTCGCTTGCGTAGAATTGGGCTTCGAAAGTATCTCGCCCCCTTGAGTTGTATCTAATCCCTTTGTAGGTCTTCAAGAGAGGTGGGCATGTCAGGATGTAGGATAGTGTATAGAACATCTCCTTGCATGACAGGCTCAATGATTACCGGGAGAATGGAAGGATAAGGAATCATAAGACTCTGAGCACGGGTTCATACCCATTTGAGGTAAGGCTCAAGAGGGATGGAATTTTTATGCCCCAAAGTCTTGCTATCTACCTTTTTCAACATCCTCCAAGCTCGGATAAATCTCTGGCGAAGACCTTGATCGTCGTTGTCGTAGTCAAATACCAAACCTTGAATCAGCATCTCGTGCAGGCCATCCCTTCGGGCGTAACCAAACTGTCTTAAGGCTAAGAAGGGGTTGTAGGTGATACCTCCCCTAATACCAAGTAAAGGGACATTAGGAAATTCTCCATAACGGTCGACAATAGTAACATTCTCTATAGATCTGGAACACCAATGAGTGTCTGAATGATTGAGCGTCATCAACCTTTGTGACCACCTTGAACCTTGCTCATTCTTCAATACCAATTGGGGAAGATGCAAAATAAACCATCTTGCCAAGATAGGAGTGCAACACATAAGAACACCTCTTTTCCTCATTGTGCGAGTGTGAAAAGAGTGTAGGATGTCTCCTAGTAAAGTAGGCACTGGATTGCAGGACATGAAGATTTTGACGGTGTTCACGTTTATGAGTTGGTCAGGATTTGGAAACAAAACCATCCCATAAATGAGGAGAGCCACAATATCCTTAAAATCTTACAGGTCCAAAGAATTCCAACAGTTTTGGGCTTTCTCAAACAAGAACTTTTCTAGGAAACCTTTGACACCGCTCCTTGTTTCCCAATGAGTTGTGACATCAGATGAGTGCAAGTGTAGAGCTTGAGAAATCTCTTCTGGCTTTGGGTCTCTTTCCATACTGTTGAAAGGTAGTTGATTGAGAATGGGAATTCTCAAGAGTCGGGAGAATTCTTCCAAAGTAGGCACAAGTTGATAGTCGAGAAATATGAAGCAATGGTGTAAAGGATCAAAGAATTGAAAGAGAACCTTCATCATGTCCTCATCTGTGTTGGAGGTGACCAAGTTAAGTAGGCGACCATGTCTCTCGGTGAATGGAGAGTTTTCAGGGATCCTTGAAGCTAGCTCCTTAAGTTATGGAGGGATCCTTACAAGGTTGATTTGAATAGTTTTCCTGTGAAGAGAATCAATATCCTACAAAACAAGAACAAAGATGAATCCCAAAATCCTTAAAATGGTTAATAAATGTGTATGATGTTATGATGTTCATGATGTTATGTACAAGTATGTATATAAAAACAAAGCAAACAAGTCCTTAGGTTTAGGCTTGCATGGAGTCTCATAGGTAAGTACCCTCTTGAAGTTTAGTTGGCTCAACCTGTCCTAGTAATAATAACCGGGTTCTAAGGAGCTCAATATCACTGGTTTGTTTCCTTGGTCGTTGTTTCAGCACAAGCCTCTTTAATGGCGACTGAAATATCCCAAGAAACAAAACCTCAATGAGTTTAGTATCGAGTATCTACGAACTTTGGACTGCACCAAATCCGGTCATCTCACTACATCCTAAAGGCCAAGTTGGTCAAGTAAAGGTTCTAAAAGTTCATTAGTGCTTCATGACATCACTCAGCGGCCCCGTATTCTCCTTGATTAACTCAAGGGCTACCGGTACCTACAAATATGTCACACTAACGTAGCTATTGCTTAGACCATGTCAGTATACACCGCACACTTTCCACAATGTATTGCTACTTACCTATAAGGTATCCCAAATCCGGGTAGAGGATTCAAACACAAAAAAAGACCCATAATGTAAAGCATACAAGTCAAACAATGCAAGCAAGTAAATGTGATCTAACCCTAAGGTAACCCCACTTTTAGAATAATCCCCAGCAGAGTCGCCAGTTCTGTGATACGGTGGGAGAACTGACTTGAAGGTTTTTCGTTTGATCGCAAATGTTGCGGTTAGCAAGAGTCACCACCGACTTTTCTTTTATCCAAAAGGAAAGGTGAAAAAGCACAAGAAAGACCTTTGAGATTATTTCTTGAGTTCGGGGGGTAGATTATGAAAAGGGAAGATATTAGCATCCTTTTCATCCAAGGTTTTCCATGGGCTCTTAGTTACTTGTTAGATCACTTGCTTTTTTTTGAAATTGTGCTTTGTGTAGTTTTTGAAAGTATTTTGTAAAGAGGCCATTGTTTAGGCAACCTTTGTAATTATTATTGTTTGTAAGAATTTATACAAAGATGTTGATCTTTTGAAAATGTTTTCAATTTTGTAAGATGTTTGAAGGTGTAGGTGATTGTTTTTGAAAATAGCAAGGATGTTTTGTTTTGAAATGGAGCAAGTAATTAGGAGCATTCTACTTACTCAAAAGTCTTTCTTGTTCATTTTCTTTTCCTTTGACATTGTTGTCTTGCCATTGATTTGGTAAGCAACCATATCTTTGGATGTAAACAGGACGAGCGTGGGTCATCGTATAACCATAATTAGCAGAGTTGCAAAGTATCTTAGCATTCTCTTTTAGGGACTAAGATCATTTGAAAGGCAACTTAGATAACGTCATCAAGGGACTATGATATTGTATTTGCTTATTTTTGCTAAGATACATCACATTCATAATATGGCCCTTTTTTATAAGACAACCAAGTGGAATAACCCTAGAGGTGCTTGTGTGCAAATGTATTGTTTTCATGCTTGTTTCTTTTTCTTGAATTAGGGTTTTCTAAGTATTGGTTTTAGTCTTTCCATACAAACCCTAATTACTAGCATTTGTATAAAGCGATAAATTACGGAATTTAAAGTTACTAAGCTATTACAACATTTGTGGGGATGGGGGGTATACAATTTGTAAATGTGGATTGCAAGAATGTAAACCTAGTTAATCTATTAGAACAAAATTGAATTTGTATCAATGTACAAGAAATTTAAATGGATACAATGTACAAAATGAATAAGTGTATAAAAATGCAAAATATAAAGAAAGTGGATCTTTGTTTGGATTTTTTGGGAAAGAAAGGATTTTGTCTTAATATAATTGATTAAAGAAAATAAGTAATTAAACTTAAATTTTATTAAGGAAAGATTTTAAATGAAACCCTAGTTCTATTAATTGATTAAAAGAAAATAAGTTTAGAAAAAGTATTTTTTTTTTGATATTTTTGTCTTGAAAATATATTTACAGCATCATAAAATATTTTGGCCTTTTTTATATATAAATAAATATATTTTAATAGGTGTAAAAGAAAAAAAAAAAATATTAACCTAATTAATTATTAAATTTACAAGATAGTTTGTAAATAAATAAATAAAGTATATTTAAATAAAATATCTTTTATGAGGAAAATAAAATAACTAAATCAAAATATAAATCTATCATTTTTAGTATTTTTATGAATTTTAATATTAGTAAAAAAATAATTAAGAAATAAAAATAAGAAATAAAAATAAACTGGGCCAGTGGTGCCATTAGTCAACAAGGAGGTTAGCAATAAGAAAAAAACATATAGGCCCAAAGGAAGGCCCAGCGCCTGCAAAAATGAAAGTCAGAAATGCAAAAATGTGTGAAAAATGCAAAAGGGTACCACTGGAGCTCGAACTCAGGTCCCATAGGTTACAGGCGCGCGCTTCTACCACTAAGGTGGCTATACATCCGTTAACATAGGCAAATCAATAAATATGTAAGGAAAAACGCGCCCTGATGACTTCATCTTCAACCTCCAACCAGACCAACAGTAACTTGCTCATTTCTCATCAAAAATAAAAACTGTAAACATGAAACTTGTAGCAAATTTTCTCACGGTTTCAGAAATGTAAAGCATTAAAACTATAGATCAAAGATAAGCATGAATTTTAATGGCCCTAATCTGAACCCTAAAAATCTCAGAAATTTCAGTTCCAAAATTCTCTAAGCTCAAGCAAAATTAATGGAAACTATGGACATGGTTAGCTTTAGGGCAATGATATCTACATGTTTTGTTCACGAATAAACTATTGATGATGCCTGTATGAAGAGTTCCAAGTTGAGAAAACTTACCTCAAAACTGGAAATCGTGTTTTAAGTTTGAGCTTGTTTCAAGTGATGGTGATGATCATGTTAGCTTCCTTGAGGTCCTAGGAAGCTAATGAAATGATTTGCTTGAGTTGAGAGTGGCTAAAATGGCCTATAGAAGTCAAGTTGCAGACTCTGTTTTTTGGTTATGGAGGTTATAGTAAATGGTGTTACAGTTCTGGAATAAGGATGGGGATGAGTTGTATTTGAGGTAAGGAAGCTTTAGGAATGAATTTGAGGGAAAACACACGAGGGAAATGAGAGATACAAGTTTAAGGTCAGAACTGTGTATCAATGGAGTTTTTTGTGCAATTTCTGGCTAGAGGGAATCTGAGAGTGTTTCAGGGTGTTAAAACTCGTCTCTTAGCTCACAAATAGTGACTCTATTTATAAGTAACAAATTTGGAGACTTGTTGTTGATCAGAATTCAAAATCACAAGTTTATGCATAACATATGATTTTTGAGAAATTCAAGTTTCAAAGCCTTGTGTACTTGGTTCATAGAGTGGTTATGCTTTAAGCAAGCTTGCTTCTGACTTTTTCGATTGAGTGTGATCAGAGGGAACAAGTTAGAGGCTCAAGAATGAACTTTATGCAAAAAGCTTGCTTTATAAAAATGACAATGTTAACTTTGTGCCATAAATGGAAATGCAACTTGGATAATAGCTCAATTGCTTGGATCAAAGCCCTAACAGCTGTGTAAACATTTAATTATGGAGTAACAAACAAGTTTGAGACCTGCAAAGAAAAGATTATGCAGCCTAGCATGGATTTGGTTCATGTGTTCATTAAAAATGACTTGTAATTCAAGTGATAAAACCCTAACTTCATCTCTTCGATTCTCCCTACTCAAGAATGATATCAAGGAGTTCTTGGACATTTTGGAAAGCTTTAAATGTTCTCTACACCCCATATTTGAATTGATTTTGAAGATTACCCTTGGAACCATATGAAAAAGTTTCATGAAGTTAGGTCAAAATCCTGGCCAAATTAGGGCAAAATTTCACTAAGTGTTTAGTTTCATGACCACATGTTCATAAAATTATAACTTGAGATCCAAGCACTTTTGGAAGGAGTTGTTTAAAGCAAAGTTGTATATTTCATGGAGATCTATAACTTTCATGCTGTAATTTTCTCTTGAATCATCTTACATCATGGTGAAAATTTTGCTCAAAGTTATGAAAAAACATGAAATTTCCAACACTTAGAAAAATTTCTAAGTTTAGAAATTTTGACTTTTCAAAATGAAATCTTTAATTTTTGATTTCTTGATGAATAAGTTTCCTATTTTGACATGTTTTTATGAATTATGATCTTTGGCACTTGAATTTGACCAAAAAGTCAAAGTTTGACTTTTCAGTATACAATTGACTGAAAAAATTCATATGTCAATCCAATGGACTTGCAATGTTTTGAACCATATCATTAGGTAAAAATTATGCAATTGGACTCTTGAGATTATGACTTAAACTAATTGACCATTTTCTAGGTCAAAAATCAGAAATTGTCCTTTCCCAGTCAAAACCCTAATTTTGACCATTTTGCCCATTTGGAGATTGGATCAAGTTTCTTGAGGAGTTGTGGTCCCAACTTGATCAAATGATACAAATGAGGTTAAAATGTTGACGTGGATCAAAAATTATGAAGTTTGACTATAAATTGGCCATGATTGACTTTTTCCCCAATACAACTGATTTTTAGGTCAACTGCTCAATTAACTGATCAAAAATGTGATCCAAGGCTTGAAACTTGACATGAGTAATCTTGGGGGTCTATAATGATCCATAAAAGTCATATGGGGCATTGGAATTTCAAAAGTCATTGTGCAAACTCAAACCCTAATTTTGGTCATCAGTGCTTAAGGAGGTGTCTTGAGCTGATCAAACCCTAGTGCAGTTTTGAGTCTAAGGAGATCTTGTGGGAAAATTCTTGATAAGTGAGATGTAAAATTATGGGGTACAACAACTTTCCCTGTTCAATCTTCTTAGACCTGACGAGTTAGATTGGCGAGTTTTGTCATTTGTGACTCGAAGGTGGAAGATGATTGGACACTAGAGTGCCCAGAAATTTACACTCGGTGATGTGATGGTAGAGGGAATGGGCTTAAAGATGCCATTTGGATAAGTGATATAAAGTTGTTAGAGATGGGCTTGTAGATGCCATCCACAAGTGATTGTTGAATCTGAAAGAGAATCTGAATGAGTATCATAATGGCGTCCGTGTTTGGAGCGTATCTGAACTGTATCTGAAAGTTGAAAACTGAATGAGTATCAGAGTGGCATCTGCGTCTGGAGCGTATCTGTATTGTATCTGGAAGTTGAATCTAAATGAGCATCAGAATGGCATCCGTGTCTAGAGTGTATTTGTGTTGTATTTGGAAGTTGAATCTGAATGAGTATCAAAATGGCATCCGTGTCTGGAGCATATCTATACTGTATATGGAAGTTGAATCTGAATGAGTATCAGAATGGAATCCCTGTTTGGAGCGTATCTGAACTGTATCTGAAAGTTGAATCTGAATGAGTATCAGAATAGCATCAGTGTCTGGAGCGTATCTGAACTGTATTTGAAAGTTGAATCTGAATAAGTATCAGAATGGCATGCGTGTCTGGAGCGTATCTATACTGTATCTAGAAGTTGAATCTGAATGAGTTTCAGAATGGAATCCGTGTCTGGAGCGTATCTATACTGTATCTGAAAATGTTGAACATTGTTAATGGTAGCTGTTAACCTTATCCTGAAAAGGGTAAAATGTTAGCTAAAATGCAAAGTCATTTCTTATGAAAATGCATGGTATGATGCATTCATTCTATCAATGTTTATGATATATGGATGCGATGTATGCGTATGTGAGCTAATCTGCTGCACTGCTGTTGGATTGGGGAAAATAAATCCCTGACTGCTGCTGAGGATGTGGAGTGAAGTCTAAGCTTTGATGAATTTCTGCTTGGAGAAGTAAACTCTGTTGTAAGGGAAATGCTGTGTACTGCTTGTAAAATCCTATTGGAGAAATCGGAGAAATTGGACGACTTCTACTGGGGATTGATAACTGGAAGTTTTATTTCGCTGGGGATTAAACTGCACATTATGGGGGATTTTATGGAATAGCTCAAAGATACTGACATAACTCTTAAAGCCATCAATGATTGTATTTTTATTTTTTTTTATTTTTAAACAGTAATTATGTTCAAATGCATATGTTCAAAAATGAATCATTTGGACGTTTTTGTAAACAAAACACAAAAAGTAAAGAAAAATAGATAATTTTGCACTTTCAAAGGGGTATCTTTATATTGACTTTGAGTAAGTATTTTTGTACAATGAGACAAACATTCTAGTAAGAGAATGCTGCCGTAAAAATGAGAATTTGATACAAAGAAAATATAGCTATGTGAAATAATCCCATAGGGTTCCCATTCTGCTATAGCCTTCGTGTCTCCGAGCATCTTTTCTATTTGTTGCCTTGTCCGAAGCTGATTGAATTGATCAGAACCGTCAAGTTTTTCAGGTTGTCCGCAAGGTGATCCAACAGAACATAGTCATATGCTTTAAATCCCTAAATTTTTCCTGGACCGCCCTTTCGGGTTTTCAGTCCAACGGGATACCCTTTTTTGCCCAAGCCGCCCTTTCGGGTTTTCAGCTTGCCGGATGTACATATTTTTTTATCCCTAATTTTTGCCCGAACCTTTTTGGTTCGCCATGATGCCCTTGTTTTGCCTAGGTGTGTCAACCTAGCGGGTCTCTTATGCGTAGTATCTTTTGACTATGCCTGCATTCGCAGGGTGCGACAGGTCGTCGCCATCCATGGTGGTTAAGATCATTGCTCCACCAGAGAATATATTTTTGATCACAAATGGTCCTTCGTATGTAGGAGTCCATTTTCCCCTGGGATCACCTTGCAGCAGTATGATACGCTTGATCACAAAATCCCCGACTTGATACACTTGGCGTCTGACCTTTTTGTTGAAAGCCTTGATCATCCGTTTTTGATACATCTGACCATGACAAACAGCGGTAAGTCTTTTCTCATCAATCAAGTTTAGTTGATCAAGTTGATTCTGGATCCAATCTTCTTCATTCAGCCCTGCATCCTTCATAATTCTCAGAGAGGGGATCTGGACCTCAATAGGAAAGACAACCTCCATGCCGTATACAAGAGAATAGGGTGTTGCCCCGGTTGATGTGTGAGCCGTGGTATGATATCCGTGGAGAGCGAATGGTAGCATCTCATACCAGTCTTTGTAGGTGACTGTCATTTTCTGTATGATCTTTTTAATGTTCTTATTTGCGGCTTCAACAACACCATTCATCTTTGGCCGGTAAGGGGAATAATTGTGGTGCTGGATCTTGAATTGTTCGCACAAGGCGGTGATCATAGTATTGTTCAAGTTCGTACAATTGTCTGTAATGATCCTCTCCGGGATACCATAACGACAGATGAGATTCTGCTTGATGAACCGGGCGACAACATTCTTGGTCACAGAAGCGAAAGAGGCTGCCTCAACCCATTTTATAAAATAGTCAATGGCCACTAAGATGAAGCAGTATCCATTGGAGGCTGTTGGTTTGATTTCCCCAATCATATCAATCCCCCATATAGCAAAGGGCCAAGGAGCCGTCCAGACATTCAGAGGAACCAGAGGTTTGTGCACCTTGTCAGCATAGATCAGACACTTATGGCAGGTTTGAGAGTGTGGCCGGTGGAAATAGAACTGACTGTTTTTTAGCTGGTTTCGTGAAATGTCGCGGTAAGCAAGAGTCGCCACTGTCTTTTATGTTCTCCGATAAGGAAAGGAAAAAAGCACAGCAAAATTCCTTCTTTGAGAATGTTTCTCGGTTCGGGAGGTAGATTTATAGAAAGGGAAGGTGTTAGCACCCTTTCTATCCATGGTTATCCATGGGCTCTTAGGTACTTGCTCTTATGTTTTCAAAATTTGTTTGCTTTTTAAGTGTGTGTGGGTTTTGAAAAAAGTTCTTTTGAAAAACTTCTAAGTAACTCTTGTATCAGTCCTCAAGAGTGTATGAAGTGTTTTGTTTGAAAACTTTTTGAAAGTGTGAGGTGTGAAAAGTTGTTTTGTTTGTTTTGAAAAGAACAAGTACCCATGATAATTTACCTACTCTAAGGAATTAGGCTGTGTAAGAGTCCTTTAGATAGTGTTATCCCACCATTGAGAGGTAGGTAGCACCATCGTTGGAGTTGTTCGGGTCAATTCGATTAAGGGACAGTGTGGTCACCAAAGCAATGGTAGGACACCTTAGAAGTAAACCTAATGTCCTAGATCCTTTTTTATCCGAGGCAACCGTTTCGAGGCAACTGGATCTTTTGGACAGAAGGGCGACCTCTAAGACACCCTATACTTGATGACCACGTTCGAGGCAACCAGTGAGGCGTACCCTAGGAGTGGCATGTGCATGTGTGTTGAATTCAGTTTATGTTTATTTTGTACATGTTATTTGTGAGCTACGGATTGGTTTTATTATTCATACATTCTTTCATGCATTGTTAACAGTTAGAAGTGCGGAAAATAAATTGCGGAAATGTAAATCTAGCTATTACAAGGCGCGGGTCTATACATCGCCAAAAAAAAACAAAAACCCGTTTTGGTAAATAAGTACGAGAAATTAAATAAAGCGGTAAAAACCTATTTAACTATTACATATCTGGAGACAGTTACATAAATAATAAAAATAAATAGATGCGCGCGAGAAGAAATTTAATCGGGAACGTCCTAAGGGTTTTGACCCTTTTAAGAAAAGAATTGAATTTTTTTGTCCTTTTTTTGTAATTAATGAAATTAAAACTAATAATTAATTAATTAATTAATTAAAAAATGTTTTTGTATTTTTATGTTTTTAATGAAATAAAATAAAAGGAAATAAAATTAAAAGTTAATAAACCTAATTCTAAATTTTAATTATTAAGAAAAAAAAGGGTTAAAGTTGCCTAATTAAAACTAACTCAATTTATTAGTATTTATTTACAAAAATAACACGAAATTAATAATAATAATATTAGTTCTTTTTTTGATTTTTATGAAAAAAGTTAGTTATGTTAATTTAGTGATAATTAGAAAAATTAATTAATAAACAAACAAAATAGAAATATAAAACAAGAAGAAAAAAAGGGATGAACCAAAAAAAAAGGGGGTTAAGTGAAGCAATCTGGACCCAATAGTGATCAAGCCCTTGATGACTTTTGGAATTGCCTGGAGCACGTTGACTCATGAGCATGGTGCTCATCCTTTTCTGGCCTTTGGATCTGCTTCTGAGGCCACTTGGCACGCTGATTGTTGGAGATGTATGGTGGACTTTTGCTGGAACACTACATTAGAATATGTTAGAAAAAATATGAACAATTATATGGGGGACCTGGGAATCGAACCCAGGCCCCAGTGATTCACAGCCAACACCTGTACCACTAGACCACTCACGCGCGTTTGTAAGCATAATGAGAGCTAAATATTATATAAAATGAACACATTATATGCTGGATCAAAGAAAAAGCGCGCGCCTATTTGAATGTACCAACCCCATTCTTCCACGTAATCATCTTCTTCGTTCCTGAAACAAAAAAAACAAACAAATAACGGGGGTTTTAAACCCCCACAAAATGCAAACGGCCAAAATAGCGATTAGGCCCCTGAGCTATATAAAAAGGGCGCGAGGTGTCCAATTTTTTCGTCTCATCAAGCTGGTTTCAACCATGGGTCTTAGATGTTCTGATTTTACAGTATGGGAAAAGCCCCAAATCAAAAGCTCTGAAACCCTAGGATTCGTTAATGGTGGTTTCGATTCCAGGGCATTATAACGCAATTGAATTGTACCAAGAGCTTCGCCTGAGTTCTATAAACACAAAATAAACAATGAAAGATGTCAAAAATGCATGAATTGATGGTTATGATTTTGAAAAAAGAAGGTAAACCGTATGATTGTGTAGCACGAGTTCTTGAGTGTTAGGCCTTGTTTATGACTGCAAATCGCTCCTGGGAGTGTTAGGAATGTGTTTGGATCAAGGAAAGTGTTTGAATTGTACTGGAAGATTGATTTCAGTTTGTGACTTTTCTTCCAAATTTTTGAACTTGGTTATGCCGTTTCAGAGGTTTCTAGGTCGTGTCTGATGTATGAGAGGCTTGCATATATGGTCATGAATGAGAATTAATCACATTTAGGAGCCTTTAACCCTTGCAATCAAGTTTTGAGATTTCTCCATAACCACCATTAAAGGAACTTGCCATGTTTGTCCAAATTTGAATTTTATGCTTAAAATGGACCTTACACGAATTTGGCATGTGTATTATGATGCATCAAGGTCATTCAAACCCCAAGATATCCTTTGATTAATTTTTTGTTTTTTATTTGAATTTTATGGATTTAAAATGAATTAAATCAAATAAAATTAAATAAAAATAGAAAAATTAATGTTTAATCTTGAAATAAATCATGGGACACGTGGGTGGCATGACAAGGATGAATCAAGTGTAAAAAAGTGGGCCCTTTTGTCAAAAATTGAAGTTTCAAGGATAGTTGACTTTGGCCATTTCACAAAAATTTCCCAACTTCTCCAATGCATATCTTGCTCAATTTTGATCATATGAACATGTTCTTGGACACTTTCGAAAGGTCTTGAAGTCCTCTAACCAATGCCTTTGGTCCCATGTCATTTGAATTTACCAATCTCAAGTCATGGTCTTTGACTTAAAGTGCCTTTTTGTTGACTTTTGAAAATGACCTATAATGTTGAAATTGGTAACTTTTTGTGAGAGCATTTCTTGGACTTGGAATGTGAAGATGAGTTGTAGGAAATGTCCTACCCTTCAAAATGAGCATTGGATGGGATTTTTCTGATGAACCATGAAAAAGTTATGCTTTGGTCAAGTTACAGTTGACTTTTCAACTGTCCAAAAATAGAAACTTTTGACACCTTGATGATTTTTGAGCCATTCTTGTGGAATCATGATCAAGACTTGATCAAATGATGATTGTGGCTTCAAAATAAGATGTTGACCAAAATTTTTGACTTTTGACTGCCAAATGACCATTTTACCCCTACACTTGATTGTGAAGCGATTAGGGTTTTTGACTGTGCAACTTAACCTTGTGAGCCTTGAAACTTGACATGTAGGTGCTTGACAATGTATATGAGCATATGGGACTTGATTGAGCCCTTGAAAACCTCAACTTCCTTGTAAGAACCAAAACCCTAATTTTGACAGGCTTAGGAGGATGGTTGACTGTGCAACCCTTGAGTAGACTTGAGCAAATTTAGATGATGCTTGTCAACACTTTGAAGAATATGGGAGGGAAAATTTTGGGGTACAACAGTTGCCCCTGTTCAATCTTCTTAGACCTGAGGATGTAGATTGGCTTGTGTTCCTTTCGTGATCCGAGGGTGGAAGATGATTGAACACTAGAGTGCCCAGAAATTTGCACTCACATAGTAGAGTATCAGCAGTGTGATGTCGGGGATGGGCTTATGGATGCCATTTGGAGAGATGATGGATAGGAGGATGGGCTTATAGATGCCATCTGGAGATGTGACAGAACCTTGTCGGGAATGGGCTTATAGATGCCATTTGGAAAGGTGATGGATAGTTGTGGAGATGGGCTTATAGATGCCATCGGGAGGTGTCGACCGCGTAAGAGATTCCTTAGCGAGAACTTGCATGCTTGAGATAGAAAGATGGTTTCCTGGCCTGTTACAGGTGTTGATCTTCAAACTCTTCATGCAGATATGCCCTGGCTAGATACAGGTATCTGATCTACAATCGATTGCTCACAAATATGCCCTGGCTAGATACAGGAATCGAATCCGGAACTTCAAAAGGTTGCTTACAGACGTGCCCTGGCTGGATACAGGTATCGAATCTCTAAACTCTTCAGGCATGCCCTGTCTAGATATAGGAATCGAATCTGGAATTAGTCGTCAACAGATATGCCCTGGCTGGATACAGGATTCGAATCTTCAAACTCTTCAGACGTGCCCTGGCTGGATACAGGAATCGAATCTGGAATTAGTCGCCAACAGATATGCCCTGGCTGGATACAAGAATCGAATCTTCAAACTCTTCAGACGTGCCCTGGATGGATACAGGAATCGAATCTGGAATTAAGTCGTCAACAGATATGCCCTGGCTGGATACAGGAATCGAATCTTCAAACTCTTCAGACGTGCCCTGGCTGGATACAGGAATCGAATCTGGAATTAGTCGTCAACAGATATGCCCTGGCTAGATACAGGTATCGAATCTGGAATACCGACAGTTGATAGTAATTATCTTTGGATTGACATTTTTCCTGAAAAGGCAAGACGTCAGTTGTATGCAATGTCATGATGTTCTCAAGAATAAATGAGATAGTGTGTTATGATGCGTATATGCATGCGTCATGTATGACGATGTAATGTTTATGAATGTATTTTCGTCTAGGAAAATAAATCCTTGACGAATGCCAGGAACTTGAATCCTGGGCTGATATTTGAAGAGGAGAGTTCTTCGTTTCCGCTGGGGATGATGGTTGCGAGAAAAAACCGGTAGGAGAAGATGACTCCGTTGGGGAATAAACTTGGCGAAGAGATTACTCTGTGGGAAGAGATACTTCGCTGAGGTTTGATGATAACTCCGCTGGGGATTCCGTTGATGAGTTATGTTGGAAGATTTGATGAACTCCGTTGGGGGTAGGAAGAACTTCGCCGAGGACGATCTTTCCGTGGTAATTAGCTGAGGATAACCCAATTATAAGCTCTGGTGGGGAATAACCTTTGAATAGAGTCGGGGAGAGCGTTCGTACTCTGCAGGGGATAAGCTTCCAGAATCTACTGGGGATAAGCTTCCAGAATCTACTAGGGAGATTGATTCAACTCTCCTGGGGAATCTTTTTGAGACTGTACTGGGGAAGTGGCTCCACTGGGTGTCTGGTATTCCGCCAGGGAACAATCTTATATTAATACTGCCGGGGATGCTTGCTGAGGAATATCTGCATACTTCACTGGGGAATGTTGAGACTTTCTGGGGACACCCATCTTCCTTAAGGCTGACAGTAAACTAACTCTGCTTGGGGAGAGCGTTGACTGACTTGCTAGAGATATTGTGCCTTTTCAGGGCTTATGGGGGACCAACTCTGCTCGGAGGAGAGTACTGTTGAATCCTGTCTTACTCTGCGGGGAGTGAAGGTATCCTGGTTACATTCTTCAGCCGAACCTACCTTGGTACCTTGGTGGACAAAGCAACTAGATCGCTTAGACAACTCATTATTGCCCCAGTTTCTGAGGGAGAAGGTACCTGTGGAGGGGTTTGACAACTGCCGATTGACAAATCTTCTTCTGGTAGGCAATTGACGAGGTGACGGGACATAGTCGTACGCTTTAATCCCTAACTTTTGCCTGGACCGCCCTTTCGGGTTTTCAGTCCATCGGGATACCCATTTTTGCCCAAGCCGCCTGTTGTACCCCAAAATTTTCCCTCCCATATTCTTCAAGAATTGCAAAGAGCATGCTTCAAAATCTCCCCAAGGGTTGCACAGTTCAAGGACCTCCTAACAGTCAAAAATTAGGGTTTTGGTTATGACAAAGAAAATGAAGTTTCCAAGGGTCCAATCAAGTCCCACATGCTTATAAACATTGTCAAGTATCCTCATGTCAAGTTTCAAGACTTACAGCACAAAATTGCACAGTCAAAAACCCTAATTGCCCTACAGTCAACTGCAGGGGCAAAATGGTCATTTGACAGTCAAAAGTTCAAATTTTTGGTCAACATCTCATTTTGAAGCCACAAACATCATTTGATCAATTCTTGATCATGATTTTCAAAGTATGGCTCAAAAAGTCTCAAGATGCAAAAGTTTCCATATTTGGACAGTTGAAAAAGTCAACTGTAACTTGACCAAGGAATAACTTCCACATGGTTTATCAGAAAAATTCCATCCAAAGCTCATTTTTAAGAGAAAGACATTTACTACAACCCCTCTTCACACTTCAAGTCCAAGAAATGCTCTCACAAAAAGTTATCAATTTCAACATTATAGGTCATTTTCAAAAGTCAACAAAAAGGGACTTTAAGTCAAAGATCATAACTTGAGATTGGTAAATCAAAATGACATGGGACAAAAGGCATTGGTTAGAGGACTTCAGGACCTTTCCAACATGTCCAAGAACATGAGCAAAGCTTAAAAATTGAGCAAGATATTCCTTGTGGAAGTTGGGAAATTTTTGGGTATTTTGAAAAGTCAACTTTGCTTCAAATGCCTTAAAATTGCTAATGGGCCACATTTTCTTCCAAGATTCATCATCCAAAGCATATGCACGACCATTTGGCCCAAAGGGGATTTTTTTCATCATTTTTATTATTTATTTGAATTTTTAATTACAATTAATTCATTTAATTAATTAAAATGTGGAAAAAATACTAAACCAATGTGATCAAATCTTTTATGCAGTATAATCACTCATGATTCACCCAAGATTCGTGCATAATCAAAATTGGAAGGTTTTGCCATGATTGGAATCAAAAACATGTGAAAAAGATTTGAAAAATTATGCATGAAAATCAAATATTCATTCCATCAATGCAAGGATTCTTTGGATCAAAAACTCAACCCTAATCCATCCTCATATAAGTGTGATCAAAACCTAATGCCAAGGGACCTCTAAGCTGCGCCCAAAGCTGAAGAAGAACATTGAAATTTTTGTGGAAAAAGTGAAAACTGAAAACACGATTTCAAGGAGTTTCAAGGCAAAATATTGACTCCATTACATTCCTGAAGCATCAGTGAACACTCCTGGATCAAAGCCACTAGTTTTAACACAAAGAATTGGTAGAAATATGTTTCACTTTTCATGAAAATATGCATATTCGTGTTTCAATTTTTAAGCATCCTCATTGCATTTTCTTTATTGATTTATGTTAATTGGATCATTCTAAAGCTAACCATATGTTTTGATTGAGTTTTGCTGGCCTATACGCGAAATCACCATGAAAGCTTATTAGGTTTACGAAACTGAAAATTGGGGGTTTCCTCGTCCAGAAAAATTAGACCACGAGACCAAGGCTATTGGATTCAGAAGCTTCATGTGAATCGAACACACATGTCGCGCTCAATTTATGAGCCCCCATGTGCTAATCGCTATTATCCTGTTTACCACTTAGTGGGGGTTTAAAACCCCCGCTATCTAATTGTTTTTTTCAGGGCAAAACGAATCAACGAAGAAGATGCATGCGTGGAGCAAGGCCATTGGTCTATTCAAAGCTTGGTGCGCGTTTTGCTGACTCAGGCCACTAACGTTTGTCTTTTCTTATAATAATTATGGTCCATACAATATACAAAGCGCGTGGTTGGTACAGATGGTTAAGGCGTTGTCTCATAAGGCACTGGGACCTGGGTTCGAATCCCAGGTCCCCCTCCCTTTCTCATATTATTTTCCATTCTATCTTCCTATGCAGCACGTACTCAAGGGGTTCACTATGCACTCAATATCCCAGCTTGCCACATGGCCACTGAGGACAATCCAAGGGCCTTGATTTGGAGACCACCATGGGCATGAGTCAGACGTGTCATACGCAAGCCAATAAAGTCAACGAGGCCAGGAACTCAATGGGCCAAAAATGCTGGATGATACCTCCCACTTGGGGTCAACACCCCCTAGGGTTTGTGTTTATTTTGTTTTTTATCTCTTTTTTATTATTTGTTTAATTTAATTATTTCCTCTTAAAACTTTGAATTAATATTTTCATAAAACATAAAAATAATAGAAAAAAAATCAGAAAGACAAAATAAAAAAATATTTTATTTAAATGTTATTTTCTGTAAATAAAACCTTTATTAATTGATTTAGTTTTAAATTCTAGGCATAATTTTAAACATTTTCTTAATAAACTTAAAAATTGTAGAATTAGGGTTTTAATCACTTTTGATCTTTTTCTTTTCTTTTATCATTATTAATTATTAATTATTTTCTTGTAAATAAAATTGCATTAATTAATTAGGTTTAATTTTAGGTTCAATTTTAATATTTTTTTCTTAATAAATAAAAATAGTTAGAATTAGGGTTAATTAATTTCTTAGTTTCATTTAATTCTCTTATTAAAAATCCATAAATACAAAACCTCAAAAATCTTTTCCTTTTACTTTAATTAATTTGTTAATCATAATTTAATTTCGTTAAAAAGGGTCCAACGCCCTCGCATTCGATCGTAATTCCAATTCGCGCGTTTATTTTATTTCCTCTTTTTATGTAATTCTCCCAAAGCCATGTAAATTAGACATTTATGTTTCTCATACTTTATTTTATGTCAAATCGGGTCCTGGATTTAATTTGGCGATGTGGATCCGCGCCTTTGTAATAGTTTAGGAACTTTATATTTCTCGCAAATTTTTAACTGCTAATAAATTGCATGCAAGAATGAATGTTAAAATAAAAACAAAAGCGTAGATCACCCATGACATGAACAAGACATAATATCTGAAAACGACACACAAATCACACACCACTCCTAGGGTACGCTTCACTGTTGCCTTGCCTCTCGAAAGGTGATCGTCGAGTAGAGGATGTTTTAGTAAGTCCTCATGATCCGGGAACCTGGCATGAGGGTAGCTTCTAAGGTATCTTCCTATTGCTCTGGTGATCACCATGTCCCGAACCTTCGAATTGACCCGAACACCTCCAATGGTGGTGCTACCTACCCCTCAATGGTGGGATGGCACTACTTTTAAGGACATTTACACAGACGAATTCCTTAGGGTAGGTAGACGACTCTAGATACTTGCTCTAATTTCAAAACAAATTCAAAAATTACTTTTCACACCGACACCTTTTCAAAAGCTTTCGAAAGCAACTTTTCAAACACTCTTGAGGACCGATACAAGAGTCGAACTGAAATTTTCAAAGAAACCTTTTTTTAAAAACCCACAATTGAAAAGCAAACAAACCATTTTTGAAAACACAATGAGCAAGTATCTAAGAGCCCATGGATAACCATGGATAGAAAGGGTGCTAACACCTTCCCTTTCTATAACCTACCTCCCGAACCGAGAGCAATCTCTATAAGGAATTTTTCTGTGCTTTTGTCCTTTCAATTTGGAGAAAATAAAAGACGGTGGCGACTCTTGCTTCCGCGACATTTCGCGAACCAGCGTTAAACAATCATTTCTAAATCCACCGATCACAGAACTGGCGACTCTGCTGGGGACTTAACTTAAAGTGAGGTGTACCTTAGGATAGTTCATCACTGTGTTTTCAATTGCTTTCTTTGCTTGCTTTAAATTGTGGGACTGTCTTGGGAATTCTATAGATCCTAACCCGGATCTGGGGATACCTTCTTAGAAAGTAGCAACAAGGCTGTGAGGGAACTGTGCGGGGTATACCGACATGGTTGAAACAGTCTGCTACGTTGATGTGGCACTTTGGTGTGTACCGGTAACCCTTGAGTTCAGTCAAGGAGAGTACGGGGCCTCCGCGTGGTGTCGTGAAGCATCAACAGACCTTAGGAACCTTAATCGAACTATCTTGGCCTCTTTAGGGTAGTGAGATAACTGACTTTGGTGCAGTCCGTGGTTGGTTGATACTCGATACTACACTCAATTGAGGGTTGCTTTCCTGGAATATTTCGGTCGCCAGTTCAGTGGCTAAATCGAAACGATGAACAATGAAAGCAATCCCGTGATATTGGGACCCTTAGAACCCGGTTACTTCTAATAGGACAGGTTGAGCCCACCAACTTCAAGAGGGTACTACCCAGACCCCATGCTGGCCTAAACCCTAAGGGCTTGGTTTGTGTGACTTGTGTGCCTTACATGTTTGCCTTTGTAAATACCTGTGGTGTGTTTAATCATAGCATCATGACATCATCCAGCATCATATGCATCGACTAACCATTTCAGGGGTTCGAATCTTCATCTTTGTTCTTTGTTTTGTAGGACATGGAAACTGTTCGCAGAAAGACAATTCAAATCAGCCTTGTAAGGGTCCCTCCTCAGCTTAAGGAGCTTATATCCAGGATTCCCGAGAGCTCTTCATTTAGTGAAAGACATGGAAGACTCATCAGCTTGGTCAATACCAACATTGAGGAAGATATGATAAAGGTCCTGTTCCAATTCTTTGACCCTCTGCATCACTGTTTCACTTTCCTGGATTATCAGCTGGTACCTACATTGGAGGAGTTCTCCCGGCTCCTGAAGATCCCTATCCTTGATCAACTACCCTACAACGGTACAGAAAAGGAACCCAAGCTTGAAGAGATTGCTAAAGCCTTACACCTACAATCATCTGACCTCAAGGGACATTGGGAAGTTAGAAGTGGTATCAAAGGGTTCTTAGCCAGGTTTCTGTTTGAAAAGGCCCATGAATGTTGGAACTCCCTTGACTTACAAGCTTTTGAAGAAGTTGTGGCCCTCCTTGTCTATGGTTTGGTGTTGTTCCCTAACCCAGATCAGCTTATAGATATCAGTGCTGTCCAGATCTTCATGTCCAGGAATCTTATACCTACGTTGCTGGGGGACATCCTTCACTCATGTTACACTCGAACCATGAGAAAAAGAGGTGTCCTTATGTGTTGAACTCCTCTCCTGGGAAGGTGGTTTATTTCGCACCTTCCACAATCAGTCTTAAAGAACGAGCGGGGTTTGAGATGGTCACAACGGCTGATGACTCTTACACATGCAGATATACATTGGTGCCCTCGGTCCAAAGAGGATGTTACTATCATTGATCGTTGCGGGGAGTACCCTAATGTTCCTTTACTTGGAATCAGAGGAGGTATTACTTACAACCCATGCCTGGCTTGGAGACAGTTTGGTTATGCTCGGAGGGATGGTCCTCATGACATGTTAATTCCTGACATAGTTTTTGACTTCGACAACGATGCACAAGGACTTCGCCAGAGATTTATCAGAGCTTGGAGGATGCCAAGTAGGATAGACAGTAAGATACTGGGGCACAGGAACTCCATCCTGTTGGAACCTTATCTCAAGTGGGTACGAGCCCACTCCCAGAAGTTGGTAATGCCTTATCCTCATGTGCTCCCTGTAATCAAAGAGCCAGTCTTGGAAGGGGAAGTGTCCTACACCATTCAACATCCTGACATGCCCACATCCTGGGAAGAGATGCAGAAGAGCTGGATCCAGCTTAAGGAAGAACGGAATTCTCTTGAGACCAGTCTACATGCTAGTGAAAAGAAGGTCCTGGAGCTCACCCGCCTATTGCATGAGGAGAGGAATCTCAACACCTACATAGCTCCAAAGAGGATGCATAGTGTCTTTTGGGATTGATTTGCTTTGTAATATGTGCCCATGAGGCTTTGATGTACTGAACAAATATTTCCTTAATGATAACGTGTGTTCCTTTTTGTCTACAACAAATTTGAACTTTCGAACCCTTGAATGCATTGCATAAACACATATCATTCATCATGTGCATAGCAGGTTTTCTTCTTTTCAGGTTGCTTACCATTCTTCGCTGTTTATTTCAGCATCATGAATCCTGACTCATCATCAACCGAGATGTCCATCAAGGCTCTTCAGGCGCAGAATGCGCAATTTCAGGAACTAATCATGGGTTTGGCTCAGGGCCAAGAAGAGCTGAAGGCTCTGCTCCTGAAGAAGGAGAAGAAGAAGAAGAAGAGAACTGTTCTTTTTAACTCGGGCCGAAGGTTTGGTAACACTCTGCAGAATGAAGAGGCTGGTTCTTCTATAGGCAAGAGCAGTCCCCAAGGGGGAAAAGGTCCTAGTCCGGTAGTCTCTGACAACGAGACTGATTTTGATGAGGAACAGTATCCTCCGGCTGAAGACCGGTACAAGCAGTTGGAGGACAGACTGAATGCTATGGAGATCCAACAAGTGCCTGGGCTGGATTTCGGAGACTGGGGTTTGTCTACTGGTGTGATCATCCCTCATAAGTTCAAAGCACCATCTTTTACCAAGTATGACGAGGCGTCTTGTCCCAAGCTACACCTCAGATCTTACGTACGGAAGATTCAACCGTACTCAGTGGACAAAAACTTGTGGATCCACTTCTTCCAGGAGAGTCTTTCAGGGACTCATCTCGAATGGTTCTATCAGCTGGATGGGACCAAGGTTCGTAACTGGGAGGAGTTGGCTACTGCTTTCTATAAGCAATATCAATATAATGCCGACCTTGCTCCTACGCGTACCCAACTCCAGGGTATGTCGCTAGGGTCAAGCGAAGGTTTTAAAGAGTACGCTCAGAAGTGGAGGGATCTGGCTGGCAGGGTGCAGCCTCCGTTGACTGACCGGGAGTTGGTAGACATGTTCTTGGGGACCCTATCTGGGCCATTTTTCAACCATCTTATCGGTAACTCATCTGCAGGGTTTACTGATCTTATTCTGACTGGAGAGAGAATAGAGGCTGGGATGAAGTCTGGTAAAATTCAGAAAGGTGCGTCTTCAAGTTCTGAGAAGAAACCCTTCAAAAAAGAGGCCAGTGCTGTATATGGGTCTAGAAGACAAGAGAAACCTGAGCGCCGCCAATCCGTCAACGCGGTGGTGATTGCTAAGCCTGCTGCCGCTCCTCGGCAAACCAATCCTCAAAGGGCTGAAAGACCCAGAAGGGAGTTCACCTGGCTAAGTATGACTCTATCACAAATCTTGCCGCAGTTGCTGTCCACCAACTTGGTGACTATCAGAGAGGCCCCAAAAGTGGTGAACACTGCCTCCCCCAAATACAATCCAAATGCCCGCTGTGCTTATCACTCCGATAGCCCGGGGCATTCCACTGATGACTGTTGGGCCTTAAGGAATAAGGTGCAAGACCTTATTGACGCAAAATAGATACAGTTTGAAGCGCCTGAGAGGCCAAATGTGGTGACTGCTCCTATGCCCCAGCATGGAGTAAATGCCGTTGATGAAGATGTATACGCCGTTTCTGTAAATGATGTAGATACTCCCTTAATGACAGTCAAGAGGAACCTACTGCTGGCCGGTTTATTTCCGGGATGTAGTGAAGGTTGCCTTTTCTGCGCTGTCTCCCTATCTGGTTGTCCTTTGCTGAAGTTGGGCATCCAAAGCCTAATGGACAGCAAAGAGATTCTGTTCAAGAAGACTGCTGTTCAGTTTGTTCCGGTAGAAGAAGTTTCTGTTGTTACAATCTTTAATAATCCAATCAAGGCTCTCCCAAGGAAGCCTGTTCAAATCATGACTGTCACACCTGTTGTTATTACTGTTCCGGGGCCTCTCCCCTACGAATCTGATAAGGCTGTCCCCTGGCACTATGGGGCAAACGTGTATGTGAATGGAATTAAGCAAGAGTTCAACACTGGCACCAGTATCAGCAATATCACTGGTCCAGCAAAGGTTACCCGCAGTGGCAGGCTCTTCTCGCCTGACATTACACCACCCGCTATTCGAAGACCCCTCACTATAACACCTGCAAGTGTACCTGTTCCCAGTTCTGATCAAGTTGTTTCCCCTGCTGCCGAGTCATCTAATGCTCGGGGCAAAGGGATTGAAGATGAGCCTGCTCGGATGGAGGCACCAAGACCTGTAAATGCTGAGGCCTCCCAACAAGAGATGGAGGAAATCCTGAAAATAATCAAGAAGAGTGACTTTAATGTTGTGGAGCAGCTGGGGCATACACCCTCCAAGATCTTCATGCTCTCCTTGCTCTTGTGCTTAGAGGCCCATGCTAAGGCCTTGATTTCATTTCTCAAGACGGCCCATGTGCCACAGGAGACATCGGCAGTCCAGTTTACTGATTGCGTAGCAAATCTGACAGCGGACAATGGTTTGGGTTTCTCGGATGCTGACCTTACTGCTAAGGGAAGAGACCACAATGATGCCCTGCATGTCTCTATTGAATGCAGGGGCACTACTCTTGCGCACGTGTTGGTGGACACTGGTTCTTCCCTAAATGTGCTACCCAAGAAGGCCTTAGACCGTTTGGATTGTGAGGGCCTGGAGCTGAAACCTAGCATCATAATCGTCAGAGCCTTTGACGGTTCCAAGAGGATGGTCCATGGAGAGGTGGACATTCCTATCCGTGTGGGTTCTCAAGTATTCGACTCTACCTTCTATGTGATGGATATCCGTCCATCTTATTCTTGTTTACTGGGTCGACCTTGGATCCACAAAGCTGGGGCAGTGACCTCTACCTTGCACCAGAAGCTAAAATACCCTGTCAGAGGGAAGATTGTCACTGTGCAGGGAGAGGAGGAGTATATGGTGAGTCATTTAAATTCCTTCAGGTATATTGAGATGGACGGGGAGTTTATTGAAACCCCCTTTCAGCATTTCGAAGAGGTACTTCCAACTTTAGCAGCAGCAGAAACAACGGTCGAAGAGGATGTTCCTTTGAAGATGGCTTCCTTGAAGGATGCCCGGGCTGTGGTCCAGAAAGGTAAATGTACTAACTGGGGCATGCTCCCTGATTTTACACAGAAAACTGACAAGTTCGGACTGGGTTTTACTGCAGAGGGTCAGAAGGCTATGCGGAAGGCAAAGATTAGAAGACCTCCTGTACTCATTACCAACACAGGAGTGAATGCTGTTGGGGACGGAGATGAAGTGGAAGAGTCAGAGTTCAATAGCTGGATCTACCCGACAACTGAGGGCAGATTGACCAATTGGATTGCCAAAGACCATACTCCTGTTACTTTTGTTACGCAGTAATAAACTTCTTTGTTTTGTTATTTGTAATAAACAATAAATTGAACTCTATGGCCCGGTGTCTTACCCGGGGAACCGTGGCTTCATTTGTGAGGGCATATAAATTGTCATTTCATATATCATGAATAAAGATCTTGGACGTTTTCTTGCATTTCAAATCTTATGCTCCTTTTCTTTCTTTCCTTCCTTTATATATTTCAAAACAGTTGTATTTACACACACTCACTCATACAGGTTTCAATCCACTCTGGATCTCACTGGTAACGACTCTGCTACTGCCAGTTATGACTTCGAAAATCCGATCAACTTAGCCGAAGACGAAGGTGAAGATGATTGTGAAGTGCCTGGCGAGCTTGCAAGACTGTTACTTCAGGAAGAGAGGGCAATTCAACCACACGAAGAGCCAGTGGAAACAATAAACCTGGGTACTGATACAGATAGAAAAGAGGTAAAAATTGGTGCCAACCTAGAGCTCAGCGTGAAGCAACGGTTGACTCAGATGCTACATGATTATATGGAGATCTTTGCCTGGTCCTACGAAGACATGCCCGGGTTGGATACCGATATTGTGGTCCATCACTTGCCTACTAAGGAAGACTGCCCTCCGGTTAAGCAAAAGGTCCGCCGTATGCGTCCAGAGATGTCTGAGAAGATCAAAGCCGAGGTTATGAAACAGTTTGATGCCGGGTTCCTTGCAGTGACTTCTTACCCTCAGTGGGTTGCTAATGTGGTGTCGGTACCAAAGAAAGATGGAAAGGTCAGAATGTGTGTTGACTACAGGGATCTGAACAGGGCCAGTCCCAAAGATGACTTCCCTCTACCTCACATTGATGTCCTTGTTGACAATACAGCTCAGCATAAGGTGTTCTCTTTCATGGATGGTTTTTCAGGCTATAATCAGATCAAGATGGCTCCTGAAGACATGGAGAAGACTACCTTTGTTACTCAGTGGGGCACCTTCTGCTACAAGGTCATGCCTTTTGGACTGAAGAACGCTGGGGCAACTTACCAACGTGCCATGGTTGCTTTATTTCATGACATGATCCATCATGAGATAGAAGTGTATGTTGATGACATGATCGCAAGGTCCCAGACTGAGGAAGAGCACCTAGATCATCTGCAGAAGTTGTTTGACCGTCTGAAGTTGTACAAGCTGAGGTTGAACCCGAACAAGTGCACCTTCGGGGTAAGATCTGGAAAGTTGCTAGGCTTCGTTGTAAGTGATAAGGGTATTCAAGTAGACCCTGCCAAGGTTAAAGCTATTCAAGAGATGCCGGTTCCTAAGACAGAGAAAGAGGTCAGAGGCTTTTTAGGACGCCTGAATTACATTGCTCGGTTCATCTCGCACCTAACTGCTACTTGTGAACCAATCTTCAAGCTACTGAAGAAAGATCAGGTAGTACGTTGGAATGATGAATGTCAGGCTGCTTTTGACAGAATCAAGGAATATCTCCAAGAACCACCCATCCTTATGCCACCGGTTGAAGGGAGACCTCTGATATTATACCTGACAGTTCTTGACAACTCAATGGGGTGTGTGCTGGGGCAGCATGACGAGTCTGGCCGAAAAGAGCATGCCATTTATTACCTTAGCAAAAAGTTTACCGACTGTGAGACCCGATACTCACTGCTTGAGAAAACTTGCTGCGCTTTGGTATGGGCTGCTCGCCGACTGAGACAGTATATGCTGACTCACACTACCTTGTTGATCTCAAAGATGGATCCTATAAAGTACATATTCGAAAAGCCTGCTCTGTCCGGGAGAATAGCAAGATGGAAAATGATCTTGACGGAATACGACATTCAGTACACAACTCAGAAAGCCATCAAGGGAAGTGTATTGGCAGACCACTTGGCACATCAGGCCGTAGACGACTATCAGTCAATGAACTTCGAGTTTCCAGACGAGAGCATCATGATTGTGAATGATTGTGAAGTACCTAGACCGGATGAAGGACCTGAGGAAGGATCCCGATGGTCTATGCACTTTGACGGAGCCTCCAATGCTTTGGGTAACGGTGTCGGCGCTGTGATAATATCCCCTCAAGGCACTCATACTCCGCTCACTGCCCGGCTATGTTTCAACTGCACCAACAACATGGCGGAGTATGAGGCATGCATCATGGGTCTCCAAGCTGCGATCGACTTAAGGATCAAGTTTCTGAGTGTCTTCGGAGATTCCGCTCTTGTGATCAATCAGATGAAAGGAGAGTGGGATACGAAACATCCGAATCTTATTCCTTACAGAGAATGTGTGTTGACATTGATCCCTCACTTCACAGAGATAACCTTTGAACACTTTCCAAGAGAGGAAAATCAGTTGGCGGATGCATTAGCTACAATGTCTTCTATGTTCAAGGTCAAATGGGACAATGAGGCTCCCCGGATCATCATCTGGAAACTGGACGAACCGGCATACTGTTGTGATCTCGAGACTGAATTGGTAATTGAGAAGCCTTAGTACCATGAGGTGAAGAGATATTTGGAAGCTCAGGAATACCCTGAAGGTGCATCTGTCAATGATAAAAAGTTTCTGAGAAGGTTCGCAGCGAAGTTCTTCCTTAGCAACGGCATCCTGTATAAGCGAAACCATGATTCGACCTTACTGCGTTGTGTGGATAAGACAAAAGCAGAAAGGATCATGGAAGAGCTACATGAAGGGACCTTTGGTACACACTCCAGTGGACACACTATGGCAAAGAAGATCCTACGGGCAGGGTATTTCTGGTCCACCATGGAAGCTGACTGCTACCAACATTCCCGGACATGCCATAAATGCCAGATATACGCAGACAAGGTGCATGTTCCTCCAGTTCCTCTGAATGTTCTGACTGCGCCTTGGCCGTTTGCAATGTGGGGCATAGACATGATCGGTGAGATTAAACCTACAGCGTCCAACGGGCATCGCTTCATCCTGGTGGCGATTGACTATTTCACAAAGTGGGTTGAGGCAGCATCTTACGCTACGGTAACCAAGACGGTTGTGGCACGGTTCATTCGGCATAACCTGATCTGTCGATACGGCGTCCCAGAAAGAATTATTACAGACAACGGTACCAATCTCAATAACAAGATGATCACTGAGCTCTGCGAGCAGTTTAAGATACAACACCACAACTCTTCTCCTTACAGACCGAAGATGAATGGGGCTGTAGAAGCAGCAAATAAAAATATCAAGAAAATCGTGCAGAAGATGACAGTGACTTATAAAGATTGGCACGAGATGTTACCGTTCGCTCTACATGGGTACCGTACTTCAGCAAGGACGTCAACCGGGGCAACTCCCTTTTCCTTGGTCTACGGTATGGAGGCAGTCTTGCCGATCGAAGTGCAAATACCCTCTCTCCGGATAATGAAGGATGCAAATCTGAACGAAGATGATTGGATCCAGACGCGACTGGATCAGCTAAACCTTATTGATGAAAAGAGACTTGCTGCTATTTGTCATGGTCAGACGTACCAAAAACGGATGATCAGGGCATTTAACAAAAAGGCCAGACCACAAGAATATCAAGTTGGGGATCTGGTAATCAAGCGAATCATCCTTCCTCAGAGTGATCCAAGGGGCAAGTGGACCCCTACGTACGAAGGGCCGTTTGTGGTTAAACATGTGTTCTCAGGAGGAGCCATGATTCTAACCAACATGGATGGGGACGACCTTCCTCACCCCGCTAATGCAGACATAGTAAAAAGATACTACGCATGAAAAAGACCCGCTAGGCTGACATGCCTAGGCAAAAATTAGGGCTTCCCGGCGAACCAAAAGGGTTCGGGCAAAATGAAGGGATGAAATGAAAAAAATCTGTACACCCGGCAAGTCGAAAACCTGAAAAGGCGGCTTGGGCAAAAATGGGTATCCCGGTGGACTGAAAACCCGAAAGGGCGGTCCAGGCAAAAGTTAGGGATAAAGCGTAATACTATGTCTCACTGGATCACTTTACATCCAGAATCCAGTATCTACATCGAGTTCAGACGGCATCAATCAGTCAGCTTCATCTTCAACTAAGGTCATCAAGTGATGAGACGCTCGGAGATATAAGGGCAATAGCAGAGTTGAAACCCAGTGGGATCATTCATTTCACACAGCTGTTTTATTTTCTTTTGTACAAATTGTATAAACTCTTTTGTTCAGCGGCGTTCTCTTACTAGGACGTCAGCCTCTTGTACATAAACGCCTATTTTACAGGCAAATTCAAAAAAATCAATACAAATATACTTTTCAGTTAAAATTGCCAATTGTTTTTCCTTTTCTGTTTTGTTTTGCGAAGAACGTCCAAGGTTCAATTTGTGATATATGCATTGACAATAATTTGCTAACTCATGAATATTTGCATACGAAACAAAGGATTAATTACAGGTAACATTAGAAACAGGGGCAATAATCAGTGGTCTAAGCGATCTAATGGTTCGGTCCACCAAGGTACCAAGATAGGTTCAGCTGAAGAACGTAACCAGTATATCTTAACTCCCCAGAGAGTGAGCCAGCAGGTCAATACACTCTCCCCAAGCAGAGTTATACAATCAGCCTTAAGGAAGTTGAGTATCCTCCCGCAAATCTCAACATTCCCCAGCAATATACAGGCATTCTTAACAAGCATCCCCGACAGTCTTGACCTAAAGATTGTTCCCCGGAGGTATATCAAACATTCAGTGGAGTCACTTCCCCGATACATCTCAAAACTTCCCCAGGAGAATCCAATCCAGCTTCCCCAGGAAAAGTTGAGATCCATCTCCCAAGCAGTAAGCTTATCCCCAGTAGATTCTGGAAGCTTCTTCCCCGTAGAGCACAAACGCGTCTCCCGGCTTTATTCAAAGAGTTATTTCCTTACCAGGATATAACTGGGTTATCCTCAGCCAAAAGCCACGGAAAGACCGTCCTCGGCAAAGTCTTCTTATCTCTAGCGAAGTATATTAACACTTCCAGCACAACAATGGTATCCCCAGTGAAGTTACCATCAGCACTCCAGCAAAGTACCTCTCTCCCACAGAGTATTACTTCCCAGCAAGATCGCTAGAGTACTCTTCTCCCCGCAGAGTAATCCATTCGCCAAGTCTATTCCCCAACGGAGTTATCTTCTCCTAACCGGTATTCTTGCAATTATCATCCCCAGCGGAAATAACAAAGCATTGTTCTTCAACATCAGCCCAGGAGTTACTTCCCGGCACCCGTCAAGGATTTTACTTTCCTAAAAGACAAAAAGATACATTCATATATTTTCATACATTATAGCATGCATCTACGCATCATATCTCACAAATCTCATTTATATTGAGAACATCATTGCTTGATCCATATCATGCATTGCATATGACTTACCTTTACCTTTCAGGAAAGATTTAGTTAAGTTCTCAACTATATTTCAAGACCTAGACCGGTTCAGTTAAATCGACCCTAAGATTTTACTGTTTCTTATCCAGTCAAAGGCCTTCTCTGGTTCAGTCAGATCGACCCTAAGATCTCCCTGATTCTTATCCAGTTGAAGACATTTCAAGACCTAGACCGGTTCAGTTAAATCGACCCTAAGATTTTACTGTTTCTTATCCAGTCAAAGGCCTTCTCTGGTTCAGTCAGATCGACCCTAAGATCTCCCTGATTCTTATCCAGTTGAAGACATTTCAAGACCTAGACCGGTTCAGTTAAATCGACCCCAAGATTTTACTGTTTCTTATCCAGTCAAAGGCCTTCTCTGGTTCAGTCAGATCGACCCTAAGATCTCCCTGGTTCTTATCCAGTTGAAGACATTTCAAGACCTAGACCGGTTCAGTTAAATCGACCCTAAGATTTTACTGTTTTTTATCCAGTCAAAGGCCTTCTCTGGTTCAGTCAGATTGACCCTAAGATCTCCCTGATTCTTATCCAGTTGAAGACATTTCAAGACCTAGACCGGTTCAGTTAAATCGACCCTAAGATTTTACTGTTTCTTATCCAGTCAAAGGCCTTCTCTGGTTCAGTCAGATCGACCCTAAGATCTCCCTGATTCTTATCCAGTTGAAGACATTTCAAGACCTAGACCGGTTCAGTTAAATCGACCCTAAGATTTTACTGTTTCTTATCCAGTCAAAGGCCTTCTCTGGTTCAGTCAGATCGACCCTAAGATCTCCCTGATTCTTATCCAGTTGAAGACATTTCAAGACCTAGACCGGTTCAGTTAAATCGACCCTAAGATTTTACTGTTTCTTATCCAGTCAAAGGCCTTCTCTAGTTCAGTCAGATCGACCCTAAGATCTCCCTGATTCTTATCCAGTTGAAGATTTCAAGACCTAGACCGGTTCAGTTAAATCGACCCTAAGATTTTCCTGTTTCTTATCCAGTCAAAGGCCTTCTCTAGTCCAGCTAAATCGACCCCTAACAGATTTTCCTGATAAAGACTCAGTAGAAGATATCCAAGATTTTCTCAGCGTTACTGTTGAGGTAGAAGTCGCCCAAGATTCTCTCAGTGTTACTGTTGAGGTAGAAGTCGCCCAAAATTCTCTCAGCGCTACTGTTGAGGTTGAAGTCGCCCAAGATTCTCTCAGCGTTACTGTTGAGGTAGAAGTTGCCCAAGATTCTCTCAGAGTTACTGTTGAGGTTGAAGTCGCCCAAGATTCTCTCAGCGTTCCTGTTGAGGTAGTAATCGTCCAAGGTTCTCTCACCGTTCCTGTTGAGGTAGTAACCATCCCTGGTTCATTCATCACCGTTTGAAGCTCCAGATCCAGCTCCTGTAACTAGTCAGGACACATCTATACAAAGAATCTGAA
The DNA here is from genome assembly GCA_948472305.1 of Vicia faba. Taxonomy (NCBI): domain Eukaryota; kingdom Viridiplantae; phylum Streptophyta; class Magnoliopsida; order Fabales; family Fabaceae; genus Vicia; species Vicia faba. The sequence continues at coordinate 918,401,586 of OX451738.1, forward strand.
GACCAGCTCCTGTAACAGGTCAGGTAATCATTTTCTTTTTCAGGTACGCAAGCTCTCGCTAAGGAATCTCTTACGCGATCAACACCCAGATGGCATCTACAAGCCCATCCACCTTCCATCACCTCTTAGCATGGCATCTATAAGCCCATCATCCTATCCATCAAATCTCCAAATGGCATCTATAAGCCCATTCCCATCATCACACTACTATGTGAGCGCAAATTTCTGGGCACTCTAGTGTTCAATCATCTTCCACCTTCGGATTACGCAAGGCACGTCAGCCAATATGCATCCTCAGGTTTAAGAAGATTGAACAGGGGCAACTGTTGTACCCCAAAATTTGCCCTCCCATATTCTTCAAGAATTGCAAAGAGCATGCTTCAAAATCTCCCCAAGGGTTGCACAGTTCAAGGGCCTCCTAACAGTCAAAAATTAGGGTTTTGGTTCTGACAAAGAAAATGAAGTTTCCAAGGGTCAAATCAAGTCCCACATGCTTATAAACATTGTCAAGTATCCTCATGTCAAGTTTCAAGACTTACAACACAAAATTGCACAGTCAAAAACCCTAATTGCCCTAACTGTCAACTGCAGGGGCAAAATGGTCATTTGACAGTCAAAAGTTCAAATTTTTGGTCAACATCTCATTTTGAAGCCACAAACATCATTTGATCAATTCTTGATCATGATTTTCAAAGTATGGCTCAAAAAGTCTCAAGATGCAAAAGTTTCCATATTTGGACAGTTGAAAAAGTCAACTGTAACTTGACCAAGGCATAACTTCCACATGGTTTATTAGAAAAATTCCATCCAAAGCTCATTTTGAAGAGAAAGACATTTACTACAACCCCTCTTCACACTTCAAGTCCAAGAAATGCTCTCACAAAAAGTTATCAATTTCAACATTATAGGTCATTTTCAAAAGTCAACAAAAAGGGACTTTAAGTCAAAGATCATAACTTGAGATTGGTAAATCAAAATGACATGGGACCAAAGGCATTGGTTAGAGGACTTCAAGACCTTTCCAACATGTCCAAGAACATGAGCAAAGCTTAAAAATTGAGCAAGATATGCCTTGTGGAAGTTGGGAAATTTTTAGGTATTTTGAAAAGTCAACTTTGCTTCAAATGCCTTAAAATTGCTAATGGGCCACATTTTCTTCCAAGATTCATCATCCAAAGCATATGCACGACCATTTGGCCCAAAGGGGATTTTTTTCATCATTTTTATTATTTATTTGAATTTTTAATTACAATTAATTCATTTAATTAATTAAAATGTGGAAAAAATACTAAACCAATGTGATCAAATCTTTTATGCAGTATAATCACTCATGATTCACCCAAGATTCGTGCATAATCAAAATTGGAAGGTTTTGCCATGATTGGAATCAAAAACATGTGAAAAAGATTTGAAAAATTATGCATGAAAATCAAATATTCATTCCATCAATGCAAGGATTCTTTGGATCAAAAACTCAACCCTAATCCATCCTCATATAAGTGTGATCAAAACCTAATGCCAAGGGACCTCTAAGCTGCGCCCAAAGATGAAGAAGAACATTGAAATTTTTGTGGAAAAAGTGAAAACTGAAAACACGATTTCAAGGAGTTTCAAGGCAAAATATTGACTCCATTACATTCCTGAAGCATCAGTGAACACTCCTGGATCAAAGCCACTAGTTTTAACACAAAGAATTGGTAGAAATATGTTTCACTTTTCATGAAAATATGCATATTCGTGTTTCAATTTTTAAGCATCCTCATTGCATTTTCTTTATTGATTTATGTTAATTGGATCATTCTAAAGTTAACCATATGTTTTGATTGAGTTTTGCTGGCCTATACGCGAAATCACCATGGAAGCTTATTAGGGTTACGAAACTGAAAATTGGGGGTTTCCTCGTCCAGAAAAATTAGACCACGAGACCAAGGCTATTGGATTCAGAAGCTTCATGTGAATCGAACACACATGTCGCGCTCAATTTATGAGCCCCCGTGTGCTAATCGCTATTATCCTGTTTACCACTTAGTGGGGGTTTAAAACCCCCGCTATCTAATTGTTTTTTTTCAGGGCAAAACGAATCAACAAAGAAGATGCATGCGTGGAGCAAGGCCATTGGTCTATTCAAAGCTTGGCGCGCGTTTTGCTGACTCAGGCCACTAACGTTTGTCTTTTCTTATAATAATTATGGTCCATACAATATACAAAGCGCGTGGTTGGTACAGATGGTTAAGGCGTTGTCTCATAAGGCACTGGGACCTGGGTTCGAATCCCAGGTCCCCCTCCCTTTCTCATATTATTTTCCATTCTATCATCCTATGCAACGCGTACTCCAAGGGTTCACTATGCACTCAATATCCCAGCTTGCCACATGGCCACTGAGGACAATCCAAGGGCCTTGATTTGGAGACCATCATGGGCATGAGTCAGACGTGTCATACGCAAGCCAATAAAGTCAACGAGGCCAGGAACTCAATGGGCCAAAAATGCTGGATGATACCTCCCACTTGGGGTCAACACCCCCTAGGGTTTGTGTTTATTTTGTTTTTTATCTCTTTTTTATTATTTGTTTAATTTAATTATTTCCTCTTAAAACTTTGAATTAATATTTTCCTAAAACATAAAAATAATAGAAAAAAAATCAGAAAGACAAAATAAAAAAATATTTTATTTAAATGTTATTTTTTGTAAATAAAACCTTTATTAATTGATTTAGTTTTAAATTCTAGGCATAATTTTAAACATTTTCTTAATAAACTTAAAAATTGTAGAATTAGGGTTTTAATCACTTTTGATCTTTTTCTTTTCTTTTATCATTATTAATTATTAATTATTTTCTTGTAAATAAAATTGCATTAATTAATTAGGTTTAATTTTAGGTTCAATTTTAATATTTTTTTCTTAATAAATAAAAATAGTTAGAATTAGGGTTAATTAATTTCTTAGTTTCATTTAATTCTCTTATTAAAAATCCATAAATACAAAACCTCAAAAATCTTTTCCTTTTACTTTAATTAATTTGTTAATCATAATTTAATTTCGTTAAAAAGGGTCCAACGCCCTCGCATTCGATCGTAATTCCAATTCGCGCGTTTATTTTATTTCCTCTTTTTATGTAATTCTCCCAAAGCCATGTAAATTAGACATTTATGTTTCTCGTACTTTATTTTATGTCAAATCGGGTCCTGGATTTAATTTGGCGATGTGGACCCGCGCCTTTGTAATAGTTTAGGAACTTTATATTTCTCGCAACTTTTTAACTGCTAATAAATTGCATGCAAGAATGAATGTTAAAATAAAAACAAAAGCGTAGATCACCCATGACATGAACAAGACAAAATATCTGAAAACGACACACAAATCACACACCACTCCTAGGGTACGCTTCACTGTTGCCTTGCCTCTCGAAAGGTGATCGTCGAGTAGAGGATGGTTTAGTAAGTCCTCATGATCCGGGAACCTGGCATGAGGGTAGCTTCTAAGGTATCTTCCTATTGCTCTGGTGATCACCATGTCCCGAACCTTCGAATTGACCCGAACACCTCCAATGGTGGTGCTACCTACCCCTCAATGGTGGGATGGCACTACTTTTAAGGACATTTACACAGACGAATTCCTTAGGGTAGGTAGACGACTATAGATACTTGCTCTAATTTCAAAACAAATTCAAAAAATACTTTTCACACCGACACCTTTTCAAAAGCTTTCGAAAGCAACTTTTCAAACACTCTTGAGGACCGATACAAGAGTCGAACTGAAATTTTCAAAGAAACCTTTTTTTAAAAACCCACAATTGAAAAGCAAACAAACCATTTTTGAAAACACAATGAGCAAGTATCTAAGAGCCCATGGATAACCATGGATAGAAAGGGTTCTAACACCTTCCCTTTCTATAACCTACCTCCCGAACCGAGAGCAATCTCTATAAGGAATTTTTCTGTGCTTTTGTCCTTTCCATTTGGAGAAAATAAAAGACGGTGGCGACTCTTGCTTCCGCGACATTTCACGAACCAGCGTTAAACAGTCAGTTCTAAATCCACCGATCACACCGCCTTTTCAGGTTTTCGACTTGCCGGGTGTACAGATTTTTTCCTTTTCATCCCTCATTTTGCCCGAACCCTTTTGGTTCGCCGGGAAGCCCTTATTTTTGCCTAGGTGTGTCAACCTAGCGGGTCTTTGATTTTGCGTATTTTTTTCCGACTATGTCCGTGCTCTCAGAATGTAGGGAGATGCCCCGGTTAGTAGCATTGTGTTGCTATACCACTAGAAGATGTTTGGTCATGCAGGATTGTTGCTGGAACTCATGCTCAATGCCCCAAGTGACTCAGGCAGAGATTTTCCCCTAGCTGGTTGGCCTTTTGAGAGATTCTCCGAATCTTGATTTAACTGCCCCATATGATGGGCAATGATCATACCATGCCCCTTAATTGGAGGTGCTTTTGTTCATTAGACATTCGTCGTGCAAATTTCTCTGCTGTTCGAACAAATAATCATATGCAAACAATGTTATTTTTAAAAATGCAAAGCTTATGTCTGTTTCGAAGTTTTTGAAAATGTATTTTTTTCAGTAAGACCAGCAAATTTTGTAAGATGTGATGTCAACTCAAGATTTTACAGCGAGCCTTAAGGAGTCAGGATACCTTTGGTAACAGTATGCTTTCGAACTAACTCGTGCTTCAGCTAGGACTTTTTGAGGGTTATAACGTGGTCTGGTTCACGGTTTAAGAAACAAAGGATATAGGCTCAAATTATCTGTACCCACCCGTTCTTCGTGACGTTCTTCAATCCTAAACTCAGCTGATCGTGCATTAGACTTTGTTTGAATCTTTGTCCTGACATTCCAATGATGGTTCAGATACTGATAGTTTATTTTGAATAGGCAGTCATTCCTTTTTGGTTGAGGGTTTGTAGGACCTCTTTCTTTTTTTGATTTTGTTATCCCTGTTTTTTGCCTGAACTGTTTCTTTTTACGATTACAGTCAGCGGGATGCCCCAGTTTTGTAAGTCTCCTTCATAGGTTTTGACTTATTGGGCTTTTATTTTGAAAGATAATGACTTCCTGTCCTTACGATTATTCGGAACCATCACTGTCTTTTGTTTTGTAAGGACCTCTTTGGTGTCATTCGTTGCGCCCTTGGATCAGCTGAGAGAACTACCCTGCCCTAGGTTATGATTAAGGGTTTTAATTTTCGAAAAGAAAACTCCTACTTCTTTGGCTCAAAGGGGTTGACGAGGGATTATCATCCTTATAACTCCAGTGTTTAGGAATTAAAACAATGCCTGTACCTCATCAGCGGGGTTTGTTCAAAAGCATACTGTAGATTGTGGAATCGTTTTCGTCATCCTCCCTCAAGAGGCTTAGAATTTTCAATCGAGAGTTGAACATCAAAATAAAAGAAATTTTGAATATAGCGAATGCGAATATATTGATTCAAAACAGACACGTGCAATGCATTAATGAAATAACAACGTTTGACATGAATAAATGTTTGGATAATCAAAGAAAAATACAACTTGAACATTCGAATGAACAAAAGTTTTTTTAGCTTGAACTAGTCATCTCATATGGGAGATTCTCAGCAGAAGATTTTCATTTTGCCACCCGGCATGAACTCCAGCACCTTTTCGTCGATCAAGTCCTGGATCTTGTTCCTCAAGCTCCAACAGTCGTCAGTGTCATGTCCAGGACTGTCAGAATGGTAGGCACACCTTTCATCAGGATTGTACTTTAGGGAGGTTATGTTGAGGTTCTTAGGAGGAGCCTTTAAATCAATCAGCTTGACCTCCAACAAGTGTCTCAGCATCAGTGATAATGGTATACCAGTCTCCGAGAAATGTCTTCCAGACGTATTTCGCTTACGCCGATTACCCTGTTGACGCTGGTGAGGTTGATGCTAGGCTTGTGACCCTGAAGCAAACTGAGGAGCTTTTCCCTTGTCTTCTTGCACCACAGGTGGTTGAATGATGGCTTGCTCTTCAACCTTAGATGTTTGCCCCAATTGGTTATCCCGAAGCAGTTGGTTGATGAGAACCCTGAGCTCCCCTTGTCTTTGAGATAAGTCTTGGATAAGAGCCATTTGCCCCAGCATCTGGGTTCTCATTGTATCCACCTCAGCTTGTAGACGTTTCAGCCGTTCGTCCTTATCGTCTTCAGGACTGTTCCTGACCAAAGTCCCCATGAGGAGTGTTCTCAGCTCTTCCTGCCCCTTGGATAGATTTAGGAGGATTTCCCCGAACTGAGTCTCTTGAATATGAAGGTCCCGACTATCTTGTTGGGAAGCCATTGCTGAAATAAACAGCGAAGAAGGTAAGTGACCTGTACAAAGGGTACCTGTAATACAATGATATGTATGTATGCATGCAATGTTTTCAAGGATCTCGTGGGGTAAACAAGAAACTTGTTAGAATTTGAATTTGGGTAGCTTGATTGAAGGAACTTCATGTTGCTGAGAGTCCTTCTTCAAGAGTCAAGGCTCACCATATCGAGTGGGTCATAGCCCCTGACTCAAGTCATTAACCTTGGCTAGAGGAAAATAAATCCTCTTTGCCCCTTGCTAGACAGTTGGTTCATCATGACCTGCATCACAGACCCTTGAGATCCTTGAAATGGGTTAATCCTTATGCAGGATGTATGCAGTGGTATGATGGTATGATGTATGCTATGCATGGAGTAATGTGGGTAAACCCTGTTATGAGCCCAGATTAAGGACTGTAAACAAACCCTGCAAGAAACTCATGTGCCAGATAACAAGCATGCAAGTAGTCAAGTTTGAAGGCACACAAGTCACACAGAGAGCCCTTAGAGTTTAGGCCAGCATGAAGTTTAGGGTACTACCCTCTTGAAGTTGGTGGGCTCAAAACCTGTCCTATCAAAAGTAACCGGGTTCTAAGGAGCTCAATATCATTTGGTTGTTTTCTATGTTCATTGTTTTGATTTAGCCACTGGACTGGTGATCAAAATATTCCAAGAAAGCAACCCTCAATGAGTGTAGTATCAAGTATCAACCAACTTCGGACTGCACCAAAGTCAGTCATCTCACTACCCCTAAAGAGGCCAGGATGGTTCAATTAAGGTTCCTAAGGTCAGTTGATGCTTCACGACACCACGCGGCGGCCCCATACTCTCCTTGACTTGACTCAAGGGTTACCGGTACTCACCAAAGTGCCACATCAACATAGCAAACTGTTTCAACCGTGTTGGTATACCCTGCACAGTTCCCTCACAGTTTGTTGCTACTTTCTAAGAGGTATCCCCCAGATCCGGGTTAGGATCTATGAAACTCCCAAAACAGGCCCACAATATTAAAGCAAACAGGTCAAGCAATTGAAAACATGATGATGAACTATTCCTAAGGTACACCCCACTTATTAAGTGTCCCCAGCAGAGTCGCCAGTTCTGTGATCGGTGGAAATAGAACTGACTGTTTTTTAGCTGGTTTCGCGAAATGTCGCGGTAAGCAAGAGTCGCCACCGTCTTTTATGTTCTCGCATAAGGAAAGGACAAAAGCACAGCAAAATTCCTTCTTTGAGAATGTTTCTCGGTTCGGGAGGTAGATTTATAGAAAGGGAAGGTGTTAGCACCCTTTCTATCCATGGTTATCCATGGGCTCTTAGGTACTTGCTCTTATGTTTTCAAAATTTGTTTGCTTTTTAAGTGTGTGTGGGTTTTGAAAAAAGTTCTTTTGAAAAACTTCTAAATAACTCTTGTATCAGTCCTCAAGAGTGTATGAAGTGTTTTGTTTGAAAACTTTTTGAAAGTGTGAGGTGTGAAAAGTTGTTTTGTTTGTTTTGAAAAGAGCAAGTACCCATGAGAATTTACCTACTCTAAGGAATTAGGCTGTGTAAGAGTCCTTTAGATAGTGTTATCCCACCATTGAGAGGTAGGTAGCACCATCGTTGGAGTTGTTCGGGTCAATTCGATTAAGGGACAGTGTGGTCACCAAAGCAATGGTAGGACACCTTAGAAGTAAACCTAATGTCCTAGATCCTTTTTTATCTGAGGCAACCGTTTCGAGGCAACTGGATCTTTTGGACAGAAGGGCGACCTCTAAGACACCCTATACTTGATGACCACGTTCGAGGCAACCAGTGAGGCGTACCCTAGGAGTGGCATGTGCATGTGTGTTGAATTCAGTTTATGTTTATTTTGTACATGTTATTTGTGAGCTACGGATTGGTTTTATTATTCATACATTCTTTCATGCATTGTTAACAGTTAGAAGTGCGGAAAATAAATTGCGGAAATGTAAATCTAGCTATTACAAGGCGTGGGTCTATACATCGCCAAAAAAAAACAAAAACCCGTTTTGGTAAATAAGTACGAGAGATTAAATAAAGCGGTAAAAACCTATTTAACTATTACATATCTGGAGACAGTTACATAAATAATAAAAATAAATAGATGCGCGCGAGAAGAAATTTAATCGGGAACGTCCTAAGGGTTTTGACCCTTTTAAGAAAAGAATTGAATTTTTTTGTCCTTTTTTTGTAATTAATGAAATTAAAACTAATAACTAATTAATTAATTAATTAAAAAAATGTTTTTGTATATTTATGTTTTTAATGAAATAAAATAAAAGGAAATAAAATTAAAAGTTAATAAACCTAATTCTAAATTTTAATTATTAAGAAAAAAAAAGGGTTAAAGTTGCCTAATTAAAACTAACTCAATTTATTAGTATTTATTTACAAAAATAACACGAAATTAATAATAATAATAATAATATTAGTTCTTTTTTTGATTTTTATGAAAAAAGTTAGTTATGTTAATTTAGTGATAATTAGAAAAATTAATTAATAAACAAACAAAATAGAAATATAAAACAAGAAGAAAAAAAGGGATGAACAAAAAAAAAAGGGGGTTAAGTGATGCAATCTGGGCCCAATAGTGATCAAGCCCTTGATGACTTTTGGAATTTCCTGGAGCACGTTGACTCATGAGCATGGTGCTCATCCTTTTCTGGCCTTTGGATCTGCTTCTGAGGCCACTTGGCACGCTGATTGTTGGAGATGTATGGTGGACTTTTGCTGGAACACTGCATTGGAATATGTTAGAAAAAATATGAACAATTATATGGGGGACCTGGGAATCGAACCCAGGCCCCAGTGATTCACAGCCAACACCTGTACCACTAGACCACTCATGCGCGTTTGTAAGCATAATGAGAGCTAAATATTATATAAAATGAACACATTATATGCTGGATCAAAGAAAAAGCGCGCGCCTATTTGAATGTACCAACCCCATTATTCCACGTAATCATCTTCTTCGTTCATGAAACAAAAAAAACAAACAAATAACGGGGGTTTTAAACCCCCACAAAATGCAAACGGCCAAAATAGCGATTAGGCCCCTGAGCTATATAAAAAGGGCGCGAGGTGTCCAATGTTTTCGTCTCATCAAGCTGGTTTCAACCATGGGTCTTAGATGTTCTGATTTTACAGTATGGGAAAAGCCCCAAATCAAAAGCTCTGAAACTCTAGGATTCGTTAATGGTGGTTTCGATTCCAGGGCATTATAACGCAATTGAATTTTACCAAGAGCTTCGCCTGAGTTCTATAAACACAAAACAAACAATGAAAGATGTCAAAAATGCATGAATTGATGGTTATGATTTTGAAAAAAGAAGGTAAACCGTATGACTGTGTAGCACGAGTTCTTGAGTGTTAGGCCTTGTTTATGACTGCAAATCGCTCCTGGGAGTGTTAGGAATGTGTTTGGATCAAGGAAAGTGTTTGAATTGTACTGGAAGATTGATTTCAGTTTGTGACTTTTCTTCCAAATTTTTGAACTTGGTTATGCCGTTTCAGAGGTTTCTAGGTCGTGTCTGATGTATGAGAGGCTTGCATATATGGTCATGAACGAGAATCAATCACATTTAGGAGCCTTTAACCCTTGCAATCAAGTTTTGAGATTTCTCCATAACCACCATTAAAGGAACTTGCCATGTTTGTCCAAATTTGAATTTTATGCTTAAAATGGACCTTACACGAATTTGGCATGTGTATTATGATGCATCAAGGTCATTCAAACCCCAAGATATCCTTTGATTAATTTTTTGTTTTTTATTTGAATTTTATGGATTTAAAATGAATTAAATCAAATAAAATTAAATAAAAATAGAAAAATTAATGTTTAATCTTGAAATAAATCATGGGACACGTGGGTGGCATGACAAGGATGAATCAAGTGTAAAAAAGTGGGCCCTTTTGTCAAAAATTGAAGTTTCAAGGATAGTTGACTTTGGCCATTTCACAAAAATTTCCCAACTTCTCCAATGCATATCTTGCTCAATTTTGATCATATGAACATGTTCTTGGACACTTTCGAAAGGTCTTGAAGTCCTCTAACCAATGCCTTTGGTCCCATGTCATTTGAATTTACCAATCTCAAGTCATGGTCTTTGACTTAAAGTGCCTTTTTGTTGACTTTTGAAAATGACCTATAATGTTGAAATTGGTAACTTTTTGTGAGAGCATTTCTTGGACTTGGAATGTGAAAATGAGTTGTAAGAAATGTCCTACCCTTCAAAATGAGCATTGGATGGGATTTTTCTGATGAAGCATGAAAAAGTTATGCTTTGGTCAATGTACAGTTGACTTTTCAACTGTCCAAAAATAGAAACTTTTGACACCTTGATGATTTTTGAGCCATTCTTGTGGAATCATGATCAAGACTTGATCAAATGATGATTGTGGCTTCAAAATAAGATGTTGACCAAAAATTTTGACTTTTGACTGCCAAATGACTATTTTACCCCTATAGTTGATTGTGAAGCGATTAGGGTTTTTGACTGTGCAACTTGACCTTGTGAGCCTTGAAACTTTACATGTAGGTGCTTGACAATGTATATGAGCATATGGGACTTGATTGAGCCCTTGAAAACCTCAACTTCCTTGTAAGAACCAAAACCCTAATTTTGACAGGCTTAGGAGGATGGTTGACTGTGCAACCCTTGAGTAGACTTGAGCAAATTTAGATGATGCTTGTCAAAACTTTGAAGAATATGGGAGGGCAAATTTTGGGGTACAACAGAGAGTGTTGATAGCAATCTGCTTCCATGGTAGACCAGTAATAGCCTGCCCGTAGGATTTTCTTCGCCATCGTATGCCCACTGGAATGGGTGCCGAAAGTTCCTTAATGTAATTCAGCCATGATCCTTTCAGCTTCAACCTTGTCTACGCACCGAAGTAACACATATTAATGGTTGTGTTTGTAAAGAATGACATTACTAAGAAAGAATTTAGCAGAGAATCTCCTTAAGAACTTCTTATCGTTTACTAAAGCTCCTTTCGGATATTCTTGAGCATTGAGATACTTCTTGACTTCGTGAAACCAAGGCTGGTCCACTATTTCTTCAGTATTGATCTTGTGACAGTATGTTGGTTCATCCCTTCGTTCAATGGTGATCTGGGAAGCCTTGTTATTCCATTTAAGTTTAAACATAGATGACATTGTGGCTAGTGTGTCTGCTAGCTGATTTTCTTCTCGCGGGAAGTGCTCGAAGGTAATCTTCTCAAAGTGTGGGAGCAATGTCAAAACATGTTATTTGTAAGGGATAATGTTAGGGTGTTTAGTGTCCCATTCCCCTTTGATCTGGCTGATAACCAAAGCTGAATCTCCGAATACATTCAAGGATTTGATCCCCAAGTCTATGGCAGCTTCGAGACCAAAGATGCACGCTTCGTATTCCTCCATGTTATTCATACAATTGAAGCAGAGTATTGCCGTAAAAGGAGTGTGACATCCTTCAGGAGATATGAGTACATCACCAATACCATTGCCGAGTGCGTTAGACGCCCCATCAAAAACCAGGGTCCATTTGGATCCTTGTTCAGGTCCGTCAGATGGCCTGAGTTCTTCATAGTTGTTTACCATCATGATGTCTTCATTTGGGAATTCAAACTTCATGGACTGGTAGTCTTCTACAGCTTGGTGAGCAAGGTGATCAGCTAATATACTGCTCTTTATTACTTTTTGGGTAGTATACTGTATGTCATATTCTGTCAGGATCATTTTCCATCTCGCTATTCTCCCAGAGAGTGCAGGCTTCTCGACGATTTATTTTATTGGATCCATTTTAGATATGAACAAGGTAGTATGAGTCAGCATATACTGTCTTAGCCAGCGAGCAGCCCATTCCAGAGCGCAACAAGTTTTCTCGAGCAGTGAATATCTTATTTCACAGTCGGTAAACTTTTTGCCCAGGTAATAAATAGCATACTCTTTCGGCCAGACTCATCATGCTGCCCCAGCACACACCCCATAGAATTTTCCAAAACAGTCAGATACATGATGAATGGTCTTCCCTCGACTGGTGGTATTAAAACAGGAGGCTCTTGCAGGTACTCTTTGATCTTGTCGAAAGCAGTTTGGCATTCATCATTCCATTTGACTACTTGATCTTTCTTCAGTAACTTGAAGATTGGTTCACAAGTAGCTGTCAGGTGAGAAATGAATCTGGCAATGTAGTTCAAACGTCCCAAGAATCCTCTGACTTCTTTCTCAGTACGAGGAGCAGGAATCTCTTGTATCGCTTTCACCTTGGCAGGATCTACTTCAATACCTTTATTGTTGACGATAAATCCTAAGAGTTTACTAGACCTTACTCCAAAACTGATGAAGATATGATGAAGTTGCTCTTCCAGTTCTTTGATCCTCTACACCATTGCTTCACATTTCCCGATTATTAACTTGTGCCAACTTTGGAAGAATTCTCCCAACTCTTGAGAATTCCTATTCTCAATCAACTACCTTTCAATGGTACAAAAAGAGATCCAAAGCCCAAAGAGATGGATCAAGCTCTACACTTGCAACCATCGGATATCACAACTAATTGGGAGACAAGGAGTGGTGTCAAGGGTTTCCTAGCAAAGTTCTTATTTGAGAAAGCCCAAAATTGTTGGAACTCTTTGGATTTGCAAGATTTTGTGGAAATTGTAGCTCTCCTCATCTATGGGATGTTTTTGTTTCCAAACCCTGACCAACTCATAGATGTGAACACCGTCAAAATCTTCATGTCTCGTAACCCGGTGCCTACTTTGCTAGGAGACATCCTACATTCCTTTCACACTCGCACTATGAGGAAAAGAGGTATCCTTATGTGTTGCACCCCTCTCTTGGCAAGATGGTTTATTTAGCATCTTCCCCAATCTGTATTAAAGAACGAACAAGGCTCAAGGTGGTCACAAAGGTTGATGGCGCTCAAACATTCAGACATCCATTGGTGTTCCCGATCTGTAGAGAATGTTATCATCGTTGATCATTATGGAGAATTCCCTAATGTCCCCTTACTTGGCATTAGGGGAGGTATCACCTATAACCCCTGCTAAGCTTTAAGACATTTCGCTTATGCCCGAAGGGATGGTCCCTATGAGATGCTGATTCAAGGGTTAGTATTTGACTACGAGAGTGGCAATCAAGGTCATCGCCAAAGGTTTATCCGAGCCTGGAGGATGTTGAACAAGGTAGATAGTAATACATTTGGGCACAAGAATTCCATCCCTCTTGAGCCTTACCTCAAATCGGTACGAGCCCGTTCTCAAAGTCTTATGATGCCTTACCCCTCCATTCTCCTGGTAATCGTAGAGCCTGTTGTGGAAGGAGACGTTCCATACACTATCCTCAATCCTGACATGCCCACCTCTCTTGAAGACTTACAAAGGGATTGGATATAACTTAAGGGGGAATGAGACACTTTCGAGGCTCAATTCTACACCATCAAGAAGAAGAATCTGGAGCTTACCAAACAACTTCATGAGGAGCAGACTCTAAACGCCTACATCACACCAAAGAGGATGGAACCTTTTTATCTTAACGTTTTTGTATTTCTTTGTAATCCTAAAGAGGCATGATGTACTCAAGCTTTGATTTATTAATATAACATGTGTTTCCTTTTTGTCTAAAGCAAATTTGAATCTCTAATTTCCTTGAAATCATTGCATACGCATATCATCCATAACATTGCATAAGCAGGTACCATTACAGGTTTCTCATCTCCTTCGCTGTTTATTTCAGCAAAAACGTCTTCTGAACAAAGCATCAAAGATCTTCAGGCACAAAATGCCCAATTTCCACATATGTTCATAACTCTGGCGAAAGGGCAGGAGGATTTGAAGGCCTCATCCTGAAAGAGAAGAAGAAGAAGAAGAAGAAGCTCGCTGGTTCCCTCAATATGGGCAGAAGATTTGGGGGGCCGCTAAAGCAACATGTCGATCTGACCTCCTCGTCCAAAGAAGGGGAAAATAAAGAGAGAGAAACAAGGGAGGATAACCCTAGTCCTGAAGTCTCTGACAATGACACAGACTACATTGATGAGCAGTATCCTCCCTCTGAGGATAGGTACAAGCAGTTAGAGGATCAGTTAAGCGCTATGGAGATCCAGGGAATACTAGGGCTGGATTTTGAAGAGCTGGGATTGGTGTCCGGGGTAGTCATCCAACAAAAATTTAAAGCTCCGATTTTCGTAAAATATGATGGGGTGTCTTGTCCCAAGCTTCACCTCCGTTCCTATGTGAGGAAGATTCAGCCTCACACTGTTGATAGGAACTTGTGGGTTCACTTCTTTCAAGACAGTCTATCAGGGACTCAGCTTGAATGGTTCTACCAATTGGAGGGAACCAATGTCCGAAACTGGGAGGATTTGGCCGCTGCTTTTTATAAGCAGTATCAATATAATGCCGACCTTGCCCCTACCCGTACTCAACTTTAGAGTATGTCCATGGGTGCAGGTGAAGGCTTTAAGTACTATGCGCAGAAGTGGAGAGATTTGGATGGAAGAGTCCAACCCCCTTTGTCTGATAGGGATTTGGTCGACATGTTTCTTGGGACGCTGTCTGGTCCATTCTTCAACCATTTGATAGGTAGCTTATCGACTAGTTTTACTGAGCTAATATTAACTGGAAAGAGGGTAGAAGCTGGGATCCGAAGCGGTAAAATACAGAAAGATACCTCGTCAATTTCAACAAAGAAGCCCTTCGCGGTTAAGAAGGAGGTCAGTGTCGTTTATAGCCTAAGAGGTCGAAGCCGAACTGACTACCGTTCAACAGTAGGTGTTGTGATGATACCTAGGCCTGTGGCTACCCCACAACGAAGCAATCGGCAAAGGGTAGAAAGACTACAAAGGAAGTTTACCCGAATTAACATGACATTGACCGAGATTCTACCCCATCTGCTGAGATCTAACTTGGCAACTTTGAAAGAGGCTCCCAAGAATCCTAATACCTCCTCTCCTCGGTACAATCCAAACGCTCGGTGCGCCTATCATTCTGAGAGTCCTGGTCACGATACAAATGAATGATGGGCTCTAAGAAACAAAGTACAAGATCTGATTAAAGCCAAGGAGATTGAGTTCGATGATTCGGAGAAGCCCAATGTCATAATTGCTCCCATGCCTAAGCACAACCATGGGGTTAACGCTGTTGATACCAATCTGTTCGTGACTTCAGTTGGTGAAGTTTCTACTCCTCTTATGACTGTTAAGAAGAATTTTTTGCTGGCCGATTTATTTCCGGGTTGTGGCGAAGGTTGCCACATGTGTTCATCTCTTCCTTCTGGTTGCTATTTGCTGAAAATAGGTGTCCAACGCTTGATGGACAACAGAGAAATTTTGTTCGAAAAGACTTTGATTCCAACTGTTCCATGTGAAGATATTGCTATTATAACCATTTCCGCCAATCCTTCCAAGGCCTCCTCGAGAAGACCTGTTAGGATTATGCCTGCTCCGAGAGTCACTCCATTAATAATCACTTGTCCTGGTCCTGTCCCGTACGCCTCAGACAAAGTTGTCCCTTGGCATTATGGTGCCGAGATTTACTACCATGGCGTTAAACAGGATTTGAAGAATACAGAGGCTGATCCTGATGTCAGTAACATTGTCAGGACAAACAAGATTACCAGAAGGGGAAGGGTTTTTTCTCCCGAGATTTCCCCAAAGACTGTCAATAAGCTTGTTGTTATTCCATCTGTTGTTCCTGCTAATACTTCAGCTACTACTCTCGTTCTTACTCCATTTGTTACCCCTTCCGATGAGTCATCTGGGACTCGAGGAAAAGAATTTGTAGGTGAGCCTACCCGGGCGGAGGCATCTAGAAAAGTCGTTGTGGAATCCTTTAAGCAAGAGATAGAGGAAATCTTAAAAATAATCAAAAAGAGTGACTACAATGTGGTCCAGCAGCTGGGGCAGACCCCTTTGAAGATATCAATGTTGTCTTTGCTGTTATATTTTGAGGCCCATGCAAAGACTTTGATTTCATTCTTCAAGACTGCGCATGTGCCGCAAGAAACCTCAGCCGATCAATTCAAAGACTGTATGGCCAGCTTGACTGCTGACAATGGGCTGGGCTTTTCAGATGCCGACTTGACACCGAAAGGGAGGAAGCATAATGATGCTTTGCATGTCTCGATCGAATGTAGGGGCACCACTATGGCTCATGTGCTGGTGGATACTGGGTCTTCACTGAATGTCCTGCCTAAGAAGGCCCTCGATCGACTAGATTGTGAAGGCTTGACCCTAAAACCCAGTAACATTGTGGTAAAGGATTTTGACGGGTCGAAGAGAATGGTGCATGGGTAGGTGGACATCCATGTCAAGGTAGGCTCTCAGACCTTTGAGTCCACCTTCTACATGATGGACATCAGGCCATCGTACTCCTGTTTGTTGGGTCATCCTTGGATCCATGAAGCTGAGGCTGTTACTTCTACACTGCACCAAATGATGAAATATCCAGTAAAGGGGAAGATTGTCACTGTGCATGGCGAAGAGGAGTACATAGTGAGTCACCTGAACTCCTTCAGGTATGTAGAGATGGACGGAGAATTCATAGAGACTTCTTGTCAAAACTTTGAAGAGGTTCCCCAAATTTAGGCGTCAACCGAGACTACCACCAGCACCAAACCTCCTCTGAAGATGGCTTCTCTCAAAGACGCCAAAGCAGTGATCGAAGAAGGTGGGTGTACCAATTGGGGAAAGCTACCTGATTTTACTCGCAAAACTGACAAATTTGGTTTGGGCTTTACTTCAGGGGCTCAAAGGGCTGTCCGACGCGCTCGGGCTGGATGACCTCCCCTACGCATCAGCAATCGTGGGGTCAACACTATTAAAGATAATGAGGAAGACTCTGACATTGACAGCTGGATCTACCCAACTACCAACGATGGACCGAGTAACTGGACGGTTAGGAATTTTATTCCAGTTTCTTTTATTCCGCAGTAATTGTCTTACTTGTGTTTTGAATTTATAATGAACAATTTTTAACTTTTTGGCCTTGTGCCTTACCCGAGGCACAATGGTTCCATCTGAGAGGGTTATTATATGTCATTTCATATGTCATCAATAAAGCATTGGACGTTCCTTGCATAAAAATTTTGCGTTCTCTATTTTTCTTTTCTGTTTTTACTTTATCAATATAGCTATGTTCTCACACACACACACACTCACGTATCAAACTGCAGATTCATATCCACTATGGATCCCATTGATAACAATTCTGTTACTGCCAGTTATGATTTCGAAAATCTAATCAACCAAGCTGAGAACGAAGGTGAGGATGATTGTGAAGTGCCTGGAGAACTGGCTAGACTGTTGTAACAGGAAGAGAGGGCTATACAGCCTCATGAAAAGCCAGTTGAGACGATAAACTTGGGCACATAGGTGGACAAAAAAGAAGTCAAGATCGGTGCAAATCTGGAAGCTAAGATCAAACAGCGGTTGGTACATATGTTGCACGACTATGTTGAGATCTTCGCCTGGTTATATGAAGACATGCCTGGTTTAGACATTGACATCATGGTACACCGACTACCGACTAAAGAGGATTGTCCTCCGATTAAACAGAAGGTCCGTCGTATGCGCCCTGAAATGTCAGAGAAGATTAAAACGGAGGTTATGAAACAGTTTAACACTGGGTTCTTGGCTATCACTTCCTATCCGCAGTGGGTTTCTAACGCTGTTCCGTTGCCAAAAAAGGACGGTAAGGTACAAATGTGTGTAGACTACAGAGACCTGAACAGGGCAAGTCCCAAGGATGACTTCCCGCTTCCTCACATTGATGTTCTGGTTGACAACACTGCACAACACAAAGTTTTATCCTTCATGGATGGTTTCTCTGGCTATAACCAGATCAAGATGGCTCCTGAAGACATGGAGAAGACAACCTTCATCACACAGTAGGGAACTTTCTGTTACAAGGTGATGCCTTTTGGGTTGAAGAATGCTGGGGCAACTTATCAGCGAGCCATGGTCGCTTTGTTCCATGATATGATTCATAATGAGATAGAGGTTTATGTTGATAACATGATAGTCAGATCCCAAACCAAGGAAGAACACTTTGATCATCTACAAAATTTGTTTGACAGGTTGAAGACATACAAGCTGAGGCTAAATCCGAACAAGTGCACCTTTGGGGTAAGGTCTGGTAAACTTCTGGGGTTCATCGTTAGTGACAAGGGTATTCAAGTAGACCCTGAAAAGGTAAAGGCCGTACAAGAGATGTCGGCTCCCCGCTTAGAGAAGGAGGTTAGAGGTTTCTTGGGACACCTAAATTATATCGCCAGGTTCATCTCATATCTAACTGCTACTTGTGAACCCATCTTCAAGCTTCTGAAGAAGGATCAAGTGGTAAAGTGGAATGACGAATGCCAGACTGCTTTCGAAAGAATTAAGGAATACCTTCAAGAACCGCCAATTCTGATGCCTCTGGTTGAAGGAAGACCTTTGATATTGTACTTAACAATGCTAGACAATTCAATGGGGTGTGTGCTGGGGTAGCATGACGAGTCTGGTCGAAAAGAGCATGCAATATACTACCTTAGAAAAAAGTTTACCGACTGTGAGACAAGATACTCACTGCTCGAGAAAACTTCTTATGTTTTGGCATGGGCTGATCGCCGGCTAAGACAGTATATGTTGACCCACACTACTTTGTTGATATCTAAGATGGATCCAATCAAATACATCTTCGAGAAGCCCGCTCTCTCCGGAAGAATAGCGAGATGGCATATGACCTTAACTGAATACGATATACAATATACAACCCAGAAAGAAATCAAGGGAAGTGTATTGGCTGATCATTTGGCTCATCAGGCAGTGGATGACTACCAGTCCATGAATTTTGAGTTCCCGGATGAGAACATCATGCTAGTGACTGATTATGAAGAACCTGGACCGGATGAAGGACCCGAGGAGGGATCCCGATGGACTATGGTTTTTGACAGAGCTTCGAACGCACTCGGTAATGGAATTGGAGCTGTAATCATATCTCCTGAGGGTCATCACACTCGTTTTACTGCACGACTATGTTTCAACTACACTAACAATATGGCGGAGTATGAAGCCTGCATCATGGGTCTCAAAGATGCTATCGACCTCAGGATCATGTTCTTAAATGTCTTCAGAGATTCAGCCTTAGTGATAAGTCAGATCAAAGGAGAATGGGATATGAAACATCCAAACCTCATCCCATACAGAGAACACGAGTTGACGTTGCTCCCACAGTTTGAGGAGGTAACCTTTGAACATTTACCACGAGAGGAGAATCAGTTAGCAGACGCGCTAGATACCATGTCTTCTATGTTCAAAGTCAGGTGGGACAACGAAGCTCCCCGAATCACCATTGAGAGGTTGGATGAACCAGTGCACTACTGTGAGATTGATACTGAAGAGGTTGCAGATAAGCCTTGGTTTCACGAAGTCAAAAGGTATCTCGAGACTCAAGAGTACCCCAAAGGGGCATCTGTCAATGATAAGAAGTTTCTGAGAAGGTTTGCTGCGAAATTTTTCCTCAGTAACGGAATCCTCTACAAGCATAACCATGACTCTACCTTACTGCGGTGTGTAGATAAGAGCAAAGCAGATAGGATTATGACAGATTTACATGAAGGTACCTTCGAGACCCATTCCAGTGGACATACCATGGCTAAGAAGATCCTACGGGAAGGATACTACTGGTCCACTATGGAAGCATATTGTTATCAGCACTCCCGAACCTGTCATAAGTGCCAAATCTATGTTGATAAGGTGCATATGCCTCTGGTTCCTTTAAATGTCTTGACAGCTCCGTGACCCTTTGCAATGTGGGGCATTGACATGGTCGGAGAAATCAGACCTACTGCTTCCAATGGGCATCGCTTCATCCTGGTAGCTATTGATTACAAAGTGGGTTGAAGCTACCTCTTTTACTACTATGACCAAGAACGTGGTGGCGCGTTTTATCAGGCATAACCTGATCTATCGGTACAGTGTTCCAGAAAGAATCATCACAGACAATGGTACAAAACTCAATAATATGTTGATCACCAAAATCTATAATCAATTCAAGATACAACATCATATTTCTTCTCCCTATCGGCCGAAGATGAATGGCGTTGTTGAAGCGGCTAAGTAGAACATCAAGAAGATTATACAAAAGATGACGGTGACCTACAAAGACTGGAATGAGATGCTACCATTCCCTCTTTATGGGTACCGTACCTCAGCACATACATCGACAGGGGCAACCCCTTACTCTCTGGTATATGGCATGGAGGCAGTCCTACCCATTGAGATCCAGATTCCTTCTCTAAGGATTTTGAAAGATGCAGGTTTGGACAAATACGAATGGATCTAGACTCGACTTGATCAGCTGAATTTGATTGATGAGAAGAGACTTACTGCTGTCTGTCATGGTCAAACGTATCAAAAACGGATGATCAAGGCTTTCAACAAAAAAGTCTGATGCCAAGAGTATCAAGTTGGGGATCTAGTGATCAAGCGCATCATACTGCCGCAAGGTGATCCCAGGGGCAAATGGACTCCCACGTACGAAGGGCCATTTGTAATTAAAAACATTTTCTCGGGTGGAGCCATGATTCTAACCACCATGGACGGTGATGACCTTCCTAACCCTGTCAATGCGGACATAGTGAAAAGATACTACGCATAATAAAAGACCCGCTAGGATGATTGACCTAGGAAAAAATAAGGGCTTCCCGGTGAACCAAAAGGGTTCGGGCAAAAATAAGGGATGAAAATAAAAAAGTTTGTGCACACGGCAAGTCGAAAACCTGAAAAGGCGACTTAGGATAAAAAGGTATCCTGGTGGACTGAAAATCCGAAAGGGCAGTCCTGGAAAAAGTTAGGGATTTAAAGCGTATCACTATGTCCCATTTGATCACCTTGCGACTAGACCTCAGTATCGACTGTCCAACTCAAACGACACCAATCAGTCTAATCAGATTCGGACAAGTAGCAAAGTGATGAGACACACGAAGACATAGAGACATTAGCAGAATTGAAACTCAATGGGATTGTTGTACATAGTTGTTTTCTTTTACACAACATTGTATAGTTTCTATTTTTACAGATGTGTTCTCTTACTAGAGCGTCCGCCTCTTTGTACAAAAATGCCTATTATAGGCCAACTTCGAAAATCAATGCAAATCATTTTTACAAAAATTTTGTGTTTCCCCTTTTCTGTTTTGTCCTTCAAGAACATCCAATGGTTTATTCTTGACATATGCATTTGAATATGATCACTACTCACAAATGTTTACATAAGAAACGAAAAGACAAATTGCCCATGGGAAAAACAAGAAATGTCAAAACCCGACAGTCACTCTGTCCAGCAGGTACCGAGGCATCGATAACTTTGAAACATAATCATCAGTACCCACGACCTCGTGACATCTACACTCCCCACAGAATGTAAACAATCAAGACATTGACATCAACTTTCCCAAAACAGGAGGTAATCTCCCCAGCCAGGGTCTTTCAAGAATCTGACATCTATATACCCCAGCTGAATCTCATAATCGCGAGCGGGTCATAAAATTTGTCTCTCAAGTAGAAGTTTATTCCTATGAATACATAAACTCAATCCTCGACAGAGTTTATCCCTCCAGCTACGGAAGTTCATCCTCCAACAAAGTTTCTTTTTTTTCCCAGCAGAGTCATTCTCAAAGCCGAGTCTCTCCCCGACAGAATATCCATCAATAAGGAGCAAATATCCCGCATGATCATCTCCGTTCACCATCTCAAGCGAAAGTTGAAGAACCATGTTTTTCCACAACAGTCAGGAAAGCTATTTCCAATACTCTTAGGCAGCAATCAGGGATTTATTTTCCCAGACTCAGATATGTCACAATAGCATCTCATGTTCATACATCATGACATGCACATACATATTGCATACAACACAATCTTGTTATTTTGAGAACATCCCCCCATGCATTTCATGCATCGCACATAATTAACCTTATTATCTTTTCAGGAAAGACAATTATCACCAACAATTCCAGCAGTTGTAAACATCACATCTACAGACAACTTATGGAAAATCAGTTCCCGAAATCAAACGGGTCAACTAATCTACATGATCAAATGAAGTAGCCCTACTACCCAGGCTTTCATTCCTAAGTAACCCTACTATCCAAGTTCCTTCTCATAGCCCTACTATCCAGGCTTTCAATCCGAAGTAACCCTACTATTCAGGTTCCTTCTCATAGCCCTACTATCTAGGATTTCATTCCGAAGTAACCCTACTATCCAGGTTCCTTCTCATAGCCCTACTATCCAGGCTTTCATTCCAAAGTAACCCTACTATCCAGGTTCCTTCTCATAGCCCTACTATCCAGGCTTTCATTCCAAAGTAACCCTACTATCCAGGTTCCTTCTCATAACCCTACTACCCAGGCTTTCATTCCGAAGTAACCCTACTATCCAGATTCCTTCTCACAGCCCTACTGCCTAGGCTTTCCCTTCGAAGTAACCCTCCTATCCAGGTCTTTCTCCTTTATCTCCAAACAACAGTTTACAACATTGTAAGACCTGGACTCGACCAGATACGATCGATTTCACATTTCCCCAGTTGAAGTCAAACTTGGACTTAGTATAATTTTTGTCAACAATCACCTTTGGATGGCATCTATAAGTCCATCTCCGCCATCTTTCTGTCATCTCTCCAAATGGCATCTTCAAGCCCATTCTCTATGCAATCAACCCCCACATCATCAAGTGCAAATTTCTGGGCACTCTAGTGTTCAATCATCTTCCACTTTCAAGCTACGAACGGCAAACATACCGATCTCACGTTTCAAGTTTAAGAAGATTGAACAGGGGCATCTGTTGTACCCCAAAATTTTCCCTCCCATTTTTTATTCTAGATACTATCCTAGGTCTTCTCGAATACTCAATTTGGCTCAGAAGTTGATCAGACAGATTCTCTTCCCAGGCAGTAAGTCAGCAATTAGGGTTTGATGTTTCTCAAAGAAAATTTATTCTTCAAAGTTTCACGTGGGCTTCACAAATCTTCATGTCTCATCAAGGGTGTTCATGCCAAGTTTCAAACCTCGCATTGCAAGTTTTCTCAGTCAATGGTTCAGACGACTGAAAATGACTCCATATTCCTAAAAATTGACCTTTTGTGTGAGAGCAAATTCAAGCGATTCTAACTTCTTCATTATTCGATATTTTTGAGCGGTTATTCTTGCGTATGACTCTCCTCGATGTCATCTCCAATTTCTCTTCACAAATCATGAGTTGATTACGTGTAGAAGATCACCAAATTCGAATGCGTTAGAAGTCACTTCATGGATTTTGACCTAATCTTAAATAGTTGTTGCCTGATTTCTAAGAATTGTGATTTCCTCAATTACGAGATCTTAAGACGATTATTTCTGCATATGGTTATAAGTGATGTTGCACATGAATTTATCTTCAAAGATCGAAAGAAAATTGCACTGGGAAGACTTTGAAAGTTATCGAATCGTTGCAAGTCATTTGTTTGATTTCAAGTGTTCTTAATCACTATTATTTTTGAAATTTGTTAAGGTTGATGATTATTCTCAAAACATGATTGTTTGGTGTTGTACCCCAAAATTTGCCCTCCCATATTCTTCAAGAAATTGCCAAGCCAAGCTTCAAAATTCCCCAAGGGTTGCACAGTCAACAGTCTCTCATACAGTCAAAACTAGGGTTTGTGTTCTGATCAAAGAAAGGAATTTCTCAAAGGCCCAATCAAGTCTCACATGCCTACAAATATGGTCAAGTATCCTCATATCAAGTTTCAAGGCATTCAGCTCAAAATTGCACAGTCAAAACCCTAAATTGCACTACAGTCAACTGTAGGGGCAAAATGGTCATTTGACAGTCAAAAGTTCAAATTTTTGGTCAACATATCATTTTGAAGCCACAAACATCATTTGATCAATTCTTGATCATGATTCTCAAAATTTGGCTCAGAAAATCATCAAGATGCAAAAGTTACTATATTTGGACAGCTGAAAAAGTCAACTGAAATTGACCAGGGCATAACTTTCACATGGATTATCAGAAAAATTCCATCCAAAGCTCATTTTGAAGAGAAAGACATTTCCTACAACTCATCTTCATACTTCAAGTCCAAGAAATGCTCTCACAAAAAGTTATCAATTTCAACATTATAGGTCATTTTCAAAAGTCAACAAAAAGGGACTTTAAGTCAAAGGCCATAACTTGAGATTGGTAAATCAAAATGACATGGGACCAAAGGCATTGGTTAGAGGACTCAAAGACCTTTCCAAAATGTCCAAGAACATGTGAAAATCTTAAAAATTGAGCAAGTTATGCCTTGTGGAAGTTGGGATATTTTTGGATATTTTGAAAAGTCAACTTTGATCCAAATGACCTAAAATTGCTAATGGGCCCATTTTTCTTCCAAGATTCATCATTCCAAGCATGTGCACGATCACTTGGCCCAAAGGGAAGTATTTTCTCATTATTTATTTATTTATTTGAATTATTATTTATTTTAATTCATTTAAATTATTTAAATACATGAAAAATATCTAACTTGCCTTAACCAATCTTTTTATGCATGTTTGATACTCAATATTTCGTGTAAATGCAAATGGGGAAAGATTTGGAGCTGATTGGCATGATTGAGAGCAAAATACACATGAAAAGATATGGAAAGGATTCTTAAGAAATCAAATATTGAAAACAATAAAAGCAATGGATTTTGATCAATCTTTTTAACCTAATTCATTCACTACATAACCAGGAACATAAACCTAATTGCATTAGACACTCTAAGCTGCGCAGAAAGAGACATATCAAACTTGGAATTTTCATCAAAAAGTTCAAAACTGAAAACCACTCAAAAGGTTGATTCAAAGCGCAAAACCTATTCCAAAAGCTTCCTTGGCAATTCCTGAACGCATTCCAATCACAAACAACAACCAAAGCTCCAAGAATCGGTAATATGAGGGCAGACTGTATCGAATAAAAGTCACAATCGTGCATACCAATTCATGCATTTTTTATAAGTTTTGATATGTGTTTTGCATTCCTGATGAAGTTTACAAGCTAACCATCATGTTTAATTGCATTATTACGCTGTGTATAAGATTCCACCATGCGCGATTTCTAGGGTTACAGGTTTGCAAATTTGGGGCTTTTAGAACGAGGTAAAATTAAGACTCAAGGCCACTACCATTGCACTCAGCAGATTGGGACGATCATGAACATATATTCGCGCCTAATTTATGTTGAGAGATGAGCTATTCGCTATTTTCCAATAGCCCATCTAATGAAACGCTATGAAAACTGTTGCCTTTGAGTTTGTTTTACAGGGATGGCGAAGAAGAAGACCTCGTGGCCAACAACCATTGGCTCTTTTTGAATTGCGCGCGTTTTTCAGATAACTAACCAACTTTCTTTTATATTGATTAATAGCTATTATATATTAAACGCGATTCACATGGCGTAGTGGCACAGGTGTTGAGCTTGCAACGTCCAAGACCTGGGTTCGAACCCCAGGTCTGTATAATTTCACTATTATTTTTCCATTGCAATTCCTATGCAGGCATAACCTTAAAGCGCATCATGTTGCCTCAACATCCAAAGAGCCACGCGTCTAGCTGCTTCAAATCAAGGGCAGGGATTCAAAGAACACATTATGCCTTAGTCAACGCACCATATGGAACCTGGGAAAGTCAGCGAATTTCCAGCTTATTGGGCCTAAATTATTGGATCCATACCTCCTTGTTGGGACAGAAAACCCCCCTGGTTTGCTTCTCCATACATTTTTTTTATTTTATTTTCAATAATGATTTTATTTTCTTTATTTGTTAAATTAATTAATTATTTCTTTACAAAATATAAAAATATACAAAAAATCAGAAAAAGACAAAATGTAATAAATATTTTTATTTTAATTATTTTCATAAATAAATTGTATAATTGAATTTAGTATAATTAGGGTT
This sequence comes from Vicia faba, assembly GCA_948472305.1. NCBI lineage: Eukaryota > Viridiplantae > Streptophyta > Magnoliopsida > Fabales > Fabaceae > Vicia > Vicia faba. The sequence continues at coordinate 918,427,804 of OX451738.1, forward strand.
TTTTGCAATTTTAATTCTTTTCATAATAAAATATAAAAAATATAGAATTTAGGTTTAATTGTTAATTTTATTCCTTTTTAATTTTCCCTTTTTACAATAATATTGCTTATTTTATTTATTTTATAATTGAATTGTACATAAAAATTAGGGTTTCATTTAGTTAAAAATTTAAATATTTTCTTAATAAAAAAATAATAATAATTAGAATTAGGGTTTGACATTTTATTTTTAATTTGAATTAATTCTCTTTTTCTATTAAATCTAAAAAAACATTTTCTTTTAAATTTTAATTTCAATCCTTCATTAACATTAATTTTTGCAAAAGGGTCCAACGCCCATATTTTTAATTGTTTAATTTGCGTATTTATTTTATTGCTTAATTCACTATGTATCTCTCCCAAAGCCGTGTAAACAATTGCTCGCACTTTTATTTCTTTCGCTTTATTTACTTTCTGTCAAATCGGGTCCGGTTTAATTTTGGCGATGTGGACCCGCGCCATTTGTAATAGTTGTAGATTTATTTTCCCGCAACTTTTAACTGTTAAATAAGCATGAAAGAATGAATGGCCCTAATTAAAATCAAGCGTAGATCACAATGAACATGACAAGACAAATATCAATGAAACTGACACACAAATTCGCACACACCACCCCTAGGGTACGCCTCACTGTTGCCTTTCGAAAGGTGGTCGTCGAGTAGAGGACGTCTTAGTAAGTCCTCATGATCCGGGAACCTGGCATGAGGGTAGCTTCTAAGGTGTCTTCCCATTGCTCCGGTGATCACCCTGTCCCGAACCTCGAATTGACCCGAACACCTCCAACGGTGGTGCTACCTACCTCTCAATGGTGGGATGGCACTACTTTTAAGGACATCTACACAGACGAATTCCTTAGGGTAGGTAGGTTCTCAAGGATACTTGCTCTCTTCAAAACAAACTGAAATCTTTTCACACCAACACTTTTCAAAAGCTTTCAAAGCAAATTTTTCAAACACTCTGACGTACGAGTCGAACTGAAATTTTCAAAGAAACCTTTTTTAAACCCACAGTTGAAAAGCAAACAAACCATTTTTTGAAAACACAAATGAGCAAGTATCTAAGAGCCCATGGATAACCATGGATAGAAAGGGTGCTAACACCTTCCCTTTCTATAACCTACCTCCCGAACCGAGAGCAATCTCTTTAAGGAATTTTTCTGTGCTTTTGTCCTTTCCATTTGGAGAAAATAAAAGACGGTGGCGACTCTTGCTTCCGCGACATTTCGCGAACCAGCGTTAAACAGTCAGTTCCAGATCCACCGATCACAGAACTGGCGACTCTGCTGGGGAATAACTTTTAAAGTGAGGTGTACCTTAGGGCTAGGTCATAACTATGTTTTCAATTGTCTTCTTTGCTTGCTTTATTATTGTGGGTTGCTTGGGAGTTCTATAGATCCTAACCCAGATCTGGGGGATACCTTTCTTAGAAAGTAGCAACAAGGCTGTGAGGGAACTGTGCGGGGTATACCGACATGGTTGAAACAGTCTGCTACGTTGATGTGGCACTTTGGTGTGTACCGGTAACCCTTGAGTTCAGTCAAGGAGAGTACGGGGCCTCCGCGTGGTGTCGTGAAGCATCAACAGACCTTAGGAACCTTAATTGAACTATCTTGGCCTCTTTAGGGTAGTGAGATAACTGACATTGGTGCAGTCCGAGGTTGGTTGATACTCGATACTACACTCAATTGAGGGTTGCTTTCCTGGAATATTTCGGTCGCCAGTTCAGTGGCTAAATCGAAACGATGAACAATGAAAGCAACCCCGTGATATTGGGAACCTTAGAACCCGGTTACTTTGATTAGGACAGGTTGAACCCACCAACTTCAAGAGGGTACTACCCAGACCCCATGCTGGCCTTAAACCTTAAGGGCTTGTCTTGTGTGCCTTGTGTGCCCTACATGTTTGTCTTTGTAAATATCTGTGGTGTGTTTAATCATAGCATCATGACATCATCCAACATCATATGCATTGACTAACCATTTCAGGGGTTCGGATTTTCATCTTTGTTCTTGTTTTGTAGGACATGGAAACTGTTCGTAGAAAGACAATTCAGGTCAATCTTGTAAGGATCCCTCCTCAGCTTAAGGAGCTTATATCCAGGATTCCCGAGAACTCTTCATTCAGTGAAAGGCATGGAAGCCTCATCAGCTTGGTCAACACCAACATTGAGGAAGATATGATTAAGGTCTTGTTCCAATTCTTTGACCCTCTGCATCACTGTTTTACCTTCTTGGACTATCAGTTGGTACCTACATTGGAGGAGTTCTCCCGGCTCCTGAAGATCCCTATCCTTGATCAGCTACCCTTCAACGGTACAGAAAAGGAACCTAAGCTTGAAGAGATTGCTAAAGCCTTGCACCTACAGTCATCTGACCTCAAGGGACATTGGGAAGTTATAAGTGGTATCAAAGGGTTCTTAGCCAGGTTTCTGTTTGAAAAGCCCTTGAATGTTGGAACTCCCTTGACTTGCAAGCTTTTGAAGAGGTTGTGGCCCTCCTTGTTTATGGTTTGGTGTTGTTTCCTAACCCAGATCAGCTTATTGATGTCAGTGCTGTTCAGATCTTTATGTCCAGGAATCCTATACCTACGTTGCTGGGGGACATCCTTCACTCATGTTACACTCGAACCATGAGAAAAAGAGGTGTCCTTATGTGTTGCACTCCCCTCCTGGGAAGGTGGTTTATTTCGCACCTTCCCCAATCAGTCCTGAAGAATGAGCGGGGTTTGAGATGGTCACAACGGTTGATGACTCTTACACATGCAGATATACATTGGTGTCCTAGGTCCAGAGAGGATGTCACTATCATCGATCGTTGCGGAGAGTACCCTAATGTTCCTTTACTTGGAATCAGAGGAGGTATTACTTATATCCCATGCCTGGCTTGGAGACAGTTTGGTTATGCTCGGAGGGACGGTCCTCATGACATGTTAATCCCTGATATAGTTTTTGACTTCGACAACGATACTCAAGGACTTCGTCAGAGATTTATCAGAGCCTGGAGGATGCCCAGTAGGATAGACAGCAAGACACTGGGGCATAGGAATTCCATCCCGTTGGAACCTTATCTCAAGTGGGTACGAGCCCGCTCCCAGAAGTTAGTAATGCCTTATCCTCACATGCTTCCTGTAATCAAAGAGCCTGTCTTGGAAGGGGGAGTGTCTCATGTTATTCAGCACCCTGATATGCCCACGTCCTGGGAGGAGATGCAGAAGAGCTGGATCCAGCTTAAGGAGGAAAGGAATTCTCTTGAGACTAGTCTGCATGCCAGTGAAAAGAAGGTCTTGGAGCTCACTCGCCTGTTGCATGAGGAAAGGAATCTCAACACCTACATAGCTCCGAAGAGGATGCGCAGTGTATTTTGGGATTGACTTGATTTTTGTACTTTTTTCCCATGAGGCCTTGATGTATTAAACAATGATTTCTTTAATGATAACGTGTGTTCCTTTTTGTCTACAACGAATTTGAACTTTCGAACCCTTGAATGCATTGCATACGCATTTCATACATCATGTGCATAGCAGGTTTTTCCCTTTTTTCAGGTTGCTTACAGTTCTTCGCTGTTTATTTCAGCATCATGAATCCCGAATCTGCATCAACCGAGACATCAATCAAGGCTCTTCAGGCGCAGAATGCGCAGTTTCAAGAACTAATCAAGGGTCTGGCTAAAGGCCAAGAAGAATTAAAGACTATGCTCCTGAAGAAGGAGAAGAAGAAGAAGAGAAGAACTGTTCTGTTCAACTCGGGCCGAAGGTTCGGCAATACTCTGCAGCATGAAGAGGCTGGTTCTTCTGTTGGCAAGAGTCCTTCTCAGGCAGAAGTAAAGGTCCCTAGTCCGGTAGTCTCCGACAACGAGACAGATTTTGATGAAGAGCAGTACCCTCCTGCAGATGACAGATACAAGCAACTGGAGGACAGGTTGAAGGCTATGGAGGTTCAACAGGTACCTGGGCTGGATTTCGGAGATCTGGGTTTGTCGACTGGTGTGATTATCCCCCATAAGTTCAAAGCACCATCCTTCTCCAAATATGACGGGGCGTCTTTTCCCAAGCTGCATTTAAGGTCCTATGTTCGGAAAATTCAGCCGTACTCTGCGGATAAGAATCTATGGATCCACTTCTTCCAGGAGAGTCTTTCAGGGACTCATCTCGAATGGTTCTATCAGCTGGATGGGACCAAAGTTCGTAACTGGGAGGAGTTGGCTACTGCTTTCTATAAGCAGTATCAATATAATGCCGACCTTGCCCCCACACGTACCCAACTCCAGGGTATGGCGTTAGGTGCAAGCGAAGGTTTTAAGGAGTACGCTCAGAAGTGGAGAGACCTGGCTGGTAGGGTGCAGCCACCATTGACTGATCGGGAGTTGGTAGACATGTTCTTGGGGACCCTATCTGGGCCATTTTTCAACCATCTCATTGGGAATTCTTCTGCTGGGTTCACTGATTTGATTCTGACTGGAGAGAGAATTGAAGCTGGGTTGAAGTCTGGGAAGATTGCAAAGGGTGCATCATCTAGTTCGGAAAAGAAACCATTCAAGAAGGAGTCTAGTGCCGTGTATGGTTCTAGGAAATCAGAGAGACCTGAGCACCGCCAATCTGTCAGTGCGGTGATGATTGCTAAGCCTGCTGCCGCTCCTCGGCCAAACAATCCTCAAAGGGCTGAAAGACCCCGGCAAGAGTTTACCCGGTTAAGCATGACCCTATCACAGATCCTGCCACAGTTGCTATCCACTAACTTAGTGACTGTCAGGGAGGCCCCGAAGTTCCCCAATACTACATCTCCCAAGTACAATCCGAATGCTCGTTGTGCTTACCATTCAGATAGCCCGGGGCACTCTACTGATGACTGTTGGGCATTAAAAAACAAGCTGCAGGACCTTATTGACGCCAAGGAGGTACAGTTTGAGGCATCTGACAAGCCTAATGTGGTGACAGCTCCCCTGCCTGCTCATGGAGTAAATGCTATTGGGGACGAAGACGAAGTGGACGATGCTGAGTTTGATAGCTGGATCTACCCGGCAACTGACGAAGGACTTAACAATTGGAGCGCAAAGGACAATCTCCCTGTTTCTTTTGTTACTAAGTAATAAATTTCTTTGTTTTGTTATTTTGTAATAAACAATGATAAACTCTATGGCCCGGTGTCTTACCCGAGGCACCGTGGTTCTATTTGTGAGGGCATACAAACTGTCATTTTATACATCATGAATGGGAATCTTGGACGTTTTTCGCATTGCAAATATTGTGTTCCTTTTCTATCTTCCTTTCCTTTACATAATTTTCAAAACAGCTGTATTTACACACACACTCACTCATACAGGTTCCAATCCACTCTGGATCTCACTGGTAACAACTCTGCTACTGCCGGTTATGACTTCGAAAATCCGATCAACTTAGCCGAAGACGAAGGTGAAGATGATTGCGAAGTGCCTGGCGAGCTTGCAAGACTGTTGCTTCAGGAAGAGAGGGCAATTCAACCCCATGAAGAGCCAGTGGAAACAATAAACTTGGGTACTGAGGCAGACAGGAAAGAGGTAAAGATTGGTGCCAACCTAGAGCTCAGCGTGAAGCAACGGTTAACCAAGATGTTACATGGCTATATGGAGATCTTTGCCTGGTCCTACGAAGACATGCCCGGGTTGGATACCGACATTGTGGTCCATCACTTGCCGACTAAGGAAGACTGCCCTCCAGTTAAGCAAAAAGTCCGTCGGATGCGTCCAGAGATGTCTGAGAAGATTAAAGCCGAGGTTATGAAACAGTTTGATGCCGGGTTCCTTGCAGTGACTTCTTACCCTCAGTGGGTTGCTAATGTGGTGCTGGTACCGAAGAAGGACGGTAAGGTCAGAATGTGTGTCGACTACAGGGATCTGAACAGGGCCAGCCCCAAGGATGACTTCCCCTTACCTCACATTGATGTCCTTGTTGATAATACGGCTCAGCACAAAGTGTTTTCTTTCATGGATGGCTTTTCAGGCTACAATCAGATCAAGATGGCACCTGAAGACATGGAAAAGACTACATTTGTTACTCAGTGGGGCACCTTCTGTTACAAGGTCATGCCTTTTGGATTAAAGAACGCTGGGGCAACCTACCAACGTGCCATGGTTGCCTTATTTCATGACATGATCCATCACGAGATAGAGGTGTATGTGGACGACATGATCGCAAGGTCCCAGACTGAGGAAGAGCATCTAGATCATCTGCAGAAGTTGTTTGACCGGTTGAAACTGTACAAGCTGAGATTGAACCCGAACAAGTGCACCTTCGGGGTAAGATCTGGGAAGTTGCTAGGCTTCGTGGTCAGTGATAAAGGTATTCAAGTGGACCCTGCTAAGGTCAAAGCTATTCAAGAGATGCCAGTTCCCAAGACAGAGAAGGAGGTCAGAGGCTTTTTAGGACGCCTGAATTACATTGCTCGATTTATCTCTCATCTGACTGCTACCTGTGAGCCAATCTTCAAGCTGCTGAAGAAAGATCAGGTAGTACGTTGGAACGATGAATGTCAAGCTGCCTTCGACAGAATCAAAGAGTATCTCCAAGAACCACCTATCCTTATGCCACCGGTTGAAGGGAGACCTCTGATACTATACCTGACAGTGCTTGACAACTCAATGGGGTGTGTGCTGGGGCAGCATGACGAGTCTGGCCGAAAAGAGCATGCCATTTATTACCTTAGCAAAAAGTTTACCGACTGTGAGACCCGATACTCACTGCTTGAGAAAACTTGCTGCGCTTTGGTATGGGCTGCTCGCCGGCTGAGACAGTATATGCTGACTCACACTACTTTGTTGATCTCAAAAATGGATCCGATAAAGTATATATTCGAAAAGCCTGCCCTGTCTGGGAGAATTGCAAGATGGCAAATGATCTTGACGGAATACGACATTCAATATACAACCCAGAAAGCCATCAAGGGGAGTGTATTGGCAGACCACTTAGCACATCAAGCTGTAGATGACTACCAATCAATGAACTTCGAGTTTCCGGATGAAAGCATCATGATAGTGACAGATTGTGAAGTACCTGGACCGGATGAAGGACCTGTACCAGGATCCCGATGGTCTATGCACTTTGACGGAGCCTCCAATGCTTTGGGAAACGGTATCGGCGCCATAATCATATCTCCACAAGGTACTCATACTCCACTCACTGCCCGGCTGTGTTTCAACTGTACCAACAACATGGCGGAGTATGAGGCATGCATCATGGGTCTTCAAGCTGCGATCGACCTAAGGATCAAATTTCTAAAAGCCACGGAAAGGTCGTCGTCAGCATAGTTCTTTCCTATCCCCAGCGAAGTCCATTAACACTTCCAACAACAAGGATATCCCCAGCAAATTATTATCAACACTCAGCAAGGCATCCCTCTTCCCACAGAGTATTGCTTCCCAGCATGGTCGCTAGAGTATCTTTTCTCCCTGCAGAATCCTTCATTTGCCAAGTTTATTCCGCAACGGAGTCATCTTCTCCTACCGGTATTCTTGCAACCATCATCCCCAGCGGAAGTAAAAGCTTATTCTTCAACATCAGCCCAGGATATTAACTTCCCGGCACCCGTCAAGGATTTACTTTCCTAGACGAAAAACACATTCATAAAACATCACATACATTATTATAGCATACATAACGCATCATATAAATCTCATTTATGTTGAGAACATCATTGCTTGATCCATAGCATGCATTGCATATGACTGACCTTACCTTTCAGGAAAGACGCAGTTAAAATGCTCAAACATATTTCAAAGCCTTCTCTAGTCCAGCTAAATCGACTCCCAACATATTTTTCTGATAAAGACTCAGCAGAAGTTATGATTCCCCTCTCCGACGATGAGTGTGAGGTGATAGTCTCTTATGGTCCCCTCTCCGGCAAGTGCGTGAGGTGGTAATTCCTTCTTCAGATGTTTCCCTCTCCGACGATGAGTGTGAGGTGATAGTCTCTTATGGTCCCCTCTCCAACGGTGTGTGAGGTGGTAATTCCTTTTTCAGATGTTTCCCTCTCCGACGATGAGTGTGAGGTGATAGTCTCCTATGGTCCCCTCTCCGACGGCGTGTGAGGTGGTAATTCCTTTTTCAAGATGTTTCCCTCTCCGACGATGAGTGTGAGGTGATAGTCTCCTATGGTCCCCTCTCCGACGGCGTGTGAGGTGGTAATTCCTTTTTCAAGATGTTTCCCTCTCCGACGATGAGTGTGAGGTGATAGTCTCCTATGGTCCCCTCTCCGACGGCGTGTGAGGTGGTAATTCCTTTTTCAAGATGTTTCCCTCTCCGACGATGAGTGTGAGGTGATAATCTCTTATGGTCCCCTCTCCGACGGTGAGTGAGGTGACAAGTCCTTTTCTTCAGATGATTCCCTCTCCAACGGCGAGTGAGGTGATTTCCCTTCAGATTATAATGGTCTATTGGTTCTCTTCCTGATACTGCAAAGATGGTAATTCCCACCAAGATTTTTCTCAACGAGCGTTGTTGAAGTTAAAATCATCCAAGGTTCTCTCACCATTCTTGTTGAGGTAGTAACCATCCCTGGTTCATTCATCATCTTGTGAAGCTCCAGACTCAGCTCCTGTAACCAGTCAGGACACATCCGTATCAAGCATCTGAAAATCAACTCCTGCAACGTGCCAGGTACTCATTTTTCTTTTGCAGGTATGCAGGTTCTCGCTAAGGAATCTCTTACGCGATCAACATCCAGATGGCATCTATAAGCCCATCACCCTATCCAGCAATCTCCCAATGGCATCTATAAGCCCATTCCCCATCACTGCTACCATGTGAGCGCAAATTTCTGGGCACTCTAGTGTTCAATCATCTTCTACCCTCGGATTACGAAAGGCACGTCAGCCAATCTGCATCCTCAGGTCTAAGAAGATTGAACAGGGGCAACTGTTGTACCCCAAAATTTGCCCTCCCATATTCTTCAAGAAATTGCCAAGCCAAGCTTCAAAATTCCCCAAGGGTTGCACAGTCAACAGTCTCTCATACAGTCAAAACTAGGGTTTGTGTTCTGATCAAAGAAAGGAAGTTCTCAAAGGCCCAATCAAGTCTCACATGCCTACAAATATGGTCAAGTATCCTCATATCAAGTTTCAAGGCATTCAGCTCAAAATTGCACAGTCAAAACCCTAAATTGCACTACAGTCAACTGTAGGGGCAAAATGGTCATTTGACAGTCAAAAGTTCAAATTTTTGGTCAACATATCATTTTGAAGCCACAAACATCATTTTATCAATGCTTGATCATGATTCTCAAAATTTGGCTCAGAAAATCATCAAGATGCAAAAGTTACTATATTTGGACAGTTGAAAAAGTCAACTGAAATTGACCAGGGCATAACTTTCACATGGATTATCAGAAAAATTCCATCCAAAGCTCATTTTGAAGAGAAAGACATTTCCTACAACTCATCTTCATACTTCAAGTCCAATAAATGCTCTCACAAAAAGTTATCAATTTCAACATTATAGGTCATTTTCAAAAGTCAACAAAAAGGGACTTTAAGTCAAAGGCCATAACTTGAGATTGGTAAATCAAAATGACATGGGACCAAAGGCATTGGTTAGAGGACTCAAAGACCTTTCCAAAATGTCCAAGAACATGTGAAAATCTTAAAAATTGAGCAAGTTATGCCTTGTGGAAGCTGGGAAATTTTTGGATATTTTGAAAAGTCAACTTTGATCCAAATGACCTAAAATTGCTAATGGGCCCATTTTTCTTCCAAGATTCATCATTCCAAGCATGTGCACGATCACTTGGCCCAAAGGGAAGTATTTTCTCATTTTTTATTTATTTATTTGAATTATTATTTATTTTAATTCATTTAAATTATTTAAATACATGAAAAATATCTAACTTGCCTTAACCAATCTTTTTATGCATGTTTGATACTCAATATTTCGTGTAAATGCAAATGGGGAAAGATTTGGAGCTGATTGGCATGATTGAGAGCAAAATACACATGAAAAGATATGGAAAGGATTCTTAAGAAATCAAATATTGAAAACAATAAAAGCAATGGATTTTGATCAATCTTTTTAACCTAATTCATTCACTACATAACCAGGAACATAAACCTAATTGCATTAGACACTCTAAGCTGCGCAGAAAGAGACATATCAAACTTGGAATTTTCATCAAAAAGTTCAAAACTGAAAACCACTCAAAAGGTTGATTCAAAGCGCAAAACCTATTCCAAAAGCTTCCTTGGCAATTCCTGAACGCATTCCAATCACAAACAACAACCAAAGCTCCAAGAATCGGTAATATGAGGGCAGACTGTATCGAATAAAAGTCACAATCGTGCATACCAATTCATGCATTTTTTATAAGTTTTGATATGTGTTTTGCATTCCTGATGAAGTTTACAAGCTAACCATCATGTTTAATTGCATTATTACGCTGTGTATAAGATTCCACCATGCGCGATTTCTAGGGTTACAGGTTTGCAAATTTGGGGCTTTTAGAACGAGGTAAAATTAAGACTCAAGGCCACTACCATTGCACTCAGCAGATTGGGACGATCATGAACATATATTCGCGCCTAATTTATGTTGAGAGATGAGCTATTCGCTATTTTCCAATAGCCCATCTAATGAAACGCTATGAAAACTGTTGCCTTTGAGTTTGTTTTACAGGGATGGCGAAGAAGAAGACCTCGTGGCCAACAACCATTGGCTCTTTTTGAATTGCGCGCGTTTTTCAGATAACTAACCAACTTTCTTTTATATTGATTAATAGCTATTATATATTAAACGCGATTCACATGGCGTAGTGGCACAGGTGTTGAGCTTGCAACGTCCAAGACCTGGGTTCGAACCCCAGGTCTGTATAATTTCACTATTATTTTTCCATTGCAATTCCTATGCAGGCATAACCTTAAAGCGCATCATGTTGCCTCAACATCCAAAGAGCCACGCGTCTAGCTGCTTCAAATCAAGGGCAGGGATTCAAAGAACACATTATGCCTTAGTCAACGCACCATATGGAACCTGGGAAAGTCAGCGAATTTCCAGCTTATTGGGCCTAAATTATTGGATCCATACCTCCTTGTTGGGACAGAAAACCCCCCTGGTTTGCTTCTCCATACATTTTTTTTATTTTATTTTCAATAATGATTTTATTTTCTTTATTTGTTAAATTAATTAATTATTTCTTTACAAAATATAAAAATATACAAAAAATCAGAAAAAGACAAAATGTAATAAATATTTTTATTTTAATTATTTTCATAAATAAATTGTATAATTGAATTTAGTATAATTAGGGTTTTTTGCAATTTTAATTCTTTTCATAATAAAATATAAAAAATATAGAATTTAGGTTTAATTGTTAATTTTATTCCTTTTTAATTTTCCCTTTTTACAATAATATTGCTTATTTTATTTATTTTATAATTGAATTGTACATAAAAATTAGGGTTTCATTTAGTTAAAAATTTAAATATTTTCTTAATAAAAAAATAATAATAATTAGAATTAGGGTTTGACATTTTATTTTTAATTTGAATTAATTCTCTTTTTCTATTAAATCTAAAAAAACATTTTCTTTTAAATTTTAATTTCAATCCTTCATTAACATTAATTTTTGCAAAAGGGTCCAACGCCCATATTTTTAATTGTTTAATTTGCGTATTTATTTTATTGCTTAATTCATTATGTATCTCTCCCAAAGCCGTGTAAACAATTGCTCGCACTTTTATTTCTTTCGCTTTATTTACTTTCCGTCAAATCGGGTCCGGTTTAATTTTGGCGATGTGGACCCGCGCCATTTGTAATAGTTGTAGATTTATTTTCCCGCAACTTTTAACTGTTAAATAAGCATGAAAGAATGAATGGCCCTAATTAAAATCAAGCGTAGATCACAATGAACATGACAAGACAAATATCAATGAAACTGACACACAAATTCGCACACACCACCCCTAGGGTACGCCTCACTGTTGCCTTTCGAAAGGTGGTCGTCGAGTAGAGGACGTCTTAGTAAGTCCTCATGATCCGAGAACCTGGCATGAGGGTAGCTTCTAAGGTGTCTTCCCATTGCTCCGGTGATCACCCTGTCCCGAACCTCGAATTGACCCGAACACCTCCAACGGTGGTGCTACCTACCTCTCAATGGTGGGATGGCACTACTTTTAAGGACATCTACACAGACGAATTCCTTAGGGTAGGTAGGTTCTCAAGGATACTTGCTCTCTTCAAAACAAACTGAAATCTTTTCACACCAACACTTTTCAAAAGCTTTCAAAGCAAATTTTTCAAACACTCTGACGTACGAGTCGAACTGAAATTTTCAAAGAAACCTTTTTTAAACCCACAGTTGAAAAGCAAACAAACCATTTTTTGAAAACACAAATGAGCAAGTATCTAAGAGCCCATGGATAACCATGGATAGAAAGGGTGCTAACACCTTCCCTTTCTATAACCTACCTCCCGAACCGAGAGCAATCTCTTTAAGGAATTTTTCTGTGCTTTTGTCCTTTCCATTTGGAGAAAATAAAAGACGGTGGCGACTCTTGCTTCCGCGACATTTCGCGAACCAGCGTTAAACAGTCAGTTCCAGATCCACCGATCACATTTGGCAATGAAGTTCCATTTTAATCGAGTATGGTGTGCGAGTTCATTTTGAATGCAAATTTGGTTTGGACAAGAGTTGAAGATTAAGACTGTCATTTAGATGACCATGGCTTTGGGTTTGAGTTAACCAAGTTAGAATTAAATTCTTAAACATTTATTTTGTTTAGAAATTTGATTGGAGTACGAGGCGCTTTGGTTTATTTGATCATTTTGTGATTGCTTGAAGTTCCAGTTACCAAACCAAGATATTTTATTCAAAGCATTCAATTGAGAATTGCAAAGTTTAAATAAATTCAGGATTGGTACGACAAATTTCATCATTTACAAATTTATTCAAGGTCTTGCATTCATTACATCACAAATGAAATAAAATTACACATTTTTTGCTTTGTTTACAAAGAATTACAATGTTTGCTTTGACTACAAAGAGAGAAAATTTATTTTGTTTCTTCAAGTCTCTATTGCTTCATCTTCAAGCAATCCTGGCTTGCCATCCACGCCTCATGTTCATGAAACAAAGAAGAGAAAGTTAGAAATTTAAGCAAAGTGATGTGTAAAGAAAAGAAAAAAAGAATTTCATCACTAGGGTTTGTATATAGGAATCAAAATTTAAGTTGTTTTGTTTTATCATAGTCTCTCTTCTCCCATTCTTGCAAATCACAGGGTTGGACCTTGGTTCACAAGAAGGAAAAGCAAATATGCAAGCCCAAAGCTGTCAAAACAAAATATGCAAGCCCAAGATTGATAAACCTGTAACAAATATAGCAGCAGGCTGAGAGCTATGCAAACAAACAAAACAAAGGCAGGCTACTATAAATAAAGCAAGCAAGTTCAAGGCTTCCCAAACAACAGCAATATAGCAAACAGAGGCGGGCTGCAAAGCAACAACAACACAACAACAACAACAATATGCAAACAAACAAGAACATAGCAAGCAAGGAAGCATAGGCTGACAAGATGATAGGAGAAAGAAGCAATGAGTAAAACAAAATGGAACAAGGCAAAACAACAAGTTAACTTGCTCATCAAACCAAACACATCATCATGTTCCTTAAATTATACAAACCCTTCAGAATTTTTCATAGAAAGAAAAGCATAGTAGCCTTATATTTTCATTGAAAGATAAAGAGAAAAAGGAATAGGATTGAAAAGATGTCACCTAGCAATAACAATCCCCAAACCAGCATAAGCCTGCCCACAACCTGCTGCATTTTCTGTCCAAACAGTCCAAGTACAAGAGTCCACAGGCTGCTACACATCAGTCTAAAAGCTGTCCAAAGACCAAACAGAACATGCCAAAAAAAAAACTATGTCCATCCTGCACATAATAACCTGTCCAAGGCAGGCCAAAAACTTGTACCAAAATAGGCAATCCCTAAACTGTTGTTTCACTACATCATAAACAGTCTAGGAGTTGCACCAAAATGGCAAAAACCTCAACCTACATCAAGAAAGGATCAAAATAGTATATGATAATAGTTCAAAATTATCATTATTTTCCATCCAATTCCCACTGGGTTAGCTTCTATAATACAAAAACAACCAAGAAGCAAAAAAGGGACGGATAGATACAAAAAAACACAGCCCAATGCCAAACTTCAACCTGAATCTCATATAACACAACCAACAAGCTAACTGTTAGAGAACAAAAAAAAACACACCAGATACAAACCACAGCCCAAAGCCAAACTTCAACCTTAATCTTATACAACACAACCAACAAGCAAGCTGTTAGAGAACAAGAAAAACACACCAGAAAGACAAAACCAGAGCAAGGATATACAAACCAACAAAGAGCCAAACCAGCAGAGAAAAAACCAAACTAAGAACCAAAAACCAGCAAGGAGAGGAGATATTTGTTGGCCAGCATAAGCAGATAACAAAAACCAGAAAAACAAAACCAAGCATCATACCTATTGGAGAAACTCTCATCTCTGACAGTAACCTTTTTTTCCCTCTGACCCAAGACCAAACTGTGTCTTTGAGTCTGTAAGCGGTGGGCGATGTAGATTGTTTGCTCTGATTTAGGTTTAGATGAGAAGGTTGAGTCTACTAGTAGATGGAGGAAGTGAATCACGAATGAAGTTTGAAGCGGAATCCAGAGAAATATTCATGGTTAAGAGAAGAAGAACAAGGTGTTAGAACATAGTTTGATTCTACAACCCTTAATTAGAGTTTTGATGATAACAAAATACAAGAATAAATAAATTGTAAGATTTATATATAAGACATATATGCTACTTAAAATTATGGCTCGTGTTTACAGAAGTTCTGATGGAATCAGCATCAGAAGATCATGTCAGCATCAGAAGATCAATAACATGTGCTACACGCTGAAGCTACCAGATCATACGCTGAAGCTTGATGAACAGAATCTGCGCATAAAACACTCTGACTCTGATCAAGATCCTTACCAAGTCATCAGCACTCAGAAGCGTCAGCATCAGTTAAAGCAAAAGAACACTATGATTACCATAAGCAGAGAACACTCTGAAGCGTTACTAAGCATTCAAGACAGATTAATTACCAACGGCTTTATTCAAGACAAGATCTTCTCAAAAAGGAAAGAACGTTATTATCATTGAAAGTGATTTATGGACAACAACGTATCTTTACCCTGGCTATTTAAACAAGTTTGTGTGAGAAAAGAAAAAGCTAATCTTCACGCACGCACTCATACATTTTGCTAAGCCTTCAAACCACGCCTACGCAAAAGCATTAGCAATTCAGTTTTTATTCCAAGCTTAAATTTGTGTATTATCACAGTTGTGATATATAGTTTTGTTAGAAAACATTAACACACATCATTGTTCAATTATCTATAAAGAAATTCCCTTGAGATAAACCGGTTTGTGGTTATACTCAAGAAGGCTTTAACAGTTGTTAAAGTAGTTGTTGTATTCCTTTGAATATAGTGGATTAAGACCTCGTTGGAGAGAGGAGAAATCACCTTGACGGGTGGACTGGAGTAGTTTGAGATCAAACGAACCAGGATAAAAATACAGTGTTGTTTAAGCTTTTGATTTAAGTTTTACAATTCAACCCCCCTTCTTGTGTTTTTCACATCTTCAATTGGTATCAGAGCGCCTGGTTCTGAGCTTATAACACTTAACCGTGTCAGTACAAGATCCTGCGTCAGAAAAACACAATGGCAGGACCACATCAAAACATCAGCAATGACAACAATGAAGAAAGAGACAGATTCAGTGGCAAACCTCCAGTCTTTGATGGAGAGAACTTTGACTACTAGAAAGACAGAATTAAAAGTTTCTTTCTGGCCCATGATGCTGATCTGTGGGACATGGTGACTGATGGATACATGCATCCAATGGATGAAAGTGGTCAGAAAATTGACAGGAAAGCAATGTCTGATCAGCAAAAGCGTGATTTCAGAAATCATCACAAGGCCAAAACAATTCTTCTCAGCGCCATCTCTTATTCAGAATATGAGAAGATATCAAACAGAGACACTACAAAGAATATGTTTGACTCTCTGAGAATGACGCATGAAGGCAACATTCAAGTCAAAGAAACCAAAGCTCTTGCGCTCATTCAGAAGTATGAGGCATTCAAGATGGAAGAGAGTGAATCAATAGAGACTATGTTTTCAAGATTTCAAATTCTTGTTGCTGGTCTAAAAGTTCTTGACAAAGGGTATTCCACTGCTGATCATGTTAAGAAGATCATCAGAAGCTTGCCAAAACAGTGGAGACAAATGGTCACAGCGCTTAAGCTAGCCAAGGATCTCAACAAAATCTCTCTGGAGGAACTTTTCAGCTCCCTCAGAAGTCACGAGATAGAGCTAGAAGTAGATGAACCTCAAAAGCAAGGTAAGCCATTAGCTTTAAAATCTAACATAAAATCTGACTCCAAAGTTTTGCAGGCTGTAGAAGAAACCTCTGATGGGTCTTCATCAGAAGAAGATGAACTATCTCTCCTCTCCAGAAGAGTGAACTAATTATGGAAGCAGAGGCAAAGGAAGTTCAGGAATCCCAAATGATCAGAAAATCGGAATGAATCTTTCTCCAGATACAGAAGGTCAGAATCCTCCTCTGGACACAAAAGATCTGAAGGTTCTTCAGGAAAAAGAAAGCCAAACAACAAAGACATCACCTGCTATGAATGTAACGAGCAAGGGCACTACAAAAGTGATTTCCCAAAGCTTCAGAAGGAAAAGCCCAAAAAGAAGTTTGGCAAGGAAAAGAAGAAAAGTCTCATGGCTACATGGGATGATTCTGACACATCTGAAGCTGACTCAGAATCAGATGATGAAAGAGCAAACATAGCTCTCATGGCAAACATAACAGAAGACAGTGAAGCTTCTGAGTCAGACTCTGAATCAGATACAAAAGAGTTATTCCTTGACTTTGCTATAAACTTTACTAAGGCTGAACTAGCTGAAAGCCTTAATGAAAATTTGGAAAGATATCAGCAGATCAGAGTCAAATTCAGAAACCTGAAAAGGAATCTTGCTTTTGACTCTGATAAGACTGAGAGTCTCAAATTGGAGAATTCTGAGTTAAAAGATAAAATTTCAAAATTAGAAAATCTATTGCAAAACTCTCAGAAGGAAACAATCCCTGAAACTCCCAGCAGTGTTGATGAGATTATCAAGGAGTATGATCACAGCTTTCAGAAGTTTCTAGCTAAAAACATAGATAGAAGCAAAATGGCTTCAATGATCTATGGAGTTAGCAGAAATGGCAGAAAAGGGACAGGATATCAAGGTAAGGTACCTACACCAAAGAATGCCATGGATTTAGTTATAAAACGCACTTCACTTGATTCACACTTTGTATATGGGCACACACATGACATAAAATATACTAGTAGTGATTACTCTGTTAAACCAAAATTCAATCAGAGTTTTGGTAAAACTAACAAATCAGGACCCAAGAAAATATGGGTACCTAAGGATAAAATAATACATGTGGCATATATCTTTAGCAGCAAAGCAGAAACACCAATTATGGTACCTGGACTCTGGCTGCTCACGACACATGACAGGAAGAAGGCATATGTTCCAAAGCCTGGAACTTAAGCCTGGAGGCCACATAGGTTTTGGAGGAAATCAGAGAGGAAAAATCATTGGCTCTGGAACTGTAGGTAATGGAAATCTTCCCTCTATAAGTAATGTTTTATTAGTAGATGGATTAATGCATAACCTGTTATCCATAAGTCAATTAAGTGATAACGGTTATGATATAATCTTTAATCAAAATTCATGCAAAGCTGTTAGTCAGAAAGATGGGACTATCCTATTTAATGGAAAGAGGAGAAACAACATTTATAAAATAAAACTTTCTGAACTAAAAAGTCAGAATGTAAAGTGTCTTCTGTCTGTTAACAACGAGCAATGGATCTGTCACAGAAGATTGGGACATGTTAGTATGAGAAGAATATCTCAGATTAACAAACTCAATCTGGTCAGAGGACTTCCTAACCTGAAGTTTAATTCAGATGCTCTGTGTGAAGCATGTCAGAAAGGCAAGTTTGCAAAACCAGCTTTCAAATCCAAAAACGTTGTTTCCACCTCTAAGCCATTAGAACTTCTGCATATTGACTTATTTGGACCAGTTAAAACTGCTTCAGTCAGTGGCAAGAAGTATGGGTTAGTAATTGTAGATGATTATAGCAGATGGACACGGGTAAAGTTCTTAAGACACAAGGACGAGTCATACTCTGTGTTTGTCACCTTCTGCAACCAAGTTCAGAATGAAAAGGATCTTAGAATCGTCAAAGTCAGAAGTGATCATGGTGGAGAGTTTGAAAACAAAGATTTTGAGTCATTCTTTAATGACAAAGGCATTTTGCATGATTTCTCTTGTCCTAGAACTCCCCAGCAAAATGGAGTTGTAGAACGAAAGAACAGAACATTGCAAGAAATGGACAGAACCATGATCAACGAGACTAACGTTGCTAAGATCTTCTGGGCAGAGGCAATAAACACATCATGTTACATTCAGAATAGAATCTCCATAAGACCTATTCTAGAAAAGACTCTATATGAATTGTGGAAGAATAGAAAGCCCAACATTTCCTATTTTCATCCATTTGGATGTACTTGTTTTATTTTGAATACAAAAAATTATTTGAATAAGTTTGACTCTAAAGCACAAAAGTGTATTATGTTAGGATACTCTGAACGCTCAAGAAGGTACAGAGTAATACAATACAGAAACACAGATTATGGAAGAATCAATCAGTGTTCGCTTTGATGATAAGCTTGACTCTCAAAAGTCAAAGCAGAATGAAATATTTGCAGGTATGGAAGTTGAATTCACAGGTACTGAAGACAAGTCATCAGAAACTCTTTACAGAGACACTTCCTCAACATCAGAAAGAGTAACTGCAAGCAATCCAGCACCTTCTGTTGATCAACTCCAGAAAAGACCATCCAGAAGCAGCATGGATCACCCAGAAGAAACAATCTTAGGAATAAAGGAAGATCCAATCAGAACAAGAGCTAGCTTCAGAAACTCTGAAGAATCCCTCATGGGACTGGTTTCTCTAATTGAACCAACATCAATTGATGAAGCACTTCTGGACAATGACTGGATTCTAGCAATGCAAGAGGAGCTAAATCAATTCACAAGAAATGACGTATGGGATCTAGTTCCCAAACCAAAAGGATTCAACGTCATTGGAACAAAATGGGTGTTCAGAAACAAACTGAATGAACAAGGTGAAGTCATCAGAAACAAAGAACGATTGGTAGCACAAGGTTATAGTCAGCAAGAGGGGATAGACTATACAGAAACCTTTGCTCCAGTCGCCAGGTTAGAATCTATCATACTCTTAATCTCATTTGCTGTTAATAAAGGCATCACTCTGTATCAGATGGATGTTAAGAGTGCATTCTTAAATGGCTATATAGAAGAAGAGGTATATGTGCACCAACCCCCTGGTTTTTAAAGTTCCAAAATCCAGAATATGTTTTCAAACTAAAGAAGTCACTCTATGGTATGAAACAAGCTCCCAAAGCTTGGTATGAAAGACTAAGTAACTTCCTGTTAGAAAAGGAATTCACCAGAGGGAAAGTGGACACAACCTTATTCTGTAAGACAATTAAGAATGACATTTTAGTATGTCAGATTTATGTTGATGACATCATATTTGGATCTACTAAACCTTCTCTGGGAAGAAAGTTTGCTAAGTGTATGTAGACATAATTTGAGACGAGCCTAATGGGGAACTAAAATTCTTTCTGGGCATCCAGATTAATCAAACCCCAGAAGGAACTTACATTCATCAGAGCAAATATGTCAGAGAACTTCTGAAGAAATTTGATCTCTCAAAATGTAAGCCATCAAAGATTCCAATGTATCCCACGTGCATTCTGGAAAGAGAAGAGGTAAGTAAAAAGGTAGAACAGAAGGTCTACAGAGGTATGGTCGGTTCTCTTCTATATCTGACGGCTTCAAGGTCTGACATTTTATTCAGTGTATGCATTTGTGCTAGATTCCAATCAGATCCTAGAGAATCTCACTTAACAGCAGTTAAGAGAATTTTCAAGTATCTGAAAGGTACTACTAATCTGGGTTTGTTTTATAGAAAATTAAGTGATTACAGCTTAGTAGGATACTGTGATGCTGATTTTGTTGGTGTAAGCCCTAGAGGCCAATACTTTTGGTACTTGTATCGAATTATTTATTAATAATAAAAGGCATTTCTTTATTATGTTTGCTTTCCAAAATAATAAAGTCCCTAGAATGGTTTATTTGTTTAATGAAATTTTAAGTGTGACTTAATCATGAGATCCCATTAAACATAAGACACTATTCTTAAAGTATCCGTAGTCAAGATTTAATGTGAAGTGGGATAACATTAAAGCATTAAGATTATTATGAAGATAGATTGATGATCACATCTCATGGATCATAGATAAGGAGTTATCAAGTCTTGACATATGTATGAATATTAGGAGTAATATTTATACTGGATTGACCCGCTATGAGAATACTACATAGAATGTTATGCAAAGTGTCATAAGTTATTCTCATGATGATAATGGTGTATACCACCCTTCGACCTGAAACCACTATGGACCCTAGATGTAGAGTCAAGTACTTTATTGCTGATCAAACGTCATCCGTAACTGGATGACTATAAAGACGATTGATGGGTACTTCACAAAGCATGCTAAGGGACATGAGTGACCTAGATGGAATTTGCTCATCCTGCATAACAGGATAAATGTCTAAGGGCCCAATATTGAACTGGACAAGGGTGACACAGTGTATGCCTTGTGTTCAATATAGACATGAGGGCAAAAGGGTAATTGTACAACACAAATATTATCACGGAAAAGGTTTGGTCAGATCACATGACATTTTCGTGACTTGGGTAACAGTGATGTGTTGCTAGATACCGCTCACTGTTTATTATATTAAATGTGTGATTTAACATAATTGCCAATGTCGCGAAAACCTACAGGGTCACACACATAAGGACTGGTTGATGAGAGATAGAATAAATAAGGAACACCGTAAGGTACGGTGCACTTAAGTGTAATACGGAAAGTGGTAAGGTACCACGTGGATAAGTGATATATGGTACATCATAAGGTATGATGTCCATAAGCTTAATTGGGCTTTTAGCTTATAGCCTTAATTGGGCTTTTAGCTTGTAGCCCACACCAGTGATTCTATAAATAGATCCCTTGTGATGAAGCAATTTCACTTGATGCAATTTCGTTTTTGATTCTCTCTCTCACTCAAGGTTTCCGTTCGTGATCAGCTAGCACTGTGACCGAAAGTGATCTGTTCGTGTGGACTGAGTAGAGGCGTTGTTCTTCATCAACGCTCGTGATCACAACATCAAAGGTCTGAATCACCACAAGAGGTAAATATTTCTATCACTGACCATGTTCATTCGTAAGGATCGCTAAAGGAAAATTTTAAATTCCGCTGCGCTTTTGATCGCAATTTTCCTTCAGATTTTGCTGGAGACAGAGTAGAGCGTAAAAGCACTTCTGGAAGCTGCCAGTTTCTGGGAGAAAATTTGATCTCTTGGTCCAGCAAAAGACAATCCACAATTGCTCTATCAACAGCAGAAGCTGAATACATAGCAGCAGCTGGATGCAACACACAAATGCTCTGGATGAAAAGTCAACTTGAGGACTTCCAGATATTTGAGAGTAACATTCATATCCTCTGTGACAATACTTCTACTATTTGTCTTAGTAAGAATCCTATTTTGCATTCTAGGGCTAAGCATATAGAAATAAAACATCATTTTATTAGGGACTATATTCAGAAAGGGATTTTAAATTTTAAATTTATTAACACAGACCATCAATAGGCTGATATTTTTACAAAACCACTTTCTGAAGATAGGTTCAACTTCATTCTGAAACATCTCAGCATGAAGCTCTGCCCAGAATAAAATTGTTTTAATTCTATATATTAACCCTCAGAACTTTGTTTATTTTTCTGTGAACTACTGATCAATCTTTCTTCATATCTTTAGAAGTGCAGATTGTATCAGAATCTATCCATGAAGATCTGAGCGCTTCATTTCAAGGATAGAAATGTGCTGTTCACTCAAGCAAACAAGTGTCATCCAGTCATCAACTATTTTCTGAGGCTGAACACGCGTTCACGTTTCTGAAAAGGCAAAAGCGCTGATTGGATGCATTGAGACACATGTCATGGGTAACCGTTCCAAATATATTTCGGAATCCCCTAAAATCAGCTATCATTAAATGCTAATAATCATTATTAATTTCTCTCTCTTGACGTTTATGTTTTCAAAACTGTTTAGAAATCTATTTAAACACACTTCACACCATTTACACTCTTTTACCTTCACTTTCATTTTCTCTCAAACTTACTGATTTCAGTTTGCATATTTTCTCAAAACCCTTTCATCTTTTTCACAAAAACCATCGTGTGAACATGGCTTCTTCCAGCATTCCTACTTCAGGTTCCCAGAAAACTATTTCATCTGAACAATACGAAGAACCTTACAGAACGCTTCTAACTCCAATCAAAAATCTTGAAGTTCTGTCAGAATTAATTGTGTATTTCAATAGCCTTCAAGAGAATGGGTTTGATCTATCTGAAGAGGTTAAAGCTCAAGGCTGGGAAAAGTATTTTGACAGACTGGTGGGTCCAACATTTCCTATTCTGGTAAAGGAATTTTGGATCCACGCTTCTTCTTCCAATCATCAAGTCACGTCTTACATCATGGGGAAGAAGATTGTTATCACTGAATACCTCATTGCACGTTTAATAGGGTATAGTGGTGGTGGTGTTCGTTGAATTGACATGGCAGAAAGGTGTGCTGATGCTGCCCTAATTGCAAGGGAAATCTTCACTCTGGGGCTTCCCTCCAGCAAGATAAGGGATTTGAAAGACAAACACAAAATTTGGGCCAAGATCATTCTGGGGTGCTTCAACCACAGGAAGCCTACCAGCTCTCCTGATTACATTAATATTGATCAGCAGTTTCTGATCTATTTCATCTCTCAGAAGGTCAAGATAAATCTGGCTCATCTGCTGTTCAACCATCTCAGAACAAGTGTTAAGGAAACAAGAGAAGAAGAGCGAACAAAAAGGGATTGGATACCCTTAGGAAGAATGATATCAGATATTCTGACAGAGAATAAGCTGATTGATCATCTGACAGAGGCTCAGGAAATCAACTCTCTAGAAGCTACTGTTGGCAAACAGCTGAATGCCAAAAATCTGAAGAAAATGAAGTTGATAGAGAACATCAAGAAGGAGCCCAGCGTCACTCCTTTTGCTGCAATCTCCAGCAGAAGAGTCCCTCTGGATGACTTTCCTCTGTTCTCAGAGATTGACTCTAAACCAGATATAATTCTGAGATATCTGGATGCTTTCAAGGCTGATGGTACAGCACCAAACCTGAATATTCAAGATCTTCAGCAGAAGGCTCCAGAGGTTGTTCTGAAAAAGACAAAGAAAAGAAAATTTGTAGCAGAAGGATCATCTCAGCAGACTCCTAAGAAGAGAGGTAATCCTTCTTCTGTAACTGTTTTAGATTCAATTGCTGTATCAACATCTATCCCAATACCCACTCCATCTGAAAACCCAACACCTCAAAGTTTTGATGATTTTGACCTTGACTTTGATCCCTCTGAATCATTAACTCTAAGAAGATCTCGCTCCCAACCTCAAAATCCAAATATTGTTGAAACCCAACAAGAACTTGAAAAAGTTCTTTCTGATATAGACCAACACACTTCTGCTCCCACTCCAGAAAATCCAAATCCTGAAACCAACACAGAACCACAACCAGAAATTCCCATCTCACCACAACCAGAAATTCCACTCTCTCCAGAACCAGAAATCCCACTACCTTCATCTCCTCAACCAGAAATTAATCCACCTTCTCCTCAACCTGAACAATTTCCACAACCTGAGATTCAAACCTCTGAGGCTCAACCCTCTGAATCCCCTGAACCAGTACCTCTGGCCATTCAGTTGCCCTTTGGCACCATTGTGAATATTCCTCAACTTCCCTCTTCACCAGAATTAACTCCACCAAATTCCCCATCAAGTCCAATCATAATTCCTGACTCTCCCACTCCCTCACCATAAGACAATTCAGATGACCACAACAAGACTGTCATTGATTTAACAGTCCTTGAACGCCTTGCTGCAATAACCAACAAAACTGCTATCCCAAAACCAAAACATCCAGATGTTGGTTCCAACATATTGAACTTTGAAACAGAAGTACATAAGTGGATCACTTCTCTGAAACAAGTAAGTCTGGAACTGGTTGATCCTGCTGCATCAGACTACCTCTGGACAAAATTCAGAAGATGGGTATGCTCTGAAACCTTTAAGTTGCAAGAACAGAGCTATGGATAGGCTCAATAGAACTTCAGCAATCTGCTGAAAGAAATTGAAGGTCCAGTTCTGAGCAAGCTGCTTAAGGAGAAAGTTCTCCCTCTGTACAATGCTCCTTGGTCTGAACATCGTCAACCAGAGTCAGAAGAACAGATGATTCCAGCTGAAGACATGGGTCAAGAAGAAGATACTGCAGAAAGCTCTGAGAAGCATCCTGTTTCTGAAGATCTTCAAGCTTCCTCCCTTGACAGGCAGACTCTTGAGGACTTGAAAAGATCTGATATGCTGATGAATGAAAGAATGGATAAGCAGGACATCAAAATTGATGCAATAGCCAGCATGTTAACTCAGCAACAGGAAACCAGCACCCAAATCAAGAGCATGTTGGAAGCTCTGTTCACACGACTTCCTCCTCCTTCTTAGAAATTTCCTTGTTGTTTTTATAACTTGTTTATCTGTAATATTTTTACATGTTCTGAACTTATCATTGCTTCTGTTTTTAATATAAACGCATTTTAGCTATGATCATTTTAGCTTTGATTATTTGTGCTTTTTGATAACTGACAAAAAGGGGGAGAAAGAATGATATTTTTCAATAACGGATTACTGAGACATAAGTCTCAAACATTCTGACATTCTGATCTATTTGATTTCTTTCTTCTGAAAAGCTTGAACAGGTACAAAATTCTGACGAAAGATACAGTAAAGTACAATAAAGTTCTGACGCTCAAAGACTCATGGAATTAAAGGGAAGTAATCAACGCAAGGGGAGTTTTTCTCTTCTTAGCTCTGATACCTTTTATTCTTTATTTTTAATCTTTGATACCTTTTATTCCTTAGTTTTAATTGAAAAAAATCTGGTTTTTGTCATCATCAAAAAGGGGGAGATTGTTAGAACATAGTTTGATTCTACAACCCTTAATTAGAGTTTTGATGATAACAAAATACAAGAATAAATAAATTGTAAGATTTATATATAAGACATATATGCTACTTAAAATTATGGTTCGTGTTTACAGAAGTTCTGATGGAATCAGCATCAGAAGATCATGTCAGCATCAGAAGATCAATAACATGTGCTACACGTTGAAGCTACCAGATCATACGCTGAAGCTTGATGAACAGAATTTGCGCATAAAACACTCTGACTCTGATCAAGATCCTTACCAAGTCATCAGCACTCAGAAGCGTCAGCATCAATTAAAGCAAAAGAACACTCTGATTACCATAAGCAGAGAACAATCTGAAGTGTTACTAAGCATTCAAGACAGATTAATTACCAACGACTTTATTCAAGACAAGATCTTCTCAAAAAGGAAAGAACGTTATTATCATTGAAAGTGATTTATGGACAACAACGTATCTTTGCCTTGGCTATTTAAACAAGTTTGTGTGAGAAAAGAAAAAGCTAATCTTCACGCACGCACTCATACATTTTGCTAAGCCTTCAAACCACGCCTACGCAAAAGCATTAGCAATTCAGTTTTTATTCCAAGCTTAAATTTGTGTATTATCACAGTTGTGATATATAGTTTTGTTAGAAAACATTAACACACATCATTGTTCAATTATCTGTAAAGAAATTCCCTTGAGATAAACCGGTTTGTGGTTATACTCAAGAAGGCTTTAACAATTGTTAAAGTAGTTGTTGTATTCCTTTGAATATAGTGGATTAAGACCTCGTTGGAGAGAGGCGAAATCACCTTGACGGGTGGACTGGAGTAGTTTGAGATCAAACGAACCAGGATAAAAATACAGTGTTGTTTAAGCTTTTGATTTAAGTTTTACAATTCAACCCCCCTTCTTGTGTTTTTCACATCTTCACAAGGAAGGTGACAAAGAGAAGCAGGTAGAGGGATGAGAGCGGTTGAGAGATTTTAGGAAAATAGCGTTTTAGAATGGTGAGGAATAAAGGCTGTTTGCTTTGGTTCAGAGGGTTGAGATTTGTTTTAATTGTTATTTTAATTAGCATTTAATCATGTTTTATTGAAATAACAACAACCTATCCCCAACGCGGCACATTCATGCAAACTAGGGTTTCCAAAACCCTTCATATCCTTTCCAAACCAGGTCAGCCCATTGGGCTTGCTGGCCCAATCACACTATCATTTTCCCCTTATATTTTATTTAATTCATATCAATAATGAATGAAAAAAATAGCGTAGTGGTTGGACAGTGGGTTGGCGAGCATGGTGTTCTGGGTTCGATTCCTGGAAGGTGTTTTGTTCCTTTTTCTTTGTATTTTTTTTTAAAAAACACATGCTTTTCCTCATTAACAAACAAATTTGGGCTTCACATTTCTTTTCTGGCCCATCCATATTTCCACCTCACACACCCATAGTCAGTTTAACACCATCATTTTACTTTGTTTGGTTAGTTTTGATTTTTATTTAATCATGTAGCTTTGTTAGTTAATTTTTCTTAATTAGCTTAGTACTAAATTTAAATTAGGACATTTTGTGATTAATTTTATTTTATCATTTAGTTAATATCTTATTAATTTATTTAGTTTCTACATACCAAAAAAAAATCTAAAAAACAAAAAAATAGGTATACATTTGATCTAATATTTTTTAGCTAATCATTTTCTTTAATATAATAGATTTTTTTTTCTATTTTTCTTTTCAAACTTTTATTTCAAACAAAAAAACAAGAATTTTATTTCTTTATCTTTATTTTGTTGATTATTTTTTACTTCATGAACTTGTTGTAATTTCGATTAATTTCTCGATTCGATTTGGTTAATTGCTTGCCTATTTGGACATTTAATTACGTTGATCCATTCCCATTTGTAAATTTGTACCCCCTTTCCCAAAAGCTCAGTAATAGCGTAGAATTTCAATTCCCGCAATTTACTGTTCTCCTTATACTGTATAGTAATTAGGCGTGCATGGCAAGATTTAAAATCAATCACTAGATGACTTAATATCAAAGACAAAATAACTTGAATCAAGCACACTTTCTCACACGTGCACCTCTAGGGTAACCTCGCATGTTGCCTTGGAAACACAGTCATGTCCCTCAAATATGGGACTCTTTAGCAAAGACCATCCAATAAAAAAGATCGTAGTCCCTCGATGTTGCCTTCGGTAAAACGACCTAGTCCCTTACGAAAAATTGCTAAAGCGTCTCATAAGTTGCCTTCTATGACTGTACAAATGTCCAGCGCCTGTCCCTTCACATCCAACGATGGGGTTTCTTACCAAATCAATGGTAAGATAGCAACATATAAAGTATAAAGAAAATAACATCTAAGACCTTTCGAGTAGGTCGATTCGCTCCTAGTTGCTCGCTTGCTCATGACAAAAACATTTTTACACCAACACTTTCATCTTAAAACATTTTCAAAAGATGAAACACTTTGTACGCATTGTTATATAGACGAGAACCATTACAAAAACATCTTTTCAAAATCACCTTCAAAAAACACACTACACAAACACCTCTTTGAACTATTTTTCAAAACAACACTTTGTATGCGTTCTTATAGAGACGAGAACCATTACAAAGACATTTTCAAAATACTTTCAAAACTCACAATACAAAAGCATAACTTTCAAACAAAGCAAGTGATCTAGCAAGAAACTAAGAGCCCATGGAAAATCATGGATGAAATGGGTGCTAACACCTTCCATTTTCATAATCTACCCCCCGAACTCAAGAAAATATCTCTAAAGGTCTTTCCTGTGCTTTTTTACCTTTCCTTTTGGATAAAAGAAAAGTCGGTGGCGACTCTTGCTATCTGCACAATTGCAAACAAACACAAACGACCCGAGTCAGTTCTCCCGCCGTATCATACAATGATATCAATATTCTCTATTCACCCCCATGTCTCTACACTTTTAGCCACACACCCTACACCTTAACTTCTACAATCCTCACTACTTCTAATCTTCCAATAAGCCCATCAAAACACATCTTAGAATTCATCAACATATATAAACACATCATATCATCTAATTATTTTAAATAAAATAATTCTAATTAAATTGAGGTGTTACATAAGCTCTCGAATGAAGAGCATTAAAAATGGAATAGACCGGACACATTACTAGAAATACTTTTGCGAATTCATGCCAAACAAATAGTTAGAATTCAATTTGTATATAGTTGTAACTAGTTGTCCAATGGTATGATGTCACGTGTCTTGTAATGTGCATGCTTATATAAGCTAGTTCACTCTTATTGTAATGTAACAATTTAATTCAGATATAGAAACTCCTCTCTTTTACTTATCTTTTTCAACTTATCTTCTTCCTATCACCATTAATGTGTATATACTCTAACAACTGGTATCCAGAGCTCGGTTTGGTTAGAAGCATTACGATACACACACAATGGTTCAAACCGGTGCAACCTTCACAATGAATCTTCTTATTCTTAATGGAAAGAATAAGAATCGATAGAAGGTGTAGATGAAAGTGATGATGTGTTACAAAGAAGTCACATAAATTGTAGAAGATGGTCACCAAGCACTTCTCACAGATCCCATAGATGCACAAAAGGAGCTTCACAGAGAGAATGAGAAGAAGGATTGCAAAGAAACATTCTTGATTCATCAGTGTGTTGATGAAGCACACTTGGAGAAGATTGCAGGAGCTGCAACTTTGTAAGAAGCATAGGAGATCTTGGAAAAGTGCAATGATGGTGTAGAAAAGTTGAAGAAGGTGCAATTATAGACGATGAGGCATCAATATGAGTTGATGAAAATGGAAGATAATGAGAAGATATCCAATTTCTTCAATCAAATTATAACTCATAGAAATGTTATGAATAATTATGGTGAGACAATTTCAAATAAAAAAATTATTGAAATTTTTTTACCAACGTGGTGGCCATAGAAGAATCTAAGAAGATTGAATAAATGAAGGCTAGGGAATTACAAGGTTCTCTAGAAGCACATGAACAAATATACACTGAGAGAAGTATAGAGAAATCTAGTGATAATCAAGCTTTGCAAGCATACGTACCAAGAAAAGGCGGATTCAATCCAAAATCAGGATTGAGATGCAGGGGTCGTGGAAGAAATATCAAAATCACTCCTGGGAGAAATTCTTAGAACCGAGAACAAGAAAAGATTGAGCAAGATTACTCAGGAAGTTTAAATTGAAGAGGAGGATCAACAAATTAGCAAGGAGGAAAGAAGAGAATCGATAGAAAGAGAATAAAAATGTTTCAACTGCAATTGCATCAGACATTTTTCATCAGAATGCACAACTTCATCAAGTCATAAAGAATATCAAGCTCATATAGCCAAAGAATAAGATAAAACAGGTTCTGAATAACAAACTATAATGTTGATGATGATCACCAATCTAGGTGTGTAGAATAATGAGGTGTGGTACATAGACTCAGGGTGTTGCAATTATATGACTGGGCATCGAATTTGGCTTGCTAATTTTGACTCGGAGAAAAAAAGCATTGTGAAATTCGCAGATAAAATGGCCATCCAAGCTGGAGGAACCGGTAACTTCATTGTCAAAAGAGAAGATTGAAGGCAAGTTGTAATCATAAATGTGTTGTATGTTCCTGGTATGACTAGCAACCTGATAAGCCTAGGTCAGCTTTTGGAGAAAGGTTTTTCAGCTAAGTCTGGAAAAGATTTCCTGGACGTTTATGATAGAGCAAGAAAATTGGTGATGAAAGCGCCCCTGGCCAAGAATAGAACCTTCAAGGTAAGTCTAAACACCATAGAATCTCAACATTTTTTGTTTCTATATTGAAAGATGATTCATGGTTGTGGCACCTTAGATTAGGCCATTTGAATTTTAGGGATATGAAACAACTGTGGTCAAAGGGAATGGTAACAAGACTTCCCTTAGTTAAAACCCCAAATAAGATCTATGATAAATTCCTAATTAGAAAGCAATCTAGAAATTCCTTTAGTAACCATACCACCTCTAAAGATAGTGAAGTATTGAATGTAGTCTAGTCTAATGTTTGTGGCCCATTTGATACACCATCACTAGGAGCGAATATGTACTTTGTATATTTTGTTAATGAGTTGAACATGAAGATATGGATATACCTAACCAAGGACAAGAGATATGTGTACAAGACATTCAAAGAATTTAAGGCTCTTGTGGAGAAGCAATTAGGGAAACAAATTAAAACTATAAAAACGTAAGGTGGTAGAGAGTTTACATCAGCAGAGTTTGAAGAATTTCGTAGGGAACAAGGCATAGTGCATGAAGTGACTACACCTTACACACCCCAAAATAATGTTACTATATAGAGAAGAAACAAAACCATTCTAAACATGGTTAGAAGCACACTCAAAGAAAAAAATATCCCTCTCAGATTTTGGGATGAAGATGGCATGGTTGTAGTACATGTGCTAAACAGGTGCCCAACCAAGAGTAATGGCTCAATGATTCCAGAAGAAGATTGGTCAGGAAACAAGCCATCAGTCAAGCACTTTAAGATTTTTGGATCCCTATGCTACAAACATGTACCTAACCAAATAAGAAAGAAGTTAAATGATAAAAGTGAGAAGATGATTTTTGTAGGGTACAATTCAATTGGCTCATACAAGTTGCACAATCCAGAAAATCAATAAATCATATTCACCATGTGTGATCGGTGGAAATAGAACTGACTATTTTAAATCTGGTTCGCAAAATGTCGCGGTAAGCAAGAGTCGCCACCGTCTTTTATTTTCTCCAACAAGGAAAGTACAAAAGCACAGCAAAATTCCTTTTCGAGATGTTTCTCGGTTCGGGAGGTAGATTATAGAAAGGGAAGGTGTTAGCACCCTTTCTATCCGTGGTTATCCACGGGCTCTTAGGTACTTGCTCACTATGTTTTCAAAAATTGTTTGCTTTTCAAGTGTTTGTGGGTTTTGAAAAAGTTTAGTTTGAAAAACTTCTAGGTAACTCTTGTATCAGTCCTCAAGAGTGTATGAAGCATTTGTTTGAAAAAAAAACTTTTTGAAAGTGTGAGTGCGAAAAGATGTTTTTGTTTTTTGAAAGAGCAAGTACCCAGGAGAAATCTACCTACTCTAAGGAATTAAGCTGTGTAAATGTCCTTTAGACAGTACTATCCCACTATTGAGAAGTAGGTAGCACCGTCGTTGGAGTTATTCGGGTCAATTCGATGATAGGGACATTATGGTCACCAAAGCAATAGTAGGACGTCTTAGCGGTAACCCTAATGTCCTAGATCCTTTTTATCCGAGGCAACCGTTTCGAGGCAACTGGATCTTTAGACAGGAGGGCGACCTCTAAAACACCCTATACTTGATGACCACCTCGAGGCAACCAAGTGAGGCGTACCCTAGGAGTGGCATGTGCATGTGTATCATGTTTCAGTTTAAGATTATCTTTGAACATGCATCATTGTGAGCTACGGGTTGATTTTATTTTTCATACAAGTCTTGTCATGCATAATTAACAGTTTAATAATTTGCGGGAAATAAATTGCGGAAAATTGAATCTACGCTATTACAAGGCGTCGGGTATTTACATCGCCAAAAACATAACCCTTTGAAAAATAAATTGCGAGAAAATAAAGAAAGCGATAAAGCCTAATTATCTATTACATCCTCGGAAACAGATACATAAATATGATCAAATAAATAAATTGAAAATAAATATGCGCGCGAAAGAATTGAATCGGGACGTCCTTAGGGTTTTGACCCTTTTTGAGAAAAGAATTGAAATTTGTCCTTTTTTGCAATTAATTCAAATTAAACCTAATTTACTAATTAATTAATTAATTAAAAGAAAAAATATTTTTGTGTTTTTTATGTTTTAATGAAAATAAAAATAACAAGAAATTAAAAGTCAAGAGAACCCTAATTCTAAATTTATTTTATATTTTTGAAAAAAAAGTCAAAGTTAACCTAATTAATAAAAAGACTAAATTAATTAATTTTCATTTATTTACAAAATAATAATTAAAGGTGAAAATAATAAATAATAAAAATAAATAATAATAGAAATATTTTTTAGGTTTTCTGAATTTTATTGTGAAAAATAATTTATGAATTAATTAAACAATAGTAATAATAATTATTAAAAGAAAAGAAAGAAAATAAAAATAATAAGAAGTAATAAAACCAGGGGGATGATGGACCCAACATGGAGGTTAATCTGGAATTTTCTAAGGCCCAATAAGCTCAAGCCTGCGTTGACTTTGGAAATTGGCTGCACGTTGGTTGACTAGGAACATGGTGGTCAGCACCTCATGACCTTTAGATTTACGTTGGAAGACAACTGGCGCCTGGATGGCTGGAGTCCATGGTGGAATGTTTTGGATAGCCTGCACATGATTATGTTATGCAAAATAGAAACAAATATGGGGTGGACCTGGGAATCGAACCTAGGTCCCAATGGTTAACGTCCACCTCACTAGCCACTCAACCACTTGCCTGCGTTTGTTAATAAGATAAGCACTAAATATAATATATCAAAATAATCACATGTGCTGGAAAAAAACCAAATCGCGCGCGTATTTTAAACCGTCCAATCACATGTAAACACGCAGTCGTCTTCTTCATTAAACCTGCAAAAAGATAAAGAGATAGCGGGGGTTTTTAACCCCCACAATATGGAATGACAAATAATAGCGATTAGGCGTAGAGGCTATATAAATTGTTCGCGAGGGTTGCATTCAATTCGTCTGGTTGCAACGATTACAACCATATGCATGAGAAGGTCCAATTTATCCTGTATGGGAAAGCCCCAAAATCAAAGCTTCGGAACCCTAATATTTGTCAATGGTGATTTGTGATTCAGGGCGTTTCAGTCCAATTAACCTATGCCAAAAGCTTTGTATGATTGCTAGCAACACAAAACACACAAAAAATCATGTTAATGATGCATAAATTTAGAGTTACGATTCTGAAAAAAGATTGACAAACCGTGGGACTGTTCTTGGTGGTTTTGATAGCTTTAAGGCTTAGTTTTGATTGCAATATGTTCATTACACCTCCAGCAATGTATTGGAAACACTATAATGCTTTGAATTGGCTTGGAATGTGGAAATCTATTTTCAAATTTTCTTGAGTTTTTTGGAATTGGTTATGGCTTTTTGCAGCAGCTTCTCACGTTCCAGGCATTAGGGTTGAGTTGTGCATATATAGTAGAATGGATTTAGGTTACAATCTTGGTCAAAGATCCATGGAATTATGGTTTCAATATTTGATTGAAAATCAAATATTTTCCAATCTTTTTGATTGACAAAACTTGCTAATTTTGGATATTTTGGTCCCCTTGATGTGCACACGAAATCTCCAGCATATGTTGACCACTTTTGCTTCACAAAAAGATTTAGAAATCATATCTTGATATTTTCCTACAATTAAATGAATTAAATGAATTAATATTGATTAAAAATTCAATTAATTAATAAAAAATAAGAAAATAATTCAATTTAAGCTCAATGGGTCGTGCATAAGCCTTGGATAAAGTTTCAAGAAGGAATTTGAGGCCCATTAGCAAAAATGATGTGTTTTGAGCAAAGTTGACTTTTGCAAATTCACAAACATTTCCCAACTTCTCCAATGCATATCTTGCTCAATTTTGATCCTATGAACATGTTCTTGGATATTTTGGAAAGGTCTTGAAGTCCTCTAACCAATGCCTTTGATCCCATGTCATTTGGATTTACCAATATCAAGTTATGGTCTTTGACTTAAAGTGCATTTTTGTTGACTTTTGAAATTGACCTATAATGTAGAAATTGATAACTTTTTGTGAGAGCATTTATTGGACTTGGAATGTGAAGATGAGTTGTAGGAAATGTCATACCCTTCAAAATGAACATTGGATGGGATTTTTCTGATGAATCATGAAAAAGTTATGCCTTGGTCAAGATACAGTTGACTTTTTCTACTGTCCAAAAATAGTAACTTTTGCATCTTGATGATTTTTGAGCCATGCTAGTGGAATCATGATCAAGACTTGATCAAATGATGATTGTGATCTCAAAATAAGATGTTGACCAAAATTTTTGACCTTTGACTGCAAAATGACCATTTTACCCCTAAAGTTGATTGTGAACCAAATAAGGCTTTTGACTGTGCAATTTGCCTCTGTGAGACTTGAGACTTGGCATGTAGATGCTTGAGAATATGTATAGGCCTATGGGACTTGATTGGACCACTGAAAACCCAAAATTCCTTGAAGGAACCAAAACCCTAATTTCAGCTGGCTTAGGAGGTATTTGAACTGTGCAACCCTTGAGTAGTCTTGAACCAATTGAAGATGATTCTTGACAAATCTTGGAGAATATGGGAGGGCAAATTTTGGGGTACAACAGTTTCCCCTGTTCAATCTTCTTAAACCTGAGGATGTAGATTGGCTTGCGTGCCTTTCATGATTCGAAGGTGGAAGATGATTGAACACTAGAGTGCCCAGAAATTTGCACTCGCATAGTAGAATATCAGCAATGTGATGTCGGGAATGGGCTTACAGATGCCATTTGGAGATATGATGGATAGGAGGATGGGCTTATAGATGCCATCTGGAGATGTGACAGAATATTGTCGGGGGATGGGCTTATAGATGCCATCTGGAGATGTAATGGATAGTTGTGGAGATGGGCTTAAAGATGCCATCCAGGGGTATCGATCGCGTAAGAGATTCCTTAGCGAGAACTTGTATATTTGAGAAAGAAAGATAATTTCCTGGCCTGTTACAGGGGTTGATCTTCAAACTCTTCATGCAGATATGCCCTGGCTAGATACAAGTATCAAATCCACAATCAATCGCTCACAGATATGCCATGGCTAGATACAGGTATCGAATATGGAATTAGTCGTCTATAGATATGCCCTGGCTAGATACAGGTATCGAATCTGGAACTTCAAAAGGTGGATGGGTTGTCTCTACTGACAGATTATCTCAGAAAATCTTTAGGGATTGATTTAACTGAACCAGGGGAGATTTTGTCTTCTTTGACGAGTTGTCTCTTTTAACGGGTTGTCTTCAGGGACGGGCTGTCTTTATTGACGGATTGTCTTCAATGACGGGATGTCTTCAATGACGGGTTGTCTTTATTGACAGGATGTCTTCAACGACGGGTTGTCTTTAATGACGGATTGTCTTCAATGACAGATTGTCTTTAATGACGGATTGTCTTCAATGACAGGTTGTCTTTAATGACGGATTGTCTTCAATGACGGATTGTCTTTAATGACGGATTATCTTCAATGACCGGTTGTCTTTCATGACAGGTTGTCTTTAACGACGAGTTGTCTTCAATGACGAGTTGTCTTCAACGACAGGTTGTCTTCAATGACGGGTTGTCTTCAATGACGGGTTGTCTTTAATGACGGATTGTCTTCAATGACAGGTTGTCTTTAATGACGGATTGTCTTTAATGACAGATTGTCTTCAATGACAGGTTGTCTTTAACGATGGGTTGTCTTCAATGATATGTTGTCTTTAATGACAGATTGTCTTTAATGACGGATTGTCTTCAATGACATGTTGTCTTTAACGACGAGTTGTCTTCAATGACGAGTTGTCTTCAACGACAGGTTGTCTTTAATGACGGGTTGTCTTCAATGACGGGTTGTCTTCAATGACAGGTTGTCTTCAATGACGGGTTGTCTTCAATGACGAGTTGTCTTTAATGACGAGTTGTCTTTATTGACGGATTGTCTTTAATGACGGGATGTCTTCAATGACGGGTTGTCTTTAACGACGGGTTTAGCGTTAGAAAAATCTTTAGGAATAGATTTAACTGGATTTGTTTTATTTGACTGGATTTGTCTTCTTTGACTGGATTTAGAGTTTAACTGCATCTTTCCTGAAAGGTAAAGGTCAGTCATGTGCAATGCATGATATGGATCAAGCAATGATGTTCTCAACATAGAGGAGATTGTATGATATGATGCGTATATGCATGTATCATGATGTATGATAATGTGATGTTTATGAATGTATCTCCGTCTAGAAAAATAAATCCTTGACGAATGCCGGGAAGTTCGTTGAATCCTGGGCTGATGCTGAAGAGTAGAGTTCTTCACTTCCGCTGGGGATGATGATTGCAAGAATAAACCGGTAGGAGAAGATGGCTCCGTTGGGGATAAACTTGTGAAGATATTACTCTGCGGGGAATTACTTTGTGGGAAGAGATACTTCATTGATAATTTGGTGATAACTCCGCTGGGGATTCCGTTGATAAGTTCCGTTGGAGAATTTGATGAACTCCACTGGGGATAGGAAGAACTTTGCCGAGGACGATCTTTCCGTTGTAATTAGCTGAGGATAACCCAGTTATAGGCTCTGGTGGGGAATAACCTCTGAACAAAGTCGGGGATGCATTCGTACTCTGCAGGTGACAAGCTTCCAGAATCTACTGGGGATAAGCTTCCAGAATCTACTGGGGAGAATGATTCAACTCTCCTGGGGAAACTTTTGGATTGTACTGGGGAATGGCTCCACTAGGGTGTCTATATTCCGCCGGGGAACAATCTTATATTTCCGTCGAGGAATATTAAGACTGTCGGGGATGCTTGCTTAGGAACATCTGTATACTCCGCTGGAGAATGTTGAGATTTTCTAGGGATATCCAACTTTCTTAAGGCTGACAGTAGACTAACCCTGCTCGGGGGAGAGTATTACTGACTTGCTAGGGATACTGTGCCTTTTCGGGGCTGACGGGAGACCAACTCTGCTTGGGGAGAGTATGGCTGATTCTTGTCTTACTCTGCGGGGAGTGGAGGTATCTTGGTCGTGTTCTTCAGCTTACCTTGGTACCTCGGCGGACAGAGTGACTAGATCGCTTAGACAATTCCTTATTGCCCCAGTTTCTGCGGGAGAAGAAGGTACCTGTGGAGGTCTTGATAACTGCCGATTTGACAAATCTTCTTCTGGTAGGCAAGTGACGAGACGATGGGACATAATCGAACGCTTTGATCCCTAATTTTTGCTTGGACCGCCCTTTCGGGTTTTCAGTCCACCGGGACACCCCTTTTTGCCCAAGCCGCCTTTTCAGGTTTTCGACTTGCCGGGTGTACATATTTTTTCACTTTCATCCCTTATTTTTGCCCGAACCCTTTTGGTTCGCCGGGAAGCCCTTATTTTTGCCTAGGTGTGTCAACCTAGCGGGTCTTTGATTATGCGCAGTATTTTTTCCGACTATGTCCCCGTTCTCGGAGCGCAGGGAGTTGTCACTGTCAGTAGTGTTGTGTTGTCATACTACCAGAAGATCTTTGTTCGATCATGCAAGATTCGTTGCTGGAATTCCTGTTCAATGCCCCAAGTGACTCAGATGGAGATTTGCCCATGGCTGTTTGACATTTTGAGAGATTCTCGGAATCTTGACTTAACTGCCCCAGATGATGGACAATGATCATGTCGTGCCCCTTGATTGGAAGTGTTTTTGTCCATTAGATATTCTTCGTGCGAACTTCTATGCTGTTTGAACAAATAGTCATATGCAAGCAATGTTATATTAAAAAATGCAAAGCTTATGTCTGTCTTGAAGTTTTTGAAAATGCAGTTTTTAATAAAACAAGCGAACTTTTGTAAAATGTGATGTCAACTCGTTATTTTACCGCAAGCCTTAAGGAGTCAGGATACCTTTCGTAACAGTATGCTTTCGAACTAACCCATGCTTCAGCTAGGACTTTTAAGGGTTATAACGTGGCCTGGTTCATGGTTTAAGAAACAAAGGATAAAGGCTCAAATTTTATTTGTACCCACCCACTCTTCGTGATGTTCTTCAAACCTAAACTCAGTTAATCGTGCGTTAGACCTTGTTTGAGTCTTGGCTCTGATATTCCAGTGATGGTTCGGATACTGATAGTTTATTTTGAATAGGCAATCATTTCTTTTTTTGTTGAGGGTTAGCAGGACCTCTTTCTTTTTGATTTTGTTATCCCTGTCTTTTGCCTGAACTGTTTCTTTTGTAATTACAGTCAGCGGGATGCCCCAGTTTTGTAAGTCTCCTTCATAGGTTTTGACTTAATGGGTTTTTATTTTTGAAAGATAACGACTGCCTATCTTTATTATTATTCGGAACCATCACTGTCTTTTGTTTTGGGAGGACTCCTTTGATGTTGTTCATTATGCACCTGGATCAACTGAGAGAACTACCCTGCCCCAGGTTATTATTAAGGGTTTTAATTTTTTGTGAAAAGAAAAAACTCCTACTTCTTTGGCTCGAAGGGGTTGACGAGGGATTATCTTCCTTATAACTCCAGTGTTTAGGAATTGAAACAATGCCTGTACCTCATCAGCGGGGTCTGTTCAAAAGCATACTGTAAAGATCGTGGTATCGTTTTCGTCATCCTCCCTCAAAAGGTTTAGAACTTTTAATCGAGAGTTTGAACATCACAAAAAATGAAAGAATTTGAATATAGTGAATACGAATGGATTAATTCAAAACAGAAATATGCGATGCATTAATGAAAGTAATAAATTTTGCTATGACAATAATTGTTTGTATAAGCAAAGAAAAATACAACTTGAAAATTCCCATGAACAAAAAATCTTCTAGTCTCAGGACTTGTCACTTCAAATGGTGAACCTTGGAGGGGTGGTAGAAAAACTCAGCCTGACCACCTTGGGTGAACTCCACTGCTCCTTCATCAATCAGGTCCTGGATCTTGTTCTTCAGAGTCCAACAGTCGTCGGTGTCGTGTCCAGGACTATCAGAATGGTAGGCACATCTCACGCTCGGGTTATACCTGGAAGAGGAAGTGCTGGGATTCTTAGGAGGGTCCCTTAGCATTACCAGATTCAATCTCAATAGGTGTTGTAAAGCTTGAGACGGTGATACGTTGAGCTTGGTGAATTGCCTCCTAGGCTTGTCTGGCTTGCTCGGATCAACCCGTTGTTCTTGGCGAGGTCGTTGTTGGACCTGCGAAGTAGTAGCAGCTTGGAGAGGTCTATTCATTGAACCAAACCTTTGACTTCTTGGAGGTTGATTACCGGTTTGGTCCCCAGCCCTGACTACTTGCTTCATACTGTCTTGCTGAAGCTGGTTGATCATAGTTCTCAACTCTTCTTGCTCCCGAGCTAATCCTTGGATAAGGGCCATTTGCCCCAGCATCTGAGTCCTCATTGTATCTACCTCAGCTTGCAGATGTTTCAGCCGTTCATCCTTACTGTCTTCTAGACTGTTCTCGACCAAAGTCCCCATGAGGAGTGTTCTCAATTCTTCCTGCCCCTTGGATAGGTTTAGGAGGACTTCCCTGAACTGAGTCTCTTGAGTATGCAAATCCTGGTTGTTTTATTGGCAAGCCATTGCTGAAATAAACAGCGAGAACGTGAGAGACCTATATCGGATAACCTGTTATGCAATGATATGTATGATATATGTATGCAATGTTTTCAAGGATCTCGCGGGGTAAACAGGGAAACTTGTTAGAACTTGAATACGGTAGCTTGATTGAAGAAACTTCATGTTGTTGAGAGTCCTTCTTCAAGAGTCAAAGCTCACCATATCGAGTGGGTCATAGCCCCTGACTCAAGTTATCAACCTTGGATAGAGGAAAATAAATCCCCTTTTCCCCTTGCTAGACAGTTGGTTCATCATGACCTGCATAACAAACCCTTGAGATCCTTGAAATGGGTTAGTCCTTATGTAGGATGTATGCAATAGTATGATGGTATGATGTTATGCTATGCGTGGAGTGATGTAAGTAAACCCTGTTATAAGCCCAGATTAAGGACCGTAAACAAAACCTGCAAGGAACTCATGTTGTCAGATAACAAGAACGTGCAAGTAGTTCAAGTTTGAAGGCACACAAGTCACACCAGGCAGCCCTTAGAGTTTAGGCCAACATGAAGTTTAGGTACTACCCTCTTGAAGTTGGTGGGCTCAAAACCTGTCCTATCAAAAGTAACCGGGTTCTAAGGAGCTCAATATCATTGGGTTGTTTCCTATGTTCATTGTTTTGATTTAGCCACTGAACTGGCGATCAAAATATTCCAAGAAAACAACCCTCAATGAGTGTAGTATCGAGTATCTACCAACTTCGGACTGCACCAAAGTCGGTCATCTCACTACCCCTAAAGAGGCCAGGATGGTTAAGTAAGGTTCCTAAGGTCAGTTGATGCTTCACGACACCACGCGGCGGCCCCATACTCTC
Source organism: Vicia faba (assembly GCA_948472305.1). Classification (NCBI taxonomy): domain Eukaryota; kingdom Viridiplantae; phylum Streptophyta; class Magnoliopsida; order Fabales; family Fabaceae; genus Vicia; species Vicia faba. The sequence continues at coordinate 918,468,284 of OX451738.1, forward strand.
CTTGACTTGACTCAAGGGTTACCGATACTCACCAAAGTGCCACATCAATGTAGCAACTGCTTCAACCGTGTCGGTATACCCCACACAGTTCCCTCACAGTTTGTTGCTACTTCTAAAAGGTATCACCCAGATCCGGGTTAGGATATATGAAACTCCAAAACAGGCCCACAATATTAAATCAAACAAAGCAAGAAATTGAAAACATAAGAGTGGTCTAATCCTAAGGTGCACCTCACTTATTAAGTATCCCCAGCAGAGTCGCCATTTCTGTGATCGGTGGAAATAGAACTGACTATTTTAAAGCTGGTTCGCAAAATGTCGTGGTAAGCAAGAGTCGCCACCGTCTTTTATTTTCTCCAACAAGGAAAGGACAAAAGTTATAGAAAGGGAAGGTGTTAGAACCCTTTCTATCCGTGGTTATCCACGGGCTCTTAGGTACTTGCTCACTATGTTTTCAAAAATTGTTTGCTTTTCAAGTGTTTGTGGGTTTTGAAAAAGGTTAGTTTGAAAAACTTCTAGGTAACTCTTGTATCAGTCCTCAAGAGTGTATGAAGCATTTGTTTGAAAAAAAACTTTTTGAAAGTGTGAGTGCGAAAAGATGTTTTTGTTTTTTGAAAGAGAAAGTACCCAGGAGAAATCTACCTACTCTAAGGAATTAAGATGTGTAAATGTCCTTTAGACAGTACTATCCCACTATTGAGAAGTAGGTAGCACCGTCGTTGGAGTTATTCGGGTCAATTCGATGATAGGGACATTGTGGTCACCAAAGCAATAGTAGGACGTCTTAGCGGTAACCCTAATGTCCTAGATCCTTTTTATCCGAGGCAACCGTTTCGAGGCAACTGGATCTTTAGACAGGAGGGCGACCTCTAAAACACCCTATACTTGATGACCACCTCAAGGCAACCAAGTGAGGCGTACCCTAGGAGTGGCATGTGCATGTGTGTCAAGTTTCAGTTTAAGATTATCTTTGAACATGCATCATTGTGAGCTATGGGTTGATTTTATTTTTCATACAAGTCTTGTCATGCATAATTAACAGTTTAATAATTTGCGGGAAATAAATTGCGGAAAATTGAATCTACGCTATTACAAGGCGTCGGGTATTTACATCGCCAAAAATATAACCCTTTGAAAAATAAATTGCGAGAAAATAAAGAAAGCGATAAAGCCTAATTATCTATTACATCCTCGGAAACAGATACATAAATATGATCAAATAAATAAATTGAAAATAAATGTGCGCGCGAAAGAATTGAATCGGGACGTCCTTAGGGTTTTGACCCTTTTTGAGAAAAGAATTGAAATTTATCCTTTTTTGCAATTAATTCAAATTAAACCTAATTTACTAATTAATTAATTAATTAAAAGAAAAAATATTTTTGTGTTTTTTATGTTTTAATGAAAATAAAAATAACAAGAAATTAAAAGTCAAGAGAACCCTAATTCTAAATTTATTTTATATTTATGAAAAAAAAGTCAAAGTTAACCTAATTAATAAAAAGACTAAATTAATTAATTTACATTTATTTACAAAATAATAATTAAAGGTGAAAAATAATAAATAATAAAAATAAATAATAATAGAAATATTTTTTAGGTTTTCTGAATTTTATTGTGAAAAATAATTTATGAATTAATTAAACAATAGTAATAATAATTATTAAAAGAAAAGAAAGAAAATAAAAATAATAAGAAGTAATAAAACCAGGGGGGTGATGGACCCAACATGGAGGTTAATTTGGAATTTTCTGAGGCCCAATAAGCTCAAGCCTGCGTTGACTTTGGAAATTGGCTGCACGTTGGTTGACTAGGAACATGGTGGTCAGCACCTCATAACCTTCAGATTTGTGTTGGAAGACAACTGGCGCCTGGATGGCTGGAGTCCATGGTGGAATGTTTTGGATAGCCTGCACATGATTATGTTATGCAAAATAGAAAAAAATATGGGGTGGACCTGGGAATCGAACCCAGGTCCCAATGGTTAACGTCCACCTCACTAGCCACTCAGCCACTTGCCTGCGTTTGTTAATAAGATAAGCACTAAATATAATATATCAAAACAATCACATGTGCTGGAAACAAACTAAATCGCGCGCGTATTTTAAACCGTCCAATCACATGTAAACACGCAGTCGTCTTCTTCATTAAATCTGCAAAAAGATAAAGAGATAGCAGGGATTTTTAACCCCCACAATATGGAATGACAAATAATAGCGATTAGGCGTAGAGGCTATATAAATTGTTCGCGAGGGTTGCATTCAATTCGTCTGGTTGCAACGATCACAACCATATGCATGAGATGGTCCAATTTTTCCTGTATGGGAAAGCCCCAAAATCAAAGCTTCGGAACCCTAATATTTGTCAATGGTGATTTGTGATTCAGGGCGTTTCAGTCCAATTAACCTATGCCAAAAGCTTTGTATGATTGCTAGCAACACAAAACACACAGAAAATCATGTTAATGATGCATAAATTTAGAGTTACGATTCTGAAAAAAGATTGACAAACCGTGGGACTGTTCTTGGTGGTTTTGATAGCTTTAAGGCTTAGTTTTGATTGCAATATGTTCCTTACACCTCCAGCAATGTATTGGAAACACTATAATGCTTTGAATTGGCTTGGAATATGGAAATCTGTTTTCAAATTTTCTTGAGTTTTTTGGAATTGGTTATGGCTTTTTGCAGCAGCTTCTCACGTTCCAGGCATTAGGGTTGAGTTGTGCATATATAGTAGAATGGATTTAGGTTACAATCTTAGTCAAAGATCCATGGAATTATGCTTTCAATATTTGATTGAAAATAAAATATTTTCCAATCTTTTTGATTGACAAAACTTGCTAATTTTGGATATTTTGGTCCCCTTGATGTGCACACGAAATCTCTAGCATATGTTGACCACTTTTGCTTCACAAAAAGATTTAGAAATCATGTCTTGATATTTTCCTACAATTAAATGAATTAAATGAATTAATATTGATTAAAAAATCAATTAATTAATAAAAAATAAGAAAATAATTCAATTTAAGCTCAATGGGTCGTGCATAAGCCTTGGATAAAGTTTCAAGAAGGAATTTGAGGCCCATTAGCAAAAATGATGTGTTTTGAGCAAAGTTGACTTTTGCAAATTCACAAAAATTTCCCAACTTCTCCAATGCATATCTTGCTCAATTTTGATCCTGTGAACATGTTCTTGGACATTTTGGAAAGTTATTGAAGTCCTCTAACCAATTCCTTTGGTCCCATGTCATTTGGATTTACCAATCTCAAGTTATGGTCTTTGACTTAAAGTGCATTTTTGTTGACTTTTGAAATTGACCTATAATGTAGAAATTGATAACTTTTTGTGAGAGCATTTCTTGGACTTGGAATGTGAAGATGAGTTGTAGGAAATGTCATCCCCTTCAAAATGAGCATTGGATGGGATTTTTCTTATGAACCATGAAAAAGTTATGCCTTGGTCAAGATACAATTGACTTTTTCTACTGTCCAAAAATAATAACTTTTGCATCTTGATGATTTTTGAGCCATGCTAGTTGAATCATGATCAAGACTTGATCAAATGATGATTGTGAGCTCAAAATAAGATGTTGACCAAAAATTTTGACCTTTGACTGCAAAATGACCATTTTACCCCTACAGTTGATTGTGAACCAAATAGGGCTTTTGACTGTGCAATTTGCCTCTGTGAGACTTGAGACTTGGCATGTAGATGCTTGAGAATATGTATAGGCCTATGGGACTTGATTGGACCACTGAAAACCCCAAATTCCTTGAAGGAACCAAAACCCTAATTTCAGCTGGCTTAGGAGGTATTTGAACTGTGCAACCCTTGAGTAGTCTTGAACCAATTGAAGATGATTCTTGATAAATCTTGGAGAATATGGAAGGGCAAATTTTGGGGTACAACACCAGGGATGTCTATTTTGATTAAGCAGGTTCATGGGAAGATTTCCAACCAAAAGACAAGAGAAGTGTTAACATCCAACTTAAATGGGAAGATGTTGACTTAAGGGTAGAAACACAGTATGAAGCAACAGACAATGAAGCACAACGAGTCGCAGAAAGACCTAGAAGGGAAAGACAAGCTCCATAAAGGATCAAATACTATCAAATATATTTTGATGGCACTATTTCAGTAGAAGGTGACTTGGTGCAACATATGGCTCTCATGGAATACATATAACATATCTCTTTTGAAGAAGTTATCTCAAAGGAAGTATGAAGATTAGAAATAGAAGAAGAACCAAAGTGTGTTGAGAATAATGATACTTGGGGGATGGTAAACCTACCCCAAAACAAAATACCTATTGTTGTCAAATGGGTATTTAAGACCAAGCTCAAACCCAATGAGTCCATAGCCAACACAAGGCCAGACTTGTGGCAAAGGGATTCATGAAGCAAGAAGGCTTATATTATGATGAGGTGTTTACTCTAGTAACAAGAATGAAGACTTCGAGATTGATTGTTCAATAGCTAGTTGGAAAAATTGGAAGCTATGGCATCTAGATGTCAAGTCAACCTTTCAAAATGGACCACTTGATGAAGAAGAATTTGTGATGCAACCTCTTGGTTTCATATGAAAAGGTGAAGAGAAAAAGGTGTTAAGGTTGAAGAAGGCCCTTTATGGCTTGAAACAAGCACCTAGGACATGGAATAAAAGGATAGATTCATTCATCAAGAAATCAGGCTTTCAAAAGTGTTCACTATATCATGGTGTGTATGTCCAGGTTGTGAATGAATATGGATTGTTAATATTGTGTTTGTATGTTGATGATTTAGTCATCACTGGTAGCAGTCTAGATGCCATAGAGTTAATCAAAAGGAAGTTGAAAAGTGAGTTTGAAATGACTGATTTGGGTGCCTTATTTTATTTTCTGGGATTTGAGTTTGTGTACTCAGAGAGTGGTATTTTTATGCATCTAAAGATGTACATGTTAGAATTCTTAAAGAAATTTAAAATGATAGGATGCAAACCAGTAGAGACACCAATTGATTTGAATATGAAGCTGACAAAGAGTGAAGATGAAGGACATGTTGATGGTACAATTTTCAGGCAGATGGTTGGCATTCTAAGATACATATGCCATAGCAGACCTGAAATAACCTTCAGTGTAGGTTTGGTCAGTAGATTTATGAGTGATCCTAGACACTCACACATGATAGCAGCCAATAGAATCATGAGGTGTTTGAGAGGAACTTTGAGCCATGGTATTACATTTTCTTGTCACAATTAAGGAGTCAATATTATACATTTTGTAGCCTACTCTGATTCTGACTGGTGTGGCGATATGGTTGACAGAAGAAGTACTATGGGACAAGTTTTTTGCTTGCAGGTTTCCCCATATCTTAGAGGTCCAAGAAGCAAAATATAGTAGCACTTTCAACCTGTGAAGTTGAATATATTGTAGTGTGCTCAGCTTCATGTCAAGCTTTAAGGTTGTTTGCATTACTCAAAGAGTTGAGACAGTGGAACAAAGAAGTAGTGAATTTACTGGTAGATAGCAAGTCAGCAATTGATTTGGAAAAGAACCTAGTGTCACATGGCATGAGTAAGCATATTGACACCAAATTCCATTTCCTTAAAGACCAAGTAAGCAAGGGAAGGAACAAGCTTCAGCATGGCAGAACTAAATTGTAGCTGGCATATATATTGACCAATCCATTGAAGAGTGAAATATTCAAAGAGTTGAGGAGCATGGTGAATGTTATTTATTTGTAACAGATTTGAATTAAGGGAAGGTGTTAGAAATAATTCAAACTGTGTATAGTTGTAACTAGTTGCCCAATGGTATGATGCCATGTGTCTTGTTATATGCATGCTTATATAAGCTAGTTCACTCTTACTATAACGTAACAAGTTAATTCAGATATATAAACTCCTCTCTTTCACTCATCTTTTTTTACTTACCTTCTTCCTATTGTTGGGCTTGTGCTCCCTTCCAATATGAAGAAAGATCCAAATATGAATAGCCCATTTGTCTTAATTATTTAAATGGAGAGTGTAAATTTATGGTTGAGAGAAATAGAGAGAAAATAAGTATTCAAAAGAGAGAAAAGATGAGAGAAACTCATTCCCATTTTTTTCTGCACCAGTCTCACTAAATCGACGATCCCCGACTCGTTAGCCTTCAAATAGAACTCAAATTTAGAGGGCATATTAGCAACACCTATATATAACTTTGACCGTTGGGATCTTCAAAAAGAAGTCTAAACTGAGAGATAATGGCTTCGCACTGAGGCTGCAGATTTGGATAATTTTTCAGATTTTTTATTCTTATTTGTAAGCTAGTTTGCTTTGTGATTTTCGGTTCTTATCACTATTTTGTGAATAACTTTAAGACTCTATTGTATCCTCAATTGATTATAGCGGAGCTATTTCTTTGGGCTAGACGAATTGTGGTTTTTACTCTCATTGAGGGTTTTTCCATGTTAAAAATATCAGTGTTTTTTGTGCCTTTATTTGTTCAGTTCGTCATCTTATATTTGTTATTGATCTTCAAGGTTCCCACAAGTGTGGGGAATTTTATAACTGCTTCATTTTGTTCTGTTATTTTGTCTTAATTTCCCATCAGAGTGGTATCAAAGCTCTTGGTTAAGGGCTAATTTACTTGTTTGAATGATGGAGTCAAGTATAAAAATGAAAATGATATTGTTGAATTGTTCTAATTACCATTTATGGAAAGACAAGATGAAAGACTTACTATTTGTGAAGAAATTACATTTACTTGTTTTTAGTTCTACGAAGCAAGATTCTGCGTTTGATGAAGAATGAGAGTTTGAACATTAATAAGTATATGGTTTTATTCTACAATATGTAGAAGATAATGTTTATAATCATATTGCTAATTAGACACATGAAAAAACTTTGTGGGAAAAGATAGCGTCCTTATATGCCTCTAAATCAGAGAATAATAAATTGTTCTGATTGATTAGCTTCATAAGTTTAAATTATAAGGAGGGGACTTCTATTTCAAATCACTTGAGTGAATTTCAAGGGCTCCTTGATCAGATGTCAGGAATGGGTATTAAATTTGATAATGAACTTTTGGGACTATTTCTATTGCTACCATTATCAGAGTATTGGGAGACGTTTTGGGTTTCTATCACAAGTTCTGCTCCTAGAGGTTTTGTTTCTTTTGAAATGGTTAAGGGTGGTATTCTTAATAAGGATATGAGAAGGAAGGCCCAAGGTTCTTCATATTAATCTGAGGTACTTGTCATTGAAAATAGGGGGAGAAGTCAGAAAAAGAAACCGAATGATGGTAGAGAGAATAATAGAAGCAAGTCTAAGCCACAATACAAGAATATGGAGTGTCATTATTGTCACAAAACATGACACATACATAAGTATTATTATCAATGTAAAAGGGATAACAAAGGAAAGAAAGGTAAGTTTAAACAAAGAGATAGTGATGATCATGATGATCGTGTTGCTACTGCTACTTATAATGATCTTGTTATTCTACGTGATCATGAGCTTGTTAATCTCGTATTAGATGAGAGCATGTGGATAATTGATAGTGTTGCTACATTGCGTGTTACACCAAGGAAGGATTTCTTCACATCTTATACTTTTGGTGACTTTAGAGTGTTAAAGATAGGTAATGGTGGTGTATCTAAGGTAATTGGAATTGGTGATGTTTGCTTGCAAAACAACATAGGAATGTAATTGTTGCTTAGAGCTGTCAAATATGCTTCGAATATCCGCTTTAATTTGATATCTATGCATATGCTTGATGATTGTTGTGACACCCCAAATAATCCGATTATTAAATGATTAGAATTTTTAATTATTAATTTAATTGGAAATTTAATTATTGGTATTTTTGGATTATTGGAATTAATTTAATTAATTAAAGGAAAGAAGTATTGGTGGTGTGAAGAGTGATTAAAGGGTGTGAGGGGTAAAATACTCTACTCTTACTAATTACTAATTTAATCATTTTATTGGAATAATAAAAGGAGTATTAAAAGGAAAAAGAAGAGAAAGAGAGTTATTTTGGAATATTCATCATACGTGCATTTGAGAAGAGGAAAAAGAAGGAGAAAACCGGAAGCGTCAGAATTCGAAGAACCCACAAGGTAAGGGGTGATTTCGATTAGTTAATTCGTATTATCGGTTTAGATATTCAATAGTATGGATCATAGTATGTTAGGGAATCCCGGTTTGGAATTCTAGGGTTCCATAGAATTGTCCCTATTGCGTCGAATTGTAGGTTGAAAACCATTAGGGTATCAGATGATAAAAAGGAATGATGAAATAATGTTGTTTGATGTTATAATGGTGCAAAATGGATGTGTTTTGGTGTTTCTCATGTTGCAATTCGTATGGGTATGTTTGGAATTGGTTTAGAATGAATAAATGTTGTCAAAAGTGCAGAATTTGACTCTGCAGGTCGTGGGAACCGGTTCCCAGTGGGGAGGAACCGGGTTCCACTGTGTGAATTTATAAAAACTGGCGAAAATGCACATAGGAATCGGTTCCTGTATAGGTAGGAACCGGGTTCCCATACATTTTTTCCAGAAGCGTGATTTTTGAACTTCGCAGGAACCGGTTCCTGCATATGTAGGAACCGGGTTCTGCTGTAACTTTTGAAAAATATTAAACTTTGAAAATTCATAACTTTCAAACCGTAAGTCCGTTTTGAGTGCCGTTTTGGACGTTATTTCTTAAATTTAATACTCTATTTTATAAAATGAAAATATTTCCTAAAACCTGAAATTATTTTGAAAATGAGTCAAATCCCGGAATAAGTGATTATTGGCGAACGCACATGGGTGTGTATGTAGCAGTGAACCTGTGATGGATGGATGTATTAGTATTGTGTGAATGAAAGGCATGTTTATGTTGCTAATGATGGTGTGCATGATCGTTGAGATATCGTGTTTTTGGTTTTGGTTCAGTTATGATAAATTGGTGTGTTTCATAGACTGATTTGATGTTGCACGCTAGTGATATGCGTGCATATGCATTGTTTTGGTGAAGTTAATTCCCATTGTGTGGAATTTAACTTGTATTGCCATTAACCGATACCTGGGTGATGATGGGTGGTTAGGCTGGATACGTGTCCGGGTGTTTATGGACGAATCGATGGTTGCTGTATCCGGTTGATGATGGATCAGTGTTGGGTGACTTGGTCACGTGTTGGTACCACATGTATTGTGTCTGCATTTGTGTTTGCATGGAATTGTAACATGTTAGGATGTCTTCCAGTGTTACAATTCTTTGGTTGATTATTGATTGGTGCATAATGACTAGTATGATTGGAACTGCGTGTTGAATATGAATTTATGCTAAAATGGGTGAAATAATATGCTTGTGATATAATGTTGATTGAGAAGCTTATAATGCATGTTAATTATGAGAAATCTCACCCTTACTTTAACAATTTCAGATTAAAGTTAGCAGCTCAGGAGTTGGTGAGGATGGCTCTAGAGCTATGTTACTTTAAGTCCGCGTGTCAGTGTCGTGCTCTGATAGGTTATAACACCGGGGAACGTTTAGTTGAGGAATTAGTTATTATTCAATTGTTTCTTTGAATTTCATTGGGAATAATTATGTTTTGGTTTATTCCGTTTTGGTTATGGTATTTTTCCGCTGTGTAAGACATGGTCTTAATTTGATTGAATTATTTGAATAATGACCCTCAGTGTAGCATGACTAATGTTTTATTGGAAGTTTTATTTATTTCATATATATAACTCTGATGGAATATGTTTTTAATCATTGATATAATTAATATTATTCGGGGTATTTTAGAAGGGGTGTTACAATAGTGGTATCAGAGCATAGTCGGTCTTGTCTTGTGTTGTTATCCCTTTTGTATGCGACTAGTGTAAGATGACACTGTCGATACTTGTGTGCTGATGAGGTTGTTTTGTAATGTTACAAAACAATGGCCGGAAGAGGTAACGGAAGAAACGACGATGCTATTGCTGAAGCATTGGGAATGTTGGCTGGAGTACTCGGAGGGAACCAGCAGGGAGCTGTGATTGGTGCTGACCGACAATTGGGGAATTTTCAGAGGAATAATCCTCCGTTGTTCAAGGGTGCACATGATCCCGAAGGTGCTCAGAAGTGGTTGAAGGAGATCGAGAGGATCTTCAGAGTAATTGACTGTGCTGAAGGGCTGAAGGTGAGATACGGAACTCACATGTTAGCAGAGGAAGCTGATGACTGGTGGGTTGCTACCAGAACTGAAATGGAAGAAGATGGTATTGCGTTGACTTGGGCTGTGTTCAGGAGGGCTTTTCTGAGGAGGTACTTTCCTGAGGACATCAAAGGCAAGAAGGAGATTGAGTTTCTGGAACTCAAGCAGGGTAACAAGACTGTCAGTGAGTATGCTTCGAAGTTTACTGAGTTAGCGAAGTATTATGCTCATTATACTAACGATGCAGATGGAGAATTTTCCAAATGTATCAAGTTTGAGAATGGTGTTCGTGATGAGATTAAGCAGGGTATTCGGTATCAGCGTATCCAAAGATTTCCTGATCTGGTTGACTGTAGTAGGATTTTAGAGGAGGATCTTGCTAGCACTAAGTCGAATGCTCGAGGGTATGTTGATAGGAAGGGTAAGCAACAGATGGATCGTGGTAAGCCTTATGATAGAAGTAATCAGAGACCCGATGGTTGGAAGAAGTTTGGTGGAGGAGATTCTAGTTCTTCCATTAAGTGCTACAAGTGTGGTGAGACAGGACATTGTATGGTGGATTGCAAAAGTAATGATAAGAAGTGTTTCAAGTGTGGGAAACTCGGCCATGTGGCCAATGATTGCAGAGTAAGAGTGGTGACTTGTTACAACTGTGGTGAAGAAGGTCATACCCGTCCTCAGTGTACAAAACCCAAGAAGGAGCAAGCTGGTGGTAAAGTGTTTGCATTGTCTGGGTCAGAGACTAAGCCAGATGATCGGCTGATTAAAGGTACATGTTTTATTAATGACATACCTTTGATTGCGATTATTGATACTGGAGCTACGCATTCTTTTATTGCTTTGGATTGTGCTAAAATATTGAATTTGGAAATTTCTAATATGGATGGAAGTATGGTTATTGATACTCCTGCGTCGGGTTCAGTGACTACTTCGTATGTTTGTAGGAATTGTCCTATTGTGATTTTTGGTAGGGGTTTCGGTATGGATTTAGTGTGCCTACCGTTAGAACAACTTGATATAATCCTTGGAATGAACTGGTTGGAATTCAACCAGGTTCATATCAACTGTTTTGCGAAGACGGTTATTTTTCCTGAAGAGGTTGGTGTCGAAGATGTGACTATGTCGGTTAAACAGATGAACCTAGCTGTGAAAGATGGTGCTGTGGTATTCATGTTGTATTCTGCAATAGAAGCGGAGGGAAAAGCAAAGAGTGATGGATTTCCAGTGGTGAATGAATTTCCAGAGGTGTTTCCGGAAGACGTTAGTGAATTGCCACCTGAGAGGGAGGTAGAATTTACTATAGATTTGATTCCTGGAACTAGTCCGGTGTCGATGGCGCCTTACCGTATGTCAGCATCTGAATTAGCGGAGTTAAAGAAACAGTTGGAGGAGTTACTTGAGAAGAAGTTTATTCGTCCGAGTGTTTCGCCGTGGGGTGCTCCGGTGTTGTTGGTTAAGAAGAAAGAAGGTTCAATGAGATTATGTGTTGATTACAGACAGCTGAATAAAGTTACAATCAAGAATCAGTATCCTTTGCCGAGGATCGATGATTTGATGGATCAACTAGTTGGAGCTTGTGTATTTAGTAAGATTGATCTGAGATCTGGATATCATCAGATTCGTGTGAAGTCGGAAGATATTCAGAAAACTGCATTTAGAACGAGGTATGGACATTACGAGTATTCTGTTATGTCGTTTGGAGTTACTAATGCACCTGGTGTTTTCATGGAGTATATGAACATGATATTTCATCCGTATCTTGATAAGTTTGTGGTGGTGTTCATTGATGATATTCTAATTTATTCGAAGAGCGATGAAGAGCATGCAGAACATCTCAGAGTTGTGTTGGAATTGTTGAAAGAGAAGAAGCTTTATGCAAAGTTGTCCAAGTGTGAATTCTGGTTAAGTGAAGTAAGTTTTCTTGGCCATGTAATTTCCAAGAATGGAATTGATGTGGATCCTACGAAGGTAGAAGCAATATCTCAGTGGGAAGCGCCGAAGAATGCTTCTGAGATCCGTAGTTTTCTGGGTCTTGCAGGTTATTACAGGAAGTTGATAGAAGGATTTTCCAAATTAGCGTTACCGTTGACTAAGTTGACCAGGAAGGGTCAGATGTTTGTTTGGGATGTTAAATGTGAGAAAGGATTTCAAGAGCTGAAGAGGAGGTTGACAAGTGCTCCGATCTTGATTTTTCCAAATCCGACTAAGTCTTTTGTTGTGTATTGTGACGCATCATTAATGGGATTAGGTGGTGTGTTGATGCAAGATAAGCAGGTGGTGGCTTATGCTTCGAGACAATTGAAAGTACATGAAAGGAATTATCCGACTCATGATTTGGAGTTGGCAGCTGTTGTGTTTGTTTTGAAGTTGTGGAGGCATTATTTATATGGTTCTCGGTTTGAGGTGTTCAGTGATCACAAAAGTCTGAGGTATCTCTTTGATCAGAAAGAGTTGAATATGAGGCAGAGGAGATGGTTAGAATTTCTAAAGGATTATGATTTCGGTTTGAATTACCATCCTGGTAAGGCAAACGTTGTTGCGGATGCCTTGAGTAGGAAGTCCTTGCATATGTCGATGTTAATGGTCCGTGAGTTAGATTTGGTTGAGCAGTTCAGAGATTTAAGTTTGGTATGTGAAACTACTCCGAATAGTGTGAAATTGGGTATGTTGAAACTGACTAGTGGTATTATGGAAGAAATTCGGAATGGACAGAAGTCCGATGTTGGGTTAGTTGATAAATTGACATTAATCAACCAAGGCCAAGGAGGCGAGTTCCGGATTGATGAGAATGGTGTTATAAGATTTAGTAATAGGGTGTGTGTTTCGGATGTTGCAGAGATTAGGAAGAGTATTTTGGAAGAAGGACATCATAGTGGATTGAGTATTCATCCTGGTGCTACTAAAATGTACCATGATTTGAAGAAGTTGTTTTGGTGGCCGGGAATGAAAAAGGAAATTGCTGAGTTTGTGTATGCTTGTTTGGTTTGTCAGAAGTCGAAGATTGAGCATCAGAAACCGTCAGGATTGATGGAACCGTTGTTTGTTCTGGAATGGAAATGGGATGGAATCTTTATGGATTTTGTGTCTGGTTTACCAAGGACATCGAAGAATTGTGATTCTATCTGGGTTATTGTTGATCGGTTGATGAAATCTGCTCACTTTATTCCGATAAGAATGGATTATCCGATGGAAAGGTTGGCAGAATTGTATGTTGAGAAGATTGTGAGTTTGCACGGTATTCCTTCTAGTATTGTGTCGGATCGAGATCCGAGGTTTACATCTAAATTCAGGACGGGATTGCAAGAAGCTTTGGGTACTAAGTTGCATTTGAGTTCCGCTTATCATCCACAGACAGATGGTCATACGGAGAGAACGATTCAGTCGTTGGAAGATTTGTTAAGAGCTTGTGTGTTGGAGAAAGGTGGAGCTTGGGATAGTTATCTACCATTGATTGAGTTTACCTACAACAATAGTTTTCATTCGAGCATTGGTATGGCTCCGTTTGAGGCATTGTATGGTAGGAGGTGTCTGACACTGTTGTGTTGGTATGAATCTGGAGAGAGTGTTGTGATTGGACCAGAAATTGTCCAACAAACTTCGAAAAAGATTAAGATGATTCAGGAGAAGATGAGGACTTCTCAGAGTCGTCAGAAAAGTTATCACGATAAGAGGAGGAAAGATCTTGAGTTTAGCGAAGGAGAACATGTTTTTATGCGAGTTACTCCGATGACTGGTATTGGTCGAGCTTTGAAGTCAAATAAGTTGACTCCACGTTTTATTGGTCCGTTTCAGATTACCAAGAGAGTTGGGAAAGTTGCTTATCAGATTGCTTTTCCGCCGTCACTTACAAATTTGCATGATGTTTTTCATGTATCTCAGCTAAGGAAATACATTGCTGATCCGTCTCATGAGATTCAGGTAGACGATATACAGGTACGAGAGAATTTGACTGTGGAAGTGGTACCTGCGATAATTGAGGATCGGAAGTTGAAAAAGTTGCGAGGCAAGGAGATCGCGTTGGTAAGAGTGGCTTGGGGAGGACCAGCAGATGGAAATGTCACTTGGGAGCTGGAGAGTCAGATGAAGGACTCGTATCCCGAACTGTTCGTCTAAGGTATGTTTTCGAGGACGAAAACTCTTTTAGTTGGGGAGAGTTGTGACACCCCAAATAATCCGATTATTAAATAATTAGAATTTTTAATTATTAATTTAATTGGAAATTTAATTATTGGTATTTTTGGATTATTGGAATTAATTTAATTAATTAAAGGAAAGAAGTATTGGTGGTGTGAAGAGTGATTAGAGGGTGTGAGGGGTAAAATACTCTACTCTTACTAATTACTAATTTAATTATTTTATTGGAATAATAAAAGGAGTATTAAAAGGAAAAAGAAGAGAAAGAGAGTTATTTTGGAATATTCATCATACGTGCATTTGAGAAGAGGAAAAAGAAGGAGAAAACCGGAAGCGTCAGAATTCGAAGAACCCACAAGGTAAGGGGTGATTTCGATTAGTTAATTCGTATTATCGGTTTAGATATTCAATAGTATGGATCATAGTATGTTAGGGAATCCCGGTTTGGAATTCTAGGGTTCCGTAGAATTGTCCCTATTGCGTCGAATTGTAGGTTGAAAACCATTAGGGTGTCAGATGATAAAAAGGAATGATGAAATAATGTTGTTTGATGTTATAATGGTGCAAAATGGATGTGTTTTGGTGTTTCTCATGTTGCAATTTGTATGGGTATGTTTGGAATTGGTTTAGAATGAATAAATGTTGTCAAAAGTGCAGAATTTGACTCTGCAGGTCGTGGGAACCGGTTCCCAGTGGGGAGGAACCGGGTTCCACTGTGTGAATTTATAAAAACAGGCAAAAATGCACGTAGGAACCGGTTCCTGTATAGGTAGGAACCGGGTTCCCATACATTTTTCTAGAAGCGTGATTTTTGAACTTCGCAGGAACCGGTTCCTGCATATGTAGGAACCGGGTTCTGCTGTAACTTTTGAAAAATATTAAACTTTGAAAATTCATAACTTTCAAACCGTAAGTCCGTTTTGAGTTCCGTTTTGGACGTTATTTCTTAAATTTAATGCTCTATTTTATAAAATGAAAATATTTCCTAAAACCTGAAATTATTTTGAAAATGAGTCAAATCCCGGAATAAGTGATTATTGGCGAACGCACATGGGTGTGTATGTAGCAGTGAACCTCTGATGGATGGATGTATTAGTATTGTCTAAATGAAAGGCATGTTTATGTTGCTAATGATGGTGTGCATGATTGCTGAGATATCATGTTTTTGGTTTTGGTTCAGTTATGATAAATTGGTGTATTTCATAGACTGATTTGATGTTGCATGCTAGTGATGTGCGTGCATATGCATTGTTTTGGTGAAGTTAATTCCCATTGTGTGGAATTTGACTTGTATTTCCGTTAACCGATACCCGGGTGATGATGGATGGTTAGGCTGGATTCGTGTCCGGATGTTTATGGACGAATCGATGGTTGCTGTATCCGGTTGATGATGGATCAGTGTTGGGTGACTTGGTCACGTGTTGGTACCACATGCATTGTGTCTGCATTTGTGTTTGCATGGAATTCTAACATGTTAGGATATCTTCCAGTGTTATAATTCTTTGGTTGATTATTGATTGGTGCATAATGACTTGTATGATTGGAACTGCATGTTGAATATGAATTTATGCTAAAATGGGTGAAATAATATGCTTGTGATATAATGTTGATTGAGAAGCTTATAATGCATGTTAATTATGAGAAATCTCACCCTTACTTTAACAATTTCAGATTAAAGTTAGTAGCTTAGGAGTTGGTGAGGATGGCTCTAGAGCTATGTTACTTTAAGTCCGCGTGTCAGTGTCGTGCTCTGATAGGTTGTAACACTGGAGAACGTTTAGTTGAGGAATTAGTTATTATTAAATTGTTTCTTTGAATTTCATTAGGAATAATTATGTTTTGGTTTATTCCGTTTTGGTTATGGTATTTTTCCCCTGTGTAAGACATGGCCTTAATTTGATTGAATTATTTGAATAATGACCCTCAATGTAGCATGACTACTGTTTTATTGGAAGTTTTATTTATTTCATAATTGTGACATCCCTTGTTCCGTGTTAACTCTGATGGAATATGTCTTTAATCATTGATATAATTAATATTATTCGGGGTATTTTAGAAGGGGTGTTACAATTGTGGTTATGAAAATCACTTTGGTTCTGGAAAGTGGAAACTCAACAAAGGTAACTTGGTTGTGGATAGAGGGGATAAGCTTTCTAAATTGTATTGGGCAAAAGCTTTGGTTTCTAGGGACAGTATGAATGCTATTAACATGGAAGCATCTTTGTGGCACCGAAGACTTAGTCATATTAATGAGAAGGGGCTGGACGTTTTAACCAAAAAGGATATTCTTTGTGGGTTAAAGAATTCATATTTGGAGAAGTATTCTCATTACGTGGCTGGTGAACAGACTAGAGTGCCTTTCAAGAGACATCCTCCCTCAAGGAAGTCAAAGTTGCTTCAATTAGTACATTTTGATGTTTGTGGTCCATTAAAGGTAAAATCCTTTAGTGGTGCACTTTATTTTGTTACCTTTATTGATGATTGTTCCAGGAAACTATGAGTTTATGCCTTGAAGGCAAAAGACCAAGTGTTGGAGAAGTTCAAATAATTCCATGCTTTGTTTGAGAGGCAGACATGCCAGAAGCTAAAATGTGTTCGTTTTGATAATGATGGTGAATATTGTGGACCATTTGATGCCTATTGCAAGCATAACGATATTACACATGAAAAGGATCCTCCTAAAACTCCTAATTGAATGGTTTAGCAAATAGGATGAGTCGAACACTAATTGAGAGAGTAAGGTGTACGCTTTCTGAAGCTAAGTTGCCAAATAATTATTGGGGTGAAGCACTTTACACGGTGGTGCATGATCTTAATCTCACTCTTGCTGTTTCTTTAAACAGTGAAGTTCTAGACAATATTTGATTTGGAAAAAATGTCAAGTATGATCATTTGAGGGTCTTTGGTTGTAAGGATTTTATGCATATTCTAAAGGGTGAAAGATCTAAGTTGGATGCAAAGTCAAAACAATGTATATTCATCAGTTATTGGAAAGATGAGTTTGGTTACATGTTGTATGATCCTGTAGGGAAGAAACTTATCCGAAGCCGTGATATAGTATTCATGGAAGACCAAAATATTGAAGACATTTATAAGGTAGAGAATACTACACCCAAGAAAGATATCTGTTTGTCTAATGTTGATCTAGTTCAGTTACCTAATCATAACTTATATGTTATCAGTGTTGATGATCAAAATGGTGAGTCATATGATTATGCTGATGATAAACAACTTGGAGATGAGGTAAATATTCCAACTAATAATGATAAAGGAAGAGTGATATATCACAAGATGATAATCTTGGTGAAGCTCCAGAATCATCTCAAGTTCAACTTAGGAAGTCTATCAGGCAGAGGCAACCTTCTACAAGGTATAATTCTAATGAGTATGTGGTCTTGACTAATGAGGGTGAACCTGAGTGTTTTCAATAGGCCATGGAAAGTGATGAAAATAAAAAGTGGTTAGATGCAATGTATGACAAGATAAAATCATTACATGATAATCACACTTATGATTTATTGAAGTTGCCTAAAGGTAAAAGGGCTTTGGAAAACAAGTGGATTTATAGAGTTAAACATGAAAGAAACTCTAAGTCTCCAAGATATACATCCAAATTAGTGGTGAAAGATTTCCGTCAAAGAAAGGATGTTGATTTTAATGAGATTTTCTCACATGTTTTAAATATGTCATCAATAAGAACCGTGTAGAGTTTAGCTTCTACTCTTGATATAAAGGCTGAGCAAGTGGATGTGAAAACGACTTTCCTTAATGGTGATTTAGAGGAAGAGATATACATGAAATAACCCAATGGTTTTCAAGTTAAAGGCAAAGAAGATCATGTTTGTAGATTGAGAAAGAGTTTATATGGGTTGAAGCAAGCTCCAAGGAAATGGTACAAGAAGTTTGAGTATGTTATGTGTGATCAAGGATACCAGAAGACTACTTCTGATCATTTCTTCTTTGTTAGAAAATATTCTATTGATGACTTTATTGTCCTATTCCTATATGGTGATGATATGCTTATTGTAGGGAAAAATATTTCTAACATTAACATGTTGAAGAAGCAGTTCGGAGAGTCATTTACCATGAAAGCATGAGAGCAACTAAATAGATTCTTGGCATTAAAACCATGTGTGACAGAAAAGATAAGAAACTTTGGGTGGTACAAGAATGAAGGGTTTTTTCAAATCCAGATAGATAGCATTGGAATGCTGTAAAATGGATTTTAAGGTATCTTTACAGTACTACTTGTATGACGCTTTTCTTTATAGGAGATAAGCCTACTCTAGTGGTATACTCTAGCTCTGATATGGCTGGAGACATTGATTCTAGAAAGTCCACTTCGGGCTACATGAATTAATTTGCAGGGGGAGTTGTGGCTTGGTAGTCCAGATTGTAAAAGTGTGTAGTATTATCTACTATAGAGGCCGAGTTCATTGCCATTACCAAAGCATACAAAGAGTTGCTATGGTTGAAGAAATTTTTGCATGAGCTTGGTTTTGTTTAAGACAAATATGTGTTATTTGTTGATAGTCAAAGCGCTATTCATCTCGGTAAGAATCCGACTTTTCATAATAAGTCCAAACACATTAATGTGAGATATCATTGGATACGTGATGTTTTAGATGCTAAGTTGTTGGAGTTAGCTAAAGTTTATACAGATGATAATGATTCTGATATGATGACTAAAGTGTTACCAAAAAGAAAATTTGAAGCTTGTTGTGGCATCTCCGATTTGGTGATTTCCTCCACATAGTTGTGAGAGGAAGATTTGTTGGGCTTGGGCTCCTTTTCTATGTGGAGAAAGACCCAAATATGAATATCTAATTTGTCTCACTTATTTAAGTAGAGAGTATCAAGTTATGGTTGAGAGAAATAGAGAGAAAATAAGGATTCAAAAGAGAGAGAAAATGAGAGAAACTCATTCTCGTTTTTTCTGCATCAGTCTCACTAAATCGACGATCCCCAATTCGTTAGTCGTCAGATTGAGCTCAAATTTAGAGGGCAGGTTTGCAACACCTATATCTAAATTTTTACCTTTGGAATCCTCAAAATGAAGTCTAAGTTGAGAGATAATTGTTTCGAAATGAAGTTGCAGATTTGGGTAATTTTCAGCTTTTTTATTCTTATTTGTAAGCTAGTTTGATTTGTAATTTGCGGTGAATATCACTATTTTGTAAATCACTTTAAGACTCTCTTGTATCCTCAATTGATTAGAGTATAGCTGTTTATTTGGTCTGAACGACTAGTGATTTTTACTCTCATATTGAAGGATTTTCTATGTTAAAAATATCAGTGTTTTTTGTGTCTTTTTTTGTTCAATTTACTGTCTTATATTTGTTAATAATCCTTAAGATTCCTATACATATGGAAAACTTTATATCCGCTACTTATTCTATTATTTTTGTCTTAATTTTCCATCACCTATCAGTGTCATTGTGTATATACCTCTAACACAAACAACTTCTTTTCAAGACTTTCATTATGCAAAATTGCCTCAAATTTTCTCAAAAGTCGATACTATGCCAAATGTCTTTAAATTTAAAAGGAAAAACTGAAAAATTTCAAAATTAAATTATTTATACGAAGGTAGAATGGTCTAAAACATATAAATTATAAAGGTAAAAAGATAATTGTTAGAGTCATTAACAAATCAAATTTGAGTCGTGCTCCTTTACAAGATGCAAAACTTCTACAATTTTTATTTATTATATTGTACGGGGTTTTCTATTTTATATTTATTATTACAAAAATTTATGAAACGAGAATTAAATATTATTCAATAATAGTTCAAATATTAATATTCAATTGTATAAAAGATTCAATCCATATTTTTATTATTTAAATTAGATATTAATTAATTAATTTAAATTATATATTTCATTTTGTATAGTTATTGTAGGTTTTCATTTAGTCTTTTTTTTTTATTTTTAAAAATGGTCTCTTAATTTACAAAGGAATGGCAGTGAGTGTTGTGGTTGTTTGGAAGCGGTTAGGCGATATGCTTCATATTTTCATTGATTTGTCAACTTTTGTTCTACTATCTCTTGTATCTCACATATGTGTAGCTCGTAAGATAGAGATGTCATTGTTGCAGGCATCATTCATACTTTTTAAATTAAATTATTTGGATGACTCGCAATCTTATTCACTTTCAAGATGGAAAAATTTATAACATGTTGCTAGAGCAAAAATTGTTATTGTAGTATCCATGAGTGGTAGCTATTCAAATAGTCATTGTCTTCCCATTCCATCAGACATCGATATTCAGAATGATTTTCTTGTTTCTCCGCAACATAGGATATTAAAAAACATTGTGATGGTTATTTGGAAGCCTCCTACAACCCTTTGGGTTATGGTTAATATTGTTGGTTTGGTAGTGGGTTTACATGCAGCTTGTGGTTGCATCTTGAGAGATCATAATAGACTTTTCTTGGTGGGTTCTCTTCCAAACTCATACATTTTTTCTATTTTTGATTGTGAGCTGCAAAGCCTTATATTAGCCATGGAATTTTATGCATAGCATGGATGGAATCGTATTTGGATTAAAGGTGGCTCTATTAGTGTTATCTTAGCTTTCAAGAAGCCTTTGATTATGCCTTATTAATTCTGCAACCGTGGGCACAATTGTTTTCATCTTGGGTTACATGTGATTTCATCGCATATTTTAGAGAGGGTAATAGTTGTGCGAATAAGATGACTAATAATGGGAATTCTATTCAAAACATTGTTTTATGGGAATTCCTTCCCAGATTCATTAGGGAGAATTTCTTTACTGTTTCGGTTTACCTAATTTTCGTTTTCTTTAGGTTTTCTTTGTGCTTTTTTTTCCTTCTCTTTAAGTGTTTTAGTTTGATCGCCCCTCTTTTACATATTTTTTTCTTTTTTAAATATTATTTAAAGCGTGAGGATTAGGATGGAGGTTTCCCAAAGGTGTCGACCTAGTCGGGATGTATCCATATTGCTCGATGTTCATATCGCTCTTGCTTCATGAAAAAAAGGATCTTCTCTTTACCACATTTTGAATAGATGATGCCACAATTGTTTAATTTACAAATGGAGATATGTTTATCACGCTTGCTTATGTGTGAATTTTTTGAGATTGTTTGATTTGGATAATTTATCCTGTCAACCCGACACTTTTACCTGATGCTGCACCCTAAAATTTTCCATGACTTTTTCGTCTATTAATTTCATCTAATTCATTTGCATCATCTCTTTCATTGCATCATGCAAAAAGTTGATTTTTTAAATCATGCATGCATTGTTATTTGCAAGTTACCCAAGTGCTAGCCATATCATTTGCATATCGTATCTCTTTAATTGAATCTTGCATTTATGTTAATTTGCACTTCTTAATAATAGAATGGGTGTTTTAACTTGCATTTTTATTTTAGTTTGCATTTTTTCTCAATAATTGAATTTTGCATTCTTGCATTTTGCATTAATAATTGACTTCTTATCAACTTGCATTGATATTGCATTTGCATTGCTATTAATAATTGAGTTAGCATATAATTTGATTTTGATTTCTAAATAAATAAAACAAGTTATTAGAGAATTGATTTGTATCTTTTTTAGAATAAGACAAAAGATAGTAAAAAGGTTTTGTTTCTCTATTTTTTAAAAATTACAACAAAAATATAATAAAAAGTGTAGTTAGTAACAATTTCATTTTTTTATTGCATTGGTATTTTGTTATCAGTTCTGGTGACTCTAATGCATAATTCACATTTACATACAGTAAAAAAACAATAAGAAACAGAAAAAATAGGTATTTGTTTTGATCTTCCTGCTTCACGTTTTTTCCATGCCCAAGTATACATCGCCATACTCCACTCAGCTCACACGCCCAGATGCACGTACAACACAGTAGAAGAAGAACGAGGCAAAGAAGAAGAAGAAGAAGAGAGAAATAGTTGAGCAAAGAAACTTACCTTTCCGTGTAGATCCTCTATTTTTCCCTTGCATTTCATTTTTCATTTTCACTGCAGAACCTTGTAATATGTAATCATCTATGAATATAGTGAAAAATTAGGGTATCGGATCTGTTGGGGCTTAGGGTATTTTGTTTATGCTTGTTCATGTTTGATTGTGTTAGTGTGATTTTGTTTTTGCTTAGAGTAAGAAACATTGAAGTAGAGAGATGTGAGGTTGTATTGATGTTGCCATGGAACGTGAACGAGTAGAGAGAACGTTGAAACAAAAAGGGTGAATCAATCTCATTTAATTTTGTTTGTCTCGTTAATATAAAAAAATCAATTAATGGGGGTAATTGGAACGTTTATGTGGCGCCTCTTATGTTAATCTACGGTTTTCCTTCAATCTTTGTTGTATGGTAGAAGGCCATTTAGGCTTTGAATTAACCCAACTCAGGTCACTAAGTTTCTTACCACCACATTATTGTACATCAAAATTTATCCTCATTTTCCTAATTCTAATTGGCGTGTGTTTAACATTCATATGCATATTTCATTAGGTCATAAATTCACAAACATTCATATCATTGAGCTCTTAAGGCATGTGATCGAGAGTTTTCTTGTGATTTGAATTTTCATTATTCATAGGTGATTCATTTGGTTCATACTTCCCCCAAGGTCGGAATTAGGATTTTCAATCATGATCATACTAAGAATCTTTGTCAAGATTAATCAATATAATGTTTATCTTCTTCAAGATCAAGTGCTTAGGGCTTCATCATTGGTTTCAACCGATGAGGCTTTGAATTAGGGTTTTGGTACTCCTCAATTTCTCAAGTTATTTCTTCATCATTGTAAACCAAATGCAAGTTGATTAGGGTTTTTCATTTTTGTGTGAGTTTTGTTGATGTTCATTAATTGAAGATAATGGTTAAGGTTTCATTGCTATACTTCAAGTTTCATCACTCTCAAGGATTCCTCAAGGTAATCCTCTTGAGATCATCAAGTTAATGGTTTGAGGATTGCATTGCAAAACATTGAGATATGGTACAAGGTGTGAACTTTGTGGGTTTATTATCAAGACTTTATTATCTTCTCAAACACTTGTTGCTTGCAATACAAGTTAGCTTGAATTTTAATTGAGGTTAGGGGTTTATTTGTAAGGAAAATTAATGTGGATTTGTTCATCAAGATTGGAAGTTTGTTCATCAAAATTGATGTGGATTCAAGATGTTTAAAGGATAAATGTGTGACCTAAACTTTAAAGGTTCATGGATTACTTAACAAACAAGTTACAAATTGCAAGAGTAAAGTATCAAGTCCAAGCTACAAACATTCTACACATTCATCATACATCATTTCAAGTTTAATTTCAAGCCTAAATGACAAGTATGCTACATACATCATTCATTCATTCAAGTTTCAAGACAAAATCAAAATTCACAAAGTCCAATTTCATTCAATTTCAAAGTCCATGACCATTCACATAAGCCATCATTTTTAAGCCTTTTGACCTTACATCAAACATGTCCAAATAACTTCAAATGAGTGGTATTTCTTATTCAAAATTAGGCATAAAACCTTGTTCAAAATTTGTCCACAAAATCACTTCCAATTTTTTTATACCAAACCAGTTCAAACAAGTGAAACCAGACCCACACTATGTTCAAAAAAATACACCACCTCATGCTTTATACCTGATCATTCCAGTCTATCCCATATGAACAAAACCACTCACAAACTTTTCCAAAATGGGACACACACGCGCCTGCTACAAAGAATAAAAACTTGCCAAAACTACCAAAAATAGAAAAATGGATTTGAGAATTAAGCTTGCTCGGTAAGACTCCTTCAGTGCCATCTCATTCCATTCACCCTAACCAACTTTTCCAAGCCTCAAACATGAGCCAAATTCCTTGATTCCATACTGTAATACGGTGGCAGAAGCGATTGTTAATACTGGTTTTTACGTTTGCATTCGCAAATATCGCGGTAAGCAAGAGTCACCACCGTCTTATATTTTATCCAACAAAGGAAAAGGGAAAAAGAACATAAAAAACCTTTTTCGAGATTATAGAAAGGGAAGGTGTTAGCACCCTTTCTATCCATGTTTTTCCATGGGCTCTTAGGTACTTGCTCATTTTTAAATTACTTTTTGTGTGTGTTTTGAAAAGATTTTAAAATTCCTTAGTGCGGCATTTCACTTTATGGTAACCCTTGTATCAGTCCTCAAGAGTGTGATAAAGCGTTTTTGAAAAATTTGTTAGAAAAATGTTTGAAAGTGTAAGTGTGAAAAATTGATTGTTTTGAGCAAGTACTTAAAAGTTTCTACCTACTCGAAAAGACTGTTCGTTTTCTTATTTCCTTTAGACAGCGCTATCCTACTATTAAGGATTAGGTAGCTCCATCGTTGGAGTTTAAGGGACAATCAAAAGGGACGATTACGGTCACTTAAGGCAATAGGGAAAGATCTCTTAGTAATTGACCTAAAGTTCTAAGATCACATTTTGTTTTACCGAGGCAGCCTTTGAAAGGGACTTGCGATCTCTGAATTAGAGGACAGTCACTAAGAATTCTCACATTCGAGAATGGTGACCATATTTCCGAGGCAACCAAAGTGGGAGATACCCTAGGGGTGAGCATGTGCAAGTGTTTGATTTTAGTTTGTTTATCTTTGCACAGTTAGGGTGTTCTACTGTTTTAAACATTTGATTTATCTTTCCATTCAATCATATGATCATTCATCTAACAGTCAATAGTAGCGAAAAAATAAAATGCGAGAATCTTAAACCTAGCTATTACAAGGCTTTGGGGAGGGGTTACATAACCAAACTTGGGGGAAAAGCGGTAAATAAAAGCAATAATAAACCTAAGTTAAAAGCTATTACAAACTCGAAACAGATAAAATAATTGGAAAAAATAAATAAATAAATGCGCGCGAGAATGAATTAAATATCCTAAAGAGTCTACTTAAATAAAGAAAATATTTTTGATTTTTTTATTGAGAAAACTAAATATTTGGGAATTAAACCTAATTTTTTCTAATTAACTTTACTTAATGAAAACAAATCAATTCAATATCATTAAATTAATTAATTTCCAAAAAAAATAATTTTAATAAAAAAACCTAATTCTATATTTTTTGTGATTTTATTGATTTTATGATTTAATATAAAAAAATGATTTTTAAAACTATAAAACAAATAACACAAAATAATGAAATAAATAAGAAAAACAAGAATGGGCCTGATGCTGGAAGTGATTTTGGGGGTGCATGGCTTAATTTTGCAGCGCCTAGAATAGCTGACCCATCTGCCTTACGCGTGATTCAGTGAGGCTCTTATCTGGGGGTTCACCATGTGCTGCTTTTGCTGGACACTTGGATCTGGGTCACGTGATGATCTAAGGGCTGAATCTGTGAGCGCATGATGGATGCTTGGCTAGGAGATGCGTTGGATCTTTAAGAAATTATCAAGAAAAATACAAAAGCATACGCCTAGGATCGAACCCAGGACGTTTGCCTCACATATTCATTCCTTGACCATTTGCGTTGGTCTGCTTATTTGTTAATATAATAAACAAAAAAACATAAAGTAAATAAAGTAGCATGCCCAGGATAACACGCGAAATTCAAACGGGCTAGTGGTATGCTGCCACCTCTTGTCTTCTTCCCAGAACTGTGGTCTTTGGTATCAGACTTTTACCTACAGACAAAATTGTCACTAAAGGCTATAGTGACAATTTTTATCCGTAGCTACATCCATGCAATATTAAAAATGTAATACAAGCAAGATAAATTAAAACTTCAGCCAGGGATCAATCAGAAATTTGCCCCTGAATGCTATGGTACCCAAATCTGGTCCAATTTTCCCTAGAGAAGGAAACCCTAAATTCGAGCTTATGAACCCTAGCCATGGCAAGAAGCTATTCCTGCGCTTAAACTTTAATCAAACCAATAAAAAACATTGCAAATATGATAGCAAGCATGTATATATGATCAAAACATATTCATAATGGACAAATAATTGGAATCGAGTTTGAAAAAAAAACATAAACCGTGACTGTTAGAGAGCACGATTCTTGACGTTTCAGGCTTTGGGAATGCTTGCAATGGCTTTAGAGGCTCTCCAGGAGTATGTTTTGATACTTGTTTGGGATTGAAACAAGCTGGAAATGGAAATTCGAGTTTGACAACTTTAGTGTTTTTTTTTTAAATTTGGACAAGGGTTCTCTAGGTCATGTATCTCTGTTTGATGCTTGCTAAAAGCTTGTTTATATAGAGAGTGGTGAGAGGACACGAAAATGCCATGTTTGTAACAGCTATGGACATGCTTTTGAATGCCATGAATGTCCATTTGTAAACTTGGCAAAAGTTATGGTATTTTGTCCATTTTTGAATTTTGAATGAGTGCAAACATCTTGGCCTTGTTGTACACAAAAATTGGGACCCCTCCATGCATTAAAACAAGCCTTAACCATATTATTTGTAATAATCTTGATTTATTTGATTTTTAATTAAATAAAATCAATATAAAATGAAAATAAAGTCAAGACTATGCAAAAGTGTTTTTAGGAGTCCCCTATGGTCTTAGAAATATGTTTGAAGTTTAAGAATTTGATCCGTTGCCTTAAAAATTTAAATTTGTCCAATGCATATTTCTTGAAATTTCCCAAATTTCCCCAACTTGGGAAAGCCATAACTTGATCAATTTTTATCTCATGATGATGATCTTGTACTTTTTGGAAATCCCAAGATGCCTACTTCAATACCTCTTTTGATAAAATTTTGCTTTTGAAGATGTTATCTTGATGTTAAAGGTCTTGGCAAAAAGTGGCTTTTATTGACTTTCTAAAAATGACCTGTAATGCATGAAAATGTATCTTTCAAATGGTGAATTTCTTGGACTTAAGGGCTGATGAGAAGTTGTAGGTAATTGGATTCTCTTCAAAATGAGCTTTGGTTGGAAAATTTCTGATAAATTATGAGAAAGTTATGCTTGGTCAAAGTTTGGTTGACTTTTCCTATAGAAACTCTAATTTGCTATTTTTGTCTTTTGATGAATTAGGAGAATTTCTTGAGGAATCATGATCAATCCTTGATCAAATGATGGATATCACTTCAAAATGTTGATGTTGACCAAAAATCTTGTTGTTTGACTGTATATAGGTCACAGTTGACTTTTGACCTAACACAGTTGATTTTCCAATACTTGAGCAATTGTCTGAGCAAACTTATTGAGTAAAGAATGAAAGTTGGAATGGATGATCTTGAGGACATATTAGGACTATGGGAAGCATTTGATACCATTAGAGCTCAAACATCTTGATGAACATGGAAACCCTAGTTGGGGGTTCTTTGCCTTAGTAGGAGAGTTGTCTGATCAATCCTTGGTCAACCTTGAGCAATTGAGAACCTCTAGGGGTATGTGATGTGTGAAAATGGGAGGGAAAATTTTGGGGTACAACAGCTGCCCCTGTTCAATCTTCTTAAACCTGAGGATGTAAATTGGCTGGTCTGCCTTTCGTGATCTGAAGGTGGAAGATGATTGAACACTAGAGTGCTCAGAAATTTACACTTGCATGAAGTGAATGTAGATCGATAATATCAGGAATGGGCTTACATATGCCATTTGGAAGGAGATTGAGAATCGTCAGAGATGGGCTTAAAGATGCCATCCAGAAAAGATATCATCTGCATAAGATATTCCTTTGCGAGAATTCCTATATCTGCCGTTGAGGAGGACTTCACCGGGGAATGTTGATTTATGTCCTGGGAAATAGAGTCTAGGAGCTTTGGTTGTCCATTACTCTACTGGGGAATTAACTCTTGATTGATGAGACAAAAGTGAGATGTTATCTGGTCGAGTCTGGGTTTTACGATGACTTACTAGGGAATATGAAATCGACCGTATCTGGTCGGGTCCAGGTTTTACAGTGTTGTTAACTGTTGTTCGGAGATAAAAGAGAAGGAGCCTACATAGGGATTTCTAGGGACAAGTCCATGTAAAACTGCGTCAGGTAATTCATGAAAAAGGAGCCTGGATAGTAGGGTTATGAGAAGGAACCTGGGTGGTAGGGTTACTTTGAAATAAAGCCTAGGTAGTAGGGCTGCTTCAGAATAAAGCCTGGGTGGTAGGGCTGTGAGAAGGAACCTGGGTAGTAGGGTTACTTTGAAATAAAGCATGGGTAGTAAGGATGCTTCGGAATAAAGCCTGGGTAGTAGGGCTTCTTTAGGATAAGTCTGGGTAAAACTACATCGGGAAATTGTAAGAAGGAACCTGGGTAGGTTTGCTTCATGATGAGTTCGGGTAAAACTACATCGAGAAATTGTAAGAAGGAACCTGGGTAGGGTTGCTTCATGATGAGTCCGGGTAAAACTACATCGGGAAATTGTAAGAAGGAACCTGGGTAGGGTTGCTTCAGGATGAGTCCGGGTAAAACTACATCTAAACCGAGAAGGAACCTGGGTAGGGTTGCTTCGTGATGAGTTCGGGTAAAACTACATCGGGAAATTGTAAGAAGGAACCTGGGTAGGGTTTCTTCAGGATGAGTCAGGGTAAAACTACATCGGGAAATTGTAAGAAGGAACCTAGGTAGGGTTGCTTCAGAATGAGTCTGGGTAAAACTACATCTGAACTAAGAAGGAATCTGGGTAGGGTTGCTTCGTGATGAGTTCGGGTAAAAATACATCGGGAAATTGTAAGAAGGAACCTGGATAGGGTTGCTTCAAGATGAGTCTGGGTAAAACTACATCTGAACCGAGAAGGAACCTGGGTAGTGTTACTTCGGGATAAGTCCGTGTAAAACTTCAGAAGGAAACCCGGGTAGGGTTACTTCGGGATAAGTCTGTGTAAAACTTCAGAAGGAACCTGGGTAGGGTTACTTCGGGATAAGTCTGTGTAAAACATCAGAAGGAACCTGTGTAGGTTTACTTCAGGATAAGTCCATGTAAAACTTCAAAAGGAAGGAGAAGGAACCCATGTAAGATTGCGTCATGAATAGCCCGTATAAAGCTGTATTTGGAAGTCAGAAGAAACCCGTGTGAGATTGATTCATGACGAGCCCGTGTAAAGCTGTGTTTCAGAAGGAGAAGGAGAAATCCGTGTAAGATTGCTTCGTGAAGAGCCTGTGTAAAGCTGTATTTAGTCGCTGAGACAATTACTCTGCTTGGTTTCAGGAGTTAATCTTGGACCTATTGGAAATTGTTGATGATAACTGTCTGTTGATCGATCTTTCTTGAAAAAGTAAAATGTTAGTTATATGCAATGTCCTGATGTATGAAATTCATTGTGTAATGATGTTCTCAATATAAATGAGATTGTGTCGTATGCATTTGTACTGCATATGCTATGCCATTTGTAGAATGATGTATGAATGCAATATATGAATGTATCGGCTGTTCTATTGCAGCGTTGTTGAATTAGGGAACATAAATCCCTAATTGCAGTTGGCGATGAAGAATATAGGTCTTCGGGTTTTGTTAAAACTAAACTCCTGGGAGATGATCTTTCGCTGCTAGAGGAATAAACTCTGTTGGGGAAGTAAAGATATGTGCACTGCCTGAGGATTTTGTGAAATCCTATTGGGGAATCCTGAGAAGTTTGAAGATTTCACTGGGGAAAACCTGATGCCGGAGCAGTAGTCGGACATTCCTATTTTTCCGGGGATACAAGAACACCTAATATCACTAGGCTGTAAACTGAGGATATATTGGCGACCTTGCGTAAAATTCCCCTGCCTCTATACCTATTGGAGAAAGTACCTGCAGAGACCTTGTGGATAGTTTAGTGGCATCCCAACTCCTGGGGTGCTTGATAAATGCTGATCAGGATGATAAACCTTCTACTGACTAAACAAGTGACGAGATGACGGAACATAGTCGTACACTTTAATCAACAAATTGAAGAAAGGGCCTGTTAGAGTACCCATGAACATATCCACCATTTCTCGATCAGTCAAAGGAGGTTGAACCCTGCCAGCTAGATCCCTCCATTTTTGCGCATATTCCTTGAACCCTTCTCTCGAGCCCATGGACATACTCTGCAGTTGCACTCGAGTTGGTTCCAGGTCAGTGTTGTATTTGTACTGCTTGTAGAAAGAAGTATCCAGGTCTTCCCAAGTGTTGTACCCCAAAATTTGCCCTCTCATTTTACCCAACATATGTTCATTAAAATCCTCAACTTGCCCAAGGATGCCTAAGGATTGATCAGGAAAATGCTCTCCTAAGACAATGAACCTCAAACTAGGGTTTCCATTTTCATCAAGATGGGTGAACTCCAAAGGTCTCAAATATTTTCCATGGTCCTAATATGTTCTCAAGATCATCCATATCAAGTTTCATGCCTTGCACAAGAAGTTTTCTCAGTCAACTGCTTAAATGCCTGAAAACCAACTATGTTAGGTCAAAAGTCAAATGTGACTCACATACAGTCAAACTTCAATGTTTTTCGTCAACATAAACATTTTGAAGTGATTTTCATCATTTTAGCAAGGGTTGATCATGATTCCTCAAGGAATGCTCCTAATTCATCAAAACTCAAAAGTTGCTAAATTAGGGTTTCTATAGGAAAAGTCAACCAAACTTTGACCAAGCATAACTTTCTCATACTTTATCAGAAATTTCCTATCCAAGGCTCATTTTGAATAGGATGCAAATCCCTACAACTCATATTCAGCCCTCAAGTTCAAAAAATTCACTCATAAGGAGATATGAATTCAGACATTACAGGTCATTTCAAAAAGTCAACAAAAACACCTTTTGGGTTAAAGCTTCTTACATGTAGATGAAAGATCCAATTGAAATTAAATTAAAAGGGTTGTTTATAGGACATCCTAATCTTTCTAAAAAGTCCAAGAACACCCTCTTAGGGTCAAAATTGAGAGAAATGTGCATTGTCAAATTTGGCAATTTTTGGAAATTTGCACAGAGTCAACCATGCCCAAAATGCATTTTTCTTCAAATGGGCCCAACCTTTTATGCTTGTATCTTGTTCCTAACATGGTCCATGACCCATGAACCTCTCCATGCCTCATTAAATTATTTATTTAATTTATTGTGGTTTTATTCATTTAAAATTCAAATAAAATCAAATAAAATCAAAATAAATCGTGTAATTTGCTTTTGGATTGATTTTGGCATTGAATGAAGATAATATATGCTGGAATATCAATATCAAATCGTGCAAGGTGTGATTGGAGCAAGAATGTCATGATTTGGCTTATTTTGGAAACAAATAATTCAAGGATTAATCAAGATCTTTTCTCCATAAATTTCAAGAATCAAGTTGTTTTTTGTTGACCTAATACACTCTATTACATATACACAACGCAGCCAAGGAAAGAGGACAAGGGTTTTGGTCGTGAAAATCATCAAAAAAAATTTAGTTTTGGCCAAAAAAGTTAGGATCGGATTTCATTCCACAGAAAGATTCAAGGTGATTCAAGACCACCAATCCACTCCTGGACGTCTCCTGAGGCTAGCAGCATTGCTTCCACGCGTGAAAGATTCATAAATCATCACTTTACAGCGTCACGGTTTGCCATCCTTTTTGAATTTGGTTCTGTAAATTTACGCATCATAAATAATTTCTAAGCATGCCTTCATATTTGTATCATAATTTAGAACATATTGGTATGATTAATTAGGAGTTTTAGCGCATGTACCGATAGTTGCCATTGTTAGGGTTTGAGGTTGTGTTTTAGGGCTTTTTGATGCAGGTAAAATCATGGCAAAAGAGGGATGCCATCATACTCATGAGATCAAAACGAGTTGATATGTATGCTTGAAATTGATTTATCATGCCTGACATTGATTTTTGAGATTTGTAGGGCTGTAGTTACAGTTGGTGTCCGTAGGTAAAAGGCTAATACCTAAAACAACAGTTCTGAGGAAAGAGACGATCACATGGCTGACTCCCACTGGCTCATTTGAATTCACGCGCATTTTCCTAGGCATATCATTTAATTTCCCTTATATTTTATTTATTTCATTATATGTACGAATGATCAGTCCAGCGCAGTTGGTCAGGAAGCGTGTATATGAGGCAAATGTCTTGGGTTTGATCCCAGGCGTCTGCTTTTATATTTTTCATGACAATTTCTTGCAGATTCAGTGCATCTCCTAGCCAAGCATCAACAGTGCGCTCAAAAATCTCACCCATTGGATCATCCCTGATTCAGATCCAATGTCCAGCAAGCCATCCTCATGTTGGACCCCCAGGAGCAGGGAGCACTGGATCACGCGCAAGGCAGATGGGCCTATCCTTCTGGGCTTCAGTAATTCAACTTCACACCCCCAGTTTACTTCTGATATCAGGCACATTAATCATTCTTTTTTTAACTTTTTTTTGTTTTATTTATTTATTTAATCTTTTTTTTACAACAAAAATCTTTTTTATTAAATCATAAAATCAAGAAAACCACAAAAATGTAGAATTAGTTTTTTTTATAAAAATTAGTTTTTTTTTGGAAATTAATTAATTTAATGATATTGACTTGATTGTTTTCATAATTAAAATTAATTAGACAAATTAGGTTTAATTCACAAATATTTAATTTTCTCAATAAAAAATCAAAAAAATATTTTCTTTAATTAAATAGATTCTTTAGGATATTTACTTTATTCTCGCGCGCATTTATTTATTTATTTTTCAAATTATTGTAACTGTTTCAAGTTTGTAATAGATTAATTAGGATTTTAATTTTCGCATCTTTATTTTCAGTCAAATATTTGGTGTATCTTCCCAAAAGCCTTGTAATAGTTAGGACTTTAAATTCTCGCACTCTTTAATTTCTGCAACTATTAAACTGCTAGATGTATGGACATTAGGATTGTATGCGAAAGATAAATCAACATTTAAAAGGTAGATAACCCTAATTGTGCAAAAATAATTAACTGAAAAAAAGCACACTTGCACATACTCACACCTAGGGTTTTCCCCACTCTGGTTGCCTTGGATAAACGGTCATAAAGCATAAGGAATTTTAGTGGTCGCCCTCTAGCCCCAAAAAGATAAAAAATGACCCTTTCAGATGTTGCCTTAGAAAGATCTTTAGGACTTTAGGGTAGTTACTAAAGTTTCCTAACCATTGCTTTTGTGACCGTACTTGTCCATTCGAATGTCCCTTAAAACTCCAACAATAGGGCTACCTACTCACTAATAGTAGGATAACGTTGTTTAAAGTAAACGTGAACGAACACTCTTTTTTCGAATAGGTAGAAAATCTTAAGTACTTGCTCAAACAAAATCTTTTACACAAACACTTTCAAAACAGTTTTCAAAAAACCACTTCGTCACACTCTTGAGGACAAATACAAGGGTTATCACGAAGTTAAACAAAACGTTTTGCAAAACACACACAAGAAATTTAAAAAATGAGCAAGTACCTAAGAGCCCATGGAAAACCACGGATAGAAAGGGTGCTAACACCTTCCCTTTCAATAATCTACCCCCCGTACTCAGAAACTCTCGAAAAAAAGGTTTTTTCTATTCTTTTTCCTTTCCTTTGTTGGATGAAATAAAATTCGGTGGCGACTCTTGGTTACCGTGACATTTGCGAAGAAAAAACACAAACCAATATTACCAGTCAGTTCTGCCACCGTATCACAGAACTAGAGACTCTGTTGGGGAGGGACTCAATGAGGTATACCTTAGGATCTAGGTAATTTCTAAAATTTCTTTATTGTATTGCTTTTCCTGCTTTATATTCAACGATTTTGTTGGGGTTATGTAAATCCTACACCCGGATCTGGGGACACCTTTTAGGTAAGTAGTAATAAACTGTGAGGGAACTGTGCGGGGTATACTGATACGGTTGAAGCAGTAACAACATTGATGTGACACTTTGGTTGGTACCGGTAACCCTTGAGTCAATCAAGGAGAGTACGGGGCCGCTGCGTGGTGTCATAAAGCATAAACTGACCTTAGAACCTTTAATTGCACAACTTGGCCAGTAGACCGTATCGAGATGGATGGCTTTGGTGTATTCCTAAGGTCGACAGATACTAGATGTTACACTCATTGAGCTTTGACTCTTGAGTTTTGTTTGGTTGCAAGTCAATCTCCTATTGAACGAAGCTTGGGGGAAAGATCAGTGATATTGAGATCCCTTAGAACCCGGTTACTATTTATAAGACAGGTTGAACCAATCCAGCTTCAAGAGGATATGACCTTAAAACTCATGCAGGCCTTAAACCTAAGGACTTGGTGTGACTTGCTTGTTTCTTGCTATACATGTGATTTTTTAGCATAATCATGACATCATAAGCATGGTATATCATACTAACCATTTCAAGGATTTTCTAGGGCCCATCTTTGCTTTGTTTTTTAGGACATGCACCCGCCCGCAGGAACACTATCCAGATTAACCTTGTGAAAGTGCCTCTCCAACTAAAGGATTTGACATTAAGGCTCCCTGAAAGCTCTCCCTTCACTGAAAAACATGGTCGGTTGCTCAACTTGGTCACTTCAAAACCTGATGAAGAATTGTTAAAAGTGCTATTTCAGTTCTTTGATCCTTTGCACCACAGTTTCACATTCCTGGATTACCAGCTAGTGCCTACTAAGGAGGAATTTTCTCGGTTGTTGGGGGTACCTATTCTTGATCAGTTACCTTTCAACGGTATGGAAGAACATCCAAATCCTGAAGAGATTTCTCGAGCTCTGTCCTTACAACAGTCCGATGTAGTGACAAATTGGGAAACTAGGGGAAGTGTCCAAGGAATCCCGATTAAATTTCTATTCGAGAAGGCTTACTATTTTTGGGATACCCTGGATTTACAAGCTTTTGAAGAGGTATTGGAACTCCTCATCTACGGGATGGTACTTTTCCCTAATGCGGATCAACTCGTAGATGTGAATACTATTAAAAAATTTCTGTCTCATAATCCGGTGCCTACATTACTTGGGGATATTCTACACTCTCTGTATGCCCGCACTCTAAAGAGAAGGGGGACCCTCTTGTGTTGCACTCCTCTATTGGCTAGATGGTTTATTTTGCACCTACTCAGGTCTGCTTTGAAGAATGAACAAGGTATGAAATGGTCTCATAGGCTGATGTCCCATACACATTCAGACATTCATTGGTGTTCCTGGTCCTCGGAAGATGTTACCATCATCGGTCGTTGTGGTGAATTCCCTAATGTCCCTCTCTTAGGCATTAGGGGAGGAATCACTTATAACCCTTGTTTGGCACTGCGGAAGTTTGGTTATGCGAGAAGGGATGGTCCTCACGATACGCTTATCCAAGGAATCACCTTTAACTATGAGAATGATGCTCAGGGTTACCGCAAAAGGTTCATGAGAGCTTGGGGCATGGTACATAAAATTGATAGCAAGACACCGGGGCACAAGAATTCCATCCCTCTTGAGCCTTATCTCTGATGGGTACAAGCCCGCTCCCAAAGTCTTATGATGCCTTACCCTGCTGTCCTACCAATGATTGTGGAACCAATTGCTAAAAGAGACACTCCTTATCTTGTTCATCATCCTGACATGCCAACTGATCATGAGGAGTTACAGAAATCCTTGGTTCAACTTAAAGAGGAGAGGGATATGTTTGAAGCTCAATTCTATGCCAGCAAGAAGAAGGTCCTGGAGCTCACTAGGAAACTCCATGAAGAGAGGAACATAAACGCCTACATTGAACCAAAGAGGATGCGCTCCTGGGAGACCTAGTTTTCTTTTGCTTTAAGTTTTGTTTAATTGTAAGCCTAAAGGGCACTCTTTGTAACAATCCGAACTTATTAATACAATTTACGTGTGTTTCTTTTGGTTAAAAAAATTGAGCCTTTAAGAATCCTTGAAATCATTGCATACGCATACCATCCATGACATTGCATAAACAGGTATCATTACAGGTTTCTCATCTTCTTCGCTGTTTATTTCAGTAAAAATGTCTTCTAAACAAAGTATCAAATATCTTCAGTCATAAAATGCCCAATTTCAACAAATGTTCATAACTTTGGAAAAATGGCAGGAAGATCTGAAGGCCCTCATCCTGGAGGAAAAGAAGAAGAAGAAGAAAACCTATGGTGTTCTGAATCTGGGCAGAAGGTTCAGGGGGCAGTTAAAGAAACCAGTTGATCTGACCTCCTCGTCCAAAGAAGGGGAGAATCAAGAGAGAGAGACAAGGGAGAAGGACCCTAGCCCTGAAGTCTCTGATAATGACACAGACTACAATGATGAGCAGTATCCTCCCACTGAGGATAGATACAAGCAGTTAGAGGATCAGCTGAGCGCTATGGAGTTCTAGAGAATACCCGGGTTGGATTTTGAAGAACTAGTGTCGGGGGGTAGTCATCCCACAAAATTTTAAAGCTCTGGTTTTCGCAAAGTATGATGGGGTGTCTTGTCCCAAGCTTCATCTCTGTTCCTATGTGACGAAGATTCAGCCTCACACTGCTGATAGGAACTTGTGGGTTCACTTCTTTCAAGACAGTCTGTCAGGGACTCAGCTTGAATGGTTCTATCAACTGGAGGGAACCAATGTCCGTAACTGGGAGGATTTGGCTACTTCTTTTTATAAGCAGTATCAATACAATGCTGACCACGCCCTTACTCGTACTCAACTCCAGAGTATGTCCATGGGTGCAGGTGAAGGCTTTAAGGACTATGCACAGAAGTGGAGAGATTTGGCTGGGAGAGTCCAACCCCCTTTGTTTGATAGGGAGTTGATTGACATGTTTCTTGGGACGCTGTCTGGTCCATTTTTCAATCACCTGATTGGTTGCTCCTCAGCTGGTTTTACCGAGATGATATTAACGGGAGGGAGGGTAGAAGCTGGGATCCAGAGTGGCAAGATCTATAAAGACACCTCTTCGAGCTCAGTGAAGAAGCCCTTCGCAGGTAAGAAGGAAGTCAGTGCTATTTATAGCCCAAGAAGTCAAAACAGAGTTGAGCACCGTCCAACGGTAGGTGTTGTGATGATACCTAGGCCTGCAGCTACCCCACCATGCAATAATCAGCAAAGGGTAGAAAGACCACAAAGGCAGTTTACTCGAATTAACATGACATTGACTGAGGTTTTACCCCATCTGCTAAGATCCAATTTGGCAATCTTGAAAGAGGCTCCAAGAATCCTAATACCACATCTCCTCGGTACAATCCAAACGCTCGGTGTGCCTACCATT
This sequence comes from Vicia faba, assembly GCA_948472305.1. NCBI lineage: Eukaryota > Viridiplantae > Streptophyta > Magnoliopsida > Fabales > Fabaceae > Vicia > Vicia faba. The sequence goes on from OX451738.1 coordinate 918,505,620, forward strand.
CTGAGAGTCCTGGCAACGATACAAATGACTATTGAGCTCTGAGAAATAAAGTACAAGATATGATTGAAGCCAAGGAGATTGATTTTGATGCTCCGGAGAAGCCCAATGGAATAACTGCTCCCATGCCTAAGCACAACCGTGGAGTTAATGCCATTAATACTGATCTATTCGTTACCTCTGATGATGAAGTTTCTACTCCTCTTATGACTGTTAAGAAGAATTTGTTACTAGCCGGTTTATTTTCAGGTTGTGGTGAAGGTTGCCACATGTGTTCATCTCTACCCACTGGTTTCTATTTGCTGAAAGTAGGTGTTCAACGCTTGATGGACAACAGAGAAATTTTGTTCGAAAAGACTTTGATTTTCAACTGTTCCGTGTGAAGATATTGTCATTATAACCATTTAGGCCAATCCTTCCAAGGTTTCCTCTAAAAGACCTGTTAGGATTACACCTGCTCCAAGAATCGCCCCGCGGATAATCACTTTTCCTGGTCCCGTACCGTACTCCTAGGCAAAGCTGTCCCGTGGAATTATGGTGCTGATGTTTACTATCATGGCGTTAAACAAGATTTGAAGACTGAAAAGGTTGATCCTGATGTCAGTAACATTGGCGGGACCAGCAAGATTACTAGAAGTGGAAGGGTTTTCTCTCCCGAGATCTCCCCAAAGACTATCACTAAGCCTGTTGTTATTTCATCTGCTGTTTCTACCGGTACTTCCGATACTACTCCCGTTCTTACTCCAATTGTTACTCCTGCATTTGAGTCATCTAAGACTCGGGGAAAAGAAGTTGTAGGTGAGCCTGCCCGGACGGAGGCACCTAGAAAAGTTGTTGTGGAATCCTCTAAGGAAGAGATAGAGGAAATCTTAAAAATAATCAATAAGAGTGACTATAATGTGTTCGAGCAGCTGGGGCAGACCCCTTCAAAAATATCGATGTTGTCTCTGTTGTTATGTTCTGAGTCCCATGCAAAGGCTTTGATTGCATTCCTCAAGACTACACATGTGCCGAAAGAAACCTCAGCCGATCAATTCAATGACTGTGTGGCCAGCTTGACTAATGACAATGGGCTGGGATTTTCAGATGCCGACTTGACACCAAAAGGGAGGAAGCATAATGATGCTCTGCATATCTCGATCGAATGCAGGGGCACCACTATGAATCATGTACTGGTGGACACCAGATCTTCACTGAATGTTCTGCCTAAGAAGGCTCTCGATCATCTAGATTGTGAAGGCTTGACCTTAAAGCCCAGTAATATTGTGGTGAGGGCTTTTGATGGGTCGAAGAGAATGGTGCATGGGGAGGTGGACATCCCTGTCAAAGTGGGCTCTCAGACCTTTGGGTCCACCTTCTACGTGATGGACATCAGGCCGTCATACTCTTGTTTGTTGGGTCGTCTTTGGATCCATGAAGCTGGGGCTGTTACTTCTATACTGCACCAGATGCTGAAATATCCGTTGAAGGGGAAAATCGTCACTGTGCACGGTGAAGAGGAGTATATGGTGAGCCACCTGAACTCCTTCAGGTATGTGGAGATGGACGGGGAATTTATAGAGACTCCTTGTCAAAACTTTGAAGAGGTTCGCCAGATTTTAGCGTCAACCGAGACTACTACCAGCACTAAACCTCCTCTGAAGATAACTTCTCTCAAGGACGCCAGAGCAGCAGTTGAAGAAGGTGGGTGTACCAATTGGGGACAACTCCCTGGTTTTACTCACAAAACTGAAAAATTTGGTTTGGGCTTTACTTTAGGAGCTCAAAGATCTGTTCGACACACTCGGGCTGGAAGACCTCCCCTACACATCAGCAATCGTGGGGTAAATCCAATTGAAGATAGTGAGGAAGACCCCGATATCGACAGTTGGATCTACCTGACTACCAATGGTGGACCAAGTAATTGGACAACCAGTGATTTTATACCAGTTTCTTTTATTTCATAGTAATTGTCTTACTTGTTTTCTGAGTTTATAATAAAAAATTTAAACTTTATAGACTTGTGTCTTACCTGAGGCACAATGGTTCTATCTAAGAGGGTTATTATATGTCATTTCATATATCATCAATAAAACATTGGACGTTCCTTGCATACAAATTTTGTGCTCTCTGTTTTTCTTTTCTGCTTTTCACTTTATCAATACAGCCATGCTCTTACACACACTCACATATACAACTGCAGATCCATATCCACCCTGGATCCCATTGATAACAATTCTGCTATTGCCAGTCATGACTTTGAAAATCTGATCGACCAAGTCGAGGACGAAGGTGAGGGTGATTGTGAGGTGCCCAAAGAACTTGCTAGACTATTACAGCAGAAAGAGAGGGCTATACAACCTCATGAAGAGCCAGTTGAGACGATAAACTTGGGCACAGAGATGGACAGAAAAGAAGTCAAGATTGGTGCAAATCTAGAGACTAATGTCAAACAGCGGTTGATACAGATGTTGCACGACTATGTTGAGATCTTCGCCTGGTCATATGAAGACTAGCCTGGTTTAGACACTGATATTGTGGTACATTGTCTGCCAACTAAAGAAGATTGTCCTCCAGTTAAGCAAAAGGTCCACTGCATGCTCCCTGAAATGTTAGAGAAGATCAAGGCAGAGGTCATGGAGCAGTTCGACGCAGGGTTCTTAGCTTTCACCTCCTATCTGCAGTGGGTTGCTAATGTCGTTTCGGTGCCAAAGAAGGATGGTAAGGTGCGGATATGTATGGACTACAGATACCTGAACAGGGCAAGCCCCAAGGATGACTTCCCGCTTCCTCACATCGACATTCTGGTTGACAACACCGCACAACATAAAATCTTCTCCTTCATGGATGGTTTCTCTGGCTACAACCAGATCAAGATGGCTCCTGAAGACATGGAGAAGACAACCTTCGTCACACAGTGGGGAACCTTCTGTTACAAGGTGATGCCTTTTGGGTTGAAGAATGCTGGGGCAACTTATCAGCGAGCCATGGTCACCTTGTTCCATGATATGATTCACCATGAGATAGAGGTTTACGTTGATGACATGATAGCCAAATCTCAAACCAAAGAGGAATACCTTGATCATCTGCAAAAGTTGTTCGACAGGTTGAAGACATACAAGCTGAGGTTAAATCCAAATAAGTGCACCTTCAGAGTAAGGTCTGGTAAGCTTTTGGGTTTCATTGTTAGTGACAAAGGTATTCGGGTAGACCCTGCGAAGGTAAAGGCCATACAAGAGATACTGGCTCCCCATACAGAGAAGGAGGTTAGAGGTTTCTTAGGACGCCTAAATTATATCGCCAGGTTCATTTCACATATGACTGCTACTTGGGAGCCCATCTTCAAGCTTCTGAAGAAAGATCAAGTGGTAAAGTGGAATGATGAATGCCAGACTTCTTTCGAGAGGATTAAAGAATACCTTAATGAACCACCAATTCTGATGCCCCCGGTTGAAGAAAGACCTTTGATATTATACTTAACAGTGCTAGACAATTCAATGGGGTGTATGCTGGGGCAGCATGACGAGTTTGGTCGAAAATAGCATGCAATATAGTACCTTAGCAAAAATTTTACCAACTGTGAGACAAGATACTCACTGGTTGAGAAAACTTGTTGCACTTTGGTATGGGCTGCTCGCCGACTAAGACAGTATATGCTGACCCACACTACTCTGTTGATATCTAAGATGGATCCAATCAAATACATCTTCGAGAAGCCCGTACTCTCCGGAAGAATAGCGAGATGGAAGATGATCTTAACTGAATACGATATGCAATACACAACCCAGAAAGCAATCAAGGGTAGTGTATTAGCGAATCATTTGGCTCATCAGGCCGTGGATGACTACCAGTCCATGAATTTTGAGTTCTCGGACGAGAATATCATGCTGGTGACTGATTATGAAGAACCTGGACCGGATGAAGGACCTGAGGAAGGATCCCGATAGACTATGGTTTTTGATGGAGCTTCGAACGCACTCGGTAATGGCATTGGTGCCGTAATCATATCTCTTGAGGGCTGTCATACTCCTTTCACTTCCCGACTATATTTCAACTGCACTAACAACATGGTGGAGTATGAAGCCTGCATCATGGGTCTCAAAGCTGCTATCAACCTCAAGATCAAGTTCTTAAATGTCTTCGGGGTTCAGCCTTGGTGATAAGTCAGATCAAAGGCAATTGGGATACGAAGCATCCGAATCTCATCCCGTACAAAGAGCATGTATTAACGTTCCTCCCACACTTTGAGGAGGTAACCTTTGAACATTTCCCATGAGAGGAGAATCAGTTAGCGGGCACACTAGCCACCATGTCTTATATGTTCAAAGTCAGGTGGGACAACGAAGCTCCCCGAATCACCATTGAAAGGTTGGATGAACCAGCGCATTGCTGCGAGATTGATACTGAAGAGGTAGCAGACAAACCTTAGTTTCACGAAGTAAAAAGGTATCTCGAGGCTCAAGAATATCCCGAATGGGCATCTGTCAATGATAAGAAATTTCTGAGAAGGTTCACTGCGAAATTCTTCCTCAGTAATGGAATCCTCTATAAGCGCAACCATGACTCTACCTTATTGCGGTGTGTAGACAAGAGAGAAGCAGAGAGGATTATGACAGATCTACATGAAGGTACCTTCAGAACCCATTCAAGTGGACATACCATGGCTAAGAAGATCCTACGGGTAGGATACTATTGGTCCACTATGGAAGCAAACTGTTATCAATACTCCCGAACTTGTCATAAGTGTCAAATCTATGCTGATAAGGTGCATGTGCCCCCGGTTCCTTTAAATGTCTTGACGGCTCCTTAGCCCGTTGCAATGAGGGGCATTGATATGATCGGAGAAATCAGACCTATCGCTTCCAATGGGCATCGCTTCATCCTGGTGGTCATTGATTACTTTACAAAATGGGTTGAGGCGGCCTCTTTTGCTACTGTGACCAAGAACGTGGTAGCGTGATTTATCAGGCATAACCTGATCTGTCGATATGGTGTGCCAGAGAGAATCATCACTGACAATAGTACGAAGCTCAATAACACGATGATCATCGAGCTCTGTAAACAATTCAAGATACAACATCATAACTCTTCTCCCTACCGGTCGAAGATGAATGGCGCTGTTAAAGCGGCTAACAAGAACATCAAGAAGATTATACAGAAGGTGACGGTGACATACAAAGACTGGAATGAGATGTTACCATTTGCTCTTCATGGGTACCGTACCTCAGCACGAACGTCAACAGGGGAAAAACCCTACTCTCTGGTATATAGCATGGAGGCAGTCCTACCCATTGAGGTCCAGATTACTTCTTTAAGGATTATGAAAGACGCAGATTTGAACAAAGACGACTGGATCCAAAATCAACTTGACCAACTAAATTTGATCGATGAGAAGAGACTTACTACTGTCTGTCATGGTCAAACGTATCAAAAACGGATGATCAAGGCTTTCAACAAAAAGGTTAGATGCCAAGAGTATCAGGTCGGGGATCTAGTGATCAAGCGCATCATACTGCCGCAAGGTGATCCCAGGGGCAAGTGGAATCCCACATATGAAGGGCCATTTGTGATTAAAAACATATTCTCGGGTGGAGCCATGATTCTGACCACCATGGACGGTGACAACCTTCCTCACCCTATCAATGCGGACATAGTGAAAAGATACTACACATGATTAAAGACCCGCTAGGTTGACTGGCCTAGGCAAAGATAAGGGCTTCCCGGCTAACCAAAAGGGTTCGGGAAAAAATAAGGGATGAAAATGAAAAAATATGTACACCCGGCAAGTCGAAAACCTGAAAAGGTGGCTTCGGCAAAAAGGGGTATCCCGGTGGACTGAAAACCCGAAAGGGCAGTCTAGGAAAAAGTTAGGGATGTAAAGCGAATCACTATGTTCCATTAGATCACCTTGCGATCAGACCTCAAAATCAACTGTTAAGCTCGAAAGGCACCGATCAATCTAATCAGCTTCGGACAAGTAGCAAAGTGATGAGATGCTCGAAGACATAACGGCAATAGAAGAATTGGAACCCAATGGGATTGTTGCGCATGGCTGTTTTCTTTTTGTTGTACACAATATTGTATAACTTCAATTTTTACGACGACATTCTCTTACTAGAGCGTCAGCTTCGTTGTACAAAAACGCCTGCTATAGGCCAACTTCGAAAATTAATACAAAACATTTTTACAAAAAAAAACTATGTATTTGTTTTTCTTTTTTCTGTTTTGTTTTGCAAGAAAGTCCAATGGTTTATTCTTGACATATGAATTTGAATATGATTGCGGTTCACAAAACATTTGCATAGGAAACCGAAAGACAATTGCTCGTAACTTAAGAAACAAGGGCAAAAACTAAAAAAATGTCAAACCCGACAGTTACTCTATCCAGCAGGTACCAGGGCATAGACAACCTTGAAACAAAGTCATCAGTACATACAACCTCGTGACATCTGTACTTCCCCATAGAGTAAAAGCAATCAAAGCATTGATATCGGCTTTCCCAAAACAGGAAGTAATCTCCCCATCCAGGTTCTTTCAGAAATCTGACATCTATATCCCCCAGCCGAATTTCATAATTGCAAACGGGTCATAAAATTTGTCTCCCAAGCAGAGTTTATTTCCATAAATGCGAAAACTCAATCCCCGATAGAGTTTATCCCTCCAGCCACAGAAGTTCACTTACCAACCGAATTATTTCCCCGCAGAGTTATTCTCAAACAGAGGCTCTCCCTGGCAGAATATTTACAAACAGCAAGGAGTAAATCTCCAGCATAGTCATTTCTGTTCACCATCCCTAGCGGAAGTAGAAGAACCATAGTTCTCTATAACAGTTAAGGATGCTATACTCTCCAACAACAGTCATTGATTTATTTTCCCAGACTTGGATATGTCACAATAGCATCTCATGCTCATACATCATGACATACGCATACATATCACATACATCATAATCTCATTTATTTTGAGAACATCATCTCACAATGCATTTCATGCATCTCATATAATTAACCCTGTTATCTTTTCAGGAAAGACAATTATCACCAACAATTCCAACAGTTATACATATCATATCTGCAGACAACTAATGGAAAAACCAGTTCCAGAAACCAAACGGGTCAACTAAGCTACATGACCAAATGAAGTAACTCTACTATCCAAGTTCCTTCCTATAAGCCCTACTATCCAGGCTTTCATCTTGAGGTAACCCTACTATCCAGGTTCCTTCTCATAAGCCCTACTATCCAGGCTTTCATCTTGAGGTAACCCTACTATCCAGGTTCCTTTCCCATAGCCCTACTATCCAGTCTTTCATCTTGAAGTAACCATACCATCCAGGTTCCTTCCCATAAGCCCTACTATCCAGGCTTTCATCTTGAAGTAACCCTACTATCCAGGTTCCTTTCTATAAGCCCTACTATCTAGGCTTTCATCTTGAGGTAACCCTACTATCCAGGTTCCTTCCCATAAGCCCTACTATCCAGGCTTTCATCTTGAGTTAATCCTACTATCCAGGTTCCTTTCCCATAACCCTACTATTCAGGCTTTCATCTTGAAGTAACCCTACCATCCAAGTTCCTTCCCATAAGCCCTACTATCTAGGATTTCATCTTGAAGTAACCCTACTATCCAGGTTCCTTCCCATAAGCCCTATTATCCAGGCTTTCATCTTGAGGTAACCCTACTATCCAGGTTCCTTTCCCATAGCCCTACTATCCAGGCATTCATCTTGAAGTAACCCTACCATCCAGGTTCCTTCCCATAAGCCCTACTATCCAGACTTTCATCTTGAAGTAACCCTACTATCCAGGTTCCTTCCCATAAGCCCTACTATCCAGGCTTTCATCTTGAAGTAACCCTACCATCTAGGTTCCTTCCCATAAGCCCTACTATCCAGGCTTTCATCTTGAAGTAACCCTACTATACATGTTCCTTCCTATAAGCCCTACTATCCAGGATTTCATCTTGAACTAACCCTACGACCTAGGTTCCTTCCCATAAGCCCTACTATACAGGCTTTCATCTTGAAGTAACCCTACAGCCCAGGTTCCTTCCCATAAGCCCTACTATCCAGGCTTTCATTTTGAAGTAACCCTAGGACCCAGGTTCCTTCCCATAAGCCATACTATCCAGGCTTTCATTTTGAAGTAACCCTACGATCCATGTTCCTTCCCATAAGCTCTACTATATAGGCTTTCATCTTGAAGTAACCCTACTATCCAGGTTCCTTCCCATAAGCCCTACTATCCAGGCTTTCATCTCTAAGTAAACCTACTATCCAGGTTCCTTCCATAAGCCCTACTATCCAAGATTTCATATCGAAGTAACCCTAAGACCCAGGTTCCTTCTCATAGCCCTACTATCCGAGATTTCATTTCGAAGAAACCCTACTATCCAGGTTCCTTCTCTCTTATCTCTGGACAACAATTTACGACACTGTAAGACCTGGATCTGACTAGTTACGATCGATTTCACATTTCCCCAGTAAGTCGCTGTGCAGCCTGGACCCTGACCAGATATGCAGTTTACTTCCACTTCCTCAAATCAGGAGTTAATTCCCCAGTAGAGTAATGGACAACTGAAGCTCCTATACTCTATTTCCTAGGACTTAAATCAACATTACCCGGCGAAGTCTTCCTCAACGGCAGGTACAGGAATTCTCGCAAAGGAATCTCTTATGCAACTGATATCTTTTCTGGATGGCATCTTTAAGCCCATCTCTGGAGATTCCCTTTCTACTTCCAAATGGCATCTGTAAGCTCATTCCCGATATCACCAATCAGTATTACTTCATGCGAGTGCAAATTTCTAGGCACTCTAGTGTTCAATCATCTTCTACCTTCAGATCACGAAAGACAAACCAACCAATCTACATCCTCAGGCTTAAGAAGATTGAATAGGTGCAGCGGCTGTAACCCAAAATTTCCCCTTTCATTTTACTCAACATATGTTCAATGAAATCCTCAACTTGCCCAAGGATGCCCAAGAATTGATCAGGCAAATGGTCTCCTAAGACAATGAACCTCAAACTAGGGTTTCCATTTTAATCAAGATGGGTGAACTCCAAAGGTCTCAAATCTTTTCCATGGTCCTAATATGTTCTCAAGATCATACGTATAAAGTTTCATGCCTTGCATAAGAAGTTTGCTCAGTCAACTGCTCAAATGCTTGAAAACCAACTGTGTTAGGTTAAAAGTCAACTGTGACTCACATACAGTCAAACTTCAATATTTTTGGTCAACATCAACATTTTGAAGTTATGTTCATCATTTGATCAAGGGTTGATCATGATTCCTCAAGGAATGCTCCTAATTCATCAAAACTCAAAAGTTGCTAAATTAGGGTTTCTATAGGAAAAGTCAACCAAACTTTGATCAAGCATAACTTTCTCATATGTTATCAGAAATTTCCCATCCTAGGCTCATTTTTAATAGGATTCAATTCCCTACAACTCATCTTCATCCCTCAAGTTCAAAAAATGCACTCATGAAAAGATATGAATTCAGACATTACAGGTCATTTAAAAAAGTCAACAAAAACACCTTTTGGGTCAAAGCTTCTCACATGAACATGGAAGATACAATTGAAATTAAATCAAAAGGGTTGTTTAGAGGACATACTAAGCTTTCTAAAATTCCAATAACACCCTCTTAGGGTCAAAATTGAGAGAAATGTGCATTGTCAAAGTTGACCATTTTTGGAAATTTGCACAAAGTCAACCATGGCCAAAATGCATTTTTCTTCAAATGGGCCCAACTTTTTATGCTTGTATCTTGTTCCTAACATGGTCCACGACCCATGAACCTCTCCATGCCTGATTAAATTATTTATTTGATTTATTGTGATTTTATTCATTTAAAATTCAAATAAAATCAAATAAAATCAAATAAAATCAAATAAAATCAAAATAAATCATGTAATTTGCTTTTGGATTGATTTTGGCATTGAATGAAGATAGTATATGCTGGCATATCAATATCAAATCGTGCAAGGTCAGATTGGAGCAAGAATGGCATGATTTGGCTTATTTTGGAAACAAATAGTGCAAGGATTAATCAAGACCTTTTATCCATAAATTTCAAGATTCAAGTTGTTTTTTGTTGACCTAATACACTCTATTACATATACACAACTCAGCCAAGGCAAGAGGACAAGGGTTTTGGTCGTGAAAATCATCAAAAAAAAAATCAGTTTTAGCCAAAAAAGTTAGGATCGAATTTCAATCCACAGGACGATTCAAGGTGATTCAAGACCACCAATCCACTCCTGGATGTCTCCTGAGGCTAGCAACATTGTTTGCACGCGTGAAAGATCGAGAAATCATCACTTTACAGCGTCACAGTTTGCCATCCTTTTTTAATTTGGTTCTGTAAATTTACGCATCATAAATAATTTCAAAGCATGCCTTCATATTTGTATCATCATTTATAACGTATTGGTATGATTAATTAGGAGTTTTAGTGCATGTACTAATAGTTGCCATTGTTAGGGTTTGAGGTCGAGTTTTGGGGCTTTTTGATGCAGGTAAAATCAGGGCAAAAGAGGGATGACATCATACTTGTGAGGTCAAAACGAGTTGATTTGTATGCTTAGAATTGATTTATCATGCCTGGCATTGATTTTTGAGATTTGCAGGGCTGTAGTTATAGTTGGTGTCCGTAGGTAAAAGGCTGATACCTAAAACAACAGTTCTGAGGAAAGCGACGATCACGTGACTGACTCCCACTGGCTCATTTGAATTCACGCGCGTTTTCCTGGGCATATCATTTAATTTCCCTTAGATTTTATTTGTTTCATTATATGTACGAATGATCAGTCCAATGTAGTTGGTCAAGGAGCGTGTATAAGAGGCAAACGTCCTCGGTTCGATCCCAGGTGTCTGCGTTTATATTTTTCTTGACAATTTCTTGCAGATTCAGCGTATCTCCTAGCCAAGCATCCACAGTGCGCTCAAAAATCTCACCCATTGGATCATCCCTGATTCAGATCCAATGTCCAGCAAGCCATCCTCATGGTGGACCCCCATGAGCAGGGAGCACTGGATCACGCACAAGGTAGATGGGCATATCCTTCTGGATTTCAGTAATTCATCTTCACACCCCCAGTTTACTTCTGATATCAGGAACATTAATCATTCTTTTTTTAATTTCTGTTTTGTTTTATTTATTTATTTAATCATTTTTTTTACAACAAAAATCTTTTTTATTAAATCATAAAATCAAGTAAACCACAAAAATGTAGAATTAGGTTTTTTTATAAAAAATATTTTTTTTTGGAAATTAATTAATTTAATGATATTGACTTGATTGTTTTCATAATTAAAATTAATTAGACAAATTAGGTTTAGTTCACAAATATTTAATTTTCTCAATAAAAAATCAAAAAAATATTTTCTTTATTTAAATAGATTCTTTAGGATATTTACTTTATTCTCACGCACATTTATTTATTTTTCCAATTATTGTAACTGTTTCAAGTTTGTAATAGATTAATTATGATTTTAATTTCCGCATCTTTATTTTCAGTCAAATATTTGGTGTATCTTCCCAAAAGCCTTGTAATAGTTAGAACTTTAAATTCTCGCACTCTTTAATTTCCGCAACTATTAAACTGCTAGATGTATGGACATTAGGATTGTATGCGAAAGATAAATCAACGTTTAAAAGGTAGATAACCCTAATTGTGAAAAGATAATTAACTAGAAAAAAGCACACTTGCACATGCTCACTCCTAGGGTTTTCCCCACTCCGGTTGCCTTTGATAAACGGTCATAAAGCATAGGGAATTTTAGTGGTCGCCCTCTAGCCCCAAAAAGATCAAAAATGACCCTTTCAGATGTTGCCTCGGAAAGATCTTTAAGACTTTAGGGTAGTTACTAAAGTTTCCTAACCACTGCTTTTGTGATCGTACTTGTCGCTTCGAATGTCCCTTAAAACTCCAACGATAGGGCTACCTACTCACTAGTAGTAGGATAACGCTATTTAAAGGAAACGAGAATGAACGATCTTTTTTCGAATAGGTAGAAAATCTTAAGTACTTTCTCAAACAAACTCTTTTACACAAACACTTTCAAAACAGTTTTCAAAAAACCACTTCGTCACACTCTTGAGGACAGATACAAGGGTTATCACGAAGTTAAACAAAATATTTTGCAAAACACACACAAGCAATTTCAAAACTGAGAAAGTAACTAAGAGCCCATGGAAAACCATGCATAGAAAGGGTGTTAACACTTTCCCTTTCTATAATCTACCCCCCGTACTCAGAAACTCTCGAAAAAAGGTTTTTTCTGTTCTTTTTCCTTTCCTTTGTTGGATGAAATAAAAGTCGGTGGCAACTCTTGCTTACTGCGACATTTGTGAACAAAAAATGCAAACCAGTATTAACAGTCGGTTCTGCCACCGTATCACACCAGGTATGGATGTCCGTTCCTTCTAGCTGATAAAACCAATCCAGTTGAGTGTCAGCCAAACTTTCTTGGAAGAAATGGACCCATAACTTCCGGTCAGCAGTGTGAGGCTGGATCTTTCCGACATATGACCTCAAGTGAAGCTTGGGACAAGAAACACCATCGTATTTTGCAAATATGGGGACGTTGAACTTAGGTGGGATGACAACCCCTAGAACCAAACCTAAATCTTAGAAATGCAGACCGGACACCCTTTGACTCTCCATGGAATTGAGCCGATCCTCCAGCCGTTTGTATTTATCGTCAGCAAGAGGATATTACTCCTCAGAGTAGTCGGGTTCATCTTCTTCAGACGTTGGATTTTTGTCTCCTTCATCTGATTCCTCATCTTATTCCTCTTGATTATCCCCTCCCTTTGATGGAGTTGCAAAGTCTAGAGCTCGGTTAGCTGGTCTTCTTCATCCCACACTCAAAACACGAACTAGTTTCTTTGCCTTCTTAGCCTTGTTTTTGACGATCAGAGCTTTCAGGACTTCTTGCCCCTGGGTCAGAGTCAGGAACATTTGTTGGAACTGAGCATTTTGAGCTTGAAGGTCTTTGATTGTTTGTTCAAGAGCCATTTCTTCTTGCTGAAATAAACAACGAAGTGATAAGAAGCTTGTACCTGGAGAACCTGTTATGCAATGACATGTATGATATGCGTATGTAATGTTTTCAAGGACTCGCGGGGTAAACAAGAAGATGTCAGCAGTTGAAGTTCACAGTTTTGATTAAAGAACTTCGTATCGTTGAAGGTCCTTCTACAAAACTCGAGCTCACCATATCAAGTGGGTCATAGCTTCTGACTCAAGCTGTTAAGTTTTGATCTTTTGACGACATTGGCTAGAGGAAAATAAATCCCCTTGCCCCTTTCTAGATGTCTGATTTATCATAACCTTCATCACAAACCCTTGAGATCCTTGAAATGGTTAAGGAAATGTTGTGGCATGGTGTTATGACGCGTATGCTATGCGTTAAGAAAAAGTGTAAGGTTATGTAAGCAAGTAAACCCTGCAAGAAATCCAAGTTATTGGATAATGACTATAAACAAATCCTGCAAGGAAATCATGTTGTCAGATAATAAAACATTGCAAGTAGTTCAAGTTGAAGGAAAACAAGTCACACAAACAGCCTTAAGTTTAGGCTGGCATGGGTTTTAAGGTAGTATCCTCTTGAAGTTGGATTGGTTCAACCTGTCCTATAATAGTAACCAGGTTCTAAGGGATCTCAATATCACCGATCTTTCCCCTAAAATTTCGTTGCGATAGACAATTGACTTTCCACCAAACAAAACTCAAGATTCAAAATGAGTGTAACATCGAGTATCAACCGACTTTGGGTTTACACCAAAGACGACTATCTCACTACGTTCTAAAAAGCCAAGTTGGTTAATTAAGGTGCTAAGGTCAGTTGATGCTTTATGATACCACGCAGCGGCCCCGTATTCTCCTTGATTACTCAAGGGCTACCAGTACACCCCAAAGTATCGCATCAACGTAGCTACTGCTTCAACCATGTCGGTATACCCCCCACAGCTCCCTCACAATTTATTGCTACTTACCTAAAAGGAATTCCCCTATCCAGGTTTAGGATCCAAACAACCCAAACAAATACCCTTAAAAGTAAATCAAACAAGACAAGCCAAAGAGGAAATTAAAATGACCTAGATCCTAAGGTAAACCCCACTTTATAAATCATAATTCCCCAGCAGAGTGTCCAGTTCTATGATATGGTGGCATAACTGACTGTTAATACTGGATTTGCGTTTACATTTGCAAATTTCGCGGTAAGAAAGAGTCACCACCATCTTTTATTTTATCCAACAAAGGAAAAGGGAAAAATAACAGAAAAAACCTTTTTCGAGATGTTTCTGAGTACGGGGGGTAGATTATAGAAAGGGAAGGTGTTAGCACCCTTTCTATCCATGGTTTTCCATGGGCTCTTAGGTACTTGCTTATTTTTAAATTCCTTTTGTGTGTGTTTTGAAAAGCTTTGAAAATGCCTTAGTGCGGTGTTTCACTTTATGGTAACCCTTGTATCAGTCCTCAAGAGTGTGATAAAGCGTTTTTGAAAACTTTGTTTGAAAAATGTTTGAAAGTGTAAGTGTGAAAAATTGATTGTTTTGAGCAAGTACTTAAAAGTTTCTACCTACTCGAAAAAGACTGTTCATTTTCTTATTCCTTTAGACAGCGCTATCCTACTATTAAGGAGTAGGTAGCTCCATCGTTGGAGTTTAAAGGATAATCAAAAGGGACGATTACGATCACTTAAGGCAATAGGGCAAGATCTCTTAGTAACTGTCCTGAAGTTCTAAGATCGCATTTTGTTTTAATGAGGAAACCTTCGAAAGGGACTTGCGATCTCTGAATTAGAGGACAGTCACTAAGAATTCTCACGTTCGAGAATAGTGACCGTATTTCCGAGGCAACCGAAGTGGGAGATACCCTAGGGGTGATCATGTGCAAGTGTTTGATTTCAGTTTGTTTATATTTGAACAGTTAGGGTGTTCTACTGTTTTAAACATTCGATTTATCTTTCCATTCAATCCTATGATCATTCATCTAACAGTCAATAGTAGCGAAAAAATAAAATGCGAGAATCTTAAACCTAGCTATTACAAGGCTTTGGGGAGGGGGTTACATAACCAAACTTGGGGGAAAAGTGGTAAATAAAAGTAGTAATAAACATAAGTTAAAAGTTATTACAAACTCGAAACAGATACAATAATTGGAAAAAATAAATAAATAAATGCGCGCGAGAATGAATTAAATATCCTAAAGAATCTACTTAAATAAAGAAAATGTTTTTGATTTTTTTTATTGAGAAAACTAAATATTTTTGAATTAAACCTGAATTTTCTAATTAACTTTACTTAATGAAAAAAAATCAATTCAATATCATTAAATTAATTAATTTCCAAAAAAAAATAATTTTAATAAAAAAAACTTAATTCTCTATTTTTTGTGATTTTATTGATTTTATGATTTAATATTAAAAAATGATTTTCACAACTATAAAACAAATAACACAAAATAATGAAATAAATAAGAAAAACAAGAATGGGCATGATGCTGGAAGTGATTTTGGGGGTGCATGGCTGAACTTTGCAAAGCCCAGAATAACTGGCCCATCTGCCTTACGCGTGATTCAGTGAGGCTCTCATCTGGGGGTTCACCATGCGCTGCTTTGCTGGACACTTGGATCTGGGTCACGTGATGATCTAAGGGCTAGATCTGTAAGCGCATGGTGCATGCTTGGCTAGGAGATGCGTTGGATCTGTAAGAAATTATCAAGAAAAATACAAAAGCATATGCCTGGGATCGAATCCAGGACGTTTGCCTCACATATTCATTCCTTGACCATCTGCGTTGGGCTGCTTATTTATTAATATAATAAATAAAAAAACATAAAGTAAATAAAGTAGCATGCCCATAAAAATGCGTGAAATTCAAACGGGCCAGTGGTATGCTGCCACCTCTTGTCTTCTTCCCAGAACTGTGGTCTTTGGTATCAGACTTTTACCTACAGACAAAATTGTCACTAAAGGCTATAGTGACAATTTTTGTCTGTATCTACATCCCTACAATATTCAAAATGTAATACAAGCAAGATAAATTAAAACTAGAGCCATGGATCAATCAGAAATTTGCCCCTGAATGCTATGGTACCCATAATCTGGTCTAATTTTCCCTAGAGAAGGAAACCTCAGATTCAAGCTTATGAACCCTAGCCATGGCAACAAGCTATTCCTGCGCTTAAAATTTAATCAAACCAATCAAAAACATTCCAAATGTGATAGCAAGCATGGATATATGATCAAAACAGAATCATGATGGACAAATCGTTGGAATCGAGTTTGAAAAAAACACAAACCGTGACTGTTAGAGAGCACAATTCTTGACATTTCAGGCTTTGGGAATGCTTGCAATGGCTTCAGAGGCTCTCTAGGAGTATGTTTTGATACTTTTTTGGGATTGCAACAAGCTGGAAATGGAAATTCGAGTTTGACAACTTTAGTGTTTTTTTGCAAATTGGACAAGGGTTCTCCAGGTGATGTATCTCTATTTGATGCTTGCTAAAAGCTTATTTATATAGAGAGTGATGAGAGGACACGAAAATTCCATGTTTGTAATAGCTATGGACAAGCTTTTGAATGCCATAAATGTCCATTTGTAACCTTGGCCAAAGTTATGGGATTTTGTCTATTTTTGAATTTTGAATGAGTGCAAGCATCTTGGCCTTGCTGTACACAAAAATTGGGACCCCTCTGTGCATTAAAACAAGCCTTAACCATATTATTTGTAATAATCTTGATTTATTTGATTTTTAATTAAATAAAATTAATATAAAATGCAAATAAAGTCAAGACTATGCAAAACAAATTTTAGGAGTCCTCTATGGTCTTAGAAATATGTTTGAAGTATAAGAATTTGAGCCATTGCCATAAAAATTCAAATTTGCCCATTGCATATTTCTTGAAATTTCCCAAATTTTTCTAACTTGGGCAAGCCATAACTTGATCAATTTTTATCTCATGATGATGATCTTGTACTTTATGTAAAGCCCAAGATGTCTACTTCAATATCTCTTTTGATCAATTTAGATTTTGAAGAAGTTATCTTGATGTTAAAGGTCTTGGCAAAAAGTGGCTTTTATTGACTTTTTAAAAATGACCTGTAATGTATGAACTTTTATCTTTCAAATGGTGAATTTCATGGACTTGAGGTCTAAATAGAAGTTGTGGGGAATTGTATTCTATTCAAAATGAGCTTTGGTTGGAAAATTTATGATAAATTATGAGAAATTTATGCTTGGTCAAAGTTTGGTTGACTTTTCCTATAGAAACCCTAATTTGCTATTTTTGACTTTTGATGAATTAGGAGCATTTCTTGAGGAATCATGATCAACCCTTGCTCAAATGATGGATATCACTTCAAAATGTTGATGTTGACCAAAAATCTTGAAGTTTGACTGTTTATAGGTCACATTTGACTTTTGACCTAACACAATTGATTTTCTAATGCTTGAGCAATTGTCTGAGCAAACTTATTGAGCAAAGTATGAAACTTGGCATGGATGATCTTTAGGACATATTAGGACCATGGGAAGAACTTGAGACCATTGGAGCTCAAACATCTCGATGGACATGGAAACCCTAGTTGGGGGTTCATTGCCTTAGTAGAAGAGTTGTCTGGTCAATCCTTGGTTAACCTTGAGAAATTGAGAACCACTAGGGGTTTGTCTTATGTGAAAATAGGAGGGAAATTTTGTGGGTACAACACATACCAGTACCCGAACCATAAACTTAAGTTGAATTTCCACTCTAACAAACTTTCAAGCAAGATAACTAACTCTAGACCCAAGGATTGGATCCTAACCTAATTCCAACCCTGATTCGAATCATATATAATGCTTATTCCCTCTAATTTGCTTCATTCGGCACATTTTAGATCTAAAAATTACAAAACACTCTCAAATTTCTCCAAATTTAAATCTCATTCTTCTCTCTATTTCTCTATAATTTCTTTATTGAATCTTCATCTACAAGCTTACTAGAAGTTTCTGTATGCATCATTAAGGTCTCTACACTCTCAATTCACTTTGTCCAAGTGAAAGATTCTCACGAAGAAGATGAAGTTGGTTTGAAAGATTCAGTAAGTTTCAAGGCAATCATATATTCTTTCTTCTGGAACTTCAAGGATAATTTTTCAATCATTTTAAGCATCTGCATCACCTGTAAAGAGGAATCGGACCTACTCCGATAGGTACCTCTTTGATCTCTATCATTTCATCATCATTTGTATTTGTTCTTGTTACATAATGAAAGACTGTGTTAAACCCATAACTTGTTAGGCATTGGTTGTGATTGTGCTTGATTTAATTTGAAATTTAACTTGCTTGGGTTTCTGCGTGTATGCTTGATTGTTTAAGATTGAGATAGGATATGTGAAAACTAATTGCATTTTTGGAATCTACGTGAAAATTGGAGTGGGGTAGTGGTCTTGTTTTGAATTTCCGGAATAAAAGCCACCGTCGTCGCCTCCTTGTGGAGACCGACGCGATGGCGTTTTCAAATGGAGAAAATGGTGATGTGGCTTGCGCGCCATATTTTGAATGTTTAAATTGTGTTGCGTATTACTCTGCCATTGGATGCTTGTTTTATTTTAATTTTCGATAATAATAATATTCAAATAAATATGAAAATAAATTGGTAATGTTTTGTTTGAAATTCTTTGGGCCTGAACCAAACAAATACTTCCCTGCAACCCTCTGTAGCCCAATGGCACCATTTTTGTGTGTTCTTATTTTCTTTGTGCCAAAAATGTTGATGGACTGGGTCTGGTACTGTTTGCTCATACACACACACACACACACACACCTACTGCTGGCTCTTCACCTCCCTGATTTCTTTATTTTGCTTTTATTTTCTATTTATTTGAATTGTTTTTTGTTTTAATTTATTTTATTATTTTTAATAAATGAAAATGACAAAATTATTAGAGATGCATGATTATATTTTTGTGGATTTGTTTTAGCATTTATTTTTTTAATACTTGCTATTATTTTCTCCTTTTGTGATGAACTTTTGATCAAAACTTTATACATGTACTTGATAATTTTCCTCATTGTTTGTGTGCTATCTCTTGATGTATTTTGGTGATTCTCTTGATGCATGAATATGAGGATTAAGAGTGATATGCTTGTATGATTGGTTAATACATGTGTGATGCTTTTGATTAAAAACTTTGCCATTTCCTTGTTGAAATATGAATTGTGTTTATTGCCTTTTGATGTTTTGGTTCATTGCTTGATGTTTTCTTTTAGTGATTTTTTGACATGATTCATGCTTATGTTTGTTCTTGAGGTTTGTTTGGTGATTTATCTTTCTTGATGATTGAGATACTTGATATATGTTTCTTTCTTGTGTGATTAACATGTTCCCCTAGGGTTTTAGTTAATTCAATTTAATATGTGATTAAAATTGAATTAAGATAGACATTAAGGTTTATGTCCAAGCATGAAAACACAATTAAGGTTTCCCTTGAACTTTACCTTAGGGACATTGATGCATGATAACATTAGGTTAGTTTTCCTTCAATCTCAACCTTAGGTCCACTTTGCATGACAACAATTAGGGTTGAGTTTCCCTCTTGTTTTTGCTAGTCCTTCTTTGCATTGAATCCTTTTATTTTAAAATAAAAAACTTCTTTTCTTTATTAAATACAAAAATACTTAATAAATATGCCATAAGCCTTAAGTACACGGGGAAAGATGAGCGGGAGCCTTCCTTACCTCTTATTAGAGTATTTTGTACATGAGATGCTTGGTTCATTTGTACAAAGTATTCGCCCTCATGTCATAGAATTTAGTATAATACATATCTCAAACCTTTTCAAAACTAAAGGAGAATATACTCAAATGCCCCCAGCCTTGATGGACCATTTGAGGTATCTCCTAGCAAAACACTTCAACAAATTCAAACTTTTTTTTTGTCTTCGGGTTTCTTTCATCTTTAAAACCTTTTCAAAAAGGGCATGTTATTTTTGTTCTACCGCAAATAGACACCTTCTAATTGCTAAAATATGAATGTAACATCGTCCACAAAAAACAACCAGCAAACCAACATTTTTTAGACGAACTACAGAGTTATAATTTCTTCATTGCACTGAGGATACATAGGCACAAGGTTGCAAGAACTTGTCTATCTTAATAATAAAAACCTTTTGTTTTTTCCTTTTAATAATTCATTCACGTATTTATTAGAAAGTAAAACTTTAGATAACACACCCTTAGAAACAAACAACCAAAGTGGATCCCGTTGAGTACAACAGATGTGAGGGGTGCTAATACCCCCCCTTTGCATAATTGACTTCTGTATACGTTTCTTGTTTGCAAGACCATCTTATCCTTCCTTCTGGGGGTTTCTCGATGTTTTCCCTTCCCTTTGAAATAAATAAAGTTTGATGGCAACTTTATGTTTTTTTTTGCGTAGTGACACACATTTCCTGAATACACTCCCCCATGCGCCTTGTTCAAGCAAGCAATTGGGCTAGCCAAGTCAACCCAAGTTTTTTTCTTTTCTATTACATCACTTTTTTAAAATTCAAACCTCTACTTCTTTTTTATTTTAATTGATTAAAATGTTTTATCTGATCAATTCTATTAATTAAATCTCAACTATTTTAATTAATTAAATTTATTTTAATTAATTAATTAATTAATGATGTTAGTTGATTTTTAATCAATTTAATTAATTAGTTAAGCACATTTTGATTGATCAATTGAATAAATCAACAATAAAATTGATCTTACCTGATCAGACTTGGACCGTCACGACTGGCTCCGAGCAGTAGTTGAACGAGATGGGGGGGGGGGGGGGGGGGGGTACCTGCAAGGCACTCCGATGCTAAAGTGAGTAGTAGTACGAGCAGGCAAAAAGTGTGTGTATGGGTAAGAGAATGAATACCTGACCCTCTAGAAATAGAGGGTATTTATAGCCCCCAGCGCGGGGCCAAGGTCCCTTCATTGGGCCGACCAGGACTGGCCCAATAAAGGAACTGCTAGGTTCTACGTGTGTAGTGGGGACCCGCACGTGGTCCCCTTCCCGGTGATGCTCTGCGAGAAGTACGGAGGGACGAGGACGCGGTCTTTCTGGAGTTCAGGTGATGGAGTAACGGTCATAGTCTGCCCTACGAGGAGGGTGCTCGAGCTGGGCTCGAGCTGGATTTCATGGGTCAACGACGTCGTGTTCGCGGGCAACGGCAGGCACGGCTGTAGCTTCTGGTCGACGCGCTGGCGGGAATCTTTGGGCGTGAGCCCCTTGTAGAGTTGCTTGGATTGGGCCTTCATTCTTGCTCTTGGGCCAGGACGGGCCCAATCTAGAACAGGAGCCCCCCAAGTCGTGGCTCCTGGAGCAGGAGTTATGACTTGATCTCAGTTCGTATTCGTCACGGGGCCTTACGCTCGGCCAGGATATTTGCTTCCCCGTGGTTGCTCGAGGAGTTTCTCCTGTGTTGCGTTCGTGAGATAATCCCTTTCGAGGCGTGCTCGGGGGACTCTTTACGGGTTGTGCTCGTTGATTATACGAGGCAACCCTTGGGAACCGTGACGCTACTCTAGTGAAAGTAGATTCATCATTGCCTAGGGGAGTAGACTTCGAGGAGGGGAAGCTCGTGGTTCCCCTGGGGTGACGTTTCGTATTCCACATCATCCCTATAAATAGGATCATTGGGTCCCATAATCCGTTTTTCCTCTTCACGCTTCTCCTTCCTCCTTTGCCTTTGCCGCCGCTGTTTTTCCAAAATTTCATAGGACCACCGTGCTTTTCGCCGTCGATTTTCTTCCCTGCCGCCGTACATCCTTCCTAATTTCCAAGTAAGCGTTTTATCCCTCATGTTTTTCTCTGTGGTAGGTGATTTTTTTCCGTTATTTGTATGTTAGAAAATCCGCGTCTGGGATTAGCCCCGATACATTTGTATTCCTGCCCGGCATATTCATGTTTATGCCCGGTGAATGCATGTTTGTGCCCGGTAAACGCATAGTTTAGGCATGTGACTCGCGATGCTGCCCGGGATCTTCATGGTTTTGGGCGCCTAACTCATGATATTTCCCGGTAAACCCATAGTTTTAGGTTTAGGATTCATGATGTTGCTCGTCATATCCATAGTTTAGGTCAACGTACTTGTGACTGGCTGGGATGTTGGCCCATTTAGGCAGTATGTAGGACGACTCGTCGTGGCACCTTGGCGTCGGGGAGGTGAAACCAGACTCTTGTTCGAATCCTCAACGTTTTAATCGTGTGTGGAGTATGACTCGGCTTGTTGTGCCCTTCTTCCTGTCAGTTACGGCGAGCGTATGGATTTGCTCCCAAATTGACCGGTTTCCTGTGCTTTGCAGGTAAAATGGCTGATGAACTGGGGTCCTCGGGGCACAACGAGGTCGAAGATCAGAGTGCCGAGGAAAATGTAACTCTGATCGATACCATTGATGATCCTTTGCTAGAGTGGGTGGGCGCCGAGCCCAGAGGGATTGCTTCTGCATATAGTCAGCGCAGTCGGAGCGCGTACACTATCGTCGAGGACGGCGGTAGTCAGTCGGGCTTCCAGAAAAATTTTGTCGTCACTAGACCGTCTCTTAACGTGCGGATCTTCTAGGAGTTCTCTGAGTATGGGTTTCCCATGTATGAAATCGCGTTCAAGGACCTCGACCTCAAGCTCCCCTTTAGTGATTTTTAGGTCGGGGTAATCAGTCATCTGGAGTTGGCCCTCTCGCAGCTTCACCCCAACTCGATTGCCTTTCTTCGGGCGTTCGAGCTGACGTGTCGCTTTTTAAGGATTGGGGCGACCATACCTCTCTTCTTCAGAGTCTTTCATTTACAACGCCAGTCTCGGGGAGGTAGGCACAGTTGGGTTTCCTTGAAACAGTCGAAGAGGCTGTTCAGGATGTACATGGATTCTGTCAGGGGGTTCAAGGACAAATGGTATATCGTGCGGCCGATCACCCAGACTGCTCTAGATTCTGTATATGAAGAAGAGACTGCAGTGACCGATGATCACGGGGAGCCTCTTATGGACGATGAGGGTCGCCCGGTGTTGGGGCGCATAGCTAAGTTTCCCTTGCATTGGAGCTCGCGCCACTATGAGCATGGCACCGGGCATTACCATACGCCCGCGGGAGGGATGAGCACCGAAGACGAGGAGGCCTACGGTACCCTCTGCAGATATGTCGACAGTTTCTTCCCTTCCTGGTGGGCCACAAGGGAGGGAAAGAACATTCTCGACGAGGATGGTTATCCGACCTTCGAGGCCCGTCCTATAGATACAAAGGCGCTTGTGGAGTGCCAGTCCTACGGGTAGGCCGCGAACCTACTAGGTTACTTTTTGTCTTGTAGTCTTGTTCTAATTTCTTCGTTTGTTACTTGCTCGTAACTAACCCGAGTTTTCTTTTTTGCAGGTCATATGGCCGGACGAAAGGAGAGGCTTCTAAAGTTGACACAGGATAAGAAAGTCAACAAAAGGATGGTGCGAGCTCCTCAGGCGACGAGGATGGGCCCGCCAACTAGTTCAGGTGATGCTTCTGGCGGGTCCCCGGACTCCCAGGATGTCGAGCAGCATATTGATCTGATACCGAGGACGAGGAACCAGGTAGAGAGCCAACTGGAAGTCGGCGATGAGTTTGGCGCGGTGAGGTCCTTTGGCTTGCCCCCCTGTTTTAAAGAGGAGGGCTTCTTCGACGGGTTTCCCTTGACTGTAAGCACCGATGAAGCTGATACATTAGGCGGCTAAGTAAAGAAAGTCAGAGAAAGCATCTGGCCGCCAACATGGTCGGGATGGTTAAGATGGCCGAGATGGCCGTTGTCCTGGCTGAGGAGGGGGCAGACTCTGCTTGTGTCAAAGAGCTGGAGTAGGAGAAAGCTGCCCTTGCTGTGAGCTCTCGAAAGTTGAAGGCTGCCCTGGAGCGCTCTGAGGAGATGTTCCGCGAGCAAGCCGAGCTGCTGGCTGCGGAGAAGGAGAACTCAGGGAAGGTTGCCGAGGAGAGGGACTACTTTCGACTGGACCAGGAACACTTGGAAGCCGACAACGGGCGTCTCGCCAAAGAGGTCGAGGATCTGAAGGCCGCCATGCTTCCCGCCAAAGATGAGTCAGAGGAGACAGCCCCCTTGCGGAGTCCCTCAGAATTGGTCGCTCGTATTCAACTCCTCGAGATGGACTGTGTTGGCGCCTTGGTGGATGGCTTTGAGGCCACGGTTAGCCAGCTCACTTTTCTGAATCCTGGTCTGAATACCGAAGGGGTGGGCTTCATGTCCCAGATCATCGACGACCAGGTCGTGCCTCCGCCCGAGTCTCCCGTCGTTGATGCTGGTAGCCCTGGGGAAGTCTAGACGTGAAATTCTGGTCGGGCCTGCGCGCCTGTTTGTTGATAGTTGATTTTTGGGGCCTGCGTGCCCATGCATATTTTTTGGGGCCTGCATGCCCATGACTGTAATTTCTGAACATCGTCGTCCTTCTTGGTTGGTTTATTTTCATTTGCTTTTTGCTTACGAGCCTCTGAGTGAATGTTTGTTTCAACCTTTATTGTTTTCCTGTGTCTACGTTTCTATATTTTGTGATAAAATTTGTCTAAGTCATGTCCCCGAGTCTCGCCTGTGCTTGGCTGTCACTTTGTGGCGAAATTCGCCTAAGTTACGACCTCAAGTGGATATTCTTTTCGACCCATTGGGTGGTCCGACGTACTTCAAGATGCGTCGGGCGTGCGGAGTAAAGCCGCTTGCTCAGGCGTATGACCCAGATCGGGGTTCCTAGCCCGTGGTGTGAACTGCCCATCGCGAGCTGGGTGTTCTCCCATGCGGGTACTTCGACGGTGGAGCTCGATCGAGGTGTCCACGTCGGGCATTGTCGTTCGTGCTTGTTTGGATGAACGATGTTATGTCATTTGGGCGTATATTGGGCCCGTACCTTGGCCTTTCTACGTGGTCGAGACGTTTCTCTCTGTTGACTGGATGTGGATGTCCGACGACGAGAGTCCTTGGTGTTTAAGGGTTTTTAACTATAGTACTGCTTTAGTTTAGCAGCGTTCCAGGGTCGTGGCAATGGTTCTCCGTCTAGTTGCTCGAGGTAGTATGCCCCGGTACCTGTGGTACCGTGGACACGATAAGGCCCTTCCCAGTTCGCGGCCAATTTCCCTTCGCGGGAGTCTTTCTGGTTTCTTCGTAACACCAGACTGCCGATTTCGAACTCGCGTTTAATGACCTTATTATTGTGACGCAGGGCCACTCGTTGTTTTAGGGCGGCCTCGCGCAGGGCCGTCCCCGATCGAATTTCCTCGACTAAGTCAAGCTCGTCCCTGAGTGCCTCGTTGTTCATCTCTTCGTCGAGGGGAGTTTCCGTCCGCCTGGAGGGTTCCCTGATTTCTACTGGGATGACGGCCTCGGTGCCGTATGTCAGTCGGAAAGGGGTCTCGCCCTTCGTCGAATGGGGCGTGGTGCGGTATGCCCATAAGACGCTGTGCAGCTCCTCGACCCAGCCTCTCTTAGCTTCACCGAGCCGTCGTTTGAGTCCTCGGAGGATGACTCTGTTAGCGGCCTTGGCTTGCCCGTTGGTTTGGGGGTGCTCGACCGAGGTGAAGTGTTGTTTTGTTCCCAGTTTGGTGACGAAGTCCTGGAATCCGTGGTCGGTGAATTGGGTGCCGTTGTCGATGACCAGTGCTCTCGGGATCCCGAATCTGGAGAGGATGTTTCTTTTGTAGAAACGGAGGATGTTGTGCGAGGTGATCTTTGCGAGAGCCTCGGCCTCTATCCATTTCATGAAGTAATCCACGACCACAATGAGGAACTTGTTTTGGTAAGTTCCTTGCACGAAAGGACCGAGGATGTTCATCCCCCACCATGCAAACGGCCACGGGGATGACAGTATGCTTAGCTCGTGAGGGGGAGCGAGGTGCATGTCGCCGTGCCTCTGGCACTTGTCACATTTCTTAATGTGTTCCTTGGCATCCTATTGCATTGTCAGCCAGTAGTACCCCACTCGAAGGGCTTTCCTCGCCAAGGACTTACCGCCCATGTGCTGGGCGTTAATCCCTTCGTGTATCTCCCGCAGCACCTCGGGGACTGCGAATTCGTCGATGCATTTCAAGAGGGGAATGGAGAATCCCCTGCGGTATAGTTTGTGCCCGAGCACCACGTAGGAGCATGCTCGTCGCTTCGTGATGGTTGCATCTGTCTGGTTCGAGGGGAGTTCGCCCTTCGTCAGAAAATTGTACACCAGGGTCATCCAGGACGAGGCATCTCCTATGGCGTGAACCTCGACTGGTGTCGAGGATCTTTCGATGCTCGGGAGTGACAGGGATTCTTGTATGACGGATTTGTTTCCGCCCTTCTTTCTCGTGCTCGCGAGTTTGGACAATATGTCTGCCCTTGTGTTTTGCTCGCGCGGGACGTGCGATATTTCTGCTCGCTCAAACTTTGTCATGTGTTTTTTGACTAAGCTTAAGTATTCGACGAGGCTGTCGTTTTTGGCTTGGTAACTCCCTTCGACTTGGGAGGCAACGAGTTGTGAGTCCGTGAAGATTCGTATCTCGCGGGCTCCCAGGTCCTCGGCTAGCCTCAGTCCTGCGAGCAGGGCCTCGTACTCTGCTTGGTTATTCGACGTCGGGAAGTAGAGGGTTAACGAGTGTTCGATCACTACGCCTTCCTCATTTTCCAGGAGGATCCCCGCGCCACTTCCGGATGAGCTGGAGGCTCCGTCGACGAAGATGGTCCATTTGTGTTCCTTCCCGGTGGGCGGGTCGTGAGCGGTCATTTCTGCGACGAAGTCCGCCAGGGCTTGTGCTTTTAGAGCTTTCCTGTTCTCATATTGAATGTCGAATTCGGAGAGCTCTAAGGACCATTTCAACATTCGGCCCGCCATGTCAGGTCGACCCAAGAGTTGCTTCACCGGTTGGTCGGTTCACACGATGACCGTGTGGGCCAGAAAATAGTGTCTGAGTCTCCTCGCTGCATTGACGAGGGCTATAGCTACTTTTTCTATCTGTTGGTACCTGATCTCGGGTCCTTGTAGGGCCTTGCTCGTGAAATAAACGGGTTTCTGCCCGTCAGTGGTTTTGTGGATGAGAGCCGCGCTGACGACTTCGTTTGAGACGGCCAAGTATAGGAATAATGGCTCCCTGTTGGCTGGTTGAGATAGCACGGGTGGTTGAGATAGACTTTTCTTTAGGTGGCGCAATGCCCGTTCACATTCCTCGGTCCATTCGAAGGCTGCTTCTTTGTGAAGGAGTCTGAAGAAGGCGAGGGCGTGCTGAGCGGACCTTGCAACGAAGCGGGACAATGACGTGAGCATGCCGTTCATGACTTGTATTGATTTCTTCGACATCGGGGTGGGGAGGTCGGAGAACGCTCTACACTTGTCGGGGTTCGCTTCAATTCCTCTTTCCGTCAGGTAGAATCCGAGGAATTTTCCTGCCTTAACTTCGAACGTGCATTTTTCGGGGTTGAGTCTCATCTTACACTGTCTTTCTTAGGCGAAGACTACTTTGAGGTGTGCTGCATGGTCGGTGTCTGCTCGGGATTTGACGATCATGTCGTCCATGTAGACCTCGAGCATATCTCCAATCTGCTTATGGAACACCCTGTTCATCATACGTTGGTAAGTTGCCCCAGCATTTTTTAGTCCAAAGGGAATTACGTTGTAGTAATAATTGCCTGAGCTGGTCATGAAAGCTGTGCAATGTTTTTCGCTCATGGCCATTGGGATTTGGTTATAGCCCGAGTAGGCATCCATGAACGACAATGTTTTGTAGCCGGCCGAGTTGCCGACCAGCATATCTATGTTTGGTAAAGGGAAAGCATCTTTCGGGCAAGCCCGGTTGAGATCGGTATAGTCAACACACATCCTCCATTTTCCATTATTCTTTTTAACTAGTACAATGTTTGACATCCGGGTTGAATACCGGGTTTCAGAAATAAAATTCGCCTCTAAGAGGTCTTTTATAACTTTTTCAGCAGCCTCCGTTTTCTCCGGAGAGTGCATACGCCTACGTTGTACTACGGCCTTAGCGACAGGATCTATGGCGAGATGGTGACAGGCGACATCAGGGTCGTGTCTGAGCATCTCTGCAGCGCTCTAGGAGAACAGGTCAGCATTCTCACGCAAGCAGGCTTTGATCTATTTCCTTGCCAGGTCGGGGAGGTCGATGCCAATCTTCACTCCTTTGCTCGGGTCTGCGCCGAGGGGGACGAGCTCAAAGTCCCCGTCCGGGATTGGTCGGAGGGGGATTTGCTTGCCACTAGGAGGTTTGTCCTGGTCGAAACGAGCATCCAGAGCTATGGTGTCAACCTTTGGTGGAGCTCTCTGGTCTTCCTCCTTGGCGGGCTTTGGCTTGTCGGGTTCCTGTCGTGTCGTCGCCGGTCTTTTGGCGGGCCTCGTCCCGATGTCGACAGTGTCGCGTCCTTTAGATGCGACGTTGAAACACCTCCGAGCAGCGGCTAGGTCTCCCTGGATGGTAGCTACCCGTGCCCTCTTGGTGTAGAACTTCATCTTCAGGTGGACGGTGGAGGGTACCGCTGTCAGTTCTGCCAGTGTCGGTCTCCCCAGGATGTAGTTGTAGAGGGACGGGCAATCGATGACGAGGAAGCGTACTTTAACCTTCCTTGTCGCTGTGCCTTCGCCGAAGGTAACCATGAGCTCGACATATCCCCAAGGCTTGGAGGTCGAGCCGTTGAAGCCCTGTAAGTCCGACCCTACATATGGCGAGAGATGGGAGTTGTCCAACTGCAGAGTTCGGAACAATTGACTGTACATCACGTCGACAAAACTTCCTTTGTTGATGAGGATGCGGTGCACATCAAAGTTGGTCATTCTTGCTCTTATCAGCAGGGGAATGACTGCGTTGGGGGCTCCTCTGGGGAGCTCTTCCAGGTAAAAGGTGATAGGCTCCGACCTCCCTTTTACCCTCTCAAAGGTCACTGTTTGCGGGGGTGCCGCGTCGACCAGTTCATCCAGCTTCCTTTTAGCCGAATTGATAGTCAGGTCATTGAATCTTCCACCATTAATAACCATGGCAGAGGGAAAGTATTCCCACCTGCTGTGGGTCGTGAGCGGCTCCTGCAGGTGCTCGGGGACATAAAAGTCCTCGGGTCTGGTGACGAAGAAGGCGGTCTAGATGGGGACCGACTCGTCAGATGGTCGGGCGTCTTCCTCCAGTTCTCTTGCTTCTCGGGCGTCACGAAGAGGAGCATCGTTTCGCCGGTATTGGGCGAGCCTCCCTCCCTTGATGAGGGTTTCAATGGCATCTTTGAGGTGGACGCAATCTTCAGTCAGATGACCATGGCTCCTGTGGTACTGACAATACTTGCTCTTGTCTGCTCCAGGCTTGGCGGGAGCAGGTCGGGGGCGTTTGATGCCGCCGTCTTTAAAGTCCGTGCTGGCGCACTCCGCCAAAATGCGCTCGCGGGAAGCTGTAAGCGGAGTGTATTCGGTAAAACGCCCCGAGGGTCCTCTTTGCTCTCGGACTTCTCGGGGTCTGTCCTCTTTTCTTTTCTCCCCGGCTCGTCGAGGAGGAGCAGCTTCCTGGCGCGGGTTGCTGCTGGATCCGCGAGTTCTGGGGTCTCAGGCTCTGTTGGCCGCCTCCCTCTCCTCGTAATCCATGTACGCCCGGGCCTTCTCGAGGAGGGCATCGAATGTTCTAGGTGGATTGATGCCCACTTCCTTTCTGAATTCTGTGCCGGGGATGAGCCCCCTCTCCAGCAAATATCTTTTCATGTGGTCCGCGCAGGGGACCTGTATGGCTTCGCGGTTGAAGCGATTGATGAACTCTCTCAAGGTTTCATCCTGTCTCTGGATGATGGCCTCGAGAGCCGCCTCGGTCTTTGGGTGTCGCTGAGACGCAGTGAACGAATTGATGAATTGGTTCTTCAGGTTTCGCCACGAGGTGATTGATCCCGGAGCGAGGCCTTTATACCATTCCATTTTTGCCTTTCTGAGGGTCGTGGGGAACAACCGGCATTTGATGGTTCCCCCGACATTGTGGTAGTGCAGCATAGACTCGAACCTGTCTATGTGGTCGGTCGGGTCCGTAACTCCATCGTATTCCTTCAGATGTGGAGGCTTCTCCATGCCCGGGGGAATGGGCGCCTCCATGATGGCCTGTGACAGGGGACCGCGGGGGTCGTCCTCGTCACTTTGCTCCGGGGATAGGGATTGGGACCTGTAATATTGTCGAGCCCGACGGTCCTGGTCGTGTTGGGCATCTCTCGAGCGTGGTGCTCGTTGGTTGATTCTTCCATGCCCGTCTCCGGAGTGTCTTCTTTCTTGTCGTGTGGGGGCGTGGCCGCGTCCCCCGACTTCAATGATGGGTTGCCTCTCCAAAGGGGGCCGTCTCCTCGAGGGTCGGGGTGACGGGCTTCGGGAGGTATCTCTGTAGTGTCTCCGCAGGGGAGACGGCAGATGTACCTCTGTTACTCGAGGAGGTGGAGTTTGGGGCCTCCTGTGTCTCCTCGCAGGTCTTCGATCGTCTTCTAGTGCCCTCAATATTTCCCCTTGGGCGAAGATAAGGTAACTCGTCTGATTGATCGCTGCGAACAGCGCGCGGGTTGTGGCATCTGCCCCGGCGGGGACAGGGACTTCCTGAAAGTGGGCAGCTCAATAGTTAGTGGGAGCTGCATTGTCTTCTTCGAGCGGCGGAGGGACTGAAGAGGGTGATGCAGTAACTCCGTCGCGGTGGACTGAAGGCCTGGGGGCGGTTCCCATGGGGAGTGCGTTGTGACCGGGGTTACCGGCGTTATCGGTGAGTCCATTCTTATCGGCGAGGCCGTTGTTGGAGTCGATGATGCAAACGTTTTGATCATCACGAACTTGGTCAGCCATGACGGTAGGAGGTGATTTGAGCTTTGGTCTTCGAGGTTTTTCAAGACGGGGAAGCTAGTTTCCCACAGACGGTGCCACTGATCTTACCTGATCAGACTTGGACCGTCACGACTGGCTCCGAGCAGAAGTTAAACGAGATGGGGGGGTACCTGCAAGGCACTCCGATGCTAAAGTGAGTAGTAGTACGAGCAGGAAAAAAGTGTGTGTATGGGTAAGAGAATGAATACCCGACCCTCTAGGAATAAAGGGTATTTATAGCCCCCAGCGCGGGGCCAAGGTCCCTTCATTGGGCCGACCAGGACTGGACCAATAAAGGAACTGCCAGGTTCTACGTGTGTAGTTGGGACCCGCACGTGGTCCTCTTCCTGGTGATGCTCTGTGAGAAGTATGGAGGGACGAGGACACGGTCTTTCCGGAGTTCAAGTGATGGAGTAACGGTCATAGTCTTCCCTACGAGGAGGGTGCTGGAGCTGGGTGGGAGTTGGATTTCATGGGGTCGACGATGTCGTGTTCGTAGGCAGCGGCGGGCACGACTGTAGCTTCTGGTCGACGCGCTGGCGGGAATCTTCGGGCGCGCGCCCCTTGTAGAGTTGCTTGGATTGGGCCTTCGTTCTTGCTCTTAGGCCAGGACGGGCCCAGTCCAGAACAAAAATCAACCCACCTTTCAAAGATAAAATCAAAGCGCATTTTTAAAACTCTTCACCGGTCGTTCACTATTTTCGCAAATAAATCGTTTTGATAAAAATTCAAAAACAAGTAAACACTTGGTCAACACCAAGCATTTTCAAATTAATCAACAACGTTTCATGGCATTTTTCACAAACTTAAAAATAATTCAAACTCATCAAATCATCTTTTTCGCCCAAGTGCGAATCTCTTTCATCGCTCAAGCACGAGTTCTTCTTTGCCCAAGTGCGAATATTTCAATGATTCTTATCACCCAAGTGTAACTAGACTCATTTTCATAAATAAAATCAAACAACCAACAAAGTTTTAATTCACCAAGAACTACGTAAGCTCTAACTTTCCCATTGCACAATGGAATACTTAAGCACAAGGTTCTGAAATCTTGTTGAGCCCAATAATAAAAAATAAAAAACATTTTCATTTCTTTCTCTTTTTATCACATAATAAGTAGAAAAACATAAGTAGACATCACACTAAAATTTGATCATGAAACTAACTAAATGGGTACCATTGAGTACAATAGATGTGAGGGATTCTAATACCTTTCCCTTGCATAAGTGACTCCTGAACCCGCTCTTGGTTGTGATGACCATCTCTATCCTTTTCTTTTGTGGGTTTTATCGATATTTTCTCATTCCTTATGGAATAAATAAAGTTCGGTGGAGACTCTATTGTATTTCGAGTGTGCGATGTACTCGAGTATATTTTTCGCACCGTAATAATTGGTGACTCTGTTGGGGATACCTAAGCGAGTCCATCCTAGTTTAGTTGTTTTTGTGTTGAGTGTTATGTTTGCTTACTTTCTTTCATTATATTTTATCTTTTTATTAGTTATGTGTTTTTCTATTATATTCATCTCTTGTTGGATTTCTTATATGTTTTGTTGGGAATTCTTCAGGTGATTCATTGATACTATGAGAGAGACTCTCTACCCGAGTCTGAAAAACACATAAATTAGTTGGTGGTTGTATAGTGTTTAGACCTTCTAGGCGCATGTCTTGTTTGGTCGGCACAAAGCCCCTTCCTAGAGTAGGTCCTTTGGGAATGTTATTGGCATGAAAGCATATGCTTCGTTGATAACATTTTTTATCTGTGGTGCTGATCAAAATTGGATATAGGGCGAGATGACAATATCTGCAAGGCTGGAAATTTGTAGAGAGGAGGGGGTTGTACCTGCCAGTCACTTCGACGATCAAGTAAGAATATGCACAAAGAGATACAAGAAGAATATTAGGTTTTTAGGGTTTGAATATTCGATACCTGGCTGTGATCTAGTGGCAGAACCGACGGTTAAATACTGGTTTTGCGTTTGTTTTTGCAAATGTTGTGGTAAGCAAGAGTTTTCACCGACTTTTCTTTTATCCAGATTAAGGAAAGGGTGAAAATAACAGAAAAGACATTTTCGAGAGTTTTCTGAGTAAGGGGGTAGATTATTTAAAGGGAAGGTGTTAGCAACCTTTCCATCTGTAGTTATCTACGGGCTCTTAGAGGTTTGCTCATTTTGAAACCTTTGTGCTTTTTGTGTTTGAAAATGCCTTAGTGCGGCGATTCGCTTTGTGATAACTCTTGTATCGGTCCTCAAGAGTATTGACAAAGCGAATGTTTTTGAAAGTGTTTTGAAATATTTATGTGTAAGTGTGAAAGTTTGTTTTGAGCTAGCATCTAACAACTATCTACATGTACTCAAAAAGGTAGTTCCTTTCCTCCTATCTTTTAGATAGTTCTATCCTACTATTAGTGAGTAGGTAGCCCTATAATTGGATGTATGAGGGACATCGAAGGAACAATACGGTCACAAAGGCAACTTGGCAAGAAATTTTAGTAATAGTTCTAAAGTTTTAAGATCACTTTTAACCGAGGAAACATCGAGAGAGTCATCGAGGGACTTGTGATTTTTTAAACTAGAGAACAGACATTAGAACATCTCACGTTTCGGGAATTGTGACCGTTTTCTGAAGGCAACCAAAGTGGGATACCCTAGAGGTGAACATATGCAATTGTGTTTAGTTCAAGTATTTATCTTGTGCATTTAGGTTTGCTAGCGTTTTAATTTCAGTCTTGCCATACATGTCTAGTTACTAGCAATTAATATGTACATAAAATAAAGTGCAAAAACATAAGCCTACGCTATTACATGGCTTCGGGGAGGGGATATTTACAATGTACAAAACTTTAGGGGAAGAAAAATAAAGAGAGCAGATAAAATCCTATTAACTATTACATCCAGTGTACAAGTACAATAATGTAAAAATACGAAAGAAAATAAATAACGCGCGAAAGTTAAAAGTACGTCTAAAAACCTAATAAGAAAAATGAAATAAGAGAATCTTTTTATTGTTTTTTTTGTTTAAGAAAATAATTAATTAATCCTAAAATCTATTTAGAAAATAAAATTAAATTAAGAAAAACAGTCTAAGTTCTTTTTGGTTTTTGTTATGAAAAGAAAATGATTAAAACATAAATTAAATCCTAAATTCTAACTCATTTTAAATTAAAGAAAATAGTTAAAATCTTTATTTAATTTATTTACAAAATTAGTTTAATTAAAAAAAGTACTAACTTAATATTTTTTGTGATTTTTCTAACTATTTAGTTAATTAAATAATTAATAGAGGAAACTAAAAGGAATACAAAAATGGGCCTGATAACAAAAGGATATATGGGGGTGTGAGATTGAATTTTCGCTAGGCCCAATGTTGAAGAGAGACCAGGTCTGTCCATGGATATAATGAGGACTGGCTTTGATGGCCTATACTGGATATGCAAACTCAAACCCTTGGATCTAGATCACTCATAATCTAGCGGTTGCAAATTGAAGGCGTATAATATGCTCCTAGCCATTGAAGCATGGGATATGCATGAGTATATTAGGAAAAATACAAAACGATGGACCTGAGACTTGAACCCAGGTACCCTCCCTCACATATGCGTTGTCTTGCCAATTGAGCTGCCATTTCATTCGTTTATATATATGAAACAATAATAATATCTTAGCAAAACAACGTAAATATTTGAAATTAAAAAAATGCACGTGCTGACTTGGACTGGCCAATGAGAGTGAGACAAGTTTTTGTCTGAGTCAGCCCACCGGAGTCAACTCTCCGGTCATCTTCTCCAGTGGGCTGGAAAATCAACCTGCCAAAACAATGAGATTCAAAGTTCTAAATTGATCCTACCCCCTTGATTTTTCCTCCTGATTTAAAAAATGAGGTTCTTTTCACCTGAAAACCCCTGGTTATTGAAATATGATGAAGAAATCAGACTGTGCTCTAAAATGGCACGATCCTATTCAGACCCTTATTCTTGCATGTTCTATGTTGGATCTGTCCTATAGATCAACTTGATCATGAATCAAGCATGGAAAAGTATTAAAACATCATGAAATTACAAATATAAATTCCAGAAAATTACCAACAATAAGGGTTTCGATTCATTGATTCTCGGCGTGAAATTGCTTGAATAATGGTTGGTTGAGTTCCTGGAAGTCTCAGGAAGGTGTTTGAACCCTTGGTTTGGACATATGATGGCTAGAATTAGAGATGCGAATTTTGCAACTTTGACAATTTTTTGCAAAATTTGTAGAACTCTCTCTAGGTGGTGTCGGCCTCTGTTATGCTTGCAAGATGCTTGGTATTTATAGAGTAGAAAGAATAGACAAGGTAGGAGGGAAAGAAGCATGCTCCATTATGTTCTTTAAGAGCCATGAATGTAAATTTGTAACTTTTCCAAAAGCATGGAAACTTGTCTTTTTTTTTTGAATTTGAATGAATGTGAACATCAATGGCTTTCAAATGCCTTCAGCTCCTGCCCTTCGATTGAACCTCTTGTAAATCCTTCGATTGGGTCTTTAGATGGACCTTTTATGTATCCTTCGAATGGGACTTTGGTTGCCTCCTTCGAATGGACTTTTTGAGTGTCTTTCATATGTATGCTTTGTGCCCTGTTCGAATGGGCCACTAAAGTGTGTCCTTAGAATGGGCTATCATGTGTGTTGAATTGTGTACAACTGTTTCAAAGGGGGTCATTACCCAATCGAAGTTGGCACAAAGGCAGCCTATGCCTTGTGGATGATAGCATGAGGCAGGTAAAAGCAAGCGTAAAGGAGGCCATTGCCTAAGCGAAGCTGACACAAAGGTAGACAATGCCTTGTTGGCCGAAGGAAACTTTTTTGCCTGGTCGATCAAAAGAAGCTTTTTCCCTGGTGGATAAAAGGAAAATCTGAGGGAGTCTTAGCCTTGTGTGCGGAAGGTAAGCTGAAGAGGGAGCCTCTGCCTTGTGAATCCAAGACCAGTAAGAGGGGCATTTTTCTTTGTGAATCAAAGTCATGCTGATGGTTCTTTGCCTTGTGAAACCAAGGCAAGCATGAAGAGGCATACGTGCGCTGGTGACAAGCTGAGGGGCCTTTTTCCCAGTGGGGGCTTTGTGAACTAGGCTTGATCAAAGGATACTCAACGCCTAATCGAAACTGGTATGCAGGAGTTCATTGCTGGTGAATCGAAACAAACTTTTAGGGGATTCTTACTTTATACGCTGAAGGCACACACAGAGGGAGAATTTGCCTAGTCGAAGCAGGAATCAAGCTTGCTCTAAAGAAATCAAATGCCCAATCGAAGCAGGAATTAAGCTTGCATGCAGGTAGCCATTGCATTGTGAATCAATCCAGCATGTAAAACCAATGGTGCAATCTAAGGATGTATGCAGGAGGCCATTATCTTGTGCTTGCTGGCATGAAGGAAGTTCCTGCCT
The DNA here is from genome assembly GCA_948472305.1 of Vicia faba. NCBI lineage: Eukaryota > Viridiplantae > Streptophyta > Magnoliopsida > Fabales > Fabaceae > Vicia > Vicia faba. The sequence goes on from OX451738.1 coordinate 918,541,833, forward strand.
TGTGAATCAAAGGCGAGCCTGAAGCAACCAATGCAAAGTCGAAAGCTTTTTGATTTGAACTTGATCGAAGGGGGCCCAACACCCAATCAAAGCTTGTGAATCACGCTTGCGTCAAAGGAAGTTCAACGCCCAATCGAAGCTTGCTCAGATGCCAATCAAAGTACCCTATTTAGATGTCAATCGAAGGACATTGCTGAATTTCCAATCGAATGACACTTTCATTAAAAAAATTCATTTTCTTTATGCAAATGCTTGTAACCACCCATATTAGAGAAAAATCCTTGGGGAAATATGAGAGGGAAAATTTTGGGGTACAACAACTGCCCCTGTTCAATCTTCTTAAACCTGAGGATTTAGATTGGCTTTTCTGCCTTTCGTGATCTGAAGGTGGAAGGTGATTGAACACTAGAGTGCCTAGAAATTTGCACTCGCATGAAGTAATAATGATGGTTGATGATGTCAGGAATGGGCTTACATATGCCATTTGGAGAAGATGACATAGAGTCATCGAAGATGGGCTTAAAGATGCCATCCAAAGTAGATGCTAATTTCACACATGGTCCCTTTGGGGGTTCCTGTTCCTGCTGTCTGAGGAGGAGTCCGTTCAGGAACGTGGGTTTCTGTTGTTCTCCTGTTTGAGGAAAACTCTATGGGGAATAGAGTCTAGGAACTTCGGTTATCCAAGGCTCTGCTGAAGAGTCATCTCTGGAGAAATGACAGTTTGCTGTATTCTTGTTGAAGTCCAAGCTTCCAGTAATTTGCTGGGGATAATGGAATTAACCGTTATCTAGAAATGTATTAGAAAGAACATGTGTAGGGATGCTTCAAGATGAGCCCGTGTTAGACTGCATGAGAAGAAACCCGTGTAAGATTTCTTTGTCTGGTCATGTAGATAGCTTTCCTATATAAATTCAGGTGTTAATTTACAATCAACTCATTCACAGATAGTTGTCCTGTCTGGTTTCAGGTATTAATCTGGAATTTTAAAATTTTCGGTCATTGAGATAGTTGTCCCGGCTGGTTTCAGGTATTAATCCACAGTCAGTCATCCATAGATAGTTCTCCTGGCTTGTTACATGTATTAATCTGGAACTTGAAAATTGTCGGTCATTGAGATAGTTGTCCTGTCTAGTTACATGTATTAATCTCTGACCTGAGAAAGAAAGATAGTTTTCCTGGTTTGTTACAAGTATTAATCTTCAATCTCTTCATGTAGATAGTTCTCCTAGCTTGTTACAGGTATTAATCCACAGTAGGCCGTCCACAGATAGTTATCCTGGCTTGTTATAGGTATTAATCTGGAACTTATTTTGCTGGTCACATAGATAGTTTCCCCGTCTTGTTTCGGGCATTAATCTATGGCCTGCTGTATTTATTGGTAAACCCATCTTGTTTCGGGAGTTCATACCACTTGGTTATGCAAATAGTTTCCCCGTCTGGTTTCAGACAATAATCTTTGACCTACTGTAAAAGTTGATAATGTTTGTCTGTCTGCTAATTTAACCTGAAAAGGTAAAATCAGTTTCATGCGATGTCATGATGTATTAATTGCATGATGCTCCCAAAATAAATGAGATTGTGATATATGTATTTGTATACACATGCCATGATGTATGAACATGTAATGCTGTTGTGCAATATCTTTGTCTGAGAAAATAAATCCCTGACTGCTACTGAAGAGTACCGGCAAGCTGAATCCCGGACTACTGTTGGTGAGTGAAGAAATTGATTCTTCAATTTCCGCTGGGGATAATGAATAAAGATAGTTTTTTTGGTGATTCCCTTTCTATGTAGAGGATCTTCAACTCCTGTTTGAGAATGATTTTGCCGAGGGGAAGAGTTCTGTTGGAAAATTTCACCAATTTGGAGAAACAAAATCCGCTGGGGGATGAACTTCTGTAGCTAGAGAAATAAACTCTTCTAGGGATAAGGCTTTATAAACTACTTGAGATTTATAAAACTCTATTGCAGAATACTTTGATTTCAGCTCTCTGAGGGAACTTTGCTGGAGAGAGGGATTTTCCAGTGATTTATGGTAGAAACAAACTCAAGTTGGGAAGTGTCAGAATAAATCCCTGCCTTGATTGTATCCACAGATGCATCGAATGGGTATCATAATAATATCCATATTTGGAGCATATCTGAATTGTATCTGAAAGAGAAATCTGGAATGAGTTATCAGAATGACATCCGTATCTAGATCGTATCTAAACTATATCTGACAACTGTATTGAATGAGTATCAGAATGGAATCCGTATCTGGAGCGTATTTGAACTGTATCTTGATGTGAAATCTGGAATGAGTATCAGATTGGAATCCATATCTGGAGCGTATCTGAACTGCAGCTGGAAGCTGTATTGAATGAGTATCAGAATGGCATCCGTATCTTGAGCGTATCTGAACTGTATCTGGAAGCTGTATTGAATGAGTATCAGAATGGCATCCGTATCTGGAGCATATCTGAACTGTATCTGGAAGCTGTATTGAATGAATATCAGAATGGAATTCGTATCTGGAGCGTATTTGAACTGTATCTAGAAGAGAAATATGGAATGAGTATCAGAATTGCATTGGTATTTGAAGCGTATCTGAACTGTATCTGACAGCTGTATTGAATGAGTATCAGAATGACATCTATATCTGGAGCATATCTGAACTGTATCTGGAAGAGAAATCTGGAATGAGTATCAGAATGGAATCAGTATCTGGAGCATATATGAACTGTATCTGATAGCTGTATTGAATGAGTATCAGAATGGCATCCTTATTTGGAGCATATCTGAACTGTATCTGGAAGAGAAATATGGAATTAGTATCAGAATGGCATTCGTATCTGGAGCGTATATGAACTGTATCTGACAACTGTATTGAATGAGTATCAGAATGTCATCCGTATATGGGGCATATCTGAACTGTATCTGACAACTGTATTGAATGAGTATCAGAATGGAATTCATATCTAGAGCGTATCTGGAATGTTTAGAGTGCTTTCGCTGGGAATTCCTGTTTTGTTGTTTTGAGAAGAAATCCGCTAGGGAACATGAAAAGCTTGTGAACCAGGCTACAAAATTCTTTAAGATGCCGGAGCAGTAATTGGAGATTCTTGCTCTGCCAGGGATATAAGAACACCTGACATCACTAGGTTGTAGGTTGAGGATATGGCAGTGACTTTTTAGTAGAATGCCCCTGCCTATGTACCTGCTGGAGAATGTAGCTGCATATATTTTATGGATGGTTTGATTGTCATCCCAACTCTTGGGGTTTTGAGTAGATGTTGATTAGGGAGACAAATGACAAGATGATGGGACATAATCGTACGCTTTAATCCCTAACTTTTTCCTGGACCGCCCTTTCGGGTTTTCAGTCCACCGGGATACCCCTTTTTTCCCAAGCCACCTTTTTAGGTTATCGACTTGCCGGGTGTACAGTTTTATTTATATATCCCTAATTTTTGCCCGAACCCTTTTGGTTCGCCGGGATGCCCTTAATTTTGCCTAGGCCTGTCAACCTAGAGGGTCTTTTTCATGCGTAGTATTTTTTGACTATGTCTGCATTCATAGGATGTGGAGAGTTGTCACCGTCTATGACAACAAGTGTTGTGGAAATGTCAGAAAATGTTTATATGATTGCATGTTCCCTTTCATATGTGGGAGCCTGTTTGCCTCTAGGGTTAGTCTGATGCACCTGATGTTTGATCAATTTTTTGATAGTCTTGAATTTCCTAGGTATCTTTTCTAAGAACTGTCATGGAAGGATTCGAAGACATGATACTTACACCATCTGACACTACTGGCACAGACAAGCAATTTGATGGTACCAAAGGTTCAAATTTCACAATGATTTTTTTTCGGAATCCCTGATAAATGTAACAGGCCCCGAGTGATTGAAATGGAGATCTGCCCCTGGCTATTCAACACTTTTGAGAGATTGTTTGCATATTGGCTTGACTACCCCAGATTAACTAGACACCATGTCCTGCCCCTTGATTATGAAAGGCCTGTTATTGGGAACATTTTTTCTGTCTGAGGTGATTGTGTCCATTGAGAGGATCTTTGTTCACGGAATATTCATTGTGTGAATTTCTCTGTTGTTTGAACAATTTGCCATATGCAAACAATGTCATTTAAAGAATGCAAAGCTTATGTCCGTCTTGAAGTTTGAAAATTCATTTTTTAGTAAAACAAACAAATTTTGTGAGAGTGTGATATCAACCCAGGATTTGTAGCAAGTCCTACAGGAGTCAGGATACCTTTTGCAACAATATGCTTTTTAACTAACCCATTCTTCAGCTAGGACTGTAATACGGTGGCAGAACCAACTGTTTAATACTGGTTTGCGTTTGTATTCTCAAATGTCGCAGTAAGAAAGAGTCGACACCGACTTGTCTTTTATCCATAAAGGAAAGGGTGAAAAGAATAGAAAAAAACCTTTTTCGAGATTTCTGAGTAAGGGGGGTAGATTATGGAAAGGGAAGGTGTTAACACCCTTTCCATCCGTAGTTTTCTACGGGCTCTTAGGTACTTTCTCATTTTTTGAAATTGCTTGTGTTTGTGTGTTTGAAAAGCTTTAAAAATTTCTTAGTGCGGCAATTCGCTTTGTGATAACTCTTGTATCAGTCCTCAAGAGTGTGATAAAGCGTTTTGAAAACTTTATTTGAAAGTGTGGTGTGAAAATTTGTTTGAGCAAGTACCTAACAGTTATCTACCTACTCGAAAAAAGTTTGTTCTTTTCCTCCTATCCTTTAGACCGTGTTATCCTACTATTAGTGAGTAGGTAACCCTAGTCGTTGGATATTGAGGGACTATCGAAAGAGACTTTTATGGTCATTGAAGGCAACATGTAGAGATACCTTAGCAGTTCGAAGAGACTGTCATCATATATTCGTATGCAACATCGAGGGACAAGATCATTTCTCATAGGCAACTCGAGGGACATTAAGGGACTATGATCTTTTTTATGACTTTAGAATTGAGGGTCTTTGCTAAGATATCCCTACGTTCGAGGGACATGACCATTATTTTCCGAGGCAACCAAGTGAGGTATATCCTAAGGGTGCAAGTGTGCAAATGATTTAATTCGGTTATTTATCTTGCAATTAGGGTTTTCTATCGTTCATTTTTATCTTTTCATACAATCTTATTAATCTAAGCATTGCATAAAATATAATAGCTGAATGTAAAGGCGAAAATATAAACCTAGGCTATTACAGAGCTTTGGGGCAGTTACATAATAGTGAAGAGTGCGGAAAAGAAATCATAAAACTATTACATCCCGGAAGCAATTACATGATAATGATAAAAAAAAAGCGGGAAAAATGAAGCTACGCTATTACAATTGAACGCGCCCTATACACTTTATCTAGTAAAATAAAAATAAGATGAAAATAGCAAAGAAAGTGTTTTGGTGATTTTTTATGAAAAAAGGATTTATGATAATTAATTAAATAAACCTCAAAAACCTAATTAATTTTAATTAATAAAAAATATTAATTTTGAAAAAAGTTAATTAAAATACCTAAATCCTAATTAGTTTTAATTAAAAAAAAAGTTAGTTTTGAAAAAAAAGGTTAATTAAAAAAACTTAAAAACCTAATTAATTTTAATTAAAAAAAGGTTAATTTTGAAAGAAAAAAAAGGTTAATTAAAAAAACCTAAAAACCTAATTAATATTAATTAAAAAAGGTTAATTTTGAAAAAAAAGGTTAATTAACAAAACCTAAAAACCTATTTAATTTTAATTAAAAAAAAGGTTAATGAAAAAAAAGGTTAATTAAAAAACCTAAAACCTAATTAATTTTAATTAAAAAAAAGGTTTTAAATTTTTTTTATGTGTAATGATTAACGAGAAATAATTAAGTTTGCCAAAAAAATAGATAGAGAAAGAAACATCAATGAAAAATAGAGTTAGAAAATACAAATAATGCAAATGTCAGGGGTGAGTGTTGAAGCAAAACTTAATTTAAAACCTAAAATTAAATTAAAAAAACCTAAAATTAATTATTCGAGTTTATTATGAAAAATCAAAGGTTTGTGAAAAATGTTAAGTTTTATGAAAAATGTGGTTTTAAACAGAAAGAAGGAAAATATATAAAAGGATAAATAGAAAGGGAGAAAACCAAAACCAATAGGGGTGGGTGTTGAACCCATGCCCTTAACCTCCTCAGAATATCTGTCTTGCCATGCATTGGTGGTTGTTATGATTCGACCTCAGTGTTTTGTAATAACCCTACATGGGACCCTGTCTAAATCTGCAGTGTTGAATCTCATGAACACATTAAATAAATTACTATATCATGAAATACAAATAAAGCAAATATATGAAATTTTGTAATGTTAAAACCGATATGGCATGTATGAATGCTTCTACACCCTTTTGATCATGGAGATCAAATCAACCTTACCCTTACTGGAGAAGTAGTGTGATGAGGGTTTGTAACAAGGATGGCTTGTTTGTTGTGAGATGGGGGTTTGTAACAAGGATTTCATGATTTTTAGGGTTCTTGAAAGTATTTGATATTTTGACAGGATTGTGGCAAAGGTTTTTTTTGTCGTGTTTGTGTGAAAAGAATGAGATTATATAATGAAAATTAGAGCAACAATATGAGCTTTGAATGTGCAATTGGGCCTCCAATAACCACAAGCAATAATGCAGATTTTTATTCACTTGAGTCTGACACATTCTAGGATAAATCGCAGGGACTTAAGTGCAAATTTTGAAGTTGAAATGTGAAAAAAAAATGTATCCGATATCGATAAATAAATCCTGTCCAAAAATGGGCTCACTCGGATAAAAGATGAATTAGTTATGAATTTTTGAAGTTTTGGCTCGGACAAACTTATTTTGGGCTCCAGTGTCAACTCTGTCACGTTCTTCAATAAAATATTGTTATTTATCGGATAAGAATCTGGTCTCGACTTTGGAAGAAAAGTTATAGATCTTTGAGTCAGTGATCTTGTGTAAAAAGATGGGCCCGATCCGATAAAAATTGACCGAGTTATGAATTTTCGAAGTTTCAACCCAGATGAAATAATATTTAGCATTCAGGATTTTCAGCGCGTCACGCGCTCTCTGGGAAAAAAACAAAGGATTTTTGGATACTGTTCGAACTCGATACCTCCTGTGAAAATGTAGCCAACACAATTTTTGAAATTTTGGTGCCGGAACCAGCTTGATACGATGAAAATCTCCCAAGTTATGATTTTCTGAACATGACGTAAATAAACTTCTGTCACAAATTTTCTGTATGAAAATACTTGATAAATCCGCATTTTTGAAGATCTTCTGATCGAAATTGGCTTCCAGACGTAAGAGATGAAAACATAGATGACGTCAAGATGGAATTTTGGCCACCGGAATGGGTTCAAAACAAGCCACGATATTCAAGTTATGAATTTTTTAGCGTGTGAAAACAACACTTTCAGCACACTTTTTCACCATATTTCTTTGAGAAAAATCGCACATTCAGAGACCTTCTTTAAAGAATTGGCTCTCGAGCCGAACCTGAATTTAAGAATATGTTATCAAAGATATCATTGTGAAAGAATACTTGAATATGACGCGTCGGGTTGGACTTGTGAATCTTTGAATCCTGAATTGTTGCAAAACGGCAAACCGATCTTCAGCACGGAAAATACTCTGAGAACATCCGTTAGCGAAATAAACTTCACTTGTAACCTGACAAAGCTTGCTAAATATACCTTTATTCCATAACCATAAAACCAATGATATGCGTGTATAAAAATAAAGAGGGTAAATTTTGGGGTACAACAACTTCCCCTGTTCAATCTTCTTAAACCCGAGGATGTAGATTGGTTTGTCTGCCGTTCGTGATCTGAAGGTGGAAGATGATTGAACACTAGAGTGCCCAGAAATTTGCACTCGCATGAAATGAATGTCGATCGATAATATCGGGAATAAGCTTACAGATTCCAATTAGAAGGCGTCGGAGAATCGTCGGAGATGGGCTTAAAGATGCCATCCAGAAAAGATATCGGTTGCATAAGAGATTCCTTTGAGATAATTCCCGTACCTGCCGTTGGGGAGGACTTCGCCGAGGAATGTTGATTTATTTCCTGGGAAATAGAGTCTAGGAGATTCGGTTGTCCATTACTCTACTGGAGAATTAAATCTAGATTGATGAGACAAAAGTGAGCTGTTATCTGGTCGAGTCCAGGCTTCACAGTGACTTGTTGAGGATGATAAGGCTGACTGCTATCTGGTCGTATTCCAGGCTTCGAAATGACTTACTGGGGAAATGTGAAATTGACTGTGTCTGGTCGGGACCAGGTTTTACAGTGTTGTAAACTGTTGTCCGAAGATAAAAGAGAAGGAACCTGTATAGGGCTTTCTCGGGATAAGTCCATGCAAAACTGCGTCAGGTAATTCATGAAAAGGAGCCTGGATAGTAGGTGTTGTACCCCAAAATTTTCCCTCTCACTTATCAAGAATTTTCTCACAAGATCTCCTTGGGCTCAAGACTGCACTAGGGTTTGATCAATTCAAGACATCTCCTTAGGCATTGATGACCAAAATTAGGGTTTGAGTTTGCACAAGGATTTTTGAACTATCAATGCTTCATATGACTTTCATGGACCATTGTGGACCCCCAAGATTACTCATAACAAGTTTCAAGCCTTGGATCACACTTTTGATCAGTCAATTGAATAGTTGACCTAAAAATCAGTTGTATTAGGGGAAAAGTCAACCATGGCCAATTTACAGTCAAACTTCATAATTTTTTATCCACATCAACATTTTAGACTCATATGTATCATTTGATCAAGTTTTGACCATAATTCCTCAAGAAATTTGATCAAATCTCCAAAAGGGCAAAATTGTCAAAATTAGGGTTTTGATTGGGAAAGGGCAATTTCTGATTTTTGACCTAGAAAATGGTAAATTGGTTTAAGTAATGATCTCAAGAGTCCAATTTCATCATTTTGACCTAATGACATGATTCAAAACATTGCAAATCCATCAGATTGACAGATGAATTTTGCAGTCAACTGATCAAAAGTTAACTGTATACTGAAAAGTCAAACTTTGACTTTTTGGTCAAATTCAAGTGCCAAAAATCATAATTCATCAAAACATGTCAAATATGAAACTTATTCATCAAGAAATAAAAAAGTCAAGATTTCATTTTGAAAAAGTCAAAATATCTAAACATGGAAATTTTTCTCAGTGTTGGAAATTTGATGTTTTTTCATAACTTTGAACCAAATTTTCACCATGAAGCAAGATGATTCAAGAGAAACTTCCAACATGAAAGTTGTAGATCTCAATGAAATATACAACTTTGCTTCACACAACTTCTTCCAAAAGTGCTTGGATCTCAAGTTATAATTTCAAGAACATAGGGTCATGAAACTAAACACTTAGTGAAATTTTGCCCTAATTTGGCGAAGATTTGGACCTAACTTCATGGCACTTTTTCATATATTTCCAAAGGGAATATTTAAAAGCAATTCAAAGATGGGTTGTAGAGAACATTGCAAGCTTTCCAAAATGTCACAGAACTCTTTGAGATCATTCTTGAGTAGGGATAATCGAAGAGATGAAGTTGGTGTTTTGTCACTTGAATCACAAGGCATTTTGTGATGAACAAAAATCCAATTTCAAACCTAGGCTGTACAATCTTGTTTTGCAGGCCTCTAAAAATCAAGATCTCTCCATAATCATAAGATTACACTTACTTTTGAGCTATTATCCAAGTGTTCCACAGATTGTCCAAGCCAATTTTCCATTTTTGGAAGAAAGCTACCATTCCATTCTTGAAAAGTTACTTTAATCACAAAGTCAACTTGTCTTGAGCTTCTAACTTTCTCTTTCTGCAAACATAACTCCTATAAACCAAAAGCAATGTGTCTAGGACCTAAGAAATCTCAGAACATGCTTGTACAATACTTGAGATTTGTCATTTCACTTTTCTTCAATAGCAAGTTATAGAGCCATAACCCTATAACTCAGAAACCTGGAGTGATTTTGTGCTCTAATCTTTTCCATACATATTAACAAGTTTATTTCAAGCTAAGGCACGATTTCAAGCATCCAAAAAACTGTCCCAAACACCTTTGCTGCACAAGACTTCTCAACTTGACAGTTTTGAGCAAAACTCTCCATCTCCATTTCCACTCGTGCATTTTGATTCTTAATCATTCAAACACCTTACATACATCATACACAAGTGATACATGCCCCTGTTTCAAGACTCTAACCCCTGTATCGCTATCCACCATTTTCAAATATCAAGCTTGCAGGTTGACTTGAGTAGGTAGATTCAGGGACTTTCAAAGCAAAGTAAGAGTTGGAATACACTCAAGGAGATCCAGGCAAGCTAAACAGATCATCAGGCCATCTCCAAAGTTGCTCAAACTCCATTCACGACTCCAACTGCAAGAGGTAAGTTTTAAAACTTCCATCTCTTCATATAGGCATCATTTGTTTCTGATTTGTGAAGATAAAAGTTAGATATCATTGCTCTAAAACTGACCATGTTCATAGTTTTCATATATATTGATTGTATGTAGAGAATTTCATATTTGAATTTTCTGAAAAAATTAGCTTTCAATTTAGGGAAAGCAAAATTAATCTTCATCTTTGACTTTTAGCTTACATAAGTTATATGGTTAGATTCGTGAGGAAAAATAACACAACTTTCATGTTTGCATTTTTCATTTTGATTGAGAAATGAATGAGATACAGATGGTCCGGTTGGCTGAAGGTTGAAGACGAAGTACAGGTCATGGAGATGTTTTACCTTATGTATTTATTGTTTCATTTATATTAACAGATGTACAGCCACCTTAGTGGCAAAGATAGCGCGCGTGTGTATGGAAGGTCTTGGGTTCGATACCCAACGCTACCTTTTGCCATTATTTTTCAGCATATTTTCTCATTTTTTGTTCAACTAGGCGTCTGGGCTTCCAACAAGTGGGCCTTATGGTTTTTTTCTTTGCTGACCCCCATCTTGACTTTTGGCACCCCCTGGCCCAATTGTATTTATTTATTTATTTATTTCATTTTTCTCTTTTAAATATATTTTCTAAAATACTAAAAATCATAAAAAATATAAAAATAGTAGATTTATGTTTTGACATAATTTAAATATTTTTCTCACACAAAAAATTATTTTATTCTATACTTTATTTATTTTTACTAACTAGTCTTGTAAATTTAATTTAAAACTAGGTTATTATTTATTTTCTTTTACACTAATTAAAATATATTTATTTTAATATAAAAAAAGCCAAAAAATATTTTACAAGACTATAATTTATAAACTTAATTTCTTTTTAATCAATTAATAGATTTAGGGTTTTATTTAAAAATATTTTCTTAGTAAATTAGCTTTACTTTTATTTGTTTAATTAATTATTTTCTTTAATTAATTAGGTTAAAATGATTTCCCTTTTTCTCATAAAAATCCAAAATACCCATTTTCTTAAAAATTACATTTCTTGTATATTTATTTCATCTTGTATATTTAAATCTCTGCACATCAATACCCATTCAATATGGTTGTAATAGACTAACTAGGTTTATATTTTTTTTTGCAACCCCCATTTATAATTTGTACACCCCTCCCCCAATGATGTAATAGCGTAGTAATTTTACTTTCCGCAATTTATCACTTTATATGCAAATGCTAGTAATTAGGGTTTGTATGGAAAGAATAAAATCAATCAAGTAGAAAACTCTAATTCAAGACAAAATCAAGCATGAAAACAATACACTTGCACACAAGCACCCCTAGGGTTACTCCACTTGGTTGCCTTACAAAAATGGCCATATTACGCATGTAAGGTATCTTAGCAAAAACAAGCAAATACAAGATCATAGTCCCTCGATGACGCTATCTAAGTTGCCTTACAAATGATCTTAGTCCCTAAAAAAGAATGCTAAGATACCTTGCAACATTGCTAATCATGGCTATACAATGACCCACGCCCGTCCCGTTTACATCCAAAGATAGGGTTGCTTACCAAATCAATGGTAAAACAACAATGTCAAAGGAAGAGATAATGAATAAGAAAGACATTTGAGTAGGTAAATTGCTCCTAATTACTTGCTCCATTTCAAAACAAACATCCTTGCTATTTTCAAAACAATCACATACACTTTCAAACATCTTACAAAATTTGAAAACATTTTCAAAAGATCAAACATCTTTGTATACATTCTTATGAACGAGAACCATTACAAAGATTTCCTAAACAATGGCCTCTTTTCAAAAATACTTTCAAAACAACACAAAGCACAATTTCAAACAAAATCAAGTGATATAGCAAGTAACTAAGAGCACATGGAAAACCATGGATGAAAAATGTGCTAATACCTTCCCTTTTCATAATCTACCCCCCGAACTCAAGAAATAATCTCAAAGGTCTTTCCAGTGTTTTTTCACCTTTCCTTTTGGATAAAAGAAAAGTCGATGGCGACTCTTGCTAACCACAACATTTGTGATCAAACGCAAAACCCTCAAGCCAGTTCTCCCACCATATCACATAACTGGCGACTCTGCTGGGGATAATTCTAAAATTGGGGTTACCTTAGGGCTAGATCACATCTATTTGCTTTCATTGTTTGATTTGTATGCTTTACATTATGGTTCTTTGTTTGGGTTTGAATCCTCTACCCGGATTTGTGATACATTATAGGTAAGTAGCAATACGTTGTGGAAACTGTGCGGGGTTTACCGATATGATCTAAGTAATAGCTACGTTAGTGCGACATATTTGTGGGTACCAGTAGCCTTTGATTTAATCAAAGAGAATACGGGGCCGCTGGGTGATGTTATAAAGCACTAATGAACTTTTAGAACCTTTACTTGACCAACTTGGCCTTTAGGATGTAGCGAGATGACCGACTTTGCTGCAGTCCAAAGTTGGTATATACTCGATACTACACTCATTGAGGTTTGGTTTCTTGGGATATTTCAGTCGCTATTAAAGAGGCTTGTGCTGGAACAATGACCAAGGAAACAAACCAATGATATTGAGCTCCTTAGAACCCGGTTACTATTACTAGGACAGGTTTAAGCCAACTAAACTTCAAGAGGGTACTTACCTTTAAAACTCCATGCAAGCCTGAACCTAAGGATTTGTTTGTTTTGTTTGTATATGCATACTTGTACATAACATCATGAACATCATATACATCCACTAACCATTTCAAGGATTTTTTTATTCATATTTGTTCTTGTTTTGTAGGATATGGATTCACTTTGCAGGAAAATTATTCAAGTCAATCTTGTAAGGATCCCTCCACAACTTAAGGAGCTAGCTTCAAGGATTCCTGAAAACTCTCTATTTACCGAGAGACATGGTCGCCTACTCAACTTGGTCACCTCTAACATAGATGGGGATATGATGAAGGTGCTCTTTCAGTTCTTTGATCCTTTACACCATTGCTTCACATTTCCCGATTATCAACTTGTGCCTACTTTGGAAGAATTCTCCCAACTCTTGAGGATTCCCATTCTCAATCAACTACCTTTCAACGGTGCGGAAAGAGACCCAAAGCCAGAAGAAATTGCTCAAGCTCTACACTTGCACTCATATGATGTCATAACTCATTGGGAAACAAGGAGTGGTGTCAAAGGTTTCTTAGCAAAGTTCTTATTTGAGAAAGCCCAAAATTGTTGGAATTCCTTGGACTTACAAGCCTTTGAGGAAATTGTGGCTCTCCTCATCTATGGGATAGTTTTGTTTCCAAATCCTGTCCAACTCATAGATGTCAACACCGTCAAGATCTTCATATCCTGCAACCCGGTGCCTACATTGCTAGGAGATCTCCTACATTCTTTTCACACTCGCACAATGAGGAAAAGAGGTTTCCTTATGTGTTGCACTCCTCTCTTGGCAAGATGGTTTATTTCGCATCTTCCCCAATCTGTATTAAAAAATGAGCAAGGTTTAAGGTGGTCACAAAGGTTGATGATGCTCAAACATTCAGACATTCATTGGTGCTTCCGATCCAAAGAGAATGTTATCATTGTCGACCATTGTGGAGAATTCCCTAATGTCCCTTTACTTGGAATTAGGGGAGGTACCACCTATAACCCATGCTTAGCCTTAAGACAGTTTGGTTATGCCCGAAGGGATGGCCCGCACGAGATGCTGGTTCAAGGTTTGTATTTGACTATGACAAAGACGATCAAGGTCTTCGCCAGAGATTTATCTGAGCTTGGAGGATGTTGAATAAGGTGTATAGCAAGACTTTGGGGCATAAAACTCCATCCCTCTTGAGCCTTACCTCAAATGGGTACGAACTCGTGCTCAGAGCCTTATGATGCCTTACCCCTCCATTCTCCCGGTAATCATTGAGCCTGTCATGGAGGGAGATGTTCCATACACTATCCTACGTCCTGATATGCCCACCTCTCTTGAAGACCTACAAAGAGATTGGATACAACTCAAGGGGGAGCGAGATACTTTCGAAGCCCAATTCTACGCAAGCGAGAAGAAGGTTTTGGAACTCACTAGGCTACTTCATGAAGAGCAGACTCTCAATGCCTACATTGCACTAAAGAGGATGCGTACTACCTTTCTATCTTAGAGTTTCTTGTATTTGCCTTTCCCAAGAAGGCATTGATGTACTCGAGCTTTAATATATTAATATAACATGTGTTTCCTTTTTGTCTAAAACAAATTTGAATCTTAAAATCCTTGAAAACATTTACATATCCATTTATCATTCATCATAACATAAGCAGGCCTTTTGCAACAAGTCTCCTCATCTCTCTACTGTTTATTTCAGTAAGATGGATCTCGAGAAAACAGTGAAGGACCTCCAAGCTCAGAATATACAATTTCAACAGTTGCTCTTAACCCTAGACAAAGGACAAGAAGAGTTGAAGACTTTGCTAGATGAGGAGAAGAAAAAGAAAACAAACAAGGTAACCAGAGTCTTAAACATGGGAAGAAGATTTCATGGGCAGACAAGAAGGACCTTAGACTTTGCAACGACATCCGGTAAAAGAGACAATCAAGATGGGAAAGGCAAAGAAATAGTTGTCCCGTTAGAATCAGAAGAGGAAGAGGAAGAAAAAGACTATTCTGAAGAACAATACCCTCCAGCTGATGACAAGTATAAACATCTCGAAGAGCGGTTGAGTGCGATGGAAATCCAAAAAGTGCCTGGCTTGGAATTTGAGGAATTGGGTTTAGTATCAGGGATTATCATTCCTCCGAAATTCAAAGCACCTGTGTTCGCCAAGTATGACAGAATCTCATGCCCTAAACTGCATCTCCGGTCCTATGTGAGGAAAATCCAGCCCTATACCGCTGACAAATACTTATGGGTACACTTCTTCCAAGACAGCCTGTCTGGAACTCAACTTGATTGGTTTTACCAGTTAGAGAGAGCTAACTTCTACAACTGGGAAGATCTTGCTGCAGCCTTCTACAAATAATACCAATACAATGCTGATCTTGCGCCTACCCGTACTCAACTCCAGAGTATGGCCATGGTTTCCATTGAAGGTTTCAAGGACTATGCGCAAAAATGGAGAGATTTAGCCGGAAGAGTTCAACCCCCTCTATTTGAGAGAGAATTGGTAGACATGTTCTTGGGAACCTTGTCTGGTCCTTTTTTCAATCATTTAATTGGAAGTTCATCTACAGGTTTTACTGAACTGATATTGACCGGAGAAAGGGTAGAAGCCGGTATAAAGAATGGAAAGATCCAAAAAGATACATCCTTTTTTGCTGCCATAAGGAAGCCATTTATCAGAAAGAAAGAAGTGGTTGCTGTTTATCCTCAGATAAATCAAGATAGGGCTGAACTCCATCCAATGGTGGGGGCTGTTATGATTCCTAAGCCTGCGCCTGATTTGCAAAGAAACAACCAACCAAGGATGGAAAGACCAGTCATACAATTCACCAGAATTAATATGACCCCATCTCAAGTATTACCGCACCTAATAAGATCCAATTTGGTGACCTTGAAAGAAGCTCTGAAAAACCCCAACACAACATCTCCTCATTATCATCCTAATGCCCGTTGTGCATACCACTCTGAAAGTCCCGGCCACGACACTAATAACTGTTGGGCTCTAAAGAATAAAATACAAGACCTCATTGAAGCAAAAGAGATCGAATTCGATGTGCCCGAAAAGCCAAATGTCATTTCTTCCCCTATGACCATACATGGCCATAATACCAATGCCATTGAAGAAGAAATGTTTGTTACTTCAGTTGATGAACTTATGACCCTACTTCTGACTATTAAAGTGAACTTGTTGAATGCCGGTGTGTTCCCGGGCTGTGATGAAGTTTGCCATTTCTGTTTGTCCTCACCAACCAGCTGTCCTTTGTTGAAAGCAGGCGTTCAATGCCTAATAGATAACAAAGAAATTTTGTTTGAAAAGACTTCTGTTCCACCTGTTCCTTTTTAAGATGTTTCAATCATTACCATTTCCTCCAATTCTTCCAGGGTCTCCACCAAAATACCCGTTATAATTACATCAGTTCCGAAAGCAACTCCTTTAATAATCACAATGCTTGGACCAATCCCATATTTGTCAGACAAAATCATACCATGGAATTATGTAGGGGATGTCTACGACCACGGTGTCAAGCAGGATTGGCCAACCGTCAAAGATTCAAGTTATGATAAAGTCAACTCCAATATCAGTAATATTGCAGGAACTAGCAAGATTACCCGAAGCGGAAGGATATTCTCTCCATAAATTGCTCCCCCAAAAGCATTTTCTAGACCCGTAATCATCCCTGTTGTTAGTCCTCCGAAGGCTATTCCCAGTCCTACAATCATCTCCACCAATACACCAACTGACAAAGCTGTTACAACCCCTGTTATCATTCCTACTAACACTCCTGCTGTCGAGTTAACCGAAACTCGAGGTAAAAGTATTCTGATTGGGCCCGTCCAGACGAAGGCTCAGTCATTGGCTATCCCTGAGACCTCCCGGAAAGAGATGGAGGAAATTCTGAAGATCATAAAAAGAAGCGACTACGGTGTAGTTGAACAACTGGGGAAAACTCCCTCTAAAATTTTCATGATGGCATTACTACTATGTTCCGAGGCGCATGCATAAGCCTTGGTAAAATTCTTGAAAACCACCCATGTACCTCAAGAGACATCCGTCGATCAGTTTCAAGACTGCGTAGCCAGCTTAACTGCAGATAATGGTCTAGGATTTTCGGATGCTGATTTAACGCCAAGGGGAAGGAAGCATAATAAGGCATTGCATGTCTCAGTTGAATGTAGGGGCACAACCTTGGCTCATGTTTTGGTAGACACTGGCTCATCTCTGAATGTATTGCCTAAAAAAGCTCTTGATAGGCTTGACTGTGAGGGATTGACATTGAAGCCAAGTAACATAGTAGTAAGGGCTTTTGACGGCTCGAAAAGGATGGTACATGGGGAGGTAGACATTCCCATAAAAGTTAGAACACAAACTTTTGATTCAACTTTTTATGTAATGGATATCCGTCCCTCATATTCCTGCTTGCTAGGCCAACCATGGATTCACAATGCTGGCGCTGTCACTTCTATGTTGCACCAAATGTTGAAATATCCGATTCAAGGGAATATTATCACCGTTCATGGAGAAGAAGAGTATATGATCAGCCATCTCAATTCCTTCAGATATGTGGAATTAGATGGTGAATTTATTGAAACTCCATTTCAACACTTTGAAGACGTCCTGCAAGATGTGGCAGTAACCAAGGTTGTTCCCAAGATCAGAAGGCCTCCACTCTGGATGTCATCTCTGAAGGATGCCAAAGCAGTGGTAGAAGAAGGTGGGTGCACTATCTGGGGACAACTCCCAGATATCCCATATAAGTCTGACATGTTTGGCTTGGGTTTCACTTCAAGTGCTCAGAAGGTTGTACGCCACGCTCGTGCCAAAGGACCACCCCTGAAGATCAACAACCGCGAGGTCAATGCCGTAGAAGATGATGAAGATAGCTGTGACTTGGAGGTCTGGATATTCCTAACTATCAATGGAGAGCTCAGCAACTGGGAGGCTAGAGATTTTGTCGCGATCACTTTTATCCCACAGTAATTTGTCTTTACATTTTGTTGGATATGTAATATTAAAATAATTCGCACTCTTAAAACCTTGTGTCTTACCCGAGGCACAATGGTCCATTTGTAGGGGTTATTATCTCATTTTCATATAACATCAATGAATCATGGACGTTTTCGCATACAAACTTTTGTGCTTATTGTTTTTCTTTTTTCATTTTTATTTCTTTCAAGGATAGCTATACCCTTACACACATTCACACTCACAATGCAGTTATACATCCATTTGGGATCCCATGGGTAACGATACTGCTATGGCCTTTTGTGACTATGAGAATCTAATCTACCAAGCCGAAGACGAAGGTGAGGAATATTGTGAAGTACCAGGAGAACTTGCCAGACTACTACAACAAGAAGAGAGAACCATTCAGCCTCACGAAGAACCCGTGGATACAATCAACCTAGGTACCGAAGAAGACAAAAAAGAGGTCAAGGTGGGTGCCAATCTGGAACCCAGTATCAAGGAGCGTCTGATTCAGTTGTTACACGATTATGTCGAAGTATTTGCCTGGTTGTATCGAGACATGCTAGAACTTGATGCAGATATTGTGGTACATCGTCTGCCTACAAGAGAGGATTGTCCGTCAGTAAAGCAAAAGGTTCGCCGCATGAGGCCTGATATATCAGAAAATATTAAAGCAGAAGTCATGAAGCAATTCAACACTGGATTCTTGGCTGTCACCTCTTATCCCCAATGGGTTGCCAATGTTGTTCATGTGCCCAAAAAGGACGGCAAAGTGCGAATGTGTGTGGACTACATAGATTTGAATAGGGCAAGCCCTAAGGATGATTTTCCACTCCCCCACATTGATATTCTAGTTGACAATACGGCACAACACAACGTGTTTTCTTTCATGGACGGATTCTCAAGTTACAACCAAATTAAAATGGCTCTTGAGGACATTGAGAAAACAACGTTTGTCACGCAGTGGGGGAACTTTCTGCTATAAGGTGATGCCATTAGGACTAAAGAATGTTGGGGCAACCTATCAACGTGCCATGGTAGCCTTATTTCATGACATGATACATCACGAAATAGAGGTCTACATGGAAGACATGATAGCCAGATCTCAAACAGAAGAAGATCATCTTGATCACTTACAAAAACTGTTTGAGAGTCTGAAGAAGTACAAGCTGAGGTTGAATCCAAACAAATGCACATTTGGGGTACGGTCTGGTAAACTCCTAGGCTTTGTCATCAGCAATAAAGGTATTCAAGTAGATCTTGCCAAAGTTAAAGCGATACAAGAGATGCCACCTCCTCGTACTGAGAAGGAACTCATAGGATTCTTGGGGCGTTTGAACTACATTGACAAATTCATCTCTCACCTGACAGCTTCTTGTGAACCAATCTTCAAATTGTTAAAGAAAGATCAAGTAGTCAAATGGAATGACGAGTGCCAAGTTGCTTTTGATAAAATCAAAGAATACTTATAAGAGCCTCTTGTGTTGATGTCACCAGTCGAGGGAAGACCATTGATCATGTATCTGACTATTTTAGAAAACTCAATGGGGTGTGTATTAGGACAACATGATGAGTCTGGCCGAAAAGAGCATGCTATTTATTACCTGAGAAAAAAGTTTACTGACTGTGAAACAAGATATTCACTGCACGAGAAAACTTATTGCGCTCTGGCATGGGCTGCTCACCGACTAAGACAGTATATGCTGACTCATACTACTTTGTTGATATCTAAGATGGATCCGATAAAATACATCTTCGAGAAGCCTGCTCTTTCTGAGAGAATAGCGAGATGGCAGATGATCCTGACAGAATATGACATACAATATACTACCCAGAAAGCTATAAAAGGCAATGTACTAGCTGATCACCTTATTCACCAAGCTGTAGAAGACTACCAATCCATGAAGTTCAAATTTCCAAATGAAGACATCATGACGGTAAATAATTATGAAGAATTCAGGCCATATGACGGACCTGAACAATGATCGCGATGGACCTTGTTCTTTGATGGGGCATCCAATGCACTTGGTAGTGGTATCGGTGTTGTACTCATATCTTCGGAAGGGTGTCATACTCCCTTTACCGCAAGACTCTACTTTAATTGTACAAATAACATGGCGGAATACGAAGCATGCATCTTTGGTCTCAGAGCTGCCATAGACTTGGGGATCAAATCCTTAAATGTATTCGGAGACTCAGCTTTGGTTATCAGTCAAATCAAAGGGGAATGGGACACCAAACACCAAAACCTTATCCCTTACAAAGAACAGGTTTTGACATTACTACCACATTTTGAGAAGATTTCCTTCGAGCATTTCCCGCTAGAAGAAAATCAGCTAGCATACGCACTAGCCACAATGCCATCTATGTTTAAACTTAATTGGAATAACGAGGCTCCCCAGATCACCATCGAACGAATGGAGGAACGAGCACACTGTCACGAGATTAATAATGAAGAAGTAGTGGACCAACCTTGGTTTCACGAAGTCAAGAAGTATCTCGAGGCTCAAGAATATCCAGAAGGAGCTTCAGTTAATGACAAGAAGTTCTTAAGGAGATTCTCTGCTAAATTTTTCCTTAGTAACAACATTCTTTACAAATGCAACCATGACTCTGTTACTTCGATGTGTAGACAAGGTTGAAGCAGAAAGGATCATGACCGAGTTACATGAAGGCATTTTTGGCACCCATTCCAGTGGGCATATGATGGCAAAGAAAATCCTACGGGCATGCTATTACTGGTCTACCATGGAAGCAGATTGCTATCAACACTCTCGAACTTGCCATAAGTGTCAGATTTATGCTGACAAGGTGCACGTACCTCTGATTCCTCTGAATGTCTTGACGGCTCCTTGGCCCTTTGCTATGTGGGGCATCGAGATGATTAAGGAAATAAAGCCAACAGCCTCCTAGGGACATCACTTCATCTTAGTGGCCATTGACTATTTTACAAAGTGGGTTGAGGCAGCCTCTTTCGCTTCCGTTACCAAGAATGTTGTAGCCCGGTTCATTAAGAAGAATCTCATTTGCCGGTACGGTATCCCAGAAAGGATCATCACTGAAAATGGTACAGATCTCAACAATACTATGATGGTGATCATACAGATAAGAACATTAAAAAGATCATACAGAAAATGACAGTCACATACAAAGACTGGCATGAGATGCTGCCATTCGCTCTCCACGAGTATCGTACCACAACTCGTACATCAACCAGGGTAACACCCTATTCTCTGGTATACGGCATGGAGGTTGTCTTGCCTATTGAGGTCCAGATCCCTCTCTGATAATTATGAAGGATGCAGGGCTGAACGAAGACGATTGGATCCAGACTCGACTTGATCAACTGAACTTGATTGATGAAAAGAGACTTACTACTGTTTTCCATGGTCAAATGTATCTAAAACAGATGATCAAGGCTTTCAACAAAAAGGTCAGACGCCAGGTGTATCAAGTTGGGGATCTGGTAATCAAACGCAGCATACTGCCGCAAGGTGATCCTAGGGGAAAATGGACTCCCACCTACGAAGGACCATTTGTAATAAAAAACATCTTCTCTGGTGGGGCAATGATCTTGACCACCATGGGTGGCGACGACCTGCCGCATCCTGCAAACGCGAACATAGTCAAAAGATACTACGCATAAGAGACCCGCTAGGGTGACATACCTAGGAAAAACAAGGGCATCCCGGCGAACCAAAAAGGTTCAGGCAAAAATTAGGGATAAAACAAAAAAAATATGTACACCCGGCAAGTTGAAAACCTGAAAGGGCGACTTGGGCAAAAAAGGGTTTCCGGTGGACTGAAAACCCGAAAGGGTGGTCTAGGAAAACAGTGAATGTAAAGCGTATGACTATGTCTCATTGGATCACTTTGAAGACAACCTTTGGCTTCAACTTGTGAACCCGAAATTTCCGACCAACTCAATCATCTTCGGACGAGGCAACAAATAGAAAAAATGCTCAGAGATACAAAGGCTATAGAAGAATGGGAACCCCATGGGATTATTGCACATAGCTATCTTTTCTTTGTATTAAAATTTTCATTTTTTCTTACGACGGAGTTCTCCTACTAGAATGTTCGTCTCATTGTACAAAAATACTTACTCAAAGTCAATGCAAAGATATTCCTTTGAAAGTGCAAAACTAGCTATTTTTCTTTACTCTTGTGTTTTGTTTACAAAAGCGTCCAATGATTCATTGTTGAACATATGCATTTGAACATAATTACTGTTTACAAATAAAAAAAGTAAAAGACAATTACTAATGGCTTTAAGAGGTAGGGAAATCTCTCTAAGCTATTTCCATAAATCCCCCACAATTTACAATTTAATTCCCAGCGAAATAAGCTTCCAATTATCAATCCCTAGTAGAAGTCGTCAAATTTCTCAAGATTCCCCAATAGAATTTTACAATAAGTATATGCATTTCCCTTACAACATAGTTTATTTCTCTAAGCAGAAATTCGTCAACACTTAGACTTCACAACATAAAGGCTTATACTCCATATCCTCACCAGCAGTCAGGGATTTGTTTTCCCCAATCCAACAACAGTGCAGTAAACTAGCTCACATACGCACACATTGCATCCATATATCATAAACATTGATAACGCGAAAGCATTATATAATACATTTCATACAACATGAATTTTCATTTTAGCTAACATTTTACCCTTTTCAGGATAAGATTAACAGCTATCATTAACAATGTTCATAGTTTTTTGATACAGTTCAGATACGCTCTAGACACTGATGCCATTCTGATACTCATTCAGATTCAACTTTGAGATACAGTTCAGATACGCTTCAGAAACATATGCCATCCTAATACTCATTCAGATTCAACCTTTTGATACAGTTCAGATACGCTCTAGACACAGACTCCGTTCTAATACTCATTCAGACTCAACTTTGAGATACATCTCATATACGCTCTAGACACGGATGCCATTCTAATACTCACCCAAATTCAACTCTCAGATACAGTTCGGATACGCTCCCGACACGGATTCCATTCTAGAACTCATTCAAAACTAACTTTCAGATACATTTCAGATATGCTCCAGACACGGATGCCATTATGATAATCATTCAAAATCATCTCCCAGATACAGTTCAGATACGCTCCAGACACGGACGCCATTCTGATACTCATTCTTTCAGCTTACGAATTACAATATCAACAATCACTCTTGGATGGCATCTACAAGCCCATCTCCAAAAAAATTCCATCACCTCTCCAAATGGCATCTTTAATCCCATTTCCTCAACCATCACATCACCGAGTGCAAATTTCTGGGCACTCTAGTGTCGAATCATCTTCCACCTTCGAGTCACGACTGGCAAAACATGCCAATCTAACTCTTCAGGCTTAAGAAGATTGAACAGGGGAAGCTGTTGTAACCCAAAATTTTTCCTCTCACTTATCAAGAATTTGCTCACAAGATCTCCTTGGGCTCAAGACTACACTAGGGTTTGATCAACTCAAGACATCTCCTTAGGCACTGATGACCAAAATTAGGGTTTGAGTTTGCACACGGATTTTTGAACTATAAATGCTTCATATGACTTTCATGGACCATTATGGAGCCCCAATATTACTCATGACAAGTTTCAAGCCTTGGATCACACTTTTGATCAGTCAATTGAATAGTTGACCTAAAAATCAACTATATTGGGGGAAATGTCAACCATGGCCAATTTACAGTCAAAATTCATAATTTTTGATCCACATCAACATTTTAGACTCATATGTACCATTTGATCAAGTTTTGACCACAATTCCTCAAGAAATTTGATCAAATCTCCAAAAGGGCAAAATGGTCAAAATTAGGGTTTTGATTGGGAAAGGGAAATTTCTGATTTTTGACCTAGAAAATTGTCAATTGGTTTAAGGAATGATCTCAATAGTCCAATTGCATCATTTTTACCTAATTACATGATTCAAAACATTGCAAATCCATTGGATTGACAAATGAATTTTGCAGTCAATTGATCAAAAGTCAACTGTATACTAAAAAGTCAAACTTTGACTTTTTGGTCAAATTCAAGTGCCAAAAATCATAATTCGTCAAAACATGTCAAAATATGAAACTTATTCATCAAGAAATCAAAAATTCAAGATTTCATTTTGAAAAAGTCAAAATTTCTAAACTTAGAAATATTTCTAAGTGTTGGAAATATCATGTTTTTTTATAACTTTGAGCCAAATTTTCACCATGATGCAAGATGATTCAAGAGAAACTTCCAGCATGAAAGTTGTAGATCTCCATGAAATCTACAACTTTTCTTCACACAACGTCTTCCAAAAGTGTTTGGATCTCAAGTTATAATTTCAAGAACATAGGGTCATGAAACTAAACACTTAGTGAAATTTTGCCCTAATTTGGCCAGGATTTTGACCTAACTTCATGGCACTTTTTCATATAGTTACAAGGGTAATCTTCAAAAGAAATTTAAAGATAGGTTGCAGAGCACATTGCAAGCTTTCCAAAATATCCAAGAAATCCCTGAGATCATTCTTGAGTAGGGAGAATCGAAGAGATGAAGTTGGTCTTTTGTCACTTGAATCACAAGGCATTTTGTGATGAACAAAAATCCAATTTCAAACCTATGCTGCACAATCTTGTTTTGAAGGCCTCTAAACCTCAAGATCTCTCCATAATCAGAAGATTACACTTGCTTTTGAGCTATTATCCAAGTGTTCCGAGCATTGTCCAACCAAATTTGCCATTTTTGGAAGAAAGCTACCATTCCATTCTTGAAAAGTTGCTTTAATCACAAAGTCAACTTGTCTTGAGCTTCTAACTTGATCTTTCTGCATACATAACTCCTATAAACAAAAAGAAATATGTCTAGGACCTAAGAAAGCTCGGAACATGCTTGCATAATACTTGAGATTTGTCATTTCACTTTTCTTCAAAAGCAAGTTATAGAGCCATAACGCTATAAACCTGGAGTGATTTTGTGCTCTAATCTTTTCCATACATATTAACAAGTTTATTGCAAGCTAAGGCACGATTTCAAGCATCCAAAAACTATCCCAAACACCTTTGCTGCACAAGACTACTCAACTTGACAGTTTTGATCCAAAACTCTCCTTCTCCATTTCCACTCGTGCGTTTTGATTCTTAATCATTCAAACACCTTACATACATCATACACAATTGATCCAGGCCCCTGTTTCAAGACTATAACCCCTGTATCGCTATCCACTATTTTCAAATATCAAGCCTGCAGGTTGACTTGAGTAGGGAGATTCAGGGTCTTTCAAAGCAAAGTAAGAGTTAGAATACACTCAAGGAGGTCCAGGAAATCTAAACAGATCATCAGGCCATCTCCAAAGTTTCTCAAACTCCATTCACGACTCCAGATGCAAGAGGTAAGTTTTCAAACTTACATCTCTTCATACAGGCATCATTTGTTTCTGATTTGTGAAGATAAAATATAGATATCATTGCTCTAAAACTGACCATGTTCATAGTTTTCATTTATATTGATTGTATGTAGAGAATTTCAGATTTGAATTTTCTGAAAAAATTAGGTTTCAATTTAGGGCCAGCAAAATTAATCTTCATCTTTGACTTTTAGCTTACATAAGTTATATGGTTAGATTCGTGAGGAAAAATAACACAACTTTCATGTTTGTATTTTTCATTTTCGTTGAGAAATGAATGAGATACAGATGGTCCGGCTGGCTGGAGGTTAAAGACGAAGTACAATCATGGAGACGTTTTACCTTATGTATTTATTGTTTTATTTGTATTAACAGATGTACAGCCACCCTAGTGACAAAGGTAGCGCGTGTGTATATGAAAGGTCTTGGGTTCGATACCCAGCGCTACCTTTTGCCATTATTTTTCAGCATTTTTTCTCATTTTTTGTTCAACTAGGCGCCTGGGCTTCCAACAAGTGGGCCTTATGTTTTTTTTCTTTGCTGACCCCCATCCTGAATTTTGGCACCCCCTGGCCCATTTGTATTTATTTATTTATTTATTTCATTTTTCTCTTTTAAATATATTTTCTAAAATACTAAAAATCATAAAAAATATAAAAATAGTAGATTTATGTTTTGACATAATTTAAATATTTTTCTCACACAAAAAATTATTTTATTCTATACTTTATTTATTTTTACTAACTAGTCTTGTAAATTTAATTTAAAACTAGGTTATTATTTATTTTCTTTTACACTAATTAAAATATATTTATTTTAATATAAAAAAAAGCCAAAAAATATTTTACAACACTATAATTTATTTCCAAGACAAAAATAACAAAAAAAAATGCTTTTCTTATAAACTTAATTTCTTTTTAATCAATTAATAGATTTAGGGTTTTATTTAAAAATCTTTTCTTAGTAAATTAGGTTTACTTTTATTAGTTTAATTAATTATTTTCTTTAATTAATTAGGTTAAAATGATTTCCCTTTTTCTCATAAAAATCCAAAATACCCATTTTGTTAACAGTTACATTTCTTGTATATTTATTTCATCTTGTATATTTAAATCTTTGCACATCAATACCCATTCAATATGGATGTAATAGACTAACTAGGTTTATATTTTTTTTCAACCCCCATTTGTAATATGTACACCCCCTCCGCTAATGATGTAATTGCATAGTAATTTAACTTTCCGCAATTTATCGCTTTATATACAAATGCTAGTAATTAGGGTTTGTATGGAAAGAATAAAATCAATCAAGTAGAAAACCCTAATTCAAGACAAAATCAAGCATGAAAAAAATAAACTTGCACACAAGCACACGTAGGGTTACTCCACTTGGTTGCCTTACAAAAATGGACATATTACGCATGTAAGGTATCTTAGCAAAAACAAGCAAATCCAAGATCATAGTCCCTCGATGAAGCTATCTAAGTTGCCTTACAAATGATCTTAGTCCCTTAAAAAGAATGCTAAGATACCTTATAACATTGCTAATCATGGCTATACGATGACCCACGCCCGTCCCATTTACATCCAAATATAGGGTTGCTTACCAAATCAATGGTAAAACAACAATGTCAAAGGAAGAGAAAATGAATAAGAAAGACATTTGAGTAGGTAGATTGCTCGTAATTACTTGCTCCATTTCAAAACAAACATCCTTTCTATTTTCAAAACAATCACATACACTTTCAAACATCTTACAAAATTGAAAACATTTTCAAAATATCAAACATCTTTGTATACATTCTTATGAACGAGAATCATTACAAATATTTCCTAAACAATGGCCTCTTTTCAAAAATACTTTCAAAACCACACAAAGCACAATTTCAAACAAAAGCAAGTGATCTAGCAAGTAACTAAGAGCCCATGGAAAACCATGGATGAAAAGGGTGCTAATACCTTCCCTTTTCATAATCTACCCCCCGAACTCAAGAAATAATCTCAAAGGTCTTTCCTATGCTTTTTCACCTTTCCTTTTGGATAAAAGAAAATTAGGTGGCGACTCTTACTAACCGCAACATTTGCGATCAAACGCAAAACCCTCAAGTCAGTTCTCCCACCGTATCACAGTAGGGCTGTGAGAAGGAACCTGGGTAGTAGGGTTAATTCAAAATGAAGCTTGGGTAGTAGGGCTGCTTTGGAATAAAGCCTGGGTGGTAGGGCTGTGAGAAGGAACCTAGATAGTAGGGTTACTTTGAAATGAAATCCTTGATAGTAGGGCTATGAGAAGGAACCTGGATAGTAGGGTTACTTCATAATTAAAGCCTAGATAGTAGGGATATGAGAAGGAACCTGGATAGTAGGGTTACTTCGAAATGAAAGCCTGGATAGTAGGTCTATGAGAAGGAACCTGGGTAGTAAGGTTACTTCGAGATGAAAGCCTGGATAGTAGGGCCGTGAGGAGGAACCTGGTTAGTAGGATTACTTCGAGATGAAAGCCTGGATAGTGGGCCGTGAGAAGGAACCTGGATAGTAGGGTTACTTCGAAATGAAAGCCTGGACGGTAGGGATGTGAGAAGGAACCTGGATAGTAGGGTTACTTCGAAATGAAATCCTGTATAGTAGGGCTATGAGAGGGAACCTGGATAGTAGGGTTACTTTTAAATGAAAGCTTGGATAATAGGGCTATGAGGAGGAACCTGGATAGTAGGGTTACTTCGAAATGAAAGCTCGGATAGTAGGGCTATGAGAAGGAACTTGGATAGTAGGGTTACTTCGAAATGAAATTCTGGATAGTAGGGCTATGAGAAGGAACCTGGATAGTAGGATTACTTCGAGATGAAAATCTGGATAGTAGGGTCGTGAGAAGGAACTTGGATAGTAGGGTTACTTCGAAATGAAAGTCTGGATGGTAGGGATATGAGAAGGAACATGGATAGTAGGGTTACTTCGAAATGAAAGCCTGGATAGTAGGGCTATTAGAAGGAACCTGGATAGTAAGGTTACTTCTAAATGAAAGCCTGGATAGTAGGGCTATGAGAAAGAACCTGGATAGTAGGGTTACTTCGAAATGAAAGCCTGGATAGTATGGCTATGAGAAGGAACCTGGATAGCAGGGTTACTTCAAAATGAAAGCCTGGATAGTAGGGCTTTTAGAAGGAACCTGGATAGTAGAGTTACTTTGAAATGAAAGCCTGGATAGTAGGGCTATAAGAAGGAACCTGGATAGTAGGGTTACTTCGAAATAAAAGCTTGGATAGTAGGGCTATCTCGTTTGATCATGTAGATTAGTTGAACCGTTTGGTTTTGGGAACTGATTTTCCATTAGTTGTCTGCAAATATGACATCTATAGCTTCATGGATTTAATCTTTAACTGTTGGAATTATTGATGATAACCATCTTTCCTAAAAAGGTACGTGATTAATTATATGCGATGCATGAAATGCATTGTGTGATGATGTTCTCAAAATAAATGAGATTATGTTGTATGCAATATATATGTGCACGTCATGATGTATGAACATGAAATGCTATTGTGACATATCCGAGCCTGGGAAAAAAATCCCTGACTGCTGCTAGAGAGTACTGAAAATTGAATTCTTGACCGTTGTAGAAAAAGTGGTTCTTCTACTTCCGCTGGGGATGGTGAATGGAGATGACTATGCTGGGGATTTGCTCCTTGTTTACGAATATTCTATCGGGGAGAGACTCTACTTGAGAATAACTTTGCGGGGGAATAACTCTTCTTGCAAGAGGAGGTGCTTTACTGGAATATTTTGTCGATTCGGGGAAATAAACTCTGCCGAGGGATGAATTTTTGTTGTTGGAGGAATAAACTTTGTTGGGGATTAAGCTTCTGTATTCAGAGAAATAAACTCTGCTCGGGAAAAAAGCTTTATGAACGCTTGCGATTATAAATTTGGCGGGGGAATATAGACATCGGCCCTCTGAAAGAACTTCGCTGGGGAAAGTAACTCCTGTTTGGGGAAACCGATGTCAAAGCTTAGATTTCCTCTACTAGGTGGGGAGTGTAGACGTCATGGGTTGCCTATAATGGTGAGATTGTTTCAAAACTATCCCTTTCCATGTACTTGCTGGAGAAAGTACCTGCAGAGGCTTTGTGGATGGATCTATGTGTTGAAATAAGTGTCAGAATGACATCCATCTCTGGATCGTATCTGAACTAGATTTAAAGAGAATCTGGATAAGCATCAGGAAGACATTCATCTCTGGATCGTACCTGAACCGTTTCTAGATGAGAATCTGCTTTATTCAGAATGTTTCTATTGGGGAAGGGAAACTCTGTAATCCGCTTGGAGAATCCCGAGAAGCTTGGCGACTTCATTGGGGAATTTTCGTTGGAGCAGTAATTTGAAGATTTTTCTCTGCCGATGGTATGAGACCACCTGACATCAATAGGTTGTAAGCTGAGAATATGGTGGTGAACTTGTAGTAGAATGCTCCTGTCTCGATACCTATTATAGAAAATATCAACCGGGACTTTTGTAGATGGTTTGACTGTTATCCCAACTCTAGGAGTCCTTGGTGAATGCAGATCAGGGTGATAAACTTTCTATTGATTAGACAAGTGACGAGATGACGGGATGTAGTCGTACGCTTTAATCCCTAACTTTTTCCTTGACTGTCTTTTCAGATTTTCAGTCCACCGGGATACCCTTCTTTGCCCAAGACGCCTTTTTAGGTTTTCGACTTGCGGGTGTACAAATGTTTTTGTTTTTATCCTAATTTTTGCCCGACCCATTTTGGTTTACCGGGATGCACTTATTTTTACCTAGGCTCGTCAACCTAGCGGGTCTTTATTCAGGCGTAGTATTTTCTGACTATGTCCACGTTCATCGGGTGCGGATAATTGTCACTGTCTATGGTAGTAAGTGTTGCCACACTTCCAAAAGATGTTTGTTTGATCGTACATGATTCGTTGTCAGAATTCATGTCGAATGCCCCAAATGATTCAGATGGAGATCTACCCCTGGCTATTTGGCATCTTTGAGAGATTCCATGAATCTTGATTTGACTGCCCCCGATGATGGACAATGGTCATGCCGTGTCCCTTGGATGGAAGTGTTTTTCCACTTGAGGTGATCCTTTTCAATGAGAAGGTTCTTGTTCACTAGATATTCATCATGCAGATTTCTCTGCTGTTGAACAAATAATCATATGCAAACAACAGTATTTTAAGAATTCAAAGCTTATGCCTGTCTTGAAAAAAAAAATTTTTAAATGAAATTTTTTAGTAAAACAAATTTTGCAAGAGAGTGATATCAACTCGTGATTTCTAGCAAACCTTACATGAGTCAGGATACCTTTTGTAACAGTATGCTTTCGAACTAACCCATGCTTAAGCTAGGACTTTTAAGGGTTATAACGTAGCCTGGTTCACGGTTCAAGAAACAAAGGATAAAGGCTCAAAATTATTTGTACCCACCTGCTCTTCGTGATGTTCTTAAGTCATATGCTCAGTTAATTGCGCGTTTAGAATCCCAGTTGAGTTCTGGGATATTGTCCTTGATGTTTCGGTGATGGTTCTGATACTGAACATTTATTTGGAAGAGGCAGTCATTTTTGTAATCTCTTTTTTTTCCTATCCCTTCTTTTGTATGAACTGTTTCTTTTATGTTTACAGTCAGCGGGATGCCCCCGTTTTTTTCTCAAATCTCCTTCATAGGTTTTGACTTAATGGGCCTTTATTTTGAGAGATAATGACTGCCTGCTTTAATGATTATGCAGAACCATCACCATCTTCTGATTTGGAAGGACGTCTTCGAGACCATTCATTGTGTGTGAAGAGGAAGATTGCGACTGAATGCGCCTCTGAATTAACTGAGAAAACTATCCTACCCTAGGTTATGATTAAGGGTTTTAATTTGTGTGAAAAGAAAAACTCCTACTTCTTTGGCCGAGGGGGTTGACTAGGGATTATCTTCCTTATAACTCCACTGTTTAGGATTTGAAACAACGCTTGTACATCGTCAGCAGGGTCTGTTCAAAAGCATACTGTAGAGATTGTTGTATCATTTTCGTCATCCTCCCTCTAAAGGCTTAGAGCTTTTAATCAAGAGTTGAATATCACAAAAGGAAGTAAGAAAGCAGTTTTGAAATAGTGAATATGAATGAATTGATTCAAAACAGACATATGCAATGTATTGATAAAGTAACAAAGTTTGACATGAATAAATGTTCGAACAATCAAAAGAAAATTACAAATTGAAAATTCTAATGAACAAAAGCCTCTTTGCCAGAACTTGTCACTTCAGATGGTGTGTCTTTGAGGGATGGCAGAAGAACTCAGCCTGACCATCTTGTGTAAACTCCAGCACCCCTTCATCATTCAAGTTTTAAACTTCATATTTCAACCTCCAACAGTCGTTAGTATCATGCCCTGGACTGTTGTAGTGGTATGCACACCTTGCATCAGGATTGTAGTTAGGGGATGAAGTCTTGGGATTCAGATGAGGTCCTATTAACGTAATCAGATTCATCCTTAACA
The DNA here is from genome assembly GCA_948472305.1 of Vicia faba. Taxonomy (NCBI): domain Eukaryota; kingdom Viridiplantae; phylum Streptophyta; class Magnoliopsida; order Fabales; family Fabaceae; genus Vicia; species Vicia faba. The sequence goes on from OX451738.1 coordinate 918,573,761, forward strand.
GGTGTTGTAAAGCTTGAGACAGCGACATGTTGAGTTTGGTAAACTGCCTTTTGGGTATATCCGGCTTACTCTGATTAACCCGTTGTTTTTGGGAGAGGTTGTTGTTGGACCTGTGATGTGGTAGCAATTTGGAAAAGTCCACTCTTCACCAAACCAGCCTCTTGTCTTCTTGGAAGTTGATCAATGACTTGGTCCCAACCTTGACTGTTTGCTTCATACGGCTGCAGCCGTCTTGATGAAGTTTCTTGATAATGGCTCTCAACTCTTCTTGTCCCTGGGCTAGGCCTTGGATAAGAGCCCTCTGCCCCAGAATCTGGGTTCTCATTGTTTCAACTTCAACTTGTAGTTGTTCCAACCGTTCATATTTATTGTCTTCAGGATTTTTCTTGGCCAGGTTCACGGCGAGGGGTAATTTCAACTCTTCCTGCCCCTTGGATAGGTTTAGGAACATTTCCAGGAACTGAGCTTCTTGAGTTTGGAGATCTTTGTTATCTTGTTTGAGAGCCATTGCTGAAATAAACAACGAAGAAGATGAGGAACCTGCACTGGAGACTACCTGTTATGCAATGACATGTATGATATGCATGCAATGTTTTCAAGGATCTCGCATGGTAAACAAGAAAAATGTTAGGATTTGAACTTTGCATCTTTGATTGAAGAAGTTCATATCGTTGAAGGTCTTTCTACAAGAGTCAAGCTCACCATATCAAGTGGGTCATAGCCCCTGACTCAAGTTGTCGTATTTTTTGTCTTTTTACGGCATTGGCTAGAGGAAAATAAATCCCCTTGCCCCTTGTTAGACGTCTGATTCATCATAACCTACATCACAGGCCCTCGAGGTCCTTGAAATGGTTAGTATGATATGTCATGTTATGATTCTATGATGTGTATGCTATGCATCAAGCAAAAATGCAGGGTAAGAAACCAATTTATTGGATTTATATGAACAAGGTCCTGCAAGGAATACAAATAAAGCCCTGCAATGAGTTCAGATTGTAAGGAAAAGAAAGCAAACAAGTCACACAAGTAGCCTTAGGTTTAGGCTTGCATGGATTCCATAGGTAAGTTCCCTCTTAAAGTTTAGTTGGTTTCAAACCTGTCTTAGAAAAGTAACTGGGTTATAAGGATTCTCAATATTATTGATCATCCTTTATCGCGCATTGTTTCAGCTTAGGCAATCATTTCTTGCGGCCGAAATATCCCGAAAGTCTGATCTCAATGAGTGTAGCATCGAGTATCAACCAATCCTCATATTTATACCGAGGCCAGCTATCTCACTACTTTCTAATGGCCAAGTTTGTTTAACTAAGGTTCTAAGGTCCGTTAGTGCTTCACGACACCACGCGGCGGCCCCATATTCTCCTTGTTTCAACATGAAGGATACATGTACCAACCAAAGTGTCACACCAACACAACCATCGCTTAAACCATATCGGTTTACGCCGTACAGTCTCCACGATCTATTGTTGTTTACCTAAAAAGTGTCCCCAGATCCGGGTGTAGGATCTTCAACAATACCCAAGCAAAAACCCTTAAAGATAAAGCAAGCAAAATAAACAAGAAAGTAATTTAAAATAACCTAGATCGTAAGGTATACCCCACTTTAAAGTTTTATCACCAGCAGAGTCGCCAGTTCTATGATACGGTGGTAGAACCGACTGTTTAATACTGGTTTGTGTTTGTATTCGCAAATGTCGCGGTAAGCAAGAGTCGCCATCGACTTTTCTTTTATCCAAAAATAAAAGGGTGAAAAGAATAGAAAAAGACCTTTTTCGAGATTTCTGAGTAAGGGGGTAGATTATGGAAAGGAAAGGTGTTAACACCATTTCCATCCTAGTTTTCTACGGGATCTTAGGTACTTGCTCATTTTTTGAAATTGCTTGTGTTTGTGTGTTTGAAAAGCTTTGAAAATGTCTTAGTGCGACGATTCTCTTTGTGATAACTCTTGTATCAGTCCTCAAGAGTGTGATAAAGAGTTTTGAAAACTTTATTTGAAAAGTGTTTGAAAGTGTGGTGTGAAAATTTGTTTGAGCAAGTACCTAACAGTTATCTACCTACTCGGAAAAAGTTTATTCTTTTCCTCCTATCCTTTAGACCGTGTTATCCTACTATTAGTGAGTAGGTAACCCTAGTCGTTGGATGTTAAGGGACTATTGAAAGATACGTTTATGGTAATTGAAGGGAACATGTAGAGATACCTTAGCAGTTCGAAGGGATTGTCATCATATATTCGTAGGTAACTGTAAGTGTTTAGTTATTGGCATGTATTTTTGGTAAAACCAGGTGTGTGAATGTCATGACTGATGTCATAACATTATGGATTATTAGGTACTTTATGCAGAAAAAGAATGGCATACAGTAGCTGCTATTTATGAGTGTGTATCTGAGCATTTTGCAATGATCACATTTATCACTTTCTACCAAAATCAGTAAACAGGATTTCTGTTGTCAGAACAAATGTTAAGACATCCTGTATTGATCTAACAGTTATGCAGTTTGGTTAATTCTGAGATTTTTCAGGAATTTGGTTCATACATTCTAGAACAGAATCTCACGTGGACTTTAGGTTAATTGAGCTCAACCCTAATCTGGTGGATAAAGTCTTGTGGCCAAGTCTTAAGGTTAACCCTAATTAACCCTAGCTTTTCGTGGAAGCCCTAACTGAAGAAACAACTGCATATATATTCAACAGAAAAGCTGATTGGAAATTAACTCTTTGACAGAAGATCAATTAGGGGCTGTATAGTTTTAACTGCTGTAATCCAAGAAAGTATCATTGTGATAAGTGACTTGGAGTAGGTTTTGATTGTAAGGGTTGTGTATCACTCAAAGCTTTAAAGCAAGAGTGTTTGTGTCTCTTGATTAAAGCTTTGAAGCAAGGTCAAGTTAGGTTTATGTATCACTCAAAGCTTTGAAGCACGAGTGGTTGTGTTACTTGATTGAAAGCTGTGAAGCATAATCAAGTGTATGTTCTGAAGAGTGTCTTCATTAATTCATTAGTCAATTGTTTAGTATCACTGCTGTGATTGAGGGGGAGTGAGTAGGAACTCAGGTTTAAGTTGAACTTAGATTGAAGTTGCATTGGGTAGGTCTTAAGTGAAGGAGATAAACTGGTTGGTTTATTCCTGAATTAATATCTCTTATAGTGGATTTCCTCCCTGGCTTGGTAGCCCCCAGAGTAGGTGTTGTTTCACACTGAACTGGGTAAACAATTGACTGTGTTCTTTACTGCTTTTTATTCATTGTCTTATAGAAAGTCAGATACGGTGTCATAACATTCACTGTGACATTGAGTATCTGCTGCCAGAATTTCAATTGGTATCAGAGAAAGCATCCTTCCTGTCTTACTGGGTGAGATCTAGGGATATCACTTTCTGGCACTATGGACAAAGAAGGAGTTTTTGGAAACAGACCACCCATTCTGGATGGATCAAATTATGACTACTGGAAACCTCGTATGATTGCCTTCTTAAAATCACTGGACAAAAAGGCTTGGAGAGCTGCTGAAAAAGGATGGAACCATCCCACCATAACTGAGAAAGATGGGACAATCAGTCTGAAGCCTGAGGAAGAATGGAGCAAAGAAGAAGATGAGTTAGCCCTGGGTAATTCCAAAGCATTAAATTCCTTGTTCAATGGAATTGATAGAAACATATTCAGACTGTTACATCAATGTGAACTGGCCAAGGAAGTTTGGGACACTCTCAAAACTACCCATGAGGGTACATCCAAATTAAAAATGTCAAGGCTTCAGATGCTGACTACCAAGTTTGAGAACCTAAGGATGATGGAAGATGAAACCATTCATGAGTTTCACATGAACATCTTGGAGATTGCCAACACCTCAGGAGCATTGGGAGAAAAGATGTCAGAAGAAAAACTGGTGAGAAAGATTCTCAGATCCTTGCCTAAAAGATTTGCAATGAAGGTAACTGCTATAGAGGAAGCCCAGGATATCAGCAAGTTGAAGGTGGATGAACTCATTGGGTCTCTTCAGAATTTTGAGATGGGGATCAGTGATAATGTTGACAAGAAAAACAAGAGCATAGCACTTGTATCCAACACTGAAGATGAAAACAAGGAGGATGAAGAAGAAAATATTTCAGAAGCTATAGCCATGCTTGGAAGACAATTCAACAAACTCATCAAGAGAATGGATCCAAAGGCAAGGTCAAATGTTAAGAACATTCCTTCTGACATTAACAGATCTTATGACTCAAGCAGAAGACCAAAGTCTGAAGAGAAGGGAAATCAAAGCAGAGGAATTCAATGCCATGGATGTGAAGGATATGGGCACATTCGAGCTGAATGTCCTACCTTTCTTAAGAAACAAAAGAAAGGAATGTCTATTACCTGGTCTGACTGTGATTCAGAAAGTAATTCTGAAGAAGAATCTTCCAAACTAGTTACTGCACTAACTGGTGTTTGTACCTCTGAAAGTGACACTAGTGATGAGGAAGTGACATTTGAAGAACTGACTGATACCTACAAGAAATTATGTATCAGAAGTGCTGAAGTCTGTCTTCAAAATGAGAGACAAACAAAACTCATAATAAAGTTGGAGGCTGAGAAAAGGGTAGACATTGAAACTATAAGTCATCTAGAAGGGGAAGTTCAAATGCTGAACTCAAAACTGAACCAGATGGCCAAATCTGTCAAGATGCTGACAAATGGAACTAACAAATTGGAAGAAATCCTTCAGGTTGGACAAAATGTGGGAAACAAGTCTGGTCTAGGATTTGTGGCAGCAAAGAAATCTGGTGCAGACAAGAAGATCAGGCCTGATAAACAAATGTCAAAGCAGATGTCACAACATAACACTCAACACGGGAACAGAGAAATATGAAGAAAAAGTACCAAAGATGGAGATGTCATCATTGTGGGAGGTTTGGTCACATAAAGCCATTCTGCTTCAGATTGTATGGATACCCTAATCAGAACCCAGGTGTCAAACCTAAGTCTAACAAGGTACCACATACTCCACAGTGGAAGAAAAAGGCTACTTCCCTTATAGCCCACAATTCCCTTAGAGTCTCTGCAAAGGAAGTGAAATTCTGGCTGCAGATACTCAATGTCACGTTCAATGTTATGACACCGTATCTGACTTTCTATAAGACAGTAAATACAAAAACAGTAAAGAACACAGTCAATTGTTCACCCAGTTCAGTGTGCAACAACACCTACTCTGGGGGCTACCAAGCCAGGGAGGAAATCCACTATAAGAGATATTAATTCAGGAATAAACCAACCAGTTTATCTCCTTCACTTAAGACCTACCCAATGCAACTTCAATCTAAGTACAACTTAAACCTGAGTTCCTACTCACTCCCCCTCAATCACAGCAGTGATACTTAAAATAATTGACTAATGAATTGATGAAGAAACTCTTCAAAACATACACTTGATTATGCTTCACAGCTTTTTAATCAAGCAACACAAACACTCTTGCTTCACAGCTTTGAGTGATACATAAACCTACCTTGACTTTGCTTCAAAGCTTTAGTTAAGAGACACAAAAAACACTCTTGCTTCAAAGCTTTGAGTGATACACAACCCTTACAATTAAAACCTATTCCAAGTCACTTATCACAATGATACTTGCTTGGATTACAATAGTTAAAACTATACAGCTTCTAAATGATCTTCTGTCAAAAAAGGGGATAAACTCCAAACAGCAGCCCTGTTGAATATATAGCAGCTGCATCTTCAGTTAGGGTTTCCACAAAAAGCTAGGGTTAATTCAGTTTGACCTTAAGACTTGGTCACAGGACTTTATCCACTAGGTTAGGGTTGAGCTAGATTAACCCCAAGTCCACGAGATTTTCTGTTCTGGAAAGACTGAGTCATTTTCCTGAAAAAACTCAGAATTACCCAAACTGCATAATTGTTAGTTCAGAACAGGATGTCTTAACATTTGTTATGACATCTGAATTCCTGTTTACTGATTTTGGTAAATGTGATCTTTTTGTAAAATGCTCAGATACACACTCATAAACAGCAGCACCTGTATGACAATATTTTTCTGCAAAGGTACCTAATAAATTAGTACCTAATAAACTAGAATGTTATGACATCAGTCATGACATTCACACACCTGGTTTTACCAAAAATGCATGCCAATAACTAAACAACTACAAACTCCCCCTTTGGCAGATTTTTGGCTAAAGCCCCTAAGCAATCAAAGATAGATAGCAGCAGAATACATATGACTGCAGAAAAATAGAATGTCTATCAAGTAATTGACCTTAGAATAATATCTCCCCCTCTTTAGCCAGAAATGGGCCAAAGATACATGTTCTTAAAAATTATACAGTCATCCCAAAAGTATTAAAAACAGCAACTAAAATCTGAACACACTTGCAAACTCCACCAGGAACCAGCAACAACTCCACCAACCTTTAAGCACTGTCATCAGACTCAGAAGGTTCGGGCTTCTTCCTTTTCTTGTGAGCAATATCAGCATTCTTCTCTTTGTCTGATGTCTCAACATCCTTAGAGACATCTGGATTTGTTTCAGCATTTGAACTTTCTTGATTTAAAGGAACATAAATGCCAGGAACTAAGTGGTTCTCGTTCAGAATTCTTGTAACAATTTTAGCTATTGCTTGACGAACATAGGCTGACCCTTCCCTATTTGCAATTTCAGAGGGATTAGAAGAAGAAGGATGAGAAGGATTACCAGAGGCAGTAGCTTGCGACCTTCCTGCATGCCTTGTTCTCAGCTCTTTGACCTTGGTGGGGTTAGTTTCCACTTCTCTAAGAGGAGCGATCTCTAGGACTTCAGAATCCAGGCAAGATGAGATTGCCCTAGAATCTTGATCAGAGGAAGAGGATGAAATAGTCGTATTGGATGATGATGGTGTTTGAGACATTTTGATAGTCTTAGAAGACCAATAGCAACTGGAGAGAAAATTCTGATTGAGAGATTGGGTTTTGATGCGGAGACGAGAGAGGAAGGAAGAAAATGAGTGTCTATTCAACTTCTTAAAAGAATTGAAGGAAATGGGAAAATATAAGTTTAACCCAATTAGAACAGACTTAACAAGCATAACTCCTTCAACCCTTGTTTTAAGCAAAATTAATTGCTACAATTCCTCATGTTGGCAAATACCCAACTTACCCCTCAAGTTTTCAAATTGATTTGCATCAAGTGCCTTGGTAAAAATGTCAGCCAGCTGTAGCTCAGTGGCAACATGTTCCAATTTAATTGTCTTCTCTTCTACAAGGTCTCTGATAAAGTGATGTCTTATGTCAATATGTTTGATCCTACTATGCTGAATGGGATTCTTGGAAATGTTGATTGTACTCAGATTGTCACAGTACAATGTCATAACATCTTGTGTGACATTATACTCAGTAAGCATCTGTTTCATCCAGATCATTTGAGAACAGCTACTACCAGCTGCAATGTATTCAACTTCAGCAGTAGAGAGAGACACACAATTTTGTTTCTTGCTGAACCAGGAAACAAGATTATTTCCCAAGAAGAAACATCCTCCAGAGGTGCTTTTTCTATCATCAGCACTACCAGCCCAATCAACATCACAATAACCAGTCAGAGTTGGTTCACAGCCATGAGAATATAGCAACCCATAGTTGTAAGTTCCACTCACATACTTCAAAATTCTCTTTACTTGATTGATATGACTGACTTTAGGATCAGCTTGGTATCTTGCACAAACTCCAACTGCAAAAGCAATGTCAGGTCTGCTGGCTGTTAAGTACAACAAGCTTCCTATCATGCTTTTGTACAGACTTTGATCCACCTTAACCCCACTTGAATCTTTGGAAAGCTTTAAATGAGTAGGAGCAGGAGTCCTTTTGTGACTGGAATTCTCCATACCAAACTTCTTTACAATGTTCTTTGCATACTTGCTTTGAGATAAGAAGATTGAGTCCTCCATCTGTGAGACTTGCAGTCCAAGAAAATAAGTTAGTTCTCCCATGAGACTCATTTTGAATTCAGCCTGCATCTGGTCAGCAAAATGTTTAACCATAGGTTCTGACATTCCTCCAAACACTATGTCATCAACATATATTTGGGCAACCATCAACTTCCCTCCTTCAGTTTTGACAAAGAGTGTTTTGTCCAAGCCTCCTTTTCTGTATCCTTTGTCTGAGAGAAATTTTGTTAACCTGTCATACCATGCTCTAGGAGCTTGTTTCAGGTCATATAGAGCTTTTCTCAATTTGTAGACATGATCAGGGTGGTTTGGATCCACAAAGCCTTTAGGCTGTTCCACATAAGCTTCCTCATTCAAGTACCCATTTAGAAAGGCACTTTTCACATCCATCTGAAATAACTTGAACTTCAGAAGACAAGCAATTGACAATAGGAGTCTGATTGATTCCAGCCTGGCTACAGGTGCAAAGGTTTCATCAAAATCAACCCTTTCAACCTGAGTGTATCCTTGAGCAACAAGTCTTGCCTTATTCCTGGTGACAACTCCTTCAGCATCTGATTTGTTCTTGAAAATCCATTTTGTGCCAATGATGTTAGTTCCTTCAGGTCTAGGAACCAGTTCCCAAACTTCATGTTGCTTGAATTGGTTCAGTTCATCTTGCATTGCTCCAATCCAGTATTCATCAGTTAAAGCTTCCTTGACATTTCTTGGTTCCATTTTAGACACAAAACAAGAGTTTGAGATGATTTCTCTAGATCTTGTAATAACTCCACTGTTGGGATCTCCTATGATGAGCTCTTTTGGATGATCCTTCTGAATTCTGATGGAAGGGATCTTGCTAGCTTCCTTTGATTCAGATTCTGCTGTGGTGGTGTTGGGTAGATCATTCTGTTGGGTTGAAGTCTCAAAGAATGTCTCAACATTACAAGGGACATCTATTTCCTCATGATAATCATCAATTATGACATTTATTGATTCCATCATGGCTTTGGTCCTGGAATTGAATACTCTATAAGCTCTGCTGTTTGAGGAGTATCCTAGAAATATGCCTTCATCACTTTTAGGGTCCAGTTTTCTTCTTTGTTCACGATCTGCCAGAATATAGCATTTGCTGCCAAACACATGGAAGTACTTCACAATTGGTTTTCTTCCTTTCCAGAGTTCATATATGGTGGATGAGGTTCCCTTTCTCAAGGTGACCCTGTTATGGACATAGCAGGCTGTATTCATAGCTTCAGCCCAAAAATACAGAGGAAGTCTTTTGGCATGTATCATTGCTTTGGCAGATTCCTGTATGGTCCTGTTTTTTCTTTCCACAACTCCATTTTAGTGAGGAGTTATAGGAGAAGAAAATTCATGACTAATTCCTTCTGAGGAACAGAAATCATCAAACTTGCTGTTTTCAAATTCCTTGCGATGATCACTTCTGATTCTGACAATACACCCTTCCTTTTCTCTTTGAATTCTTTTGCACAATTCTTTAAAAACTTCAAATACATCAGATTTTTCCCTAATGACGTTAATCCAGGTGAATCTGGAAAAACCATCCACAACCACATAGACATATCTTTTTCCACCAAGACTCTCCACCTGCATTGGTCCCATCAGATCCATATGAAGAAGTTCTAGAACCTTAGAGGTGGTCAGATGTCTTGACTTTGGATGTGACATCCTAGTCTGCTTACTAACCTGACATTCACCACAAACTCTTCCTTCATCAATTTGCAGTCTTGGAATCCCTCTGACTGCCTCCATGGAGATAATCCTTTTCATACCTCTTAGATGAAGATGGCCAAGTTTCTGGTGCCACAGTTTCACCTCTTTTTCTTCTTTTGCAATGGAACACACAGAGGAGAAATTAGTGTTCTCAGGCTCCCACAAGTAACAGTTGTCTTTAGATCTGACTCCTTTCATTACAATTTCTTGTTTTTCATTAATTACAAGACATTCAGATTTTGATAAATTGACCTTGAATCCTAGATCACACAATTGACTGATACTAATGAGATTAGCAGTCAGCCCTTTTACTAGCAGTACTTCATTCAGACTTGGAACTCCAGGGCAGTCCAAATTACCAACTCCTTTGATTTCACCTTTAGCACCATCTCCAAAGGTCACAAAACTGGTGGTGTGAGGTTTAACATTATTGAGGAGGTTCTTGATTCCAGTCATGTGTCTGGAACACCCACTGTCAAAGTACCAGTCTTCCTTTACAGAGACCCTCAGGGAAGTGTGGGCTATCAGGGCAGTAGCCTTTTTCTTCCATTTAGGAGTATGTGGTACCTTTTTAGACTTAGGTTTGACACCTGAGTTCTGATTAGGGTATCCATGCAATTTGAAGCAGAAAGGCTTTATGTGGCCATACCTCCCACAATGATGACATCTCCATCTTTGGTACCTTTTCTTCATATGTCTCTGTTCCTGATGTTGAGAGATGTGTTGAGACATCTGTTTTGACATTTGCTTATCAGGCCTGGTCTTCTTGTCTGCACCAGATTTCTTAGCTTCCATAAATCCTAGTCCAGATTTGTTTCCCACATTTTGTCCAACTTGAAGAATCTCTTCCAATTTGTCTGTTCCATTAGTCAGCATCTTGACAGATTTGGTCATTTGGTTCAGTTGTGAGTTCAGCAATTGAACTTCCCCTTCTAGATGACTTATAGTTTCAAGGTCTGCCCTTTTTCCAGCCTCCAGCTTTATGATGAGTTTTGATTGTTTCTCATTCTGCACACAGACTTCAGCACTTCTGATACACAATTTCTTGTAAGTATCAGCCAGTTCTTCAAATGTCACTTCTTCATCACTAGTGTCACTTTCAGAGGTACAAGCACCAGTTAGAGCAGTAACTAGTTTGGCAGATTCTTCTTCAGAATTACCTTCTGAATCACAGTCAGACCAAGTAACAGTCATTCCTTTCTTTTGTTTCTTAAGAAAGGTAGGACATTCAGCTCGAATATGCCCATATCCTTCACAACCATGGCATTGAATTCCTATGCCTTGATTTCCCTTCTCTTCTGACCTTGGTCTTCTGCTGGAACTGTCAATGTCAGAGGGAATGTTATGAACATTAGACCTTGACTTTGGATCTATTCTTTTGATGAGTTTGTTGAATTGTCTTCCAAGCATGGCTATAGCTTCTGAAATATTTTCTTCTTCATCCTCCTTGTTTTCAACATCAGTGTTGGATACAAGTGCTATGCTCTTGTTCTTCTTGTCACCATTATCAGTGATCCCCATCTCAAAAGTCTGAAGAGACCCAATAAGTTCATCCACTTTCAACTTGCTGATGTCCTGGGCTTCCTCTATGGCAGTTACCTTCATTGCCAATCTTTTAGGCAAGGATCTGAGAATCTTTCTCACCAATTTTTCTTCTGACATCTTTTCTCCCAGTGCTCCTGAGGTGTTGGAAATCTCCAAGATGTTCATGTGAAACTCATGAATGGTTTCATCTTCCATCATTTTTAGATTCTCAAACTTGGTAGTCAACATCTGAAGCCTTGACATTTTTACTTTGGAAGTGCCCTCATGGGTAGTTTTGAGAGTGTCCCAAACTTCCTTGGCCAGTTCATATTGATGTACTAGTCTGAATATGTTTCTATCAATTCCATTGAACAAGGCATTTAAAGCTTTGGAGTTTCCCAGGGCTAACTCATCTTCTTCTTTACTCCAATCTTCCTCAGGCTTCAGACTGATTGTCCCATCTTTCTCAGTTATGGTGGGATGGTTCCATCCTTTGTCAGCAGCTCTCCAAGCCTTTTTGTCCAGAGATTTTAGGAAGGCAATCATACGAGGTTTCTAGTAGTCATAATTTGTTCCATCCAGAATGGGTGGTCTATTTCCAAAAACTCCTTCTTTGTCCATAGTGCCAGAAAGTGATATCCCTAGATCTCACCCAGTAATACAGGCAGGGTGCCTGCTTTAATACCAATTGAAATTCTGGCTGCAGATACTCAATGTCACGTTCAATGTTATGACACCGTATCTGACTTTCTATAAGACAGTAAATACAAAAACAGTAAAGAACACAGTCAATTGTTCACCCAGTTCAGTGTGCAACAACACCTACTCTGGGGGCTACCAAGCCAGGAAGGAAATCCACTATAAGAGATATTAATTCAGGAATAAACCAACCAGTTTATCTCCTTCACTTAAGACCTACCCAATGCAACTTCCATCTAAGTACAACTTAAACCTGAGTTCCTACTCACTCCCCCTCAATCACAGTAGTGATACTTAAAACAATTGACTAATGAATTGATGAAGACACTCTTCAAAACATACACTTGATTATGCTTCACAGCTTTTTAATCAAGCAACACAAACACTCTTGCTTCACAGCTTTGAGTGATACATAAACCTAACTTGACTTTGCTTCAAAGCTTTAGTCAAGAGACACAAAAAACACTCTTGCTTCAAAGCTTTGAGTGATACACAACCCTTACAATTAAAACCTATTCCAAGTCACTTATCACAATGATACTTGCTTGGATTACAATAGTTAAAACTATACAGCTTCTAAATGATCTTCTGTCAAAAAAGGGGATAAACTCCAAATAGCAGCCCTGTTGAATATATAGCAGCTGCATCTTCAGTTAGGGTTTCCACAAAAAGCTAGGGTTAATTACGTTTGACCTTAAGACTTGGTCACATGACTTTATCCACCAGGTTAGGGTTGAGCTAGATTAACCCCAAGTCCACGAGATTTTCTATTCTGGAAAGACTGAGTCATTTTCTTGAAAAAACTCAGAATTACCCAAACTGCATAACTGTTAGTTCAGAACAGGTTGTCTTAACATTTGTTATGACATCTGAATTCCTGTTTACTGATTTTGGTAAATGTGATCTTTTTGCAAAATGCTCAGATACACACTCATAAACAGCAGCACCTATATGACAATATTTTTCTGCAAAGGTACCTAATAAATCAGTACCTAATAAACTAGAATGTTATGACATCAGTCATGACATTCACACACCTGGTTTTACCAAAAATGCATGCCAATAACTAAACAACTACAGGAAGACTGGTACTTTGACAGTGGGTGTTCTAAGCACATGACTGGAATCAAGAACCTTCTCAATAATGTTAAACCTCACACCACTAGTTATGTAACCTTTGGAGATGGTGCTAGAGGAGAAATCAAAGGAGTTGGTAACTTGGACTGCCCTGGAGTTCCAAATCTAAATGAAGTATTATTGGTAAAAGGCCTGACTGCTAATCTCATTAGTATCAGTCAATTATGCGATCTAGGATTCAAGGTCAACTTCTCAAAATCTGAATGTCTTGTAACTAATGAGAAACAATTAGTTGTAATGAAAGGAGTCAGATCTAAAGACAACTGTTACTTGTGGGAGCCTGAGAACACTAATTACTCCACTGTGTGTTCTATTGCCAAAGAAGAAAAAGAGGTGAAACTGTGGCACCAAAAACTTGGCCATCTTCATCTAAGAGGAATGAAAAGGATTATATCCATGGAGGCAGTCATAGGGATTCCAAGATTGCAAATTGATGAAGGAAGAGTTTGTGGTGAATGTCAGGTTGGTAAGCAGACTCGGATGTCACATCCAAAGTCAAGACATCTGACCACCTCTAAGGTTCTAGAACTTCTACATATGGATCTGATGGGACCAATGCAGGTGGAAAGTCTTGGTGGAAAAAGATGCCTATGTTGTTGTGGATGATTTTTCCAGATTCACCTGGATTAACTTCATTAGGGAAAAATCTGATGTATTTGAAGTTTTTAAAGAACTGCGCAAAAGAATTCAAAGAGAAAAAGAAGGGTGTATTGTCAGAATCAGAAGTGATCATGGCAAGGAATTTGAAAACAGTAAATTTAATGAGTTCTGTTCCTCAGAAGGAATTAGTCATGAATTCTCTTCTCCTATAACTCCTCAACAAAATGGATTTGTAGAAAGGAAAAATAGGACCATACAGGAATCTGCCAGAGCAATGATACATGCCAAAAGACTTCCTATTCATTTTTGGGCTGAAGCTATGAATACAACCTGTTATGTCCATAACAGAGTCACTTTGAGAAAGGGAACCTCATCCACCATTTTTGAACTCTGGAAAGGAAGAAAGCCAACTGTGAAGTACTTCCATATATTTGGTAGCAAATGCTATATTCTGGCAGATCGTGAACAAAGGAGAAAGCTGGACCCTAAAAGTGATGAAGGAATATTTCTAGGATACTCCACCAACAGCAGAGCTTATAGGGTATTCAATTCAAGTACCAAAGTCATGATGGAATCAATAAATGTAATAGTTGATGGTTATCATGAGGAAACAGATGTCCCTTGTAATGTTGAGACATTCTTTGAGACTCCAACTCAACAGAATGACCTACCTAACACCACTGCAGCAGACGCTGAATCCAAGGAAGCTAGAAAAATCCCTTCCATCAGAATTCAGAAAGATCATCCTAAAGAACTCATCATAGGAGATCCTAACAGTGGAGTCATTACAAGATCTAGAGAAATCATCTCAAACTCTTGCTTTGTGTCTAAAATTGAACAAAGAAATGTTAAGGAGGCTTTAACTGATGAATACTGGATTGGTGAAATGCAAGATGAATTGAACCAATTTAAGCAACATGAAGTTTGGGAGTTAGTTCCTAGACCAGAGGGAACAAACATCATTGGCACAAAATGGATATACAAGAACAAATCAGATGCTGAAGGAGTTGTCACCAGGAATAAGGCAAGACTTGTTGCCCAAGGATACACTCAAGTTGAAGGGGTTGATTTTGATGAGACCTTTTCCCCTGTAGCCAGACTAGAATCTATCAGACTCCTATTGGGAATTGCTTGTCTCCTGAAGTTCAAGTTATTTCAGACGGATGTAAAAAGTGCCTTCCTAAATGGGTACTTAAATGAGGAAGTTTATGTGGAACAACCTAAAGGTTTTGTGGATCCAAACCACCCTGATCATGTCTACAAATTGAGGAAAGCTTTATATGGCCTGAAACAAGCTCCTAGAGCATGGTATGACAGGTTAACAAAATTTCTCTCAGACAAAGGATATAGAAAATGAGGCTTGGATAAAACCCTCTTTGTCAAAAATGAAGGAGGGAAGTTAATGGTAGCTCAAATATATGTTGATGACATAGTGTTTGGGGGAATGTCAGATCAAATGGTTAAACATTTTGCTGACCAGATGCAGGCTGAATTCGAAATGAGTCTCATGGGAGAACTGACCTACTTTCTTGGACTGCAAGTCTCACAGATGGAAGACTCAATTTTTCTATCTCAAAGCAAGTATGCAAAGAACATTGTCAAGAAGTTTGGTATGGAGAATGCCAGTCACAAAAGGACTCCTGCACCTACTCATTTAAAGCTATCCAAAGATTCAAGTGGGGTTAAGGTGTACCAAAGCCTGTACAGAAGCATGATAGGAAGTCTGCTGTACTTAACAGCCAGCAGACCTGACATTGCTTTTGCAGTTGGAGTCTGTGCAAGATACCAAGCTGATCCTAAAGTCAGTCATATCAACCAAGTGAAGAGAATTTTGAAGTATGTAAGTGGAACTTACAACTATGGCTTGCTGTACTCTCATGGTTGTGAACCAACTCTGACTGGTTATTGTGATGCTGATTGGGCTGGAAGTGCTGATGATAGAAAAAGCACCTCTGGAGGATGTTTCTTCTTAGGAAATAATCTGGTCTCCTGGTTCAGCAAGAAACAGAACTGTGTGTCTCTCTCTACTGCTGAAGCTGAATACATTGCAGCTGGTAGAAGCTGTTCTCAAATGATCTGGATGAAACAGATGCTTACTGAGTATAATGTCACACAAGATGTTATGACATTGTACTGTGACAATCTGAGTACAATCAACATTTCCAAGAATCCTATTCAGCATAGCAGGACCAAGCATATTGACATTAGACATCACTTTATCAGAGACCTTTTAGAGGAGAAGACGATTAAACTGGAACATGTTACCACTGAGCTACAGTTGGCTGACATTTTTACCAAGGCACTTGATGCAAATCAATTTGAAAATTTGAGGGGCAAGTTGGGTATTTGCCAACATGAGGAATTGTAGCAATTAATTTTGCTTAAAACAAGGGTTGAAGGAGTTTTTTTTTTGTTAAGTCTATTTTGATTGGGTTAATCATATGTTTTCCCATTTCTTTCAAAATTATTAAGAAGTTGAATAGACACTCTTTTACCTCCTTCCTCTCTCGGCTCTGCAACAAATCCCATTCTCTCAATCAAAGATTTCTCTCTAGTTGCTACTGGTTTTCTAAGACTATCAAAATGTCTCAAACATCATCCTCATCCAAGACGACTATTTCATCTGCTTCCTCTGATCGAGATTCTAGGGCAATCACATTATGCATGGATTCTGAAGTCCTGGAGATTACTCCTCTTAGAGTACTGGCAACTAACCCCTCTAAGGTTAAAAAGCTGAGAACAAGGCATGCAGGAAGGTCTCAAGCTACTTCATCCGGTAATCCCTCTCAACCTTCATCTTCTGTTCCAAATAGGGAAGGCTCAACTTATGTTCATCAAGCAATAGCTAGGCTTGTTACAAGGATTCTGAGTGAGAACCACTCTGTACCCGACATTTATGTTCCTTTAAATCAAGAATCAGCAAGTCCAAATGTTGACATAAATCCAGATGTCTCTGAGAATGTTGAGACACCGAATGACAACATTCAGAAATCATCTGATAATCTTGATGATCTCCAGAACCCTTCTGAGAAGGAGGTTGAACCCCCCGTTATTGATGTGGATGAAGACTACTCAGACAATGACCTAATTGAAAATATCAACCCTAGCATAGCTAGGAGAATGATGAACAGAAAAGGAAAGCAGGATGCTGCAAAATGTCTGACCAAAGAGAAGACTGCTGATGTTGCTCACAAGAAAACCAAGTCTGAAGGCAAGACTGGTGTAGAAACTGTGAAGACTGGACTATCCAAAGGGAAGGTGAAAACCCGAGTACATGCTGGGAGTCTCTCAAAGCCTGTGAGACAACCAATATCAAAGAAAAGGAAAGAGCCCGAACCTTCTGATTCTGATGAGGAATCAGAATTTGAAATTGATGCTGAAGACATTCCTCTCAGAAGGAAACTCCCTTCCAGCAAAATGGATAAAGTTCCTGAAGTCCCCACTGACAACATTTCATTTCACCACCCTGAAAATGCCAACAGATGGAAGTATGTTTGCTTGAAAAGAATAGCCTTGGAAAGAGAACTGAACAATGGTGCCATGGATTGTAAGGAGATCATGGACCTAATCAAAGCTGCTGGACTAATGAATATTGTGGTTAAGTTTACCAATTGCTATGAAAATCTTGTCAAAGAATTCATAGTGAATTTATCTGATGAATGTGCTGATGGAAGGTCAGCTGACTTTAAATGTGTCTATGTGAGAGGAAGAAAGGTTAATTTCTCTCCCTCTGAAATTAACAAATTCCTTGGAAGACCAGATGAGGCTTGCCCTGAACTAGAAGTTACTGACAATCAAGTATGCCAAACCATCACTGCAAGACAAGTCAAGTGCTGGCCCTTAAAAGGCAAGCTGAATGCTAGCAAGCTAAGCATGAAATTTTCCATCCTGCACAAGATTGGTGCAGCCAACTGGGTTCCTACCAACAATAAATTAACCATCTCCACAGGATTGGGAAGATTCATTTATGCTGTTGGAACCAGGACTGAATTTGACTATGGCAGGTTTATCTTTGACCAAACTTTAAAACATGCTGGAAGCTATGCTGTTAAAGGCCCTATTGCCTTTCCCTCCCTCCTATGTGGTATTGTCCTTGCTCAGTATCCTGACATTCTAGTGGAAAGAGATACTGTATGCAAAAGAGCCCCTGCTCTTGGGTTGCACTATAAGCTTTCCAGGGATCTCATGTTCCTGATATTGTCATGACATCAGCTGAGACATCAACTGTAAAAACTCAGTCCAAGACATCTGATGTTATAGCTGTGCTGAAGGAAACCTACAAAGATCCGGAGACAAGGAAAAGGACTCTTGAGAACCTAATTGCCAAATTAGAACAGGAGGAGACTGAAGGACAAAGAAGGGAAGAGGATGCTGTTGAAGATCAGCTCAATGCTGAAGAAAGTGCCTCCTCTGAAGATGACAATGCTTGAAGTTTGGTGGAGTTGTCAAGCTTGCTCCTGGTACCTGTTGCTGCAAGTGATTTCAGATTTTTTTTGTAATTTTATTACTCATTTTGGATGACTGTATAACATATAAGTACTGTATCTTTGGCCTATTTGTGGCTAAAGAGGGGGAGATATTTTGTGTTAATTACTTGGTAGACATTATTTTTTTCTGCAGACATATTCATTCTGCTGCTCTCTATTCTCTGATTACTTAGGGGTTTTAGCCAAAAATTTGCCAAAGGGGGAGTTTGTAAGTGTTTAGTTATTGGCATGTATTTTTGGTAAAACCAGGTGTGTGAATGTCATGACTGATGTCATAACATTCTGGATTATTAGGTACTTTATGCAGAAAAAGAATGGCATACAGTAGCTGCTATTTATGAGTGTGTATCTGAGCATTTTGCAATGATCACATTTATCACTTTCTACCAAAATCAGTAAATAGGATTTCTGTTGTCAGAACAAATGTTAAGACATCCTATACTGATCTAACAGTTATGCAGTTTGGTTAATTCTGAGATTTTTCAGGAATTTGGTTCATACATTCCAGAACAGAATCTCATGTGGACTTTAGGTTAACTGAGCTCAACCCTAATCTGGTTGATAAAGTCTTGTGGCCAAGTCTTGAGGTTAACCCTAATTAACCCTAGCTTTTCATGGAAGCCCTAACTGAAGAAACAGCTGCATATATATTAAACAGAAAAGCTGATTGGAAATTAACTCTTTGACAGAAGATCAATTAGGGGTTGTATAGTTTTAACTACTGTAATCCAAGAAAGTATCATTGTGATAAGTGACTTGGAGTAGGTTTTGATTGTAAGGGTTGTGTATCACTCAAAGCTTTAAAGCAAGAGTGTTTGTTTCACTTGACTAAAGCTTTAAAGCAAGGTCAAGTTAGGTTTATGTATAACTCAAAGCTTTGAAGCACGAGTAGTTGTGTTACTTGATTGAAAGCTGTGAAGCATAATCAAGTGTATGTTCTGAAGAGTGTCTTCATTAATTCATTACTCAATTGTTTAGTATCACTGCTGTGATTGAGGGGGAGTGAGTAGGAACTCAGGTTTAAGTTGAACTTAGATTGAAGTTGCATTGGGTAGGTCTTAAGTGAAGGAGATAAACTGGTTGGTTTATTCCTGAATTAATATCTCTTATAGTGGATTTCCTCCCTCGCTTGGTAGCCCCCAGAGTAGGTGTTGTTTCACACTGAACTGGGTAAACAATTGACTGTGTTCTTTACTGCTTTTTATTCACTGTCTTATAGAAAGTCAGATACGGTGTCATAACATTCACTGTGACATTGAGTATCTGCTGCCAGAATTTCAGTAACATCGAGGGACAAGATCATTTCTCATAGGAAACTCGAGGGACATTAAGGGACTATGATCTTTTTGATGACTTTAGAATTGAGGGTCTTTGCTAAGATATCCCTACGTTCGAGGGACATGACCATTATTTTCTGAGGCAACCAAGTGAGGTATACCTTAAGGGTGTAAGTGTGAAAATGATTTAATTCGGTTATTTATCTTGCAATTAGGGTTTTCTATCGTTCATTTTTATCTTCCCATACAATCCTATTAATCTAAGCATTGCATAAAATATAGTAGCTGAAAGTAAAGGCGAAAATATAAACATAGGCTATTACAGAGCTTTGAGACAGTTACATAATAGTGAAGAGTGTGGAAAAGAAATCCTAAAATTATTACATCCCGGAAGCAATTACGTGATAATGATAAAAAAGTGACAAAAATAAAGCTACGCTATTACAGTTTAACGCGCCCTATACACTTTATCTAGGAAAATAAAAATAAGATGAAAATAGCAAAGAAAGTGTTTTGGTGATTTTTTATGAAAAAACAGATTTATGATAATTAATTAAATAAACCTAAAAAACCTAATTAATTTTAATTAATAAAAAATGTTAATTTTGAAAAAAGTTAATTAAAATACCTAAATCCTAATCAGTTTTAATTAAAAAAAAGTTAGTTTTGAAAAAAAGGTTAATTAAAAAAACCTAAAAACCTAATTAATTTTAATTAAAAAAAGGTTAATTTTGAAAGAAAAAAAAGGTTAATTAAAAAAACCTAAAAACCTAATTAATTTTAATTAAAAAAAGGTTAATTTAAAAAAAAAGGTTAATTAAAAAAACCTAAAAACCTAATTAATTATTATTAAAAAAAAGGTTAATTTTGAAAAAAAAGGTTAATTAAAAAACCTAAAACCTAATTAATTTTAATTAAAAAAAGTTTTTAAAAATAAGTTTATGTGTAATGGTTAACAAGAAAGAATTAAGTTTACCAAAAAATAGATAGGGAAAGAAACATCAATGAAAAATAGGGTTAGAAAATACAAATAATGCAAATGTCAGGGGTGGGTGTTGAACCAAAAATTAATTTAAAACCTAAAACTAAAATTAATAAAATCTAAAATTAATTATTCGAGTTTATTATGAAAAATTAAAGGTTTGTGAAAAATGTTAAGTTTTATGAAAAATGTGATTTTAAACAGAAAGAAGAAAAATATGTAAAAGGATAAATAGAAAGGGAGAAACCCAAAACCAATAGGGGTGGATGTTGAACCCACACCCTTAACCTCCCCAGGATGTCTGCCTTGCCATGCATTGGTGGTTGTTATGATCCGACCTCAGTGTTTTGTAATAACCTCTACATGGGACCTTGTCAAAATAACCCCTGCATTGGCATGTATGAATGCTTCTACACCCTTTTGATCATGGAGATCAAATCAGCCTTACCCTTACTGGAGAAGTAGTGAGATGAGGGTTTGTAATAAGGATGGCTTGTTTGTAGTGAGATGGGAGTTTGTAACAAGGATTTCAAGATTTTTAGGGTTCTTGAAAGTATTTAATATTTTGACAGGGTTGTTGCAAAGGTTTTGTTTTGGTCGTATTTGTGTGAAAATAATGAGATTATATAATGAAAATAAGAGCAACGATATGGACTTTGAATATGCAATTGGGCCTCTAATAACCACAAGCAATAATGCAGATTTTTATTCACTTGAGTCTGACACGTTCCAGGCTAAACCGCAGGGACTTAAGTGAAAATTTTGAAGTTTAAATGTGAAAACAAAATATATCTGACATCGATAACTAACTCCTGTCCAAATATAGGCCCAATCGGATAAATGATGAATTAGTTATGAATTTTTGAAGTTTTGGCTCAGACAAACTTATTTTGGGCTCTAATGTCAACTCTGTCACGTACTTCAATAAAAAACTGGTATTGATAGGAGAAGAAACTGGTATAGACGTTGGAAGAAAACTTGTAGATCTTTGAGTCAGTGATCTTGTGTAAAAATATGGGCCCGATCCGATAAAAATTGATCGAGTTATGAATTTTCGAAGTTTCGACCTAGATGAAATAATATTCAGCATTCAGGATTTTTGGCGCGTCACGCGCTCTCTGGGAAAAAAACAAAGACTTTTGGATACCGTTCGAACTCGATACCTCCTGTGAAAACATAGCCAACTCAATTTGTGAAATTTTTGCGCCGGAACCAGCTCGATACGATGAAAATCGCCTAAGTTATGATTTTCTGAACATGACGCAAATAAACTTCTGTCACAAAATTTCTGTACGAAAATACTTGATAAATCCGCATTTTTGAAGACCTTCTGATTGAAATTGGCTTCCAGACGTGAGAGATGAAAATGTAGATGACGTCAAGAAGGAATTTTTGCCACCGGAACAGGTTCAAAACAAGCCACGATATTCAAGTTATGCATTTTTTAGTGTGTGAAAACTGCACTTTCAGCACACTTTTTCACCATATTTCTTCGAGAAAAATCGCACATTCGGAGACCTTCTTTAAAGAATTGGCTCTCGAGCCAAACCTAAATTTAAGAATATGTTATCAGAGATATTTCGGTGAAAGAACACTTGAATATGACGCGTCGGGTTGGACTTGTGAATCTTTGAATCCCGAATTGTTGCGAAACAGCGAACCGATCTTCAGCACGGAAAATACTCTGAGAACATCCATTGGCAAAATAAACATCACTTGTAACCTGACGAAGCTTGCTAAATATACTTTTATTCCATAACCATAAAACCAATGATATGCGTGTATGAAAATAAAGAGGGTAAATTTTGGGGTACAACAAGGACTTTTAAGGGTTGTAACGTGGCCTGGTTCATGGTTTTAAGAAACAAAGGATAAAGGCTCAAAATTTATTTGTACCCAACCCGTTCTTCGTGATGTTCTTCAGTTCTATGCTCAGTTAATTGTGCATTTAGATCCTAATTGAGTCCAGAATCTTTGCTCTGATACTTGGTGATGATTCAGAAATTGAACATTTGTTTAAGAAGGCAGTCATTTTTATAACGTTTTCTTTTTGTTGAGGATTTGTAATAACCTCTTTTTTTTATTATCCCTGCTTTTTCCTGAACTGTTTCTTTTGTGATTATAGTCAGCGGGATGCCCCCGTTTTTTTTCTTAAGTCTCCTTCATAGGTTTTGACTTAGCGGGCTTTTATTTTGAAAAATAATGACTGCCTGCTTTGATGATTATGTGGAACCATCACCATCTTTTAGAAGGTATCTTCTACACTATTTGTCGTGTATGAAGGATGAGCTTGCGACTAAATGCACCTCTGAATTAATTGAGAAAGCTAACCTGCCCCAGGTTATGATTAAGGGTTTTAATTTGTGTGAAAAGAAAAACTCCTAGTTCTTTGGATCAAAGGGGTTGACTATGGATTATCTTCCTTATAACTCCACTTTTTAGGATTTGAAACAATGCATGTACATTGTTAGCAGGGTTTGCTCAAAATAATATTGTAGAGATTGTGGTATCATTTTCGTCATCCCCCTCTAAAGGATTAGAGCTTTTGATCAAGAGTTGAATATCACAAAAAGGAAAGCAATTTAAATATAGTGAATACGAATGAATTGATTCAAAACAGACATACGCAATGCATTGATAAAGTAACAAAGTTTGACATGGAACAAATGTTCAAACAATCAAAATAAAATTACAAATTAAGAATTCAGATGAACAAAAAGCCTCTTTGTTTGAATTTGTCACTTCAGATGGTGTTCCTTTGAGGGATGGCAGAAGAATTCAGTCTGGCCATCTTGTGTGAACTCCAGCACTGCTTTGTTGATCAAGTCCTGAATCTTATTTTTCAAAACCCAACAGCCATTCGTATCATGTCCAAGACTATTGGAATGGTAGGCACATATTGCATCAGGATTGTAGTTAGGGGAAGAAGTTTTGGGGTTTGGGTAAGGTCTTATCAATGTAACCAAATTCATCCTCAACATATGTTAAAATCCCTGAGACAATGGTAAGGTCTTGTCTTGCCTTTGCTGATTACCCTGTTGTGGTTGGCGAGGTCGTTATTGGACCCTTGGCATAAAAGCCGTCTTGAAAGGTGTTTTTTCAACCAAATCCTCTTGAAGCTGATTAAAGACTCGATCCCTAATTCTCGTTGTGTGCTCCATATGATTGCATCTATCTTGATGAAACTTGTTGACTAGGGCTCTCGGCTCTTCTTGTCCCCGAGCTAAGTTTTAGATAAGAGCCATTTGACTTATCATCTGGATTCTCATCCCTTCCATTTCAGCTTATAGTTGTTCCAACTGGTCATCCTTGTTGTTGTCAGGATGTTTCTTGGTCAAGTTCCCATTGAGGAGTGTTTTAAATTCTTCCTGCCCCTTGGATAGGTTGAGGAACATTTCTATGAACTGAGACTCTTGAGTTTGGAGATCTCTGTTGTTCTGTTTGAAAGCCATTTTCCTTGCTGAAATAAATAGCGAGAACATGAGAGATTTGTATTGGAAGACCTATTATATAATGACATACATGATGTGCAAATGTTTTCAAGGATCTCACAGGATAAACACAAGAAAATGTTAGGAGTTGAACTTTGCATATTTGATTGAAGAACTTTCGTATCGCTGAAGGTCCTTCTACAAGAATCAAGCTCACCATGTCGAGTGGGTCATCACCACTGACTCAAGTTGTCGTGTTTTGATCTTTTGACGACATTGGCTAGAGGAAAATAAATCCCCTTGCCCCTTGGTAGATGTCTGGTTCATAATAACCTTCACAACAGGCCCTTGAGATCCTTGAAATGGTTAAGGAAATGCTATGGTATGATGTTATAATGTGTATGCTATGAATCAAGAAAAATGTAGGGTGATGAAGACAAGTATGTCTTACAGGAAAAATAGTTTATTGGATAATGTGTACAAACAAGGTTCTGCAAAAAGCCCTGAATGAGTTCAAGCTATTAGATAATGAAGGTAAACAAGTCACACAAGCAGCCTTAGGTTCAGGCTTGCATGGGGTTTGTAGGTAAGTACCCTCTTGAAGTTTAGTTGGTTCAACCTATCTTAGAAAAGTAATCGGGTTCTAAGGAGTCTCAATATCACTGATATTTCTTTATCGAGTGTTATTTCAGCTTAACAATCTTTTCTTGCGGCCGAAACATCTCGAAAGTCCAATCTCAATGAGTGTAGCATCGAGTATCAACCGATCCCCAGATTTACACTAAGGCCGGCTATCTCAGTACTTTCTAATGGCCAAGTTTGTTCAACTAAGGTTCTAAGGTCCGTTAGTGCTTCATGACACCATGCGGCGGCCCCGTATTCTCCTCGATTCAACACAAGGGATACCGATACCAACCAAAGTGTCACACCAACACAGCTATCGCTTTGACCATATCGGTCTATGCCGTACAGTCTCCACGATCTATTGTTGTTTATCTAAAAAGATGCCCTCAGATACAGGTGTAGGATCTATAGTAACAACCCAAACAACCCTCCAAGGATAAAACATACAAAGCACAAAAAAGAAGTTTAATAATGAACTAACTCTAAGGTAAACCCCACTTTTTGTTTTTCCCCAGCAGAGTCGCCAGTTCTATAATACGGTGGCAGAACCAACGGTTAAATACTGGTTTTGCATTTGTATTCGCAAATGTTGCAGTAAGCAAGAGTCGCCATCGACTTTTCTTTTATCCAAATTAAGGAAAGGGTGAAAAGAACAGAAAAAGACCTTTTCGAGAGTTTTCTGAGTAAGGGGGGTATATTATGGAAAGGGAAGGTGTTAGCACCCTTTCCATCCGTAGTTATCTACGGACTCTTAGAGGTTTGCTCATTTTGAAATACCTTTGTGCTTTGTGTGTTTGAAAATGTTTTGAAAATGCCTTAGTGCGGCAATTCGCTGTGTGATAACTCTTGTATCAGTCCTCAAGAGTATTGACAAAGCAAATGTTTTTGAAAGTGTTTTGAAATGTTTATGTGTAAGTGTGAAAGTTTGTTTTTAGCAAGCATCTAACAGTTATCTACTTGTACTCGAAAAGGTAGTTCTTTTCCTCCTATCTTTTAGACAGTGTTATCCTACTATTAGTGAGTAGGTAGCCCTATCATTGGATGTATGAGGGACATCGAAGGGACAATACGGTCACTAAGGAAACTTGGCAAGAAATTTTAGTAACTGTCGTAAAGTTTTAAGATCACTTTTAACCGAGGAAACGTTGAGAGGGTCATCGAGGGACTTGTGATCTTTCAAACTAGAGAACAAACACTAAAACTTCTCACGTTTCAGGAATTCTGACTGTTTTCCGAAGGCAACCGAAGTGGAATACCCTAGAGGTGCGCATGTGCAATTGTGTTTAGTTCAAGTATTTATCTTGCGCATTTAGGTTTGCTAGCGTTTTAATATCAGTCTTGTCATACATGTCTAGTTACTAGCAATTAATATGTACAGAAAATAAAGTGCGAAAATATAATCCTACAATATTACATGACTTCAGGGAGGGGATATTTACAATGTACAGATATTTGGGGGAAGAAAAATAAAGAGAGCAGATAAAATCCTATTAACTATTACATCCAGTGTACAAGTACAATAATGTAAAAATCCAAAAGAAAATAAATAACGTGCGAAAAATAAAAGTACGTCTAAAAACCTAGTAAGTAAAAATGAATTAAGAGAATATTTTTATTGTTTTTTTTATTTAATAAAATAATTAATTAATCCTAAATCTATTTAGAAAATAAAATTAAATTAAGAAAAACAGTTTAAGTTCTTTTTGGTTTTTGTTATGAAAAGAAAATGATTAAAACATAAATTAAATCCTAAATTCTAAATCATTTTAAATTAAAGAAAATAGTTAAAATATTTATTTAATTTATTTACAAAATTAGATTAATTAAAAAAATTACTAACTTAATATTTTTGTGATTTTTCTGACTATTTAGTTAATTAAAAAATAATAGAGGAAACTAAACGTAATACAAAAATGGGCTTGATAACAAAAGGAAATAGGGGGTGTGAGATTGAATTTTTGCTAGGCCCAATATTGAAGAGAGCTCAGGTCTGTCCTTGGATCCAGCGAGGACTGGCTTTGATGGCCTATACTGGATATGCAAACTCAAACCCTTGGATCTAGATCACTCATGATCTAGCGGTTGCAAATTGAAGGCGTATAGTATGCTGCTGGCTATTGAAGCATGGGATCTGCATGAGTATATTAGGAAAAATACAAAATGCTGGACCTGGGACTTGAACCCAGGTCCCCTCCCTCACATACGCGTTGCCTTGTCAATTGAGCTTCCATTTCATTCATTTATATATATGAAACAATAATAATATATTAGCAAAACAACGCAAATATTTGAAATTAAAAAAAAACGCGCACGCTGACTTGGACTGGCTAATGAGAGTGAGACAAGTTTGCGCCGGAGTCAGCCCACCGGAGTCAACTCTCCGGTCATCTTCTCCGGTGGGCTGGAAAATCGACCTTCCAAAACAATGAGATTCAAAGATCCAAATTGATCCTAACCCCCTTAATTTTTCCTCCTGATTTCAAATATGAGGTCCTTTTAACCTGAAAACCTTTGGTTATTGAGATATGATGAAGAAACTCAGATCGTGCTCTAAAATGGCACGATCTTATTCTGGCCCTTATTCTTGCACGTTTTACGTTAGATCTGTCCTATAGATCAACCCGATCATGATGAACGCATGGAAAAGTATTAATACATCATGAAATTACAAATTTAAATTCCAGAAAAATACCAACAATAAGGGTTTCGATTCGTTGATTCTGGGCGTGAAATTGCTTGAGTAATGGTTGGGTTGAGTTCTTGGAAGTCTCAAGAAGGTGTTTGAACCCTTGGTTTGGACAAATGATGGCTGGAATTGGAGATGCGACTTTTGCCACTTTGACAATTATTTGCAAAATTTGTAGAACTCTCTCTAGGTGGTGTCGGGCTCTATTATGCTTGTAAGATGCTTGGTATTTATAGAGTCGAAAGAATGGACAAGGTAGGAGGGAAAGAAGCATGCTCCATTATGTTCTTTAAGAGCCATGAATGAAAATTAGTAACTTTGCCAAAAACATGGAAACTTGTCTTTTTTTTTTAATTTGAATGAATGTGGACATCAATGGCTTTTGAATGCCTTCAATTCCTGCCCTTCGATTGGACCTCTTGTACATCCTTCGAATGCGTCTTTAGATGGACCTTTTGTGTACCCTTATAATGGGTCTTTGGTTATCTCCTTCGAATGGACTTTTTGAGTGTCTTTCATATGTATGCTTTGTGCCCTCTTTGAATGGGCCACTAAGGTGTTTCCTTCGAATGGGCTATCATGCGTGTTGAAGTGTGTACAAATATTTCAAAGGGGCCATTACCCAGTCGAAGCTGGCACAAAGGAAACCTATGCCTTATGGATGCTAGCATGAGGCAGGTCAAAGCAAGCGTAAAGGAGGCCACTGCCTAGGCGAAGTTGGCACAAAGGTAGCCAATTCCTTCTGGGTCGAAGGAAACTTTTTTTCCTAGTGGATCAAAACAAGCTTTTTACCTGGTGGATTGAAGGAAAATTTGAGGGAGTCTTGGCCTTGTGTGCTGAAGGCAAGCTGAAGAGGAGGTCTTTGCCTTGTTAATCGAAGACGAGTGAGAGGGGCTTTTGCTTTGTGAATCGAAGGCATGCTGATGGGTCTTTGCCTTGTGAAACCAAGGCAATCATGAAGAGACGTATGTGTGCTGGTGACAAGCTGAGGGGCCTTTTGCCTAGTGGGGGCTTTGTGAACTAGGCTTGAACGAAGGATACTCAGCGCTTAATCGAAGCTGGTATGCAGGAGTTCATTGCTGGTGAATCGAAACAAACTTGTAGGGGTTTCTTGCTTTGTACGTTGAAGGCACGCACAAAGGGATACTTTGCTTAGTCGAAGCAGGAATCAAGCTTCCTCCAAAGAAATCAAATGCCCAATCGAAGCGGGAATTAAGCTCGCATGCCGGTAGCCATTGCATTGTGAATCAAGCCAGCATGTAAAACCAATGGTGCAATCGAGGGATGTATGCAGGAGGCCATTGCCTTGTACTTGCTGGCATGAAGGAGGTTTGTGATTTGAACTTGATTGAAGGGGGCCCAGAACCCAATCAAAGCTTGTGAATCAGGCTTGTGTCAAAGGAAGTTTAGCGCCCAATCAAAGCTTGCTCAGATGCCAATTGAAGTAACTTATTCAGACGCCAATCGAAGGACATTTTTTTTTGAATTTCCAATCGAAAGACACTTTCATTAAAAAATTTCATTTTCTTTAGGCAAGTGCTTGTAACCACCCATATAAGACAAAAATCCTTGGGGAAATATGAGAGGGAAAATTTTGGGGTACAACATTGGCCTCACAAGTGTGAGGATCTATATGATTCCCCCAGCAAGTAGCTATTGGTCTCTATTTTTGGGGCTAGATATACGGGCCCGCAAAAATAGGTAACTTACAGGAATGAGTCAAATGGGAAGTTCTTCCTGTAACTAGCCGTTGCGTCTAGGAAGGTCGAGATGATGGGCAGAAGCGTTTATGAGTGTTTCCTGGGCATATACTCTTCGTGTGTCGAGCAGACTGGGAGGTAGTGGCTCACACGGGCAGCCGAGCGTTTTGGGCATTATTGGTCGCATTGTTCGAGGTCGTGGTCAACCATAATGCTGGGCCAGCATTATTGGGCCATGCCAAAGGTAGAATCAGATTGGGTCAATTCTAGTCATTGGGCCAATCTAGAATAGGAGCCCCCCAAGTCATTACTTCTAGGAAGAGGAGTGATTACTTAGATGTGCTCGCGAAATGGGGGTGCTCCTTGGTTGATTTTGCACGAGGAGTGCAAGTGATGCTTGGTGTATTCTCCTTGTAGGAAGAGGAATCGTTGAGCGGCTCTGAGGAGTTATCGTGTTTTTAGGGGTAACTCCGCACGAGGAGTCTGAAAATTCCTCGGTGTATTCATCTCCTAGGGAGAGGAACATCTATTTGGAATCTGGGGAATTTGCATGCCACGCTTGCATCAAACCACGTGCTACCATAAAGGCGTGATGATGGCTAGCCTAGGGACTAGGACGTAATGATGATTCCTTTTAGAGTTCCCTAGGCCCGTGCTTGCTTACGTGCCTGCAGGTTGTTCTATAAAAGGAGGAGAAGGAGCTTCATTTGCACTTTTCGCCTGCTCGACACTGCGTATTCCTACTCGAAACATTTTTTCTTTGAAGCATTTATTTTGTTGCGATGTTTGCTCCATTGATAATTTGGTAAGTTTCTCTGTTTTTCCTATTTCTTTAGAATTTGTTTCTGATGTAGGCTAGGCTTTGCGCCTCTTCCTTTAGAAATGCATGCGGTTTAAGGCTTAGATTTGAAGAAGTGAAAAACACAAGAAGGGGGGTTGAATTGTAAAACTTGAAATCAAATGCAGACAACACTTTGTTTTTATCCTGGTTCGTTTGATCTCAAACTAATCCAGTCCACCCGTCAAGGTGATTTCGCCTCTCTCCAACGAGGTCTTAATCCACTATATTCAACTGAATATTACAACTTGCTTTAACAACTACTAAAGCCTTCTTGAGTCAAAACCACAAACCGGTTTCTCAAGGAAATACTTTCTTACAAAGAAATGAAATCTAAGTGTGTTGAATGTTTTCTACAAAACTGTTTATCACAACTGTGATATTACACAAATTAAGATTATGAGAACTAGAATGCTAACACAATAGAATAGGTAATTTGGGAACTTTAGCAAACTGAGAATGAGGATGAATGAGAATAGCTTTAGGCGTGTAGAGAGTTGTAGAGCATTAGCCAATTCGTTCCTTACTTGCTTGTTTATATAGCATTGGAAAATTGTACGTTGGAGTCAGTTATTCCGTTTCAATGCCAATAACATTCTTTCCATATTAAGCAGATCTTTATCTGGAATAATGCCGTTGATAATAAAGAGTCTTGAATGCACAATACCGTTTCCAATTAAGCGTGTTCTGGCTTTGGCTTATTCTGACACTGCTAGATGCTGATGAATTGTTGTTGTCTTGATTAGAGTTTAGATTGTTACGCGCAGATCTGTTCATCAAGCTTCAGCGTAAGAACATGCTTTGATCTTCTGATTCTGGCATCTGATAAAAAATCCTCTGATGCTGATGTTGATAATTCATCTTCTGATGCTGATGATGATATTCTTATGCTGATACTCATCAGAGTTTCTGTAAAACAAAACATAATTTTTAGGTAGCATATATGTCTTACATGAATCATACAATTTATATATTCTTGCATTTTGTTATCATCAAAACTTTAACTTAGGGTAGTAGATTCAAACTTTGTTCTAACAATCTCCCCCTTTTTGATGATGACAAAAACTAGAATTTTTCACTTGAAAATTAGCGAGAAAAGTAGCAGAGATAACCAAATAATAAATTGTATCAGAATTAAATAGTATCAAAGATAAGGAGGAATAAAAGGTATCAGAGCTTAAGGGGATAAGAAAACAACTATCAGAGTTATGATCAGAAAACTCCCCCTGAGTTTATTACTTCCCTTTTTAATTCCTTGAATCCTTTAGCATCAGATCTTTCTTGAACTTTCTTTGAGCATCAGATCTTTCTTTTACTCGAGCAGAGCTTCAGTGTATCAGAGATAATTAACTTCTTGTACCTGTAAGCTTATGCAAAAAAAGGAAACATTCAAGAATATCAGAGTGTTAGAATGTTTGAGACTTTTGACTCAGTAATCCGTTATTGAAAAATATAATTCTTTTTCTCCCCTTTTTGTCAGCAATCAAAAAGTGCAAGTAATATAAGCTAAAAGGATCAGAGCAGAAAGACTGTTATATTTAATTCAAAGCAAAGAAGATAGTACAGAAAACATGGAAAGAAAACAATGAAAACATCATGAATGAAAATCTAAGGTTGGGGTGGAAAGCGTGTGAACAGAGCTTCTAGCATGTTCTTGATCTGATCAGCAGTTTCCTTCTGCTGATGCACCATGCTGACTACTGTATCAATCTTTCCATCTTGCACATCCATCCTTTCCTTCATTCTTTGATCATTCTCATCCATTCTTTGCTGCAGACGAATATCATTCTGCTTCAGCTCTTCAAGAGTCTGCCTGTCCAAAGCAGCTTGAGAGTCGTTAGAAACATGATGCTTCTGAGAGCTTTCTGCAATATCTTCTGCTTGACTAACATCTTCAGCTTGAATTGTCTGATCTTCTGCTGGCTGAACTTTTGAGGTTGGACGCTTTTCAGACCATGGCTCACTATCCAGAAGGAGCACTTCCTCCTTCAGCAACTGACTTATGACTGGACCTTCAACTTCTTTCAACAGTTTGCTGAAGTTCTGTTGAGCCTGTTCATAGTTTATGTCTTGCAGCTTGAAGGCTTCAGCGCGTACCCACATTCTGAAATGTGTCCAGAGTTGGTCTGAAGCAGCAGGATCAATCATTCCAGGACACACCTGCTTTAGAGAAGAAATCCAATTCTGCATGCCTGTTTCAAAAAACAAAATACCAGAACCAACATCTAGTTGTTTGGGTTTGGGAATGGCGATTTTATTTTTAAGGTCAGAAAGACGGTCAAGGATTGTTAAATCAATGAAGGTCCTACTGTGGTCTTCTGTATTTTGTTTGGGAGATGGAGTGGGAGAATCAGAAATGATTATTGGACTGTTTGGAGTATTTGGAGGGGTAGTTTCTAGTGAGGATGGCAGTTGGGGTATGTCTATAGTCGTACCACAAGGCAGTTGAATTGCCAAGGGTTGAGGTTCAGAGGATTGAGGAGAATGAGGTTCAGGGGTTTGAGGTGAATGAGGTTCAGGGGTTTGAGCCTCAGAGTGGTGAGACTCAGAGTGTGGAGATGATGGTTGAGGTGAAGGTGGATTAAGTTCTGGTTATGGAGAGGGAGGTGGAGTTTCTGGTTATGGAGAGGGAGGTTGTGGAATTTCTGGTATGGGTGAGAGTGTATGTTCTGGTTGAGGTGAGTGGGCAGTTTCTGATTGAGTGTTTGGATTTTCTGAGAGAGGAGCGGAAGAACGTTGATCAATTTCATAAAGAACTATATCAAGTTCTGATTCTGTTGATGTTGTGGGTTTTGGATTTTTGGTGCGGGATCTCCTGAGAGTTAGTGACTCAGAAGGGTCAGCCTCTGGTTCGGTATCATCAATGGTTGGTATGGGAATTGGGAGTTCATATGAAGTTAGGGTTGGGATTGATGTTGGAATAGCAGAAGAATTTAAAACATTAACAGCAGATAAATTACCTCTCTTCTTCGGGGTCTGCTGGGATGGTCCTTCTGAAGTAGCCTTTCTCTTCTTCGTCTTCTTCACAGTAACTTCTGGTGTTTTCTAGTGCAGATCTTTAATGTTCAGAGTGGGATCTGTGCCATCAACCTTGTAAGCATCAAAGTATCTGAGAACAATGATTGGTTTAGAGTCAATCTCAGAGAATATAGGAAAGTCGTCCAGAGGGACTCTTCTGATGGTGATGTCAGCAAGAGGAGTGACGTTGGGTTCCTTTCTGATATTCTCTATCAGTTTCATTTTCTTCAGATTCTTGGCATTCAGAGGCTTGCCAACAGAGGGTTCAATAGAGCTTAATTCCTGAGCTTCTGTAAGGTGTTCAATCAGCCTATTCTCAGTTAGAATATCTGATATTAACCTGCCGAAGGGTATCCAATCCCTTTTTGTCCTTTCTTCTTCTCTTGTCTCCTTGACGCTGGTTCTGAGATGATTGAACAAAAGATGATCCAAGTTAATCTTCACCTTCTGATTAATAAAATAGATCAGAAACTGCTGATCTATGTTTATATAATCAGGAGAGCTTGTGGGCTTCCTGTGATTGAAGCACCCCAGAATAATCTTAGCCCATATTCTGTGCTGATCCTTCAAATCTCTGATTTTGCTGCTGGGAACCCCATGGGTGAAAATCTCTCTTGCAATGACAGCAGCATCTGAGCATCTTTCTGCCATGTCGATACAGCGGATACCACCACCAGTGTATCCAATCAGTCTTGCAATGTGATCTTCAGTGATCACTATCTTCTTTCCCATGATATAGGAAGTAACTTGATGTGTTGATGAAGACGCATGAATCCAGAATTCTTTGACCAATACTGGGAATGTTGGACCCACCAACCTATCAAAGTATCTCTCCCATCCTTGTGCCCTAATTTCCTCTGTCAAATCGAATCCATTTTCTTTCAGACTGGTGAAATCAACAATCAGTTCAGACAGAACTTCCAAGTTCTTCACTGGTGTAAGGAGCGTTCTGAAGGGAATTTGGTATTGTTCAGATGAAGCCTCCTTCTGAGAACCTGCATAAACAGTTCTACAAGTTGCCATGTTCACACTAGGGTTTTCTGAGAAAAAGTTTTTGAGAAAAGGGTTTCTTTTGAGAAAGATGAATACACAAGTAAGAATGCAGAAAATCTTTGGATGATTGTAAGAGACGGTAAAAATTTAATGAATGATGTTAATGCGTTTAAATAGATTTCAAAATGTGTTTTGAAAACGTAAACGGTTTTAAGAGAGAAAATTAATTCATGATTACAGTTTAACTCATGATTACACGCATTTAATGCTTGCTGATTTTGGGGGATTTGAGAAAGATATTTGGAACGGTTACCAAACATGTGTCTCAATGCATCCAATCAGCGTTTTGCCTTCTCAGAAGCGTGCACGCGTGTTCTGCTTCAGAGATTAGCTGATGACTGGATGAAACTTGTTTGATTTGGTGAACAACACATCTATCCTTGAAATGAGACGCTCAGATCTTTATGGATAGACTCTGATACAATCTGCATGTCTAACTTTCTGAAAGAAGATTGATCAGAAGTTCACAGAAAAAAGAAAACACATTCTGAAGGTTAAAATATAAAATTAAAACATTTTCACTCTGAGCAGAGCTTCATGCTGAGATGTTTCAGAATGAAGTTGAACCTATCTTCAGAAAGTGGTTTAGTGAAGATATCAGCCCATTGATGGTCTGTATCAATAAATTTTAAGTTCAAAATTCCTTTCTGAATATAGTCCCTGATGAAATGATGTTTTATTTCTATATGCTTAGCCCTAGAATGCAAAATAGGATTTTTACTTAAGCAGATGGCAGAAGTATTGTCACCGAGTATAAGGATGTTACTCTCAAAGATCTGAAAGTCTTCAAGCTGACTTTTCATCCAGAGCATTTGTGTGCTGCATCCAGCTGCTGCTATGTACTCAGCTTCTGCTGTTGATAGCGCAATTATGGATTGCCTTTTGCTGGACCAAGAGATCAGATTTTCTCCCAGAAACTAACAGCTTCCAGAAGTACTTTTACGCTCTACTCTGTCTCCAGCAAAGTCAGCATCACAGTAACCTACTAAGCTCTAATCACTAGATTTCTTATAAAATAAACCCAGATTAGTAGTACCTTTCAGATACTTGAAAATTCGCTTAACAGTTGTTAAGTGAGATTCTCTAGGATCTGATTGGAATCTTGCACAAATACATACGCTGAATAAAATATCAGGCCTTGAAGCCGTCAGATATAGAAGAGAACCAATCATACCTCTGTAGACCTTCTGTTCTACCTTTTTGCTTACCTCTTCTCTTTCCAGAATGCACGTGGGATGCATTGGAATCTTTGATGACTTACATTCTGAGAGAACAAATTTCTTTAGAAGTTCTCTGACATATTTGCTCTGATGAATCTAAGTTCCCTCTGGATTTTGATTGATCTGAATTCCCAGAAAGAATTTCAGTTCTCCCATGAGGCTCATCTCAAATTCTGCCTGCATACACTTAGCAAATTTTCTTCCAAGAGAAGGATTAGTAGATCCAAAAATAATATCGTCAACATAAATTTGACAGACTAAGATTTCATTCTTAACTGACTTACAGAATAAGGTAGTGTCCACCTTCCCTCTGGTGAATTCTTTTTATAACAGAAAGTTACTTAGTCTTTCATACCAAGCTCTGGGATCTTGTTTCAGACCATAAAGTGACTTCTTTAGTTTGAAAACATATTCTGGATTTTTTGTACTTTCAAAACCAGGGGGTTGGTGCACATAAACCTCTTCTTCTATATATCCATTTAAGAATGCACTCTTGACATCCATCTGATACAAAGTGATGCCTTTATTAACAACAAACAAGATTAAAAGTCTGATAGATTCTAACCTGGCGACTGGGGCAAAGGTTTCTGTATAGTCTATTCCCTCTTGCTGACTATAACCTTGTGCTACTAGTCGTGCCTTGTTTCTGATGACTTCACCTTGTTCGTTCAGTTTGTTTCTGAACACCCATTTTGTTCTAATGACGTTGAATCCTTTTAGTCTGGGAACTAGATCCCACACGTCATTTCTGGTGAATTGATTCAGCTCTTCTTGCATTGCTAGAATCCAATCGTTGTCCAGAAGTGCTTCATCAATTGAAGAAGGTTCAATCAGAGACACAAGTCCCATGAGAGATTCTTTAGAATTTCTGAAGCTGGCTCTTGTTCTGATTGGATCTTCCTTTCTTCCTAAGATAGTTTCTTCTGGGTGATCCAAGCTGCTTCTGGGTAGTCTTTTCTGAGGTTGGTCAACAGATGTTGCTGGATTGCTAGCAGTGCCTCTTTCTGATGTTGAAGGAGTGTCTTTATTTAGAGCTTCTGATGACTTGTCTTCAGAACCTGTAAATTCAACTTCCATACCTGCAAAAACTTCATTATGCTTTGACTTTTCAGAGTCAAGCTTATCATCAAAACGAAAACTGATTGATTCTTCCACAATCTGTGTTTCTGTATTGTATACTATGTACCCTCTTGAGCGTTCAGAGTATCCTAACATAATACACTTCTGTGCTTTAGAGTCAAACTTGTTCAAATAATTTTTTGTATTTAATATAAAACAAGTACATCCAAATGGATGAAAATATGAAATGTTGGGCTTTCTGTTCTTCCACAATTCATATGGAGTCTTTTCCAGAATAGGTCTTATGGAGATTCTATTCTGAATGTAGCATGCTGTGTTTATTGCCTCTGCCCAGAAGATCTTAGCCACGTTTGTCTCATTGATCATGGTTCCGGCCATTTCTTGCAATGTTTTGTTCTTTCGTTCTACAACTCCATTTTGCTGGGGAGTTCTAGGACAAGAGAAATAATGCAGAATGCCTTTGTCATTAAAGAATGACTCAAAATCTTTGTTTTCAAACTCTCCACCATGATCACTTCTGACTTTAACGATTCTAAGATCCTTTTCATTCTGAACTTGGTTACAGGAGGTAACAAACACAGAGTGTGACTCGTCCTTGTGTCTTAAGAACTTTACCCATGTCCATCTGCTATAGTCATCTACGATTACTAACCCATACTTCTAGCCACTGACAGAAGCAGTTTTAACTGGTCCAAATAAGTCAATGTGCAGAAGTTCTAATGGCTTAGAGGTAGAAACAACATTTTTAGATTTGAAAGAAGGTTTTGCAAACTTGCCTTTCTGACATGCTTCACACAGAGCATCTGAATTGAACTTCATATTAGGAAGTCCTCTGACCAGATTGAGTTTGTTAATCTGAGATATTCTTCTCATACTAACATGCCCCAATCTTCTGTGCCAGATCCATTGCTCGTTGTTAACAGACAGAAGACACTTTACATTCTGACTTTTCAGTTCAGAAAGTTTGATTTTATAAATGTTGTTTTTCCTCTTTCCATTAAATAGGATAGTCCCATCTTTTTGACTAACAGCTTTACATGATTTTTGATTAAAGATTATATCATAACTGTTATCACTTAATTGACTTATTGATAACAGATTATGCATTAATCCATCTACTAGCAGAACATTGTTTATAGAGGGAAGATTTCCATTACCTACAGCTCCAGAGCCAATGATCTTTCCCCTCTGATTGCCTCCAAAGCCTACGTGGCCTCCAGGCTTAAGTTCCAGGCTTTGGAACATATGCCTTCTTCCCGTCATGTGTCGTGAGCAGCCAGAGTCTAGGTACCATGACTGGTGTTTCTGATTTGCTGCTAAAGATATCTGCAACATGTATTATTTTATCCTTAGGTACCCATATTTTCTTGGGTCCTGATTTGTTCGCTTTACCAAAACTCTGGTTGAATTTTGGTTTCACAGAATAAATACTACTAGTATATTTTATGTCATGTGTGTGACCATACACAAAGTGTGAATTCAGAGGAGTGTGTTTAATAGTTAAATCCATGACATTCTTTGGTGTAGGAACCTTACCTTGCTATCCTATTCCCTTTCTGCCGTTTCTGCTAATTCCATAGATCATTGAAGCCATTTTGCTTCTATCTATGCTTTTAGCAAGGAACTTCTGAAAGCTATGATCATACTCTTTGATGATCTCATCAGCGCTGCTGGGAGTTTCAGAAATTGTTTCCTTCTGAGAGTTTTGTAAAACATTTTCTAACTTTGAAATTTTATTTTTCAGCTCAGAATTTTCCAATTTAAGACTCTCAGTTTTATCAGAGCCAGATTCAAGATTCCTTTTCAGGTTTCTGAATTTAACTCAGATCTGCTGGTATCTTTCCAGAATTTCGTTAAGGCTTTCAGCAAGTTCAGCCTTAGTAAAATTAATTGCAAAATCAGGAAATACCTCTTCGGTGTCTGATTCAGAAGCTTCACTGTCTTCTGATATGTTGGCCATGAGAGCTATGTTTGCTCTCTCATCATCTGATTCTGAGTTAGCTTCACACGAGTCAGAGTCATCCCATGTAGCCATGAGACTTTTCTTCTTTTCTCTTCCAAACTCCTTTTTGGGCTTTTCCCTCTGAAGCTTTGGACAGTCACTCTTATAGTGTCCTTGCTCGTTGCATTCATAGCAAGTGATGTCCTTGGTGTTTGGCTTTCTGCTTCCTGAAGAGCCTTCAGATCTTCTGTATCCAGAAGAAGAGTCTGACCTTCTGTATCTAGAAGATGACTCATTCTGATCAGATCTTCTGGGATTCCTGAACTTCCTTTGCCTTTGCATCCATAGTTGGTTCACTCTTCTGGAGAGGAGGGAAAGTTCGTCTTCTTCTGATGAGGACCCATCAGAAGTTTCTTCAACTGCCTGCAAAACTTTAGAGTCAGATTTTCTGTTAGATTTTAATGCTAAAGGCTTACCTTGCTTCTGAGGTTCATCAGCTTCTAGCTCTATCTCATGACTTCTGAGGGAGCTGATAAGTTCCTCCAGAGAAATTTTGTTTAGATCTTTAGCTAGCTTCAGCGCTGTAACCATTGGCCTCCACTGTTTTGGCAGGCTTCTGATGATCTTCTTGACATGATCAGCAGTAGAGTATCCTTTGTCCAGAACCTTGAGACCAGCCACCAGAA
The DNA here is from genome assembly GCA_948472305.1 of Vicia faba. Classification (NCBI taxonomy): domain Eukaryota; kingdom Viridiplantae; phylum Streptophyta; class Magnoliopsida; order Fabales; family Fabaceae; genus Vicia; species Vicia faba. The sequence goes on from OX451738.1 coordinate 918,612,365, forward strand.
TTTTGAATCTTGAGAACATTGTTTCAATGGATTCACTTTCTTCCATTTTGAATGCCTCATACTTCTAAATGAGCGCAAGAGCTTTAGTTTCTTTGACCTGAATGTTGCCTTCACGCGTCATTCTGAGTGAGTCAAACATGTTCTTTGATGTGTCTCTGTTGGATATCTTTTCATATTCAGCGTGAGAGATGGCGCTGAGAAGAATGGTTCTGGCCTTGTGGTGATTTTTGAAGTCACGCTTTTGTTGATCAGACATTGCCTTCCTGTCAATCTTCTGACCACTAGCATTCACTGGGTGCGTGTATCCATCTGTCACCATGTCTCACAGATCAGCATCATGTGCCAGAAAGAAGCTTTTGATTCTGTCTTTCCAGTAATCAAAATTCTCTCCATCAAAGACTGGAGGTTTGCCGCTGAATCTGTCTCTATCTTCATTGTTGTCATTGCTGCTGTGTTGATATGTTCCTGCCATTGTGTTTTTCTAACGCTGGATCTTGTACTGACACGGTTAAGTGTTTTATCTCAGAACCAGGCGCTCTGATTCCAATTGAAGAAGTGAAAAACACAAGAAGGGGGGTTGAATTGTAATACTTGAAATCAAATGCAGACAACACTTTGTTTTTATCCTGGTTTGTTTGATCTCAAACTACTCCAGTCCACCCGTCAAGGTGATTTCGCCTCTCTCCAACGAGGTCTTAATCCACTATATTCAACTGAATATTACAACTTGCTTTAACAACTGCTAAATCCTTCTTGAGTCAAAACCATAAACCGGTTTCTCAAGGAAATACTTTCTTACAAAGAAATGAAATCTAAGTGTGTTGAATGTTTTCTACAAAACTGTTTATCACAACTGTGATATTACACAAATTAAGCTTATGAGAACTAGAATGCTAACACAATAGAATAGGTAATTTGGGAACTTTAGCAAACTGAGAATGAGGATGAATGAGAATAGCTTTAGGCGTGTAGAGAGTTGTAGAGCATTAGCCAATTCGTTCCTTACTTGCTTGTTTATATAGCATTGGAAAATGGTACGTTGGAGTCAGTTATTCCGTTTCAATGCCAATAACATTCTTTCCATATTAAGTAGATCTTTGTCTGGAATAATGCCGTTGATAATAAAGAGTCTTGAATGCACAGTACTGTTGCCAATTAAGCGTGTTCTGGCTTTGGCTTATTCTGACGCTGCTAGATGCTGATGAATTGTTATTGTCTTGATCAGAGTTTAGATTTTTACGCAGAGATCTGTTCATCAAGCTTCAGCGTAAGCACATGCTTTGATCTTCTGATTCTGGCATCTGATAAAACATCCTCTGATGCTGATGTTGATAATTCATCTTCTGATGCTGATGATGATATTCTTATGCTGATACTCATCAGAGTTTCTGTAAAACAAAACATAATTTTTAGGTAGCATATATGTCTTACATGAATCATACAATTTATATATTCTTGCATTTTGTTACCATCAAAACTTTAACTTAGGGTAGTAGATTCAAACTTTGTTCTAACAAGATTAACTTAGTGTGATAATTCCTAGCGAAGTGTTGGGTTCGAATGGTGGTTCTATCGCCGTAGGATGGTAATTCCTTCGCGTGTCTTGTTGGAATTCTTTGAACGTAATATAGGTGATAACAATTTGTCATGAAGTATATGGAGATATTATGGTCGTTCTTGGGTTCTCGCCATGGTCTTTGTGAGGGACGATGAATATGCAGGAGTGGCTTCAACCCAACAATGTTGAGGAGATAGCTTCTTGGAGAACCCATGATCTAGCTCGGTGCGGGTGTGCATGACAAGAGAGAGTCTGTTTTGTTGTTTGAGTGAGGGCTCATGTCGGGGATAGGGTCCTTGTTCCTTTGTGCCATTTCACTTGAATAAAGGTGGAATGATGGATTTGATCTTGACGTCAAATTCACTTTTGTCCTTTGCTTTTCAGGTATAATGGCCAATGGTGCAGATGATGAGTTCATGGCTTAACCTAGTGATTCCTTGTTGGACCTTTCGGAGTGCTCGTCAACAGAGGTTAGCACTTTGGGGGTGCCCAAACTCGATTCAGTCGTGCCAGAGTTGATCGAAGTGAAGAACGATGCACCCGCTACTCTGGACGTGCTTGTGGTTCAAGCAAATCCCATAGATTGGGTCGCACTTGATCCTTTGAAGTAGGTCTCTCATTTTTGCAAGCATCCATATGAAGTGTTTAATGAGGTAGACACAGGGATGGAAGTAGAGGGCGTCGAGGAGGAGTGGTCCGTATATATTCCTAATCTGGATCACCAGATATGTTCTTAGTTCAAGCAAGATCACATTCCTATGTATGACATTATTTTTTAGGAGATGAGTTTCAGACTTCCCTTTAGTGACCTCCAGGTGGTCGTTTTACGGTATATTCTCCTTGCTCCTTCACAATTGCATCCTAATTCAATTTCCTTCTTACAGACTTTCGAGATTGTTTGTGATCACCTACAGATAGGAGCTATTGTTCCTTTATTCTTATACTACTTCCACCTCCAGCGGGTTGCTTATGATGGTCGATTTACATGAGTATTCCTCAAGCAGGCGAACAGTAAGCTGTTTAAAGCTTACCTGGAGTCTATCCGAGATTTTAAGCCGAGGTACCTACTGGTTCGCCAGTGTCAGGGAGGGCGCCACTGAACATCTTTAGGAGCATTCAACTGGTCGACGAGACTGGGCAGCCTCAGCTGAATGAGGAAGGGAATCGACTGGTCTGTTGGTCGGGGCTCTCTCACCTCAGTAGGTGTCTTCGAGGTTTAAAAGGCAACTCCAGGATGGCACAGTAGATCTGACAGGCGAAAAGGAGAAAGGGTGGTTCGATCTGCCTCTTTGTTGGCATAACAGGGCTTTCTTTGAGGGAGCTTCCCTGCACCTCCCCCAAGCTGAGTCACTCCTGCTTGAGGATCTGGATTGTCCGAGCAAGAGGGTGTCGAGATGAGGGAGTTACAGGCCATGCCGGGGACTTTTGAGAAAGAACACGTTGTCGGGGAGGCTTCCTGAAAGAAGGCAGTTGAGAATTTTGGTGAAGATGACCGAGGAGCGCGACGCCCTTCTGCTTGAGCAGAAAGTGTTGTACCCCAAAATTTTCCCTCCCATCTTCCCTCAAGACATACCTCAAGAGGTCTTCAATTTCTCTAGGATGACTAAGAATTGACCAGATAGGTTCTCCTCCTAAGGCAATAAACCTCAAACTAGGGTTTCAATTTTAAACAAGATGTGTGAGTACCAAGGATCCCAAATATTCTCCATTGTCCTAATATGTCCTCAAGATCATCCATGCCAAATTTCATGCCTTGAACATCAAGTTTGCTCAGTCAACTGCTCAAGTGCCTGGAAATCAACTATACTAGGTCAAAATTCAACTGTGGCCCAACTATAGTCAAACTTCAAGACTTTCGGTCAACATCAACATGTTGAAGTAATATCCATCACTTAATGAAGGTTTGATCATGATTCCTCAAGAAATGCTCCTAACTCATCAAAAGTCAAAAATGGCAAATTAGAGTTTCTATAGGAAAAGTCAACCAAACTTTGACCAAGCATAATTTTCTCATACTTTATCATAAAGTTTTCCAACAAGGCTCATTTTGAAGATAATCCAATTCCCTACAACTTATCTTCAGCCCTCAAGTTCAAGAAATGGCCCAATCAAAAGATACAAACTCATACATTATAGGTCCTTTCAAAAAGTCAACAAAAACACCTTTTGGGTCAAAGCTCCTTAGATGAACATGGTAGACCCAATTTAGCTGAAACCAAAATGGTTGTTTATAGGACATCCTTAACTCTCTAAAAAGTCCAAGAACACTCTCTTAGGGTTAAAATTGAGAGATATAAGGATTGCACAAGTTGGGCAATTTTAAAGGGATGCATGAAATCTCAATTGGGAAAATTTGTATTTTTGAGCTATTGGGCCCAATTTTTTGAGTCCAAACATGTTCATGATGCATCTAAGGATATCTGAACATGTCCATGCATTATTTTGGTTTTTATTTTTATTTATTTTATTTTATTCAAATAAATTCAAAATAAATTAAATAAATACTAAATAAATGCAAGAATATGCAAGATATAAAATATGCAAATCTTTTTTAAACCAATGAGATCCTAGCCAGCTATAAAAACCATGTGGAGTGAAAAAGGAAGTGGGTATTTTTCTTTTGGAAAGATTTGAATCAAATTCTTTACATTTTAAAAGAGCATTGATCAAGTGGATTCTTTCTACAATGGTTGACATAAATTGATTTGCTACATATACACAACAACCCTAGATCAAAAGAACATGCGCAGCAGCCACAAAGAAGCATAGCAAAGTGAAAATTTTCAAGAAAATCGTGAAAATCAAAAGCATTAGTTCCAGCCTTTGTTGAACAAAATAAAAGAGCCAATCTTCCTCTAGAAGGTCCCAGGAAGCCATATCAACCTTCATCCATGATTGAAGCAGCCTGAAACCGACCAACCGAGTCACATCCTTGTGGTAAAAATTTCATATTTGAATCTCTTAGCACACGCAATTTAAATGAATCTAAAGCATACATTCGTGTTCATATTGATCATTGAAAATGTTTTAACGTGCTTCATGTGAGTTTCAGTGTAAAAATTAAAGCTTTCCATTGTTAGGGTTTGAAAACACGTGAGCTTCGTTTTCAGAGATGGAGACATATTTAGACCAAACTAAGGCCAGGGTTGAACTCCCAGCCTAGGATTTAGGGGGGGGGGGTTAGGAAAAATTCCAGGCTTCAAATCTCCCTATTTTACAGGTTAGGTATTTTGCTGGTCAGAGAAGATGACCGGAACCACCATCCAGGGTGGTTTGACCGGCCAAGGACCTTGAGTGGCGTGTTAGGATGTTATTATTGGTTCATTTCAAATAACATGGCCCCACAAGTGCACGCGTGTCTTGATGACTCAGCCATTGCTTTGTTTTTATATTATATTGTTTTTTTGTTATTATATACATGAATGACACAACAACGTAGATGGAAAAGGCATAAGGGGGCAAAGGGAGAGACCTGGGTTCGATTCCCAGGTCCTGTAGTTTATTTTTTCTAATGAGTTTCTTGCAGATTCAGTGGCTCCACACCAAGCGTGCATACCATATACTCTATCATCATCACAAATGGATCATTCATACTCCATATCCAACGCCCAATGATGCTTCCTCATAGTGGACATCCCAAGCATGCCTCCCACTGGATCCAGCGCACCTATGGGCCAACAGATCTGGGCCCTTAGCAAAAATTCAGCAGTACACCCCTCCAATTAGGTTTCTCACCCCCCTCAGGCCCATGTTTTCAATTCTTTTATTTTATTGTTTTAATTAGTTTATATTTTTCTATTTATTCTTTTCATAAAATTAAAAAAAAAATCATAAAATTAGGATTTAGAGTTTTTTTAAAGAAAAGATTAATTTTTGCAAATTAATTTAATTTAATCAACTTTAATTTATTTTCCTTAATTTAAAATCAATTAGAAATTAGGTTAAATTTCAAATATTTTTCATCAAATACCAAAAAATTATTTTTAATAGGCAATTATATTTTAGGGTTTCAAACGTAGGCCAGTCTTAATTTTTGCATGTTATTATTTTTCCATATGTTTTTTTTTATTATTTATGTAATTTCTCCCAGTTTGTAATAGTTAATTAGGGTTTTCAATTTTCGCATTTTTACTTTTCGTTCATTATTTATGTATCTACACCAAAGCCTTGTAATAGTTGTAGGAACTTTATTTCTTGTTTTATATTCCTTATATGCTTGTACATGAACTGATAGTAATTAGGCGTGCATGACAAAATTAAATCAATTAATCATTAAATCACTAACATAAGATAAAATATCTGAAAAAAGCACAATGTTACACACTTTCACCCTTAGGGTATACCTCACTTGTTGCCTTCGGAAATGGTCACGTCCCTCGAACGTAGGGATATCTTAGCAATGACCCTCAACTCAAAAGTCATCATAAATATTATGGTCCCTTAATGTCCCTCGAGTTTCCTACGAGAAATGATCTTGTCCCTCGATGTTGCCTATATGATGACAGTCCCTTCAAAATGCTAAGGTATCCTTACATGTTGCCTATAATGACCATAAGCGTCCCTTTCGATAGTCCCTTAACATCCAACGATGGGGATACGTACTCACTAATAGTAGGATAGTACTATCTAAAGGAAAGGAGGAAAAGAACGTCCTTTTTCGAGTAGGTAGACAGTTCTTAAGTACTTTCTCAAACCTGATTCCTTTTTTACACTTACACCCTTTCAAAATTCTTTTAAAAAACGCTTTATCACACTCTTGAGGAATGATACAAGAGTTATCATAAAGCAGACAAAACCTTTCAAAACACACAAACACGAAATCAATTTTCAAAAAATGAGCAAGTACCTAAGAGCCCGTGGAAAACCACAGATGGAAAGGTTGCTAACACCTTCCCTTTCCATATCTACCCCCTTACCTAGAAAATCTCGAAAAAGGTATTTTTCTGTTCTTTTCACCCTTTCCTTTGTTGGTTAAAAGAAAAGTAGGTGGTGACTCTTGCTTTCCGCGACATTTGTAAACAAAAAACACAAACCAATATTAACAGTCGATTCTGCCATCGTATCACAGAACTGGCGACTCTACTGGGGATAATAATAAAAGTGGGGTTTACCTTAGGGTCTAGATTATTTCTAAACTATTTTCTTTGTCTGCTTGATTTCTTTACTTTTAAGGGTATTATTTGGGTTAATATAGATCCTACACCTGGATCTGGGGAAACCTTTTAGGTAAGTAGCAATAGATCATGGCAACTGTGTGGGGTATACGACACGGTTGAAGTGATGGCTATGTTGATGCGACACTTTGGTTGGTACCAGTAGCCCCTGAGTTAATCAAGGAGAATATGGGGCCACTGCATGGTGTCATGAAGCTTCAACTGACCTTAGAACCTGTAATTGAACAACTTGGCCATTAGGACATAGTGAGAGGGTCCTCTTTGGTGTATTCCCCAAGTCAGCAGATACTCGATGCTACACTCATTGAGATTTGACTCCTGAGTTTTGTTTGGTGACAAGTCAGTTGCCTATCGGAACAAAACTTGTGGGAAATATCAGTGATATTGAGATCCCTTAGAACCCAATTACTATTTATAGGACAGGTTGAACCAATCCAAACTTCAAGAGGGTATTACCTTAAAACCCATGCAAACTTTAAACCTAAGGTCTTGGTGTGATTTTCTTGTGCTTGCTATATCTGTGATTTCTTAGCATAATCATGACATCATAACATGACATATCATACTAACCATTTCAAGGATTTTCTAAGGCTTATCTTTGTCTTGTTTTGTAGGACATGACATCCGCTCGCAGGAACACTATCCAAATCAACCTTGTGAAAGTACATCCTCAATTCAAGGAATTAACATCAAGGATTTTTGAAAGCTCTCCCTTCACTGAAAAACATGGTTGACTTCTCAACTTGGTCACTTCAAACCCTGATGAAGAAATGTTAAAGGTGCTCTTTCAGCTTTTGACCCGTTGCTTGGAGAGTTTTATTTTTGCTTTGTTCCCTTGTGAGCCCAAGAGGCATTATTATGATCAATAAAACATCTTAATACAATTAACGTTTGTTCTATTTATGTTTAAAGAAAATTTAAGTCTTAGAAATCCTTGAAAACATTACATACATATATCATATATATCATTGCATAAGCAGGTTTCAAAGTAGGTTTCTTATCCTCTTCGCTGTTTATTTTAGAAATGGCTCTCGAACAATCAGTGAAGGATCTATAGACTCAGAATGCTCAGTTTCAACAGATGATCATGGCTCTAGCCAAGAGGCAAGAGGAACTGAATGCTCTGATTGTTAAAGAGAAGACTAAGAAGCCAAGAAAGACAACTGGTGAGGTGAACTTGGGAAGGAGGTTCAAAGGACCGCTAAGGCAAGTGGTTGAGATGACATCTTCATCAAATTAAGGAGACAATAAAGAAGGGGAGACAAGAGAGGAAGACCCCAGTCCAAGGGAATTTGATAATGAGACTGATTACAATGAAGAGCAGTACCCTTCGACCGATGAAAAATAAAAACAACCTGAAAGAACGTCTGAGTGCGATGGAAATCCAGAAGGTCCATGGGCTGGATTTGGTTTCTGGGGTTGTCATCCCGCAAAAGTTCAAGGTGCTAGTGTTCGCCAAATATGATGGGGTTTTATGTCCCAAGATGTACCTCCGATCTTATGTGAGGAAGATCCAGCCTCACACTGCTGACAAGGACTTATGGGTCCACTTCTTTCAGGATCGTCTATTCGGAACTCAACTAGAGTGGTTCTACCAGCTGGAAAGGACCAACATTCATAATTGGGAAGACCTGGCTGCTGCTTTCTACAAGCAGTATCAGTATAATGCAGACCTTTCTCCCACTCGTACATAACTCTAAATTATGTCTATGGGCTCGAGCGAAGGCTTTAAGGACTATGCTCAGAAGTGGAGGGACTTAGCAGGAAGAGTCCAACCTCCCCTGTCTGATATGGAGTTAGTGGATATGTTTTTGGGTACCCTATCTGGTCCGATTTTCAATCATCTGATTGGAAGTTCCTCAGCCGGCTTCACTGAATTAATTTTGACACGAGAAAGAGTGGAATCTGGAATTAGGAGTGGTAAGATTTAAAAGGATGCATCCTCCAGTACAGTAAGGAAGCCCTTTTCTGGGAAGAAGGAAGTCAGTGCAACTTACAACCAAAGGAATCAGGACAGAACTGAACACCGTCTAGCGGTAGGGGATGTTAAGATCTCTAAACCTGCACCTACTCAACAAAGGAACAATCAGCCTAGGGCAGAAATGCCTGTAAGACAGTTTACTCGGATAAATATGAATTTGTCTCAGGTGTTGCCTCATCTACTGAAGTCTAATCTTGTAACTTTATGGGGAGCTCCGAAGAATCCTAACACCATCTCTCCTCGCTATAAGCCAAATGCTCGTTGTGCTTACAATTCAGAAAGTCCAGGCCATGATACCAACGACTGCTGGGCTTTGAAAAACAAGGTGCAAGACCTTGTTGAAGCAAAGGAGATTGAATTTGACACTCCCGAAATACCCAATGTTATCACTTCTCCTATTCCCAAGCACGACCGTGGTGTTAATGCTATTGAATATGATATGTTTGTTACTTCTGTCCAGGAACTTGTTACTCCCCTCATGACCGTTAAGTGGAACTTGTTGAAAGCCGATTTATTTCGGGGATATGGCGAAGGTTGCCACTCATGTTTATCTTTACCGACTGGTTATCATTTGTGTAAGGCAGGTGTTCAGCACCTGATGGATGATAGAGAGATTTTGTTTGAAAAGACTCTCGTCCCGACTATTTCCTGCAAGGATGTTTCAATCATAATCATTTTCGCCAATCCTTCCAGGGTCTCCACCAAAAGACCCGTCAAGATTACATCTGCTATGAAGTTGGCTCCACTGATCATCACTATGCCAGGGCCAATCCCATATTCCTCGGACAAGGTTGTTCCTTGGAACTATGGGGCTGATGTCTACTACCACGGCATCAAGCAAGACCTGTTGGTTGTTGAAGGCCAAGTTTCCGAAAATGCTGATCTCGACATTGGCAACATTGCTGGAACCAACAAAATAACAAGAAGTGGAAGAGTGTTCTCCCCTGGGATTTCTCCTCTAAAAGCCGTTACTAGTCCTGCGATCATTCCTATTGTTGTTCCTACTGATACAACCACTGTAATTCCTGTGATTACCCCTGTTGCCACCCCTATCACCGAGTCGGTCGAGACTCGGGGCAAAGACATATTGATTGAGCCTGTCCAGATGAAGGCGCATTCAGAATCTATCCCAGAGGCTTCCAAGAAGGAAATGGAAGAAATTTTGAAGTTTATAAAGAAGAGCGACTACAATGTGGTCGAACAACTGGGGAAGACCCCTTCCAATATTTATATGCTAGCCTTATTGCTGTGCTCCGTAGCTCATGCAAAGCATTTGGTTAAGTTCCTTAAAACTGCCCATGTTCCACAAGAAACATCCGCTGACCAATTTGAAGATTGTGTGGCCATTTTGACGGCTAATAACGGTCTAAGTTGTTCTGATGCTGATCTGACATCCAGAGGGAGAAAACACAATGATGCGTTGCATGTCTCCGTTGAATGCAGGGGCACTACTTTGGCCCATGTTCTAGTAGATACTGGTTCATCTTTGAACGTGCTAGCCAAGAAGGCTTTGGATAGACTAGACTATGAAGGTTTGACCTTGAAGCCCAACAACATAATAGTGGGGGATTTTGATGGTTCGAAAAGAATGGTGCACGGGGAGGTGGACATCCCCATCAAAGTGGGTTCTCATACCTTTGACTCCACCTTCTACGTGATGGATATCAGACCATCGTATTCTTGTTTGTTGGGTCTCCCTTGGATCCATGGGGTGGGAGCGGTCACGTCCACTCTACATCAGATGGTGAAGCACCCAGTGAAGGGAAAGATTGTCACAGTACACGGTGAAGAGGAATACATGGTAAGTCACCTAAACTTCTTGAGGTATGTGGAAATGGACGGAGAGTTCATCGAGACTCTGTGTCAGACCTTCGAAGAGGTGCTTAGACTATGGCTACAATTGAAACTGTCACCAAAATGCCGAAGATCACCAGACCTCCCTTGAAGATGGCTTCTCTCAAGGATGCCAAAGCAGTTATTAAAGAAGGTGGGTGTACCATTTGAGGCCAACTCCCTAACATTCCATACAAATCTGATAAGTTTGGTTTGGGTTTCTCTACAGGGGCTCAAATAGTTGTTCGTCATGCTCGTGTCGGAGGACCTCCCCTACGCATCAGCAATCATGGGTTCAACGCCCTAAAAGACAGTGATGGTGACTATGACATGGATAGCTGGATCTTCCCTACTACCAACGGTGGGCCCAGTAACTGGACAGTAAAAAACTTTGTACCAATTACTTTTATTCAGAAGTAATTGTCTTTCTTGTTTTTGGATATGTAATAAACAACATAAATTTTATGGCCATGTGTCTTACCCGGGGAACAATGGTTTATTTGTGAGGGTTATCATGTTTTGATTTCATATGGAATTAATAAAGCATTGGACGTTTTTGCATACAAATTTTGCGCTCTCTGTTTTTATTTTCTTCTTTTTTTTGCTTTGTCTATACAACTATGCTCTTACACACACTCACGTATCAAAATGCATATCCATATCCACTCCGGATCCCATTGATAACAATTCAGCTATTTCTGGTTATGACTTTGAAAATCCGGTCAACCAAGCTGAGGACGAAGGCGAGGAAGATTGTGAGGTACCCGGAGAACTTGCTAGGTTGTTACAGCAGGAAGAAAGGGTTATACAGCTTCATGAAGAGCCAGTTGAGACAATAAACTTAGGCACAAAGGAGGAAAAAAAAGAAGTCAATATAGGTGCAAATTTGGAGCTTAATGTCAAACAGGATTTGATACAGATGTTGCATGATTATGTCGAGATCTTTTCCTGGTCATATGAAGACATTCTAGGACTAGACAAAGATATTGTTGTTCATCGTCTGCCAACTAAAGAAGATTTCCCTCCGGTAAAGAAGAAGGTCTGTCGTATGCGCCCTGAAATGTCAGTGAAGATTAAAGCAGAGGTTATGAAATAGTTCAATGCTGGGTTCTTAGCTGTCACCTCTTATCCCCAATGGGTTTCTAACGTAGTCTCGGTGCCTAAAAAGTTGGCAAGGTACGGATGTGCGTGGACTACCGATATTTGAACAGGGCAAGCCCCAAGGATGACTTTCTGCTTCCCCACATTGACATTCTGGTTGACAACACTGCGTAACACAAGATCTTTTCCTTCATGGATGATTTATCTATTTATAATCAGATCAAGATGGCACCCAAGGATATGGAGAAGACAACCTTGTTCATGCAATGGGGCACTTTCTGCTACAAAGTGATGTCGTTTAGATTGAAGAACGTTGGTGCAACCTATCAGTGAGCTATGGTAGCTTTGTTTCATGACATGATTCACCATGAGATAGAGGTCTATGTTGATTACATGATAGCCAGGTCTCAAACTGAGGAAGAGCACCTTGATCATCTATAAAAGTTGTTTGATAGGTTGAAGACGTACAAGCTGAGGTTAAACCCGAACAAGTGCACCTTCGAGGTAAGGTCTGGTAAACTCCTAGGTTTCATTGTCAGTGATAAAGGTATTCAGGTAGACCCTGCAAAGGTGAAGGCTATACAAGAGATGCCGGATCCTCGCACTGAGAATGAGGTTAGAGGTTTCTTGGGAAGCCTAAATTACATTGCCATATTCATTTCCAATTTAACTTCTACTTGTGAGCCAATCTTAAAACTCTTGAAGAAAGATCAAGTGGTAAAGTGGAATGACGAATGCCAGACTGCCTTCAAGAGAATCAAGGAATACCTTCAAGAGCCTCCAATTCTGATGCCTCTGATTGAAGGAAGACCTTTGATAATGTACTTAACAGTGCTAGGTAATTCAATGGGGTGTGTGCTGGGGCAGTATGACGAGTCCGGGCAAATAGAGCATGCAATATACTACCTTAGCAAAAAGTTTACCGAATATGAAACAAGATACTCACTGCTCGAGAAAACTTGTTGCACTTTGGCACGGGCTGCTCGCCAATTGAGACAGTATATCTTGACCCACACTACTTTGTTGATATCTAAGATGGATCCAATCAAGTACATATTCGAGAAACCCGCTCTCTCTGGAAGAATATCAAGATGGGAAATGATCTTGACCGAATACGATATCTAATAAATGACCCAGAAAGCAATCAAGGGAAGTGTATTAGCTGATCATTTGGCTCATCAAGCTGTGGATGACTACCGGTCCATGAATTTTGAGTTCCCGGATGAGAATATTATGCTAGTGACTGACTGTGAAGAACCTAGACCGGATGAAGGACCTGAGGAAGGATCCCGAAGGAATATGGTTTTTGACGGATCTTCCAACGCACTCGACAATGGCCTAGGTGCTATAATCATATCCCCTGAGGTTTGTCATACACCTTTCACTGCCAGATTATGTTTCAACTGTACCAACAACATGGCGGAGTATGAAGCATGCATCATGGGTCTCAAAGCTGCTATTGACCTGAGGATCAAGTTCTTGAGCATTTTTGGGGATTCACCCTTGGTAATAAGTCAAATCAAAGGGGAGTGGGACACAAAGCACCCTAATCTCATCCATTATAAAGAACATGTGATGAAATTGCTTCCACCCTTTGAAGAGGTCACCTTTAAACATTTTCCATGAGAAGAGAACCAATTAGCAGACGCACTAGCTACTATATCATCTATGTTCAAGGTCAAGTGGGATAACGAGGCTCCTCGGATCACTATTGAGAGGTTGGATGAACCAGCATACTGCTATGAGATTGACACTGAAGAAGTAGTAGACAAACCTTGGTTTCATGAAGTGAAAATGTATCTCGAGGCTCAAGAATATCCTGAAGGGGCATTTATCAATGATAAGAAGTTTCTTAGAAGGTTCTCCGCAAAGTTCTTCCTAAGTAATGGAATCCTCTACAAGCGCAATCATGACTCTACTTTACTTTGGTGCATAGACAAGAGAGAAGAAGAGAGGATTATGGAATATTTACACGAAGGTACCTTTGGCACTCACTCTAGTGGACACACCATGGCTAAAAAGATCCTACGGGCAGGATACTATCAGTCCACTATAGAAGCAGATTGTTATCAACATTCCCTAACTTGTCACAAATGCCAGATCTACGCTGATAAAGTACATGTACCTCTGGTTCCCTTGAATGTCTTGACGGCTCCCTGGCCCTTTGCAATGCGGGGCATTGACATGATCAAAGAGATTAGGCCTACCGCTTCCAATGGGTATCACTTCATCTTAGTGGCCATTGATTACTTGACGAAGTGGGTTGAGGCTGCCTCTTTTACTACTGTTACCAAGAATGTTTTGGCGCGGTTTATCAAGCATAAACTGATTTGTCAATATGGTGTGTGAGAGAGAATCATCACTGACAATGATACAAATCTCAACAATATAATGATCACTGAACTCTGTAAACAATTCAAGATCCAGCATCATAATTTTCCCCCTTACCGGCCAAAGATGAATGGCGTTGTGGAGGCTGCTAACAAGAATATTAAGAAAATCATACAAAAGATGACAGTGACATACAAAGACTGGCATGAAATGTTACCATTTTCTCTTAATGGTTACCGCACATCTCCACGTACGTCAACAGGGGAAATTCCTTACCCTCTGGTATATGGTATGGAGGTTGTCCTGCCTATTGAGGTCCAAATCCCTTCTTTGAGGATAATGAAGGATGCAAGTTTAAACAAAGACGATTAGATTCATACTTGACTCGATTAACTGAATTTGATTGATGAGAAAAGGCTTGCCGCTGTCTGTCATGGTCAGATATACCAAAAGCGAATGATCAAAGCTTTCAACAAAAAGTTCAAACGTCAAGCATATCAAGTGGGTGATCTAGTAATAAAGTGCATCATACTGCCACAAGGTGATCCCAGGGGAAAATGGACTCCCACGTATGAAGGGCCATTTGTAACTAAAAGCATACTTTTTGGTGGAGCCATGATTCTAACCACCATGAATGGTGACGACCTTCCTGACCCTATTAATATGGACATAGTGAAAAAATACTACGCATGAATAAAGACCCACTAGGTTGACTGGCCTAGGCAAAAATAAGGGAATCCCGACGAACCAAAAGGGTTCGGGCAAAAATTAGGGATATACATATGGAAAAAATGTACACCCGGCAAGTCGAAAACCTGAAAAGGCGGATTGGGAAAAAAAGGGTATCCCGGTGGACTGAAAACCCGAAAGGACGGTCCAGGAAAAAATTAGGGATTTAAAGCATACAACTATGTCCCATTGGATCACCTTGCGACCAGGCTTTAGTATCAACCATCAAGCTCAAACGTCACCGATCAATCCAGTCAGCTTCAGACTAGTAGCAAAGTGATGAGACACTCAAGGACATAAGGGAAATAGCAGAATTGAAGCTCAATGGGACTATTACACATATCTGTTTTCTCTTTGTGCACTATTTTGTGTAGTTTTCATTTTTTATGACGGTGTTCTCCTACTAGAACGTCAGTCTCATTGTACAAAATTCTTGTTTTAGGAGAACTTCAGAAATCAATACAAATCATTTCTTTGAAAGTGCAAACTTATCTATTTTTCTTTTTCTGTTTTGTTTTGCAAAAACGTCCAATGATTATTTTTGACATATGCATTTAAATATGATTATTGTTCACAAATACTTGCATGAGAAACAGAAAGACAGTTGCTAATGACTTTAAGAAACGGGGAAAAGTATAAAAAAGCAATTTGTAGTCTCGACAGTTACTCCTTCCAACAGGTATAGGGGCAAAGACAGTTTGAGACGAAGTCGCCATTACAATAAGATCCCGTGGTGTCTATGTTCTCCAGAGAGTAGAAACAACCAAAGTTTTGATCTCTTCTTCCCCAAGCAGGAATCATCTCCTCCAACAAAGTTCCTTCAAAGAAATGAAATTTGTTTTCCCTACCCAAGTTTTATAATTTTAAACAGTTCATAAAACCTCCTCCCGGGTAGAGTTTATTTCTCTAACTGCAGAAGTTTAGGCCCCGACAGAGTTTATTTCGCTACATCGGCAAAGCCTTCCAACAAAGCATTGTCTTCCTGAGTTAATCCCCGGAAGAATATCCTCAAACGGAAAAAGGAAATCCCCAGCGAATCATCTCCATTCATCATCCCAAGTGGAAATGAAGGATTCAGTTTCCTAATACTCTTCAGCAGCAGTTAGGGATTTATTCTCTCAGACTGGGAAATATCGCAACAACATCCCATATTCATACATCATGGCATACTCATACACATCACATATAACATAATCTCATTTATTTTGAGAACATTATCACATAATGTATTTCATACATCATGACATTGTATTCGACTAACTCTTTACCTTTTTCAGGGAAAGATCAAATCAACAAACACCGCTGACTACTTATATGACCTGGTAGTCTTCTCAAAAGCTACGTCTAATGAAGGGCTATTTCAGTATTTTCCTCAGAAAGATTCCCTCACAAGACCTTCTCTGGTTCAGTTAGACCGATACTAAGATCTCTCTGATTTCTGTTCCAGTTGAAGATGTCCCAAGACTTTTGTCTGGTTCAGTTGAATAGATACTAAGATTCTTCTGATTTCCATTCTAGTCAAAGTTTATTCAAGACCTTCCCTGGTTCAATTAGATCGACACTAAGATCTCTCTGATTTCTACTCTAGTTGAAGATATTCCAAGACTTTTGTCTAGTTCAGTTAAATCGATACTAATATTTTTCTGATTTCCATTCCAGTCAAAGTTAATTCAAGACCTTTCTCTGCCCCTAGACAATAACATTTCATGCCCCTTGATTTATAACCAATTGGGTCCATGGAAGGCCTGTTACTAGAAGTGTCTTTCTCTTTGACACATCATCTGAAGTAATTTTGTCCATTGGGAGGAATTTCATTCATTAAATATTCATCATGCGAATTACTCTATTGTCAAACACTTAGTCATATGAAAATAGTGGTATTAAATAGCAAAGCTTATGTATGTCTTGAATTTTAAACAAGTATTTTTTAGTAAAACAAAATTTGTAAGAATGTGATATCAACTCAGGATTTATAGTAAGCCTTACAGGAGTCAAGATACCTTTTTGTAACAGTATGCTTTTGAACTAACCTATGATTAAGTTAAGACTTTTAAGGGTTGTAACATGGCTTGGTTCACGGTTTAAGAAACAAAGGATAAATGCTCAAAGTTTATTTGTACACAACCCATTCTCTATGACGTTCTTCAGTCTTATACTCAGTTAATTATACATTTAGGTTCTAATAGAGTTTGGAATTGTAGAACTAATATTTTGGTGATGGTTCCGAAATCGAAAGTTTATTTGGGATGAAAGTCATTTTTCTTGTAACATCTTTCTTTTGTTGAGGATTTGTAGAGACCATTTTTTTTATTATCCCTAACTTTTCCCTGAACTGTTTCGTTTGAGATTACAGTCAGCGGGATACCCCAGTTTTTTCCTAAGTCTCCTTCATAGGCTTTGACATAGCGGCCTTTTCTTTTAAAAGATAATAACAGTCTGACTTAATGATTATGCGGAACCATCACCAATTTTCGATTTAGAAGAGTATCTTCGATACTATTCATCGTGTACGAAGGTAAAGCTTGTGAATGCATAATTGATTTGACTCAGAAACTACCCTACCCCAGGTTATGTTCAAGGGTTTTAATTTGCGCGAAAAAATAAAACTCCTACTTCTTAGGCTCAAAGGGGTTGACTAGGTATTAACTTCCTTATATCTCCACTGTTTAGGAATTGAAGCAATGCGTGTATATCTTCAGCAAGGTCTGTTCAAAAGCATAATGTATGAGATTATGGTATTGTTTTCATTATCCTCCCTCTAAAAGCTTATAGCTTTAACGAGAGTTAAATATCACAAACGGAAGTAAGAAGCACAATTTAAATATATTGAAATGAATGGATTAATTCAAGACAAACATATGCAATGCATTAATGGTAAAAACCAAAGTCTGACATGACAGTAATTGTTTGAATCAACCAAAGGGATTACAAATAAAAATTCAAATGATCTTAAAGCTTCTTTGCCTGAACTTTTCACTTCAGATTGTGTCCCTTGCAGTTTCGATGTTTGAGGGATGATAGAAAAACTCAATCTGACCATCTGGTGTGAACTTGAAAACTCCTTCATCAATCAGGCCCTGAATCTTATGTTTCAAAGCCCAACAATTTTCAACATCATGACCAGGACTATTGGAGTGGAAAGCACACCTTGCATTGGGATTGTATCTAGGAGAGAAAGTATTGGGATTCCTTGGAGGATCCTTCAACGTAACCATCTCCATCTTCAATATGTGTTGAAATGCTTAAGACAACGACATGTTAATTTTTATGAATTGTCTTTTGGGTGTATCCTGCTTATGCTTATTACCCTGCTGTTATTGGCAAGGTCATTATTGATCTTGCAATGTAATAATAATTTGGATAGGACCTTTTCCCATAACTGAAGGATTATCAATGTCAACTTGACTCTTTCCCTCTCTTATTCTCCTCCTACTTTCAACCAAGTCAGTTTCATGTCTCATCGGAGGCTGGTTAATGATTGGATCCCTAATTCTAGCAGTTTTCCACATGCGGTTGTATCCGACCCGATGAAGCTTGCTGATGAGGATTCTAAACTCTTCTTGCTCCCGAGCTAAAATTTGGATAAGAGCCATATGATCAATCATCTGGATTCTCATCTTTGCCATCTTAGCTTGCAGTTGTTCCAACTGGTCATCCTTGTTGTCTTCAGGATTCTTTTTGGTCATGTTTTTCAGCAAGGAATGCTTTCAATCACTCTTGCCCCATGGATAGCTTTGGAATCAATTACTGAGAGTGAGTATTCTGAGACTGAAGATCCTTCATTGTTGGTTCAAGAGCCATTTTCTGAGAAATAACAAAGAAAGAAGGTGATAAGACCTACCTTGAGAATACCTGTTATGGAATGACATGGTATGTAGATGCATATGAAATGTTTTCAAGGACCTCATGGGATTTGAATTTGTTAATCAAAAGAGAACAGAAGCTAAGACCCTTATTAGTAAGTTAAAATTATAATTTCCTCTTAGGCTTACAATGAAAACAAAGAGGGTTACAAGGAAACAAATTATGAACTCGATTCTCCCATGGGCGCTTCCTATTTGTGTTAACGTATGCATTAAGGCTATGCTCTTTGTGAATTTTTTTTGTCAGCTCCAACACTTTCTTCTTACTAGCATAGAACTAAGTCTCAAAGGTGTCCCTTTCATCTTTCATTTGAATCTAAGACTTCTGTAGCTCTTCAAGGTCAGCAAGCATATCTGGATGAAAAATAGTATGAGGAATATCTCCTTCAACAACAGGCTCCACAATTAATGGTAGGATAACAGGATATGGAATTATAAGATTTTGAGCACGAGATCGCACCCATATGAGGTAAGGCTCCAAAGGGATGGAGTTTTTGTATCTCAGTGTCTTGCTATCAACCTTATTCACCATGCCCCAAGCACGTATAAACTTTTGACGGTAACCTTGAGGATCGTTCTCGTAATCGAACATAATACCTTGGATAAGCATATCATGAGGACCATCTCTTCGAGCATAACCAAATTAAGTAGAGCTAAAGAAGGGTTGTAAGTAATACCTCCCATTATGCCAAGTGTAGCGGTATAAATGTTAAGACTAAGCCATTGGATTGACTTGACTTGTACAGATCAAAATAAAAATTGCCACCACGCTTTATTATTTCCAAAGGAATGGGAAAAGAGAGAATAACAAAAAAAAAAGGGGGAAATATTCTAGGTAAGGGGGTTGGTTATGCAAAGGGAAGGTATTAGCACCCTAAACATCTACGGTACTCCGCCGGATCCTCTTTGAACAATCTGTATATTTTGGCTATAAAATGTTGTGTAAAAATAGATGGTAGAGCTGAGAAATGAAGTATATTTTTAAAAATTTTGCACCCGCCACGGTTGCGAACCTTTAGTGCCTACGTACCACCTTCCGTGCAATGGGGGATCAGGGTAGACATAGTTCCTCTTTAAAAATTTCAAACACAAGTGTGTTGGTCATTGTCCGTGTGGAAAACATACTTACTACCCACAATCATGAGAAAGGAGAATTTGCATCATCTCAAAGTGGAGGATATAGCTTAGATTTTAAAATCAACATGACCTCACTCAACACCCAAATGGAAAATATCTCACTTCACTACATATTGTAGAAGTATAGTTGTTTGCATCACTTCAAGGATTGGACAAGAGTCAAATATTTTGAGAAAAAGTTTTTTAAGGATAAAAGCCAAAATGGAAAAATGGTTTGAATGAGATTCATTGACTTTTAGTCTTCTCACAAAAATGTCAAGGTATTATTAAATTGATTGAGGTTTGGTTAAGAAAATATTTTAAATATGCATGGACCTAAGTCTAAGTTTATTATGAAAATAGTTCAAGTTTTTAAACCAGAAGATTTTTTTAAAAAGGAGGGAGAAGATTTTTGAAGTTAAAGAAGATGGGAGGAGATGAAGGGACTATCCTAAAGCATAAAGTAAAATCTAGGTTAAAGAACCATCTAACCAACAAGAAACCAACACTTGACATATTGAGTCAATATAGAATTCCATCATTTGGATTTGAAACCAAGCAAACAATTAATAAACCTTTTAAGAATACCAAGCTTCAATTGCATTAAGTCTTCATAAAAATTGGGCAGAGTAACATATGTACACAGATGAATTCCAGATTACAGACAAAGTATGTAATCACAATAACCTGCACACAAAACAAACAAACAACACAATTTCTTGGGGTAAACCCCAAGAAATCTAGGAAAAATATCAATTAAGGTCACAAGGTCTCCAACATAGGTAAATATTTCTACTCCTAAATCCAAAAAGTCCATTACTCCATAATGCCAAGGATAGTAACCAAATAGTCAAAGTAACATTAATGTTTTTTTTAGGGTTTAAGTTGATTATTAGGTATATTCAAAATAGAAATGAAAAGCTCAAGTGAGAAAATTAAAAATGACATGAATATAAAGGCTCAAGTGAGCAAAGATCAAAATAGCATGAAATGTAAATGCTAAAGTAAATGGTGCATAAAATAAAAAGCATAACAATAAAATCAAAAATAAAGTCAATTGTTAATAATTAGTGTTTAGTTGGATGACCATCTTGAAACTTGCATTTGAAACTCATTATAGGATTGGTAGAACCAAAGCCTCTCAACAACAAGTTGCATTTGCTTTTTGTCAAGTATATCATCCATTTAAGAATTTCAAAGTAACATTTAATAATCAATGATGTTTAAGTGATCCAGTTTGTCCAAAATTGATGAAGTTCCATTAGATGATTGGTAGAACCAAAGCCTCCTAACAATGGATCTCATGGTTATTGGATCATATGGTTTAAATTAACATACTTGGGCTTGCAAACATATGTTTGGGCCACAAATGATCATTTTATTAAATCGGGACAAAATTTAGCGCTATGTTAAGCAATCGTAAGTGGACTTATATAGAAGTCACACCTATTTTGAAGCCGGTCAATAGCAATCTATGCACCATATGTTTTGAGACATGATATGGAAATCATGCTCCAATAACACTTAATGTAATAAGAAGGGGATAATATGAAAAAGGATGGGGAAAATGAACAAACCACATTTGAACCAAAATTTTAATCAAACTATTATTAAAATTATTCATCAATTTTTATGGAGTTAAACTCAACACCATGGATCCAATAATGTTAACAAAGTTAATGATCAAAATTTCAACCCAAGATCAGCCAGAAAATAAATAAAAAAATGAATTGTAAAACCATAGAAAAACCAGAAATGAACTCAAATATTTTTATAATTTTTTTGGTAATTTTTTAAAGTCAGAAACTATTTTTAAACTAATTAAAACTACTCAAATAAATGGAAAATAGATCAAAACTAGAAAACATCAAAATAAAATTCCATAAAATTTCCATAAAATCAGAAATAAGAAAAATGATATTTATGAATTTTTTCAGAATTTAAAAATGTTTAAAGTTATTTTTAAAACAATTGAAAACAACAGAAATTATAAAAACTATCAAATGTAAAAATAAAATTATGAAAAAATGAAAAACAGAAAGAGAATATTTGAAAATATTTTTGTGAATTTTTCCATAATGTTTGAGCCAGAAATGAGTTTTTTAATGATTATTTAAGTTTAAAACAATTAAATATAAAAAAAAACAAAATAATAAACCAAAAAAATATGGGCCATCTTGTCATTGTCAAAACGCGTTAGTAAACAGATCCAATAGATCTGGCGCGCTGCGCATGTTATGGATTTTATTGAATATCACACCAGATCACTTATTTTTAAAATAAAACAACTTTAAATGTGGCACATTAGATGGAGACTGTCTCACTAAAGTAATCAGATCCAAGGGCTCCTGAGGCACGCGCATGGTAAGGCAAGCATACTACATCTGTTAAAAAAAAGTGGCTTCATGTCATTGGTTGAAGACGGACATGTCATCATCTTCAACCTCCAGCCATCCCCAAATCGTATCCTTCAAACTGTAAAATTAGAAAACCATACCGGTACCATTAGATTCGTCTCTTTAAGACGATTCTAATGGTACCATCGCGCCAAATTTATATAAATTATGCAAGGCTGTGTTTGAAGAAAATCAGAAAAAAGTAGCGAGCACGAAAATATGGGATATCTCACTCAAATCTCAATGAAATTGCAAATTATGAAGAGCACAAGGATCAGAAGGATACAAGGAGTATATTAGTATTTTATTTGGATCGATTTGGCCAAGAAATCTACCTAAACGAAGTAGTGAGAAGTTGCTCTAAAACTAGACTTTTGTAGATCAATATAGGTCACGATTCTTGAAGGTAATTGTATGGTTAACTTCAGAGAAATTCAATGAAGCTAACTGAATGGAGCTTTTGGTGTTTGAGGGTGAGAATGAAAGAAATCATAAATTCAAATCCAGAGTTCGTGTGGGATCGAAACTAGGGTCAATTGGCTATCAAAATCTTAAGAAAATGAGTGAGGGATGATCCTTCTTTATAGTTTATCATGATGTAAGGCTCAAGTGTGTGAATTGGAGGCAAAATCAATGAAATCATGTGGACCTACTAAGTGAGAAAAGTGTGACTTCACATGGCTTAAATTGCAATAAAATGGATGGTTGAATGGTTGTTTCTCGTTATGGGAAGTTCCTAAACATGATTAGACGCGAAATTGATCCTTAAACATGCTTCTATTTGGGTCATAAAGTTTACAATGTGCAAGGAGTGAGATCAATTGGATGCTTGAGCAAGAAGTTGTGTTAAGTCAAAGTTGGAAGAAAAAGGATGACTTTTTGTTCTTAGAAAAATTTCAAAATTTTCTTCAAAGGTGACTTATAACGTTTTGAGCTTAAACGAGACTTTCCTTCAAATATTTTCCTTAATAAATGATGCTAGCTTGAAATAGACTTCTTAAAGAGAATTTTGGAACTTGAATCACACAAAAGTACCAAGTATTGAAAAAGTTATGGTCTTGCAAAATTTGTGAAAATTCATGAGATGACCTATAATATTTCACATCCTTAGGGCATCTTCCATCCATTTTCAAGCTTTGCAAGCAAAATAAGAGTTGAAATTCACATCTTCAAGATCATTATGGAAAAATAATAGGCTCAAGGTGATAAAAATTGATCACGTTATGATCATTTGAAGTCACATAAAGGAATTTGAAGGTTCATCTGGGGGACTTGTAATCTTTCTTCATCATCAAGTTTCTTACACACAAAATTTATTTGAAACTTTTGAAGTGACTTGTTAATAACCCTTTAAAGAGAAGGATTTATTTGGAATCACTCAAAAATACCAAAAGATGAGAAAGATATACTTCTTTGAAGTTCAAAACCCTAATTCCTAGAGCAAGAAAATGCTTTGGGGAACCTTTGCAACTTTGATCAACCTTCTTCCACCAATACCTTTGTCATGTAAATAGAATTTTTTGAGGATGATAATGAGAAGTAATAGAAAACAACACCACTTCCATATCTTGAGAATTGAAGGAGATATGTACTTATGATCAATGGAAACAAAGGCTTGTCCATCTATGTCAAGCTTCTTCAATCAACCCTTGTACCTTTGAACTATCTTTGACAACTTGAAGTGTGATGACTCATAATAGACTTTTCCATGATGTTACTTCAAACATTTTTAATGATGATGCTTGAATCACAATGAAGCTTTGTTGAGGAAGGCACAAAGAATTAACTAATGAGTTCATATATCAATCTTGATGGAATGTTTTGTGCTTACACCTACAACATCAACAATTAGGGCACACCTACATTGTATTTATTAGTTAAAGTGTAATCAAAACATAGATGATCACAAAGTACAAGTCAAAGTGCTTGGTTATTCCCCATAGAGCAAGGCTAAAGGTAGGGAGAAGTGCCAAACCCTAATGTGTGAATTTGTTGTGATTGAATTGATATGATGAAGAGGTCTTAGGGGAAAAAATTGGGGTACAACAGATGCCCTTATTTAAGTGTCTTCTATCTATAGATACGAAGGTTAAAATCTTCGTGTCGACGCGATTGAAGATACTTAAATATAAAACAAGCCCTATTTTTGGCCCTAAGATACCATGCAATGCTCATGAGTATGAATCCAAATGAATAAGTCTAAAAGGGCACAAGACACCAACTGGGATGTAAAAAAATGGTAGACAAGGAAACAAAAGGAAAACTTGACCAAGAAAATAAATCACTGGTGGAGAAAAGACAAGACTCTGTTGGGGGTAATTCCCAAGAGAGGATATACAACATTGTCAACTCAAAAATTAAGGAGAGAGAGTGAAGAATGATGGTGAACTACCAACTCATTGAGGGGATAGCAAAAAAAAAAATTAACATTGACCCACCGGGGAAAGAAATGGTAAGATAATACCAATAAATTTCAAGATGTACCCAATACTCATGACTGCAAACAAAGGAACTTCTTAAGAACAAATAGAGGCTCAACAACGAACTACCTTCCATGATGACAAGGCTACCATTCATCAGAAAAAGATCTCAAACAACAGACTACCTTCCACAATAACAAGGCTACCATCCATTAGAGTAACAAAATCTCAACAACAAACTACCTTCCATAATGACAAGGCTACCATCAATTGGAGTAACAAAATCTCAACAACGAACTACCTTCCATAATGACAAGGCTACCATCCATTGGAGTAACAAAATATAAACAAAAAACTACCTTCCATAATGACAAGGCTACCATCCATTGGAGTAACAAAATCTCAACAATGGACTACCTTCCATAATGAGAAGGCTACCATCCATTGGAGTATCATAATATCAACAATGAGCTACCTTCCATAATGACAAGGCTACCATCCATTGGAGTAACAAAATCTCAACAATGAACTACCTTCCATAATGACAAGGATACCATCCATTGGAGTAATAAAATCTCAACAATGAGCTACCTTCCATAATGACAAGGCTACCATCCATTGGAGTAACAAAATCTCAACAATGAATTACCTTCTATAATGACAAGGCTACTATCCATTAGAGTAACAAAATCTTAAAAACGAACTACCTTCCATAATGACAAGGCTACCATCCATTGGAGTATCAGAATCCAAATCTTCTGTAGGAACTATCTGATTCACCAGGGGAGTACATGTTGCTTAAATAAAGAGACTTGCCAGTTGCTGCTATAAGGAGGAATTGCAATAAAGATTTCCTTAAGAAACATGGCTTCCTGGGGAAAGGCCAATATAATTCCTATTGAGGAGATAAAAATTTCTTGTGCAAAATAAATGAATATTCTCAAACTAGGACTCAAAGCTCACGGAAATTCAAATCATAATACTGCAGGGGCCCAAAGATTCAAACCATAAATAAACCAACATGAAACAGTCAACCAAAATACATCTCTTGAGAAGTAAACTCAAGAGGCAATCCTATTCCTTCCAGACAATAAGCTGAAAAGAAGGTTGAAACAAAATTCTTCCATGAGGGATAAATCAGTGGTGAAGTTGAAAGAATGTACACTTTCTGCTTAAGGTTGACACTCTATTGGAGATGGGGTAACACAATTCTGCCAAACAGGGTAATATGTCAACAAAATATTAATGAATGCAAATGGGAAATGATTTACTAAATTCAACTATGCGGATGTATGTGTGAATGTATGAATGTCATTATATATATGCTGATAAAATAGACATATAATATTGGAGGTAACCATACAAGACCAAAAGTGGGTACAATCAATACTCGGCTAAATTGCATCCAGGATAAGCATCAACCGAGGAAACAAATTCCTATTCCATAGCTTAACTTCACTAGGGGGGACAATATCAAACAAAATGGTGATGCAACATCTTCTTCCGAGATTCAACTGGGAAACCAAAAAACTCCGAGGGAACAAAATGTTTGAAGTTCATACTTCTGCCAGGGTTGACTTTACTAGGGAAAAACAATATCACCTCGTTGAGACATAAGTTGGGGAGTGGCATATTGACTTCATTGAGAAGGATAATACTATATTGTTGAAGAATATATCGAGAAAATTTTTTTAATAATGAGAGTGATAATTGCACCAACTTCTCTGGGGAGAAAGTACGAAAACCTCACGGGGCAACAATTTCAGAAAAATACCTCATTCCAACATCACTTGGGAATTTTCAAGAAATCAAACACTACAACATGAAAACTTATGGGGATTTTAAATCCAATCCAGCACTCGACAAGAGAAAACCCAAACAATTGATAGCCATATCAACACTTCTTCAATAAGGAACTTCCCTTGCCTAACTGCTGAGCAAACAAACAATATGCTAATGCTACCGAAAGGAGATTTTTCGGGAACGAGTCCAATCTTAGCATGTACGGGGAGACAAGACTTTTACCAAATGAGTGAAGCCTTCACCGAGGAAACTTGGATAGAGTCCTCATTTTATGCAAACCTTTGAGTTTATCCGTCCATGAAGTCACTAATTTTGTTCTCCTTGTATCACAAAATTTAAAGCAATTTGTAAATTCTTTTCAAAAATAATTTTATTATTTAATCTGTTTGCTTTGATCTTTATGATCGATGATAAATGAAATCTTTATAAGCTAAATAAAATAAGAATTACAAAGAATTGAATAAAAGGCTCAAACTTTATTAAAAGAATGGTAATTTGCGAATGGAAGACTCCATAGATGATTACAGAGTTTGGAGCATGGTAATATATACTGGAAAAGATACATTGAATTACAATGACCATTATTATTTCTAACATCTTAGAATTCCTGAGCCAAAACTTCAGTCGAAGAGTGGTAAGATCCAAGCAGATTGTTGCTCCATTGATCAAGTCTTGTCTGATGCAGTTACTGGCCATAAAATCCCTAACTTTTGCCTAGGTTGCCCTTGTGGATTTTCAACCCACCGGGAAAATTTTATTCTGTTTATGTCTCTAATTTTTGCCTAGACCGCCCTTTCGGGTTTTCGGCCTACCGAGACGTTCCTTTTTGCCTAAGCCTCCCTTTCGGGTTTTCGTCTTAGCGAGCTGTTCTTTTATTTTTCTAGGCGAAGTATTTCTCGACTGCATCAGAATTCACGGGACATGGGAACTCCTCACCATCCATTGTTTCAAGAATCAGTGCACCTCTAGAGAAGGCTTTCTTGACAACATACGGGCCTTCAAAATTGGGAGTCCACTTGCCCCTAGAATCAGCGTTGAAAGACATGATCTTCCTGAGCACGGGGTCACCTTCTCTGAATTCACGAGGTTTTACCTTCATATCAAAAGCTTTCTTCATTATCTTTTGGTATAGTTGGCCATGACACAAGGCCAACATTCTTTTCTCTTATATTAAATTCAGTTGGTCAAACCTGTTCTGGACCCATTCAGCCTCCGACAACTTGGCTTCCATTATTACACGCAAAGATGGAATTTCAACTTCAATGGGGAGCACTTCTTCCATGCCATAAACAAGGGAGAACGGGGTTTCCCCCGTTGAAGTGCGTATAGATGTCCAGTACCCATGCAGAGTAAAAGGGAGCATCTCATGCTAGTCTTTATAAGTAACAACCATTTTCTGGATGATCTTCTTGATGTTCTTATTGGCCGTTTCAACAACTCCATTCATCTTTGGCCTATAGGGAGATGAATTATGGTGGACAATCTTAAACTCTTCACAAAGTTCAAACATCATCTTGTTATTCAGATTTGAACCATTTTTAGTGATGATCCTTCTTGGCACACCATACTGATATATGAGGTTGTTCTTGATAAAGCGCACTACCACTTGTTTAGTGATATTAGCATATGAAGCTGTCTCCACCCATTTGGTGAAGTAATCAATTTGCACTAAGATGAAGAAATGCCAATTTGACGCCTTTGGCTTAATCATTACGATCATATCAATACCCCACATAGAGAAAGGCCATGGAGAAGAAATAACATTGAGTAGTGTAGGAGGCACATGGATTTTATCAGCATAAATTTGGCATTTATGGTACTTCTTAGAAAATTTGTAATAGGCAGATTCCATTATCATCCAATAGTAACCTGCCCTAAGCATCTTTTTTGCCATTGAATGTTCATTGGCATGGGTACCAAATGAACCTTCATGAACCTCATGCATTAACATGTCTGCTTCTTGTCTATCCACGCATCTGAGCAAGACCATGTCATAATTTCTCTTATATAGTACATCTTCATTAAGGAAAAAGCTGCCCGCCAACCTTTTAATGTCTTTCTATCTTTATTTGATGCACCAATTGGGTATTCCTGAGTCTGAAGAAAGTGCTTGATATCAAAATACCAAGGTTTTTCATCTGCTACTCCCTATGTTGTAAACACATGAGCCGGTCTATCCAAACACCACATCATAATGTGAGGCACATCATTCCAAGTATTAACTTGATACATAGAAGCCATAGTCGCTAGAGCATCCTCCATCTGATTTTCATCTCTTGGAATATGATGGAATTCAACCTTGTTAAAGAAGGGTAGTAGTCTTCTAGCATAATCTTTATAAGGGATCAAGCCAAGATGGCGAGCATCCCATTCTCCTTTAATCTTATTAACAACCAAAGCCGAATCATCATACACGTTTAGAAAATTGATTCTAAGATCAATGGCCTCCTCGAGACCCATGATACAAGCCTCATATTCCGCCATATTATTGGTTCAATAGAATGCCAGCCTTGCGGTAAAAGGAATATGTGATCCATGTGGAGTGATGTTCACCGCACCAATTCCTTTCTTGTAAGCATTCACCGCCCAATCAAATACCATGCCCCAGCGAGATTCAAGATCTGGATCCTCCCCAGGCATCAGTTCATCATAATCTTTTGCTTTTAAGAACATCACATCCTCATCAGGGAAGTCAAACTTAACATATTGATAGTCGTCTACCGGTTGGTGAGCAAGATAATCCTCCATCACACTACTTTTTATGGCCTTTTGAGTGTGGTGCTTAATGTCATATTCGGACAACAACATTTTCCAGCGGGAAATTCTCCCGGTAAGAGCAAGCTTTTCAAAAATATACTTAATTGGATCCATTTTGGAAATTAACCAAGTAGTATTATTCAACATATATTGTCGCAAACGTTTTTCCGCCCAGGCCAGAGCACAACATGTCTTCTCCAACATAGAATATCGCGACTCACAATTAGTAAATTTCTTACTGAGGTAGTATATGGCATATTATTTCTTTCTTGTTTCATCTTGTTGTCCCAAAATACATCCCATAGAACTATCTAACACAATTAGATACATGATCAATGGTCTTCCTTCAACATGTGGGAGCAAGATATGAGGTTCAATCAGATATTCTTTGATACTTTCAAATGCCTTTTGGCAATCCTCTGTCCACACACAACCCTGATCTTTCTTTAACAACTTAAAGATCGGTTCACATGTTGCGGTCATGTGGGATATGCATCTAGAAATATAATTCAGGCGCCCAAGAAAGCCTCTAACTTGCTTCTCAGTCCTTGGGGCATGCATTTCTTGAATATCTTTGACTTTATCTGGGTCAAATTAATCCCTTTCTGGCTGACAATAAAACCTAACAATTTCCCTGATCAGACACCCAAGGTGCACTTATTTGGATTCAGGCGGAGGTGGTACTTCCTAAAACTCTACAACAACTTCAACAAATCCTCCAAAAGCCCTTCTTCAGTATGTGATTTGGAAATCATGTCATCAACATATACCTCAATTTCCTTGTGCATCAGATCATGGAATAGGGTTGTCATAGCCCTCTGGTATGTTGCACCAGCGTTCTTCAACCCGAAGGGTATCACTTTGTAACAGAATGTTCCCAAGGGTGTGATAAACGTTGTTTTTTCCATGTCCTTTGGAGCCATTCTTATTTGATTAATCCGGAAAATCAGTCCATGAACGAGAATACTTTAAATTTTGTCGTGCTATCAACTAGTATATCAATATGCGGTAATGGGAAATCATCTTTTGGACTAGCTTTATTTAGATCTCTATAATCTACGCATATGGAGACTTTTCTATCTTTTTTCGGTACTGTCACAATGTTGGCTATCCACTGAGGATAAACTGATGTTACAAGAAAACTGACATTTATCTGTTTTAAGACCTCTTCTTTGATTTTTACTGCCATATCAGGGTGAGTTCTTCTTAACTTCTGTTTAACGGACGGGCACTCTGGCTTCAAAGGCAAATGATGCTCCACAATATATGTATCTAGACCTGGCATATCTTGATAAGACCAAGCAAAGATATCTACATATTCCCTCTACAGCTCAATCAACCTGTTCTTCACATCAGGATGCAACGATGCTCTAATCTTGACTTCCTTTAGCTCTTCTTCTGAACCCAAATTGATTATTTCCAGTGACTCTTTATGTGGCTGAATTGCATTTTCCTTGTGCTCGAGCAACCGTGAGACCGCTTCTGGAATCTCATCATACACTTCTTCTTTTGTCCCAAACACAGGATATTCAAAGTTGGGAGAGGGTGGAGGGTCATGGTATTCAACGGGTTTATTAATTAATATGTACATGTGATTTGTGATTCTTTTAAGAAAAAGACACACACACACACACATATATATATATATATATATATATATATATATATATATATATATATATATATATATATATATATATATATATATATATATATATATATATATATATATATATATATATATATATATATATATATATATATATATATATATATATATATATATATATATATATATATATATATATATATATATATATATATATATATATATATATATATATATATATATATATATATATATATATATATATATATATATATATATATATATATATATCAAATGATTATGCAGATTTATTCACATACATATTTTATTCAAAAAAGGTTTTTTCTGATTACCATTTTCCATGAAAAAAGCAGAAAAATAAGACACAATTTTTGAGAATCAATGATAACTTTTATTTATGATTTTAATGATCATAGTAAATAGATAAGCCCATACAATATTAACTTTCATCTTGGGCAGAATGAAAAAAACAAATTACTTTGAGACATGGATGCAAGAGGGAACATCATAAGTGACCCAGTTCTGGATTCTGACTCCAGGTGTCACATAATTCGGTATTTCTTGATCTTCTTCATCCTCCTCAATAGCATTAACTCCAGAAATAGTTGGATGGAGGTAGCCTCGGCTGTGGAAAACATCATGATAGCTATTCTTGATAGACTTCAGCTTCAAACTTTCACTCTTTCCATTCTTTGCAGAGAATCCTAAACCAGCCCTGTTCTTGTTTACCGGAGGATCAACGACATGTCACCATACTTTGCTTAGACCGTTGCACACAACCTGTTGAGCATCTTTGAAGGAAGCTATAGAATTCTCATTCCCTTTAACGTTATCAACGGATAGAGCCTAGAAATGCGTCCCCACAACAACTTCATCTGCTTCAACTACACTGAAAGATGATAGGTGAGATATCAGTAATGCTTGCTCTCCATTTATAATAACCACTTTACCTTCACGTACAAACTTCAACTTTTGGTGCAGAGTGGAAGTGACAACCCCTGCTTCGTGTATCCATGGTCTCCCTAGTAGACAATTGTATGCGGGTACAATATCCATGACTTGGAAACTGATCTGGAACAGATGCGGTCCTATATGAATAGGCAAATCGACCACCCCAATAACCCACTTCCTCGACCCATCAAAAGCTTTGACAATAATACCACTTGGGCGCATAGGAGCCCCCAGATATTTCAACTTCATTAGCGTACTTCTCGGTATCACATTTAAGGTAGATCCATTATCAATCAGCACATTTGATCATGATTCATTTTTACAGTTCATGGATATGTGGAGAGCTAAATTGTTGTTCCTCCCTTTGTCAGGTTGTTCATCATCGCAAAAGCTTAGGTTATTACATGATGTAATATCACCTACCACACTACTGAATTAATCTAACGGAATGTTATACTCCATGAAGTCTTGGTCCAACACCCTCATTAAATATTCTCTATGGGCAGTAGAATTCATCAAAAAAGCTAAGATATATATTTTTGAAGGAGTCTGTAGTAATTGATCCATAATCCGATAGTCGCTCATCTTGATTATCTTCAAAATAACATCCACTTGTTTCTCCAGAATAGCACCACTAGATTGCCCTATAGTCTCGTTTTCTTCAACACTTTCCACAACTTTCTTTCAAGCACTATCATTTCCACGAACAACCGGTGCAAATACATGACCACTGCAGGTCACTCTTCTAGTCTCAACAATATTCTCAATACTAGACAAAGGTTGGATGGGAACTTCCACACCATCCTCTAAAATTGTAGAGTTATACTTATACGGTATAACTTTGTATGATTTGTAAGGAACGGGCCCTAGTAAGCAAATCACCATAGGGGTAACAACTGGCTTACTACAGTATTCAATTACAACAGGGCAGAATCATTGAAACATGGAACAATCACATTTACACCTTCTTCATAAAATTCTAATATTAAAGAATCGTCACTAGAGAACATATCCTCATGTAAGGAAAAGAATTCATCTACGGAAGCATATTCATCATCAGACTCTTCCTTAGCCAAGAAAACCTCAATCTCATTAACCTCATGGTAATCATCCATTTGGCCTGAAACCTTGATAGTTCCATTATCCAATAAAATCTGAATACCTTTTCTTACAATTGAACATCCTCGGGAGTCCTGACAGCAAACTCGGCAAGATCCATAATGATGTTCTACCTGACCAGCCGTGTAGTAGAAAGTAGCATGCAATTGTACTAGATCATCGTTCATATGTTACACATCAAATATTCTAAACTCTATAGGACATCCAGAAACCATGTTTACTTCCTCCTCATACTATGCCCTAGGCATGATTATATAGATGAGACCCTCATCCATAATCTCTTGTATATTAGTACTACAAATACCATAACCAGCATGGTCATGAGTATGGTAACTAAACTCGCAAAGGTCTGCATGTATCTTTACTAAGTATCTTCTAACCAAGTTAACAGCATTCACTTCTCCATGCTTTGGGAGAGGATTATCTTTTACATTCGGACTGACATATTTGAAGAACAAAAGGCCGGATCTAACCATTTTATGTACCTCGAACTTTAGAGGATAACAATTTTCCAGATTATGCCCTGGTGCACCCTGATGGAAAGCGTACGTCTGATCTGCCTTATAGTACCAAGGTAAAGGGGATGGTACAGTAGGAGGTGGCCTAATCTGGACCAACTTTTTCTGGATCAACACTGGGAGTAATTTTGCATAACTCATAGGGATATAGTCAAAAAGCTCTCTCCTCTAATTCTTCCATTGACTTCCCTGAGGGGCTGGTCTTTGATAAGAAATTGTAGTCATAGCTGTGTTTACAACTGGAGTTACCGAGGCAACCTGTTGATGGCGCCGATGATTTCTTCTATAACTACTAACCCTTCTCTCTTGAATAACAACATTTGTCTCTCCATCTTTCTTCTTAATGACTCCATATGATGGCTTTTTCACATTATTGGAACTTTCACCCTTTGTGAGACGACCTTCTCTCACAGCTTCTTCCAAACAGACGCTCATTCCCACCATCTCAGTAAAATTACTGGGTGCACTCGCCACCATTCTCTCGTGATAGAATGCACCTAGTGTATTCAGGAAAATATTTGTCATTTCTTTTTCTTCCATTCGAGGAATCACTTGGGCGGATACCTCACGCCATCTCTGTGTATATTCCTTAAATTATTCCTTGTCCTTCTGGACCATGGCCCTGAGTTGATCACGATCAGGCGCCATGTCCACATTGTATTTGTACTGTCTGATAAATGCTTCACCCAAGTCATTAAAAGAATGAATAGTGGGACTGTCTAGGCTCATGTACCATTTCAACGATGCACCAGTTAAACTGTCTTGAAAGAAATGAATCAGCAAGCGCTGATCATCTGTGTGAGTAGACATTCTCCTTACATATATCACCAAGTGAGAACGAGGGCAAGTGTTGCCCTTGTACTTTTTGAACTCTGGTACTTTAAATTTTGCAGGTATTTTCCCATTCAGAACTAAGCACATATCATTCACATTCTGGCCAAATAGTTCTTTCCCTCTGAGGGCCTTCAATTCTTTTTGCATCTTATCAAACTGGTCTTGAAAATCGTCCATTCGATCATAGAAAACCAATCTTTCACTTGGTGGAGGAATAGGATGATACACATCATCATTAGCAAACGGGACCACATTCACTGAGGGAGGTGCAACATAATGAATCTCGTTTATAGCAGCAGGGGTAACATGCACTACAGGAGGTGCAGGAGCAACATCAGTCTGGGTAAGAGGAGAAATCTAAGGATCATGATTAAAACCTTCTGGCATAAATTTCTCTAGCATCCCCCAAGGATATCCTAGAGGCATATGATTCTGAACAACAGCTGGAGTAGCAGAAACAGGTATTGTACTGGTGATACAACTTGCTTAACAAAGTAAAGAAGCTCGGTAAGACACTTGGATATGAACAAAGAATGTAAGAAGTATGTACAGTATGATGCATGATGTGCAATGTATATGATTTATTTTATTATTAATATTTCAAGGGACTTAAATATTTATATACAATTTTGCAAATATCAAAGTAATAAAACCTTTGAAATACTGAAATTTTTTATTATAACTTCAAAATGGATTACAAGTTTCAATAATCCCGAGTACAAGATGAAAGTAAAGTAAAAAATCCTAAGAAGCAAAGCTGATGGAGATCACTCTTTACGGTAACGCTTCCCTGTAAGTCTGGTAATCTGAGCCTTCAACCTCTGGTTTTCTTTTGCATACCTGGTGGTGACCTCCTTCTAATCATCTGAATCAGAAAGTGAATAACTGGAATCTGATTGAGGCTTAGGGGAAAATAAATCCCTTTACCTCTCCATCGTCTCTACATCCTGACTCTTGAGAATCTCAATCAAGTCGTCTTTCTCCTTCAAGTCTACTCGGTAGGGAATGTCTAGAGTTTGGCACTTATTCTTCCAAGCTTTCTTTTCCTACTGCATTCTGACTAAAGTAAGTTGGAGCTCTTCCACGTCATCCAATAGGGGAGGAGTGGTCTTCACAAACAAATCAGGCATAGGTGCTTCCCAAGAATACGACATCTTCAATGGAATAGCTCTCGCTTGTACCCACTGAAGATAAGGCTCCAAAGAAACAGCCCCCTTAGGTCCCAAGTCCTTCATAATGTTCCTGTGAATGTGCCGCCAGGCCTTCGCAATCTGCACCCTAGCTTCCTTATGGTCTTCTCCCTCTTTCAGGAAGAAACTAATCAGATGAATACTATTTGGTTTATCCCTCATCAGATACCCAAGTTGTTGTCGTGCAAGAACGGGGTTGTAGTTAATTCCTCCCTTTGTACTAAGAAGAGGTACATTGGGGAAACTATCACAACAGTTGACAATCTCTACATCATGGTAAGCCTGATGATACCAAACAATATCTGAATGAGTAAGTGTCATGATCTTGGGAGCCCAATGGGGTTCCTTCCTGACATCCCAGAAAGCATCAGGCCTAGGAAAATGAGAATTAATCCACTGATACAACAGAGACGTGCAGTAGATAATCATACCTCCATGATAAGAATCCCGAAGATGAATAGAGTAATAAGTATCACCCAAAAATGTAGGAACTGGGTTTCTAATCATAAAATTTCGGATGGCTTTGATTTCAACAAATTTGTCTACATTAGGACATAAGAACAACCCGTAAGCAAGTAGAGAAAAGATGGCCTCAAAAGAGAGTCGTACTCTTCATCCTGGAAATGTACCGAGATTTCTCTAATAAGAACTGAGCGGATAATCCTCTAATCCCTCCTTTAGTAGTCATGTGGGCTTCAACCTCAGACTTTCCCAGATGGATCAAAGCAGCAATCTCATGTGGTTTTGGCTCACCCTTCAAACTAGTAAAAGGAACACAATTAGTAATAGGTAAACCCAGCAGATAAGAATATTCCTCTAATGTAGGCATCAACTGATATTCAGGGAAAGTAAAGCATCGATACATCGGATCATAGAACTGGACCAAGGTCGAGAGAATACCCTTCTTTATCCTAAGCTTCATGAGAGAAATGATGGAGCCATACTTCCTCTAAAACTCTGCAGAAAACTCAATCTCGGGAATCAGACTCATCAACTCATCTATCTTGGGATTTTTTAAATTGTTTTTTCCGATCTTTCTTTTTCCAGAATCCATAGTCAAAAAGTACTTGTGATATTCACAAATAGTCAACTTTTAAGTCCCTTGAAATATAATGTCTTTAAGAGATGTTCATGAGTGCATGGATGCATGATACAATAATCACACACAAGATCACAAACATAGGGTTCATAGGTTCAACGTCATGAGCATAAGGTCGAAGGTATTACCCATAAGGTATGGTCTAAGGGTTATCACCTTCCGAACAAGGTTCTAGAGGTTCCCATAGTCTACATCCTTCCTTCGGATATTACCAACTTACAGATTAACTCGGTAATTAGTAATATTATCAAGAAAAACTCGTCCGAGTGTAGTATCGCATGAAAACCATTTCCAGATTACTCCGACATAGCTTTCGCACTACACCTAAAAGGCTAAGATGGGTTAGGTATTCTACGATCCTCAGTTTCAGCAGGCTCCCAGGTCGAAAGTTGTACGTCTTCCCGATTACTCAGTAAATGACACTACAATCAAAGGGGCCTCCACTTAGTGGTGGATCTCATGTCTGCTTTTTTTGGGATTACTCCCTCAAAGTTAACATGACTATACCTCCCGTCCTATCTTAAGGTTGCCCAAGTCCGAGTATAAGACTTATGAGAAATCACCAAGCACCCTGAAAACCAAAAAAATCCAGACAAACATATATATACAACACATAAGATATAACACATAATAGCACATATATAGATATAAACAAAGATATTCTCAAACCACTTAAGGACAGACCGGCAAGAGGTCAATCTCTCCCCAGTGAATTCGCCATTTTTTCTGTAGCGGTAGAAATGTTAAGACTAAGTCATTGGATTGACTTGACTTGTATATATCAAAATAAAAATCGCCACCGCGCTTTATTGTTTCCAAAGGAATGGGAAAAGAGCGAATAACCCAAAAAAGGGGGAAAGATTCTAGGTAAGGGGTTGGTTATAAAAATGGAAGGTATTAGCACCCTAAACATCTATGGTACTCCACATGAACCTCTTTGTACAATCTGTATATTTTGGCTATAAAATGTTGTGTAAAAATAGATGGTAGAGATGAGAAATGAAGTATATTTTTATAATTTTTGCACCCGCCGCCGTTGCAAATCTTTAGTGCCTACGTACCACCTTCCGTGTAATGGGGGATAAGGGTACATGTAGTTCCTCCTTAAAAAATTTCAAACACAAGTGTGTTGGTTAATTCCAAGAGATAAGACATCATCATCATTGTGCGTATGGAAAACATACTTACTACCCACAATCAAGAGAAATGAGAATTTGCATCATCTCAAAGTGGAGGATATGACTTGGATTTTAAAATCAACAAGACCTCACTCAACACCCAAATGGAAAATATCTCACTTCACTACATCTTATAAAAGTATAGTTTTTTGCATCACTTCAAGGATCGGACAAGAGTCTAATCTTTTGAGAAAAAGTTTTTTAAGGATAAAAGCCAAAATGGCCAAATGGTTTGAATGAGATTGACTGACTTTTAGTCTTCTCACAAAAAATGTCAAGATATTTTTAAATTGATTGAGGTTTGATTAAGAAAATATTTTAAAAATGAGTGGATCTAAGTTCAAGTTTATTATGAAAATAATTCAAGTTTTAAAACCAAAAGATTTTTTTTAAAAGGAGGGATAAGATTTTTGAAATTAAAGAAGATGAGAGGAGATGAAGGGACTATCATAAAGCATAAAGTAAAAGTTAGGAAAAAGAACCATCTAACCAACGAGAAACCAACACTTGACATACTGAGTCAATGTAGAATTCCATCCTTTAGATTTGAAACCAAGCAAACAATTAATAAACCTTTTAAGAATACTAAGCTTCAATTGCATTAGGTCTTCACAAAAATTGGGCAGAGTAACACCTATACATAGATGAATTCCAAATTACATACAAAGTATGTAATCACAATAACCTGCACACAAAACAAACAAACGACCCAATGTCTTGGGGTAAATCCCAAGAACTCCAGACAAAATATCAATTAAGGCCACAAGGTCTCCAACATAGGTCAACGTTTCTACTCCTAAGTCCAAAAAGTCCATCACTCCATAATGCCAAGGATAGTAACCAAATAATCCAAGTAACATTAATGTTTTTTAGGGATTAAGTTGATTATTAGGTATCTTCAAAAAAGAAATGAAAAGCTCAAGTGAGCAAAATAAAAATGACATGAATATAAAGGCTCAAGTGAGAAAAGATGAAAATAGCATGAAATGTAAATGCTAAAGTAAATGGTGAATACAATAAAAGCATAAAAATAAAAGCACAAAATAAAGTCAATTATTAAGAATTAGTTGTTAGTTGGATGACCATCTTGAAACTTGCATTTGGAACTCATTAAAGGATTGGTAGAACCAAAGCCTCTCAACAACAAGTTGCATTTGCTTTTCGTTAAGTATATCATCCATTTAAGAATTTGAAAGTAACATTTAATGATCAATGATATTTAAGTGATCCACTTTGACCAAAATTGATGAAGTTCCATTAGAGGATTGGTAGAACCAAAGCCTCCTAACAATGTATCTCAAGGTTATTGGATCATAGGGTTCTAATTAACATATATGGGCTTGCAAATATAGGTTTGGGCCACGAATGATCATTCTCTCAAATCGGGACAAAATTTAGCGTTATGTTAAGCAATCGTAAGTGGACTTATATAGAACTCGTACCTATTCTGAGGTCGGTTAATAGCAATCTATGCACCATATGTTTGGAGACATGATATGGAAATCATGCTCCAATAACACTTAATGCAATAATAAGGGGATACGATGAAGAGGGATGGGGAAAATGAACAAACCACATTTGATCCAAAATTTTAATCAAACTATTATTAAAATCATTCATCCATTTTTATGGAGTTAGACTCAACACCATGGGTCCAATGATGTTAACAAAGTTCATGATCAAAATTTCAACCCAAGATCATCCAGAAAATAAATAAAAAAATAGAATTGTATTAAAAAAATAAGGGTTTTAAAATGATTATAATATGAAAACAATAGAGGAAAAATAGAAACTACATTCAAATTAATCAAGAAAAATTAAGTAAAACCATAGAAATATCAGAAATGAGCTCAAATGTTTTTATAATTTTTTTGGTAATTTTTAAAAGTCAGAAACTATTTTTCAACTAATTAAAACTACTAAAATAAATGGAAAATAGATCAAAACTAGCAAACATTAAAATAAAATTTCCAGAAAATCAGAAATAAAATAAATGATATTTATGAATTTTTTCAGAATTTAAAAATGTTTAAAAGTATTTTTAAAATAATTATAAACAATTCAAAACAAGAGAAATTATAAAAAATATCAATCTGAAAATAAAATAATGAAAACCTAAAAATCAGAAAGAGAATATTTGAAAATACTTTTGAGAATTTTTTTCTTATTTTTTGAGCCAGAAATGAATTTTTTATGATTTTTTGAAGCTTAAAACAATTAAATATAAAAAACAGAAATAAAATAATAAACCAAAAAAAATGGGCCATCTGATTATTGTCAAAACGCATTAGTAAACAGATCCAATGGATCTGGTGCATTGTGCATGTTATGGACTTTATTGAATATCACACCGGATCACTTATTTTTAAAATAAAACAACTTAAAATGTGACACGTTAGATGGAGTCTGACTTACTAAAGTAATCAGATCCAAGGGCTCCTGAGGCACGCGTATGAAAAGGTAAGCATACTATATCCGTTTAAAAAAATGTGGCTTCATGTCATTGGTAGAGGACGGGCATGACATCATCTTTGAAGTTACCGACAGAAAACATAGAGCCGCCACCAAACTTTATTTATCCGAAGGAAGGGGAAATATAGATAAAACCACAAAGGAATCGATAAGATGGTCTTGCAACCAAGAGAAAGGGTAAGGGAGTCGGTTATGCGAGGGGAAGGTATTAGCACCCCTCACATCCGTTGTACTCAACGGGATCCATTTTGTTTGCATGTCTTAAATGGTGTATTTATCTACAACTATGCTTGCTTAAGGTGAAATGAATGGTTTTTATTATTGTGTTCGTGAGGGTTTCGCGACCCTTTGCCTACGTATCCAATGAAGGAATCAGAACACCATAGTTCCTCTAGAAAATGGTTTGTTTGTTTGTGTTTTTTAGTGGGCGATGTTAACGCACACATTCTAGCAATAGGCACGGCCGGTATCACGGTAGAATGAAGATAACATTCCCTTTAGGGGAAGATATGATTGGTTGAGTGTTTTGTGAGTTTTAAAATAAATTCAAGTAATGATGAAAAGTGTTTTTGGATTTTTGATTTATGACAATTGAGTTTTAATTACAAAAGAAAATGGTTAAGAGGGAAACTAAAAATCTAATTGTATGCTATGGGTGGACTAAAAGTCTATTTCGACATAAGGCGGTCGGAACGGGGTTTAATCGCCTCATGGAGCTACCTAAGGTATGGTTTCAAGATTTGAACAAATAAGGAAACTTAAATCATAAATATTTTTTATGGCTTTTTATGTTAATATTAAAAAATGATGAAAAGGAAAATAAATGAAAGATAGAAAAAGCGTGCTACTGCAAGCAAAACAAACATGGATCAGAAGTTCTAAAGCCATGCGCGTGACTCAGAAAGGAACGTCAGAATTTCTGGATTCGTACCCTCTGAGATCCTGCAAGAAATGTTAGAGGGAAAAGGGAACAAAGGTTCTGGGTTGCT
Organism: Vicia faba; assembly: GCA_948472305.1. Classification (NCBI taxonomy): domain Eukaryota; kingdom Viridiplantae; phylum Streptophyta; class Magnoliopsida; order Fabales; family Fabaceae; genus Vicia; species Vicia faba. Next base: position 918,653,407 of record OX451738.1, read on the forward strand.
ATGAGCTAAACTTCTGAATGTTAGAACAATGAGAAAAATTCAGAAGTTTTGTGCGTGTTTAACAGTGAGGAAATTTTAGAAGTTTTGTTTGTGTTAAAAAAAGTGAGTAGAACTCAGAAGTTCTGTATGTGTAAAAAAGGTGAGGAAATTTCAGAAGTTCTGTATGTTTTAAAAAAAGCTAGTAGAACGCAAAAGTTCTGGGTGTGCTAAAAAAAGTGAGTAGAACTCAGAAGTTCTGTATGTGTAAAAAAAGTGACTAGAACTCAAGTTCTGTATGTGTAAAAAAAGTGAGGAAATTTCAGAAGTTCTGTATGTTTTAAAAAAAAGTGAGTAGAACTCAGAAGTTCTGTGTGTGCTGAAAAAAAGTGAGTAGAACTCAGAAGTTCTGTATGTGTAAAAAAAGTGAGTAGAACTCAGAAGTTCTGTATGTGTAAAAAAAGTGAGGAAATTTCAGAAGTTTTGTATGTCTTACAGAAGTTCTATGTGTGCTGAAAAAAAGAGTAGAACTCAGAAGTTCTGTGTGTGTAAAAAAAGTGAGTAGAACTCAGAAGTTCTGTATGTGTAAAAAAAGTGAGGAAATTTCAGAAGTTCTGTATGTTTTAAAAAAAGTGAGTAGAACTCAGAAGTTCTATGTGTTTGACATGTAGGGAGAACTCTGAAGTTCTGTGCTGTGTTAGGACAGTGAGTAAAAAACAGAAGTTCTATGTGTTGGAATAGTGAATGAAAAACAGAAGTTCTGTGTTACATTTCAAATCTTTCCTTATATCAATCAGCACAACAATATCTTAACCAGTTTTCAGCAAACAGCAAATCAGAAGGATAAAAGCACAACAATTTATAGAAGTTCTAATCCTAAATCCGAGCCTAGCATTATTCTAGAAGTTCTGATCCACAGTTTTTTCTACTTATGCAATGATATGAACAACATCAATACTATGATATTTACATATTAAATGATATTCTGAATGAAAAAGATGCAAAGTCAGAAAGACTTACCTTTAACCTGGAGCGTGTTTGGAGCTTTGAGTTGATGCCTTTGATTGTTTTAGGGGTTTGCACAAGCAGGAAACAACAATGTTAAGTTCTTTGTTTCAGAGGGAAAGACAAAGGTTTTTGATTTGGAAAATTCTAAGTTTATGAGTGTTTGAGTGTTTCTTTTTTTTTCTCTCTTTTTTTTCCGTGTATTTGATGATCCTCTCTTCAAAAGCCAGCCTCCCTCTAAAGAAACCCATCCTCTCTCTCCAAGTCCAGCCCTTTGAATGTGTGATGGAACAAACTATTTATAGATGGATTTGTTGTGGTTTTGGGGGGGAAAACAAATGAGTTTTAAACACTTTTGGCATACCGTTCCTTTGTTTTTTAATCACAGTTTTGGTTATGCTAATTTGGTGTAATTATGGGGTCTGAGAAAGTGCAGGCGTGGACTGGGTCAGCAGCAATTTGGAGTGTTGTGGCAGCTGGTTGTAGGACTGTGCCAAAGCAGGGCAGCCGGTTGGGTGGAACGAGGTTTTGTGGGGTTTGATGATATTCTGAATGGAAAGCAGAACATAGCCTTTATGTGCTGAAGAATGAAACTCTGAGGAGTCATGTTCTGATCAAAGAACAAAGCCTCCATATGTTCTGACTGAAGCATGGAACGTAACCTCCATATGCTGAGGAGTTATGTTCTGACCAAAGAACACAACCCCATATGTTCTGACTGAAGCATGGAACGTAACCTCCATATGCTGAGAAATTATGTTATGACCAAAGAACACAACCCCCATATATTCTGACTGAAGCGTGGAACATAACCTCCATATGCTAAGGAGTTATGTTCTGACCAAAGAACACAACCCCCATATGTTCTGACTGGAGAGCCATGTTTTGAACCGTCCTTGCAAATTCTGATTGCACTTGCATGGAATTTGGCCTAGAAGTTCTGAAATCTCTTACCACTTAGAAAATTTTCCAAGTATTTAAAAAAATTGATTTCTTTCTTTTCTCAAAGTAGTTTCTGATTTTTGACTTCTTGATGAACCAAATTCTTGTCTTGATGAAATATAATGGTTGAAACTTGACTTTTTACCAAAACTCAAAGTTTGACTTTTCAGAGTGCATTTGACCATTTTGCCCTTGTGAATGAATTTCTTGGAAAATTGTGATTCAAGACTTGAAACTTGATGACAAAAACTTCATGATATCCAAAAAATCCATCCCATGATCCACTAATCGAGAACCAGATGCGTTTCCCGTTTACCTGATAAGAGAAATTCAAAACAAAATTAGACATAAAGAGGGCACAACCCTAATACCTCAAACCCAGGCATTTGATTCCATGAGATGAGGGATATGCAAATGACTGAGTAAACAAATAATGCAAATGGGATACGGAGTTCAAAGCCAGACATAAGTAAAAGAGATAGGGAAAATTTGGGGTACGACAGCTGCCCCTATTTAATCGTCTTGAACCTGAAGGTGAGATTGGCGTCAGCCTTTCGAAAGTTCAAGGTAGAAGATAATTAAATACCCGGACCCAGAATTTTCCCTACAGAGATGGTGTAAGTTTCATTCATTGGTGTGAATGTATGCTGGGCAGGGACAAACTGGTCTCCTGGTGTACTGGTCATAATGGATAAACATGGTTGAACAGTGGTAGCTCGTATTGGGGTAACGGTGCCAATACAAGGTTCCCGAGGGAGTGGGCGATAGAGTGACTGGAAGGATATGGTTGACGATGTCATGATGACTGAAAGTAGAATTACTGGACAAAATGATAACTTAAATACAATGAGTAGAACTTAATGACGACAGAGAATCTATCAAGCGGTATTTCACGACCCAAAAAGAAAGGTAAAGATAATGGGTAAAGATCGGCGTATAATCTATGAACCAAGAGAAAGGTAAAGACAACGGGTAAAGATAGACGTATGATCTATGACCCAAGAGAAAGGTAAAGTGAGGGTAAGACCTACGGGCAACCTACGACCGTAAAAAAAGATAACATGAGGGTAACACCTACAAGCGACCTACGACCCTATAATAGATAACATGAGGCTAAGACCTACGAGCGACCTACGACCCTATGAAGGATAACGTGAGGGTAAGACCTACGAGCGACCTATGACCCTATGAAAGATAACATGAGGGTAAGACCTACTAGCGACCTATGACCCTAGCAAAGATAACATGAGGGTAAGACCTACGAGCGATCTACGACCCTATGAAAGATAACATGAGGGTAATATCTACGAGAGACCTACGACCCTATGAAAGATAACGTGAGGGTAAGACCTACGAGTGACATACGACCCTATGAAAGATAACATGAGGGTAAGACCTACGAGGGGCCTACGACCCTATGAAAGATAACGTGAGGGTAAGACCTACGAGCAACCTATAACCCTAGCAAAGATAACGTGAGGGTAAGACCTACAAGTGACCTACGACCCTAGCAAAGATAACGTGAGGGTAAGACCTACTAGCGACCTATGACCCTATGAAAGATAACGTGAGGGTAAGACCTACGAGCGAACTACGACCCTAGCAAGGATAACGTGAGGGTAAAACCTACAAGCGACTTACGACCCTAGTGAAGATAACGTGAGGATAAGACCTACTAGCGACCTACGACCCTATGAAAGATAACGTGAGGGTAAGAACTACGAGCGACCCACGACCATAGCAAAGATAACGTGAGGGTAAGACCTACGAGCGACCTACGACCCTATGAAAGATAACGTGAGGGTAAGACCTACGAGCGGCCTATGACCCTAGCAAAGATAACGTGAGGGTAAGACCTACGAGCGACCTACGACCCTAGAAAAGAACATGAGGGTAAGACCTACTAGCGACCTACGACCCTATGAAAGATAACGTGAGGGTAAGACCTACGAGCGACCTACGACCCTAGCAAAGATAAAGTGAGGGTAAGACCTACGAGTGACCTACAACCCTATAAAAAATAACGTGAGGGTAAGACCTACGAGCGACCTATGACCCTAGCAAAGATAACATGAGGGTAAGACCCACGAGCAACCTACGACCCTATGAAAGATAACATGAGGGTAAGACCTACGAGCGATCTACGACCCTAGCAAAGATAACGTGAGGATAAGACCTACAAGCGACCTACGACCCTATGAAAATATAACATGAGGGTAAGATCTACGGGCGACCTACGACCCTATGAAAGATAACGTGAGGGTAAGACCTACGAGCGACCTACGACCCTGTGAAAAATTACATGAGGGTAAGACCTACGAGCGACCTATGACCCTATGAAAATAACGTGAGGGTAAACCTACGAGCGACCTACGACCCTATAAAGGATAACATGAGTGTAAGACCTACGAGCGACCTACGACCCTAGCAAAGATAACGTGAGGGTAAGACCTACGAGCGACCTACGACCCTATGAAAATAACGTGAGGGTAAGACCTACGAGCGACCTACGACCCTATGAAGGATAACGTGAGTATTGAGAGTTAGGGAGTACGACGTACTGGCACCATGGTTTATTTTAGTTAGTAGCATAATAACAGATGTTAACTGGGAATTATGAGGATGACATTCTTTGTGGGGATGTTTTGTTGATTTGGGACTGATCTGGCTCATGCTTCATATGCTTTGAAGTGTGACATGATAATCCATGGATATGCTATGCGTTTGAGGATGCAATGCAATATGTCGTGATGATTATTATATGTAAAGTGCCAAAAGCTCATTGGGATCTATTGTTCGTCATCTTGAGGTACTAATACGGATTGGTGCTTGAATTTTGAGAGAAAAAGGGTTAGCCTTGTCGAGTTCACTGGGGGATTAAATCTTGCTGAGGAGAAATGACTGGATCTGACTACCTTCATGTGTTGGACTTTTTGTGAATGACTGAAAAGAGACGTGGATCTCAACTAATGCCCCAAGTCTCTCCGTGTGGGAGAATCGGGCGCTCGGTCGATTGTAAGGAGGCGATGAAGATGAAAGCCTGGCCAAGGAGACCGTTATGACTTGCTACCTAGAAACAACTCCTAAATGAGGAAGTTGCGGAGAAGAAAAGAAATACAACGAGTAAAATGGCAATAAGAAAATCTTGAACTTCCGTTAAAACCGATATTGCTATAGTTCCCGTATCCTGGGTCGTCATAGTGTTGTGCTTCCAAAGGATAATAGCTAGATTGATTCATATCACATTAGGAGGGCGTACCTGAAGAGTTTTCAGACTGACGTTTCTCGTTTTTTGTCCCTAATTTTTGCCTGGATCGCCCTTTCGGGTTTTCAATCCACTGAGACACCCATTTTTGCCTAAGCCGCCCTTTCAGATTTTCAACTTAGCGGGTTATTATTTTTTTTCTTTTTATCCCTAACTTTTTCCTAAGCCTCCCTTTCGGGTTTTCGACTTAGCGGGCCCTTTTATGCGTAGTATTTTTCGACTGAGTCTGAATTGAATGGAAGCGGAACGTCTTTCCCATCCATGTTTGTCAGGATTAGAGCACCTCCTGAGAAAGCTTTCTTCATGATGTACGGTCCCTCATAGTTGGGAGTCCACTTGCCTCTTGGATCAGTGTGGATTGGGAGAATCTTCCTTAAGACCAGGTCACCTGTGTGGAACTCTTGAGGCCGAATCTTCTTGTCAAATGCTCTCTTGAGGCACTGTTGATATATCTGACCGTGACAAATGGCTTTCAGGCGCTTTTCTTCGATGAGATTGAGTTGGTCGAGTCACGTTTGAATCCATTCAGTTTCATCAAGCTTAGTATTCATCAGAATCTTTAAGGAAGGAATCTCCACTTCGACCGAGAGTACCGCGTCCATACCATAGACTAGTGAAAACAGAGTTGCCCCAGTGGAAGTACGCACCGAAGTTCGATAGCCATGCAGGGCAAAAGGCAATATCTGATGCCAATCTTTGTACGTTCTCACCATTTTCTGAACGATCTTCTTTATGTTCTTGTTAGCGGCTTCAACTGCCCCATTCATCTTCGGCCGATAAGGTGATGAATTATGGTGCTCAATCTTGAACTCTTCACACATTTCCTTCATCATCTTGTTGTTGATATTTGACCCGTTATCTGTGATGATCTTGTTAGGAGTTCCATAACGACAAATGATCTCTCTTTTGATGAAACGAGTGACAACTTGCTTGGTCACATTCTTGTACGAAGCTGCATCCACCCACTTCGTGAAGTAGTCAATAGCAACGAGGATAAACCTGTGTCCGTTTGAAGCGCTCGACTCGATTCTCCCAATCATATTGATCCCCCACATTGCAAAGGGACATGGTGAAGTCATCACATTCAAAGTAGTGGGAGGAACATATATCCTGTCTACGTAAATCTGACATTTTTGGAACATTTTGGCATATACACAATAGTCGCTTTCCATCACCATCCAGAAATAACCTGCTTGAAGGATCTTCTTGGCCATGGAATGCCCAGTGGCATGAGTCCCAAAAGAGCCCTCATGTATTTCTCGTATAATGTATTCCTCTTCGTGTCTATCCATGCATCTGAGCAGAACCAAATCATAGTTTCTCTTGTACAGAACATCTCCTGACAGTAAAAACTTAGACGCCAACCTTCTAAGAGTCCGTTTATCACAAATTTTAGCACCCTCGAGGTACTCTTGCTTCTCAAGATATCTTTTGATGTCGAAGTACCACAGCCTTTTGCCTGATACATCTTCAGTTGTGAGACAATGAGCAGGGAAAATGTGTGATGGCTTCTTGTAACGGCAGATCCTTATATTTGGTGCATGATTCAGGTAACAGACTTTGAATATTGCTGCTAAAGTGGCCAGAGCGTCTGCCAGTTGATTTGCTTCTCTAGGAATGTGCTCAAAGGTGACCTTATCGAAAGCGGGCAACAACTCTAATATGTAATCCCGATATAGAACTAAATTAGGGTGCCGTGTATCCCAATCACCCCGTGCTTGATGTATCACTAAGGCAGAGTCCCCATAAACTTTAAGAATCTTTATCTTCAAATCAATGGTTGCTTCAAGGCCCATCACACAAGCTTCGTATTCAGCGACGTTATTCGTGTAATTAAAACATAATCTGGTAGTGAAAGGTATGTGAGTGTTGTGTGGAGAGGTCAGAACTGCCCCAATGCCGTGACCCATAACATTTGACGCACCATCAAACATGAGAGTCCATCGCTCCCATGGTTCAGTTCCTCCAAGTTTCATAATATCCTCGTCTGGAAAATCGAACTTCATGGGCTGATATTCTTCCAATGGTTGGTGAGCGAGATGATCAGCAAGAATGCTACCTTTGATAGCCTTTTGTGTGACGTACTGGATGTCATACTCAGACAAGCATTTGCCACCGAGTCAATCTGCCTGTAAGTGCTGGTTTCTCGAAGATGTACTTTATTGGATCCATTTTAGATATCAGAAGTGTAGAATGTGTTAACATATACTTCCTCAAACGTCGAGTTTCCCATGTAAGAGCATAACAAGTCTTCTCAAGTAAGGAATACCTTGATTTACAATCAATAAACTTCTTGCTCAGGTAATAAATGGCGTGTTCATTTCGTCCAGTACCATCATGTTGTCCGAGCACACAACCCATAGATCCTTCAAGCACAGTCAAATACATAATTAGAGGTCTCCTGGGAACTGGTGTTATGAGTATTGGTGGTTCTTAAAGATACTGCTTAATCTTCTCGAAAGGTTCTTGACAACTCTCATCCCAACGGACATCTTGATTCTTGCGTAACAATTTGAAGATGGGTTCACAGGTAGAAGTAAGATGGGAAATGAACCTGGCCATGTAATTCAACCTTCCAAGGAAACCTCATACTTCATTTTCATTTTTCGGTGCCGGCATATCCTGTATTGCTTTTACTTTGTCTGGATCTACTTCAATTCCTCGTTGACTTACGATAAAACCAAGTAACTTGCCCGATCAAACCCCAAAGGTGCATTTGTTGGGATGAAGCCTTAACCTTAACTTTCATAAACGATCAAACAACTTCTGCAAATGGACCAAATGTTCTTCCTCGGTCTGTGACTTCGCAATCATGTCGTCCAGACACACCTCGACCTCTTTATGAATCATGTCGTGAAAGAGGGTCACCATAGCTTGCTGATATGTCGCACCAGCGTTTTTAAGACCAAAAGGCGTGACTCTATAGTAAAAAGTACCCCAAGGAGTTGTGAAATCTGTTTAATCCATGTCTTCCGGAGCCATCTTTATCTGATTGTAGCCAGAGAACCCATCCATAAAGGAGAACACCAAAGAATGAGCAGTGTTATCAACCAATACATCAATATGAGGCAACAGGAAATCATCCTTCGGGCTTGCTCTATTCAAGTCTCGGTAGTCAACACACATGCGTACCTTACCATCTTTATTAGGTATAGGCACAATGTTAGCAATCCAGGGCAGATAATTTATCACAGATAGGAAGCCTGCTTCAAACTGTTTCTGAACTTCTTCTTTAATCTTCAAAGCCATGTCGGGTCTGGTCCTTCTTGGCTTCTGCTTTACAGGAGGACATTCTGGCCCGAGTGGCAATCTATGCATCACTATATCAGCGTCTAAACCGGACATGTCTTCATACGACCAGGCGAAGATGTCAGCATACTCTCGAAGCAACTCAATCAACCCCTTATTTTCTTCACTTTTCAAGGCGGAACCTATTTTGACTTCTCTTTTTACCTCTTAAGTATTGAGATTTACGACTTTTGTTTCTTCTTGATATGGTTGGATGACCTTTTCTTCTTGTCTCAAGAGCTTGGCTAGTTCTTCAGGGACTTCATAATCTTCCTCACTATCTCTATTAGCATGATCAACTGAATTCTCAAGGATATAAGGAGCCATAGCACTATCATTTCCAACGGAGTCTGAGACGGATCTGCATGATTGATGATTTTATGTTTTATTTTTAGAAAGTACAAAAGAATATTTAGAATATGAAAAGAAAAGTATTGCTATTTTTATTTTGAAAAAGTAAAAGTAAAAGAAAAGACAAGGAACAAAATTGTATGTGAAAGTGTGATTTTTCATTCAATGTTAAACGAAGACTGAAACATAAGGGGACCTTTCTACAAGCCGTCAGTATGCCCTGGGCAGGACATACGACTTAAATGGAAACAGAAAATTACACATCAAGGAAAACAACTTCAGGGATGTCCACGGCAGTCCAATTGCCGAGCTCCTGGTCCGGCGCAACTTGATAGATAAATCTGGAAACATCTTCATCGTCACCTTCAACATTTGTGGAGAGCACTTGTCCTTCTTTTCCTACACCAACACTAACGAACACTTCAGAAATTGGGGGAACCTGCTGTCCTTTGAGAGGAACCCAACCAGCTTGCATGGAGGATGATGGATGATACCCAAGACCAAAACGATCTTTCTTCTCTGGAACTTAAATCAATTTTTCCCAACTGTCATAAGGAGGTATAGCTTCTATGAGGGCTTTGGCATCCTTCAAAGAGGCCAGGGGTGTCTCAGACTTCTTACATTCCACGACGGAGAATTTGTCAACAGTAACAATCTCCAGACCTTGAAAGGGCAACTCCTGCACCTCGCCTTCCACTTCCACATAATGGTAGGTAGTCAGATTATTAATCACTATGTCTTCTTCCCTGCAAACGACGACAACTTGGTCATTCACGATGAACTTCAGGCGTTGATGAAGAGTAGATGTCACCGCTCCTGCTACATGGATCCATGGACGACCCAAAAGGAAAGTATAGGATGGACGGATGTCCATAACATAAAATGACAAATAGAAAGTGTGGGGACCAATCTTGATAGGTAAGTCCACTTCTCCATCCACATATCTTCTCGAACCATCAAACGCTCGAACATTTAGAGTAGAGGGCCTCATCATTACTCCATCCATATTCAGCTTAAACAAAGTAGCCTTAGGCATCACATTGAGTGAAGAACCCGTATCCACCAAAACTCGAGATAAAACAATGTCCAAACACTTCATAGAAACATGCAGTGCTTTGTTGTGGGCTCTACCTTCAACTGGGAGTTCATCATCATAGAAACCCAAACAATTTCCCACAACAATATTGGTGACGATTCCTTTAAACTGGGCCATAGAGATGTCTTGGGTAACATGAGCGGAACATAAAGTCTTCAATAAGGCATTGCAGTGGGTCTCTGAACACCAAAGGAGAGACAAGATGGAAATCTTGGATGGTGTCTGGTTGAGTTGATCCACTACTTTGTAATCACTCCACTTGAGAATTCTCAAAAGCTGCTCCGCTTCTTGTCCTACAGAAGGTTCGGGTTGATTATCTCTCACTTGGTTTCCGCTGGCCTTAGCTAGAGCTTCACTGTCAGTTTCCTTAGGAGGCGGTGGTGGAGGAGAAAAGATCTGACCACTGCGAATCATGTTACTAGTTCCTGCAATGTTGGTATCATTCTTGTCAACAACTGGAGGACACTCATACTTCTTTCCATGAATATAGACCACATTATACTCCCATGGAACTGCCTTCGAGTCGTTGCTTGTAGGAGGAATATGAGCTTGAATCACTGTGGGGGTAGTAGGAATCTGAATTGTTAACGAAATACTAGGGGTTACCGAAAAGCTTCTCGGATAGTAGGGGATTTCCAGGACATCGATCTCTTCTTCTCGGAATATTTTCTCTATCTGTAGGACACCTTCATCGATCAACTGTTGGATGGCCGTCTTCAAATCAGTACACTCTTCAGGTTTGGAGGAACACGTTAAGCAGAAGTCATGGAGTTCTTGTAGCACCTCATGCTTCAACAAATGTTCTCTGACAGTTTCCAAAGATATCTTAATTTCGTCAACCTTGGATACCAAAACCCGTTCATTAACTTCTTCAATAGCATTGACTGTTCCCCCTTGATGAGGAGGCATGGGATTATTCTGAATATTCGGACCAAAAGGGTTGAAGTTGATGGACTTTGCATCGATGAGGTCTTGAAATTTGAATTTGAATGCTCTACAATTTTCAATTGTATGGCCTGGGGCACCAGAATGAAATTCGCAATGAGCATTAATGTCATACCCCATAGGGAGAGGATTTGGCGGTGGACCGAGTTCGCACAATTGAACCAATTGACTAGCAAGTAACTGTGGGAGAAGCTGAGCGTAGGACATAAGAATGAGATCAAATCTTCTTTCAGGGGCTCTTTGTCTTTGAGGAGCTCTCGAACCTTGAGGTTGTTGATAAGTTGGAGGAGGTGAAAATTGTTGTTGTGGAAGATACTGTGGTTGTGGAGCGAAAGGCCGTTGTTGGGCCATCCAGGGTGCTGGAGTTGTAGCATCATATACTTGAGGAACAAATTGGTCGGGAACAACAACAGGTGTAGGAAATTAAGGGAATCAAACATGAGGAAATATGGGAGCTCTTCCCTGGTTGATGGTGATGGCACTAGTCTCACCCTCTTTCTTCTTGACAAAACCAAAAAACGACTTTCTACTAATGCCCGCATTGTTGTTAACATTGTTAGGAACGCCTTGGATTGTTTCAGCCTTAATGCACGTCTCAACGCGTTCACCAATAATGACCATATCAGATAAAGAAGTAGAAGTACTACTGAGCATATGTTGGAGATAAGGACCTCGTAGAGTACCCATAAACAGATCAATCAATTCACAATCCAAGAGAGGAGGTTGGACCCTTGCAGCCAGTTCACGCCACCTCTGAGCATACTCTTTGAATGACTCTTCAGATTTTTGTACCATCCCTTGGAGCTAAGTACGGCTAGGAGCCATGGCAGTATTGTAATGGTAATGTTTCAAAAAGGCGTCAGCAAGTTCTCCCCAAGTACTGACATGAGATCTTTCCAATTGCATATAGCAATCCAATGGTGCCCCGGTCAAGCTATCTTGAAAGAAGTGCATGAGTAACGGTTCATTTTCAGCATAGGCATCCATTTTGTGACAATAGGAACGAAGATGAGTCTCTGGGAAAGAAGTGCCTTTGTATTTGTTAAAATCTGGGACTTTGAACTTGGGAGCAATAACTACCCCAGGCACGAGGCACATTGCAGCAGTATTAAATCCAGAAGCCTTGATACCCTCCATGGCTCTAAGACGCTCTTTGAGAGCATGATACATTTTCGCAGTTTCGGAAATTCCGGTGGCAAGGTTCACTTGGGGTTCATCAAGATCAATAACATCATGATAATCGTTGACATCATTCCTAGGAATGCCGGTAGGAGTCTCAACATTTTCATTGTCAATCCTCCCATTAGCAGAAGTGGAGGGGGCAGCAGGAGTAAGATTGGAAACACTTTGATGTAGTTCTTCTTGACCCTTGATCACGTCATGAAGGGATTCCATAAGCTGATCCATGCGAATACCCATGGTGTCCATATCTCGGTGGAGTGCATTCTAGTTCTCTTCAAAAAGATCCACTAGCCTTTGCTGGTTACCTCTAGTACGGTAAGGATGTTTAGATGTCGTCTTTATTGTTTACTGTAGTCTTGGAAACGGGACCCCAATGAGTTTTTGTTGTGAAAAATGAATCCATGGTAGTATGGATGAATGCTTTATCTTCATTTCTAAGGAGATCCAAAGACTCGTCTATCTTTTAAAATTTTCCCCTTTTTATTTATTTATTTATTTGATTTTAAAAAAAGCTACGTCAACGAGACTTGTCTTTGGATTTCCCTAGATATGAGATATATATACATGATGATATGAAGTCTTAGCTCCACATATTCTGGATAACCATTGCGTAGTCCGTTGCACAGGCTGAAAGTAACAGGATCAAAAGTCCGACGTCACAGGCATGGAGTCAAAGTAACCACCCATGAGGTATGTACTAGGGGTTTATCACCTGCCGAACAAGGTTCTAAAGAGTTCTCGAACTCTACGCTCTTCCTTTGGATATTACCGATGTCCCAATTACTTAGTAATCAATAATATTCACAGGAAAAACTCGTCCGAGTGCAATATCGCGTGACAACTACTTCCGAATCACTCTGTTATAGTCTCCGCACTGCACCTAGAAGGCCAGGATGGGTTAATGGTTCTACGACCCTCAACTTCTCGAGTTCCCAGGTTGAAAGCAACGATGTCTTCTTGATTACTCGGTAAACATCACTACTTTATAGGGGACCTCCACTGAGTGTGGGATTTTCATGCCTCCTTCTTTGGGATTACTCCCTCGAAGTTAACTTGACTATACCGCCCGTCCTAATCCTATGTGTAACCCATGTCCGGGTATAGGACTTATCAAAAGTAATCACCAAACCCAACATCACAATGTATCCAGAATATGTGAGTAGCAACAATATATACAATATATACAAACAAAGCAATAATAAAACAATAAAGAAAAAATAAAGAAAATAAATAAACACCCAAAAAGACAAATAAACAAAACTAGGAGAGACTCACAAAAGTTCCCCAGCAGAGTCGCCAGCTGAAGCTACCGGCAGGAAACACAGAGCCGCCACCGAACTTTATATATCCCGAAGGAAGGGGGAATATCGATAAAACTACAAAGGAATTGATAAGATGGTCTTGCGACCAAGAGAAAGGGTAAGGGAGACGGTTATGCGAGGGGAAGGTATTAGCACCCCTCACATCCGTTGTACTCAACGGGATCCATTTTTCTTGCTTGTCTTAATAGGTGTATTTATCTACAACTATGCTTGCTTAAGGGAAAATGAATGGTTTTTATTATTGCGTTCATGAGGATTTCGTCACCCTTTGCCTACGTATCCAATGAAGGAATCAGAACACCATAGTTCCTCTAGAAAATGGTTTATTTGTTTGTGTTTTTTAGTGGGCGATGTTAGCGCACACATTCTAGCAATAGGCACGGCCGATATCGCGGTAGAACGAAGATAACATGCCCTTTGGGGGAAGCTTTGATTGGTTGAGTGTTTTGCGAGTTTTAAAATAAATTCAAGTAATGATTAAAAGTGTTTTTGGATTTTTGATCTGTGACAGTTGAGTTTTAATTACAAAAGAAAAAGGTTAAGAGGGAAACTAAAAATCTAATTGTATGCTATGGGTGGACTAAAATTCTATTTCGACATAAGGTGATCGAAACGGGGTTTAATCGCCTCTTGGAGTTACCTAAGGTATGATTTCAAGGTTTGAACAAATAAGGAAACTTAAATTATAAATATTTTTTATGGATTTTTATGTTAATATGAAAAAATGATGAAAAGGAAAATAAATGAAAGATAGAAAAAGCGTGCTACTGCAAGCAAAACAAACAAGGATCAGAAGTTCTGAAGCCATGCGCGTGACTCAAAGGAACGTCAGAAGTTCTGGATTCGTACCCTCCGAGGTCCTTTAAGAAATGTTAGAGGGAAAAGGGAATAGAGGTTATGGGTTGCTATGTGCTAAACTTCTGAATGTTAGAACAATGAGAAAAATTCAGAAGTTTTGTGCATGTTTAACAGTGAGGAAATTTCAGAAGTTCTGTTTGTGTTAAAAAAAGTGAGTAGAACTCAGAAGTTCTGTATGTGTAAAAAAGGTGAGGAAATTTCAGAAGTTCTGTATGTTTTAAAAAAAGTGAGTAGAACTCAGAAGTTCTGTGTGTGCTAAAAAAAGTGAGTAGAACTCAGAAGTTCAGTATGTGTAAAAAAAGTGAGTAGAACTCAGAAGTTATGTATGTGTAAAAAAAGTGAGGAAATTTCAGAAGATATGTATGTTTTAAAAAAAAGTGAGTAGAACTCAGAAGTTCTGTTTGTGCTAAAAAAAGTGAGTAGAACTTTGAATTTTGTATGTTTAAAAAAAGTGAGTAGAACTCAAGTTCTGTATGTGTAAAAAAAGTGAGGAAATTTCAGAAGTTCTGTATGTTTTAAAAAAAGTGAGTAGAACTTAGAAGTTCTATGTGTGCTGAAAAAAAGTGAGTAGAACTCAGAAGTTCTGTGTGTGTAAAAAAAGTGAGTAGAACTCAGAAGTTCTGTATGTGTAAAAAGAGTGAGGAAATTTCAGAAGTTCTGTATGTTTTAAAAAAAGTGAGTAGAACTCAAAAGTTCTATGTGTTTGACATGTAGGGAGAACTCTGAAGTTCTGTGTTGTGTTAGGACAGTGAGTGAAAAACAAAAGTTCTATGTGTTGGAATAGTGAATGAAAAACAAAAGTTCTATGTTACATTTCAAATATTTCCTTATATCAATCAACACAACAATATCTTAACCAGTTTTCAGCAAACAGCAAATCAGAAGGATAAAAGCACAATAATTTTTAGAAGTTCTAATCCTAAATCTGAGCCTAGCATTATTCTAGAAGTTCTGATCCATAGTTTTTTCTACTTATGAAATGATATGTACAACATCAATACTATGATATTTACATGTTAAATGATGTTCTGAATGAAAAAGATGCAAATTCAGAAAGACTTACCTTGAACCTGGAGCGTGCTTGGAGCTTTGAGTTGATGCCTTTGAATGTTCTGGGGGTTTGCAAGAGCAGGAAACAACAATGTTAAGTTCTTTGTTTCAAAGGGAAAGACAAAGGTTTTTGATTTGGAAAATTCTAAGTTTATGAGTGTTTGAGTGTTTCTTTTTTTCTCTTTCTTTTTTTCGTGTATTTGATTATCCTCTCTTCAAAATCCAGCCTCCCTCTAAAAACACCCAGCCTCTTTCTCCAAGTCCAGCCCTTTGGACGTGTGATGGAACAAACTATTTATAGATGGATTTGTTATGTTTTTTTTTGGGGGGGGGGGGGGGGGGGGAACCAATGAGTTTTAAACACTTTTGGCATATTGTTCCTTTGATTTTTAATCACAGTTTTGGTTATGCTAATTTGGTGTAATTATGGGGTCTGAGAAAGTGCAGGCGTGGACTGGGTCAGTAGCAATTTGGAGCGTTGTGGCAGCTGGTTGTAGGACTGTGCCAAAGCAGGGCAGCAGGTTGGATGGAACGAGATTTTGTGGGGTTTGATGATGTTCTGAATGGAAATCAGAACATAGCCTTTATGTGCCGAAGAATGAAACTCTGAGGAGTCATGTTCTGATCAAAGAACAAAGCCTCCATATGTTCTGACTGAAGCATGGAACGTAACCTCCATATGCTGAGGAGTTATGTTCTGACCAAAGAACACGACCCCATATGTTCTGACTGAAGCATGGAACGTAACCTCCATATGTTGAGGAGTTATGTTCTAACCAAAGAACACAACCCCCATATGTTCTGACTGAAGCGTGGAACGTAACCTCCATATGCTGAGGAGTTATATTCTGACCAAAGAACAAAGCCCTATATGTTCTGACTAGAGAGCCATGTTCTTAACCGTCCTTTAAAATTCTGATTGCACTTGCGTGGAATTTGGCCCAGAAGTTCTGAAATCTCTTACCACTTAGAAATTTTTCCAAGTATTTTAAAAAATTGATTTCTTTCTTTTCTCAAAGTAGTTTCTGATTTTTTACTTCTTGATGAACCAATTTCTTGTCTTGATGAAATATAATGGTTGAAACTTGATTTTTTACCAAAAGTCAAAGTTTGACTTTTCATAGTGCATTTGACCATTTTGCCCTTGTGAATGACTTTCTTGGAAAATTGTGATTCAAGACTTGAAACTTGATGACAAAAACTTCATGATATCCCAAAAATCCATCCCACGATCCACTAATCGAGAACCAGATGTGTTTCCCTTTTACCTGATAAGAGAACTTCAAAACAAAATTAGACATAAAGAGGGCACATCCCTAATACCTCAAACCAAGGCGCTTGATTCCATGAGATGTGGGATATGCAAATGACTGAGTAAAAAAAGGGTGCAAATGTGATGCAGAGTTCAAAGCCAAACATAAGTAAAAGAGATATGGAAAATTTGGGGTACGACAATCTTCAACCTCCAGCCATCCCCAAATTGTATCCTTCAAACTGTAAAATTAGCAAACCATATCGGTACCATTAGATTTGTCTCTTCAAGACGATTCTAATGGTACCATCGCGCCAAATTTATATAAATTATGCAAGGTTGTGTTTGAAGAAAATCAGGAAAAAAAATAGCGAGCACGAAAATATGGGATATCTCACTCAAATCTCAATGAAATTGCAAATTATAAAGAGCACGAGGATCAGAAGGATACAGAGAGTAGATTAGTCTTTTATTTGGATCGATTTGGCCAAGAAATCTACCTGAACAAACTAGTTAGAAGTTGCTCTGAAACTGGACTTCTGTAGATCAATATAGGTCACGATTCATGAAGGTAATTGTATGGTTAGCTTCAGAGAAGTTCAATGAAGCTAACGGAATGGAGCTTTTGGTGTTTGAGGGTGAGAATGCAAGAAATCATAAACAGGGGTCAATTGGCTATTAAAAGCTTGAGAATATGAGTAAAGGATGATCCTTATTTATAGCTGATCTTGATGTAAGGATCAAGCGTGTGATTTGGAGGCAAAATCAATGAAATCATGTGGACCTGCTAAGTGAGAAAAGTGTGACTTCACATGGCTCAAACAACAACAACTGGATGGTTCAAGGGTCGTTTCTTGTTATGGCAAGTTCCTAAACATGATTAGACGCGAAATTGATCCTTAAACAGGCTTGTAATTGGGTTAAAACTGATTTTCAAATCTGACTGAACTTGAAACTTCAATTTCAAGATGCAACCTTCATAACCATGGTGCCAACAATGTAGGGCACCATATGATGTGATTTTTGAAGCATTTGAAAGATAAGGTCAAAAACTTTACAATCTCCAAGGAGTGAGATCAATTGGATGCTTGAGAAAGAAGTTGTATTGAGTCAAAGATGGAAGAAAAAGGTTGACTTTTTGTACTTAGAAAAATTTCAAAATTTTCTTCAAAAGTGACTTATAATGTTTTGAGCTCAAACAAGACTTTCCTCCAAAAAAATTCTTAATCAATGGTGCAACTTTAAATAGACTTCTTAAAGAGCATTGTGGAACTTGAATCACTCAAAAGTACCAAGTATTGAAAAAGTTATGAAAATTCTTGAGATGACCTATAATATTTTACATCCTTAGGCCATCTTCCATCCATATTCAAGCTTTTTAAGAAAAAGAAGAGTTGAAATTAACATCTTCAATATCATTATGGAAAAAGAATGGGATAAAGGAAATAAAAATTGATCAAGTTATGATCATTTGAAGTCACATAAAGGAATTTGAAGGTTCATTTGGGAGACTTGTAATATTTCTTCATCATCAAGTTTCTTACACTCAAAATTTCTTTGAAAATTTTGAAGTGATTTGTTAATAACCCTTTAAAGAGAAGGATGTCTTTGGAATCACTCAAAAATACCAAAATATGAGCAAGATATACCTCTTGGAAGTTCAAAACCCTAATTCCTAGAGCAAGAAAATGCTTTGGGGAACCATTGCAATTTTGATCAACCTTATTGCACCAATACCTTTGTCATGTAAATAGAAGTTGTTGAGGATGATAATGAGAAGTCATAGAAACCAACACCATTTCCATATCTTGAGAATTGAAGGAGATATGCACTTGTGATCAATGGAAACATAGACTTGTCCAACTATGTAAAGCTTCTTCAATCAAACCTTGTAACTTTGAACTATCTTTGATAACTTGAAGTGTATGAATCATAATAGACTTTGCCATGATGTTACTTCAAACATTTTTAATGATGAGTTTAATATGGTGGGAGAACTGACTTGATTTGTTTTGCATTTTATCATAAATGTTGCGGATAGCAAGAGTCGCCACCGACTTTTCTTTTATCCTATAAAGGAAATAGTGAAAAGAACAGGAAAGACATTTCAAGATATTTTCTTGAGTTTGGGGGGTAGGTTATGAAAAGGGAAGGTATTAGAACCCTTTTCATCTGTAGTTATCTACAGGCTCTTAGTTTCTTGCTATATCACTTTGAAAAATGTTTTGTTTAAAATGTGTTCGTGGTGGTTTTTTGAAAGTATTTTGAAAACGCCTTTGTTTTGCCAAACTTTGTAATGATTCTCGTCTCTATAAGAATGTATACAAAGTGTTGGTTTTGAAAATAGTACAAATAGTTGTTTGTTTTTTGAAGGTGTTTTTGAAAGTGTAAGTGTGAAAATGGTTTTGATTTATGAGCAAGCAACTACAAGTGTCCTACTTACTCAAAAGGTCTTTGCTCTTTTCCTCCTCCTTTAGATGTTTCTATATTACCATTGGTTGGTAAGAAGCCTCATCATTGGATGTGAAGGGACGGACGTGGGTTAAACATATAATCATAGAAGGCAACTCATGAGGCGTTTTAGCAATTTTCGTAAGGGACTAGATCATTTACCGAAGGCAACATCGAGGGACTACGATCTTTTTTTATCGAGGGTCTTTGCTAAAATGCCCATATTCGAGGGACATGGCTATTTTCCGAGGCAACAAGCGAGATTACCCTAGAGGTGCACGTATGAATAGTGTGTTTGATTTCATGCATTTTTATCTTTGAGATTAGGGTTTTATAGCGGTTGTTTTTATCTTGACGTACACACCCTAATTACTAACAATTATATGAAAAGCGATAAATTTGCGGAAATTAAAATCCTATGCTATTACATCACTTTAGGGGATGGGGGTATGAGTTCAAAAATGGGGAGATAAAAGCAAATAAAACCTAATTTTACTATTACAACCAAATCGAACGAAAATTAAAAAAAAAAGG
The DNA here is from genome assembly GCA_948472305.1 of Vicia faba. Classification (NCBI taxonomy): domain Eukaryota; kingdom Viridiplantae; phylum Streptophyta; class Magnoliopsida; order Fabales; family Fabaceae; genus Vicia; species Vicia faba. Next base: position 918,672,924 of record OX451738.1, read on the forward strand.
TAAAAACAAACAAATTTTATGATGTCTGGTCTGACACAGGCCGTGTCCTATGACACGGGCACCCGTGTCAGCTCCCTGTAATGATCCATGCACGTTTTTTATTTCTGCACCATCTAAGCTGACACGAGCCATGTCTTGTGACACGGGCACCCGTGTTAGCACCCTGACTTACCACTTTGAACGTTTCTGGCTCCAGTAGACCTGACACGGGCGTCCGTGTCAGTACCCTGACCTGCATTTTTTGTTTACTTATAGTTCTAGTAGACTTGACACGGGCACTTGTGTCAACATTCTGGACTGCATTTTTGTTATATTTTTAAACAGCTGAGCTGACACGGGCACCCGTGTCAGCCCCCTGTCTTGGCTTTTTCACTGAGTTTTCTTCTTTTGATATATCTTTTGAACACAAACATCAAATGATGTATGGATAAAGATATTACAGCTTAGAAAAAAAGAATTATACCTCGCGAAGCGAAAACTTTGGAGTATGTATGGATGTATCAGGATGTGAAGTGATGATTGGTCGAGCTCCTCTTTAGAGCTGCTTAAATCCTTGCTCTATACCGCAAAGTTCCAGAATCGCTCCAACCCAGTCAAAGTTGCAAAATATATTTTTTCCATTTATATGTGAAAGGTGATGATAGGGGTGTTACCCAAATTATTCCTTTGTTTGAACAATCTCTGTGTGATGTACATGAGGTGTTTGGGTAGTTGATTTAGGGGAAAGCTTTCAAGGTTGTACAATAATGGATTGAGGATTTTTATGTTGTGAGTGAAAGCAAAATTGAAGATGAGCAGAGTTTTATGAATGAGCAAAGTTTTATGAATGAGCAGAGTTTAACAAGAATTATGTTTTTTCTCTTTTCCCTTTTTCTCTCCAAAATCCAACCCCTTGTATGTTGTGAAAACAGTCCATTTATAGAGGAAGTCTTGTTGGGATTTTGGGAGAGAAACAAATAACAATTTGAACAATTTGGGTATGCTGCATCATTGCCTTTTAGATGCAGCCCTCATATGCAAATTTGATGCAAACATGGGGATGAGATAATGCAGGCTTGGACTGGGTTGGCAGTAGCATAGCAGGGTTATTTTTGCAGCAGTTTTGGAGTGTTGTGTCAGTGTTTAGAGATAGCATAGCAGGGATGATTTTTGACATTGTTTTGTGTTGTTATGTGGGCAACACAACAGGCTTGGACAACATTGTTTATAGCATGATACAAAATTTGGTTTGTGGACCAATTTATGCAGATTGTAACAAAGACAAAGCATGTTTATGGGCAATATAGTGGCAACGTTTGAGTCAAAGGGGAAGAGTTCAAACAAGACCAAACCTAGGATTTGTAGTCTTGCAAAAATGCCACTTTGTAATAACTTGAATTATTTGTGACATCTTGAATTATTTGTGACATCTTGAATTATTTTGAATTGTAGTGAAAGGATGTCATGAAGCAATGAAATTAACAAGTATAAAAAATACTTAGAAAAATTTCCAAGTCTTCCAAAGTTGGATTTTTTACTTTCTTGATTTTTGATGATCAAATTTCATATTTTGGATGTCTTGATGAAATGTGATTTTTGGGACTCAATTTTGGTCAAAAAGTCAAAGTTTGACTTTTTTAGTGCATAGTTGACTTTTCCCACCAGTTGACCGAATTTCGTTTATCACTCCACTGATCTCAAGAGACGAATTGAAATATGCGATTAGGTCAAAATGACGCGCTCGAATCTTTGAGATCATGCTTCCAACCAAAAAAAGTCAGGTATTAGGTCAAAAATCAAAGTTCGGTCATTTTCAGTCAAAAACCCTAATTTTACCCATTTTGCCCTTCTGATAATTTGAATGGCTTTCTCGAAAAATCGTGATCCAAGACTTGAAACTTGCCAGAAGTAATCCTGAGGGTCCATAATGATCCATGAAAGTCATTTGAAACATTAGAAATCTGACTGCCTTTGTACAAACTCAAACCCTAATTTAAGGCATCAGTGTTGAGGAGATTGTTTGACCTAGTCGATACTTGCGCAAACTTAAGGCATCGAAGATCTTCGTAGGAAATATATTGAGAAATGAGAGGGAAAATTTTGGGGCACAACAGTTGCTCCTGTTCAATCTTCTTAAACCTGGAGAGTTAGATTGGAGAGTCCGCCATTCGTGACTTGAAGGTGGAAGATGATTGAACACTAGAGTGCCCAGAAATTTGAACTCGATGATGTGGTGGTTAATTGTGTCGAGAATGGGCTTAAAGACGCCATTTGGAGAGGTGATAGAGAGTTTGTCGGGGATGGGCTTATAGATGCCATCCTGAAGTGATGGGGAGTCATCAGAGATGGGCTTATAGATGCCATCCAAAGGATTGTTGATAGAGATTGGAAGAAGTATCAGGGTAAATCTTTGGTCGATTTATAACGAAATAGTATATATCTTAAAGAAAGTGTTTGTCATGTAGATAGTCACCCCGTCTTGTTTCTGGAATTGATCTACAATCAATTTGTTGGTAAACTCGTCTTGTTTCGAGATTTCATGCCATTGGTGATAAAGATAGTCGCCCCATCCTCTTTTGAGAATTGATATTTATCTAACCAAAGAGAAAGAATGATAGTTTCCCCATCCTGTTTCAGGAGTTAATCTTCAATCTTCTCATGTAGATAGTTTTCCTGTTTTGTTTCAGGTATTAATCTACAATCAGTTGTTCATAGATAGTTGTCATGTCTTGTTTTAGGTATTAATTCGGAACCTGCTTTTTGTTGGTCGTAGAGATAGTTGCACCGGCTTGTTTCAGGAATTAGTCTCTGACCTTGGAGAAAGAAAGATAGTTTCATGTCTTGTTTCGGGAGTTAATCTTCAATCTGCTTAGGTAGATAGTTATCTTGTCTTTTTTCAATTATTAATCTATAATCAGTTGTTCACAGATAGTTATCCTGTCTTGTTTTAGGTATTAATCTGGAACCTGTTTTTGTTGGTCGTAGAGATAGTTGCCCTGGCTTGTTTCAGGAATTAGTCTCTGACCTTGGAGAAAGAAAGATAGTTTCTCGTCTTGTTTCGGGATTTAATCTTCAATCTGCTTATGTAGATAGTTATCTCGTCTTGTTTCAGGCATTAATCTACAATCAGTTGTTCACAAATAGTTGTCCTGTCTTGTTTCAGGTATTAATTCGGAACATGATTTTTGTTGGTCGTAGAGATAGTTGCCCTAGCTTGTTTCAGGAATTAGTCTCTGACCTTGGAGAAAGAAATATAGTTTACCGTCTTGTTTTGGGAGTTAATCTTCAATCTGCTTATGTAGATAGTTATCCTATCTTGTTTCAGGCATTAATATACAATCAGTTGTTCACAGATAGTTGTCCTGTCTTGTTTCAGGTATTAATCCAGAACTTGTTGAAAATTGATGATGATATTTGTTTGTTGATATTTCCTTAGAAGGTAAAGAATTAGCTGTATGCAATGTCATGATGCATGACATACATTGTGTAATGATGTTCTCAAAATAAATGAGATTTTGATATATGTATTTTGTATGCATACACTATGATGTTTGTAAAGTAATGTATGAATGCAAAATATGAACTGATCAGTTGTTCGTTGTAGCATTGTTGAAATGAGGGAAAATAAACCCCTGACTGCTGCTGGGGATGAAGAATGTGATTCTTCATGATTTGTTTAGAATGTTTCCACTGGGGATTCCTGTTTTGTTTCTTGAGGAGAAATCTGTTGGGAGACGTTGATTTTTCTTGAGGGAAACTCTATGGAGAGTGTTGATTTCTGCTTGGGGAAAAGAGTTCAGGAGTTTTATTTATTTGTTTCTTTACTGGGTAGTTATATCTTGATTGGAGAGAATGGAAGCTAACAACTTGTTGGGGATAAAGAAGTTATTGTTATCTGGTCGAATTCCAAGATTTGCAACAACTCACTGGGGATAGTGGTAAACTCTACTGGGGAGGAGGAGTCTTGTTAGTAATTTGAAGAAGTTAAACTATTATCTGGCCGGGTTCATGCTTCGTAGTAACTTGCTTTGAAAGAGATGAAGTTGAATTAGTATCTGGTCGGGTCTAGGCTTCGTAGTAACTTGCTTTGAATGAATGGATTCAACAGTTATCTGGTCGGGTTCTAGGATTTACAGTAACCTCTGGTGATAATAACGACTCCGTTGGAGATTGCAATGACTCTACCGGGGGTTAAGGGGTTCTGTCTCTTGATTTGTAATCGTCCAAGAAGCAAACTCAAGCTAGGGAATTTATAGTTTGTTGGGGAAATAAACCCTGTTGAAGAGAATATTTTAACAATCTGTTGGGGAGGTGTTTTCTTTAGGGAGAAATCTACATGACTCTTTTTTAAGACCACCTCGGTTGGGGATGAAAAATGTGATTATTCATTATTTGTTGAAATTGAAATTCTGGGAGATGGACTTCTGTGGCTAGAGAAATAAATTCTTCCGGGGAAATAAAACACCGTAAACTTGCTTGGGGATTTTTATGATGCCATGTTGGGGAGCCCAAGAAGTTTATGAACCATGTTGTGGAATTCTTCAAGATGCTGGGGATGATTGGAGATTCTTGCTCTACAGGGGATGTCGGAACCCCTATCATCAACAGGCTATATATTGAGGATATGGAAGTGACTTCGCAGGAGGACGTCTCTGTCTCTGTATCTATTGTGGGATGTATCTACGGGAATTTGTAGATGGCTTTTTAGACATTATCCTGTTTCTTAAAGCAATTAGTAACTGTCTTTCTGTTATTATGCGTGCATTTGTAAACGGTGATTATATTCAAATGCATATGTTAAAAATAATCACTAGACATTTTTTGCAAAACAAAATAGAAAAATAAAAACAAATAGTTTATGCACTTTCAAAGAGATAACTTTTGTATTAATCTGAAGAAAGCTTCCTATAACATGCATTTTTGTACAATGACACAGACATTCTAATAAGAGAATGTCGTCGTAAGAAAGACAACAATACAAAGCAGTATACAAAGAAAAACAACTATGCAAAATGATCCCATTGGGTTCCCATTCTGCCATTGCCTTTATATCTTTGAGTGTCTCGTTACTTTGCTGCTTGACCGAAGATGACTAGATTGATGGGTACCATTTGAATTTTATACTTGATATTGAAGTCTATCTGTGAGGTGATCCAACGGGACATAGTTGTACGCCTTTAATCCCTAACTTTTTTCTAGACCGCCCTTTCGGGTTTTCAGTCCACCGGGATACCCTTTTTTGCCCAAGCCTCCTTTTCAGGTTTTTAACTTGCAAGGTGTATATATTTTTCATATATATATATATATATATATATATATATATATATATATATATATATATATATATATATATATATATATATATATATATATATATATATATATATATATATCCCTAACTTTTTCCTGAACTTTTTTGGTTCACAGGGATGCCCTTATTTTTTACTTATGCCAGTCAACCTAGCGGGTCTCTATTTATGCGTAGTATCTTTTAACTATGTTCGCATTTACAGGATGCGGAAGGTCGTCACTGTCCATAGTGGTTAATATCATGGCTCCACCAGAAATTATGTTTTTGATCACCAATGGTCCTTCATATGTGGGAGTCCATTTGCCCTTGGGATCACCTTGTGGTAGGATAATGCGCTTGATTACTAGGTCACCAACTTTATATTCCTGATATCTGACCTTCTTGTTTAAAGCTTTAATCATACGTTTCAGGTACATCTAACCATGACAAATAGCCGCTAGCCTTTTCTCGTCAATCAGGTTCAAGTGGTCAAGTCGAGTCTGAACCCATTCATCTTCATTCAAACCTTCATCCGTCATGATTCTCAAGGAATGGATCTGGACCTCGACGGGTAGGATAGCTTCCATACCGTATACCAGAGAGAAAGGATTTTCCCCTATTGACATGCATACTGAGGTATGGTAACCATGAAGAGCAAATGGTAAATCTCATGCCAGTCTTTTTATGTCACTGTCATCTTTTGTACGATCTTCTTGATTTTTTTATTCGCGGCCTCTACAACTCCATTCATCTTTGGCCGGTAAGGAGAAGAGTTATGATGCTGAATCTTGGATTGTGTGTAGAGCTCAGTGATCATAGTATTATTGAGATTGGTACCATTATCTGTGATGATTCTTTCTAGAATACCATACCGACAGATAAGGTTATGTCTGATGAACCGGGCCACGACGTTCTTGGTAACATAAGAAAATGAGGCTTCCTCGACCCACTTTGTGAAGTAATCAATGGCAACCAGGATGAAGCGGTGCCCATTAGAAGAGGTAGGTCTAATCTCTCCGATCATATCAATGCCCCACATTGCGAAAGTCCAGGAAGCAGTCAAGACGTTCAAGGGAACCAGAGGAACATGTACTTTATTAGCATAGATCTGGCACTTGTGACAAGTTCGAGAATGCTGATAATAGTCTGCTTCCATAGTTGACCAGTAGTACCCTACCCTCAAAATCTTCTTAGCCATTATGTGCCCACTAGAATGGGTGCCAAAGGTACCTTCGTGCATATCTGCCATAATCTTCTTTGCTTCACTCTTGTCTACACACCAAAGTAAAGTAGAATCGTGGTTACACTTGTAGAGGGTTTTGTTACTGAGAAAAAACTTGGTGGAGAACCTTCTTAGGAACTTCTTACCATTAAAGGAAGCTCCCTCGGGATACTCTTGGGCTTCTAGGTATCTTTTCATTTCGTGGAACCAGGGTTTGTCCACTACTTCTTTAGTATCAACCTCATAACATTATGATGGTTCATTTAATCTCTCAATAGTGATCTGAGGAGCTTCATTATCCTATCAAACTTTTAACATGGATGACATAGTAGCTAGCACGTCCTCTAATTGATTTTCTTCTCGTGGAAAATGCTCAAAGGTAACTTCTTCAAAGTGTGGAATCAGTGTCAACACATGCTCTCGGTATGGGATGAGATTAGGATGCTTCGTGTCCCATTCTCCTCTGATTTGACTGATTACCAGGTCCGAATCTCCAAATACACTCAAGAAATTGATTTTCAAGTTGATAGCAGCTTTGAGACCCATAATGCATGCTTCATATTCAGCCATATTGTTGGTATAGTTGTAACATAGTCTGTCAGTGAAAGGAGTATGACAGTCTTCAGGAGATATGATCACAACACCGATGCCATTTCCAAGTGCACTGGAAGCTTCGTCGAAAAACATAGTCCATCGGGAACCTTTTTCAGGTCCTTCATCCGGTCCAGGTTCTCCATAATCAGTCACTAACATGATGTTCTTGTCCGGGAACACAAAATTCATGGATTGATAGTCATCCACAGCCTGATGAGCCAAATGATAAGCTAGTACACTTCCTTTTATTGCTTTTTGGGTAGTGTAATGAATGTCATATTCGGTCAGAATCATTTTCCATCTTGCTATTCTTCCAGAGAGAGCGGGCTTCTCGAATATATATTTGATAGGATCCATTTTAGATATCAATAAAGTGGTGTCGGTCAACATATATTATCTTAGTCGGCAAGCAGCCCATGCCAAAGCGCAACAAGTTTTCTCGACCAGTGAGTATCTTGTTTCACAGTCGGTAAACTTTTTGCTAAGGTAGTATATTGCATGCTCTTTTCGACCAGACTCGTCATGTTTCCCCAACACACACCCCATTGAATTTTCTAATACTGTTAAATACATGATTAGAGGTCTTCCTTAAACCGGTGGCATCAAAATTCGAGGTTCTTGAAGATACTCCTTGATTCTGTCAAAGGCAGTCTGGAAGTCGTCATTCCACTTCACTACTTGATCTTTCTTTAGTAATTTGAAGATTGGCTCACAAGTAGCGGTTAGGTGGGAAATGAATCTGGAAATGTAGTTTAGACGTCCCAAGAATCCCCTAACCTCCTTCTCATTGTAGGGAGTTGGCATCTATTGATTAGCTTTAAACTTCACAAGGTCTACTTGAATGCCTTTGCTACTGACAACGAAACCTAGGAGCTTACCAGATCTTATTCCAAAGGTTCACTTGTTCGGATTCAGTCTTAACTTATACTTCCTCAGTCTTTTGAACAGATTCTGCAAGTGATCCAAGTGATCTTCTTCAGTTTGAGACCTGGCTATCATATAGTCGAAGTTGACATCTATCTCGTGATGGATCATATCGTGAAATAAGGCTACTATAGCAAGCTGATAGGTTACCCCGACGTTCTTTAAACCAAATGGAATGACCTTGTAGAAGAAGGTGCCCCACTGCGTGACGAAAGTCATTTTCTCCATATCTGTAGGTGCCATTTTAATCTGATTATACCCAGAGAAACCGTCCATGAAGGAGAATATCTTATGATGTGCAGTGTTGTCAACAAGAACATCAATATGGGGAAGCAGAAAGTCATCCTTAGGGCTCGCCCTATTCAAATCTCTGTAATCCACACACATACGCACCTTGCTATCCTTTTTAGGTACCGATACCATGTTTGCATTCCATTATGGATAAGAAGTAACAGCTAAGAACCCGATGTTAAACTGTTTCATAACTTCAGCCTTGATCTTTTCTCCTGGTACTTCACAATATTCCTCACCTTCGTCCTCAGCTTGGTAGATCGGATTTTCAAAGTCATAACTGGAAATAGCAAAACCGTTATCAATGGGATCTAGAGTGGATGTGGATATGCAATTTGATATGTGGGTGTGTGTAAGAGAGCATAGCTATTTTGATAAAGTAAAAGCCGAAAATAAAGACAAAGAGCGCAAAATTTGTATGTAAAACGCCCAATGATTTATTTATGACATATGAAAGTGAAATGATAACCGGCCAACAACAAATTCTTCTTGAAAGTCGTGAGAGGAGTGTAAACTTCGTCAACAAAGGTAACAAACATATCAGTATCAATGGAATTAACTCCCCGGTTGTGCTTGGGCATGGGAGCAGTTATGACATTAGGCTTCTCCAGAGCATCAAACTCGATCTCCTTGGCTTCAATTAGATCATGTATCTTATTTCTCAGAGCCCAACAGCCATTTGTATCGTGGCCTGGACTCTCATAATGGTAAGCACACTGATTGCTTGGATAGTATCGAGGAGATGTGGTGTAGGGGTACTTGGGAGCCTCTTTTAAGATTGCCAAGTTGGATTTTAACAGATGGGGTAAAACCTCAGACAAAGTCATATTGATCCGGGTGAACTGCCTTTACGGTCTTTCTACCCTTTGCTGATTGTTTCAATGTTGGGTAGCCGCAGACCTAGGTATCATTACAGCACCTACCGTTTGACGGTGTTCAGCTCTACTCTTACCTCTTGGGCTATAAATGGTACTGACCTCCTTCTTACCCGTGAACGCCTTCTTCATTGTACTTGACGAGGTATCTTTCTGTGTCTTGCTGCTCCGGATCCCAGCTTCTACCTGTGATACAGTGGGAGAACTGACTTAGGTATTTTGCGTTTGATCGCAAATGTTGCGGTTAGCAAGAGTCGCCACCGAATTTTCTTTTATCCAAAAGGAAAGGTGAAAAAGCACAGGAAAGACCATTGAGATTATTTCTTGAGTTTGGGGGATAGATTATGAAAAGGGAAGGTATTAACTCCCTTTTCATCCATGGTTTTCCATGGGTTTTTAGTTACTTGCTAGATCACTTGCTTTTGCTTGAAATTGTGCTTTGTGTGGTTTTGAAAGAATTTTTTTAAAAAGAGGCAATTGTTTAGGCAAACTTTGTAATGATTCTCGTTCGTAAGAATGTATACAAAGTGTTTGATCTTTTGAAAATGTTTTTAAGTTTTGAAAGATGTTTTGAAAGTGTTGGTGTTTGTTTTTTAAAATAGCAAGGATGTTTTTGTTTTTAAATGGAGAAAGTAACTAGGAACGTTCTACCTACTCAAAAGTCTTTCATGTTCATTTCCTTTCTCCTTTGACATTGTTATCTTACCATTGATTTGTAAATAACCCTATCTTTGGATGTAGAAGGGACGGGTGTGGGTAATTGTATAACCATGATTAGCAATGTTGCAAGGTATCTTAGCATTTTTCTTTAGGGACTAAGATCATTTTGAAAGGCAACTTTTGATAGCGTCATCAAGGGACTATGATCTTGTATTTTGCTTGTCTTTGGTAAGATACCTCACATGCGTAATATGGTCATTTTTGTAAGGCAACCAAGTAGATTTACCCTAGGGGTGCTTGTGTGCAAGTGTATTGATTTTCATGCTTGGTTTTTGTCTTGAATTAGGGTTTGCTACTTGTTGATTTTATCTTTCCATACAAACCCTAATTACTAATATTTATATAAAGCGATAAATTGCGAAAAGTAAAATTACTACGCTATTACATCATTAGGGGAGGGGGTATACAAATTTACAAATGGGGATTGCAAGAAAATTAAACCTAATTATCTATTACAACCATATTGAATATTGTACAAAATTTAAAATAAAATGCAAGAATATAAATGGAAAAAGAAATGATTTTTGTTGTTTTTATGAAAGAGGTTTTAACCTAATTAAGAGAGATGATTAATGAAAAAATAAACAAAATTTAAACCTTAATTAATTAAGAAGGAAATTAAGTTAAAAAATGTGTTTTAGGGTTGTTTTTTTTTGTGAAAAGGTTTTAACTTAATAAAAATAATATGAAAATTAATTAATTAAAATAAACCTAAGTTCTAAATTAATTTTAATTAAGAAAAAAATAATTAAACCTATGTCTACATATTAATTATTAAAAAGAAATTAATTATTAAGAGAAATGTTTTTTAGTCTTTTTGTTTTATAGAGAAAATAAAATATATAAGTGTAAATAATAAATAAAAGTATTTTTGGATTTTTATTAATAAAAATAATAATAATAATAATAATAAATATAATAATAATAATAATAATAATAATAGTGAAAATAATAAAATAAAATATGAAATTAAAATTAAAAAATAAAAGAAAATGAAATAATAAAGAAAATAATGGGCCTGGGGTGCAAAAGTAAGGCAGGGGTTTAAAACCAACAAAAAAATGGAAGGCCCAACATAAGGGCCCAGGCGCTGCATATTTGTATAAAAAAAAGAGAAAAAATGTGAAAAATGAGAAAAGTGGCAGCGCTAAGGCTTGAACCCACGCCCTGAGCATGAAACTTGTGATGCCTTACCACTAGGGTGGCTATACATTCGTTTATTAAAATGAAATGATAAATATATAACGTAACATGCTTCCAAGGCCTGTACTTCGTCTTCAACCTTCAGCCAGCCAGAGTACCTGTAACTTCTTCATCTCTCAACAAAAATGGAAAGTTCAAACATGAAAGTTGTGGCATTTCTTCCCACAAATCCAACCATATAAATAATTAAAGCTATAAATCCAAGATAAGTGAGAATTTTTCTGGCCCTAAATTAAAACCTAAAAATTTCAGAAACTTCAACTCTAAAATTCACTAAGCTTAGGCTATATAAATGCAAACTATGGACATGTACAGCTTCGTGGCAATGGTATCTACATTTTATCTTCACAAATTAGAATCAAATGATGCTTGTATGAAGAGATAGAAGTTTGAAACTTACCTCTTGCAGATGGAGTCGTGTATGGAGTTTGAGCAACCTTTGTGATGGCCTGATGATTTCTGTAGCTTGCCTGGACCTCCTTGAGTGTATTCCAACTCCTACTTTGCTTTGAGGATGGCTAAAACTCCCAACTCAAGTCAAGTTGCAAGCTTCAATTTTGAAAATGGTGGATAGTGATGGAGGAGTTACATTCAGGATACATGGGTCTGGATTACTTTGATATGATGTATATTAAGTGTTTGGATGGTTAAAACTCAATACGCACGAGTGGATTTGGAGATGGCTATGTGAGGTTCAAAATTGTCAAGTTATGGCAGATTTTGAGTTGCAAAGTGTTTTGGAGTGTTTTGGGGTCTTTTTTCGTGTGTTATGTTGCAATATACTTGTGTATATGTATGGAAAAGGTTAGAAATCAAATTCACTCAAGGTTTCTGAGTTCTAGCCTTTTGGCTCTATAACTTGCTTTTGAAGAAAAGTGGGAAGATAAATCTCAAAGTGTTGTATAAGCATGTTCTGAGTTTAAAGAGGCTTTAGACACATTGATTTTGGTTTATAAGGATTGTGTGTGCAGAAAGAACAAGTGCAAAGCTCAAGAAGTTGAAAATTGCAAAAGTGATGCTTTTATCAAAATGGAAATGGCAACTTTGTGCCGTAAATGGAAATGTAACTTGGATAAAGGCTCAAGTGCTTGGATTAAAGCTCTAACAGTTGTGTAAACATTTAATTATGGAGTGACAAACAAGTTTGAGGCCCGCAAATCAAATATTATGCAGCCTAGGCTTAGATTTGAATTTTTGTTCATCATGATATGGCTTGTAATTAAAGTTTGAAAACCCTAACTTTATCTCGTTGATTCTCCTTGCTCACAAATGATCTCAAGGAGTTATTTGACATTTTGGAAAGCTTGTAATGTGCTCTATAACCCCTCTTTGAATCACTTTTGCAAATTCCCCTTAGAACTATATGAAAAAGTGCCATGAAGTTAGGTCAAAATCCTGCCTAAACTAGGGCAAAATTTCACTAAGTGTTTAATTTCAAGACCATGACTTTTTGAATTAATAACTTGAGATCCAAGAATTTTTAGAAGAAGTTGTGTAAAGAAATCTTGTAGATATAATGTAGATCTACAACCTTCATGTTGAAAGTTTCTTTTGAATCATCTTGCATCATGGTGAAAAATTGGCTCAAAGTTGTGAAAAAACATGAAGTTTTAAACACTTAGAAAAATTTCTAAGTTAGAAAACTTTGACTTTTCAAAATGAAATCTTGAATTTTTGATTTCTTAATGAATAATTTTCATATTTTGACATGTTTTGATGAATTGTGATCTTTGACATTGGATTTTGACCAAAAAGTCAAAGTTTGACTTTTTAGTGTACAATTGACTTTTGATCAGTTAACTGAAAATTCACTATCAATCCAATTGATCTTGAGCAATGTTTTGGGTCTTGCCAATAGGTCAAAATGATTCAATTGAACTCTTTAGATCATGCTTTAAACCAAATTACCATTTGCTAGGTCAAAAATCTGAAATTGCCTTTCCTCAATCAAAACCCTAATTTTGACCATTTTGCCCTTTTGATGATTTGATCAAAATTCTTGAGAAATTGTGGTCCAAACTTTACCAAATGATACATATGAGTTTATAATGTTGCTATGGATAAAAAATTATGAATTTTGACTGTAAATTGTCCATAGTTGACTTTTTCCCCAATATAGTTTGTTTTTAGGTCAACTACTCAATTGACTGAGCAAAAGTGTGATCCAAGGCTTGAAACTTGACATGAGTAATCTTGGGGGTCCATAATGATCCATGAAAGTCATATGAGACATTTAAAGTTCAATTGTCCTTGTACAATCTCAAACCCTAATTTTGGTCACCAGTGCTCAAGGAGGTGTCTTGAGTTGATCAACCCAAGTGCAGTCGTGAACCAAGAGAGATATTTTGTGAGAAAATAATTGATAAGTGAGAGGGAAAATTTTGGGGTACAAGATCTTCCCCTGTTCAATCTTCTTAAACTTGATGAGTTAGATTGGAAGATTTTCCATTCGTGACTTGAAGGTGGAAGATGATTGGACACTAGAGTGCCCAAAAATTTGCACTTGAGGATGTGGTGGTTGATAGTGGAGGGAATTGGCTTAAAGATGCCATTTGGAGGGGAGATGGAAATTTGTTGGAGATGGGCTTGTAGATGCCATCCAAAAATGATTGTTGAACCATATTTGCAAGCTAAATCTGAATGAGTATCAGAATGGCGTTTGTGTCTGGAAAATATCTGAACTGTATCTGAAAGCTGAATCTGAATGAATATCAGAATGGCATTCGTGTCTGGAGCGTATCTGAACTGTATTTGAAAGCTGAATCTGAATTAGTATCAGAATGGCGTTAGTGTCTGGGGCGTATCTGAACTGTATCTGAAGGCTGAATTTGAATGAGTATCATAATGGCATCCGTGTCTGGAGTGTATATGAACTATATCAAAAAGCTGAATATGAATAAGTATCAAAATGGCATTCGTGTCTGGAGCGTATCTGAAAGCTGAATCTGAATGAGTATCAGAATGGCATCCGTGTCTGGGGCCCACCTGAACTGTATCTGAAGGCTGAATTTGAATGAGTATCAGAATGGCGTCCGTGTCTGGAGCGTATATGAACTGTATCTGAAAGCTGAATCTGAATGAGTAATAGAATGGAATACATTTCTGGAGTGTATCTAAACTGTATATGAAAGCTGAATCTGAATAAGTATCAGAATGGCATCCGTGTCTGGGGCGCATTTGAGCTGTATCTGAAAGCTGAATCTGAATGAGTATCAGAATGGAATATGTGTCTGGAGCGTATATGTATTGTATTTGGAATCTAAATCTGAATGAGTATCAGGATGGCGTCTATGTCTGGAGCGACTCTGAACTGTATCTGAAAGTTGAATCTGAATGAGTATCATAATGGCTTCCGTGTCTGGGGGGCATCTGAACTGTATCTGAAAGCTAAATTTGAATGAGTATCATAATAGCGTATGTATCTGGAGCGTATCTGAATTGTATCTGAAAGCTGAATGAGAAGAACCCGTGCTGGATTGCTTCAGCTGGTCGTGTAGATAATTGTCCTGACTTATTTCAGGTATCAATCTCTGACTTTTTTGCAAATTGTTGATAATAGCCATCTACTGACTGATCTTTCCTGAAAAGATGAAAAATTAGTTGTATGCAATGTCATGATGTATGAAATGCATTGTATAATGATGTTCTCAATAAAATGAATGAGATTATGTTGTATGTGTTCGTGTTGTCAATGTTACGATGTATGGATGCGATGTATGGGCATGTAAGCTATGTTGTTGTAACACTGTTGGATTAGGGAAAATAAATCCTTGACTGTTGTTGGGGATGTGGAGCGTAAGTCTTCATGTTTTGAAGTGCTGGCGAGTTGATGAGCTCCTATTTGTTAGAGAAATAAACTCTGTTGTAAGGGAAACACTGTGTGCTGCCTGTGAAATTTGTTGGGGAATCCTGAGAAATTCGGCGACTTCTACCGGGGAGTGATAACTGGAAGTTTTGTTCTGTTGGGGATTAAGCTGCACACTGTGGGGGATTTTATGGAATATTCTAAAGATATTATCCTATTTCTTAAAGCCATTAGTGATTGTCTTCTATTTTTTGCTCATTTGTAAACAGTAGTTATGTTCAAATGCATATGCTCAAAAATAAATCATTGGACGTTTTTGTAAACAAAACACATAAATAAAGAAAAACAGATAGTTTTGCACTTTCAAATGAGTATCTTTGTATTAACCTGAATAAGTATTTTGTACAATGAGACAAACATCCTAGTAAGAGAATGTTGTCGTAAAAAATAAAAATTTGATACAAAGAAAAGATAGCTATGTGCAATAATCCCACGAGGTTCCCATTCTGCTATAGCCTTCGTGTCTCTGAGCGTCTTGTCCACTTACGGCCTTGTTCGAAGTTGATTGGATTGATCAGAACTGCTGAGTTTGTCAATCGAAGTCAAAGGTTGTCCGTAAAGGTGATCCAACGGGACATAGTCATATGTTTTAATTCCCTAACTTTTGCCTGGACCGCCCTTTCGGGTTTTCAGTCCACCGGGATACCCTTTTTGTCCCAAGTAGCCCTTTCGGATTTTCGACTTGTCGGGTGTATAGATTTTTTTTGTTTTTATCCCTAATTTTTTCTCGAACCTTTTTGGTTTGCCGGGATGCCCTTGTTTTTCCTAGGTGTGTCAACCTAGCGGGTCTCTTATGCGTAGTATCTTTTGACTATGTTCGTGTTCACAGGGTGCAGCAGGTCATCACCATCCATAGTGGTAAAGATCATTGCTCCACCCGAGAATATGCTTTTGATCATAAACAGTCCTTCGTATGTAGGAGTCTATTTGCCCCTGGGATCACCTTGCGGCAGTATGATGCGCTTGATCATCAAATCCCCGACTTGATATACTTGGCATCTGACCTTTTTATTGAAAGCCTTAATCATCCATTTTTGATAGATTTGACTATGACAGACAGCAAGAAGCCTTTTCTCATCAATCAAGTTAAGTTGATCAAGTCGAGTTTGGATCCAATCGTCTTCATTCAACCCTGCATCCTTCATAATTCTTAGAGAGGGAATTTGGACCTCAATAGGCAAGACAGCCTCCATGCCGTATACAAGAGAGTAGGGTGTTGCCCCAGTTGATGTGCGTGTCGTGGTACGATAACCGTGAAGAGCGAATGGTAGCATCTCATGCCAGTCTTTGCACGTGACTGTCATTTTCTGTATGATCTTTTTGATGTTCTTATTTGCGGATTCGACAACACTATTCATCTTTGGCCGATAAGGGGAAGAATTATGGTGCTGGATCTTGAATTACGCACATAGTGCGGTGATCATAGTGTTGTTGAGATTTGCACCAATGTCAATGATGATCCTCTCCGGGATACCTTAACGACAGATGAGATTTTGTTTGATGAAACGGGTTACAACATTCTTGGTAACAGAAACGAAATAATCCTCCTCAACCCACTTTGTGAAATCATCAATGGGCACCAAGATGAAGCGGTGTCCATTCGAGGTTGTTGGCTTGATTTCTCCAATCATGTCGATGCCCCACATAGCCAAGGGCCAAGGAGCCGTCACGATGTTCAGGGAACCGGTGGTACATGCACCTTATCAGCATAGATCTGACACTTGTGACAGGTTCGAGAGTGTTGATAGCAATCTTCTTCCATGGTAGGCCAGTAATAACCTGCCCGTAGGATTTTTTTTTGCCATCGTATGCCCACTGGAATGGGTGCCAAAAGTGCCTTCATGTAGATCAGCCATGATATTTTCTTCCTCAACCTTGTCTACACAACGGAGCAAAACAGAGTCATGGTTGCGTTTGTAGATAACGCCATTACTAAGGAAGAACTTAGCAGAGAATCTCCTTAAGAACTTCTTATCATTGACTGAAGCTCCTTCCGGATACTCTTGAGTCTCGAGATACCTCTTGACTTCGTGGAACCAAGGCCGGTCCACTACTTCTTCAGTATTAATCTCGTGACAGTGAGCTGGTTCATCCATTTGTTCAATGGTGATCTGGGGAGCCTCGTTATCCCATTTAAGTTTAAACATGGATGACATTGTGGCTAGCACATCCGCTAGTTGATTTTCTTCTCGTAGGAAATGCTCGAAGGTAATCTTCTCAAAGTGTGGGATTAAAGTCAACACATGTTCTTTATAGGGGATAACGTTAGGGTGTTTGTAGTCCCATTCTCCTTTGATCTGGCTGATGACCAAAGTTGAATCTCTGAATACACTTAAGGACTTGATCCCCAAATCTATGGCAGCTTTGAGACCAAAATTGCATGCTTTATATTCTGCCATGTTATTTGTACAGTTGAAGCAGAGTCTTGCCGTGAAAGGAGTGTGACATCCTTCAGGAGATATGAGTACAACACTTATACCATTTCCGAGTGCGTTGGACGCCCCATCAAAAACCAGGGTCCATCGGGATCCTTGTTCAGGTCCGTCATATGGTCTGAATTCTTTACAATTGTTTACCATCATGATGTCTTCATCTTGGAATTCAAACTTCAAGGACTGGTAGTCATCCACAGCTTGACGAGCAAGGTGATCGGCTATTACACTGCCCTTTATTGCTCTCAGAGAGGGAAAGCTTCTCAAAGATGTATTTTATTGGATCCATTTTGGATATCAATAAGGTAGTATGGGTCAGCATATACTGTCTTAGCCGGCGATCAGCCCATGCCAGAGCGCAACAAGTTTTCTCGAGCAGTGAATATGTTGTTTCATAGTCGGTAAACTTTTTGCTTAGGTAGTAAATAGCATGCTCTTTTCGGCCAGACTCGTTATGCTGCCCCAACACACACCCCATTGAATTTTCTAAAACAGTTAGATACATAATCAATGGTCTTCCCTCGACTGGTGGCATCAAAACAGGAGGCTCTTGTAGGTACTCTTTTATTTTTCGAAGGCAGATTGGCATTCATCATTCCATTTGACTACTTGGTCTTTCTTCAACAATTTGAAGATTGGTTCACAAGTAGCTTTTAAGTGAGAAATGAATCAGGCAATGTAGTTTAGCCGTCCTAAGAATCCTCTGACTTCCTTCTCAGTACGAGGAGCAGGCATTTCTTGTATTTCTTTCACTTTGGTAGGATCCACTTCGATACCTTTACCGCTGACGACAAAGCCTAGGAGTTTACCGGACCTTACACCAAATATGCATTTATTTGGGTTCAACCTCAGATTGTATTTCTTTAGTCTCTCAAACAGCTTCTGCAAATGTTCAAGATGTTCCTCCTCAGTTTGAGATCTGGCTATCATATCGTCCATATAGACCTCTATTTCGTGATGTATCATGTCGTGAAATAAGGCTACCATGGCACGTTGATAGGTTGCCCCAGCATTCTTCAACCCGAATGGCATAACCTTGTGACAGAATGTACCCCACTCTGTGACAAAGGTTATTTTCTCCATGTCCTCAGGCACCATTTTGATTTGGTTGTATCCTGAGAAACCGTCCATGAAGGAAAACACCTTATGTTTTATTGTATTTTCAACAAAAATATCGATGTGGGGAAGTGGGAAATCATCCTTAAGGCTTTCCCTATTCAAATCTCTGTAGTCCACGCACATTCGTACCTTGCCAACCTTTTTAGGCACGGGAACAACATTGGCGACCCATTGTGGATTAGAGGTGACGGCCAAGAATCTGGCGTTGAATTGTTTCATGACTTCGGATTTAATCTTCTCTGACATGTTTGGTCGCATGCGATAGACCTTTTGTTTTACCGGTGGGCAGTCTTCTTTTATTGGTAGACGATGTACCACGATATCTGCATCAAGTCCTGGCATGTCTTCATACGACCAGACAAAGACCTCAACATAATCATGTAGCAACTAAATCAGACGCTTCTTGACACAGGATTCCATATTGGCACCCACCTTGACTTCTTTCTTATCATCTTCGGTACCTAAGTTAACTGTGTCCACTGGTTCTTCGTGGGGATGAATGGTCCTTTCTTCTTGTTGTAGTAACCTGGCTAGTGAAGAAGTGAAAAACACAAGAAGGGGGGGGGGGGGGGTTGAATTGAAAACTTGAAATCAAATGTGTAATGACACAGTATTTGTATCCTGGTTCGATTGATCTCAAACTACTCCAGTCCACTCGGCAAGGTGATTTCGCCTCTCTCCAACGAGGTCTTAATCCACTAATCTCAAACATATTACAATCACTACTTTGACAACTGTCAAAATCCTCTTGAGTACAACCACAATCCGGTTAATCTCAAGGAACAATTTCTTAAACAAAGATACAAGAATATGTGTACAGATGTTTTTCGTTACAAAAACAGTTATCACAACTGTGATATTTTACACAAATTTAGGGCGTGGAAAGATGAGTAAGCTATAGCGTTTTTGAATTCTCGTGTAGTAGTATTGGCAAATCATGTATGATTTGATCACTGAACTTGTTTATATAGGCAATGAATTCTTGTTGTTCATTAAGCGTGATAAATGACATTAACTCAGTTTCCATATGGAGAAGATCATGTCTGAATGAAGCCGTTGTAATTGATGTTGTCTTGATTGAATAGTAGCGCTTCAAAATCTTACATCCTTTCCTGCTACTGAAGCTTCAAAACATTGATGACTTACATTATTATGCTCTTGTTCAGAATCAGAGTTTACTTCACTTAAGCACAGGTTCTGGTCATCAATCTTCAGCGCAAATTATGATTGCTTCAACGTGTAGCTTCTATAGCTTAACTTCTGATGCTGCTTTGGTCAGAACTTCTGTATACACAATAACATAATTTTAGGGTGCATATTTGTTCTTTGTATTTGTTATCATCAAAATTCTAACTAAGGGTTGTAGAATCAAACTATGTTCTAACAATCTCCCCCTTTTTGATGATGACAAAAACTAGAATTTTCAATGAAAAATAAAGAACAAAAGGTTTAGGAGAAACTCCCCCTGAGTTGATTACTTCCCTGAAGTTCCTTCTCATCAGAGTTTTAGCTGCATCTCCTATCAAAATTTGTTCCTGTTCAAACTTTTCAGAAAGTAGAGGTTAAATAATTCAGAATGTTTAAGACTTTTGTCCCGGTAAACCATTATTGAAAATATCTTACTTTCTCCCCCTTTTTTGTCAGGTATCAAAAAGGAAATATAATCAGAGCCAAAATAGATGAATTATATTTAAAACATAATGCAATGACAAGTTTCAGAAGCAAAGAGGTAAAGATAAAAGTTACAGATAAACAGTTTTAAAAGAAAATCTAAGAAGGAGGGGGAAGATGTGTGAACAACGCTTCCAACAAGCTCTTGATCTGAGTGCTTGACTCTTCCTGCTTGCCCATAATATCTTTGATTTCCTTTGTAGTATCTTCTTGTTTATCCAGAATCCCTTTGATCTCTTTGTTCGTATCCTCTTTCTTGTCCAGTCTTGCATGGATTAGAGCATTCTCTTTCTTAAACTCTTCCAGAGTTTTCATGACTAGAGAGGAAGCTGGTGTCTCTTCAGGGCTTGCATGTTGTTCAGAGCATTCTGTAACTTCTTCTGAATGAACCACTTCTTCTGCTACAATCATGTCTTCTGGAGAAGTAGCCAGGGAGAGACTATTTGAATCTGGTTCAACAACTTCAGAAGGATGGTTCTCTTTCCAAGGAGCATTATCCAGCGGAAGAATTTCTTTCTTCCACGATTAACTCAGAACTTGATCTTGAAAAGCTTTCAGCTGATCACGAAAGTTCTGCTGAGCCCTTTCATAACCCAATTCCTTCAGCTTCAGAGTTTCAGCGTTGAGCCATTTTCTAAATCTTTCCCAGATAAAGTCAGAAGCAGTAGGATTATAAATCTCTAGGCTTGCTTGCTTCAAAGAATTGTTCTATTTCTGCATTTCTGTTTCAAAAATCAACAGACTCTTGCCAACATCTGACTTTGGTTTAGGTTTGGGAATGGCAATTTTGCGAGAGGTGGAAGCTAGTATGTCCAGCACTAGTGGATCAATGACAATTCTGAGGTTGTCAGCTGGATAGTTTATGGGTGAAGGAGTGGGAGAGTCAAGAATTAGAATTGGTCTGTTAGGGGAGTTTGGTGGTGTGGATTCAAGGGATGAAGGAATTTCTGGAATGTCATGAATAGTGAGAGGCATGCGAACCGCAAGAGGTTTTGTTATTCCAGGGATTGGGATTGTGGTATCAGAATCTGAATGAGAGTCTTCAGATTGGTTTTTGGCAGCATGTTGGGTTTCTGATTCAGGAATATCAAAAGATGGATTTTCAGAAGGTTGAGTTTCTGGTTGTGTTGAGTTGGGGTTCAGATCTTCTAGTTGAGGAGATTGTGGTTGAGTATTTTCTGGTAGTGGAATTTCTTGTTGAGGTGATTGTGGATGTGGAACTTCTGGTTGAAGAGATTGTGGGATTTCTGGTTGAGGAATTTCTGGTGGTTGTGAGTGTTTGGATTTTTTGGGAGTTAAGAGTTTGAATTTTCTGGTATAGGATAGGAAAAATCTTGATCAAATAGTTCAATGTCAGACAGAATTTTGTCAAGTTCTGGTTGATGATGTTTAGGATTTGGATTTTGAGTAGGGGAGTGAGGTTCATTCAAAAAATTACCTAGAGTTACGGGTGGATCAAACTCTATGTCAAAATCTTCAAAGGTTTGGGGTGATGGATTTTCTGGTTGAGAAGGCATGGCTTCAGATGTTGAAACAGTTATTGATTCTATAACAGAAACAAAAGATGGATTACCTTTCTTTTTGGCAGCTTTAGGTGTCCTCTGAGAGGGTCCTTCTCATGCTACTTTCCTCTTCTTTAATTTCTTTAACGCAACTTCTGGAGCAGCCTTGTGCAGATCCTGAATGTTGATTTCTGGAGCAGTCCCATCAGCCTTGCAAGCGTCAAGGTATCTGACAATGATTTCTGGTTTGGAGTCTATCTCAGAAAATAAAGGAAAATCCTTCAGAGGTATCCTCCTTGAAGTAATGGTCTCATGAGAAGTAACAGTTGGTTCCTTCTTGATATTCTCAATGATCTTCATTTTCTTTAGATTCTTGGTGTTCAAGGGCTTCCCAACAGTTGCTTCCAATGTGTTTATTTCCAAAGCATCTGTCAGATGTTCTATCAGCCTGTTCTCTGTTAGAATATCTGATATCGGCCTTCCTAAGGGAATCCAATCCCTCTTAGTCCTTTAGTCTTCTCTAGTTTCCTTCACACTTGTTCTGAGATGGTTGAAGAGCAAGTGTGGAAGATTTACCTTTGTCTTCTTAGTAATTAAATATATCAGAAATTGCTGATCAATATTGATGTAATCAGGAGAACTTGTAGGCTTCCTGTGGTGGATATATCCTAGAATGATTCTGGCCCAGATTCTGTGATGATCCTTCAAATCTATGATTTTACTAGAGGGTTGTTCAGAAGTGAAGATTCCCTTTGCAATTGATCTTAGGTCAGAGCATCTCTCAGCCATATCAACGCATCTGACTCCACCACCATTGTATGCAAGAAGCTTCACAATAAGATTTTTTGTTATCACAATTTTCTTCCCCATAACATAAGAAGTAACCTGATGATTTGATGAGGAAGCATGTATCCAGAATTCTTTGACAAGAATGGGAAACGTTGGACCCAACAGACGGTCAAAATACATGTTCCATCCCTGTGCAGTAACGTCTTCATAGAGGTTGAAACCATTTTCTTGCAAGCTCTCAAAATCAATAATCAGTTCAGAGAGAACTTCCAGGTTGTCAACGGGGGTGAGAAGCGTTCTAAAGGGTTCTTCATATTGTTCTGTTGATGAAGATTCAGGAGCACTGAGATTTTTGAGACTTGATGATGCCATTGTTCACACGGTTTTTAGAGGAAGATGAAAAGGGTTTTTGAAAGCAAGAACTTGAAACAAGAGAAAATATTTAGGAGAGTTAAAGTGAATGAATGAAAAAAGTAATTTTGAGTTTAAATAAGTTTCTTGAAAACCTAAACAATAAGTAATAAAAAAATTAGTAATGATTATATGCATTAATGACACCTGAGATTAGGGGATTTAGAAAGATACTAAACGGTTACCATTGACAAGTGTCTCAATGCATCCAATCAGCGCCTTGCACCCTTCAGAAATTGAATGCGTATTCATCCTTAGAAAGTAGTTGGTGAGAGGATGACAAGTGTTTGATGATGTGAACTGCACGCCTCTATCCTTGAAATGAAACGTTCAGGTCTTCATGGATAGATTCTGATGCAATCCGTACTTCTAAACTCTGAAGACAGGTTGATCAGTTGTTCACAAAAGATAGTAAAGTTCTGAGGGTTAAGATATGTAAATAAAACATTTTATTCTGGCCATAATTTCATGCTGAGATGTTTCCGAATGAAGTTGAACCTATCTTCAGAAAGAGGTTTTGTAAATATATCAACCCATTGATGGTCTGTGTCAATAAATTTTAAGGTAAGAGTTCCTTTCTGAATATAGTCCCTAATGAAATGATTTTTTATTTCTATATGCTTAGCCCTAGAATGCAAAATAGGATTCTTACTGAGACATATAGCAGAAGTGTTGTCATAGAAGATAGGAATGTTACTCTCAATTATGTTGAAGTCTTCAAGTTGACTTTTCATCCAAAGCATCTGCGTGCTACATCCAGCAGCTGCTATGTACTCAGCTTCTGCTGTTGATAGTGCTATTGTGGACTGTCTCTTGCTGGTCCATGAGATCAGATTTTCTCCCAGAAACTGGCAGCTTCAAGAAGTGCTTTTACGTTCGACTCTGTCTCCAGCAAAATCAACGTTACAATATCCTACTAGGCTGTAATCATTTTATTTTCTATAAAATAAACCCAGATTAGTAGTACCTTTCAGATACTTGAAAATTTGCTTAACTGCTGTTAAGTGAGATTCTCTAGGATCTGATTGGAATCTAGCACATAAGCAAACACTAAATAAAATGTCAGGCCTTGGAGCCGTCATATAAAGGAGAGAACCAATCATACCTATGTAGACCTTATGTTCTACCTTTTTACTTAACTCTTCCTTTTCCAGAATGCACGTGGGGTGCATTGGAGTCTTTGAGGGCTTACATTCTGAGAGATCAAATTTCTTCAGAAGTTCTCTGACATATTTTCTCTGATGAATGTGAGTTCCTTCTGTAGTTTGGTTTATCTGAATGCCCAGAAAGAATTTAAGTTCCTCCATTAAGCCCATCTCAAACTCTACCTGCATGCATTTAGCAAACTCTCTTCCCAGAGATGGTTTAGTGGATCCAAAGATAATGTCATCTACATAAATCTGACACACTAAAATGTCATTCTTAAATGACTTACAGAACAAGGTTGTGTCCACTTTCCCTCTGGTGAATTTCTTTTCTAACAGGAAGTTACTTAGTCTTTCATACCAAGCTCTGGGAGCTTGTTTCAGACCATAGAGTGACTTTTTTAGTTTGAAAACATATTCTGGGTGTTTGGAATTCTCAAACCCAGGGGGTTGGTGCACATATACCTCTTCATCTATATAGCCATTTAGGAATTCACTTTTGACATCCATATGATACAGAGTGATTCCTTTGTTTACAACAAATGAGATTAAGAGTCTAATAGATTCTATCCTAGCGACCAGAGCAAAGGTTTCTGTATAGTCTATCCCCTCTTGCTGACTATAACCTTGTGCCACCAGTCGTGATTTATTTCTGATGACTTCTCCTTGCTCGTTCAGTTTGTTTCTGAACACCCACTTTGTTTCAATGACGTTGAATCCTTTTGGTTTAGGAACCAGATCCCATACGTCATTTCTGGTGAATTGATTTAATTCCTCCTGCATTGCCAGAATCCAGTCATTGTCCAGAAGCGCTTCATCAATTTTTGTTGGTTCAATCAGAGAGACCAGTCCCATGATGGATTCTTCCGAGTTTCTGAATGTTGATCTTATTCTGATTGGATCATCCTTCTTTCCCAGGATTTTATCTTCTGGGTGAGCTATGCTGCTTCTGGAAAACCTTTTATGGAGTTGATCAATAGAAGGTGCTGGATTTCTTGTAGCATTTCTTTCTGACGTTGTTGGAGCGTCTTTGTTTAGATCTTGTGATGATTTGTCTTCAGTACCTATGAATTCAATTTCTATATCTGCAAGGAATTCATTCTGCTTTGACTTTTGAGAGTCAAGCTTATCATCAAATCTAACACTGATTGACTCTTCAACAATCTATGTTTCTGTATTGTATACTCTGTACCCTCTTGAGCATTCAGAGTATCCTAACATAATACACTTTTGTGCTTTAAAGTCAAACTTGTTTAGTTAATTTTTTGTATTCAGAATAAAGCAAGTGGATCCAAACTGATGGAAATAGGAAATGTTGGGCTTTCTGTTCTTCCACAATTCATATGGAGTCTTTTCCAGAATAGGTCTTATATAGATTCTATTCTGAATGTAGCACGATGTGTTAATTGCTTCTGCCCATAAGATCTTAGCAACGTTAGTCTCATTGATCATGGTTCTGGCCATTTCTTGCAATGTTCTGTTCTTTCGTTCTACAACTCCATTTTGTTGGGGAGTTCTAGGACAAGAGAAGTCATGCAAGATGCCTTTTTCATTAAAAAAGGATTCAAAATATTTATTTTCAAATTCTCCACCATGATCACTTCTGACTTTGACGATTCTAAGATCCTTTTCATTCTGAACTTGGTTACAGAATGCAAAGAACACAGAGTGTAACTCGTCCTTGTGTCTTAAGAACTTTAGCCATGTCCATCTGCTATAGTCATCTACGATCACTAACCCATACTTCTTGCCACTGACAGACGCAGTTTTTACTGGTCCAAATAAGTCTATGTGCAGAAGTTCTAATGGCTTAGAGGTGGAAACAACATTTTAGATTTAAAAGCAGCTTTTGAAAATTTGCCTTTCTGACATGCTTCACACAGAGCATCTGAGCTGAACTTCAAATTAGGAAGTCCTCTTACCATATTGAGTTTGTTAATCTGAGATATTCTTCTCATACTGGCATACCCCAATCTTCTGTGCCAGACCCATTGCTCGTTGTTAACAGAATGAATATGTTCTGACTCTTAAATTCAGAAAGTTTTATTTTGTAAATGTTGTTTTTCCTCTTTCCATTAAAAAGGGTAGTTCCATATTTATGACTAACAGCTTTGCATGAATTTTGATTAAAGATTATATCATAACCGTTATCACTTAATTGACTTATGGATAACAGGTTATGCATTAATCCATCAACTAGCAGTACATTATTTATAGAGGGAATATTTCTGTTACATACTGTTCCAGAGCCAATGATCTTTCCTCTTTGGTTGCCTCCAAATCCCACGTAGCCTTCAGGTTTAAGTTACATACTTTGGAACATATGCCTTCTTCCCGTCATGTGTCGAGAGCATCCAGAGTCCAGGTACCATGGATGGTGTTTTAGCCTTGCTGCTAAAGATATCTACTACATATATAATTTTATCCTTAGGTACCCATATCTTTTTGGGTCCTAGTTTGTTAGTTTTACCAAAATTCGGGTTGAATTTTGGTTTGACAAAGTAATCACTACTAGTGTATTTTATGTCATGTGTGTGCCCATATATAAAATGTGATTTAAGTGGTGTGCGTTTTCTGACTAAGTCCATGGTATGTCTAGGTGTAGATACCTTACCTTGATATCCTATCCCTTTTCTGCCATTTCTGCTAACTCTATAGATCATTGAAGCCATCTTGCTTTTATCTATGCTTTTAGCCAGAAACTTCTGAAAGTTGTGATCATATTCTTTGATGAGCTCATCAGCATTACTGGGAGTCTCTGAGATTATTTCCTTCTGAGAGATTTGCAAATTGTTTTCTAATTTTGAAACTTTCTAATCTGAGACTCTCAGTCTTTTCAGAGTCAGAGACAAGTTCCTTTTTCAGGTTCTTGAATTTGACTCTGATTTGCTGATACCTTTCCAGAATTTCATTTAGACTTTCTACAAGTTCAGCTTTAGTGAAATTAATATCAAAGTTAGGGAATACCTCTTCAGTGTCTGATTTCGAGTCTGAACCAGAAGCTTCACTTTCTTCTGACACGTTTGCCATAAGATCTATGTTTTCTCTTTCATCATCTGACTTTGAGTCAGCTTCAGAGGTGTCTGAATCGTCCCATGTTGCCATTAGGCTTTTCTTCTTTTCCTTGAAAGATTTCTTTTTGGGATTCTCCTTCTGAAGCCTTGGGCAATCACTTTTGTAGTGCCCTTTCTCATTACACTCATAGCAGATGATGTCTTTGTTATTTGGCTTTCTGTGTCTTGAAGAACCTTCAGATCTTTTATGTCCAGAGGAAGACTCAGACTTTCTGTATCTAGAGGAGGATTCATTTTGATTCTCTGATCTTCTAGGATTTCTGAATTTCCTTTGTCTCTGCTTCCACAGTTGATTCACCCTTCTGGAGAGGAGAGACAATTCATCTTCTTCTGATGAGGATCGATCAGAAGTTTCTTCCATAGCCTGCAAAACCTTAGAGTCATATTTTCTGTTAGATTTTAAAGCTAGTGGCTTACCTTGATTTTGAGGCTCATCTTCTTCTAGCTCTATCTTGTGACTTCTGAGGGAGTGACAAGTTCCTCTAGAGATATCTTGTTGTGTTCTTTGGCTAGCTTAAGTGTTGTGACCATTAGCCTCCATTGCTTGGGTAGACTTCTGGTGATCTTCTTTACGTGATCAGCAATAGAATATCCTTTGTCAAGAACCTTCAACCCAGTAACAAGGATCTGGAATCTTGAGAACATTGTTTCTATGGATTCAGTATCTTCCATCTTAGATGCCTCATACTTCTTAATGAGCGCAAGGTATTTAGTTTCTTTGACTTGAATGTTGCCTTCATGCGTCATTCTCAGATAGTCAAACATATTTTTGGTTGTCTCTGTGTTTGAGATTTTCTCATTTTCTGAATATGAGATAGCACTGAGGAGTATTGTTCTGGCCTTATGATGATTTCTGAAGTCACGTTTCTGCTGGTCAGACATCATTTTTTTGTCTATCTTCTGACCCCTTCCATCCACTGGATGTGGGTATCCATCAGTTACCATGTCCCATAGATCAGCATCATGGGCCAGAAAGAAGCTCTCAATTATGTCTTTCCAGTAGTCAAAGTTTTCTCCATCAAAAACAGGAGGTTTGCCACTGATTCTGTCTTTATCTTCATGATAGTCATTGTTGATGTTTTGGCTTGGTCCCACCATAGT
Source organism: Vicia faba (assembly GCA_948472305.1). Lineage (NCBI taxonomy): Eukaryota > Viridiplantae > Streptophyta > Magnoliopsida > Fabales > Fabaceae > Vicia > Vicia faba. Next base: position 918,701,131 of record OX451738.1, read on the forward strand.
GTTTTTCTTGAAGCTTGGATATTGTACTGACACGGTTAAGTGTATGAACTCAGAATCAGGCGCTATGATACCAATTGAAGAAGTGAAAAACACAAGAAGAGGGTTGAATTGAAAACTTGAAATCAAATGTGCAATGACACAATATTTTTATCCTGGTTCGTTTGATCTCAAACTACTCCAGTCCACCCGTCAAGGTGATTTCGCCTCTCTTCAACGAGGTCTTAATCCACTAATTTCAAACAGATTACAATCACTACTTTGACAACTGTCAAAATCCTCTTGAGTACAACCACAATCCAGTTAATCTCAAGGAACATTGTCTTTAACAAAGATACAAGAATGTGTGTACAAATGTTTTTCATTACAAAAACAGTTATCACAACTATGATATTTTACACAAATTTAGAGCGTGGAAAGATGAGTAAGCTTGCAACATTTTTGAATTCTCGTGTAGTAGTATTGGCAAATCGTGTGTGATTTGATCACTGAACTTGTTTATATAGGAAATGAATTCCTGTTGTTCATTAAGCGTGATAAATGACATTAACTCAGTTTCCATATGGAGAAGATCTCGTCTGAATGAAGCTGTTGTAATTGATGTTGTCTTGATTGAATAGTAACGCTTCAGAATCTTACATCCTTGCCTGTTGCTGATGCTTTAGAACATTGATGACTTAGATTATTATGCTCTTGTTCAGAATCAGAGTTTACTTCACTTAAGCGCAGGTTCTGGTCATCAATCTTCAGCGCAAATTCTGATTGCTTCAGCGTGTAGCTTCTATAGCTTAACTTCTGATGCTGCTTTGGTCAGAACTTTTGTATACACAATAACATGATTTTTAGGGTGCATATTTGTTATTTGTATTTTTTATCATCAAAACTCTAACTAAGGGTTATAGAATCAAACTATGTTCTAACAGATAGTTCCCTTGGCACTTCACAATCTTCCTCACCTTCGTCTCTGGCTTGGTATATTAGATATTCAGAGTCACAAAAGGCCATAGCAGAATCGTTACCCATGGGATCCCGAATGGATGTAGACCTGCATTGTGAGTGTGAATGTGTGTAAGAGTATAGCCATCTTTGAAAATAAAAAATGTAAAAAAGAAAGACAAAGAACACAAAGTTTGTATGCAAAAACGTCCATGATTCATTGATGACATATGAAAATGAGGTAACAGCCCTTACAAATGGACCTTGTGCCTCGGGTAAGACACAAGGCTTTAAAAGTCTGAATTGTTTAATTATTACAGGTCCGACAAAATTTAAAGACAATTACTGTTGGATAAAAGTAATTGGGACAAAATCTTTAGCTTCCCAGTTGTTGAGTCCTCCGTTGACAGCTGGGAAAATCTATTCCTCCATATCGTAGTTGTCCTCATCATCCTCCACAGCGTTGACTATGTGGTTGCTGATCTTCAAGGGTGGTCCCCCGACACGAGCACGATGTACAGCTTTTTGGGCTCCTGAAGTGAAACCCAAACCGAATTTGTCAGATTTGTATGGGATATCTGGGAGTTGGCCCCAAATGGTGCACTCACCTTCTTCTATCATTGCCTTAGCATCTTTCAGAGAAGACATCTTTAGTGGCGGTCTTGTAATCTTTGGGATTTGGGAAACACACTTGGTTACTGCCATGGTTGGTGGGACTTCTCGAAATGGTGAAATGGAGTTTCAATGAATTCACCATCCAATTCCACGTATCTGAAGGAGTTTAGATGACTGGCCATATATTCCTCTTCTCCATGGACAGTAATGATTTTCCCATTGGTTGGGTATTTCAGCATTTGATGTAATGTAGAGGTGACATCACCAGCATTGTGAATCCATGGTCGTCCCAATAAGCAGGAGTAGGAAGGGCGAATGTCCATCACGTAAAAAGTTGAATAAAAGGTTTGATTTCCAACTTTTATGGGGATGTCCACCTTCCCATGCACCATTCTCTTTGAGCCGTTGAAGGCCCTTACCACTATGAAGAGCCTTCTTAGGCATCACATTCAAAGATGAACTGGTATCAACCAAGACATGGGCCAAAGTTGTGCCCTGGCATTCGACAGAGACATGTAATGTCTCGTTGTGCTTCCTCCCTCTAGGTGTCAGGTCAGCATCAGAAAAGCCTAAACCATTGTCCGCGGTCAAGCTGGCCACACAATCTTGGAACTGATCAACAGAGGTTTCTTGTGGTACATGGGCAGTTTTAAGGAATTTCACCAAGGGCTTTGCAAGAGACTCGGAGCATAACAATAAAGCCAACATGGAAATCTTTGACGGACTCTGCCCTAGCTATTCGACTACGTTGTAGACGCTTCTCTTTATAATCTTCAGAATTTCTTCCATCTCTTTTTGGGAGGCCTCAAGGATAGATACCGTTTGCGCCTTCATCCGGACAGGCTCAACCAGAATACCTTTGCCCCGAGTCTCGGTCGGCTTGGTGGTAGGAGTATCATCAGGTGTAACTATAGTAATTGTAGTAGTAGTAGTAGTAGTGCCAGCAGGGGTAACCATAGGGATTGTAGTAGTAGTAGTGTTAGCAGAAATAGGAATAAGGATGATCACAAGACCGATAACAGTCTTCGGAGGAGCAATCTCTGGAGAGAAAACTCTTCCACTTCGAGTTATCTTGCTGGTTCCCGCAATATTACTGATGTCGGGGCCATCCTTCTCAAGAATTGAGTCTTCATCAGCCAGCCAATCTTGCTTGACACCGTGATAGTAGACGTCGCCCCTATAATTCCATGAGGCAGCTTTATCTGATGAGTACGGGATTGGACCTGGCATAGTAATTATCAGCGGAGCTAATTTAGGAACAGATGTAATCCTAATGGGTCTTTTGGTGGAGACACTGGAAGGATTGGCGGATATGGTTACTATTGAAACATCTTTGTAAGAAACGGTTGGAACAGGAGTCTTCTCAAACAAAATCTCTTTGTCATCCATTAGGCGATGAACACCTGCTTTAAATAAATGACAACTAGTTGGTCAGGATAAATTGAAGTGGCAGCCTTCATCACAGCCCAGAAATAAACCGGCCTTCAATAGGTTCTTCTTGATGGTCAGGAGAGGAGTAACAAGTTCATCAACAGTAGAACCAAACATATGATCTTCAACGGCGTTGACACCATGGCCATGCTTGGGCATAGGAGCGGTGATAACATTTGGGATCTCAGGAGCATCAAACTCATTTTTTTTTGCTTCAAGAAGGTCTTGCACCTTGTTTTTCAAAGCCCAACAGTTTTTACTATCATGGCTTGGACTTTCTGAATGGTATGCACTGCGAGCATTAGGATGGTAGTGAGGAGATGTTGTGTTAAGATTCTTTGGATCTTCTTTCAAAGTTACCAGATTAGATCTCAATAAATGTGGCAGTACTTGAGATAGTGTCATATTAATCCGGGTAAATTGTCTTACTGGTCTTTCTGTTCTAGGTTGATCGTTTCTTTATTGAGTAGGTGTAGGCTTAGGGATCATGACAACCCCTACCATTGTTCGGCGTTCATTCCTATCTTGATTTCTTTGAGGATACACAACACCAACTTCTTTCTTCCCAATAAATGGTTGCGTCTTTCTGGATCTTCCCACTCTTAATCCCAGCTTCCACTCTTTCTCCGATCAAGATTAGTTCGATGAAGCCTGCTAAGGAGGTTCCAATTAAATGATTAAAGAAAGGACCAGACAAGGTACCTAGAAACATGTCCACTAACTCTCTTTTGGACATGGGAGGCTAGACCTTTTTTGCTAAGTCCCTCCATTTCTGAGCGTAGTCTTTGAAACCTTCATTTGAAACCATAGCCATACTTTGGAGTTGAGTACGGGTAGGAGCAAGGTCTATGTTATACTGATATTTTTTATAGAAAGCAATGACAAGGTCTTCCCAATTATGGATGTTGGCCCTTTCTAGTTGATAGAACCAATCAAGTTGAGTTTCGAATAGACTGTCTTGGAAGAAGTGGACCCATAAATCATGGTCAGCAGTGTGAGGCTGTATCTTCCTCACATAGGATCGAAGATGCATTTTGGGGCACGAAACTCCATCGTATTTAGAAAATATCGGTGCCTTGAATTTTGGTGGAATGATAATCCCAGACACCAGACCTAGCTCCTCAAAGTCTAGCCCAGGCACTTTCTGGATTTCCATTGCGCTTAGTCGTTCTTCCAAATTCTTGTATTTATCGTCGGCCGGGGGATACTGCTCTTAAGAGTAATCCACTTCTTCTTCCTCTTCAGACTCTTGCTGGACACCTGATTCCTTGCCTTTCCCATCTTGGTTATCCTTTTCACCAGATGATGTTGCAAAATCTAGTGTCAGTTTGGCTTGTCCTTGGAACCTTCTTCCCATATTCAGAGCTCCCGTTACTTTCTTTTTCTTCTTCTTTTCTTCAATCAGCAAGGTTTTCAGATCTTCTTATCCTTTGGCTAGAGTCAGGAACAACTGCTGAAACTGAGCATTCTCTGCTTGGAGGTCTTTTACCGTCTGCTCGAGATCCATGTTACTGAAATAAACAGTAGAAAAATGAGGAGACTTGTCGTAAAAACCCTGCTTATGTTATGATAAATGGTAAATGCATATGCAATGATTTCAAGGTGTGGTACGGTGGGAGAACTAACTAGTGTTTTGCGTTCGTATTCGCACTTGTGCGGTTGAGCAAGAGTCGCCACCGACTTTTTATTTTATCCTAAAGGAAAGGTTAAAAAAGCACAGCAAAAACCTTTTGAGATATTTCGTGGGTTCGGGGGGTAGATTATGAAAAGGGAAGGTATTAGCACCCTTTTCATCCATGGTTATCCATGGGCTCTTAGTTACTTGGTTTTTTAGATCACTTGCCTTGATTTTTCGATTGCTTGAAAATGGTGTGTGTGTGGGTGCTTTTGAAAATGTTTTGGAAGAAGATGCCTTGTCTTAGGCTAACCTTGTAACAATTCTTTACTCGAATATTTTACAAAGGTGTGTATCTTTTCGAAAAGATGTTTCAAAATGTTTTTGAGAGTTTGTTTGAAAGTGTTGTGGATTGTGGTTTTTGAAAAGAAGGCAAGTTTTTGCAAGTTGATCTCAAGTAACTAAGAGTTTTGTCTACCCTATTGTACTCAAAGGTTTTTGTTATGTTTTAACCCCTTTTAACAATTTTGTTCCACCATTGAAATTGATGGACAATCTTGCGTTTAGGAAGTTTATTCGGGACGGGCGTGGGTCGTCGTATGGACCATGAATGCAATGGTGCCAAGTGTCTCTGGCAATTTGCTTTGAGGGACTTGATCATTTGTTTAGGCAACATTTTGAGGGACTTATGATCATTTTGATTTAATTTTGCCAAAGATACTCAACGTGCAAGCATGGCCCATTTTGGAAGGCAACATGTGGGATTACCCTAGAGGGTGCAAGTGTGATTGTGTATTGATTATATGTATTTGTCTTGTATTAGGTTATCTAGTGTTTGATTTTATGTACATGCAAACCCTAGGTCTACCCATGGTATAATTGGAAAACTGTAAATTGCGGAAATGTAAAATCTACGCTATTACAAAGTAGTATCCGGGAGTGGGGGTACAAGTGTATGAATGGGGATGAGACTTATAGTATCCAATAAGTTACAACCAAATCGAATTTGCGATCAAATGTAAATGACGAATATACAAATATGAGATAAACAAATGTGTATAGGATGATGTGAATGTATTTGTATTGTGTATGAGTATATGCGTATGTGATTATTTACAGGTGCGATAATGTGAAATTGATGTGTATTAGGTATTGTTATTTATTTATTTTGACCTAAATATGTGCTTAATGAATCTTTGATTTGTTTATTTTTAATATGTACAATAAGAAAATTGTTTTAATTAAATGCTTATGAATTTAATATCAGAAAAAATGTATTTATCTATTATGTACAAAGATATATAAAAAAAGTATTTTCAACTTAAATTATAGGATAGAAAAAAGAAAGTATATCTTTATTGTTTATGTACAAAAAGTATTAAATGTCAAGAATTGAATTATGTATATATATAAAAAGAAGTGTAATTTTATATTGTTATGTACAAATAATATTTTAAGAAATTAAATTATGCAAAAAATGTATATTTACTTAGTATATACAAAATATATTTTAATTAAAGGAATAGAAAGGTATTTTCGATTTTAAATATATGATGTAGAAAAATGTATTTTTATGTGTTATGTACAAAACATATTTTTATATATATAAAAAAAAAGGGGGGGAAATGCTTTTAATTATATTGTAAAAAAAGGATACATTTTTATGTATTTAAGCCTTAATATGCATTCAAAAAATGTTTTAAATAAAAAATCAAAGATTAAATAAAAAAAGGTAATTTTAAGTATTTAGTATTTTTAATATTAATGTATTATTATGACAAATATATTAAGTTAGAAAAATATATGGTGTTTATATATAAAAGAGGTTAGTGTTAAATAATAAAAAAAAAGGGTTAAGTTAGTTAATTATAAAAAAAAGGGGTTAAGCTAATTAATAAAAAGAAAACAACGTGTTTTATAAAAAATGGTTTGTTCTGTATAAGTGGGTTTAGAGCTCTTAATGGACTTTAGAGAGGTCAAAAACGGGTTAGGCCCATGGTTTGAAGCAAACGATTTAGGGTTTGAGATGCTGTCTGTTCAGTTGGGAACGTTAGGGTTTGCAGCGCGCCGTTCATGTGTTCGTTCATCGTTCTTCTTCATCTTCCTGAGCGATTCCTCCGTCCAGCCACCAGCGCCACCCCCCAAACCTCTCTTCCCTCTATGGCCTGAGCCCAGTGGTCTTGTGATACGAGGTTTGATTTCAATGTTTATGTTTCTTTTTTACGAATTGCATGCGTTTTTTCGATTTGAGTTCTGATCCTTAAACCTGTACTATTATGGAGGTGGTGGAGAAGAAAGGGAGAGAAAAGCTTACTACCTTCGTTCTTTGGAGATGGAGGAGGGGTAGAGTAGGTGGAGGCGCTCAGGCGGCCGGAATAAGGGGGTTGAGGCGGAGATACGTGATGCTTGCTCCTTGGTAACTCTGTATCTGTATCTTTCTTCTTCTTGTTTCGAATTTGCCTTAGATTTCTCTCTTCTCCTTCTGGCCTGTGTTACCTTGAGCTTGCCTCTCCTGTATGCTTGCTTAGAATGTGTTTGAATATGCTTTGTGTTGCCTCTTTTCCACCCTATGATGATATCCTTCTGAGGGACTCGTGGGTTTGCAATATAGTATGCTTTGATATTTGTTGCCTCTGAACGAATTTTAGGCTTATGTCGCCCCCTGAATACTTTCTCTCTTCTTCTCTTATTGCTCCCTAAAGGTCAATGATGAACCCCTCTGAGGCCTCGACGCCTGATGTATTCGGTTAGGTTTCTGCAAGGCTTAGTCTTGGACCTGCTTTTCTCGTTTGGGCTTGCTCTTGGCTTGAGTCGATTAAGGCTTTTGGTTGATGGCTTAGGCAGGTTCACTTAGTGTTTCAGCAGGTTAATACTGGTATGGTGACAGGTTTGTACGTTTTATGCCTTTCAGGCTTGACTTCAGCAGGCTTTTTTTTTTGGTGGTTTTGGTTTTGACAGTTGGTAATGGTAGTGCAATAGGCAGGTTTCAGGTCTCAGGCAGGTATCAGGTCTTGGATGATTTTGGTTATGCTTGTGCTAACAGGTTGGTGTGTTGACAGTAGGTGTTATGCTTAGGACTTTTTTTTCTGGTTTATGAGCTTCACAGGTTGGCTTTAGTATGTGGTATATTTGCATATGCTGGTTGTTATATTAAGGCCTTGGCAAGTTATGCTGTGGGATTTTTGTTGTTTAGGCTCTTTGATATCAGGTTCTGAGTTTTGAAATGGTGTTTATGGTTTCTTGTTTTGAACTGGGCAGGTTGAATGCTTAGCTAATACAGGTTCTGGTTAGGACTTCGCCCCTTTTTTAGTATCTCTGTCTTTGTTTTCATATAGTGGGGAGTCTTTGTATATTTTCTTGTATCTCTTGTGAAAGTTCTGCCTAAGCCTAAAGCCTGCTTACTTTTCCTCCCTTTTTTCTCTCTCTTTGTACAGTTAAAAGAATTTTAAATGTTTTTTACTGTACTTTCTGAAGGGGCCACTGATGGGAAATGATGAAAAAAGAAAGCTTGCTTGCATATAAGATTTCCTCTGCATCTTTATCTTTCTTTGACAGCTTGTGTGCTTTTTGATATCTTCCATATCTTTGCCAAATCTTCTTTTGACAGCTTGGGTAGATTTTGTATTCTTGACAGTAAGTTTGTACCTTTGGCTTTTGATAGAAAGTGGGAGTTTGGATTTTAGTTGGGTTTGAACTTACTTCTGAACCATGCAGTTTGACATTTTAAAAATATGCATTTTGACATTTTGCATTCATGACAAAATTCTTCCCTCTTTGTGAACCGGGAGAAATCCCGTGATTTGCAGAGAGGGTTAACTGATCCCAATCAGTGGCCCTTAATGATGACTGCAAATTTTATCTGTCTTTTATTAATTATCAGTCACTGACTTTTCTTCTTTTGCAGATAAATAATGGAGCACCGGAGCGAAGTGAAGAATGAAGAATTAGAAATAAATAGGATAGTTTTCCTTATTTATTTAAAATTAAATCAATGTAAAAAACAATGTTTGTAATTAAATTCCAAACATCAATTGTACAGTTAATTTAAAGATAAATAAAAGTTTCCATTATCCAGTTTAATTCTGTTTTCTCTCTTTATTGTTTATTTATTTATTTAAAATTCTTTGAATTAAAATAATTGAAAAATAAATTTCAATCACTTAATTTAGAATAATAAATAACTTAAATAAAACAATGTCTTAATAATATTGATCAATTAAACCTGTCCTTTCCAATATCCAAAGCAAAGCAGTAGTTAACCAAAATAAACTTATCAAGCGCATTCCCTTTTCACTGATTCTTTGCCAAGCATTGTAATTCCAAATTGCATATTCTTTGACTGGTGAATTCAAACCAACTGCCTCCTCTTACTGATTAAATTAAAAAACAATGCGAATGCGACCCGAATCTCGGAGTAACTTGCAAAGTGCTGTGGAATTTTAACCTTTCTGAGAATATGCCCATAAAACCTCAATTCCTGATTAAATGCCAATGAACATTTGTCTGACCAAAATTGAACCAAAATCAAACAAAACCCTAAACCAACTGTGAAACAAACCAGAGTCCTGAAAATCAGTAAAAACCCTAATTTCGCTTGACTGACAAGAAAAGTCCATTTGTCCGATTCTTGAGCCAGTTTGAAAAATCAGGAAAGGCTTGAAGCTGAGATTTCTTGTGGAAAAATGCGAGGGCAACTTTTGGGGTACAACAGTTGCCCCTGTTCAATCTTCTTGGACCTGAAGAGTTAGATTGGCAAGTTTGCCTTTCGCGACTTGAAGGTAAAAGAAGATTGGACACTAAAGTGCCCAGAAAATTTGCACTCGGCGATATGATGGTGGAGGTGAATGGGCTTAAAGATGCCATTTGGTGATGGGCTTAAAGATGCCATCTGGTGCGATAGAATTTTGTCGGGGGATGGGCTTAGAGATGCCATCTGGTGACTGCTGGTAGGAGGATGGGCTTATAGATGCCATCTGGAAATGTCGAACTGTATGTCAATGGTGAGTGGACAAGTGTCAGAAGGGCCTCCATGTTTCAGAACATCTTTGAATTGGGGTCCGAACAAGCAACAGATTGACGTCCACGTTTCGGAGAATCCGTAAACTATTTTCAGGAGTCGGGATTGAATAAGCAATAGAGCAACGTCCGTTGTTGGGAAGCGTCCGTGAACTGTTTTCAAAAGTTGAGAAGAGTCTGAACAAGTTGGTAGATTAACATCCGTTGTAGGGAAGAATCTGTAAACTGTTTTCAGAAGTCTTGAAGTTGAAGAGGAACCGGCGTAGGGTTTCCTGATAATGCGTCTGGATGGATCTGGAATAAGTATCAGAATGTCGTCGTGTTTGGGTCACATCTGAACTATTTCTGGATGAATCTCGGAAGATGATCTGTGTCTGTCGACTGCTCTTACCTGAAAAGGTAAAGGGTTAGCCGTATGCAATGTTATGATGCATGATGCAATGTACGTGACGTCAATGTTTATGACATGAATGTGATGAATGTGCATGTAAGCTGATGCGCTATCTGAGGATAAATGAATCCTGGATGGCTGAAGACAAAAGAATCTTGATTGCTGCCCGGGAAAATAAATCCTTGGCTGTTACTGGGGGAAGAGAATTCCTGATGACCTCTACTGGGGAGTTCCAAATTAGTAGACTCCTGCTGGGGAGGTAAGATTGAGAATCTTCAGCTCGGTGGGAAGTAACTCTGGCGACTTCACTGGGGAACTCAAGATTTGCCCTCTCAAAACTCTGTGGGGAGAAGGTTCAAGGGTCTGGCTCCGCTGGGGATTGATAACTTGAAGTTTTAGCTTTGCTGGGGATAATGAAACTTGACTCTGATTGGAGCTAGCTTCTGGAAGAATCTGAACAAGCGATAGGTTAACCTCCGTTACTTGGAGAACCCGTGAACTGTTTTCAGAAATCTTGAGATTGAATAAGCAATAGAGCAGCATCCGTTGTTGGGAAGCGTCCGTAAACTATTTTCAAAGGTTGCATCTGAACAAGTTGATAGATTAACATCCGTTGTTGGGAAGAATCCATAAACTGTTTTCAGAAGTCTTGAAGAAGAATCTGAACAAGTGATAGGTTAACATCCATTTACTTGGAGAACCCGTGAACTGTTTTCAGAAATCTTGAGATTGAATAAGCAATAGAGCAGCATCCGTTGTTGGGAAGCGTCCGTAAACTGTTTTCAAAGGTTGTATCTGAACAAGTTGATAGATTAACATCCGTTGTTGGGAAGAATCCATAAACTGTTTTCAGAAGTCTTGAAGAAGAATCTGAACAAGTGATAGGTTAACATCCGTTTACTTGGAGAACCCGTGAACTGTTTTCAGAAATCTTGAGATTGAATAAGCAATAGAGCCGCATCCGTTGTCGGGAATCGTCCGTAAACTGTTTTCAAAGGTCGCATTTGAACAAGCTGATAGATTAACATCCGTTGTTGGGAAGAATCCATAAACTGTTTTCAGAAGTCTTGAAGAAGAATATGAACAAGTGATAGGTTAACATCCGTTTACTTGGAGAACCCGTGAACTGTTTTCAGAAATCTTGAGATTGAATCAGTAATAGAGCCGCATCCGTTGTTGGGAAGCGTCCGTAAACTAATTTCAAAGGTTGCATCTGAACCAGCTGGTAGATTGACATTCGTTGTTGGGAAGAATCCATAAACTGTTTTCAGAAGTCTTGAAGAGGAACCGGTGTAGGGTTTCCTGATGATGAGCTCGTGCAAAACTGCATCGGTTTTTGAACACTTTTGACATTCGAATGCCCCAAGTGGTGATGACGGAATCTTGAATCAGATTACTCTGCATATTGAGGAATTTCTTGAAATCTTGACTGGACTGCCCCAGGTTAACTGAACTTTGAAAGATCTGTTAGACCTTGACTGGACTGCCCCAGGTTAATTTGAATTTTGAAAGATCTGTTGGACCTTGACTGGACTGCCCCAGGTTAATTTGAATTTTGAAAGATCTGTTGGACCTTGACTGGACTGCCCCAGGTTAATTGAATTGTGACATGTCATGCCCCTTGTTGATAGGGGATTTAATGGAAGTGTCATCCTCTTGAAATGATTTTGACTTACTGAGAGAGTTTTCGTTCCTCCGAACATTTGCTGTATGAATTTCTTCGCTGTCAAACAAAAAGGTCAAATGCAGACAGTGATATTCGAATAATGCAAAGTTTATGTTTGTCTCGAAGTTTTGAAAAATGCGTCTTTTAACAGAAAACTTTTTATAAGACAGATCAACACAAGATTTAGAGCAAAGCCCTACAGGAGTCAGGATACCTTTTGTAACAGTATGCTTTCGAACTAACCCATGCTTCAATTAGGACTTTTAAAGGGTTGTAACGTGGCTTGGTTCACGGTTTAAGAAACAAAGGATAAAGGCTCAAAGTATATTAATACCCACCCGCTCTTCGTGATGTTCTTCAACCTAAGCTCAGTTAATTGTGCGTCACACTCTGTTTTGAGTTTGGAACGACTTTTGGGCAATGGTTCACCAGTTTGAATTTTGGGAGACAGTCATCATTTCCCTTTTCTTTTTCAACACTTTTCATGTTGTTGAGGATTTTGTAATGACCTCACTATTTTGATTTTGATTTGTTATCCCTAACTTTTGCCTGACTATTACCGTTTTCCGGGATTACAGTCAGCGGGATGCCCCAACTTTCTTAAGCCTCCTTTATAGGTTTTGACTCGGCGGGCTTTTCTCTTTTGAGAGACTGACTGTCTATGTGATAGGGAACCACCCTTGTCTTTTGATTCCAAAGGAATGTTTTCTTTCTTGACGTCGTTCGTTGTATTATGAACTGAGAGTTTGCGACTTCAATGCGCATTTTCTCTTGAATTAACTGAGATACTACCCTGTCCCAGGTTTATATCAAGGGTTTTGATCGTTTTAAAACAGAAAACTCCTACTTCTTTGGCTCGAAGGGGTTGACTAGGGATTAACTTCATTATAACTCCAGTGTTTAGGGATTGAAAGAAATGCCTGTACATCATCAGCAAGGTCTATTCAAAAGCATATTGTATAAGATCATGGTATTGTTTCGTCATCCTCCCTCTAAAGGCTTACAGCTTTTTATCAAGAGTCAAATATCATAAAGAAAAGCATAAGAGTGGTGAAACGAATGGATGGATTCAAGACAAACATATGCAATGCATTAATGAAAACAGAGTTTAACATCAACAAATAATTGTTTGACAGCAAAAGAAATTACAACTTTGAAAATTCAAAAAGAAGCAAAAGTCTTCCAGCTCGAGCTTCGTCACTTCAGGTGGAGAACCCTTTAACGGAAGATCTTCATCTCACCGTCTGGCATGAATTCCAACACCCCAATGTCAATCAGATCTTGAATCTTGTTCTTCAAGGCCCAACAGTCGTTGGTGTCGTGTCCCGGGCTGTAGGAGTGGTAAACACAGAATGCGTCGGGATTATAGTGAGGAGAGGAGATATTGGGCTTCTGAGGAGGGTCCTTTACGGTAAGCAAGTTGACCTCCAACAGACGCTTCAGTATAAAGAATGATGGTATTTCAGTCTCCGTAAGCTGTCTTCCCGACTTTTCTTGCTTACGCCGATTGCCCCGTTGACGCTGGCGAGGTTGTTGATGGGCTTGTGACCCTGAAGCAAGCAAAGGAGCTTTCCCTTTGTCTTCTTGATTTGGTGGAGGCTGAGCGGTGACTTGTTCTTCGACCTCAGCTGTTTGCCCCAATTGGTTGTTTGGAAGCAGTTGGCGGACAAGAACTCTGAGTTCCTCTTGTCTTTGGGATAGGTCTTGGATGAGAGCCATCTGGCCCACCAACTGTCCCATCATTTGGGTCCTCAGTGTTGTCAGATCAAACTGCAACTCCGCAATCTGATCACTCCTGGCATTGTTGGAACTTTCCAAGCCCTTGGTGAGGAGAGCTTTCATCTCTTCTTGCCCCCGAGATAGGTTCAGGAACATCTCCTGCAGCTGAGCAGTCTGGTCTTGGATGTCTTTGACAGACCGTTCTAGAGCCATCTCTTGCTGAAATAAACAGCAGGAGAGTAAAGAAACCTGAAAAAGGAAAGATTGTCAAAATGCAATGCATGATATGTGGATGCATGCTTTCAAGGATCTCTCGGGGTAAACACAAGAAAATGTTAGAGGTTGAACTTTGCTCTTGGATTGGAGATCTCCGCACCGGTGGACGTCTTTCCACGAGAATCAAGCTCACCATGTCAAGTGGGTCATAGCCACTGATTCCAGTTGTTGTACTTGATCTTTGATTGGAGAGCTTTGTATCGGTGGATGTCTTTCCACGAGAATCAAGCTCACCATGTCAAGTGGGTCATAGCCACTGATTCAAGTTGTTGTTCTTGAACTTTGACTGGATTGGTTAGAGGAGAAACCTCTTGCCCCTTGATAGATGTCTGGTTCAACGTAACCCTGCATCCAAAGAACCCTCGAGATCCTTAAAATGGTTATTGAAAATGCTATGGTATGATGTCATGATGTTATGCACATGTATGCCAAAAGCAAGTGAGTGTATATACAGACCAACATATTCACACAAAGCAAACAAGTCCTTAGGTTTAGGCTTGCATGAGGTTCAGGTACTACCCTCTTTCAGTTTGTTGGTTAAAACCTGTCCTATCAAAAGTAACCGGGTTCTAAGGAGCTCAATATCATTGGATTGTTTTCTGTGTTCATTGTTTCGGTTTAGCCACTTACTGGCGACCAAAATATTCCAAGAAAACAATCCTTAAAAGAGTGTAGTATCGAGGATCTACCAACTTCGGACTGCACCAAAGTCGGTCATCTCACTACCCCTAAAAAAGGCTAAGATGGTCAATTAAGGTTCTAAGAGTTCGTTAGTGCTTCATGACATCACACAGCGGCCCCGTACTCTCCTTGACTACTCAAGGGTTACCGGTACTCACAAATATGTCACACTAACATAGCTTACTGCTTCAACCATGTCGGTATACCCCGCACAGTTCTCTCGCAGTTTTTTGCTATTTACCTGAAAAGGTGCCCCAAATCTGGGTGGAGGATTTATAACAAACCCAAACAAGGACCCAAAAAGATAAATCAATCAAGTCAATCAAAGTAAGAAAGTAAAGATGATCTAAACCCTAAGGTAACCCCACTTTTAAATTTTCCTGTCCCCAGCAGAGTCGCCAGTTCTGTGGTGCGGTGGGAGAACTGACTAGTGTTTTGCGTTCGTATTCGCACTTGTGCGGTTGAGCAAGAGTCGCCACCGACTTTTTATTTTATCCTAAAGGAAAGGTTAAAAAAGCATAGCAAAAACCTTTTGAGATATTTCGTGGGTTCGGGGGGTAGATTATGAAAAGGGAAGGTATTAGCACCCTTTTCATCCATGGTTATCCATGGGCTCTTAGTTACTTGGTTTTTTAGATCACTTGCCTTGATTTTTCGATTGCTTGAAAATGGTGTGTGTGTGGGTGCTTTTGAAAATGTTTTGGAAGAAGATGCCTTGTCTTAGGCTAACCTTGTAACAATTCTTTACTCGAATATTTTACAAAGGCGTGTATCTTTTCGAAAAGATGTTTCAAAATGTTTTTGAGAGTTTGTTTGAAAGTGTTGTGGATTGTGGTTTTTGAAAAGAAGGCAAGTTTTTGCAAGTTGATCTCAAGTAACTAAGAGTTTTGTCTACCCTATTGTACTCAAAGGTTTTTGTTATGTTTTAACCCCTTTTAACAATTTTGTTCCACCATTGAAATTGATGGACAATCTTGCATTTAGGAAGTTTATTCGGGCCGGGCGTGGGTCATCGTATGGACCATGAATGCAATGGTGCCAAGTGTCTGTGGCAATTTGCTTTGAGGGACTTGATCATTTGTTTAGGCAACATTTTGAGGGACTTATGATCATTTTGATTTAATTTTGCCAAAGATACTCAACGTGCAAGCATGGCCCATTTTGGAAGGCAACATGTGGGATTACCCTAGAGGGTGCAAGTGTGATTGTGTATTGATTACATGTATTTGTCTTGTATTAGGTTATCTAGCGTTTGATTTTATGTACATGCAAACCCTAGGTCTACCCATGGTATAATTGGAAAACTGTAAATTGCGGAAATGTAAAATCTACGCTATTACAAAGTAGTATCCGGGAGTGGGGGTACAAGTGTATGAATGGGGATGAGACTTATAGTATCCAATAAGTTACAACCAAATCGAATTTGCGATCAAATGTAAATGACGAATATACAAATATGAGATAAACAAATGTGTATAGGATGATGTGAATGTATTTGTATTGTGTATGAGTATATGCGTATGTGATTATTTACAGGTGCGATAATGTGAAATTGATGTGTATTAGGTATTGTTATTTATTTATTTTGACCTAAATATGTGCTTAATGAATCTTTGATTTGTTTATTTTTAATATGTACAATAAGAAAATTGTTTTAATTAAATGCTTATGAATTTAATATCAGAAAAAATGTATTTATCTATTATGTACAAAGATATATAAAAAAAGTATTTTCAACTTAAATTATAGGATAGAAAAAAGAAAGTATATCTTTATTGTTTATGTACAAAAAGTATTAAATGTCAAGAATTGAATTATGTATATATATAAAAAGAAGTGTAATTTTATATTGTTATGTACAAATAATATTTTAAGAAATTAAATTATGCAAAAAATGTATATTTACTTAGTATATACAAAATATATTTTAATTAAAGGAATAGAAAGGTATTTTCGATTTTAAATATATGATGTAGAAAAATGTATTTTTATGTGTTATGTACAAAACATATTTTTATATATATAAAAAAAAGGGGGGGAAAATGCTTTTAATTATATTGTAAAAAAAGGATACATTTTTATGTATTTAAGCCTTAATATGCATTCAAAAAATGTTTTAAATAAAAAATCAAAGATTAAATAAAAAAAGGTAATTTTAAGTATTTAGTATTTTTAATATTAATGTATTATTATGACAAATATATTAAGTTAGAAAAATATATGGTGTTTATATATAAAAGAGGTTAGTGTTAAATAATAAAAAAAAGGGTTAAGTTAGTTAATTATAAAAAAAGGGGTTAAGCTAATTAATAAAAAGAAAACAACGTGTTTTATAAAAAATGGTTTGTTCTGTATAAGTGGGTTTAGAGCTCTTAATGGACTTTAGAGAGGTCAAAAACGGGTTAGGCCCATGGTTTGAAGCAAACAATTTAGGGTTTGAGATGCTGTCTGTTCAGTTGGGAACATTAGGGTTTGCAGCGCGCCGTTCATGTGTTCGTTCATTGTTCTTCTTCATCTTCCTGAGCGATTCCTCCGTCCAGCCACCAGCGCCACCCCCCAAACCTCTCTTCCCTCTATGGCCTGAGCCCAGTGGTCTTGTGATACGAGGTTTGATTTCAATGTTTATGTTTCTTTTTTACGAATTGCATGCGTTTTTTCGATTTGAGTTCTGATCCTTAAACCCGTACTATTATGGAGGTGGTGGAGAAGAAAGGGAGAGAAAAGCTTACTACCTTCGTTCTTTGGAGATGGAGGAGGGGTAGAGTAGGTGGAGGCGCTCAGGCGGCCGGAACAAGGGGGTTGAGGCGGAGATACGTGATGCTTTCTCCTTAGTAACTCTGTATCTGTATCTTTCTTCTTTTTGTTTCGAATTTGCCTTAGATTTCTCTCTTCTCCTTCTGGCCTGTGTTACCTTGAGCTTGCCTCTCCTGTATGCTTGCTTAGAATGTGTTTGAATATGCTTTGTGTTGCCTCTTTTCCACCCTATGATGATATCCTTCTGAGGGACTCGTGGGTTTGCAATATAGTATGCTTTGATATTTGTTGCCTCTGAACGAATTTTAGGCTTATGTCGCCCCCTGAATACTTTCTCTCTTCTTCTCTTATTGCTCCCTAAAGGTCAATGATGAACCCCTCTGAGGCCTCGACGCCTGATGTATTCGGTTAGGTTTCTGCAAGGCTTAGTCTTGGACCTGCTTTTCTCGTTTGGGCTTGCTCTTGGCTTGAGTCGATTAAGGCTTTTGGTTGATGGCTTAGGCAGGTTCACTTAGTGTTTCAGCAGGTTAATACTGGTATGGTGACAGGTTTGTACGTTTTATGCCTTTCAGGCTTGACTTCAGCAGGCTTTTTTTTTTGGTGGTTTTGGTTTTGACAGTTGGTAATGGTAGTGCAATAGGCAGGTTTCAGGTCTCAGGCAGGTATCAGGTCTTGGATGATTTTGGTTATGCTTGTGCTAACAGGTTGGTGTGTTGACAGTAGGTGTTATGCTTAGGACTTTTTTTTCTGGTTTATGAGCTTCACAGGTTGGCTTTAGTATGTGGTATATTTGCATATGCTGGTTGTTATATTAAGGCCTTGGCAAGTTATGCTGTGGGATTTTTGTTGTTTAGGCTCTTTGATATCAGGTTCTGAGTTTTGAAATGGTGTTTATGGTTTCTTGTTTTGAACTGGGCAGGTTGAATGCTTAGCTAATACAGGTTCTGGTTAGGACTTCGCCCCTTTTTTAGTATCTCTATCTTTGTTTTCATATAGTGGGGAGTCTTTGTATATTTTCTTGTATCTCTTGTGAAAGTTCTGCCTAAGCCTAAAGCCTGCTTACTTTTCCTCCCTTTTTTCTCTCTCTTTGTACAGTTAAAAGAATTTTAAATGTTTTTTACTATACTTTCTGAAGGGGCCACTGATGGGAAATGATGAAAAAAGAAAGCTTGCTTGCATATAAGATTTCCTCTGCATCTTTATCTTTCTTTGACAGCTTGTGTGCTTTTTGATATCTTCCATATCTTTGCCAAATCTTCTTTTGACAGCTTGGGTAGATTTTGTATTCTTGACAGTAAGTTTGTACCTTTGGCTTTTGATAGAAAGTGGGAGTTTGGATTTTAGTTGGGTTTGAACTTACTTCTGAACCATGCAGTTTGACATTTTAAAAATATGCATTTTGACATTTTGCATTCATGACAAAATTCTTCCCTCTTTGTGAACCGGGAGAAATCCCGTGATTTGTAGAGAGGGTTAACTGATCCCAATCAGTGGCCCTTAATGATGACTGCAAATTTTATCTGTCTTTTATTAATTATCAGTCACTGACTTTTCTTCTTTTGCAGATAAATAATGGAGCACCGGAGCGAAGTGAAGAATGAAGAATTAGAAATAAATAGGATAGTTTTCCTTATTTATTTAAAATTAAATCAATGTAAAAAACAATGTTTGTAATTAAATTCCAAACATCAATTGTACAGTTAATTTAAAGATAAATAAAAGTTTCCATTATCCAGTTTAATTCTGTTTTCTCTCTTTATTGTTTATTTATTTATTTAAAATTCTTTGAATTAAAATAATTGAAAAATAAATTTCAATCACTTAATTTAGAATAATAAATAACTTAAATAAAACAATGTCTTAATAATATTGATCAATTAAACCTGTCCTTTCCAATATCCAAAGCAAAGCAGCAGTTAACCAAAATAAACTTATCAAGCGCATTCCCTTTTCACTGATTCTTTGCCAAGCATTGTAATTCCAAATTGCATATTCTTTGACTGGTGAATTCAAACCAACTTCCTCCTCTTACTGATTAAATTAAAAAACAATGCGAATGCGACCCGAATCTCGGAGTAACTTGCAAAGTGCTGTGGAATTTTAACCTTTCTGAGAATATGCCCATAAAACCTCAATTCCTGATTAAATGCCAATGAACATTTGTCTGACCAAAATTGAACCAAAATCAAACAAAACCCTAAACCAACTGTGAAACAAACCAGAGTCTTGAAAATCAGTAAAAACCCTAATTTCGCTTGACTGACAAGAAAAGTCCATTTGTCCGATTCTTGAGCCAGTTTGAAAAATCAGGAAAGGCTTGAAGCTGAGATTTCTTGTGGAAAAATGCGAGGGCAAATTTTGGGGTACAACACTAGGAAATTAGAGATTTAAAATTGATTTAGACCAAAAGGGAACACACGTTATATTAATAAATCAAAGCTTGAGTAAATCATGCCTCTTTTGGGCTTACAAAGAAGTACAAAAACTCTAAGATAAAAAAGTTGTACGCATCCTCTTTAGTGCGATGTAGGCATTCAGGCTCCGCTCCTCATGAAGTTGCTTAGTGAGTTCCAAAACCTTCTTCTCGCTGGCATAGAATTGGGCTTCGAAAGTGTCTCGCTACCCCTTAAGCTGTATCCAACCCCTTTGTACGTCTTCAAGAGAGGTGGGCATGTCAGGATGCAGGATTGTGTATGGAACATCTCCTTCCACAACAGGCTCTATGATTATTGGGAGAATGGAGGGGTAAGGCATTATAATACTTTGAGCACGAGCTCCTACCCATTTGAGGTAAGGCTCAAGAGGGATGAAATTATTATGCCCCAATGTCTTGCTATCTACCTTTTTCAACATCCTCCAAGCTCGGATAAATCTTTGGCGATGACCTTGATCATCGTTCTCGTAGTTAAATACCAAACCTTAGATGAGCATCTCATGTGGGCCATCCCTTCAGGCGTAACCAAACTGTCTGAAGGCTAAGTAGGGGTTGTAGGTGATACCTCCCCTAATGACAAGTAAAGGGACATTAGGGAATTCTCCACAATGATCGACAATAGTAACATTCTATATGGATCGGGAACATCAATGAATATCTGAATGTTTGAGCGTCATCAACCTATGTGACCACCTTGAACCTTGCTCGTTCTTCAATACAGATTGGGGAAGATGCAAAATAAACCATCTTGCCAAGAGAGGAGTACAACACATAAGGATACCTCTTTTCCACATAGTGCGAGTGTGAAAAGAATGTAAGATGTCCCGTAGCAAAGTAGGCACCGGGTTACGAGACATGAAGATTTTGATGGCGTTCACATCTATGAGTTGGTCAGAATTTCGAAACAAAACCATCCCATAGATGAGGAGAGCCACAATTTCCTCAAAAGCTTGCAAATCCAAAGAGTTTTAACAATTTTGGGCTTTCTCAAACAAGAACTTTGCTAGGAAACCCTTGACACCACCCCTTGTTTCCGAATTAGTTGTGATATCAGATGATTGCAAGTGTAGAGCTTGAGCAATCTCTTTTGGCTTTGGATCTCTTTCTGTACTGTTGAAAGGTAGTTGATTGAGAATGGGAATCCTCAAGATCTAGGAGAATTCTTCCAAAGTTGGCACAAGTTAATAATCGGGAAATGTGAAGCAATGGTGTAAAGGATCAAAGAACTGAAAGAGCGCCTTCATCATGTCTTCATCAGTGTTGGAGGTGAGCATGTTTAGTAGGCGACCATGTCTTTCGGTGAATGGATAATTTTTAGGAATCCTTGACGCTAACTCTTTAAATTGAGGAGGGATCCTTACAAGATTGACTTGAATAGTTTTCCTGCGAATAGAATCCATGTCCTACAAAACAGAACAAAGATAAATCTCAAGATCCTTGAAATGGTTAGTAAATGAGTATGATGTCATGATGTTTATGATGTTATGTACAAATATATACAAACAAAGAAAACAAGTCCTTAGGGTTAGGCTTGCATGGATTCTCATAGGTAAGTACCCTCTTAAAGTTTAGTTGGCTCAAACCTGTCCTAGTAATAGTAATCGGGTTCTAAGGAACTCAATATCACCAGTTTGTTTCTTTGGGCATTGTTTAAGCACAAGCCTCTTTAATTGCGACTGAAATATCCCAAAAAACTAAACCTCAATGAGTGTAGTATTGAGTATCTACCAACTTCAGACTGCACCAAAGTCGGTCATCACAGTATGTCCTAATGGCCAAGTTGGTCAAGTAAAGGTTCTAAAAGTTGATTAGTGCTTTATGAAATCACTCAGCGGCCCCATATTCTCCTTGACTACTCAAAGGCTACCGGTACCCACAAATATGTCACACTAATGTAGCTATTTCTTAGACCATGTCGGTATACCCCACACAGTTTCCACAACATATTTCTACTTACCTATAAGGTATCCCAAATCCGGGTAGAGGATTAAAACCTAAACAAAGAACCATAATGTAAAGCATACAAGTCAAACAATAAAAGAAAGTAAATGTGATCTAACCCTAAGGTAACCCCACTTTTAGAATTATCCCCAGCAGAGTCGCCAGTTCTGTGATACGGTGGGAGAACTGACTTGGGTGTTTTGCGTTTGGTCACAAATGTTGCGGTTAGAAAGAGTCGCCACCGACTTTTCTTTTATCCAAAAAGAAAGGTGAAAAAGCACAGGAAAGACCTTTCATATTGTTTCTTGAGTTCGGGGGGTAGATTATGAAAAGGGAAGATATTAGCACCCTTTTCATCCATGGTTTTCCATGGGCTCTTAGTTACTTGCTAGATCACTTGCTTTTGTTTGAAATTGTGCTTTGTATGGTTTTGAAAGTATTTTTTTAAAAAGAAGCCATTGTTTAGGCAAATTTTGTAATGATTCTCGTTCGTAAGAATACATACAAAGTGTTTGATCTTTTGAAAGTGTTTTCAAGTTTTGAAAGATGTTTTGAAAGTGGTGGTGTTTGTTTTTTAAAATAGTAAGGATGTTTTTGTTTTGAAATGGAGCAAGTAACTAGGAATATTCTACCTACTCAAAAGTCTTTCATGTTCATTTCCTTTCTCCTTTGACGTTGTTATCTTACCATTGATTTGGTAAATAACCATATCTTTGGATGTAGAAGGGACGGGCATGGGTCATCGTATAACCATGATTAGAAATGTTGCAAGGTATCTTAGCATTTTTCTTTAGGGAATAAGATAATTTTGAAAGGCAACTTTTGATAGCGTCATCGAGGGACTATGATCTTGTATTTTTTTTGTCTTTGCTAAGATACCTCACATGCGTAATATGATCATTTTTGTAAGGCAACCAAGTGGATTTACCCTAGGGGTGCTTGTGTGCAAGTGTATTGATTTTCATGCTTGGTTTTTGTCTTGAATTAGGGTTTGCTACTTGTTGATTTTATCTTTCCATACAAACCCTAATTACTAGCATTTATATAAAGCGATAAATTGCGAAAAGTAAAATTACTACGCTATTACATCATTAGGGGAGGGGTATACAAATTTACAAATGGGGATTGCAAGAAAATTAAACCTAATTATCTATTACAACCATATTGAATATTGTACAAAATTGAAAATAAAATGCAAGAATATGAATGGAAAAAGAAATGATTTTTGTTGTTTTTATGAAAGGGGTTTTAACCTAATTAAGAGAGATGATTAATGAAAAAATAAACAAAATTAAAACCTAAATTAATTAAGAAGGAAATTAAGTTAAAAAATGTGTTTTAGGGTTTTTTTTTGAAAAGGTTTTAACTTAAAAAAAATAATATAAAAATTAATTAATTAAAATAAACCTAAGTTCTACATTAATTTTAATTAAGAAAATAAATAATTAAACCTATGTCTAGATATTAATTATTAAAAAGAAATTAATTATTAAGAGAAATGTTTTTTAGTCTTTTTGTTTTATAGATAAAATAAAATATATAAGTTTAAATAATAAATAAAAATATTTTTGGATTTTTATTAATAAATATAATAATAATAATAGTGAAAATAATAAAAGAAAATATGAAATGAAAATAAAATAATTAAAAAAATGAAATAATAAAGAAAATAATGGGTCAGGGATGCAAAAGTAAGGCAGGGGGTTAAAAACCAGCAAAAAAATGGAAGGCCCGACATAAGGGCCCATGCGCTGCATGTTTGTATAAAAAAAAGAGAAAAAATGTGAAAAATGAGAAAAATGGTAGCGCTAGGGCTTGAACCCACGTCCTAAGCTTGAAACGCACGTTGCCTCACCACTGGGGTCGTTATACATCCGTTTATTAAAATGAAATGATAAATATATAACGTAACATGCTTCCAAGGCTTGTACTTCGTCTTCAACCTTCAGCCAGACAGAGTACCTGTAACTTCTTCATCTCTCAACAAAAATGGAAAGTTCAAACATGAAAGTTGTGGCATTTCTTCCCACGAATCCAACCATATAAATAACTAAAACTATAAATCTAAGATGAGTGAGAATTTTTCTGGCCCTAAATTAAAACCTAAAAATTTCAGAAACTTCAATCTAAAATTCACTAAGCTCAAGCCATATAAATGCAAACTATGGACATGTACATCTCAGTGGCAATGGTATATACATTTTATCTTCACAAATCAGAATCAAATGATGCTTGTATGAAGAAATAGAAGTTTGAAAATTTACCTCTTGTAGCTGGAGTCATGTATGGAGTTTGAGCAACCTTTGTGATGGCCTGATGATTTCTGTAGCTTGTTTGGACCTCCTTGAGTGTATTGCAACTCCTACTTTGCTTTGAGGATGGCTGAAACTCCCAACTCAAGTCAAGTTGCAAGCTTCAGTTTTGAAAATGGTGGATAGTGATGGAGGAGTTACAGTCAGGAAACAAGGGCATGGATCACTTTGATATGCTGTATATTAAGTGTTTGGATGGTTAAAACTCAATACGCACGAGTGAATTTGGAGATGGCTATGTTAGGTTCCAAAATTGTCATGTTATGGCAGATTCTGAGTTGCAGAGTGTTTTGGAGCATTTTGGGGTCTTTTTTTTTGTGTGTTATGGTGCAATAGACTTGTGTATATGTATGGAAAAAGTTAGATATCAAATGCACTCAAGGTTTTTGAGTTCTAGCCTTTTGGCTCTATAACTTGCTTTTGAAGAAAATTGAGAAGACAAATCTAAAAGTGTTGCACAAGCATTTTCTGAGTTCAAAGAGGCTTTAGATACATTGCTTTTGGTTTATAGGGATTGTGTGTGCAGAAAGAACAAGTTCAAAGCTCAAGAAGTTGACAATTGCAAAAGTGATGCTTTATCAAAATGGAAATGGCAACTTTGTGCCATAAATGGAAATGTAACTTGGATACAGACTCAAGTGCTTGGATTAAAGCTCTAACAGCTGTGTAAACATTTAATTATGGAGTGTTAAACAAGTTTGAGGCCTGTAAAGCAAAGATTATGAAGCCTAGGCTTGGATTTGAATTTTTGTTTATCATGAAATGGCTTGTAATTTAAGTTTGAAAACCATAACTTCATCTCTTCGATTCTCATTGCTTACAAATGATCTCAAGGAGTTATTTGACATTTTGGAAAGCTTGTAATGGGCTCTATAACCCCTCTTTGAATCACATTTGATAATTCCCCTTGGAACTATATGAAAAAGTGCCATGAAGTTAGGTCAAAATCCTGCCTAAACTAGGGCAAAGTTTCACTAAGTGTTTAATTTTAAGACCATGACTTTATGAATTAATAACTTGAGATCCAATCATTTTCAGAAGAATTTGTGTAAATAAATGTTATAGATATCATGGATATCTACAACTTTCATGTTGAAAGTTTCTTTTGAATCATCTTGCATTATGGTGAAAAATTGGCTCAAAATTGTGAAAAAACATGAAGTTTTAAACACTTAGAAAAATTTCTAAGTTATAAAACTTTGACTTTTCAAAATGAAATCTTGAATTTTTTATTTCTTGATGAATAAGTTTCTTATTTTGACATGTTTTGATGAATTTTGATCTTTGACATTGGATTTTGACCAAAAAGTCAAAGTTTGACTTTTCAGGGTACAGGTGACTGTTGATCAGTTGACTGGAAATTCACTATCAATCCAATTGATCTTGAGCAATGTTTTGGGTCATGCCAATAGGTCAAAATGATGCAATTGAACTCTTGATATAATGCATTAAACCAAAGGACCATTTGCTAGGTCAAAAATCAGAAATTGTCTTTCCTCAATCAAAACCCTAATTTTGACCATTTTGCCCTTTTGATGATTTGATCAAAATTCTTGAGAAATTATGGTCCAAAATTGATCAAATGATACATATGAGTTTATAATGTTTCTATGGATAAAAAATTATGAAGTTTGAATATAAATTGGCCATAGTTGACTTTTTCCCCAATATAGCTGATTTTTAGGTCAACTGCTCAATTGACTGAACAAAAGTGTGATCCAAGGCTTGAAACTTGACATGATTAATCTTGGGGGTCCATAATGATCCATGAAAGTCATATGAGGCATTGAAAGTTCAATTGTTCTTGTACAATCTCAAACCCTAATTTTGGTCATCAGTGCTCAAGGAGGTGTCTTGAGTTGATCAACCCTAGTGCAGTCTTGAACCAAGAGAGATCTTTTGTGAAAAAATAATTGATAAGTGAGAGGGAAAATTTTGGGGTACAACACTACCCTTTATCCTGTCAATATCAGCTCAGTGAACCCATCTGAGGAGCTACCAATCAAGTGGTTGAAGAATGGATCAGACAGCGTCCCAAGAAACATGTCAACCAACTCCCTATCAGACAAAGGGGGTTGGACTCTCCCTGCCAGATCTCTCCACTTATGCACATAGTCCTTGAAACCTTCATTGACACTCATGGACATACTCTGGAGTTAAGTACGGGTAGGAGCAAGGTCAGTGTTATATTGATACTGCTTATAAAAAGCAGCAGCCAAATCCTTCCAGTTACGAACATTGGTTCCCTCCAGTTGATATAACAACTCATGTTAAGTTCCAGATAGACTGTCCTGAAAGAAATGGATCCACAAATTCCTATCAGTAGTGTGAGGCTGAATCTTCCTCACATAGGAACAGAGATGAAGCTAGGTACAAGACACCCCATCATACTTCGCAAAAACCGGAGCCTTAAACTTCTGTGGGATAACTACCCCAGATACCAAACCCAGTTCTTCAAAATCTAGCCCTGGTATTCTTTGGATCTCCATTGCACTCACCTGATCCTCTAACTGTTTCTATATATCCTCAGTGGGAGGATACTAATCATCAATGTAGTCTGTGTCAGTATCATAAACTTCAGGGCTAGGGTCCTCTTCCCTTATCTCTCTCTCTCTCTCATGATTCTCCCCTTCTTTGGACGAGGAGGTCAAATAAACTGGTTGCTTCAACGGCCCCTTAAATCTTCTGCCTAAATTAAGGACACCAGCGGTCTTCTTCTTCTTCTTCTTCTTCTCTTTCAGAATAAGGGCCTTCAGATCTTCCAGCCCCTTAGCTAAGGCTACAAACATTTTTTGAAATTGGGAATTTTATGCCTATAGATCCTTGATGCTTTGTTTAGAAGACATTATTGTTGAAATAAACAGCGAAGAAGATGAGAAACCTGTTATGCTACCTGTTTATGCAATGTCATGGATGATATGCGTATGCAATGATTTCAAGGATTCTTAAAAGCTCAAATTTGTTTAACCAAAGAAACACGCGTTAATTGTATTAATAAGTTATAATTGTTACAAAGAGTGCCCTTTAGGCTTACAATTAAACCAAACAAAACATAAAGCAAAAAGAAAATTAGGTCTCCCATGAGCGCATCCTCTTTGGTGCAATGTAGGCGTTTATATTCCTTTCTTTATGAAGTAGCCTAGTGAGTTCTATGACCTTCTTCTTGCTGGCATAGAATTAAGTTTAAAATGTATCCCGCTCCTCTTTAAGTTGAACCCAGGATTTTTTTAACTCCTCATGATCAGTTGGCATGTCGGGATGAAGAACAAGAGAAGGAGTGTCTCCTTCAGCAACCGGTTCCATAATCATAGGTAGGATGGCGGGGTTAAGAATCATAAGACTTTGGGCATGGGCTCGTACCCATCTGAGATAAGGCTTAAGAGGGATAGAATTCCTATGCCCCATTGTCTTGCTATCAACTCTATGTACCAAGCCCCAAGCTCGCATGAACCTTTTACGGTAACCTTGGGCATCATTCTCGTAGTTAAAGGTGATTCCTTGGATAAGTGTATCGTGAGGACCATCCCTTCTCGCATAACCAAATTGTCACAGTCCCAAACAAGAGTTATAAGTGATTCCTCCCCTAATGCCTAAGAGAGGGACATTAGGGAATTCACCACATCCATCGATGATGGTAACATCTTCCGAGGACCGTGAACACCAATGAATGTCTAAATGTATAAGGGACATCAGCCTCTGAGACCATTTCATACCCTGCTTATTCTTCAACAGTTTTGGGCTTTCTCAAACAAGAACTTTGCTAGGAAACCCTTGACACCACCCCTTGTTTCTGAATTAGTTGTGATATCAGATTATTGCAAGTGTAGAGCTTGAGCAATCTCTTTTGGCTTTGGATCTCTTTCTGTACCGTTGAAAGGTAGTTGATTGAGAATAAGAATCCTCAAGAGCTGGTAGAATTCATCCAAAGTTGGCACAAGTTAATAATCGGGAAATGTGAAGCAATGGTGTAAAGGATCAAAGAACTGAAAGAGCGCCTTCATCATGTCTTCATCAGTGTTGGAGGTGACCAAGTTTAGTAGGCGACCATGTCTTTCGGTGAATGGATAATTTTCAGGAATCCTTGACGCTAACTATTTAAGTTGAGTAGGGATCCTTACAAGATTGACTTGAATAATTTTCCTGCGAATAGAATCCATGTCCTACAAAACAGAACAAAGATAAATCTCAAGATCCTTGAAATGGTTAGTAAATGAGTATGATGTCATGATGTTTATGATGTTATGTAAAAATATATACAAACAAAGCAAACAAGTCCTTAGGGTTAGGCTTGCATGGATTCTCATAGGTAAGTCCCCTCTTGAAGTATAGTTGGCTCAAAAATGTCCTAGTAATAGTAACCGGGTTCTAAGGAACTCAATATCACCAGTTTGTTTCTTTGGGCATTGTTTCAGCACAAGCCTCTTTAACGGCGACTGAAATATCCCAAAAAACCAAACCTCAATGAGTGTAGTATTGAGTATCTACCAACTTCAGACTGCACCAAAGTCAGTCATCACACTACGTCCTAATGGCCAAGTTGGTCAAGTAAAGGTTCTAAAAGTTCATTAGTGCTTTATGAAATCACTCAGCCGCCCCATATTCTCCTTGACTACTCAAAGACTACCGGTACCCACAAATATGTCACACTAATGTAGCTATTTCTTACACCATGTCGGTATACCCCGCACAGTTTCCACAACGTATTTCTACTTACCTATAAGGTATCCCAAATCTGGGTAGAGGATTAAAACCCAAACAAAGAACCATAATGTAAAGCATACAAGTCAAACAATAAAATAAAGTAAATGTGATCTAACCCTAAGGTAACCCCACTTTTAGAATTATCCCCAGCAGAGTCGCCAGTTCTGTGATACGGTGGGAGAACTGACTTGGGTGTTTTGCGTTTGGTCACAAATGTTGCGGTTAGAAAGAGTCGCCACCGACTTTTCTTTTATCCAAAAGGAAAGGTGAAAAAGCACAGGAAAGACCTTTCATATTGTTTCTTGAGTTCGGGGGGTAGATTATGAAAAGGGAAGATATTAGCACCCTTTTCATCCATGGTTTTCCATGGGCTCTTAGTTACTTGCTAGATCACTTGCTTTTGTTTGAAATTGTGCTTTGTGTGGTTTTGAAAGTATTTTTTTAAAAAGAAGCCATTGTTTAGGCAAATTTTGTAATGATTCTCGTTCGTAAGAATACATACAAAGGGTTTGATCTTTTGAAAGTGTTTTCAAGTTTTGAAAGATGTTTTGAAAGTGGTGGTGTTTGTTTTTGAAAATAGCAAGGATGTTTTTGTTTTGAAATGGAGCAAGTAACTAGGAATATTCTACCTACTCAAAAGTCTTTCATGTTCATTTCCTTTCTCCTTTGACATTGTTATCTTACCATTGATTTGGTAAATAACCCTATCTTTGGATGTAGAAGGGACGGGCATGGGTCATCGTATAACCATGATTAGAAATGTTGCAAGGTATCTTAGCATTTTTCTTTAGGGAATAAGATAATTTTGAAAGGCAACTTTTGATAGCGTCATCGAGGGACTATGATCTTGTATTTTTCTTGTCTTTGCTAAGATGCCTCACATGCGTAATATGATCATTTTTGTAAGGCAACCAAGTGGATTTACCCTAGGGGTGCTTGTGTGCAAGTGTATTGATTTTCATGCTTGGTTTTTGTCTTGAATTAGGGTTTGCTACTTGTTGATTTTATCTTTCCATACAAACCCTAATTACTAGCATATATATAAAGCGATATATTTTGAAAAGTAAAATTACTACGCTATTACATCATTAGGGGAGGGGTATACAAATTTACAAATGGGGATTGCAAGAAAACTAAACCTAATTATCTATTACAACCATATTGAATATTGTACAAAATTGAAAATAAAATGCAAGAATATGAATGGAAAAAGAAATGATTTTTGTTGTTTTTATGAAAGGGGTTTTAACCTAATTAAGAGAGATGATTAATGAAAAAATAAACAAAATTAAAACCTAAATTAATTAAGAAGGAAATTAAGTTAAAAAATGTGTTTTAGGGTTTTTTTTTGAAAAGGTTTTAACTTAATAAAAATAATATAAAAATTAATTAATTAAAATAAACCTAAGTTCTACATTAATTTTAATTAAGAAAATAAATAATTAAACCTATGTCTAGATATTAATTATTAAAAAGAAATTAATTATTAAGAGAAATGTTTTTTAGTCTTTTTGTTTTATAGAGAAAATAAAATATATAAGTGTAAATAATAAATAAAAATATTTTTGGATTTTTATTAATAAATATAATAATAATAATAGTGAAAATAATAAAAGAAAATATGAAATGAAAATAAAATAATTAAAAAAATGAAATAATAAAGAAAATAATAGGTCAAGGATGCAAAAGTAAGGCAGAGGGTTAAAAACCTGCAAAAAAATGGAAGGCCCGACATAAGGGCCCATGCGCTGCATGTTTGTATAAAAAAAAAGAGAAAAAATGTGAAAAATGAGAAAAATGGCAGCGCTGGGGCTTGAACCCACGTCCTTAGCATGAAACGCACGTTGCCTCACCACTGGGGTCGTTATACATCCGTTTATTAAAATGAAATGATAAATATATAACGTAACATGCTTCCAAGGCCTGTACTTCGTCTTTAACCTTCAGCCAGACAGAGTACCTGTAACTTCTTCATCTCTCAACAAAAATGGAAAGTTCAAACATGAAAGTTGTGGCATTTCTTCCCACGAATCCAACCATATAAATAACTAAAACTATAAATCTAAGATGAGTGAGAATTTTTCTGGCCCTAAATTAAAACCTAAAAATTTCAGAAACTTCAATCTAAAATTCACTAAGCTCAAGCCATATAAATGCAAACTATGGACATGTACATCTCAGTGGCAATGGTATATACATTTTATCTTCACAAATCAGAATCAAATGATGCTTGTATGAAGAAATATAAGTTTGAAAATTTACCTCTTGCAGCTGGAGTCATGTATGGAGTTTGAGCAACCTTTGTGATGGCCTGATGATTTCTGTAGCTTGTTTGGACCTCCTTGAGTGTATTGCAACTCCTACTTTGCTTTGAGGATGGCTGAAACTCCCAACTCAAGTCAAGTTGCAAGCTTCAGTTTTGAAAATGATGGATAGTGATGGAGGAGTTACAGTCAGGAAACAAGGGCATGGATCACTTTGATATGCTGTATATTAAGTGTTTGGATGGTTAAAACTCAATACGCACGAGTGAATTTGAAGATGGCTATGTTAGGTTCCAAAATTGTCATGTTATGGCAGATTCTGAGTTGCAGAGTGTTTTGGAGCATTTTGGGGTCTTTTTTTTGTGTGTTATGGTGCAATAGACTTGTGTATATGTATGGAAAAAGTTAGATATCAAATGCACTCAAGGTTTTTGAGTTCTAGCCTTTTGGCTCTATAACTTGCTTTTGAAGAAAATTGAGAAGACAAATCTAAAAGTGTTGCACAAGCATTTTCTGAGTTCAAAGAGGCTTTAGATACATTGCTTTTGGTTTATAGGGATTGTGTGTGCAGAAAGAACAAGTTCAAAGCTCAAGAAGTTGACAATTGCAAAAGTGATGCTTTATCAAAATGGAAATGGCAACTTTGTGCCATAAATGGAAATGTAACTTGGATACAGACTCAAGTGCTTGGATTAAAGCTCTAACAGCTGTGTAAACATTTAATTATGGAGTGTTAAACAAGTTTGAGGCCTGTAAAGCAAAGATTATGAAGCCTAGGCTTGGATTTGAATTTTTGTTTATCATGAAATGGCTTGTAATTTAAGTTTGAAAACCATAACTTCATCTCTTCGATTCTCATTGCTTACAAATGATCTCAAGGAGTTATTTGACATTTTGGAAAGCTTGTAATGGGCTCTATAACCCCTCTTTGAATCACATTTGATAATTCCCCTTGGAACTATATGAAAAAGTTCCATGAAGTTAGGTCAAAATCCTGCCTAAACTAGGGCAAAGTTTCACTAAGTGTTTAATTTTAAGACCATGACTTTATGAATTAATAACTTGAGATCCAATCATTTTCAGAAGAATTTGTGTAAATAAATGTTATAGATATCATGGATATCTACAACTTTCATGTTGAAAGTTTCTTTTGAATCATCTTGCATTATGGTGAAAAATTGGCTCAAAATTGTGAAAAAACATGAAGTTTTAAACACTTAGAAAAATTTCTAAGTTATAAAACTTTGACTTTTCAAAATGAAATCTTGAATTTTTTATTTCTTGATGAATAAGTTTCTTATTTTGACATGTTTTGATGAATTTTGATCTTTGACATTGGATTTTGACCAAAAAGTCAAAGTTTGACTTTTCAGGGTACAGGTGACTGTTGATCAGTTGACTGGAAATTCACTATCAATCCAATTGATCTTGAGCAATGTTTTGGGTCATGCCAATAGGTCAAAATGATGCAATTGAACTCTTGATATAATGCATTAAACCAAAGGACCATTTGCTAGGTCAAAAATCAGAAATTGTCTTTCCTCAATCAAAACCCTAATTTTGACCATTTTGCCCTTTTGATGATTTGATCAAAATTCTTGAGAAATTATGGTCCAAAATTGATCAAATGATACATATGAGTTTATAATGTTGCTATGGATAAAAAATTATGAAGTTTGAATATAAATTGGCCATAGTTGACTTTTTCCCCAATATAGCTGATTTTTAGGTCAACTGCTCAATTGACTGAACAAAAGTGTGATCCAAGGCTTGAAACTTGACATGATTAATCTTGGGGGTCCATAATGATCCATGAAAGTCATATGAGGCATTGAAAGTTCAATTGTCCTTGTACAATCTCAAACCCTAATTTTGGTCATCAGTGCTCAAGGAGGTGTCTTGAGTTGATCAACCCTAGTGCAGTCTTGAACCAAGAGAGATCTTTTGTGAGAAAATAATTGATAAGTGAGAGGGAAAATTTTGGGGTACAACACTACCCTTTATCCTGTCAATATCAGCTCAGTGAACCCATCTGAGGAGCTACCAATCAAGTGGTTGAAGAATGGATCAGACAGCGTCCCAAGAAACATGTCAACCAACTCCCTATCAGACAAAGGGGGTTGGACTCTCCCTGCCAGATCTCTCCACTTATGCACATAGTCCTTGAAACCTTCATTGACACTCATGGACATACTCTGGAGTTAAGTACGGGTAGGAGCAAGGTCAGTGTTATATTGATACTGCTTATAAAAAGCAGCAGCCAAATCCTTCCAGTTACGAACATTGGTTCCCTCCAGTTGATATAACAACTCATGTTAAGTTCCAGATAGACTGTCCTGAAAGAAATGGATCCACAAATTCCTATCAGTAGTGTGAGGCTGAATCTTCCTCACATAGGAACAGAGATGAAGCTAGGTACAAGACACCCCATCATACTTCGCAAAAACCGGAGCCTTAAACTTCTGTGGGATAACTACCCCAGATACCAAACCCAGTTCTTCAAAATCTAGCCCTGGTATTCTTTGGATCTCCATTGCACTCACCTGATCCTCTAACTGTTTCTATATATCCTCAGTGGGAGGATACTAATCATCATTGTAGTATGTGTCAGTATCATAAACTTCAGGGCTAGGGTCCTCTTCCCTTATCTCTCTCTCTCTCTCATGATTCTCCCCTTCTTTGGACGAGGAGGTCAAATAAACTGGTTGCTTCAATGGCCCCTTAAATCTTCTGCCTAAATTAAGGACACCAGCGGTCTTCTTCTTCTTCTTCTTCTCTTTCAGAATAAGGGCCTTCAGATCTTCCAGCCCCTTAGCTAAGGCTACAAACATTTTTTGAAATTGGGAATTTTATGCCTATAGATCCTTGATGCTTTGTTTAGAAGACATTATTGTTGAAATAAACAGCGAAGAAGATGAGAAACCTGTTATGCTACCTGTTTATGCAATGTCATGGATGATATGCGTATGCAATGATTTCAAGGATTCTTAAAAGCTCAAATTTGTTTAACCAAAGAAACACGCGTTAATTGTATTAATAAGTTATAATTGTTACAAAGAGTGCCCTTTAGGCTTACAATTAAACCAAACAAAACATAAAGCAAAAAGAAAATTAGGTCTCCCATGAGCGCATCCTCTTTGGTGCAATGTAGGCGTTTATATTCCTTTCTTTATGAAGTAGCCTAGTGAGTTCTATGACCTTCTTCTTGCTGGCATAGAATTAAGTTTAAAATGTATCCCGCTCCTCTTTAAGTTGAACCCAGGATTTTTTTAACTCCTCATGATCAGTTGGCATGTCGGGATGAAGAACAAGAGAAGGAGTGTCTCCTTCAGCAACCGGTTCCATAATCATAGGTAGGATGGCGGGGTTAAGAATCATAAGACTTTGGGCATGGGCTCGTACCCATCTGAGATAAGGCTTAAGAGGGATAGAATTCCTATGCCCCATTGTCTTGCTATCAACTCTATGTACCAAGCCCCAAGCTCGCATGAACCTTTTACGGTAACCTTGGGCATCATTCTCGTAGTTAAAGGTGATTCCTTGGATAAGTGTATCGTGAGGACCATCCCTTCTCGCATAACCAAATTGTCACAGTCCCAAACAAGAGTTATAAGTGATTCCTCCCCTAATGCCTAAGAGAGGGACATTAGGGAATTCACCACATCCATCGATGATGGTAACATCTTCCGAGGACCGTGAACACCAATGAATGTCTAAATGTATAAGGGACATCAGCCTCTGAGACCATTTCATACCCTGCTTATTCTTCAACAGTTTTGGGCTTTCTCAAACAAGAACTTTGCTAGGAAACCCTTGACACCACCCCTTGTTTCTGAATTAGTTGTGATATCAGATTATTGCAAGTGTAGAGCTTGAGCAATCTCTTTTGGCTTTGGATCTCTTTCTGTACCGTTGAAAGGTAGTTGATTGAGAATAAGAATCCTCAAGAGCTGGTAGAATTCATCCAAAGTTGGCACAAGTTAATAATCGGGAAATGTGAAGCAATGGTGTAAAGGATCAAAGAACTGAAAGAGCGCCTTCATCATGTCTTCATCAGTGTTGGAGGTGACCAAGTTTAGTAGGCGACCATGTCTTTCGGTGAATGGATAATTTTCAGGAATCCTTGACTCTAACTATTTAAGTTGAGTAGGGATCCTTACAAGATTGACTTGAATAATTTTCCTGCGAATAGAATCCATGTCCTACAAAACAGAACAAAGATAAATCTCAAGATCCTTGAAATGGTTAGTAAATGAGTATGATGTCATGATGTTTATGATGTTATGTAAAAATATATACAAACAAAGCAAACAAGTCCTTAGGGTTAGGCTTGCATGGATTCTCATAGGTAAGTCCCCTCTTGAAGTATAGTTGGCTCAAAAATGTCCTAGTAATAGTAACCGGGTTCTAAGGAACTCAATATCACCAGTTTGTTTCTTTGGGCATTGTTTCAGCACAAGCCTCTTTAATGGCGACTGAAATATCCCAAAAAACCAAACCTCAATGAGTGTAGTATTGAGTATCTACCAACTTCAGACTGCACCAAAGTCAGTCATCACACTACGTCCTAATGGCCAAGTTGGTCAAGTAAAGGTTCTAAAAGTTCATTAGTGCTTTATGAAATCACTCAGCCGCCCCATATTCTCCTTGACTACTCAAAGGCTACCGGTACCCACAAATATGTCACACTAATGTAGCTATTTCTTACACCATGTCGGTATACCCCGCACAGTTTCCACAACGTATTTCTACTTACCTATAAGGTATCCCAAATCTGGGTAGAGGATTAAAACCCAAACAAAGAACCATAATGTAAAGCATACAAGTCAAACAATAAAATAAAGTAAATGTGATCTAACCCTAAGGTAACCCCACTTTTAGAATTATCCCCAGCAGAGTCGCCAGTTCTGTGATACGGTGGGAGAACTGACTTGGGTGTTTTGCGTTTGGTCACAAATGTTGCGGTTAGAAAGAGTCGCCACCGACTTTTCTTTTATCCAAAAGGAAAGGTGAAAAAGCACAGGAAAGACCTTTCATATTGTTTCTTGAGTTCGGGGGGTAGATTATGAAAAGGGAAGATATTAGCACCCTTTTCATCCATGGTTTTCCATGGGCTCTTAGTTACTTGCTAGATCACTTGCTTTTGTTTGAAATTGTGCTTTGTGTGGTTTTGAAAGTATTTTTTTAAAAAGAAGCCATTGTTTAGGCAAATTTTGTAATGATTCTCGTTCGTAAGAATACATACAAAGGGTTTGATCTTTTGAAAGTGTTTTCAAGTTTTGAAAGATGTTTTGAAAGTGGTGGTGTTTGTTTTTGAAAATAGCAAGGATGTTTTTGTTTTGAAATGGAGCAAGTAACTAGGAATATTCTACCTACTCAAAAGTCTTTCATGTTCATTTCCTTTCTCCTTTGACATTGTTATCTTACCATTGATTTGGTAAATAACCCTATCTTTGGATGTAGAAGGGACGGGCATGGGTCATCGTATAACCATGATTAGAAATGTTGCAAGGTATCTTAGCATTTTTCTTTAGGGAATAAGATAATTTTGAAAGGCAACTTTTGATAGCGTCATCGAGGGACTATGATCTTGTATTTTTCTTGTCTTTGCTAAGATACCTCACATGCGTAATATGATCATTTTTGTAAGGCAACCAAGTGGATTTACCCTAGGGGTGCTTGTGTGCAAGTGTATTGATTTTCATGCTTGGTTTTTGTCTTGAATTAGGGTTTGCTACTTGTTGATTTTATCTTTCCATACAAACCCTAATTACTAGCATATATATAAAGCGATATATTTTGAAAAGTAAAATTACTACGCTATTACATCATTAGGGGAGGGGTATACAAATTTACAAATGGGGATTGCAAGAAAACTAAACCTAATTATCTATTACAACCATATTGAATATTGTACAAAATTGAAAATAAAATGCAAGAATATGAATGGAAAAAGAAATGATTTTTGTTGTTTTTATGAAAGGGGTTTTAACCTAATTAAGAGAGATGATTAATGAAAAAATAAACAAAATTAAAACCTAAATTAATTAAGAAGGAAATTAAGTTTAAAAATGTGTTTTAGGGTTTTTTTTTGAAAAGGTTTTAACTTAATAAAAATAATATAAAAATTAATTAATTAAAATAAACCTAAGTTCTACATTAATTTTAATTAAGAAAATAAATAATTAAACCTATGTCTAGATATTAATTATTAAAAAGAAATTAATTATTAAGAGAAATGTTTTTTAGTCTTTTTGTTTTATAGAGAAAATAAAATATATAAGTGTAAATAATAAATAAAAATATTTTTGGATTTTTATTAATAAATATAATAATAATAATAGTGAAAATAATAAAAGAAAATATGAAATGAAAATAAAATAATTAAAAAAATGAAATAATAAAGAAAATAATAGGTCAGGGATGCAAAAGTAAGGCAGAGGGTTAAAAACCTGCAAAAAAATGGAAGGCCCGACATAAGGGCCCATGCGCTGCATGTTTGTATAAAAAAAAAGAGAAAAAATGTGAAAAATGAGAAAAATGGCAGCGCTGGGGCTTGAACCCACGTCCTTAGCATGAAACGCACGTTGCCTCACCACTGGGGTCGTTATACATCCGTTTATTAAAATGAAATGATAAATATATAACGTAACATGCTTCCAAGGCCTGTACTTCGTCTTTAACCTTCAGCCAGACAGAGTACCTGTAACTTCTTCATCTCTCAACAAAAATGGAAAGTTCAAACATGAAAGTTGTGGCATTTCTTCCCACGAATCCAACCATATAAATAACTAAAACTATAAATCTAAGATGAGTGAGAATTTTTCTGGCCCTAAATTAAAACCTAAAAATTTCAGAAACTTCAATCTAAAATTCACTAAGCTCAAGCAATATAAATGCAAACTATGGACATGTACATCTCAGTGGCAATGGTATATACATTTTATCTTCACAAATCAGAATCAAATGATGCTTGTATGAAGAAATATAAGTTTGAAAATTTACCTCTTGCAGCTGGAGTCATGTATGGAGTTTGAGCAACCTTTGTGATGGCCTGATGATTTCTGTAGCTTGTTTGGACCTCCTTGAGTGTATTGCAACTCCTACTTTTCTTTGAGGATGGCTGAAACTCCCAACTCAAGTCAAGTTGCAAGCTTCAGTTTTGAAAATGGTGGATAGTGATGGAGGAGTTACAGTCAGGAAACAAGGGCATGGATCACTTTGATATGCTGTATATTAAGTGTTTGGATGGTTAAAACTCAATACGCACGAGTGAATTTGGAGATGGCTATGTTAGGTTCCAAAACTGTCATGTTATGGCAGATTCTGAGTTGCAGAGTGTTTTGGAGCATTTTGGGATCTTTTTTTCGTGTGTTATGGTGCAATAGACTTGTGTATATGTATGGAAAAAGTTAGATATCAAATGCACTCAAGGTTTTTGAGTTCTAGCCTTTTGGCTCTATAACTTGCTTTTGAAGAAAAGTGAGAAGACAAATCTAAAAGTGTTGCACAAGCATTTTCTGAGTTCAAAGAGGCTTTAGATACATTGCTTTTGGTTTATAGGGATTGTGTGTGCAGAAAGAACAAGTTCAAAGCTCAAGAAGTTGACAATTGCAAAAGTGATGCTTTATCAAAATGGAAATGGCAACTTTGTGCCATAAATGGAAATGTAACTTGGATACAGACTCAAGTGCTTGGATTAAAGCTCTAACAGCTGTGTAAACATTTAATTATGGAGTGTTAAACAAGTTTGAGGCCTGTAAAGCAAAGATTATGAAGCCTAGGCTTGATTTGAATTTTTGTTTATCATGAAATGGCTTGTAATTTAAGTTTGAAAACCCTAACTTCATCTCTTCGATTCTCATTGCTTACAAATGATCTCAAGGAGTTCTTTGAAATTTTGGAAAGCTTGTAATGGGCTCTATAACCCCTCTTTGAATCACATTTGATAATTCCCCTTGGAACTATATGAAAAAGTGCCATGAAGTTAGGTCAAAATCCTGCCTAAACTAGGGCAAAGTTTCACTAAGTGTTTAATTTCAAGACCATGACTTTATGAATTAATAAGTTGCGATCCAATCATTTTCAGAAGAATTTATGCAAAGAAATGTTATAGATATCATGGATATCTACAACTTTCATGTTGAAAGTTTCTTTTGAATCATCTTGCATTATGGTGAAAAATTGGCTCAAAGTTGTGAAAAAACATGAAGTTTTAAACACTTAGAAAAATTTCTAAGTTATAAAACTTTGACTTTTCAAAATGAAATCTTGAATTTTTTATTTCTTGATGAATAAGTTTCATATTTTGACATGTTTTGATGAATTTTGATCTTTGACATTGGATTTTGACCAAAAAGTCAAAGTTTGACTTTTCAGGGTACAGGTGACTGTTGATCAGTTGACTGAAAATTCACTATCAATCCAATTGATCTTGAGCAATGTTTTGGGTCATGCCAATAGGTCAAAATGATGCAATTGAACTCTTGATATAATGCATTAAACCAAATGACCATTTGCTAGGTCAAAAATCAGAAATTGTCTTTCCTCAATCAAAACCCTAATTTTGACCATTTTGCCCTTTTGATGATTTGATCAAAATTCTTGAGAAATTATGGTCCAAAATTGATCAAATGATACATATGAGTTTATAATGTTGCTATGGATAAAAAATTATGAAGTTTGAATATAAATTGGCCATAGTTGACTTTTTCCCTATTATAGCTGATTTTTAGGTCAACTGCTCAATTGACTGAGCAAAAGTGTGATCCAAGGATTGAAACTTGACATGATTAATCTTGGGGGTCCATAATGATCCATGAAAGTCATATGAGGCATTGAAAGTTCAATTGTCCTTGTACAATCTCAAACCCTAATTTTGGTCATCAGTGCTCAAGGAGGTGTCTTGAGTTGATCAACCTTAGTGCAGTCTTGAACCAAGAGAGATCTTTTGTGAGAAAATAATTGATAAGTGAGAGGGAAAATTTTGGGGTACAACACTACCCTTTATCCAGTCAATATCAGCTCAGTGAACCCATCTGAGGAGCTACCAATCAAGTGGTTGAAGAATGGATCAGACAGCGTCCCAAGAAACATGTCAACCAACTCCCTATCAGACAAAAGGGGTTGGACTCTCCCTGCCAGATATCTCCACTTATGCACATAGTCCTTGAAACCTTCATCGACACCCATGGACATACTCTGGAGTTAAGTACGGGTAGGAGCAAGGTCAGTGTTATATTGATACTGCTTATAAAAAGCAGCAGCCAAATCCTTCCAGTTGCGGACATTGGTTCCCTCCAGTTGATATAACAACTCATGTTAAGTTCCAGATAGACTGTCCTGAAAGAAATGGATCCACAAATTCCTATCAGTAGTGTGAGGCTGAATCTTCCTCACATAGGAACAGAGATGAATCTAGGTACAAGACACCCCATCATACTTCGCAAAAACCGGAGCCTTAAACTTCTGTGGGATAACTACCCTAGATACCAAACCCAGTTCTTCAAAATCTAGCCCTGGTATTCTTTGGATCTCCATTGCACTCACCTGATCCTCTAACTATTTGTATATATCCCCAGTGGGAGGATACTAATCATCATTGTAGTATGTGTCAGTATCATAAACTTCAGGGCTAGGGTCCTCTTCCCTTATCTCTCTCTCTCTCTCTCTCTCATGATTCTCCCCTTCTTTGGACGAGGAGGTCAAATCAACTGGTTGCTTCAACGGCCCCTTAAATCTTCTGCCCAGATTAAGGACACCAGCGGTCTTCTTCTTCTTCTTCTTCTCTTTCAGAATAAGGGCCTTCAGATCTTCCAGCCCCTTAGCTAAGGCTACAAACATTTGTTGAAATTGGGAATTTTATGCCTATAGATCCTTGATGCTTTGTTTAGAAGACATTATTGTTGAAATAAACAGCGAAGAAGATGAGAAACCTGTTATGCTACCTGTTTATGCAATGTCATGGATGATATGCGTATGCAATGATTTCAAGGATTCTTAAAAGCTCAAATTTGTTTAACCAAAGAAACACGCGTTAATTGTATTAATAAGTTATAATTGTTACAAAGAGTGCCCTTTAGGCTTACAATTAAACCAAACAAAACATAAAGCAAAAAGAAAATTAGGTCTCCCATGAGCGCATCCTCTTTGGTGCAATGTAGGCGTTTATATTCCTTTCTTTATGAAGTAGCCTAGTGAGTTCTATGACCTTCTTCTTGCTGGCATAGAATTGAGTTTAAAATGTATCCCTCTCCTCTTTAAGTTGAACCCAGGATTTTTGTAACTCCTCATGATCAGTTGGCATGTCGGCATGAAGAACAAGAGAAGGAGTGTCTCCTTCAGCAACCGGTTCCATAATCATAGGTAGGATGGCGGGGTTAATAATCATAAGACTTTGGGCATGGGCTCGTACCCATCTGAGATAAGGCTTAAGAGGTATAGAATTCCTATGCCCCATTGTCTTTCTATCAACTCTATGTACCAAGCCCCAAGCTCGCATGAACCTTTTACGGTAACCTTGGGCATCATTCTCGTAGTTAAAGGTGATTCCTTGGATAAGTGTATCATGAGGACCATCCCTTCTCGCATAACCAAATTGTCACAGTGCCAAACAAGAGTTATAAGTGATTCCTCCCCTAATGCCTAAGAGAGGGACATTAGGGAATTCACCACATCCATCGATGATGGTAACATCTTCCGAGGACCGTGAACACCAATGAATGTCTAAATGTATAAGGGACATCAGCCTATGAGACCATTTCATACCCTGCTTACTCTTCAACAGTTTTGGGCTTTCTCAAACAAGAACTTTGCTAGGAAACCCTTGACACCACCCCTTGTTTCCGAATTAGTTGTGATATCAGATGATTGCAAGTGTAGAGCTTGAGCAATCTCTTTTGGCTTTGGATCTCTTTCTGTACCGTTGAAAGGT
Source organism: Vicia faba (assembly GCA_948472305.1). Classification (NCBI taxonomy): domain Eukaryota; kingdom Viridiplantae; phylum Streptophyta; class Magnoliopsida; order Fabales; family Fabaceae; genus Vicia; species Vicia faba. Next base: position 918,742,813 of record OX451738.1, read on the forward strand.
AGTTGATTGAGAATGATAATCCTCAAGAGCTGGGAGAATTCTTCCAATGTTGGCACAAGTTAATAATCGGGAAATGTGAAGCAATGGTGTAAAGGATCAAAGAACTGAAAGAGCGCCTTCATCATGTCTTCATCAGTGTTGGAGGTGACCAAGTTTAGTAGGCGACCATGTCTTTCGGTGAATGGATAATTTTCAGGAATCCTTGACGCTAACTATTTAAGTTGAGTAGGGATCCTTACAAGATTGACTTGAGTAGTTTTCCTGCGAATAGAATCCATGTCCTACAAAACAGAACAAAGATAAATCTCAAGATCCTTGAAATGGTTAGTAAATGAGTATGATGTCATGATGTTTATGATGTTATGTACAAATATATACAAACAAAGCAAACAAGTCCTTAGGGTTAGGCTTGCATGGATTCTTATAGGTAAGTCCCCTCTTGAAGTTTAGTTGGCTCAAAAATGTCCTAGTAATAGTAACCGGGTTCTAAGGAACTCAATATCACCAGTTTGTTTCTTTGGGCATTGTTTCAGCACAAGCCTCTTTAATGGCGACTGAAATATCCCAAAAAACCAAACCTCAATGAGTGTAGTATTGAGTATCTACCAACTTCAGACTGCACCAAAGTCGGTCATCACACTACGTCCTAATGGCCAAGTTGGTCAAGTAAAGGTTCTAAAAGTTCATTAGTGCTTTATGAAATCACTCAGCGGCCCCATATTCTCCTTGACTACTCAAAGGATACCGGTACCCACAAATATGTTGCACTAACGTAGCTATTTCTTAGACCATGTCGGTATACCCCGCACAGTTTCCACAACATATTTCTACTTACCTATAAGGTATCCCAAATCCGGGTAAAGGATTAAAACCCAAACAAAGAACCATAATGTAAAGCATACAAGTCAAACAATAAAAGAAATTAAATGTGATCTAACCCTTAGGTAACCCCACTTTTAGAATTATCCCCAGCAGAGTCGCCAGTTCCGTGATACGGTCGGACAAATGACTTGGGTGTTTTGCGTTTGATCACAAATGTTGCGGTTAGCAAGAGTCGCCACCGACTTTTCTTTTATCCAAAAGGAAAGGTGAAAAAGCACAGGAAATACCTTTCAGATTATTTCTTGAGTTCGGGGGGTAGATTATGAAAAGGGAAGATATTAGCACCCTTTTCATCCATGGTTTTCCATGGGCTCTTAGTTACTTGCTAGATCACTTGCTTTTGTTTGAAATTGTGCATTGTGTGGTTTTGAAAGTATTTTTTTAAAAAGAGGCCATTGTTTAGGAAAATTTTGTAATGATTCTCATTCGTAAGAATACATACAAAGTGTTTGATCTTTTGAAAATGTTTTCAAGTTTTGAAAGATGTTTTGAAAGTGGTGGTGTTTGTTTTTGAAAATAGCAAGGATGTTTTTGTTTTGAAATGGAGCAAGTAACTAGGAACATTCTACCTACTCAAAAGTCTTTCATGTTCATTTCCTTTCTCCTTTGACATTGTTATCTTACCATTGATTTGGTAAATAACCCTATCTTTGGATGTAGAAGGGACGGGCATGGGTCATCGTATAACCATGATTAGAAATGTTGCAAGGTATCTTAGCATTTTTCTTTAGGGAATAAGATAATTTTTAAAGGCAACTTTTGATAGCTTCATCGAGGGACTATGATCTTGTATTTTTCTTGTCTTTGCTAAGATGCCTCACATGCGTAATATGATCATTTTTGTAAGGCAACCAAGTGGATTTACCCTAGGGGTGCTTGTGTGCAAGTGTATTGATTTTCATGCTTGGTTTTTGTCTTGAATTAGGGTTTGCTACTTGTTGATTTTATCTTTCTATACAAACCCTAATTACTAGAATTTATATAAAGCGATAAATTGCGAAAAGTAAAATTACTACGCTATTACATCATTAGGGGAGGGGTATACAAATTTACAAATGGGGATTGCAAGAAAATTAAACCTAATTATCTATTACAACCATATTGAATATTGTACAAAATTGAAAATAAAATGCAAGAATATAAATGGAAAAAGAAATGATTTTTGTTGTTTTTAGGAAAGGGGTTTTAACCTAATTAAGAGAGATGATTAATGAAAAAATAAACAAAATTAAAACCTAAATTAATTAAGAAGGAAATTAAATTAAAAAATGTGTTTTAGGGTTTTTTTTAAAAAGGTTTTAACTTAATAAAAATATTATGAAAATTAATTAATTAAAATAAACGTAAGTTCTACATTAATTTTAATTAAGAAAATAAATAATGAAACCTATGTCTAGATATTAATTATTAAAAAGAAATTAATTATTAAGAGAAATGTTTTTTAGTCTTTTTGTTTTATAGAGAAAATAAAATATATAAGTGTAAATAATAAATAAAAATATTTTTGCATTTTTATTAATAAATATAATAATAATAATAATAATAGTGAAAATAAAAAAAGAAAATATGAAATGAAAATAAAATAATAAAAAAAATGAAATAATAAAGAAAATAATGGGCCACGGATGCAAAAGTAAGGCAGGGGGTTAAAAACCAGCAAAAAAATGGAAGGCCCGACATAAGGGCCCATGCGCTGCATGTTTGTATAAAAAAAAGAGAAAAAATGTGAAAAATGAGAAAAGTGGTGGCGCTGGGGCTTGAACCCACACCCTGAGCATGAAACGCACGTTGCCTTACCACTGGGGTCGTTATACATCCGTTTATTAAAATGAAATGATAAATATATAACGTAACATGCTTCTAAGGCTTGTACTTCGTCTTTAACCTTCAGCCAGACAGAGTACCTGTAACTTCTTCATCTCTCATCAAAAATGGAAAGTTCAAACATGAAAGTTGTGGCATTTCTTCCCACGAATTCAACCATATAAATAACTAAAACTATAAATCTAAGATGAGTGAGAATTTTTCTGGCCCTAAATTAAAACCTAAAAATTTCAGAAATTTCAATCTAAAATTCATTCAGCTCAGGCCATATAAATGAAAACTATGGACATGTACATCTTAGTGGCAATGGTATATACATTTTATCTTCACAAATCAGAATCAAATGATGCTTGTATGAAGAAATAGAAGTTTGAAAACATACCTCTTGCAGCTGGAGTCATGTATGGAGTTTGAGCAACCTTTGTGATGGCCTGATGATTTCTGTAGCTTGTTTGGACCTCCTTGAGTGTATTGCAACTCCTACGTTGCTTTGAGGATGGCTGAAACTCCCAACTCAAGTCAAGTTGCAAGCTTCAGTTTTGAAAATAGTGGATAGTGATGGAGGAGTTACAGTCAGGAAACAAGGGCATGGATCACTTTGATATGCTGTATATTAAGTGTTTGGATGGTTAAAACTCTATACGCACGAGTGAATTTGGAGATGGCTATGTTAGGTTCCAAAACTGTCAATTTTTGGCAGATTCTGAGTTGCAGAGTGTTTAGGAGGGTTTTGGGGTCTTTTTTTCCATGTGTTATGGTGCAATAGACTTGTGTATATGTATGGAAAAGGTTAGAGATCAAATGCACTCAAGGTTTTTGAGTTCTAGCCTTTTGGCTCTATAACTTGCTTTTGAAGAAAAGTGAGAAGACAAATCTAAAAGTGTTGCACAAGCATTTTCTGAGTTCAAAGAGGCTTTAGATACACTGCTTTTGGTTTATAGGGATTGTGTGTGCAGAAAGAACAAGTGCAAAGCTCAAGATGTTGACAATTGCAAAAGTGATGCTTTATCAAAATGGAAATGGCAACTTTGTGCCATAAATGGAAATGTAACTTGGATACAGACTCAAGTGCTTGGATTAAAGCTCTAACAGCTGTGTAAACATTTAATTATGGAGTGACAAACAAGTTTGATGCCTGTAAAGCAAAGATTATGAAGCCTAGGCTTGGATTTGACTTTTTGTTTATCATGAAATGGCTTGTAATTTAAGTTTGAAAACCCTAACTTCATCTCTTTGATTCTCCTTGCTTATAAATGATCTCAAGGAGTTATTTGACATTTTGGAAAGCTTGTAATGGGATCTACAACCCCTCTTTGAATCACTTTTGAGAATTCCCCTTCGAACTATATGAAAAAGTGCCATGAAGTTAGGTCAAAATCCTTCCTAAACTAGGGCAAAGTTTCACTAAGTGTTTAATTTCAAAACCATGACTTTATGAATTAATAACTTGAGATCCAATCATTTTCAGAAGAATTTGTGTAAATAAATGTTGTATATATCATGGATATCTACAACTTTCATGTTGAAAGTTTCTTTTGAATCATCTTGCATTATGGTGAAAAATTGGCTCAAAGTTGTGAAAAAACATGAAGTTTTAAACACTTAGAAAAATTTCTAAGTTAGAAAACTTTGACTTTTCAAAATGAAATCTTGAATTTTTTATTTCTTGATGAATAAGTTTCATATTTTGACATGTTTTGATGAATTTTGATCTTTGACATTGGATTTTGACCAAAAAGTCAAAGTTTGACTTTTCAGGGTACAGGTGATTGTTGATCAGTTGACTGAAAATTCACTATCAATCCAATTGATCTTGAGCAATGTTTTGGGTCATGCCAATAGGTAAAAATGATGCAATTGAACTCTTGATATCATGCTTTAAACCAAATGACCATTTGCTAGGTCAAAAATCAGAAATTGTCTTTCCTCAATTAAAACCCTAATTTTGACCATTTTGCCCTTTTTATGATTTGATCAAAATTCTTGAGAAATTATGGTCCAAAATTGATCAAATGATACATATGAGTTTATAATGTTGCTATGGATAAAAAACTATGAATTTTTACTATAAATTGGCTATAGTTGACTTTTTCCCCAATATAGCTGATTTTTAGGTCAACTGCTCAATTGACTGAGCAAAAGTGTGATCCAAGGCTTGAAACTTGACATGATTAATCTTGGGGGTCCATAATGATCCATGAAAGTCATATGAGGAATTGAAAGTTCAATTGTCCTTGTACAATCTCAAACCCTAATTTTGGTCATTAGTGCTCAAGGAGGTGTCTTGAGTTGATCAACCCTAGTGCAGTCTTGAACCAAGAGAGATATTTTGTGAGAAAATAATTGATAAGTGAGAGGGAAAAATTTTGGGTACAACACTACCCTTTCTCCAGTCAATATCAGCTCGGTGAACCCATCTGAGGAGCTACCAATTAAGTGGTTGAAGAATGGATCAGACAGCGTCCCAAGAAACATGTCAACCAACTCCCTATCAGACAAAGGGGGTTGGACTCTCCCTGCCAGATCTCTCCACTTATGCACATAGTCCTTGAAACCTTCATCTACACCCATGTACATACTCTGGAGTTAAGTACGGGTAGGAGCAAGGTCAATGTTATATTGATACTGCTTATAAAAAGCAGCAGCCAAATCCTCCTAGTTGCGGACATTGGTTCCCTCCAATTGATATAACCACTCAAGTTAAGTTCCAGACAGACTGTCCTGAAAGAAATGGATCCAAAAATTCCTATCAGTAATGTGAGTCTGAATCTTCCTCACATAGGAACATAGATGAAGCTAGGTACAAGACACCCCATTATACTTCACAAAAACCGGAGCCTTAAACTACTGTGAGATAACTACCCCAGATACCAAACCCAGTTCTTCAAAATCCAGCCATGGTATTCTTTGGATCTCCATTGCGCTCAGCTGATCCTCTAACTGTTTGTATCTATCCTCAGTGGGAGGATACTATTCATCATTGTAGTCTGTGTCAATATCTTAAACTTCAGGGCTAGAGTCATCTTCCCTTATCTCTCTCTCTCTCTCTCATGATTCTCCCCTTCTTTGGACGAGGAGGTCAAATCAACTAGTTGCTTCAATGGCCCCTTGAATCTTATGACCAGATTAAGGACACCAGCGGTCTTCTTCTTCTTCTTCTTCTTCTTCTTCTTCTTCTTCTTCTCTTTCAGAATAAGGGCCTTCAGATCTTCCAGCCCCTTAGCTAAGGCTACAAACATTTGTTGAAATTGGGAATTTTATGCCTATAGATCCTTGATGCTTTGTTTAGAAGACATTATTGTTGAAATAAACAGCGAAGAAGATGAGAAACCTGTTATGATACCTGTTTATGCAATGTCATGGATGATATGCGTATGCAATGATTTCAAGGATTCTTAAAAGCTCAAATTTGTTTAACCAAATAAACACGCGTTAATTGTATTAATAAGTTATAATTGTTACGAAGAGTGCCATTTAGGCTTACAATTAAACAAAATAAAACTTAAAGCAAAAACAAAATTAGGTCTCCCATGAGCGCATCCTCTTTGGTGCAATGTAGGCGTTTATATTCCTTTCTTCATGAAGTAGCCTAGTGAGTTTTATGACCTTATTCTTAATGGCATAGAATTGAGTTTAAAATTTATCCCGCTCCTCTTTAAGTTGAACCCAGGATTTTTGTAACTCCTCATGATCAGTTGGCATGTCGGGATGAAGAACAAGAGAAGGAGTGTCTCCTTCAGCAATCGGTTCCATAATCATAGGTAGGATGGCGGGGTTAAGAATCATAAGACTTTGGGCATGGGCTCGTACCCATCTGAGATAAGGCTTAAGAGGGATAGAATTCTTATGCCCCAGTGTCTTGCTATCAACTCTATGTACCAAGCCCCAAGCTCGCACGAACCTTTTACGGTAACCTTGGGCATCATTCTCGTAGTCAAAGGTGATTCCTTGGATAAGTGTATCGTGAGGACCATCCCTTATCGCATAACCAAATTTTCACAGTGCCAAACAAGAGTTATAAGTAATTCCTCCCCTAATGCCTAAGAGAGGGACATTAGGGAATTCACCACATCCATCGATGATGGTAACATCTTCCGAGGACCGTGAACACCAATGAATGTATAAATGTATAAAGGACATCAGCCTATAAGACCATTTCATACCCTACTTATTCTTCAACAGTTTTGGGCTTTCTCAAACAAGAACTTTGCTAGGAAACCCTTGACACCACCCCTTGTTTCCGAATTAGTTGTGATATCAGATGATTGCAAGTGTAGAGCTTGAGCAATCTCTTTTGGCTTTGGATCTCTTTCTGTACCGTTGAAAGGTAGTTGATTGAGAATGGGAATCCTCAAGAGCTGGGAGAATTCTTCCAAAGTTGGCACAAGTTAATAATCGGGAAATGTGAAGCAATGGTGTAAAGGATCAAAGAACTGAAAGAGCGCCTTCATCATGTCTTCATCAGTGTTGGAGGTGACCAAGTTTAGTAGGCGACCATGTCTTTCGGTGAATGGATAATTTTCAGGAATCCTTGACGCTAACTCTTTAAGTTGAGGAGGGATCCTTACAAGATTGACTTGAATAGTTTTCCTGCGAATAGAATCCATGTCCTACAAAACAGAACAAAGATAAATCTCAAGATCCTTGAAATGGTTAGTAAATGAGTATGATGTCATGATGTTTATGATGTTATGTACAAATATATAAAAACAAAGCAAACAAGTCCTTAGGGTTAGGCTTGCATGGATTCTCATAGGTAAGTACCCTCTTGAAGTTTAGTTGGCTCAAACATGTCCTAGTAATAGTAACCGGGTTCTAAGGAACTCAATATCACAAGTTTGTTTCTTTGGGCATTGTTTCAGCACAAGCCTCTTTAATGGCGACTGAAATATCCCAAAAAACCAAACCTCAATGAGTGTAGTATTGAGTATCTACCAACTTCAGACTGCACCAAAGTCGGTCATCACACTACGTCCTAATGGCCAAGTTGGTTAAGTAAAGGTTCTAAAAGTTCATTAGTGCTTTATGAAATCACTCAGCGGCCCCATATTCTCCTTTACTACTCAAAGGTTACCGGTACCCACAAATATGTCGCACTAACGTAGATATTTCTTAGACCATGTCGGTATACCCCGCAAAGTTTCCACAATGTATTTCTACTTACCTATAAGGTATCCCAAATTCGGGTAGAGGATTAAAACCCAAACAAAGAACCATAATGTAAAGCATACAAGTCAAACAATAAAAGAAAGTAAATGTGATCTAACCCTAAGGTAACCCCACTTTTAGAATTATCCCCAGCAGAGTCGCCAGTTCCGTGATACGGTGGGAGAACTGACTTGGGTGTTTTGCGTTTGATCACAAATGTTGCGGTTAGCAAGAGTCGCCACCGACTTTTCTTTTATCCAAAAGGAAAGGTGAAAAAGCACAAGAAAGACCTTTCATATTGTTTCTTGAGTTCGGGGGGTAGATTATGAAAAGGGAAGATATTAGTGCCCTTTTCATCCATGGTTTTCCATGGGCTCTTAGTTACTTGCTAGATCGCTTGCTTTTGTTTGAATATGTGATTTGTGTGGTTTTGAAAGTATTTTCTTAAAAAGAGGCCATTGTTTAGGCAAATTTTGTAATGATTCTCGTTCGTAAGAATACATACAAAGTGTTTGATCTTTTGAAAATGTTTTCAAGTTTTGAAAGATGTTTTGAAAGTGGTGGTGTTTGTTTTTGAAAATAGCAAGGATGTTTTTGTTTTGAAATGGAGCAAGTAACTAGGAACATTCTACCTACTCAAAAGTCTTTCATGTTCATTTCCTTTCTCCTTTGACATTTTTATCTTACCAATTATTTGGTAAATAACCCTATCTTTGGATGTAGAAGGGACGGGCATGGGTCATCGTATAACCATGATTAGAAATGTTGCAAGGTATCTTAGCATTTTTCTTTAGGGACTAAGATAATTTTGAAAGGCAACTTTTGATAGCGTCATCGAGGGACTATGATCTTGTATTTTTCTTGTCTTTGCTAAGATACCTCACATGCGTAATATGATCATTTTTGTAAGGAAACCAAGTGGATTTACCCTAGGGGTGCTTGTGTGCAAGTGTATTGATTTTCATGCTTGGTTTTTGTCTTGAATTAGGGTTTGCTACTTGTTGATTTTATCTTTCCATACAAACCCTAATTACTAGAATTTATATAAAGCGATAAATTGCGAAAAGTAAAATTACTACGCTATTACATCATTAGGGGAGGGGTATACAAATTTACAAATGGGGATTGCAAGAAAATTAAACCTAATTATCTATTACAACCATATTGAATATTGTACAAAATTGAAAATAAAATGCAAGAATATAAATGGAAAAAGAAATGATTTTTGTTATTTTTATGAAAGGGGTTTTAATCTAATTAAGAGAGATGATTAATGAAAAAATAAACAAAATTAAAACCTAAATTAATTAAGAAGGAAATTAAGTTAAAAAATGTGTTTTAGGTTTTAACTTAATACGAGCCTGGATATAAGACAGAAAAACCTTAATCGTACTCACATCTACGAGTTGGTCCGCGTTAGGGAATAGTACCATCTCGTAGATGAGGAGTGACAATACCTCTTCAAAAGCTTGTAAATCCAAGGTATCCCAAAAACAGTGAGCTTTCTCGAATAGAAATTTAACCGGGATTCCTTGGACACTTCCCCTAGTTTCCCAATTTGTCACTACATCGGACCGTTGTAAGGACAGAGCTCGAGCAATCTCTTCAGGCTTTGGATGTCTTTTCGTACCGTTGAAAGGTAACTGGTCAAGAATAGGTACCTCTAATAACCGAGAAAATTCCTCCATAGTAGGCACTAGCTGGTAATCCGGGAAGGTGAAGTAGTGGTGCAAAGGATCAAAGAACTGAAATAACACTTTTAACAAATCTTCATCTGGTTTTGAAGTGACCAAGTTGAGCAGCCGACCATGTTTTTCAGTGAAGGGAGAGCTTTTAGGAATCCTTAATGCCAATTCCTTTAGTTGAGGAGGTACTTTCACAAGGTTAATCTGGATAGTGTTCCTGCGGGCGGATGCCATGTCCTACAAAACAAAGCAAATATGAGCCCAAGAAAATCCTTGAAATGGTTAGTATGATATGTCATGTTTATGATGTCATGATTATGCTAAGAAATCACATGTATAGCAAGAAACAAACAAGTCACACCAAGTCCTTAGGTTTAAAGCATGCATGAGTTTTAAGGTTATACCCTCTTGAAGCTGGATTGGTTCAACCTGTCCTATAAATAGTAACCGGGTTCTAAGGGATCTCAATATCACTGATCTTTCCCCCATGCTTTGTTCAATAGGCGATTGACTCGCAACCAAACAAAACTCAGGAGTCAAACCTTAATGAGTGTAGCATCGAGTATTTGTCGACCTTGGGAATACACCAAAGTTGGCCATCTCGCTACGTCCTACTGGCCAAGTTGTGCAATTAAAGGTTCTAAGGTCAATCGACGCTTTATGACACCACGCAGCGGCCCCGTATTCTCCTTGATTGACTCAAGGGATACCGGTACCAACTAAAGTGTCGCCATCAACATAGCTACTGCTTCAACCGTGTCAGTATACCCCACACAGTTCCCTCACAGTTTATTGCTACTTACCTAAAAGGTGTTCCCAAATCTGGTTTTAGGATCTACATAACCCAAACATATGCCATTAAAAGTAAATCAATCAATACAAGCAAGAGAAGCAATTAAAATGACCTAGATCCTAATGTATACCCCACTTTATTAATGTGTCCTCAACAGAGTCGCCAGTTCTGTGATACGGTGGCAGAACCGACTGTTATACTGGTTTGCGTTTTTTATTCACAAATGTTGCGGTAAGCAAGAGTCACCATCGACTTTTATTTTATCCAATAGAGGAAAAGGAAAAAGAACAAAAAAAACTTTTTCGAGATGTTTCTGAGTATAGGGGGTAGATTATAGAAAGGGAAAATGTTAGCACCCTTTCTATCCATGATTTTCCATGGACTCTTAGGTACTTGCTGATTCTTAAATTGCTTGTGTGTGTTTTGAAAAGTTTTTGTTTAACTTCGTGGTAACTCTTGTATTTGTCCTCAAGAGTGTGACGAAGTTATTTTTGAAAAATGTTTTGAAAGTGTTTGTGTAAAATAGTTTTATTGTTTTGAGAAGTACTTAAGATTTTCTACCTACTCGAAAAAGATTGTTCGTTCTCGTTTCATTTAGACAGTGTTATCCTACTATTAAGGAGTAGGTAGCCCCATCGTTGGAGTCTTAAGGGACATTCAAAGGGACAATTATAGTCACAAAAGCAATGGTTACGAAACCTTAGTAGTTACCCTAGAGTCTTAAAGATCTTTCTGAGACAACATTCGAATGCGTCATTTTTTATCTTTTTGGACTAGAGTACGACCACTAAAATTACATATGCTTCATGACCATTTACCAAAGGCAACCGGAGTGGGATAAACCCTGGGAGTGAACATGTGTATGTGTTATTTTTCAGTTTATTTATCTTTGCACAATTAGGGTTATCTACCGTTTTAATCGTTATTTTTTCCATACAATCCTATTATCCATACATCTAGCAGTTGATAATAGCAGAAAGTAAAGTGCGAGACTAAAAGACCTAGCTATTACAAGGCTTCGGGGAAGGGATTACATAACCAAAACTTGGGGAATAAAAACAGAAAATAAAGGCAGTAAATAAAATCCTAGTTAAAACTATTACAACCTCAAAGCAATAACAATAATTAGAACAATAAATAAATAAAATACGCGCGAGGAAAAACACGAGAATTGAATATCCTAATGAATCTCATTAATTAAAGGAAATGTTTTTGTATTTTTTTTGTTGAGAAAAGTAGTTGAAATTTGCAAGCTAAACCTAATTTTCCAATTGATTTTAATTATGAAAACAAAAGAATTTAAATTTCTCTAATTAAATTAATCTAATTAATTAATGAAATGAAATATTTTATTAAAAAAATATGACTTTAATGTTTTTTTGTGATTTTTTTATTTAATAAAAAATGATTTTTGTTTTGTAAAAAATAATTAAAAAAATAAATAAAACAAAAGAAATTGAAAAAAAAGAAAGAAAAAATTAGGCCTGATGTTGATAGCAATCTGGGGGTGTAAGGAGTTGAATTTGTTAGGCCCAAGATTGTTTGCCCACTTGCCTGCATGTGATCCCATGTAGACTGGCCTCAGAGAGTGCACTATGGGCTGCTATGGCTAGATGCTGGATCTGGATCAAGGGATGATCCAATGGCTGAGATTTAGAGTGCATGATGGAAGCTTGGAATAGTGATGTATGAGATATTTCATATAAAGGTTAGAAAATAAGAAAAATGTCTGGACCTGGGATCGAACCCAAGTCCTCCCTCCACAAAGATTTCTCAAGACAAAGCCAATATTCCCCTGCGAATTTCTCCTTAAACAATAAAACGGGAATCCCCAGTGGAAACATTCTAAACAAGGTTTGAAGATGTGCATACTCTTCATCCCCAACATCATTCCAGGATTTAACTTCCCAAAGCTCCCCAACACTTGTCAAGGATTTATTTTCCGAAGAAAAGATACATTTCAACAAATATTTCACATTCACACATCATATTACATACCTGATAAATGAATAATCTCATTTATTTTGAGAACATCATCAAGCCATGCATACATCTACATGCAACTAACCCTCTTCCTTGCAGAAAAAGGCAATCAACAAAAGTCCTCTTTTGGCAAATATCATAACCATTTATCAAATAGGTCAGAGATTAATTCCTGAAACAAGCCAGGGAAACTATCTCTACGGATAACAAAAAAACAAGTTCCAGATTAATACCTGAAACAAGACAGCACAACTATCTATGAATAATTGATTGTAGATTAATACCCGAAACAAGACAAGACAACTATCTACATGAGCAGATTGAAAATTAACTCCCGAAACAAGCTAGGGAAACTATCTTAGTTTCTCAAATAGGTCAGAGATTAATGCCTGAAACAAGCCAGGGCAACTATCTCTACGACCAACAAAAAGAGGGTTCCGGATTAATACCTGAAACAAGACATGACAACTATTTGTGAACAACTGATTGTAGATTAATACCTGAAACAAGATAGGACAACTATTTACACGACCAGCTAAAGCAGTCCTACCCAAGTTCCTTCTCATAAATTTCTAGATGAAGTTTCACCCGGACTCATCCAGAAGCAGCCCTACCGAGGCTCTTCCTCATAAATTTCCAAATGAAGTTTCACACGGACTCATCCTGAAACAGCCCTACCCAGATTCCTTCATTTCCTGTTGAAGTAGTAGTCGTCAAAGATTCCTTTATTACCTGTTAAAGTAGTAGTCGTCAAATATTCCTTCATGATCTGTTGAAGTAGTAGTTGTCAGATTCCTTTATTACCTGTTGAAGTAGTAGTCTTTAAAGATTCCTTCATTACCTGTTGAAGTAGTAGTCATAAGATTCATTTATTACCCGTTGAAGTAGTATTCGTCAAAGATTCCTTCATTAAATTTTGAATTAGTAGTCGTCAGATTCCTTCATTACCTATTGAAGTAGTAGTCGTCATATTCCTTCATTACCTGTTGAAGCAGTAGTCGTCAGATTCCTTCATTACCTATTGAAGTAGTAGTTGTCAGACTCCTTCATTACCTGTTGAAATAGTAGTCGTCAGATTCCTTCATTACTTGTTGAAGTAGTAGTCGTCAAAGATTCCTTCATTACCTGTTGAAGTAGTGTTCGTCAAAGATTCCTTCATTACCTGTTGAAGTAGTAGTCGTCAAAGATTCTTTCATTACCTATTGATGTAGTAGTCTTCCAATATTCCTTCATTACCTGCTGAAGTAGTAGTCGTCAGATTCCTTCATTATATGTCGCAGTCAAACTTTATACTTACCAACAGTCACTCTGGATGGCATCTGTAAGCCCATCCCCGAAAGACTCTCTCTCACCTCTCCAAATGGCATCTTTAAGCCCATTCCCGGCACAATCAACTAACACATGTTCAAGTGCAAATTTCTAGGCACTCTAGTGTTCAATCATCTTATACCTTCAATCTACGAATGGCGGACTCGCCAATATAACTCTTCAGGTTTAAGAAGATTGAACAGGGGTAGTTGTTGTACCCCAAAATTTCCGTATCTTTTCTCAATACATTTCTCACAAGGATTTTCAAAAGCTCAAGTTTGTACAAGTACAAAGCAGACAAAAAGGGTGTGCATATACAAGTAACTATGTTGAATTAAAAATCTGGTTCAGGCTACATGACTAATTGAAAGGAGTGGTTGGCATATTTGGACAAATCGAAGAAGAACAAGGTAAAACTGGTTGTTTGAACTACAAGATTGGTCGAAAGGAGTGGTTGGCATATTTTGACAAGTCGAAGAAGTTCATGCTTGCTTAGATCCACAAGCTTTGACTGGGAAATGGCTTACTTCATGCTTGCTTCGATCCACAAGGCAATGGCCTCCTTCATGCTTTCTTCGATCTACAAGGTAATGGCTTCCTTCATACTTGCTTCGATCCGCAAGGAAATGGCTTCCTTCATGCTTGTTTCGATCCCCAAGGCAATGGATTCCTTCATACTTGCTTCGATCCATAATACAATGGCTTCCTTCATGCTTGCTTCGATCCACAAGGCAATGCCTTCCTTCATGCTTTCTTCAATCCACAAGGCAATGGCTTCCTACATGCTTGCTTCAATCCATAAGGAAATGACTTCCTTCATTCTTTATTCAATTCCACCTCTAAACCCTTCGACACACATAGTTTCTACACTATGAATTACAATTTGAGGTTTGGACATTTGGACTTTAGGCCACTTAATCAACTGATGGTTACTGGTAGGAAAGCAATCTAGAAATTCTTTCATTTTGACTATGCCAATGAGATAATCTTGCATACTCAAGGTGGTACATTCAGATGAATGTTGGTCCATTCAAAGAACACATAATTGGTGGAAATAAATATTGCTTTGTCTGTTGATGAGTTTGGTCGAAGGTTCAGATGAATTTGGTTCATTCTAAGAACATACATTTGGTGGATTCTAAGAATATACATTTGGTGGATTCGAAGAACGTACATTTGGTGGTCCATTCAACAAACATACATTTGGTGTTCCATTCGAAGAACATACATTTGTTGGATTCGAAGAACATACAATTGTTGGTCCATTCAAAGAACACACAATTGGTGGAAACAAATATTGTCTTGTCTTTTGATGAGTTTGGTCGAAGGCTGCTGAACAAGGTCTTGTATGCCTCCAAGCCCAGGTTTATTGTACTGTCTACATAACAGCCTAAAACCATGTCAAAAAGCATTTTGCTGCACTGCTATGAAACAGCCCTACACCAAGCTGCCACAACACTCCAAAATTGTTGCAAAATAGTCCTGCTATGTTGCTCTTAAACCAGTCCCATATTTGAACCAAAATAGCATATAAGAGCTGCACCTCGAAAACCATGAAAAGAACATATCCAAAATGTTCAAATTTCATTTGTTCCCCCACCCCCCCCCCCCCCCCCCCCCCCAAAAAAAAAAACTCCAGCAAGACTCTTCTATAAATAAGTTGTTTCCACAACACACTGAGGAGGCTTTTGGGACAAGAAAAAAGGAGAAGAAGAAAAAAGAGAGAGGAGAGAACACTAAGTCTGAAACCTTAGAACACTCTTAAATCCAGAACCAAAAAACACAACACCTCTCTTCTTTTCTTTTGAACCCAAAATAAATAAAAAACACAACGCCTCTGTTCTTTTCTTTCGAATCCAAGAACCATCAAGGAAGCAACTTAAGTTCAAATCACATTCCAGCTTCAAGGTAATTCTTCTTGACTTTAAACCCTTTGTTTCAAGCATCATTAATGATTCATCTTAAAAGATAACATGTAATAACCATTGCATTCAAAGTTAACCTTTTGTTTGTCTTCTTTTCTTGTCAATCATATATTAAGAACTAACATGTATAGACCATAAAATAATGTTGGAGTGAAAGATTTACAGCATGCTTTGACACAAAGCTTTAGGCTCCGATCCATACTACTTCACAGGCCTAAACAGAAGGAAGAAAAAAGGTGTGTAAATCGAAGGGTGCAGGCTTCGACACATACTGCTTTACAGGCCCAAACAGAAGGAAGAAAAAAGGGTATGTGAATCGAAGGGTGCTTCCTTCGAACATATTGCATGAATCGAATGATTTGTTTTCTCTCTGTGAACCGAGGGGTGCATGCTTCGAACATACTGCATGAATCGAAAGATTTGTTCTTTCTCTCTTTTGTGCTGTTTTGCTTTTTTTTATATTTCCTATATATTTTCTTTCATTGCTATTCAATATGATTGTAATAATTAGGACTTTTATTGCTTTCTACCCCCCATTTGTAAATTTGTATACCCTATCCCCAAATTATGTAATAGCGTAGGACATTTATTTTTCGCAATTTACCTCTTTTTACATAAAAATGCTAGTAATTAGGGTGTGTATGGCAAGATTTAAAATCAATATTAAACAAAAATGCATGCAATTAAACACATTATTCACACACGTGCACCTCTAAGGTAACCTCGCTTGTTGCCTCAGAATATAGTCATGTCCCTCGAATATGAGTGTTTTAGCAAAGACCCTCGATAAAAAATATCGTAGTCCTTTAATGTCCCTCGATGTTGCCTCTGGTATACGATCTAGTCCCTTACGAAAATTGCTAAAACGTCTCATAAGTTTCCTTCTATGACTATACGATGACCCACGCCTGTCCCTTCACATCCAACGATGGGGCTTCATACCAATCAATGGTAAGATAGCAACATCTAAAGGAGGAGGAAAAGAACAAAGGCCTTTTGAGTAGGTAGGACGCTCGTAGTTGCTTGCTCACAAACTAAAACCATTTTCACACTTACACTTTCAAAACATCTTCAAAAAACAAACATCTCTTTGAACTATTTTCAAAACCAACACTTTGTATAAATTCTTATAGAGACGAGAATCATTACAATGCTTTCCACAACAAAGGCGTTTTCAAAATACTTTCAAAAACCCACCACATACACATTTCAAGCAAAGCATTTTCAAGTGATCTTGCAAGCAACTAAGAGACCATAGATAACTACGGATGAAAAGGGTGCTAACACCTTTCCTTTTCATAACCTACCCCCCGAACTCAAGAAAACATCTCTAAAGGTCTTTCCTATTCTTTTCACCCTATCCTTTATTGGAAAAAAGAAAAGTCGGTGGCGACTCTTGCTATCCGCAACAATTGCGATCAACGGTAAAATACCCAAGTCAGTTCTCCCACCGTATCACAATGTTAAATAAGCAAACACAAACAAGTCACATAAGAGCCTTAGGTTTAAAGGCTTGCATGAGGTCCATGGGTAAGTACCCTTCCCCATTGAAGTTAAGTTGGATCAACCTATCTTAAAGTAGTAATCGGGTTTTAGGAATCTCATATCACCGATCTTTCTCACAAGCTTTATTTTAGCACAACAACTGGCTTGCCACCAAAACATCCCGAAAGTCGAATGTCAACGAGCATAGCTTCGAGTATCAACCAACTTTGGTCTGCACCAAAGCCAGCTATCTCACTACTTTCTAATGGCCAAGATGGGTCAATTAAGATTATAAAAGTAAGTTAGTGTTAACATCACCACGCGGAAGCCTAATGTTATCTTTGATTGACTCAAGGAACATCACTACAAACTAAAGTGTCACACTAACTGTATCCATCATGTTAACCATATCAATCTATGCCATAGAATCTTGATGATCTATTGCTACTTAACTAAGGAATTCCTAGATCTGGGTGTAGGATCTTACAAGCAATTATACCCAAATAAACCCTTAAAAAAATCAAACAATTCAGACAATTAAAGCAAGTAAAAGTGATCTAAACCCTAAGGTAACCCCTCTTTTTTAAGTGAATTCTCCCCAGTAGAGTCGCCGGTTTTGTAATACGATGGGAGAACTGACTTTTTTGGTTTTATCCAAATATGCGGATAGCTAGAGTCGCCACTGACTTTTCTTTTATCCAATATTTAGGAAAGGTGAAAAGAACTGGAAAGACCTTTGATAGATTTTGAGTTCGGGGGTGGGTTATGAAAAGAGAATGTGTTAGCACCCTTTTCATCCGTAGTTGTCTACGGGATATTAATTTCTTAGATGACTTTTGAAAACTTGCTTTGTGTGTGTGATTTGTTTGAAAATATTTTGAAATGCCAGTGTAAGGCTAACTTTGTAATAATTCTTGTATCAGTCCTCAAGAATGTATATAAAGTGTTTTTGAAAATATTTGTTTGAAAGTGTAGTGAAAATGTATTGTTTGTGAAAAAGGTTGTGAGCAAGCAATTAGGTGTTCTTACCCACTAAATATGGTCTTTCTTATTATTTTCCTTCTCCCTTAGAGTTATTACTATCCATACCATTAGTTGGTAGGTAGCCTCATCTATTGAATGTGAAAGGACAGGCGTAGGTTCATTGTATGGTCATCAAAGGCAACATGTAAGGATACTTTAGCAATTGTATCAAAGGAACTATCATCATTTGCTTGTAGGGACTAGATAATTTTGTAGGTAACTCAAAGGGCCATCAAGGGATTAGGATCTTTATTCGAAGGGACTATGATGATTTTATTGAGGGTCTTTTGCTAAAGTGTCCTCACGTTTGAGGGACGTACCAATATCCGTAAGGCAACAAGAGATCTTACCTTAGAGGTGAAAGTATGAAGAGTGTGTATTTTCAGTTATTTTAATCTTGAAAATTAGGTTTTTCTATGTTGCTTTTAGTTTTGCCATACAACCCCTAGTTACTAGCAATTAAATATATACAGAAAAATAAAATGCAGAATGTAAAATCTTATGCTATTACATGGCTTTGGGAGAGACACATAATTATAAAAATTTGCAGGAAAGTAAATCTATGCTATTACATCCTCGGAGCAGATACATAATAGAAAAAAATACTAGAAAAGAACTCTACACTATTAGAATTGATAGTGCAACCTATACAATTTGTCTAATAAAACTAAATAGCAAAAAGTAATAAAAAAAGAATGTTAAAATGTTTTCTGTGTTTTGGTGTAGAGAATAATTTAAATGTTAACATATAATTAAAACCTAATTTTTTCTAATTAATTTTTAATGTTAAGAAAAAAATTAGTTAATTAGTTAATTAATAAATAAATAATATCAAAGAAAATTAATTAATAATTAAAACCTCAACCCTAATTTGTTAAAGTGTTAAAAAATTAGGTTAGTTAATTGTTAATTAAAAATTAATTAATTTGGAAAAATAGAAAATTAGGATGAAAATAGTGTTAGAGAAAATAAGAAGAAAAAAAGAATGCATGGGGTGGGTGTTGAAACCGCGCTCCTAGATTCACAAATTACCATCCAACCACTGCGTCAGCGCTACTTTTATGTTTAGGAATAGGAACTAATCAATATAATATTAACCTGCGCGTTAGTTTGGAAAAAATAACAAAAAATTTGTAAAACGTAGGGATCGAACTCACGCCCCTCATGTTACATGCCTCCGTCTCCAACCAACTGCATTGCGATGCGTTTTTGTTATAAAATAGAAACAGATAAATATATAATAAAATCAAGTGAATCATGGAAGCATCAAAACCCTAGCTCCGGTCGTCTTCTCCAGTGAGAAGATTTTCCAACCTACAAAATTAGCAAGATTTTAGATTATAAAAGGGACCTTATCCCCCTAATTTGACCCTTGAGAATCCAATAGAAGTGTTAGTTTAGCCTGAAAATGATTGTAATATGAGATACGAAGAAAAAGTTCCAAGTTTCCCTAACAATGGCATCTCACGATCCCAAACAGGTGATGTTGAGATGTGATGATCTAGTGCGCTTCAGGCTTCAAGGATGGATGGGATGAACTCCTGAGAACTTCAGGAACACGATGGAATGCTTGGAATGGATTGAAAGTAGCTGTGCACAAGGTTTTTAGCTGCACACAAGGTCTTTTGTATTTCATGATCAAATATTTCATGATTTGAATTTCATGATCAAATATTGATGAAATTACAAAAGATTTGAATTTCATGATCAAATATTTTGATTGAAGTTTTGCATGAAATCTTTATTTTTTAGGCCAATCTCACACCAATCATGTTTTTTGCAAATTGTCACCAGCTTTTTAGACTTATGATTTGATTAAAAAATAGATTTACATGCCTTATATCATTTATTTGATATTTTATTTGATTTATTTTTCTTTTAAATGAATAAAATCAAAATAAAAAGAAATAAAAATCACAAAAATAAACAAACAGATTTAGGAGTCTATTATGAGGCCAGGTACACGTTTGGACCTTAAAAGATAGGTCCATTAGCCCAAAAACTCAAATTTGCTAAATTTGGACTTCATGCATTTTCACAAAATTCCCCAAGTTGCAAAAATCATATCTCACTCAATTTTTATGATATGAAGGTGATCTTAGACTTTTTGGAAAGCCCGAGATGTCCCCTGCAACTTTCATGTTGGTCATTTTTCAGTTTAAGTTTTTAACCTGATGTAAATTGCTTTAAGAAAAATGTCTTTTTGTTGAATTTTTAAATGACCTGTAATGTTTTGGCCCATATGCCTTAAATGAAGCATTTTTGGCCTTCAACTTAGAGATCCAAAGTTGTAGAGAATTGAATTTCCTTCAAGATAGGATTTTTTTGAGAATTTTTGGATGAAGTATGTGAAAGTTATGCTTGGTCAAAGTTCAATTGACTTTTCCTAAACAAAAACCCTAATTTAGTAACTTTTGACTTTTAATGAATCTTGAGTTTTCTTGATGAAACTTGATCAACCTTTGATCAAATGATGAATGTGACTTAAAAATATTGATGTTTACCAAATATGTTGAAGTTTGAATTTAAATTGGTCAAAGTTGACTTTTTGTCCAATATAGTTGACTTTCAATCATATGTCTAATTGATTGAGCAAACTTGTACTGCAAGGCTTGAAATTTGGCATGAGGGTATCTTGATACATATGAGATACCATGAAGTCCACTTGAGGCATTAGAAGTCCAATTTCCCTTGAGAGAAACAAAACCCTGATTATAGGTCATATGCTTAGGAGAGGGTTTGTCTGGTCAACTCTTGAGTAGTCTTGGGTATTTGAGACTCCTATGAGCATGAAGAGACCTATTGAATCAATTTATATTGAAAATAAGAGGGAAAATTTTGGGGTATAACAGATGTGCTCGTTGATCTTTTGAGTTTGGCACTATGGGGATAATGGTCAAACAGACAGGATTTATACTGGGCAGGGGCCGGAATTCAGGTCACATTTGGGATCTGAGTTTAAACATCCCATCGCGAGCTTGGTGTTCTGCAATTATGGTACGACGATAATGGAGCTCGTTTGACTTATCCTTGTCGGGCTAAGAATCTACTCTTCAAAAGAGTGGAGACTCGCCTCTTTATTTAATTCGGAATGTGATGCGTGTACCTGAGCACACATGCATGGTCGGGACCGTTGTGTTTGTCGTTCTGATGAATCACGCTGATTGTTTTCAGCATCTTAGTTGTAATATTGTTTTAACTTTTCAGCA
Organism: Vicia faba; assembly: GCA_948472305.1. Classification (NCBI taxonomy): domain Eukaryota; kingdom Viridiplantae; phylum Streptophyta; class Magnoliopsida; order Fabales; family Fabaceae; genus Vicia; species Vicia faba. The sequence goes on from OX451738.1 coordinate 918,764,078, forward strand.
TTCCAAGGTCGAGCAAGTTGTTCCCCATTTAAATTTTCTAAGAAGTAGGCCTCTGTCCCAATTTTCGCATGGACGTGATAGGGGCCTTCCCAGTTCATGGAGAGTTTTCCTTCACAGGATTCTTTGTGATTCCTCTTAAGGACTAGGATACGAAATCTGGATTCACGTCGTATGACTCTGGCGTGATATCGTAGGGCGATCTTTTATTTGAGAGAGGCTTCTCATAGGGCGCTCCAGTACGGATCTCCTCGACAAGGTCGATCTCCTCTTGTAAGGCCACTCCATTCACTTCTATTTCCAGTGGAGCTTATGTCCCTCTCGATGGTTTTATCTTTTCGATGGGGATGATAACCTCGTTTTCGTAGTTTATTCGGAAAGGAGTCTTCTCGGTTGATGAATGGGATGTTGTTTGATAGCCCTAGAGCATGTTGTGTAGCTCTTAAACCCATTTTTTCTTAGTCTCGTCTAGTCTTCATTTGATACCTCTTAGGATTACTCTGTTTGTAGCTTCGGCCTGTTCGTTTGTTTGCAGATGCTCGAAGGAGGCGAAGTGTTGGACGGTGCCTAGGTTAGCTATGAATTCTTGGAATTTCTGGTCTGTGAATTGTGTCCCATTGTCGGTGATAATGGCTTGGGGTACGCCGAATCTTGCAAGGATGTTTCTTTGAAGAAACGAAGGACGTTTTGTGTTTTGATTCGGGCCAGTGCTTCTGCCTCTATCCACTTTGTGAAGTAGTCGACGATCAGTATTAGATATTTGTTTTGGTTGGTTCCTACCACAAAAAGTCTGAGGAGATCCATGCCTCAACATGCGAAGGGCCACGAGGACGATAAGGACTTGAGCTCGCTTAGAGGGGATAAGTGCATGTCTCAGTGACACTAGCACTTGTCGCATTTATTTATGTGCTCATTTGTGTCATACTACAAGTAATGCTCGTTATTTAATTAATTATTTAATTAAATATTTTCAGTTTTTTTCCCGAAGTTGCACGATGCTGATAATTGCTGGGTATGTCGTTATTAGCATTTTGTTGATTTACTAGTCGATTAATAATATATAAATAGTAATGATAATGGTAGAATTAGTAAATTAGTAGAACACTTGTTTTTGGGCCTATTTATTTGACTAGAGGTAGTAATATGGGAGGTGTATTAATAAGCCCACAAGGAATAACCAAATTAGAGTTATAAACTAATTGGAAAACTAGGTTAGAAAGGAAGTAGCAGTAAGAATTGGAACAAGTGGTGCACGAAGAAAAGTTGCAGAGAAGGAAGAGAGGCAGAAACGAGGTTCTAACGGGTAGATTGCAAATTAAGAGCAACCTTCAATCTAAGGTATGGGTGGGGTTCTGACTCTATAATAGGGTTTATGATGAATGGTATGTGGGATTGGGTTTGTAAAATTTTTTTGATTGTGTTTGGAATTTATATATTGGTGAAATTAAGAGATGATTGTAAACCCAATTTATATACATATAAGCTCTCTAGAGCTTCTCCTTTTATTTCATACGACATGTTCCAATTTGTGAGCAATTTGATACTCTAGCTGTAATATAAGCCATAGATACATATGACTAGTGATGGAGGAAAAGTTGGATATCGTGGCGATATATTGTATCATTCACTTTAACTAATTGTATTAGTACTATAAAAATTGAATGAATCATTTTATACTAATATTGTAGTGAGAGATAGCAAGAAATGTATTTATATGCAATAATGTAGCGAAGAAATGTATTTATATGCAATAATGTAGCGAGAGATAACTAGAAACATGTATATACTATAATCAATTTTAGTTATTAATATATATATATATATATATATATATATATATATATATATATATATATATATATATATATATATATATATATATATATATATATATATATATATATATATATATATATATATAATATTTCATTAGTATAAATAGTAATAATAATAAATAATAGGATAATATTTAGGAGTTAAATTTTTAAGTTAATTTTAATTTCGATAGTGTCAATAGGTTTGTTAGAGTTGTCAATAGTGTTGTTAAAGTTATCAATAGAGTTGTTTTAAGTTATTAAAAGTCACTCTTTATTTGTTTTGCATAATTCTGACATGTTTAGAGTTGTTAGTAGGGTAAGTTAGAGCTGCCAAATAATAACACATCTTTACTAAATTATTGATATTTTAGTTATGAATTTTAGTTAAATTTAGTAGCAGGAAATTATAGATTTAGTAAAATATTGGTAGAAGCTACAGTAGCATATGAATTGGCAGATTTGGTAATAAAGTGGTGGAAATAGTTGGGAATAAAAGGTAGCAGGTTTACCAATTTAAACACAAGTAACCATTAGATTGAAACTAATATATTATAGTAGGACAATAAAATTGACAGGTAGTATACTTGTAGCAGAAAGTAATAAATAGCAGTATGGTAGTTTTTGATAGAATACAACATTTACAGTATAGACTATTCAAGAGTAGTGTAGTATTAATTCAACCAAGTCGTAATAAGAACACTAATACAAAGTGGAAAATATTAGTAAGTTTAGCTGATAATTAATTAACCAGAATTAATTGAAATAGTCCGAATAATTATGCGGTTGGTTGTAGTATAGTTTGGTTAATTTGTTGTGCGGTATGCTTGTTGAAAATTACGAGTTTGCGGGCGATATTGTATCCGGTTGGTGAGCTACTGTTGATTTTAAGTTAAGAGTTAATCTTGTCATGCATAGCCTAGTTAGCATACATCTAAATAATTAATATATGTACAGGAATTTAAAGTGCGGGAACTGTAAATCCTACGCTATTACAAAGCTTTGGGGAGGGGGATTATTTACATGTCCAAAAATTGGGGAAATAAAGGCAGTAAAGTAAAAGTCTTAGTTAAGCTATTACAAACCAATAAGCAGTTACAATAAAATAAACGCGCATGAATCTGAACATAAACTCTAAGAAAAAAAGTCATAAAAAATAAATCTTTTTGTTGTTTTATTTTATTTTGGAAAAAAATGATATAAATCTACTAAATTTTAGTTTTTGAGAAAATGTTAAGATAATTAAGAGATTAATTAACAAAGTTAATTTTAATAGAAAAAACTAGCCTAATGTTTTTGTGGTTTTTGATTTTAATGTTAATTAAAAAGATAAAAAAATGTCAATGAAAACAAAAATAAAATACAAGGGGGGATCCTTCGATCCAGGGAAAAAAGGGAGTTTCGACCCAGGGAGGGAAAGGAAGCTTCGATCCAGACAGGGTCATGGCTCTTTAGATTGGGCCAGACAGTAAGGCGTGAGTAGCCTTCGATCCAGGGAAGAGGACTGTCTTTTGATCATGGAGGTCATGGCTTTCGATCCAGGAATGAGATGCCTCCTTCGATCCAGCATGCTAATGGGTTCGATCCAGAGAAGGTGTCTCCTTCGATCTGGGATGTTATACCTGTAACACCCTCTAAAAACCCCGAACAAATTTTTCGCGATTTAATTAAAATTATAAACTCAGAGTACATGTATCATCGAGGATGCTACAATTCTCTTTTTAATAAGACAAATTCCTGTCATGCATAATTTTAGTAGTAACTCATACATGTTTACACAGCGGAATACTTTAATTAATAAAATCAAATGTTATAATAATTTCCAATTCATCAGGGATTAACACCTGGAAAGTCAACATCATATTATAACAATAAAAAGGGAATAAACGAGTCTGACTAAAGCAGCTCGACAACCAAGCGTTCCCGGAGTTACAACTATCAGAGCATGACCCGGACATACTAAAACGAAACTAAACTAGACACGGTAAGCCTTCGCCAAGCACCTGAACGAAGCTCCTTAATCTGAAATAATCAACAGTAAGGGTGAGCACCTCAAATATACATTTGGTTATACGTTCATAACAATCAATTCATGAAATCATAAGCACCACCCAATAATTAGCATATTTCATAGTTTACAAAAACCTTCACAATTCATGTATCCATAACATATTGCCTTTCATATTTGCAAATATTCATCAAACATCATCAACCATTTATCAATCATACGTGCATACAAACAATCAAATATAGCATTGGAAAAATCATCCATTCATGTTATATTCGAGTAATGCAACACACCCATGCATGTGGTACCACTTCACCGCCCCATTAAATCGCGGGTCACGGATAACTCACCGTTCCATTATATCGCGGACACGGCTACCACCTCAACGTTCCATTAAATCGCGGACACGTATATTGGCCACCATGTTAATTCCACACAATGGGAATTAACAAATGCAACATGATATGTAAGTATGTAACACTCAGCATACTATGAACATCGATCAACATATCATGCACATCAACAATATCAAACATAACATGATATGAATAGCATGTAACCACTCAGCACACTATTTAAACATCAATCATATCAAGTTACGAATAGCATGTAATCACTCAGCATACTATTCAACATCAACCAATCACATCAATTATATCATAATTCATGCTCGATAACATATCTAAAAGCATGGCAATAAAAATCCAACATCAAAACACTGAAACCAAAAATTCAGAAAATCATCACAGCGGAGCAACACGGGTGCCCGTGTTGTGCAACACGGCCCGTGTTGTGCAGCACGTCCAGAAAAACGCACATTTTATTTTTATCACTACAGGGGATCTGACACGGGTACCCGTGTTGTGCAACACGGCCCGTGTCGTGCAACCAGAAGCACACCCTCTTCCAACACAGAAGAGCAACACGGGCACCCGTGTTGTGCAACACGGCCCGTGTTGCTGAGCGCGTAACAGGATTTTCCTGAACCTGCAGCAGCTCAGAAACAGCAGTCCAAACGCGGGAAAACGTCCGCCAAAACGCGCATTTCAGTACCTAACGCATCGAGTTTGTACAATTCACAACAACACCACAATATCCAAGTTACCAACGATTATTATAATAACCTTAATCGGGGATTAACCGTCCTTTTGGGGAATTCTACTGACACTGAGGTTATCCCTACAACTTCCAAGGTAAATTCACGATCATGATATATACTCCCAATTCCTCATTTGGGACCTAAAACTCTTAATCGATTCATAAAAATTGGGAACCTAACCCTTTTCTAACAAGGTTCAGTCCTACGGTTATCGATCCCTAGAAACATCTAACAATTGGGATTTTCCTACAATTACCCGAATCAACCGTACATAAACCCATAAACAAATATAAATCGAGTATAAACCCCCCTTACCTTATCAATTAGCAGCTTTGAGTTCCTGAGCGATGTTCTTCGTTCTCCGTTCTTCAGAGCTCTATTTTCCCAAATTCCAACTTTTGTTCTTACGTGAAAACCAAAAATGAGAAAATGGCCTAAGTCCCAAACATAACTTTATTTCTCTGCACCCCCACTCTTTACTAACAACATCTAAGCCCAATAACATAAAATCCCAATATTCCTTATTTCTTTTATTTTCCTCAAATACTCCAAAATAAATAATTCTTTTTTTTTTATTTTATTAATTCTAATAAAATAAATTCCCAAATTTAAATAAATCAATTAATTGAAAACGGGGTGTTACAACTCTCCCCCACTAAAAGAGTTTTCGTCCTCGAAAACATACCTTAGACGAACAGTTCCGGATAAGCCACTTTCATCTGGCTCTCCAGCTCCCAAGTGATATTTCCATCTGCTGGACCTCCCCAAGCAACCTTCACTAATGCTATCTCTTTACCTCTTAACTGTTTCACTTCCCGATCTTCTATCCTCCTAGGCAATGTTTCTACTGTCAGGTTATCTCTCACATGTACATCATCTATTTGGATTACATGAGATGGGTCTGGAATGTATCTCCTCAGCTGAGAAACATGAAAAACATCGTGCAAATTCGCAAGTCTCGGAGGTAAAGCAATACGATAAGCAACTTCTCCAACTCTTTCCGTAATCTGAAACGGACCAATAAAACGCGGAGTCAACTTCTTAGACTTCAACGCCCGACCAATACCCGTCATCGGAGTAACTCTCATAAACACATGATCTCCAGCACTGAATTCTAAATTTTTTCTCCTCTTATCATGATAACTTTTCTGACGACTCTGAGAAGCTCTCATCTTCTCTTGAATCAATTTGATCTTTTCAGTAGTCTGTTGAACAATCTCTGGCCCAACTACCGAACTCTCTCCAGATTCATACCAACACAAAGGTGTTCTACACCGTCTACCATACAATGCCTCGAACGGAGCCATACCAATACTCGAATGGTAACTATTGTTATAAGTAAATTCAATCAATGGCAAATAGCTATCCCAAGCTCCACCCTGCTCTAAAACACAAGCACGCAATAAATCTTCCAACGATTGAATCGTCCTCTCCGTCTGTCCATCAGTCTAAGGATGGTAAGCTGAACTCAACCTCAATTTAGTACCCAAAGCCTTCTGCAATCCTTCCCAAAATTTCGAAGTGAACCTCGGATCTCTATCTGACACAATACTAGAAGGAACTCCATGCAAACTCACTATTTTCTCAATATACAACTGTGCCAATCTCTCCATCGAGTAATCCATTCGCACCGGTATAAAATGAGCAGACTTAGTCAACCTATCCACAACGACCCATATCGCTTCACAATTCATAGGAGTCCTCGGCAACCCAGATACAAAATCCATAGAAATACTATCCCACTTCCATTCTGGAATAAACATTGGTTGCATAAATCCAGACGGCTTCTGATGCTCAATCTTCGATTTCTGACAGATTAAACATGCATACACAAATTCAGCTATTTCCTTTTTCATTCCCGGCCACCAAAATAATTTCTTTAAATCATGATACATTTTCGTGGCACCCGGATGAATACTCATCCCACTGCGATGTCCTTCCTCTAATATACTCTTCTTGATTTCCGCGACATCCGGAACACAAACTCTATCGCCAAATCTCATAACATCATTTTCATCAATTCTAAACTCGCCACCTTGACCTTGGTTGATCAATGTCAATTTATCAACTAAATTAACATCAGATTTTTGCCCGATCCTGATCTCTTCTAGAATACCACTAGTAAGTTTCAACATACCCAAACGAACACACTTCGGAGTACTTTCACAAACTAAACTCAAATCTCGGAATTGTTCAATTAAATCCAATTCACGAACCATCATCATAGACATATGCAAGGATTTCCTGCTCAAAGCATCTGCAACCACATTTGCCTTACCAGGATGGTAATTCAACCCAAAATCATAATCTTTGAGAAATTCCAACCACCTTCTTTGCCTCATATTGAGCTCTTTCTGATCGAAAAGATACTTCAAACTCTTATGATCACTATACACTTCAAACCTCGAACCATACAGATAATGTCTCCACAATTTCAAGACAAACACAACTGCTGCCAACTCTAAGTCATGAGTAGGATAGTTCCTTTCATGGACCTTCAACTGTCTCGAAGCATACGCAACTACCTGCTGATTCTGCATTAAAACACCACCTAAACCCAACAGAGATGCATCACAATAAACCACAAAAGATTCCACCGGATTCGACAAAATCAGAATAGGAGCACTAGTCAATCTCCGCTTCAATTCTTGGAAACCTTTCTCACAATCAGAATCCCAAATAAACGCTTGTCCTTTACGAGTCAACTTCGTCAACGGCAATGCTAACTTTGAGAATCCTTCGATAAACTTTCTGTAATAACCTGCAAGACCAAGAAAACTTCTGATTTCAGAAACAGTCTTCGGCGCTTCCCACTGAGATACCGCTTCTACTTTTGTAGGATCCACTGCAATACCATTCTTAGAAATCACATGTCCAAGAAAACTAACTTCATTTAGCCAGAACTCACATTTGGACAACTTTGCATACAACTTCCTATCTTTCAACAACTCTAACACAATTCTGAGATGTTCCGCATGCTCTTTGTCATCCTTGGAATAAATCAGAATGTCATCAATAAAAACCACAACAAACTTATCCAGATACGGATGAAAAATCCTGTTCATATATTCCATGAAAACACCAGGTGCATTAGTAACTCCGAACGGCATAACAGAATATTCATAATGCCCATACCTCGTTCGAAAGGCAGTCTTTTGAATATCTTCCGCTTTCACACGAATCTGATGATATCCAGATCTCAAGTCAATCTTACTGAATACACTGGCTCCAATTAGTTGATCCATTAAATCATCAATCCTCGGTAATGGATACCGATTCCTAATGGTTACCTTGTTCAATTGCCTGTAATCAACACACAGTCTCATAGAACCTTCTTTCTTCTTAACCAACAATACCGGAGCACCCCAAGGCGAAACACTTGGACGAATAAACTTCTTCTCCAGTAAATCTTCCAACTGACTCTTCAATTCATCCAATTCAGACGCAGACATGCGATATGGCGCCATCGACACCGGTCTCGTACCAGGAATCAAATCTATAGAAAATTCCACTTCTCTCTCAGGAGGTAGCTCACCAACATCATCCGGAAAGACTTCTGGAAAATCACACACCACTGGCAATTCCACACTCCTGACCTTTCCTGTTGCATCTAACGAAGCAAGTAACATAAACACATTAGCACCGTCTTCCATTGCTTCTTGTACCTGCCTAGCAGTCATAGTCAAATTCTCGACACCAACTGCTTCTGGAAAAATCACCGTCTTAGCAAAACAGTTCAGATGAACCCGGTTGAATTCCAACCAGTTCATCCCAAGGATAATATCAATTTGTTCAAGCGGTAGGCACACTAAATCCATACCGAAACCTCTACCAAAAATCTCAATAGGACAATTCCTACATACGAGTGAAGTTGTCACTGAACCCGATGCAGGAGTATCAACAACCATGCTACCTCGCATACCAGATATGTCCAGTTTCAACCTCTCAGCACAATCCAAAGAAATGAAAGAATGAGTTGCACCAGTATCAATAATTGCAACTAAAGGTGTGCCATGAATAAAACACGTACCTTTAATCAATCGATCCTCTGGAGTAGTCTCAGATCCAGATAAAGCGAACACTCTTCCACTTGACTGATCCTTCCTAGGCTTAGGACACTGCGGACGAATGTGACCTTCTTCGCCACAATTGTAACAAGTAACAGACTTCCCTCTGCAATCAATAGACAAATGACCAGCCTTTCCACATTTATAGCACTTCTTCTCATCACTCTTGCAATCTCGAATGTGATGACCAGACTCACCACACCTGTAGCATCTGATAGGAGCCTTAGAATCTCCCCCCACTAGGCCTTTTCCAACCGCCTGATCTCTGGTTATCTCTACCATATGGCTTGCCACGGTCCATATGTTGCTTCCCTCTTTTATCAACAGCCCCACGAGAGTGAGACGACCGATTCTTGGTAATATCTTCTTCCAAGATTCTGCTACAATCCACCAGATCAGAAAATCTATGAATACGCTGGTACCTGATTCCCTGCTTAATCTCATCTCGGAGACCATTCTCAAATTTGATACATTTAGAGAATTCTCCAGCCTCATCATTATTGTAGTGTGCATAATACTTTGCCAGCTCAGTGAACTTAGTAGCATACTCACTAACAGTCAGATTGCCCTGCTTAAGCTCCAAAAATTCAATTTCCTTTCTTCCCCGAACATCTTCAGGAAAGTACCTCCTCAGAAAAGCCCTTCTGAAGTTAGCCCAAGTCAGTGCCTCTCCATCCTGAACCATTTCAGTCCTTGTGGCAACCCACCAGTCATCGGCCTCTTCTGCCAACATATGCGTACCATATCTGACTTTCAGATCTTCAGCACAATCGATCACACGGAAAATCCTTTCGATTTCCTTCAGCCACTTCTGAGCACCTTCGGGGTCATGTGTACCTTTGAACAACGAAGGATTGTTCCTCTGGAAATTTCCCAATTGCCTATCAGCACCAATCACGCCTCCAGTTGGGTTTCCAGCAAGTACACCAGCTAACATCCCCAAAGCCTCAGCTAGTGCAGCATCATTTCGTCCATTACCTCTTCCAGCCATATTCCTGAGAATTAAAACATACTCCACATCAGAATACAGTATCGACAGTGTTACCTTGCACTAGTCGCATACGAAAAGGAATGACTGACTCAAGACTCTGGTCACAACGACCGACTATGCTCTGATACCACTATTGTAACACCCTCTAAAAACCCCGAACAAATTTTTCGCGATTTAATTAAAATTATAAACTCAGAGTACATGTATCATCGAGGATGCTACAATTCTCTTTTTAATAAGACAAATTCCTGTCATGCATAATTTTAGTAGTAACTCATACATGTTTACACAGCGGAATACTTTAATTAATAAAATCAAATGTTATAATAATTTCCAATTCATCAGGGATTAACACCTGGAAAGTCAACATCATATTATAACAATAAAAAGGGAATAAACGAGTCTGACTAAAGCAGCTCGACAACCAAGCGTTCCCGGAGTTACAACTATCAGAGCATGACCCGGACATACTAAAACGAAACTAAACTAGACACGGTAAGCCTTCGCCAAGCACCTGAACGAAGCTCCTTAATCTGAAATAATCAACAGTAAGGGTGAGCACCTCAAATATACATTTGGTTATACGTTCATAACAATCAATTCATGAAATCATAAGCACCACCCAATAATTAGCATATTTCATAGTTTACAAAAACCTTCACAATTCATGTATCCATAACATATTGCCTTTCATATTTGCAAATATTCATCAAACATCATCAACCATTTATCAATCATACGTGCATACAAACAATCAAATATAGCATTGGAAAAATCATCCATTCATGTTATATTCGAGTAATGCAACACACCCATGCATGTGGTACCACTTCACCGCCCCATTAAATCGCGGGTCACGGATAACTCACCGTTCCATTATATCGCGGACACGGCTACCACCTCAACGTTCCATTAAATCGCGGACACGTATATTGGCCACCATGTTAATTCCACACAATGGGAATTAACAAATGCAACATGATATGTAAGTATGTAACACTCAGCATACTATGAACATCGATCAACATATCATGCACATCAACAATATCAAACATAACATGATATGAATAGCATGTAACCACTTAGCACACTATTTAAACATCAATCATATCAAGTTACGAATAGCATGTAATCACTCAGCATACTATTCAACATCAACCAATCACATCAATTATATCATAATTCATGCTCGATAACATATCTAAAAGCATGGCAATAAAAATCCAACATCAAAACACTGAAACCAAAAATTCAGAAAATCATCACAGCGGAGCAACACGGGTGCCCGTGTTGTGCAACACGGCCCGTGTTGTGCAGCACGTCCAGAAAAACGCACATTTTATTTTTATCACTACAGGGGATCTGACACGGGTACCCGTGTTGTGCAACACGGCCCGTGTCGTGCAACCAGAAGCACACCCTCTTCCAACACAGAAGAGCAACACGGGCACCCGTGTTGTGCAACACGGCCCGTGTTGCTGAGCGCGTAACAGGATTTTCCTGAACCTGCAGCAGCTCAGAAACAGCAGTCCAAACGCGGGAAAACGTCCGCCAAAACGCGCATTTCAGTACCTAACGCATCGAGTTTGTACAATTCACAACAACACCACAATATCCAAGTTACCAACGATTATTATAATAACCTTAATCGGGGATTAACCGTCCTTTTGGGGAATTCTACTGACACTGAGGTTATCCCTACAACTTCCAAGGTAAATTCACGATCATGATATATACTCCCAATTCCTCATTTGGGACCTAAAACTCTTAATCGATTCATAAAAATTGGGAACCTAACCCTTTTCTAACAAGGTTCAGTCCTACGGTTATCGATCCCTAGAAACATCTAACAATTGGGATTTTCCTACAATTACCCGAATCAACCGTACATAAACCCATAAACAAATATAAATCGAGTATAAACCCCCCTTACCTTATCAATTAGCAGCTTTGAGTTCCTGAGCGATGTTCTTCGTTCTCCGTTCTTCAGAGCTCTATTTTCCCAAATTCTAACTTCTGTTCTTACGTGAAAACCAAAAATGAGAAAATGGCCTAAGTCCCAAACATAACTTTATTTCTCTGCACCCCCACTCTTTACTAACAACATCTAAGCCCAATAACATAAAATCCCAATATTCCTTATTTCTTTTATTTTCCTCAAATACTCCAAAATAAATAATTCTTTTTTTTTTATTTTATTAATTCTAATAAAATAAATTCCCAAATTTAAATAAATCAATTAATTGAAAACGGGGTGTTACAATACCTGCAAAAGTATGTTAGCATAATAAAACACAGGTCCTGGGTATTGAACCCCAGGCCCTTCGATCCTGCGCTTGCTGGGTCTCTTCAGGCTATGTCTGCAACAAATATTAGCAAACAATGGACATGGCCTGGGTGCCAAACCCAGGCCTCTTGATCCTGTCTAGGATAGAAAATCGAAGGTAACAACCAGTATGAATGTATTATGCAAATATGAGGTTGAATAGTTTACCCTTTCTTACCAGCAGATTGGACTTTTAATTTGGGCGCTTCCTGGATGTAGGCACCTTCGATCTGGGCACTTCCTGGATGTAAGCACTTTTGATTTGGGGCTTATGGGCGTGGTGATCTTTTGTTGAAGGGTTGCTTTGGCCTGGATCACCTCTAAAAATGTTGACAGCTTTTGGCAGCGTAACTCCAATGTTCCTGTTGTGTGTTTTTTCGTGTGTTCTGTTTTCCTGCAGAGTTTTTGTGTGTTGGATATGTATGTTGGCCTCTGTATTTATAGGGGTGTGAGGGTGCAGTAATGGCAAGAGACTGCCATTAAACAGGCCATTAAATGCCATGAGACAAGAAACAGACACATTAAAAGTTTTCCTTTTTTGAAATATTCCTGTCTCTTGAATGAACCTGGACACTTTTGATTTGAGTGCCCTCTTGATGACCTCCTTCGAATGGCCCTTGTCCAAAGATCAATCAAAGGGTGCTAATTAAAATTCCAATCGAAAGGCTTTGTTAACAGGTCAATCGAAAGGTGCTGTTTCATGCTAATCGAAGGACATGGCTAACATGCCTGTCGAAGCTGCCTTAACACAATGCTAAATTGAAGGATCCCTTGGCATGCCAATCGAAGGCCTGGCCCAGGGTGCCAATCGAAAGACTCATTCAGAATCCCAATCGAAGGTTCTTTCAGAATGCAAATCGAAGTGCTTGTTCGTAATGCCAATCGAAGTGTCCCTTCAAAGTACCAATCGAAGGGCCTTTCAGAATGCCAATCGAAGGCCTTGACATAATGCCAATCGAAGTGCTTGTCTATGCCAATCGAAATTCTCCTTCAGAATGCCAATCGAAAGGCCTTTCAGAATGCTAATCGAAAGATACTTAAAGCATCACTCAAAAATTTTCTTTTTCCTTAGGCAAGGGTTTATGATCAACCATGCAGGGGGAAGACTTTGGAAAACATGAAAGGGAAAATTTTGGGGTGCAACACCATGCTAATCAAAGGGCGATATGTAGATGCCAATCGAAATTCATTTTGGAGATGCCAATCGAAAGGCATTTTGGAGATGCCAATCGAAAGGCATTTTGGAGATGCCAATCGAAAGGCATTTTGGAGATGCCAATCGAAGGGCATTTTGGAGATACCAATTGAAGGAAACTTGAAAACATAACTCACAAATTTTTCTTTTCTTTAGGAAAAGGTTTGTGACCAACCATGTAGGGAAAGACCTTGGAAAATATGAGAGGGCAAATTTTGGGGTACAACAGTTTCCCCTGTTCAATCTTCTTAAACCTGAAGATGTTGATTGGCTTGTCTGCCTTTCGTGATCTGAGGGTGGAAGTTGATTGAACACTATAGTGCCCAGAAATTTGCACTCGTCTGAAGTGATATTGTTGGTGAATAATATCGGTAATGGGATTACAGATGCCATTTGGAAAAGGTGGCAGGATACTGTCAGAGATGGGCGTAAAGATGCCATCCAAGGAGTATGACGAAGAGTCGTCGAAGATGGGATTAAAGATGACATCCAAAACAATGTTGACTTCATGAGATATCCCCTTGTGGGAATTCCTGCTTTTGCTGTTAGAGAGGACTCCGCTGAGGAATATTGGTCTCTGTCTTGAACATAGAGTTTTGGGAGCTTCAGTTGTCCCCTACTCTATTGGGAAGTCATCTCTTGGCTGAAGAGATTGAAGTGAACTACTATCTGGTCAGAATCCAGGCTTTGTAGTGACTTGCTGAGGATGATAAGGCTAACTGCTATTTGGTTGTGTTCTAGGCTTCATAGTGACTTACTGGGGAAATGAGATTAAACTGTTATCTGGTATGATCCAGGCTTCGGTGATTTAAATAAATTAAGTTGTTATCTGGTCGAGTCCAGGCTTCAAATTATATCTGAGGTATACTACTATCTGGTCGAATCCAGGCTTCATAGTAACTGACAGAGTAAACAGCTATTTGGTCAGATTCCAGGCTTCGCAGCACTTTATATTGTTATTTGGTTGAAATCTAAGCTTTACAGTGTCTTTGAAGAAGTGAACTACTATCTGGTCGATTTCCAGGCTTCGCAGCACCTTATACTGTTATTTGATCGAAATCCAGGCTTCACAGTGTCTTTGAAAAAGTGAACTACTATCTGGTCGGATTTCAGGCTTCGCATCACTTTATACTGTTATCTGGTCGAAATCCAGGCTTCACAGTATTTTTGAAGAAGTGAACTACTATCTGGTCAGATTCCAGGCTTCGCAACACCTTATACTATTATCTGGTTAAAATCCAGGCTTCACAGTGTCTTTGAAGAAGTGAACTACTATCTGGTCGAATTCCAGGCTTCGCATCACCTTATACTGTTATTTGGTCGAAATCCAGGCTTTACAGTTTCTTCTATTGGAATGGAAATCAGAGACATCTTAGTATCGATCTGACTGAACCAGGGAAGGTCTTGTGAGGGCATCTTTCTAAGGAAAATCCTGGAATAGCCCTTTGTTAGACGTAGTTTGTTGATTTGATCTTTTCCCTGAAAGGTAAAGAGTTAGTCGTATGCAATGTCATGATGTATGAAATGCATTGTGATGATGTTCTCAAAATAAATGAGATTGTGTTGTATGCAATATGTATACGCATGCCATGATGTATGATTATGGGATGCGATTGAGATGTTTCCCAGTCTAGGAAAATAAATCTCAGACTACTATTGGAGAGTATTGGGAAGCTGAATCCTTCATTTATGTTGGGGATGATGAATAGAGATGATTCGCTGGGGATTTCCTCTTTCTTTTTAAGGATGTTCTGCTGGGGATTGACTCTGCTTGAGAATTGATTATGCTTGAGAATTGCTTGAGAATAAATTTGAGGGAGATGATACTTTGTTGGAATATTTCACCACTGTAGCGAAATAAACTCTGTTGGGAAATGAGCTTCCGCAGTTTGAGAAATAAACTCTACCCGGGAGGAGGTTTTATAACTTTTTGAACTGGGCTGGGGAAAACAGACTTCAGTTGGAGAAGGTAATCCCTGCTTGGGGAAGAAGAGGGAAAAACTCTGGTTGTTTCTGCTCTGTGGGGAACATAGATGTCACAGACGTATCCTGAGGATATGGCGATGACTTCGCATTAGGACGTTTCTGCCCCCGTGCCTGCTGGAGATTTTGTGGATGGATCTATGTCGTGATTATACTTGAACACACATTGAATAAGTGTCATAATGACATCCGTCTCTAGATCGTATCTGCACTATTCTTGAAACATCTATTAAATAAGTGTCATAATGACATCCGTCTCTGGATCGTCTCTGCACTGTACTTAGAAGATGGTCTGAATAAGTATCAGGATGACATCCGTCTCTGGATCGTACCTGAACTGTTGCTAGAAGATAATCTAGAGTAAGTATCAGGATGACAGTCGTTCTTTGATCGTACCTGAACTGTTTCTAGATGAGAATCTGGAGTAAGTATCAGGATGACATCCATATTTGGATCGTACCTAAACCGTTTCTAGATGAGAATCTGGAGTAAGTGTCAGGATGACATCCGTATTTGGATCGTACCTGAACTGTTTCTAGATGAGAATCTGGAGTAAGTGTCAGGATAACATCCGTTCTTGGATTGTACCCGAACCGTTTCTATATAATAATCTGGAGTAAGTGTCAGGATGACATCCGTTCTTGGATCGTACCTGAACTGTTTCTAGATGATAATCTGGAGTAGGTGTCAGGATGACATCCGTTCTTGGATCGTACCTAAACCGTTTCTAGATGAGAATCTGCTTTATTCAGAATGTTTCTATTGGGAATTCTTGTTTTATTGTTTTGATAAGAAATTCATTGAGGAACATTGATTTCACTTGATTGTACGTGATTCGTTGTTGGAATTCATGTCTAATGCCCCAAGTGATTCAAATGGAGATCTGCCTCCGGTTGTTTGGCATTTTTGAGAGATTCCTTGAATCTTGACTTGACTGCCCCAGATGATGGACAATGATCATGCCGTGCCCCTTGGTTGGAAGTGTTTTTCCACTTGAGGTGAACCTTTTCATTGAGAAAGTTTTTGTTCACTAGATATTTGTCATGCGAATTTTTCTGCTATTGAATAAATAGTCATATGTAAACAATGGTATTTTAAGAATGCAAAGCTTATGTCTGTCTTGAAGTTTGAAAATTCATTTTTTAGTAAAACAAATTTGCAAGAGAGTGATCTCAACTCAGGATTTATAGCAAGTCCTACAGGAGTCAGGATACCTTTTGTAACAATATGCTTCTGAACTAACCTATGCTTCAGTTAGGACTTTTAAGGGTTGTAGCGTGGCCTGGTTCAAGGTTCAAGAAACAAAGGATAAAGGCTCAAATTTTATTTGTACCCACCCGTTCTTCGTGATGTTTTTCAATCCTATGCTCAGTTAATTGTGCGTTTAAATCCCGATTTAGTCTGGCATTTTATCCTTGATGTTCCGGCGATGGTTTGGATATAGGAAGTCATTTTTGTAATCTTCTCTTTTTGTTGAGGATTTGTAGGACATCTTTCTTTTTTAATTTTGGTATCCATGTCTTTTGCCTGAACTGTTTCTTTTGTGATTACAACTAGCGGGATGCCCCATTTTTTTTCTTAAGTCTCCTTCATAGGTTTTGACTTAATGGGCTTTTATTTTGAGAGATAATGACTGTCTGTCTTGATGATTATGCGGAACCATCACCGTCTTTTGATTTGGGAGGATGTCTTCGATGCCATTCATTGTGTACGAAGCGGAAGATTACGACTGAACGTGCATCTGAATTAACTGAGAAACTACCCTACCCCAGGTTATGATTAAGGGTTTTAATTTGTGTGAAAAGAAAAAAAATCTTACTTCTTTGGCTCAAAGGGGTTGAGTAGGGATTATCTTCCTTATAACTCCACTATTTGGGATTTGAAACAACGCATGTACATCGTCAGTAAGGTCTATTCAGAAGCACACTATGGATTGTGGTATCGTTTTCGTCATCCTCCATCCAAAGGCTTAGAGATTTTAATAAAGATTTGAATATCACAAAAGAGAAGTAAGAAAGCAGTTCAAGCATAGTGCAAACAAATTAATTCAAGACAAACATGTGCAATGCATTGATGAAATAACAAGGTTTGATATGAATAAATGTTCAAACAATCAAAAGAAAATTATAACTTGAAAATTCTAATGAACGAAAAGCCTTCTTGTCAGAACTTGTCACTTCAGATGGTCTGCCTTTGAGGAATGGAAAAAGAATTCCAGTTGACCATCTTGTGCGAATTCTAGCGCTCCTTCATCAATCAGGTCTTGAATTTTGTATTTCAACGTCCAACAACTATCATTGTCATGCCCCAGACTGTTGGAGTGATATGCACATATTTCATCAGGGTTGTAAGTAGGAGTGGAAGTATTAGGATTCCGAGGAGGATCCTTCAGTGTGACCAAATTCGAATTCAAGATGTGTTGCAAGACTTGTGACAAAGACATGTTGAGTTTGGTAAACTGCCTCTTGGGTGTATCCGGCTTACTCTGATTAACCTATTGTTTTTGGCGAGGTTGTTGTTGGACCCATGAGGTAGTAGCAATTTGAAAAGGTCCACCAACCTCTTGTCTTCTCGGAGATTGATCAATGACTTGGTCCCCCGCCTTGATTGCTTGCTTCATACGATTGCATCCATCTTGAGGAAGTTTGCTGATAAGGAGTCTTAACTCTTCTTGTCCCTGTTCTAGGCCTTGGATAAGAGCCATCTGCCCCAGCATATGGGTTCTCATTGCTTCTACCTCAGCTTGCAGATTTCCAACCGTTCTTTCTTATTGTCTTCAGGACTTTTCTTGGTCAGGTCCCCAGTGCTTTTAACTCTTCCTTCCCCTGAGTCAGAGTCATAAATATTTGTACAAATTGAGAGTTTTGAGATTGAAGGTCTTTAATTGTTTATTTAAGAGCCATTTCTTTGCTTGCTGAAATAAACAGCGAATAAGATGAGGACCCTGATTTGAAACCTGTTTATGCAATGATATGTATGATATATGTATGCAATGTTTTCAAGGACTCGCGGGGTAAACAAGAAGATGTCAGTAGTTGAAGTTTGTAGCTTTGATTGAAGAACTTTGTATCATTAAGTGTCCTTCTACGGGAGTCAAGCTCACCATATCAAGTGGGTCATAGCCCCTGACTCAAGTTGTCGTGTTTTGATCTTCTGACGGTATTGGCTAGAGGAAAATAAATCCTCTTGCCCCTTTCTAGACGTCTGATTTAACATAACCTGCATCACAAACCCTTGAGATCCTTGAAATGGTTAAGGAAATGTTGTGGAATGATGTTATGATGTGTATGTTATGCGTTAAGCAAAAGTGTAAGGTTATGTAGGCAAATAAACCCTGCAAAGAATTCAAGTTGTTAGACAATAAAGGCAAACAAGTCACACAAGTAGCCTTAGGTTTAGGCTTGCATGGGGTTTGTAGGTAAGTACTCTCTTGAAGTTTAGGTGGCTCAACCTGTGTTAGAAATAGTAACCGGGATCTAAGGAGCCTCAATATCATTGACCTTCCCTTCATAAATTGTTTTAGCTCTGCACCGAAGTATTGCGGCCAAAAAATCCTGAAAGTCTAGCCTTAATGAGTGTAGTATCGAGTATCAACCAATCTTCGGTCGGAACTAAAGTCGGTTATCTCACTAGTTACTAATGGCTAGGATGAGTCAATTAAAGGTTCTAAAGGTCAGTTAGCGCTTAATGACACTATGAGGAAGCCTAATGTTATCCTTAACTTACTCAAGGAACATTAGTACAATCCAAAGCATCGCGCTAACATAGCCAGCACTTCGTCCGTAACGGTCTACGCCGTACAACCTCCATGGTTTATTTCTAATTACCTAATAAGGTGCCCCAGATCCGGGTGTAGGACCTATAGTAACAACCCAAGCAAACCCTTAAAGATAAAGCAAGCAAATACACAATAAAACTTTTAAAATGATGAACTAAAACTCTAAAGTAACCCCACTTTTTACATCCCCAGCAGAGTCTCCAGTTATGTGATATGGTGGCAGAACCGACTGTTATATACTGGTCTTGCATTTTTTATTCGCAAATGTGCGATAAGCAAGAGTCGTCGTCGTCTTTTCTATTTTCCAACAAAGTAAAGGGTGAAAAGAACAGAAAAAGACCTTTTCGAGAATTTTCTG
Source organism: Vicia faba (assembly GCA_948472305.1). Taxonomy (NCBI): domain Eukaryota; kingdom Viridiplantae; phylum Streptophyta; class Magnoliopsida; order Fabales; family Fabaceae; genus Vicia; species Vicia faba. The sequence continues at coordinate 918,783,694 of OX451738.1, forward strand.
AGTAAGGGAGGTAGATTATGGAAAGGGAAAGTGTTAGCACCCTTTCCATATGTGGTTTTCCACGGGCTCTTAGAGGTTTGCTCATTTTTCAAGATGCTTTTGTGCTTTGTGTTTGAAAATGTTTTGAAAACGCATTAGTACGGCGAACTTTGTAGTGTTTCTCGGGATAGTAGAGAATGTATACAAAGTGTTTGAAAAATGTCTTTTGAAATGTAGTTTTTGTGTGTAAGTGCAAAAAAGTATTTTTGAGCAAACTTCTAACAGCTATCTACTTTTGTACTTAAAAAGGTTGTTCTTTTCCTCCTTATCCTTTAGACAATGCTATCCTACTATTAGTGAGTAGGTAGCCTTATCGTTAGATGTTGAGGGACAATCTAAGGGACGTTACAGTCACAAATGCAATTTTATGGAGATGCTTTAGAAATTCTGTTTTAGGGACTAGATCATTTACTGAGAAGGCAATTGTAGGGTCATCGAGGGACTATGATCTTTTGATTTTATGGGTCTTTGCAAAAGCATTCCTGCCTCATGACTGTTTTATTGAAGGAAACCAAAGTGGGCGTACCTTAGAGGTGTATATGTGCAATTGTGTTGTGTTTCAGTTATTTTTTATCTTTTTGTTAAATTTGCTAGTGTTTGATTATTAGTCTTATCATACAAGTCTAATTACTAGCAGTTAATATGAAAAGCACTAAAATGCATAAAATAGAGGTCCTACGCTATTACACTGCTTCGGGAAGGGGATTTACATTATACAAGGTTAATGGGGAATAAAACAGTAAATATCCTAATTTTATCTATTACATCTGGTAGGCAGATACAATAATAGTAAAAAAAATGGAATTAAATAAACATGCATGAAATAGAAAAGACGTCTAAAAAATCCTAAAGAAATGAAATCTTTTTGTTGTTTTTGGTATAAAAGAAAATAAGGTCTAAGTCTATTTAATTTTAATTTTAATAAAAATGTTAAAATAATTTATTTATTTATTTACAAAATTAATTTAGTTGGAAAAACAACTAGTCTAATATTTTTCTGATTTTGATTTTAATGTAAAAAAAATGAAAAGAAGTTAATGAAAACAAAGAAAAATGAAATTCCAGGGACACCCTTCAATCCAGGGAGAAAAGGGGAGCTTCGATCCAAGGAGAATTAAGGCCTTTTCGATTCAGAAGGAAAGCCTTTCTTTCGATTGGGATATGGAGTAGGCATGACTAGCCTTCGACCCAGGGAAGGGGATTGCCCTTCGATCTTGGGGAAAGGGAATGCCCTTCGATCCAGGAAGGAGATGTCTTCTTCGATCCAGAAGGCCATGGCTTCAATCTAGAGAAGGTGTCACCTTCAATCTGGGATGTTATACCTGTAAAATTATGTTAGTGAAATAAAATGCAGGACCTAGGTATCGAAACCCAGGTCCTCTTATCCTGTGCTTGCTGGGTATTTTCAGGCTATGTCTGCAGCAAATGTTACCAAATGAAGAACATGACCTGGGTGCTAAACCCGGACCCTTTGATTTTGTCTAGGATGGAAAATTGAAGGTAACAACCAGTATGGATGTGTTATGCAAATACAAGGTTGGATAATTTACCCTTTCTTACCAATAGATTGAAACTTCGATTTGGGCACTTCCGAGATGTATGCACCTTCGATCAGGGGCTTCTGGGCTTAGCTACTCTTGTTGAAAGGTGTCTTTTGCTTGGAAAATTCTGGCAACCTTTGATGGATTTTGTGGGCAGCCTCTCTCCAATGTTTTTTTTGTTCTCTCCCCCTTTTGCAACACTGGTGATCTCTTTATGTAGAGGGGGTAGAGGAGACAAGAAGGCAAAGGTTTAAACAGCCTTGATTGTGTTTGAAAGCCATGAATAGGAATTTGTAACGTTGGCAAAACACATGGGATCTTGTCTCTTTTTTTGAATTTTGAATGATATGTAAATGGCCTTCGAATGCTCCCTTTCGAATGGGCTGATGACCTCCTCTGAATGCTCCCTTTCGAATGGGCTGATGGCCTCCTTCAAATGCTCCCTTTCGAATGGGATGATGGCCCCCCTTCAAATGACTCTTTTAAAGCTTCTTCGAATGGACCTTTGCATGTTCTTCGAATGGACATTCACATGTTCTTCGAATGGACCCTTTGAATGCTCTTTGAATGGACCTTTTGGAATGCCAATCGAAGGGCCTTATTGAAATGCCAATCGAAGGACACTATTACCATGCCAATCGAAAGGTACTTGTTAAAATTCCAATCGAAAGACCTTGTTCACAGGCCAGTCAAAAAACCTTTATCCATGCCAATCGAAGGGCGATATGTAGATGCCAATCGAAAGGCATTTTTGAGATGCCAATCGAAAGGCATTTTGGAGATGTCAATAAAAGGGAATTTTGGAGATGCCAATCAAAAGGCATTTTGGAGATGCCAATCGAAGGGAATTTTGGAGATGTCAATCGAAGGAAACTTGAAAACATTACTCATAAATTTTCCTTTTCTTTAGGCAAAGGTTTGTGACCAACCATGTAGGGGAAGACCTTGGAAAACATGAGAGGGGAAATTTTGGGGTACAACACATTGTTTCAATCATATCTATGTCATATAGTTTCCACAATCTATTGCTACTTACCTAAAAAGGTGCCCCAGATCCTCGTGTAGGATCAACACAAAACCCAAACAAGGACCCAAAATATAAAGCAAGCAAGTCAAACAAGGAAAGAATTTTAAAGGTGATCTAGCTCTAAGGTAACCCCACTATTAAGTTTTTTAGTCCCCAGCAGAGTCGCCAGTTATATAATATAGTGGGAGAACTGAATTGGGTGTTTTTGCGTTTGATAGCAAATGTTACCGATAGCAAGAGTCGCCACTGACTTTTCTTTTATCCAATAAAGGAAAAGGTGAAAAGAACAGGAAAGACCTTTATAGATGTTTTCTTATGTTCGGGGGGTAGGTTATGAAAAGGGAAGGTGTTAGCACCCTTTTCATTCGTAGTTATCTACGGGCTCTTAGTTGCTTGCTAGATCAAAAAAATGCTTTGTTTAAAGATGTGTTTTGTGATGGGTGTAAATTTGAAAATATTTTGAAAAATTCCTTTGTTGCGTCTAACTTTGTAATGATTCCCGTATCTATAAGAATGCGTACAAAGTGTTGGTTTTGAAAATAGTTCAAAGAAATGTTTTTTTTTAAGATGGTTTGAAAGTGTAAGTGTGGAAATGGTTTTAGTTTAAGAACAAGCAACTACGAGCGTCCTACCTACTCAAAAGGTCTATGTTCTTTTCCTCCTCCTTTAGATGTTGCTATCTTACCATTGATTGGTAAGAAGCCCCATCGTTGGATGTGAAGGGATGGGCGTGGGTCAACCGTATAGTCATAGAAGGAAACTTATGAGACGTTTTAGCAATTTTCGTAAGGGACTAGACCGTTTACTGAAGGCAACATCGAGGGTCTTTGCTAAAACTCCCATATTCGAGGGACATGACTATTTTTCGAGGCAACAAGTGAGATTACTCTAGAGGTGCATGTGTCAATAGTGTGTTTGATTGCATGCATTTTTGTATTTGAATTTAGGGTTGTCTACTTGTTGAGTTTATCTTGTCATACACACCCAAATTACTAGCATTTATATTTAAAAGCAGTAAATTGCGGAAATGTAAAGTCCTACACTATTACAAAATTTAGGGATGGGGGATACAAATGTACAAATGGGGATTGCGAGAAATAAAAGTCCTAATTATTACAACCATATTGAATAGCAACGAAAGAAAATATATAGAAAAATATAAAAAACAAAAATAGCGCAAAAGAGAGAAAGTAAAGAAATCCTGGATCGAAGCATGTGTTCTTCGACTCACACCCCTTTTGTTTTCTTTCATTTGGGCCTGCAACCATTGTGTATCAAATCCTGCATCCTTCGATTCACACAACCTTTTTTTCTTTCGTTTGGGCCTGCAAATCAGTGTGTATCGAAGCATACACCCTTCGATTCACACACCTTTTTTTGTTTTCTTTCGTTTGGGACTGGATAGCAGTATGGGTCGAAGCCATGCTAATATTGTTTTATGGTCTGTACAGGTTAGTTCTTAACATGTATTTGGACAAAGAAAATAAATGAAAGGGTAGAAACGAATAATAAACAAAAGGTTATTTACATGTTACGCCTAAAACGAAAGGTTTAAAGTCAAGAAGACATACCTTGAAACTGGAATGTGTTTTGAACTTTGGGTTGCTGCCTTGAATATTCTTGAATTCGAAGGAAGGAACCTAAGTTCGAAGGATAGGGAAACTGGGATTTGAAAGAGATGACAAACAGAGGTGTTGTATTTCTTTGTTTCTGGATTCGAAAGAAAATAAAATAAGTGTTGTGTTTCTTTAGTTCTGGATTCGAAGGAAAAGAAATAAAGGTGTGGGTTTTTTGGTTCTGGGTTTAAGAGTTTTTAAGTGTTCTCTCCTCTCTTTGCCTTGCCAACAAACCTCTCTCCAGCCACTCAAAAGCCGCCCTAGTTGTTATGTGAAACATCTTATTTATAGATGAAGTTTGGTTGAGATTTAGGGGGGGAAACAAATGAAATTTGAACAGTTTGGGTATACTGTTTCCATAGCTTTCGAGGTGCAGCTCTCATATGCTAGTTTGGTGAAATTAGGAGCAGCATAGCAAGACTGCTTTGCAGCAGTTTTGGAGTGTTGTTGTAGCTTGGTGCAGAACTGTTTTATAGCAGTACAACAGACTTGGGCTTGGCAGCATATAGGACTTTGTTCAGCAACCTTCGACCAGACTCATCAAAAGATAAAACACCAAATGTGTGTTCTTTGAATAGACCCATTATATATCCTTCGAATGGACCAATTGTATGTCCTTCGAATGGTCCAAATGCATGTTCTTCGAATGGACCATATTGTATGTCCTTCGAATGGGCCAAATGCATGTTCTTCGAATGGACCATATTATATGTTCTTTGAATGGGCCAAATTCATGTTCTTCGAATGGTCCATATTGTATGTCCTTAGAATGATCCAAATGCATGTTCTTCGAATGGACCATATTATATGTCCTTCGAATTATCCAAATGCATGTTCTTCGAATGTACCTTTCGTATGTTATTCGAATCCACCAATTGTGTGTCATAGTGTAGAAACTATGTATGTTGAAGGGTTTACAGATGGAGTCGAAGCTAGCATAAAGGAAGCCCTTTCTTTGTGAATCAAAGCAAGCATGAAAGAATCCACTGCTCAGTGGATCGAAGCAAGTATGAAGGAAGCCACTGCTTTGTGAAATCAAAGCAAACTTGAAGGAGGCTAAAGTCTAGTCTAAGCTTGGGAAATCGAAGCAAGTTTGAAGGAAGCCAAAGTCCACTCGAAGCTTGGGAAATCGAAGCAAGCTTGCTCTTCTTTTATTTGATGCTTGAAAGCCCAGTGTGATCCATGGGAACTATATGGGTCATTTAAAAGTCCAATTGTACTTGTGCAAACTTGAAATTTTGAAAATCCTTGTGAGAAAATGTCTTTAGAAAAGAGAGGGAAAATTTTGGGGTACAACAGGCTGGGTTAATGTTCGTCACAGAACCGATGACATCTGTGTAAAAGTTTTGAAGACAGGTGGTGTCGGGGGACACATGTGCTAGGCACCGAGCGGCATTAGGCTGCAAGGTGTGTCGAGGGAATACAGGTGTTGGGTGTCGAGCAGCATTAGGCTGCAAGGTGTGTAGAGGAGCACGGTATTTGTGTCGAGCTGCACGAAGCGGAAGGTGGTGTCGAGGGGCACATGTTATTTGTTAACTCTTTCTTGGTTCCTGTGCATGTCGAGGAGCGAATAGTTCTCCCTTATTCCTTAATGCCCGTGCATGCTGAGTTTTTTAATTACTTTAGTTTAGCAGTCCCAGTAATTTAGAAGAGTTTTCAGTAACTGTAGGAGAGAAAATTAGTATTTTAGTAGAAAACTACTTAGCTGGATATAGTCGAATTTCTCGTATAATTACGAAGAACGTCGTAGTATATTTTGCTTGATACGTTGTATTGTATGCTGATTATAAATTGAGAATTGGCGGGTGCTGATGAATTTTGTTGAGATGCCTCTAATTATTGACAAGTATTAAGTGGTAGGCTTATGACCAATGTTGAATTATGTTGAGTTGTTGTTGAATTATTGTTGTTGTTACTACATTCATATTGTTATCGCATACATAGCATATCAAGTTAGAGATCATGCTCGGTAAGTTGGCCCTGATTGGTAAAAATATAAAGTTGAAGGCTTATGCCTTGTTGATGCCTCTATTAATTGGAAGATTATTAAGTTGGGAGTTTTGCTCCATTGGTACCACATGCATGTGCATAAAAACAAGTGTCATTCCATGTTGCATTATGAGTTATTGTATGGATGGATTGTTGATGTTATTATTGTTAAAGATCTGTGAAGTGGTGATTTTGTATGATCTATTTCTAATATATTATTTATTATACATTCTATTATATTGTTTGATATCTCACCCCTTCTGTTTGAATGTTACCCATATGTTGGTAACATGCAGGTAATCCGGAGTGAAGGCGGTTTACCTTCAGTAGTTCGAGTCGATGTCGTTGCTCTGATACGTAACACTCAGGGGGATGAGCGTGTTGTACCCCAAAATTTTCCCTCTCATACGTCAAGTATTTTCTCACAAGATCTTCTACGACATCAAGTTTGCAGCACTGATGCATCAATTTAGGCTTGAAATTGGCACAAGGGCAAAATGGTCAATTGCATAATGAAAAGTCAAACTTTGACTTTTTTGGTCAACATTACATTCCAAAGATCAAATTTCATCAAGACATTCAAGAATATAAAACTTTTTCATCAAGAAATCAAAAAATTCAAATTTCCTCTTTGAAAAGTCAAAATTTCAAACTTAGAAATTTTTTTAAGTGTTGGAAAATTCATGTTTTTTCACAACTTTATGCCAAATTTCCAACAAGATGCAAGATGATTCAAAAGAAAATTTCAACATGAAAGTTGTAGATCTCCATGAGATCTACAACATTTCTTTACACAAATTCTCATATAAATGCTTGGATTTTAAGTTATAAATTCATGAAGTCATGGCATTTTTGAATAAACACTTAGAGGAATTTTCAGCAGTTTTGGTCAGGTTTTTTCCCCAACTTCTTGGCGAATTTTCATCAAGTTCCAATTTGATCTAACAAAAGTGGTCAATATTAAAGTTGTAAAGGGTGTTTCAATCTTTCCAAAACATCCAAGAGCATGAATTTATCATATTTGAGCTAGGAGATTCAAGGGCCTGAAGTTGGACATTTATTCTTGAATTGCAAGCCATTTTTGTTGAAGAACACATAATCCAATTGCCATGATGTGCTGCATAATCTTACTTTGCGGGCCTTGTGACTTGCAAATCTTACCATAATTTAATGTTTACACAAACGTTTGAGCTATGGTCCATTTGGTTTAAGCATTGTCCAAGTGATCTTTCCATTTTTGGCACAAAGTTGACATTGTCATTCTTGCAAAGTAGCTTTAATCACAAAGTTAGCTCTTCTTGAGCCTATAACTTATCCCTTATACACACAATCAAAATACAAAATCATAAGGGCATGCTTAAAGTGTCCAACAACTCTATGTAACAAAGTACAAAGCATTGGAACTATAATCTTCAAGCTTGCTTCATGTACAATCTAACATAGCCATAACATGTGATTCAAAATCTGAGTTTTGTTTCAAGTCTCAAACCTTCTCTATAAATAGAGATGCCAATCACAAGAGGTTAGAAAAAAATATAGAGAAAGGCCAGAAAAATAGAAGGAGAAACTAACACTAAAAATCATTTTTGCTGTCAAAAACCATATATGTTCACAAAACTTCCATTTTTGAGCTTTGAAGTCCAAATCTTTGAATCTTATACCTTGCTAGTTTTCTCCAAACAAACCATCCAAACACTTCACATACCCTATATAGAAGTTGTTCAAACATAAGAATAACTTCTGTAACATCACTACCACCATCTTCTAAACTAAAAAAAAAATACATTGCAACTTGACTTGGTTGGAGTGGTTCAACCATTTTTAGTATAAAAGGAAGGTTGGAGTTACTTCAAGAAGGTTCAAAGCAGCTCGATCAATCTCCACTTTACACTCGAATACTTTTGTACGTGTCCTAAAGCTTTCGCTTTGAGAGGTAAACTTTCTCAAACCGTGATCTCATTGTTCATACATCATTTGCTTTTATGCTCAAAAGATATAACAAGACCGATCAAAGAGAAAAAACTAACAAAAAGCCAGATCAGAGGTTGACACGGGTGCCCGTGTCACCCGACATGGCCCGTGTTTGCTTATTTGGGTTGAAAAACATAGTAAAATGCAGGTACAGAGGCTAACACGGGTGCCCGTGTGAATTGACATGGCCCGTGTCAGAGTTACTTGTTCAGGCATGACCAAAAAAAGATGAACAGGGGCTGACACGAGCGCCCGTGTCAGGTGACACGGCCGTGTCAGGATGGCTGGGACCAAAAAAATGCATAAAAGGCATGGACGTGTCCTAACACGGGTGCCCGTGTCCCCTGACACGGCCCGTGTCAGCTCGGGCTCCGAATTTCTTAATTTTTTGAGATTTTTTAGTTTATTTTGAACATGTTATATTGCTTGGAAATGACCTAACTTTATAAACCTTTTTGCTCAAATGAAATCTCAAAAACACTTTTCTAAACAATTAACTTAGACTTAGGTTTTTCTTCAATGAAGTTAATTACAAAAACTTTTTTTTTCTATAAAAAAAAACCTAAAAAACAATTTCTCTAACTTTACATCTTCTTGCATATTTTATTATTTTTGCATTATAAATTATGTAATTGTCAAAGCCTTGTTATAGTAATTAGGGTTTACTTTACTTGTCATCCCCATTTGTAAATTTATATCCCCCATCCCCAAGTGATGTAATAGCGTAGTTATTTTACTTTCCGCAATTTATCGCTTTCATATCAATGCTAGTAAATTAGGGTTTGTATGGAAAGATAAAACCAACAAGTAGATCATCCTAATCAAGACTAAATGCATGTAAATAAAACACATTTGCACAGTTACTGCCTAAGGGTAATTCCACTTGTTGCCTATCGGAAAATAGTCATGTCCCTCGAGCATGGGCGTTTTAGCAAAGACCCTCGATAAAAGATCATAGTCCCTCGATGACCCTCGATGTTGCCTTCGGTAAACGATCTAGTCCCTAAAATGACATTTCTAAAACGTCCCATATGTTGCCTTCTCTGACTATACAAATGTCCCAACGTTTGTCCCTTCACATCCAACGATGGGGCTTCTTACCAAATCAATGGTAAGATAGCCACATCTAAAGGAGGAGGAAAAGCACATTTAAGACCTTTCGAGTAGGTAGATTCGCTCCTAGTTACTCGCTTGCTCACAATAAAAACATTTTTATACACCCACAATCTCATCTTTGAACTATTTTCAAAATAAACACTTTGTATGCGTTCTTATAGAAACGAGAATCATTACAAAGTTACATTTTCAAAATACTTTCAAAAACACATCTCACAAACACACCTTTGAACTATTTTCGAAACAAACACTTTGTAGGCGTTCTTATAGAAACGAGAACCATTATGAAGTTCCATTTTCAAAAATACTTTCAAAACACACACCACAAGCATATTCAAACAAAAGAAAGTGATCTAGAAAGTAACTAAGAGCCCATGAAAAACCATGGATGAAAAGGGTGCTAATACCTTCCCTTTTCATAATCTACCCCCTGAACTCAAGAAACAATCTCAAAGGTCTTTCCTGTGCTTTTTCACCTTTCCTTTTGGATAAAAGAAAAGTCGATGGCGACACTTGCTAACTGTAACATTTGCGATAAAACGCAAAACCTTCAAGTCAGTTCTCCCACCGTATCACAGAACTGGCGACTCTACTGGGGATTAATATAAAATTGGGGTTACCTTAGGGTTAGATCACCTTTACTCGCTTTCATTATTTGATTTGTGTGCTTTATTTTCAATTCTTTGTATTGGGTTTGCTTTGATCCTCCACCCAGATCTGGGACACATTTTTAGATAAATAGCAATAGATTGAAGAGATTGTACGGCGTAGACCGATATGGTTGAAACAATGGCTATGTTAGTGTGACGCATTTGTGGGTACCAGTATCCCTCGTGGTGAATCGAGGAGAATACGGGGCCGCTGAGTGGCGTCATGAAGCACTAATTGACTTTAGAACCCTAATTGAACAAACTTGGCCATTAGGACATAGTGAGATAGTCGGTTTCGGTGTAGAGCTGAAAATTGGTTGATACTCGATACTACACTCATTGAGGCTAGACTTTTGGGATATCTCGGCCGCAAGAAAAGATTGTTGTGCTGAGACAATGCCTAAGAGAAAGGTCGGTGATATTGAGATCCTTTAGAACCTGATCACTATTTCTAGGATAGGTTGAGCCAACTAGACTTCAAGAGGGTACTTACCTACTAACTCCATGCAAGCCTAAACCTAAGGACTTGTCTGCTTGGTCTGTATATGATTATTTTCATATAAACTTGTTTACTTTACATACTTGTACATAACATCATGCCATATCATTTTCAATAACCGTTTCAAGGATCTCAAGGGTCTATCATGCAGGGCCACGTTGAACCTGACGTCTAGCAAGGGGCAAGAGGATTTATTTTCCTCTAACTAAACACCCTCAAAGATCAAGTATAATAACTTGAGTCAAGGGCTATAACCCACTTGGCATTGTGAGCTAAATTCTCGTGGAAGGACATCCATCGATACAAAGTTCACCAATCAAAGATGTTGATCAAAATTCAACTTCTAACTTTTTCTTGTGTTTACCCCACGAGATCCTTGAAAACATGCATCCACATATCATGCATCATATCATAACAGGTTTCTCCCATACAGGTCTCCTTATCTTCCTACTGTTTATTTCAGTAAGATGGATATGGAACAAATGGTGAAAGATCTCCAAGCTCAAAACGCTCAATTCCAACAAATGTTCCTGGCTATGGCTAAGGGGCAAGAGGACCTGAAAGCTCTCCTTCTCAAAGACAAGAATAAAAAGTCCAAGAAGTCAATAGGCATCCTGAACTTGGGAAGAAGACCTGGAGGACCATTCAAGAGAGCTCTAGATCTTTTAACTCCATCCAACATAGGGGATAGTCTTGAAGAAGACCACAATCTGGAGATTGATGAAGTTGAAGCTGACTACCCCGAGGAACAATATCCTCCCACTATTGACAAGTACAAACAGCTGGAGGATCGCCTCAATGCAATGGAGATTCAACAGATACCCGGTTTGGATTTAGGAGACATGGGTTTGGTTTCTGGAGTGATCATCCCGCCAAAGTTCAAAGTCCCTCCATTTTCCCTGTACGATGGAGTCTCTTGCCCTAAGATGCACTTAAAGTCTTATGTTCGCAAGATTCAACCATACACAACTGATCCAAAGCTTTGGATCCATTTCTTCCAAGAAAGCTTAGTAGGGACTCAACTCGAATGGTTTTATCAATTGGAGAGTTCTCGCATCCACACCTGGGAAGATTTGGTTGCTTCTTTCTATAAGCAGTATCAGTACAATGCTGATCTTGCACCAACTCGTATGCAATTGTAGAACATGACCATGGCTTCTAACAAAAGATTCAAAGGGTATGCCCAAAAGTGGAGAGATCTGGCTGGTAGGGTGCAGCCCCCTTTAACGGACAGGGAGCTAATTTACATCTTTATGGGAATGTTGACAGGGCCTTTCTTCAAACACTTGATCTTAAGCTCCTCAGTCGGGTTCACCGAGCTAATACTGACCTGCAAAAGGGTAGAAGCTGGAATCAAAAGTGGGAAGATCCAAGGAGCTACACCCTTTGATGCTTAGAAAAGGCCATGCATTGATAAGAAATAGTCCAATGCTACGTATGGTCAAAAGAGTCGTCATGACCAACACGTAGGAGCAATCTTGATCTCTAATCCTACGCCTGCTCAACAAAGACAGGGGCATCAACGTAAGGAGGTCGCGCCTAAAAGACAATACACTAAGATCAACATGTCACTGGCTCAAGCGCCACAAAACATGTTGAAGGCGGAGCTAATCACATTAAAGGCTCCTCATCCAAACCCTAAGACTTCTTCTCCTAATTACAACCCGGATGCAAGGTGTGCTTATCATTTTGGTAGCCCAGGGCATGACACAAACAACTGTTGGGCTCTGAAGAACAAGGTCCAAGACATGATTGATGCCAAGGAGATCGAGTTTGACCCTCCAGAGACTCCAAACATAATCACCGCTCCTATGACGAATCATTGAAAGCTTTTGTTCATTTGAATTTTCAAGTTGTAATCTCTTTCGTTATTCAAACAATTATCTATTAATGTCAAACTTTGTTTCATTAATTCTTTTCATATGTTTGTCTTGATTTGATTCATTCATTTTCATTACATTTAAACTATGTGTTTTACTCACTTTATGACATTCAACTCGTGCTAAAAGTTACAAGCCTTTAAAGGGAGGATGACAAAAACAATGCCATAATCTCATACAGTATGCTTTTGGACAAACCTTGCTGACGATGTACAGACATTCTTTCAAATCCTAAACACTGGAGTTATAAGGAAGATAATCCATAGTCAACCCCTTCGAGCCAAAGAAGTAGAATTTTTCTGTTTTAACACAAAATTGAAACCTTTAATCAAAACCTAGGGTGGGTTAGTCTCTCAGTTAATTCAAACGCGCGTGAAAGCCGAAAACTCTCATCTCGTAATACAACGAATGACGTCAAGAAATATTCCTCTGGAATCAAAAGATGGTGATGGTTCCCTATTACATAGGCAGTCATTATTTCTCAAAGAGAAAAGCCCACTACGTCAAAACCTACAAAGGAGACTGTTGTACCCCAAAATTTTCTCTCCCATATTCTTCAAGGTTTGTCAAGAATCATCTTCAAATGATTCAAGATTTCTCAAGGGTTGCACAGTCCAAATGCCTCCTAAGCCAGTCAAAATTAGGGTTTTGGTTCTCTCAAATAATTTGAGGTTTTCAATGGCTCAATCAAGTCTCCTATGCCCATATACACTCTCAAGCATCTACATGACAAGTTGCAAAATTCACAGGATCAGTTTGCACAGTCAAAAGCTTCATTTGCTTCACAATCAACTGCAGGGGTAAAATGGTCATTTTACAGTCAAAAGTCATAATTTTTGGTCAACATCTTATTTTGAGTCCACAATCATCATTTGATCAAGTCTTGATCATGATTCCACAAGCATGGCTCAAAAATCATCAAGATGCAAAAGTTACTATTTTTGGACAGTAGAAAAGTCAACTGTATCTTGACCAAGGCATAACTTTTTCATAGTTCATCAGAAAAATCCCATCCAATGCTCATTTTGAAGGGGATGACATTTCCTACGACTCATCTTCACATTCCAAGTCCAAGAAATGCTCTCACAAAAAGTTATCAATTTCTACATTATAGGTCAATTTCAAAAGTCAACAGAAAGGAACTTTAAATCAAAGACCATAACTTGATATTGGTAAATCCAAATGACATGGGACCAAAGGAATTGGTTAGAGGACTTCAAGACCTTTCCAAAATGTCCAAGAAAATGTTCATATGCTCAAAATTGAGCAAGATATGCATTGGAGAAGTTGGGAAATTTTTGTGAATTTGCAAAAGTCAACTTTACTCAAAACACTTTGTTTTTGCTAATGGGCCTCAAATTTCTTCTTGCAACTTTATCCAAAGCTTATGCACGACCCATTGAGATTATTTGAATTTATTTTCTTATTTTTTATTAATTAATTGGATTTTTAATTCCTTTAATTAATTTAAAATGTAGGAAATTCAAAGATATGTTTTTTTCAATCTTTTGTGAAGCAAACAAGCTCAAGACAAGCTGGCAAATTCGTGTGCCAATCAAAGGGACAAAAATCTCCAATTTTGACAAGTTTTCTCAATCAAAAAGATGCAAAAAGATGTGATTACAAATCAAATATTCCAACCATTATTCCATGGATTTCTAGACCAAGATTTAACCTAATTCCCTTCTATTATATATACATAAGCTAAACCTAATGCCATGGACGTGAGAATTGCTGCAGAAAGCCATAGCCAATATTGAAAAAAATCAAGAAAACTTGAAAACTGTTTTACAGGTTCCAACGTGATTCAAAGCATTTTCTTGTTTCTAACACCTTGCGGGAACTCCCAGGGACCTTTGGCAATCAAAATCGCACGCTAAAGCTTGAGAAATCACTCTAAATAGATTCACGGTTTGCTTACTATTTTGATAATCGAAACTCATATTCCATGCGCATTTAACATGATTTGTTGGTTGTTTTGCATTGCTTGAATCCACAGGAAGCTTTTGGCATAGGTTAATTGGACTGAAACGCCCTGAATCACAAATCACCATGAACGAATCTTAGGGTTTCCAAGCTTCCAAATTGGGGCTTTATTATCCAGAAAAAATCAGAACCCCTAATGCATATGGTTGGATTCGTTAGGTTGAGACGAATTCAAATCACATGTCGCGAAATATTTATGTACAACATAGGCCTAATCACTATTATTCCTCGTTCCAGTTTGTGGGGGTTAAAAACCCCCGCTATCTAACATTCTTTTTTACAGGCAAACGAGGAAGATGAATACGTGTTGTTTCCTGGTTGGACAGTTCAAAAGGGCGCGCGTTTTTTATAATTTTAGTCCATTAACTTGTTTGTATATATTATGTTCACTTGTAATTATATTATCAAATGCTGGCATATGGTGTAGTGGTTGGTGATCTGGCTGGTTATCATTGGGACCTGGGTTCGATTCCCAGGTCCACCCAAAATTCTCATAATATTTTTCATAACGTGATCTCATGCAGGCTTCACAAAGGCGTTCCACCATGCGTCTCAAACATCCAGGCGCCAAGTGGCCATAAGCTTGGATCCAATGGTCAGGAGATGGTGATCATGGTATTCCCAGTCAACACATGCTCTGGGGAATCAGCAAGGTCAAACAGGCTTGAGTGCTATTGGGCTTGAAAATTGCAAACAAACCTCATGAATGGGCCCATCACCCCCCTGGTTTCATTATTTGCTTATTTTCTTTCTTCTTTTTTTTATATTTTCTTTTAATTAGTTTTAATAACTATTATTATTATTATTTAATTAATCCACAAATAATTATATTTTCATAATAAATTCAGACAATAAAAAATGTAAATATTTTTATTTATTATTATTATTTATTAATTTCACTTTATTATTTTGTAAATGAATTCTAATAAATCAATTTAGTTTAATTAGGTTTAAATTTTAACTATTTTTTGCAATAAATAAAATAAACTAGAATTAGGGTTTTTCTTTTGACAATTTTAATCCTTGTTTATTTTATTTTCATTAAGACCTAAAAATACATAAAAAAATACTTTTTTCTTGTAATTAATTAATTAATTAGTTATTAGGTTTAATTTGAGTTAATTGCAAAAAGGACCAAATTTCATTCTTTTCTCAAAAAGGGTCAAAACCCTAAGGACGTCCTGATTTAATTTCTCTGCGCGCATGTTTATTCTTGATTATTTATTTGATCATATTTATGTATCTGCTCCGAGAATGTAATAGATAATTAGGACTTTTATCGCTTTCTTTAATTTTCCGCATTTATTTTCAAGGGTTATGTTTTTGGCGATGTAAATACCCGACGCCTTGTAATAGCGTAGATTTACTTTCCACAATTTACTTTCCGCACAATTATTTAACTGTTAACGATGCATGACAAGACTTGCCTGAAAAATAAAATCAATCCGTAGCTCACAATAAACATGTGCAAAGATAATTTAAACATGAAACCTGACACACTCGCACATGCCACTCCTAGGGTACGCCTCATTTGGTTGCCTCGACGTGGTCATTGAGTATAGGGTGTTTTAGAGGTCGCCCTCCTATCTAAAGATCCAGTTTCCTCGAAACGGTTGCCTCGGATAAAAAAAAGATCTAAGACATTAGGGTTACCGCTAAGGCGTCCTACTATTGCTTTGGTGACCACACATGTCCCTATAATCGAATTGACCCGAAAACTCCAACGACGGTGCTACCTACTTCTCAATAGTGGGATAGTACTGTCTAAAGGACTCTTACACAGCTTAATTCCTTAGAGTAGGTAGATTTCTCCTGGGTACTTGCTCTTTCAAAATAAAAAAAAACTTTTCGCACCTACACTTTCAAAAAGTTTTCAAACAAACACTTCATACACTCTTGAGGACTGATACAAGAGTTACCTAGAAGTTTTTCAAACGAACTTTTTCAAAACCCACAAATACAAGAAAAGCAAACAATTTTTTGAAAACATAGTGAGCAAGTACCTAAGAGCCCGTGGATAACCATGGATAGAAAGGGTGCTAACACCTTCCCTTTCTATAATCTACCTCCCGAACTGAGAAACATCTCGAAAAGGAATTTTGTTGTGCTTTTGTCCTTTCCTTGTTGGAGAAAATAAAAGACGGTGGCGACTCTTGCTTACCACGACATTTCGCGAACCAGCATTCAAAAACAGTCAGTTCTATTTCTACCGATCACAGAACTGGCGACTCTGCTGGGGAAACTTTTGTAAGTGAGGTGTACCTTAGGATTAGATCATTCTATGTTTTCAATTGTATGCTTTGTTTGCTTTTATGTTGTGGGCTTGCATCGGAGTTTCATAGATCCTAACCCGGATCTGGGGAATACCCTTTAGGTAGCAACAAGCTGTGAGGGACCTGTCCGGCGTAGACTGACACGGATGAAGCAGTAGCTACATTGGTGTGACACCTTGGTCTGTACCGATATCCCTTGTGTTGGAATGAGGAGAATGTGGGTCTTCTGAGGAGACATTAAGCACCAACCGACCTTAGAACCCTAAATTGACCCAACTTGGCCATAGAACAGTAGCAGTATGCTACACTCATTAAGGCTAAACTCTCGCGATGGTTCTGGCCGCAAGAAAAGATTGTGAAGCTGGAGTTATGACCGATTGAGGGTAGTCAGTGATATTGAGATCCTCTAGAACCCGGTTACTATTTTCTAGGACAGGTCTTAACCAACGGAACTGAAAGTGGGTAGTATCTAAACTTCATGCTGGCCTAAACTTTAAGGGCTGTCTTGTGTGACTTGTGTTCCTTATCATGTTTGCCTTTGTGAATACTTGTGGTGTGCTTTTATCATAATATCATACCATCATAACATTGCATGCATCCTGCATAAGGACTGACCCATTTCAAAGACAAGAGGGTTTCTTCTTTGCTCTGTTTTGTAGGACATCATGATGCCTATGTGAAGGAATACTATCCGGCTCAACTTTGTTCATCCACCTGATGTGCTTAAAGAATTGGTTGACAGGATCCTAAATACTACTTCCTTCATCAGTAAGCATGGTTCTCTTCTCAGTTTAGTCACTTCAAAGTGGGATCAACAACTGATGAGTGTCCTGACCCAGTTTTATGATCCCCTATATCATTGCTTCACCTTTCAAGACTTCCAGCTGGTCCCTACCCTGGAAGAATTCTCTGATTTGCTTGGTATCCCTGTGTTGGAACAAACTCCCTTCACTGGTTGGTAAAAGACCCTTAGGCTTGAGGAGATTGTTGCAGCCCTTCCTTTGACCAACAAAGAGGTAATGGATAATTGGATGACTAGAAGTGGAGTTAAGGGCTTTTTGGCTAAGTTTCTGATTGGCAAAGCTAACAGTTTCTGGAGTGACTTAAACTTCAGGGCGTACGAAGACATGTTGGCTCTCTTAATTTATGGTCTGGTTTTGTTTCCAAATCCTGATAACTTTTTTAATGTCAGTGCCATAAGGATCTTCATCTCTCGGAACCCTGTACCCACTCTCTTGGGTGATATCCTGCAACAACTCTATGCTCGTACCGCTCGAAGACGGGGAACTTTGTGGTGTTGTGCTCCTTTATTAGTGAGGTGGTTTATTTCGCACCTCCCTAAGTTCGTGCTGAAGAACAAAGAAGGAAGGGGTTGGGCTCATAGGTTAATGTCTCTCACTGATAATGACATCATTTGGACTCTCAGAGGTTTGGATGAGGTGGTTGTTATTGATCGTTGCGGAGAATATCCTAATGTTCCATTGATCGGTACCCAGGGAGGAATATCTTATAATCCATGTTTAGCTCTCCGTTAGTTTGGAAGAGCCAGAAGAGCAGGGCCTCATGAGATGTTGGTACCTCACATCAGTTTTGAGTTTCAGGTAGACAGTGACGAGCTGCGTCATAGATTCATCCGGGCTTGGGACAGAATTCACAAAGCTGACCCACATGAGTTGGGACCGAAGACTTCTCTGCCTATGGAATCCTACTACAGATGGGTCCGCATCCGTGCTCAGAAGTTAGGTATGCCATATGAAGCTGTCAGGCCTATCATTCTTGAATTTCCTGATAGAGACGGGGTTCCTCCAACTATACTCCCTCCTCAGATACCCACTGATGTTGACACACTAAAGAGGTCTTGGGCGCAACTGCAGGAAGAACGGGATTCTTATCGGGAAAGGTTTAATGAACAGGAAAAGAAGATCCAGAAGCTGACCAAGCAATTGGAAAACGAGCGGATCTTGAATGACTATATCCATACTGAGAAGAAGAGGCTATGGGAGCATTAATGGGCTTTGGATGTTTCTTTTACAGCTTTTATTTCCTTGTCAGTATTTTCATTCTTGTAACGCCTAAGGGTAATTTCTTGAACAATTTAAAAGTTGAATCTAATAAAGTGTGTTTCCTTTTTGTCTACAAAGTTGAATCCCAATTGTCTTTGAAAACATAAATCATACGCATTCCATGCATCATATGCATAACAGGTACCCTTTTTACAGGTCACTCATCTTCTTCGTTGTTTATTTCAGCAATCATCATGTCTTCTGAGCCTACTACTGAACAAGCTATCAAGGCCCTCCAGGCCCAGAACGCCCAGTTCCAAGAGCTGGTCATGAGCTTAGCCCAGGGACAACAGGAATTAAAGATTCTGCTTTTGAAGAAGAAGAAGAAGAGGATTGTGTTGTTCAACATTGGACGCAGATTCGGGAATGGACTACAAAATGAGGCTGATCTGGCTACTTCCTCTGTAGGGAAAGACAGTCCCTAAGAGAGAAGGGTTTCTAGTCCCGTGGTCTCTGACAACGAGACAGATTACAATGATGAGCAGTACCCTCCTACTGAGGATAGGTACAAACAGCTGGAGGACCGCTTAAGTGCTATGGAAATCCAACATGTGCCCGGGTTGGACTTTGGGGACCTAGGCTTATCTTCTGGGGTGGTGATTCCTCACAAGTTCAAGGCACCTGCCTTTGCAAAGTACGACGGAGCTTCCTATCCTAAACTGCATCTCAGATCATATGTAAGGAAGATCCAGCCTTACACTGCAGACAAGAATTTGTGGATCTATTTCTTCCAGGATAGTCTTTCAGGGACTCAACTCGAATGGTTCTATCAGCTGGATGGAGCCAGTATTTGAAACTGGGAGGACTTGGCTACTGCATTTTATAAGCAGTATCAGTATAATTCCGACCTCGCTCCTACGCGTACCCAACTCCAGGGTATGTCACTAGGAACGGATGAAGGATTCAAGGAGTATGCACAAAAATGGAGAGACCTGGCTGGAAGGGTGCAGCCACCTTTGACTGACTGTGAGCTCGTTGATATGTTCCTGGGGACCCTGTCGGGTCCATTCTTCAACCATTTGATTGGGAATTCTTCTGCTGGGTTTACAGATCTGATCTTAACTGGTGAAAGGATAGAAGTTGGTATCAAGTCTGGGAAGATACAGAAGGGTGCCTCCTCGAGCTCTAAAAAGAAACCCTTCAAGAAAGAATCTAGTGCTGTTTATGGTTCAAGGAGACAAAATAAACCGGAACGCCGCCAAGCTGTCAACGCGGTGGTAATTTCAAAGCCTGTTGCTGCTCCTCAGCAATATAACCAACCAAGGGGTGAGAGACCCAAAAGGCAATACACTCGGTCAGTATGACCTTGTCCTAGATATTTCCGCAACTGCTGTCAACCAATCTGGTAACTGTCAAGGAAGCTCCAAAGGTTGTGAACACAACATCTCCAAAGTACAACCCCAACGCCCGCTGCGCTTATCATTCTGACAGCCCGGGGCATACTACGGATGATTGTTGGGCTATGAGGAATAAGGTTCAGGACCTTATTGATGCTAAAGAAATACAATTCGAGGCGCCCGAAAGGCCCAATGTTGTAACTGCTCCCATGCCCCAGCATGGAGTAAATGTTGTTGAGGAAGACCTGTATGTAGCCTCTGTGGATGATATTGTTACTCCGTTGTTGACTGTCAAAAGGAACCTGTTGCTAGCCGTTTTATTTCTGGGATGTGGTAAAGGTTTCCTTCTATGTTCTGTTTCACCTGCTGGTTGTCCTTTGTTGAAGTCAGGCGTCCAAAACCTGATGGATAACAAAGAGATCTTATTCGAGAAGGTTGTTGTTCCTACTGTCCCTACTGAAGAAGTGTCCATTGTTACTATTTTCAACAACCCTTCCAAGGCTCCCTCAAAGAAGCCTGTCAAAATCATGTCTACTCAGAATATTGCTCCTATCATCATCACTGTTCCGGGGCCCCTCCCCTATACATCTGACAAAGCTGTCCCGTGGCACTATGGGGAAGAAGTTTATGTGCTTGGAGTTAAACAAGAGTTTGGTACTAGTACCGGCATCAGTAACATCACCGGGCCTGCTAAAGTCACCCGCAGCGGTAGGCTGTTCTCACCAGATATTGCGCCACCAGCTATCCAGAGACCTCTTGTCATCACACCTGCCAGTGTGCCTGCTTCCCTTCCTGACCAAGTTCCTATTTCTACCCCTGCTGCCGAGTCATCTGACGCTCGGGGCAAAGGGATCGCTACTGATGTGCCTGCCCAGACGGAGGCACCGAAGACAACCACTGTTGAGGCTTCCAAGCAAGAGATGGAAGAGATTCTTAAGATTATCAAGAAGAGTGATTTCAATGTAGTTGAGCATCTAGGGCATACCCCATCTAAAATTTCTATGCTATCACTGTTGTTGTGTTCAGAGGCCCATGCCAAGGCCTTGATTACCTTCCTGAAGACGGCCCACGTGCCACAAGAGACATCAGCTGATCAATTTACCGATTGTGTGGCCAACTTAACTGCTGATAATGGCTTGGGTTTCTCTGACGCTGATCTGACTGCTAAGGGGAAAAACCATAACGATGCCCTGCATGTCTCCATTGAATGCAGGGGCACTACTCTTGCCCATGTGTTGGTTGACACTGGTTCCTCGTTGAACGTATTACCCAAGAAAGCTCTAGACAGGCTGGATTGTGAGGGTTTAGAGCTCAAGCCAAGTAACATTGTTGTCCGGGCATTTGACGGGTCCAAAAGAATGGTACATGGTGAAGTTGATATTCCAATCAGGGTTGGTTCTCAGGTCTTTGATTCTACTTTCTATGTGATGGACATCCGACCATCCTATTCTTGTTTGTTGGGTCGTCCTTGGATCCATAAGGCTGGAGTTGTGACCTCCACATTACATCAGAAGCTGAAGTACCCAGTCAAGGGGAAGATTGTGACAGTGCAGGGGGAGGAAGAATATATGGTCAGCCACCTCAACTTGTTCCGGTACATAGAAATGGATGGGGAGTTCATTGAGACCCCCTTTCAACACTTTGAAGAGGTTCCTCAGACATTGGCGTCAGCGGAGACTGTGACTGAAGAAGACTCTCCTTTGAAGATGGCTTCCTTAAAGGATGCCCGGGCTGTGATTGAGAAGGGTGAGTGTGCAAACTGGGGCCGACTTCCTGATTTCACTCCGAAGACTGACAAATTTGGTTTGGGTTTCACTGCAGAAGCTCAGAGGGCTGTTCGTAAGGCGAGGATTGGAAGACCTCCTGTGTTCATCACAAACCCGGGAGTGAATGCTATTGAAGACGACGTGGAGGAATCTGAATTCGACAGCTGGATCTACCCTACAACCGACGGTGGACCAAGCAACTGGACTGCGAAAGACTTCACACCTATTACTTTTGTCACTCAGTAATGAACTCCTTTGTTTTGAATTTGTAACAAACAATAATTTGAAACTCTATGGCCCGGTGTCTTACCCGGGGCACTGTGGCTTCATTTGTAAGGGCTTTTGTGTGTCATTTTCATATATCATTAATAAAAGCATTGGACGTTTTTTGCATTTCAAATCTTGCGCTCCTTGTCTTTCTTTATTATATATTGCAAAACAGCTACATTTACACACACTCACAACATACAGGTTCCAATCCACTCTGGATCTCACTGGTAACGACTCTGCTACTGCCAGTTATGACTTCGAAAATCTGATCAACTTAGCCGAGGACGAAGGTGAAGATGATTGCGAAGTGCCTAGTGAGCTTGCAAGACTGCTACTACAGGAAGAGAGGGCCATTCAGCCACATGAAGAGCCAGTGGAAACGGTAAATCTGGGTACTGAGACAGACAGAAAGGAAGTCAAGATTGGTGCCAATCTGGAGTCTAGTGTGAAACAACGGTTGATTCAGATGTTGCATGATTATGTGGAAATCTTTGCCTGGTCCTACGAGGACATGCCTGGGTTGGATACCGACATTGTGGTTCATCACTTGCCTACCAAGGAAGAATGCCCTCGGGTAAAACAGAAGGTCCGCCGTATGCGTCTAGAGATGTCTGAGAAAATCAAAGTTGAGGTTATGAAACAATTTGATGCCGGGTTCCTAGCAGTGACTTCTTACCCTCAGTGGGTTGCCAACGTGGTTCCAGTGCCGAAGAAAGATGGTAAGGTCCGAATGTGTGTTGATTACAGGGATCTGAACAGGGCGAGCCCTAAGGATGACTTCCCTCTACCTCACATCGACGTTCTGGTTGACAACACCGCTCAGCATAAGGTATTCTCCTTCATGGACGGTTTCTCAGGTTATAATCAAATCAAGATGGCTCCCGAAGACATGGAGAAGACCACTTTTGTTACTCAGTGGGGCACCTTTTGCTACAAGGTCATGCCTTTTGGGTTGAAGAATGTTGGGGCAACCTACCAACGTGCCATGGTTGCTTTGTTTCATGACATGATCCATCATGAAATCGAAGTATATGTCGACGATATGATTTCAAGGTCCCAAACTGAGGAGGAACACCTTGACCATCTACAGAAGCTGTTTGACCGGTTAAAGTTGTACAAGCTGAGGTTGAACCCGAACAAGTGCACCTTTGGGGTGAGATCTGGAAAATTGCTAGGCTTCGTCGTGAGCGACAAAGGTATTCAAGTAGACCCTGCCAAAGTGAAAGCCATACAAGAGATGCCATGTACCAAGACAGAGAAAGAAGTCAGAGGCTTCCTAGGACGGCTGAACTACATTGCCTGATTCATCTCGCACCTAACTGCTACCTGTGAACCAATCTTCAAGCTACTGAAGAAAGATCAAGTAGTACGTTGGAACGATGAATTCCAGGCCGCTTTCGAAAGAATCAAAGAGTATCTCCAAGAGCCACCCATTCTTATGCCACTGTTTGAAGGGAGACCTCTAATCCTATACTTGACAGTACTTGACAGCTCAATGGGATGTGTGCTGGGGCAGCATGACGAGTCTGGCCGAAAAGAGCATGCCATTTATTACCTTAGCAAAAAGTTTACCGACTGTGAGACCCGATACTCACTGCTCGAGAAAACTTGCTGCGCTTTGGTATGGGCTGCTCGCCGGCTGAGACAGTATATGTTGACTCACACCACTCTGTTGATTTCAAAAATGGATCCAATAAAGTACATCTTCGAAAATCCCGCTTTGTCCGGAAGAATAGCAAGATGGAAAATGATCTTTACGGAATACGACATCCAGTACACGACTCAGAAAACAATCAAGGGAAGTGTGTTGGCAGACCATTTGGCACATCGGGCAGTGGATGACTACCAGTCCATGAACTTTGAATTTCCAGACGAGAATATCATGGTAGTGACTGATTGTGAAATACCTGGACCGGATGAAGGACCTGAGGAAGGATCCCGATGGTCTATGCACTTTGACGGAGCCTCAAACGCTTTGGGTAATGGTATCGGCGCTGTGATCATCTCCCCTAAAGGCACTCATACTCCACTTACCGCCCGGCTATGTTTCAACTGCACTAACAACATGGCGGAGTATGAAGCCTGCATCATGGGTCTTCGAGCTGCAATCGACCTAAGGATCAAGTTTCTGAGTGTCTTCGGAGATTCCGCTCTCGTGATCAGCCAGATCAAAGGCGAGTGGGATACGAAACACCCAAATCTTATTCCTTACAAGGAGTATGTGTTGACATTGATTCCCCATTTCGAGGAGATAACCTTTGAACACTTCCCAAGAGAAGAAAATCAGTTGGCGGACGCGTTAGCTACAATGTCTTCTATGTTCAAAGTCAAATGGGACAACGAGGCTCCCCGGATCATTATCTGGAAGTTGGATGAACCTGCACATTATTGTGATCTTGAGACCGAAGAGGAAACAGAGAAACCTTGGTATCATGAAGTGAAGAGGTACTTGGAAGCCCAAGAATTCCCCGAGGGTGCATCCGTTAACGACAAGAAGTTTCTGAGAAGGTTCGCGGCAAAGTTCTTCCTCAGCAATGACATTCTCTATAAGCGAAACCATGATTCAACCTTATTGCGTTGTGTGGATAAGACTGAAGCAGAAAGGATCATGGCAGAGCTGCATGAAGGTACCTTCGGAACTCATTCCAGTGGACATACCATGGCAAAGAAAATCCTTCGGGCGGGATATTACTGGTCCACAATGGAAGCCGACTGTTACCAACATTCTCGGACGTGTCACAAATGCCAGATCTATGCAGATAAGGTGCACGTTCCCCCAGTTCCTCTGAACTTCGTGACAGCACCTTGGCCTTTTGCAATGTGGGGCATTGATATGATCGGCGAGAACAGACCTACGGCATCCAACGGGCATCGTTTCATCCTGGTAGCGATTGATTACTTCACGAATTGGGTCGAAGCAGCTTCCTATGCTACCGTAACCAAGAACGTCGTGGCACGGTTCATTCGGCACAACCTGATCTGTCGATATGGTGTACCTGAGAGGATCATTACGGACAATGGTACCAATCTTAATAACAAGATGATTGTTGTACCCCAAAATTTTCCCTCCCATTTCCTCAACATTTTCTCATCACAAGACCCTTGGAGCTCAAGGTCCAGTTAGGGTTTGCTCTGCTCAAGACTTCTCCTTGCACTGTTGACCCAAATTAGGGTTTGTGTTTGCACAAAGATATTTTGACCTAAAATTCCTAAGATGACTTTCATGCTTCATGTTGGACTCCCAAGTTTATCCATACCAAGTTTTAAGTCTTGATTCCAAATTTTGCCCAGTCAATTGGACAGTTGACCTAGAAATCAACTGTATGGGGGAAAAGGTCAACTATGGTCAATTGACAGTCAAATCTCATGAAAATTGACCCACATCAACATTATGAACTCACATGGACCATTTGATCAAGTTTGGATCACAATTCCACAAGAAATTTGATCAGATCACCAAAAGGGCAAAATGGTCATTTTCAGGGTTTTGACTGCACAAAGGCAATTTTTGACTGTTTGACCTAGCCAATGGCAAACCAAGCTCACATATGGACTCAAGGACCCCATGGAATTGTCTTGACATACTCAACAAGTTCAAAAGATCCCAAATGCACAAGATTGACAGTTGAATTTCCCAGTCAATTGATCAATTTTGACTGTATACTGAAAAGTCAAACTTTGACTTTTTGGTCAAAATTAAGTGTCAAGATTCATTTTTCATAAAAACATGCCAAATCATGAAACTTGTTCATCAAGAAATCAAGAATTGCAAATTAGGGTTTAAAATGAAGATTTTTCATAACTTAGAATTTTTCTAAGTTATGAAAAACCCTAATTGTTTCCTAACTTTGTCCCACTTTCTCACCAAGATTCATTTGGATTCAAGGAAAAGTCAAAACATGAAAGTTGTAGTCCATTGCAAAATCTACAACTTTTATTCACAAAGTTTCCTCAAAAGAAGCTTGTAGCTCAAGTTACAATTTTTGGAACAAGGGTACCAAACCATTCTTAACTTAGAGAAATTTGACCTATTTTAGGCAGGATTTTTGCCTAACTTCAAGACCATTTTTCACATACTTCCACTTGGAATTTCAATTTGCATTTCAAAGATGGATTGTAGTACACATTCCAATATTTCCAAAATGTCCAAGAAATCATCAAACAACCTCATGGTTAGGGAGAATCGAATTTGGCAAGTTGGGAAAAACTCACTTTTGTTATGGCCAATTTTCATGTTCATACACTTAGGCAATTTTGAAATCAGCATGCATAAGCTAGTTACAGGCCTCTAATCCCATTTTCACTCAATAATTAAATGCCAATCCATTGTGTGTTAGCATTATTTTGTGCATTTGGACATTACATGTTAAACTAAGCCATAAGTAGAAAAAGCATAATAGCCATTTTAGAAAAGTTAAACTTTATGTCAAATGCAAATCCAAGCAAGTACATTGCAAATCCTTTTGGCACAAGTTTATGAACTAATTACACTGATCAAGGCCAAGGTATGCAGCATAGATTGGGGGGCCTGTACAAGCTAGAAAGACCACTTGCCATTTCTTGCTTAAGTTAGAAGTAACTTGGCATAACAATACACAACTCTCATTCCTGTGAACTAGAGCTTAAGCAAAGTTATCAAACACTTTCTAATCATCAAACCTAAGCTGAAACACAAGCCAACCAAGTTCTACACCTTCTCAAACATAGAATCACCCTAAAACTGCAGAAACAGGGGACCTTCTGCAGATTGAGTTCCATAACTCAATCCATTCGTGCATTCTTGCTGAAACCACTTCAAACACATCCCACATCATCCCTTGAAACTGTTCCAAGCCCTAAACATGACCTGTAACATCCCTAGCTAACATCACCATTTTCATTTTTCTATTTTGCAGTTGAAGTACCATAGCACGATTCTTTTGGTTTCCAAGCAAACTAAAGGTTGGAATAGCATCCTGAGACATCAAGGAAGCTATACAAATCATTACCTTGCCTTGTACTCATCTCCATTGTTGCCCACGATTCCAACTGAACAGGTAAGTTCATGAACTTGTATCTCTCTATCCAGGCATTGTTAGGTTTAGATTTGTGAAGAAATTATGTCACATTCATAGCCCTGAACATGCCCATATAATTAGTTTTCATTTATGTTATGTGTGCTATGAGAATTTGATGTCTGAACATGGAACAAAAACTAGGTCAGGAATTGGGGGAGAAGAAATTCTCTCTCATTTCTGAGAGTTAGATTGATTTCTTTATATGTCTAGAATCGTGGCTTCAAGCTCTACAGGTTTCATGTTGGAAGATTTGGCAAAAGATCAAGGAATCTGGAGATAGAAAACGCGTGTTTTTTTGAACAGAAATGCTGGAGGTTGAAGATGACAGGGTCTTTGGGCTGGGCCTGTTTCACTTTTCTTATTTGCACCCTATGTTTACTTTTGAACCCCCTTGGCCCATTGTGCTTATTTGAGACATTTTCTTGACTTTTTTTTTATTTCTGACTTATTTATTTTTTCTCATAATATTAAAAATATAAAAAATATTTTTCACACCATTTTTTAATTTATTAGGCATTTATTTGTTTAGAATAATGTTTGTACATAAATAAATACCTAGATATACTTTTATTTAAAAAAATACTAAAAAATAATGCAAACACATTTATTTTCTAATTTTTATTTTATTTTATCTTCTGAAAATATTTTATATAAAATATACTTTTTTTATAAATATTAAATATTATTATTTTGTAGATATTTAATATATTTAGCAAATAATATAAATACATATATGTGTATTAATATATTTAGGTTAAAAAATACAAAATATATGCATTTTGATTTTTATTAATATTTAACATTAAAAATACCTTTTTGACAAATATACTCATCTTTTATTTATTTTTTGTACATAATTAATAAATATTGCACATATTAAATAATAAATACCTTTTATTTACAAAATTAGGGTTTTGCCCTAAATACATAAAAACTCCAAAAATTAATACTTTTTATTTTTGTTTATTTGACATATAAAAAAAAAACACTTTTTTTTCATACATATAAAAAACATTTTTTGCATCTTGCATATTTATTCCATTTTTATTTAATTATTGTATATTAAATAATTTGTATAATTCAATTTTGATGTAATAGTTAGGTTTAAATTCCTTGTCAAAATACCCCCATTTGAACATTTGTACCCCCTTTCCCATATATTGTGTTGTAATAACTTAGGAACTTTATTTTTCGCACTTTAAAGCTTTCTAATTATACCATGCTAGAATTAGGGTTTGTATGCAAATCAATTAACCAAAATAGTTTGACCTAATTGCAAGATAAACAAGCATGAAAATGGACAATACTAATCACACTTGCACCCCTAGGGTATTCCACTTGTTGCCTTCAATAATGGGCCATATTGCATGTTAGGTCTCTTTGGGCAAAACAAATACAATTCCAATGATCATAGTCCCTCGATGACGCTTTCTAAAGTTGCCTAAAAATGATCAAGTCCCTTAAAGGAACAATTGCCCAAAGATACTTGGCACCATTGCAATTATGGTCTAAACGATGACCCACGCCCGTCCCTTTCACATCCTAACACAAGATTGTCCACCAAATGCAATGGTGGAACAAAATTGTTAAAAGGGTTAAAAACATAGGAGAAATCTTTGAGAAATTTAGGAGTAGACAAACTCTTAGTTACTTGAATCAAACTTGCAAAACAAAACACTTGCCTATTTTTTTAACCACACACCACTACACTTTCAAAACAACTTTCAAAAACATTGAAAACCTTTTCAAAAGACATACACCTTTGTATACATCCCAACATGGATCATTACAAAGGTTGCCACCACATTGGCTTATTTTCAAAAACATTTTCAAACACACACAAAAAGCACCATTTCAAACAATTGAAAATCAAGGAAAGTTGATCTAAGCAAGTAACTAAGAGCCCATGGATAACCATGGATAGAAAGGGTGCTAATACCTTCCCTTTCTATAATCTACTCCCCGAACCCAAGAAAACATCTCAAAGGTTTTTGCTGTGCTTTTTAACCTTTCCTTAGGATAAAATAAAAAGTCGGTGGCGAATCTTGCTCAACCGAAAAATTTGCGAATAAAAAAATGAAAAACCTCAAGTCAGTTCTCCCACCGTATCACAATGATCATTGAGCTCTGCGAGCAATTCAAGATACAGCACCACAACTCTTCTCCCTACCGGCCGAAGATGAATGGGGCTGTAGAAGCAGCTAATAAGAATATCAAGAAGATTGTGTAGAAGATGACAGTGACCTGCAAAGATTGGCACGAGATGTTACCGTTTGCTCTTCATGGGTACCGTACCTCAGCACGAACATCAACAGGGGCAACACTCTTTTCCTTGGTCTATGGCATGGAGGCAGTCCTGCCTATTGATGTCCAGATACCCTCTCTCCGAATAATGAAGGGTGCAGGTTTGAACGAAGATGACTGGATCCAGACTCGGCTTGATCAACTAAACCTAATCGACGAAAAGAGACTCACTGCTATTTGTCATGGTCAGACGTACCAAAAACGGATGATCAAGGCATTTAACAAGAAAGTCAGGCGACAAGAGTATCAAGTTGGGGACCTGGTAATCAAGCGCATCATTCTACCTCAAGGTGATCCCAGGGGCAAATGGACCCCCACGTACGAAGGGCCATTCGTGGTTAAGAACATCTTCTCAGGAGGAGCGATGATTCTAACTACCATGGACGGTGACGACCTTCCTCACCCCGCCAATGTAGACATAGTAAAAAGATACTACGCATGATAAAAGACCCGCTAGGTCGACTGGCCTAGGCAAAAATAAGGGCTTCCCGGCGAACCAAAAGGGTTCGGGCAAAAATAAGGGATGAAATGAAAAAATCTGTACACCCGGCAAGTCGAAAACCTGAAAAGGCGGCTTGGGCAAAAATGGGTATCCCGGTGGACTGAAAACCCGAAAGGGAGGTCCAGGAAAAAGTTAGGGATAAGCATAATACTATGTCTTATTGGATCACCTTGTATCCATAATTCAGCATCAACTATCAGACTCGGACGACACCGATCAATCAGCTTCATCTCCAACTAAGCAGCAGAGTGATGAGACGCTTGAAGACATAAAGGCGATAGCAGAGTTGGAACCCAGTGGAATTTTTCACATAGCTGTTTTGTTTTCTTTTCACAAAATTGTATAAACTCTATTTTGTTCGGCGGCGTTCTCTTACTAGGACGTCAGCCTCTTGTACACAAACGCCTATTTACAGGCAAATTTCAAAATCAATACAAGCTCATCTTTTCCAGACAAATTGCCAAATGTTTTTTCTTTATCCGTGTTGTTTTGCAAAGAACGTCCAATGTTCATTTTTGATATATGCATTTGACATTAATTGCTAATCATAAATATTTGCATGCGAAACAAAGGACCAATTACAGGTGACATCAGAAACAGGGGCAATAATAATTGTCTAAGTGGTTTAGTTGCTCTGTCCACCAAGGTACCAAGGTAGGTTCGGCTGAAGAATGTAACCAGGATACCTTCACTCCCCGTAGAGTAAGACAAGAATCAGCAATACTCTTTCCCCAAGCAGAGATGATCTCCCGTCAGCCCAAAAAGGCACAGTATCCCTAGCAAGTCAAGCAATACTCTCCCCCGAGCAGAGTTAGGCTACTGTCAGCCCTAAGGAAGTTGGATATCCCAGAAGATATCAATATTCCCTAGCAGAGTATACAGATATCCCTCAGCAAGCATCCCCGGCAGTCTTAGTATTCCTCAACGAAAATATAAGATTGTTCCCCGGCGGAATACCAGACACCCCAGTGGAGCCATTCCCCAGTGCAGTCTCAAAAGTTTCCCCAGGAGAGTTAAACCATCTCCCCAGTAGATTCTGGAAGCTTATCCCCAGTAGATTCTGGAAGCTTATCCCCAGTAGAGTCTGAAAGCTGGTCCCCCGCAGAATACAAACGAATATCTCTCCCTACCATGTTCAGGGGTTATTCCCCACCAGAGTATAACTGGGTTATCCTCAGCAAATTGCAAAGGAAAGATCATCCTCGGCGAAGTTCTTCCTATCCCCAGCGGAGTTCATCAAAATCCTCTAACTGAGCTTATCAACGGTATCCCCAGCAGAGTTATCATCAAAATCTCAGCGAAGTATCTCTTCCCACAGAGTAATTCCCTGCAGAGTAATCTATTCATCAAGTTTATTCCCCAATGGAGTCATCTTCTCCTACCGGTTTATTCTTGCAATCATCATCCCCAGCGGAAACGAAGAACTCTCCTCTTCAACATCAGCCCAGGATTCAACAAAATCCCGGCATTTGTCAGGGATTTATTTTCCCGGATGAAAATACGTTCATAAACATATCACATTGCATACCTCCTATTTACATACATGATAAATTGCATACGACACGATCTCGTTCTGAGAACATCATGACATCATGCATTTCATACATCATGACATTGCATACGACTAATGTTTTGCCTTTTCAGGAAAAGGTCAATCCAAAGATGATTACCATCAACCTTTTGAAGTTCCAGATTCGATACCTGTATCTAGCCAGGGCATATCTGTGAGCGACTGATTAGAGGTCTACGCCTGTATCCAGCCAAGAAAGCTATCTCGATCAACCTTTTGAAGTTCCAAATTCGATACCTGTATCTAGCCAGGGCATATCTGTGGATGACTAATTCCAAATTTGATACCTGTATCTAGCCAGGGCATATCTGTAGACGACTAATTCTAGATTCGATACCTGTATCTAGCCAGGGCATATCTGTGGACGACTAATTCCAGATTCGATACTTGTATCTAGCCAGGGCATATCTGTGGACGACTAATTCCAGATTCGATACCTGTATCTAGCCAGGGCATATCTGTGAGCGACTGATTAGAGGTATACGCCTGTATCCAACCAGGAAAGCTATCTCGATCAACCTTTTGAAGTTCCAGATTCGATACCTGTATCTAGCCAGGGCATATCTGTGAGCGACTGATTAGAGGTCTACGCATGTATCCAGCCAGGAAAGCTATCTCGATCAACCTTTTCAAGTTCCAGATTCGATACCTGTATCTAGCCAGGGCATATCTGTGAGCAACTGATTAGAGGTCTATGCCTGTATCCAGCCAGGAAAGCTATCTCGATCAACCTTTTGAAGTTCCAGATTCGATACCTGTATCTAGCTAGGGCATATCTGTGAGCGATTGATTGTAGATCTATACCTGTAACTAGCCAGGAAAGTATCTGCATGAAGAGTTTTGAAGATCAATACCTGTAGCAAGCCAGGAAACCATCTTTCTTTCTCAGGTACGCAAGTTCTCGCTAAGGAATCTCTTACGCGATCGACACCCCTGGATGGCATCTTTAAGCCCATCTCCACAGCTATCCATTACATCTCCAGATGGCATCTATAAGCCCATCCCTTCTACCCATCATCTCTCTAAATGGCATCTGTAAGCACATTCCCGACACCACATTGCTGATACCACTACTATGTGAGTGCAAATTTCTGGGCACTCTAGTGTTCAATCATCTTCCACCTTCGGATCACGAAAGGCACGCAAGCCAATCTACATCCTCAGGTCTAAGAAGATTGAACAGGGGCAACTGTTGTACCCCAAAATTTTCCCTCTCATATTCTTCAAGGTTTGTCAAGAATCATCTTCAAATGGTTCAAGATTTCTCAAGGGTTGCACAGTCCAAATGCCTCCTAAGCTAGTCAAAATTAGGGTTTTGGTTCTCTCAAAGAATTTGAGGTTTTCAATGGCTCAATCAAGTCTCCTATGCCCATATACACTCTCAAGCATCTACATGTCAAGTTGCAAAATTCACAGGATCAGTTTGCACAGTCAAAATCTTCATTTGCTTCACAATCAACTGCAGGGGTAAAATGGTCATTTTAAAGTCAAAAGTCAGAATTTTTGGTCAACATCTTATTTTGAGTCCACAATCATCATTTGATCAAGTCTTGATCATGATTCCACAAGCATGGCTCAAAAATCATCAAGATGCAAAAGTTACTATTTTTGGACAGTAGAAAAGTCAATTGTATCTTGACCAAGGCATAAATTTTTCATGGTTCATCAGAAAAATCCCATCCAATGCTCATTTTGAAGGGGATGACATTTCCTACAACTCATCTTCACATTCCAAGTCCAAGAAATGCTCTCACAAAAAGTTATCAATTTCTACATTATAGGTCAATTTCAAAAGTCAACAGAAAGGCACTTTAAGTCAAAGACCATAATGGGCCTCAAATTTCTTCTTGCAACTTTATCCAAAGCTTATGCACGACCCATTGAGATTATTTGAATTTATTTTCTTATTTTTTATTAATTAATTGGATTTTTAATTGATTTTAATTCCTTTAATTAATTTAAAATGTAGGAAATTCAAAGATATGTTTTTTTCAATCTTTTGTGAAGCAAACAAGCTCAAGACAAGCTGGAAAATTCGGTGTGCCAATCAAAGGGACAAAAATATCCAAGTTTGGCAAGTTTTCTCAATCAAAAAGATGCAAAAAGATGTGATTACAAATCAAATATTCCAACCATTATTCCATGGATTTCTTGGCCAAGATTTAACCTAATTCCCTTCTATTATATATACATAAGCTAAACCTAATGCCATGGACGTGAGAATTGCTGCAGAAAGCCATAGCCAATATTGAAAAAAATCAAGAAAACTTGAAAACTGTTTTACAGGTTCCAACGTGATTCAAAGCATTTTCTTGTTTCTAACACCTTGCAGGAACTCCCAGGGACCTTTTGCAATCAAAATCACACGCTAAAGCTTGAGAAATCACTCTAAACAGATTCATGATTTGCTTACTATTTTGATAATCGAAACTCATATTCCATGCACATTTAACATGATTTGGTTGTTGTTTTGCATTGCTTGAATCCACAGGAAGCTTTTGGCATAGGTTAATTGGACTGAAACGCCCTGAATCACAAATCACCATGAACGAATCTTAGGGTTTCCAAGCTTTTAAATTGGGGCTTTATTATCCAGAAAAAATCAGAACCCCTAATGCATATGGTTGGATTCGTTAGGTTGAGACGAATTCAAATCACATGTCACGGAATATTTATGTACAGCATAGGCCTAATCGCTATTATTCCTCGTTCCAGTTTGTGGGGGTTAAAAACCCCCCACTATCTAACATTTTTTTTTACAGGAAAACGAGGAAGATGAATACGTGTTGTTTCCTGGTTGGACAGTTCAAAAGGGCGCGCGTTTTTTATAATTTCAGTCCATTAACTTGTTTGTATATATTATGTTCACTTGTAATTATATTATCAAATGCAGGCATATGGTGTAGTGGTTGGTGATCTGGCTGGTTATCATTGGGACCTGGGTTCGATTCCCAGGTCCACCCGAAATTCTCATAATATTTTTCATAACGTGATCTCATGCAGGCTTCACAAAGGCGTTCCACCATGCGTCTCAAACATCCAGGCGCCAAGTGGCCATAAGCTTGGATCCAATGGTCAGGAGATGGTGATCATGGTATTCCCAGTCAACACATGCTCTGGGGAATAAGCAAGGTCAAACAGGCTTGAGTGCTATTGGGCTTGAAAATTGCAAACAAACCTCCTGAATGGGCCCATCACCCCCCTGGTTTCATTATTTGCTTTTTTTTTTTTTTTTTATTTTCTTTTAATTAGTTTTAATAACTATTATTATTATTATTTAATTAATCCACAAATAATTATATTTTCATAATAAATTCAGACAATAAAAAATGTAAATATTTTTATTTATTATTATTATTTATTAATTTCACTTTATTATTTTGTAAATGAATTCTAATAAATCAATTTAGTTTAATTAGGTTTAAATTTTAACTATTTTTTGCAATAAATAAAATAAACTAGAATTAGGGTTTTTCTTTTGACAATTTTAATCCTTGTTTATTTTATTTTCATTAAGACCTAAAAATACATAAAAAAATACTTTTTTCTTGTAATTAATTAATTAATTAGTTATTAGGTTTAATTTGAGTTAATTGCAAAAAGGACCAAATTTCATTCTTTTCTCAAAAAGGGTCAAAACCCTAAGGACGTCCTGATTTAATTTCTTTGCGCGCATGTTTATTCTTGATTATTTATTTGATCATATTTATGTATCTGCTCCGAGAATGTAATAGATAATTAGGACTTTTATCGCTTTCTTTAATTTTCCGCATTTATTTTCAAGGGTTATGTTTTTGGCGATGTAAATACCCGACGCCTTGTAATAGCGTAGATTTACTTTCCGCAATTTACTTTCCGCACAATTATTTAACTGTTAACGATGCATGACAAGACTTGCCTGAAAAATAAAATCAATCTGTAGCTCATAATAAACATGTGCAAAGATAATTTAAACATGAAACCTGACACACTCGCACATGCCACTCCTAGGGTACGCCTCATTTGGTTGCCTCGACGTGATCATTGAGTATAGGGTGTTTTAGAGGTCGCCCTCTTGTCTAAAGATCCAGTTGCCTCGAAACGGTTGCCTCGGATAAAAAAAGATCTAAGACATTAGGGTTACCGCTAAGGCGTCCTACTATTGCTTTGGTGACCACACATGTCCCTATAATCAAATTGACCCGAAAACTCCAACGACGGTGCTACCTACTTCTCAATAGTGGGATAGTACTGTCTAAAGGACTCTTACACAGCTTAATTCCTTAGAGTAGGTAGATTTCTCCTGGGTACTTGCTCTTTCAAAATAAAAACAACTTTTCGCACCTACACTTTCAAAATGTTTTCAAACAAACACTTCATACACTCTTGAGGACTGATACAAGAGTTACCTAGAAGTTTTTCAAACGAACTTTTTCAAAACCCACAAACACAAGAAAAGCAAACAATTTTTTGAAAACATAGTGAGAAAGTACCTAAGAGCCCGTGGATAACCACAGATAGAAAGGGTGCTAACACCTTCCCTTTCTATAATCTACCTCCTGAACCGAGAAACATCTCGAAAAGGAATTTTGCTGTGCTTTTGTCCTTTCCTTGTTGGAGAAAATAAAAGACGGTGGCGACTCTTGCTTACCGCGACATTTCGCGAACCAGCATTCCAAAACAGTCAGTTCTATTTCCACCGATCACAGAGACTTAAGAAAACTGGGGCATCCCGCTGACTATAATCTCAAAACAAGAACAGTCAGGAAAAAATTAGGGATAACAAATATAAAAAAAAGAGGTCACTGCAAATCCTCAACAACATGGAAAATGTTGCAAAAAAGACTGCCTTCCGACAAACTCAACCTGTCTGAACCATCACCAAAACGTCATTCCAGACTCAATTGGAGTTCAAACGCACAATTAACTGAGTTTAGGACTGAAGAACATCACAAAGAACGGGTGGGTACAAATACACTTTGAGCCTTTATCCTTTGTTTCTTAAACCTTGAACCAAACCACGTTACAACCCTTTAAAAGTCCTAATTTAAGCATGGGTTAGTTCAAAAGCATACTGTTACAAAAGGTATCCTGACTCCTGTAAGGCTTTACTAAAAATCCAGAGTTGAATTTTTCTAGCAAAATTTCTTTACTTGCTAAAAATGCATTTTTCAAAACTTTAAGACAAGCATAAACTTTGCATTACTTGAATATCACTGTTTGCATGTGGCTACTTGTTTGACAGCAGAGAAATTCACACAACGAATATCCGATGAACGAAAGCTCTCTCAGTAAACCAAATTGCTTCAAGAAGGATGACACTTCCATTGACAAATCTCCTATCGACAAGGGGGCATGACATGTCACTATCCAGCACACCTGGGGCAGCCCAGTCAAGATTCCAAGAAATCTCTCAAGAATTGTAGAGTAACCAGGGGAAACCCTCCATCTCCGTCACTTGGGGTATTGAACGTCAATTCCGACAAAGGGTTACGTACAGTCAAACATTTCCAGGCAGTTCCACAAACACTCGCTACTAGGGGCAGTGACAAATCTCCCCAGAAATCCTTCTCATAGGATAATTTCCCAACAAGAGTTTAATCTCTGAAAACCTTTCTCCAGTTGAGACAACCTCAAGAGTCCTCGAAGACTTTCCCCAATGAAGTTGTCACCTCTCTAGCATACCGGCAACAGGGTCTATTTCCCCAACAAACTATAAATTCCCCAATTTGAGTTTGCCTCTCCAACTGCTACAAATCAAAGCACCACAACTCCTCTTCCCCAGTAGACTACTCTACAATCCCCAGCAAGTTACTGTGAAACCTGGACTCGACCAGATATCAATTCAACTTTGAATCCCCAGTAGAGAAATGGACAACCGAGACTCCTGAACTCTTTTCCCAAGCAGGAATAAACATTCTCCCCACAGAGTTTTCAATATTCCCCTGCGGAGTTCTCCTCACATAACAAAACAGGAATCCCCGGTGGAGATATCCTAAGCAAAGTTTG
Organism: Vicia faba; assembly: GCA_948472305.1. NCBI lineage: Eukaryota > Viridiplantae > Streptophyta > Magnoliopsida > Fabales > Fabaceae > Vicia > Vicia faba. Next base: position 918,821,138 of record OX451738.1, read on the forward strand.
AAGACACACATACTCTTCAACAGTAGTCCAGGATTTAACAAACTCCCTGACATTTGTTAAGGATTTATTTTCCCATACAAAAATACATTAATTAACATTTCACATTTCATACATCCTATTTACATACATGACAAGTGCATATGAAACAATCTCATTTATTTTGAGAACATCATGACATCATGCATTTCATACATCATGACATTGTATACAGCTAATGTTTTACCTTTTCAGGAAAAGGTCAATCAATAGATGGCTACCATCAACCTTTTCAAGTTCCAGATTAATACCTGTAGCAAGCCAAGAAAACTATCTGTGGACGATTGATTGTAGATTAATACCTGTAACAAGCCAGGAAAACTATCTACATGAAGAGATTGAAGATTAACACCTGTAACAAGCCAGGAAAACTATCTTTCTTTCTCAGGTCAGAGATTAATACCTGAAACTAGACAAGACAACTATCTGATCGACCAACCTTTTCAAGTTCCATATTAATGCTTGTAGCAAGCCAGGAAAACTATCTGTGGACGACTGATTATAGATTAATACCTGTAACAATCCAGGAAGACTATCTACATGAAGAGATTGTAGATTAATACCTGTAACAAGCCAGGAAAACTATCTTTCTTTCTCAGGTCAGAGATTAATACCTAAAACCAGACAGGACAACTATCTACTCGACCAGCTTAAACAATTCAACAATCACCTTCAGATGGCATCTTCAAGCCCATCTCCAACAAGATTCTATCACCTATCCAAATGGCATCTTTAAGCCCATTCCTCCTATCATCGCATTGCCGAGTGCAAATTTCTGGGCACTCTAGTGTCCAATCATTTTCCACCTTCGAGTCACGAATGGCAAAACTCGCCAATCTAACTCTTCAGGTTTAAGAAGATTAAACGGGGGAAGCTGTTGTACCCCAAAATTTTCCCTCTAATTTGTCAAGTATTTGCTCACAAGATCTTCTACGACATCAAGTTTGCAGCACTGATGCATCAATTTAGGCTTGAAATTGGCACAAGGGCAAAATGGTCAATTGCATACTGAAAAGTCAAACTTTGACTTTTTTGGTCAACATTACATTCCAAAGATCAAATTTCATCAAGACATTCAAGAATATAAAACTTGTTCATCAAGAAATCAAAAAATTCAAATTTCATCTTTGAAAAGTCAAAATTTCAAACTTAGAAATTTTTCTAAGTGTTGGAAAATTCATGTTTTTTCACAACTTTATGCCAAATTTCCAACAAGATGCAAGATGATTCAAAAGAAAATTTCAACATGAAAGTTGTAGATCTCCATGAGATCTACAACATTTCTTTACACAAATTCTCATATAAATGCTTGGATTTTAAGTTATAAATTCATGAAGTCGTGGCATTTTTGAATAAACACTTAGAGAAATTTTCAGCTGTTTTGGTCAAGTTTTTTTCCCAACTTCTTGGCCAATTTTCATCAAGTTCCAATTTGATCTAACAAAAGTGGTCAACATGAAAGTTGTAGAGGGTGTTTCAATCTTTCCAAAACATCCAAGATCATGAATTTATCATATTTGAGCTAGGAGATTCAAGGGCCTGAAGTTGGACATTTATTCTTGAATTGCAAGCCATTTTTGTTGAAGAACACATAATCCAATTGCCATGATGTGCTGCATAATCTTACTTTTCTGGCCTTGTGACTTGCAAATCTTACCATAATTTAATGTTTACACAAACTTTTGAGCTATGGTCCATTTAGTTTAAGCATTGTCCAAGTGATCTTTCCATTTTTGGCACAAAGTTGACATTGTCATTCTTGCAAAGTAGCTTTAATCACAAAGTTAGCTCTTCTTGAGACTCTAACTTATCCCTTATACACACACTTAACATATGAAATCATAAGGGCATGCTTAAAGTGTCCAACAACTCTATGCAACAAAGTACAAAGCATTGGAACTATAATCTTCAAGCTTGCTTCATGTACAATCTAACCTAGCCATAACATGTGATTCAAAATCTGAGTTTTGTTTCAAGTCTCAAACCTTCTCTATAAATAGAGATGCCAATCACAAGAGAAAGAGGTTAGAAAAAATAGAGAGAAAGGCCAGAAAAATAAAAGGAGAAACCAACACTCAAAATCATTTTTGCTGTCAAAAACCAGATTTGTTCATAAAACTTCCATTTTTGAGCTTAGAAGTCCAAATCTTTGAATCTTATACCTTGCAAGTTTTCTCCAAACAAACCATCCAAACACTTCACATACCCCATATAGAAGTTGTTCAAACATAAGAATAACTTCTGTAACATCACTACCACCATCTTCTAAACTCAAAAAAAAATACATTACAACTTGAGTTGGTTGGAGTGGTTCAACCATTTTCAGTATAAAAGGAAGGTTGGAGTTACTTCAAGAAGGTTCAAAGGAGCTCGATCAATCACCACTTTGCACCCAAATACCTATGTACGTGTCCTAAAGCTTCCGCTTCGAGAGGTAAACTTTTTCAAACCGTGATCTCATTGTTCATACATCATTTACTTTTATGCTCAAAAGATATAACAAGACAGATCAAATAGAAAAAACTAACAAAAAGCCATACCAGAGGTTGACACGGGTGCATGTGTCACATTACACAGCCCATGTCAGCTTATTTTGGTTGAAAAACATAGTAAAATGCAGGTACAGAGGCTGACACGGGTGCCCGTGTCAATCGACACGGCCTATGTCAGAGTTACTGGTTCAGACACGACCAAAAAAAGATGAACAGGGGCTGACACGGGCGCCCGTGTCAGGATGGCTTGGACCAAAAAACTGCATAAAAGTCATGGACAGGTCCTGACACGGGTGCCTGTGTCCCTTGACACGGCCCGTGTCAGCTCGGCCACCAAATTTCTCGATTTTTTGAGTTTTTTTAGTTTATTTTGGACATGTTATATTGCTTGGAAATGACCTAACTTTATAAAACCTTTTTGCTCAAATGAAACCTCAAAAACACTTTTCTAAACAATTAACTTAGACTTAGGTTTTTCTTCAATGAAGTTAATTACAAAACCTCTTTTTTTTTTCTATAAAAAAAACCCTAAAAAACAATTTCTCTCACTTTACATCTTCTTGCATATTTTATTATTTTTGCATTATAAATTATGTAATTGTCAAAGCCTTGTAATAGTAATTAGGGTTTACTTTACTTGTCATCCCCATTTGTAAATTTATATCCCCCATCTCCAAGTGATGTAATAGCGTAGTAATTTTACTTTCCGCAATTTATCGCTTTCATATCAATGCTAGTAAATTAGGGTTTGTATGGAAAGATAAAACCAACAAGTAGATCACCCTAATCAAGACTAAATGCATGTAAATAAAACACATTTGCACACTTACACCCTTAGGGTAATTCCACTTGTTGCCTGTCGGAAAATAGTCATGTCCCTCGAGCATGGGAGTTTTTGCAAAGACCCTCGATAAAAGATCGTAGTCCCTCGATGACCCTCGATGTTGCCTTCGGTAAACGATCTAGTCCCTAAAAAAACATTGCTAAAACGTCCCATATGTTGCCTTCTATGACTATACAAACGTCCCAACGCCCGTCCCTTCACATCCAACGATGGGGCTTCTTACCAAATCAATGATAAGATAGCCACATCTAAAGGAGGAGGAAAAGCATATTTAAGACCTTTCGAGTAGGTAGATTCACTCCTAGTTACTCGCTTGCTCACAATAAAAACATTTTTATACACCCACACTCGCATCTTTGAACTATTTTCGAAACAAACACTTTGTATGCGTTCTTATAGAAACGAGAATCATTACAAAGTTACATTTTCAAAATACTTTCAAAAACACATCTCACAAACACACCTTTGAACTATTTTCGAAACAAACACTTTGTAGGCGTTCTTATAGAAACGAGAACCATTACGAAGTTCCATTTTCAAAAATACTTTCAAAACACACACCACAAGCACATTCAAGCAAAAGCAAGTGATCTAGCAAGTAACTAAGAGCACATGGAAAACCATGGATGAAAAGGGTGCTAATACCTCCCCTTTTCATAATCTACCCCCCGAACTCAAGAAACAATCTCAAAGGTCTTTCCTATGCTTTTTCACCTTTCCTTTTGGATAAAAGAAAAGTCGGTGGCGACTCTTGCTAACCGCAACATTTGCGATAAAACGCAGAACCTTCAAGTCAGTTCTCCCACCGTATCATAGAGCGCTTATTATTTTATTGTTGACTTTATTTCTGTTGCTGAATTTTAAGTTGTTTTCGTTAAAAACTGCTTATTAGATGTTGTTTCAGTTGGATAAAGATGTTACATCCTTTTAAGTCAAACATTATGATTCCGCTGCGTAGTTATGGCAATTGTTTTATTGTTAAAGGACTAATTTATGATGTTGTTGGTTCATCTGAGTTTAAAGTGTTATGTATATGTGTTAAATGTCATTATTCCAAGTTGAAATTATAGAACTCCATTTGTTTGTTGGAAATTTTGTAACTCTGATTTTATATAATTCGTTGGGTAGAAATGGGGCATTACACTATATTGTAGGCCAATGGTATCCTGCTTGCAATGCTTTCCTAGCGAGGTACTTCCCACCCATGTGTTGGGCATTGATTCCCTCGTGGAACTCGTGTAGGATGTAGGGGACTTTGTTTTCATCGACGCACTTGAGGAGAGGTATGGAGAATCCTCTTATGTACAATTTTCCTTCGATCAGTACGTAGGTGCAGGCTCTCCGTTTGACTATAGTGGCTTCCTTTTGGTCGGTTGGTAGCTCCTCGTTTGTGAGGTAGTTTTGTACCGGGGTCATCCATAGTTATTGTCGCTGATGGCGAGCACTTCGAGGACGGAGGAGGGTTTTTTAATGCTAGGTCAAGGAAGTACCTCCCGTCTCACCGACTTGTTCTCCCCTTTCTTCTTTGTGCTCGCTAGTTTCGGCAAGATGTCTGCTCGAGTATTAGGTTTGTGGGGAACATGGTATACATCTGCATAGTTAAATTTCTTCATTCTTTCACGGACTAGAGTCCAGTATTCCGAGATTTGTTATTTTTTACTTGGTATTATCCTCGTACTTGGGAGGCATTGAATTGAGAGTCCGTGAGGATTTTGACTTCCTCTGCCCCTAGGTCTTCGGCCAGGCGGAGTCTCGTGAGGAGAGCTTCATACTATACCTGATTGTTCGGGGTTGGGAAAGATAGAGTGAGGGAGACTTCGACAAATATTCCCTCCTTGTTCTCTAGTATGATGTCTGATCCGCTATCAGCGGAGCTGGAGGCTCTGTCCATAAATATGGTCCACTTGCGGGCAGAACTCGTGGAAGTCGGGGAAGTCATTTTTGCTACGAAGTTGGCCACTACTTGCACCTTAAGGGCTTTTCTGCTCTCATGCTTGATGTCAAAATCTGATATTTCTAGTGACCATTTGAGCATCATGCCCGCCATATCCGATTGACCAAGTAGTTACCTTACTGGCTGGTCGGTACGGACCATAATGGTGTGTGCCAGCAATTAGTATCTCAACCTCCTCACATCATTGATAAGTGCATGAGATAACTTATCTATCTGTTGGTATCTTACCTCCAAGCCTTGTAGGGCTTTGCTCGTGAAGTAGATGGGTTTCTTCCCCTTGTGGGTTTCTCGAATGAGAGCAACGCTAATAGCCTCGGAAGCTACGACCAGATAAAGATAGAGCGTTTCTTCCTTTTCAGTTCTCGAGAGGACTGATGGCTTCAATAATGCTTGTTTGAGATGGAGGAGGGTGTTCTCACACTCCTCGATCCACTCGAAGGTAGCCTCTTTGTGGAGAAGTTTAAAGAAGGGAAGTGTGTGCTGGGAAAATTTGGCCACAAAGCGGGATAGGGATGTGAGCATTCTGTTTAATGTTTGGATTGAATTTTTTGAATTCGGAGTTGGGAGTTCCAAAATTTTTTAACACTTTTCGAGGTTGGCTTTGATTCCTCGCTCCGTCAGATAGAAACCGATGAATTTTCCTGCTCGCACGCTAAAGGTTCATTTTTCTGGGTTGAACTGCATTTTGCCCTTAAACTTTTTTGAGATGGAAAGCATGATTTATTTCCTCTTGGGATATCACTATCATGTCGTCTATGTATACTTAGAGCATGTTTATGATCTCTCTTGGAAGGCTTTTTTCATCATGTGCTGATAGGTAGCACCCGCATTTTTCAGGCCGAAGGGCATTACATTGTAATAATAGTTGCCCAATTCGGTCATTAAAGCGATATATTTTTTGTCCATTTTTTCCATGAGGATCTGGTTGTACCCAGAATATGGGTCCATGAAAGACAGTATTTTAAAACCTGCTGAATTATCGACCAGTTTATCTATATTGGGGAAGGGATAAGCATCTTTAGGGAAGGCCATATTAAGATCGGTATAATCAATGCATGTGCGCCATTTTCCATTAGATTTTTTAACGACGACTACATTGGAAATCCAGGTTGTGTACTGGGCTTCAGAAATAAAGTTTGCCTTCAAGAGGTCTTTGACAGCCTGCTCGACAGCCTCCATTTTTTATGGGGGCTGCTTTTGCCTACACTGAGCAACCGTCTTAAGGACAGGATCTACTGTCAAATTAAGACAAGCTATCTTTGGGTCTAGTCCGAGCATTTCAGTCGTGTTCCATACAACAGGTCTGCATTTTTCTTCAGGCATGCTTCTAGTTGTCTCTTCTCCAGGTCGGGGAGATCGACGCCAATCTTGACTCCTCTGTAGGGGTTGTTCTCGAGGGGGACAATTTCAAACTCCCCATTTGGTATAGGTCGCATAGGATGTGCGGCCTATATGCTTCTTGCTGCTGAGGATGAGCTTTTTTTTGTCGAGCATGGGATCACTTCCCTCTCTCTTTTGTTCCAAGAGATCTTCCTTTGAAAAGTAACTATCTCGGTCGATGGTGTCGACCAGAGGCACTGATAGGGGCTCTTCAGAGTTGGCATGCATCACGTGTCTGTTAATTGTTTGGGGTTGTAAGTTGATGGACCTCAGGCCCTTGGCTGCTGCTTCGAAACACCTTCTTGCGGCCTAGACATCCCTGTGGAGGGTGGAGACCTAAGCCTCAATGGTATAATACTTTATTTTTAGATGTACGATGGAGGGCATTGTGATCAGCTCGGCCAGAGTGGGTCTCCCGAAGATACATTGGTAAAGTGACAGGAAATCCACTACCAGAAATTATGTCTTGATGGCTCTGGCCATTACGCCTGTTCTAAAGGTGATGATCAGCTCCACGTATCCCCAAGGATTCGTGATGAATTCGTTGAACCCCTGGAGATCTGATCCTACGTACAGGGTTAGATGGGTGTCATTGAGTTTCAGAGTGTTGAACATATGGGTGTACATTATGTCTATCAAGTTGCCTTGGTTGACCAGGATCCTTCAAACGTCAAAGTTGGCCATGCGTTCTCGTACCAGTAGGGGGATGTTGGAGTTGTGAACCCCGTCGGGGAGTTCCTCCCGGTAGAATGCAAAGGGATGGGAGCTTCCTTGGACTTTGTCGAGGGTGCCGTCCATGTAGGAGTTCGCTTCTATTAGATTTTCAAACCTTCTCTTCATAGAACCCACCATGCACTTGTTGAATCCCCAATCGGAGATGACCATTGCTGCTGGAAAGGAAGTAGAAATCCTCCATCCTCGTGATGCTCATGGCGACGAGCATTAGAGCTTTGTTGGGGGGTGGATTCTCTTCCTCGACCTTCTTCGACTCAGGAGCATCTTCCCCGGGAGTGTCCTTCTTATACTGCTTGAGATGTCTGTCGCGGATCAGGATTTTTATGGCGTCATTAAGGTGGATGCAATCTTTCGTCATGTGCCCGTGACTTTTGTGGAATCTGCAGTACTTACTCTTATCGGTCCTTGTTTTGGACGTTGTTTGACGGGGAAAATGGACCCCGACCTACTTGAACTTTGCGCTCGGTGTAGTCAGTAAGGATATGCTCGTGTGAAGCGTTGAGAGGGGTGTAGTCATGGAAGCGACCATCAGGTCCCTTGTAGTCTCTAGAATCTCGGGATTTGTCCTCCTTTCATTTGTCTTCTCCCCGACGGGATGTCGAGGCTTCACCGTTCTTTGGGACTTTTGTATTCTCCTAGTGTTATGAGTCCCTCGCGTTGTTAGCAGCCTCCTTTTCCTCGTACTATATTTACGTTTGTGCTTTCAGTAGGAGGGCATCAAGGGTGGCCGATTATTCTATGCCAACCTCCTTGGAAAAGTAGTTGCGGGGACAGATCCTGCGCTCGAGGAGATATTTCTTCATGTTGTCAGTCATGGAGACCTGCACAACTTCTTTGTTGAAGCGCTCAATGTATGCTCGAAGGGATTTATCCTTCCCTTGGATAATGTTGTACCCCAAAATTTTCCCTCTCATTCTTCAAGGCCTTTCTCACAAGATTTCTCAAGGTTCAAGCTTGCACAAGTACTTTGGAATTTTCCAGTACGGAAATTAAAAGGAAACTGTCAAAAAGGGAGAAAACAGATAAAAAATATTACTTTGACAAAATTTGGAGAAATACAAGTGTTCTTCGTTTCAGCTCTTTCGACTGGCCTTTTGGCCTCTTTCGACACAAGCTTGGCTTGCGTCCTTCGACTGGGCATGGGCCTCTGGCACATTTTGGTTTGGATTCACAAGGAAAAAATCCTCTTGTAATCTATTTTATTTCCAAGGCAAAAGGCTCTCTTTTAACATCCTTCGATTTTCACTTTTTATTCCCTATTTGCCTCTTTCGAATATGAACATTTTGTCCTCCTACATACACTCTTTCGTTCGACCACATTTAACCTCTGGCATGCAAGTTTTCGATTGGACATGAGCCACCTTCACACAAAAGCTTCAATTGGATTTTTGGTTCCCTTTGAATCAGCATCTTTCAAACCCAACTTTGAATCCTTCGACGCAGTCTTCTTTAGTACATTTCTAAGAACTCTTCGACACAAGTGGAAAATAGGATTTTGAAAGGACAACTGATCAAATCTGTGGACCCTGCTATGTGATCTTACTTTACAAGCCTTAATGCTTGTATCTCACTCCATAATTAATTGCTTACATTTTGGATTAAGCTATTGTCCAGGTGATTAAGCCTTTGTCCAGAAGTTTTCTGCATGAAAGTGAACTTGCTAAGTACAAATCCTGTCCCAAGCCCATGCTTTGCTTAAATCCTGTTTGTACTTCACCATAAGTCAGGGAAGTCAGCCCCTTTTAACCAACAACTTCAGTACTTCACCTTGGGATCTTTGGAAATCTGACATGACTTAAGATTCACGTTTCAGCCAAGCCACATCTTTGTTTAAACTCCCAAACCTTTTCTCTATAAATAGAGGAACCATTGACAAAGAAATGGTCCAAATTTTTCTGCTAGAGAGAAAAATCATAAAAAATCCTCAAGCACTAAAACTCTCCCATATTCTCAAACTCCCATATTCTCAAATTCTCCAACATTCTCAAACCTTCAAAACTCTAAGATTTTTTTCATAAAAAAAGCCTCAGTAGTGCACCTTTCGATTTACTTCCCCTAGACTGTAGCAACTTTCAATCCATGCATCACCATCATATATTCTCTTTCGATTCAGTGATTACCCAAAACCAAACAGTAACAAAACTAGCTTCAGGAAAATCCCAACGAGGCTCCCTCCACCATCAAAAAAAGGTCACCTACAGCTCTTTCGACTGAGCACTTCAAGAGGTAAGTTCTCTCTAAACTTGGAACTCATTCATTTAAACATCATGTGCATATACCATTAAAGAAAAATGTAGATATTTTTAGACCATGTTTTAACATTCGATTCTGACTGCCCATATGCTGAAAACTCATCCTTAATTAGTTATACTTTAGACTTTGAGACCCATTGTTTTGTTTTTGTGCTAACCCCTGGACTGTAGTTATGTTTGGATGTTGCATTTCAAGAACTTAAGACTGGTTTGTTATACCCTTCGACTGGCTAGCTGCACAAGCCTTTTGAATCACAATCTGAGGGCCTAATATGCTTACAATGAGTCAGCAAGAAGCCTGTGGAAAAGCCAGAACCTTACTGACTCCAACCCCTAGTCGAAGGAGACAAAGGCAAATCGAAGGGCATGACTGATTCCAGACTCCAAATCGAAAGAAGCCAAAAATACGCAGAATCGAAGGGTTCCTGCCTGAGTCGAAAGACCTTTTGTTTTCTTGCCTTTATTTTATTTTTGCCTATATAATTTCATGTTATTCAATAGGGTTGTAATAGCGTAGGGTTTTATCTTCTTTTTGCATTTTATTATTTTTGTATGCTTGCTAGTAAAATAGGAAATGTATGGCAAGATAAAAACAACAAAATAGACAATCCTAATCAAATACAAAACGCATGCAAATAACACACTTGCACACAAGCATCCTTAGGGTTTCTCCACTTGGTTGCCTAAAATAAAATGACCATGTTACGCATGCGAAGTATCTTGGCAAAACAAGAACAAATATAAGATCATAGCCCCTCGATGACGCTACTTCAAAGTTGCCTAAACAAAATGATCTTGGTCCCTCAAAAATGCTAAGATACTTCGCAACATTGCTATCATGGTTATACGATGACCCACGCCCATCCCACTTACATCCAAAGATAGGGTTGCTTACCAAATCAATGGTAAGTCAACAATGTCAAAGGAATATAAAATACATAGGAAAGACATTTGAGTAGGTAGATAGCTTCTAGTTACTTGCTCCATTTCAAACAAAATCCTTGCCATTTTCAAAACAAACACATACACATTTCAAAAACATCTTAAAAAACATTGAAAACATTTTCAAAATACAAACATCTTTGTATACATTCTTACGAACGAGAATCATTACAAAGATTGCCTAAACGAATGGCCTCTTTTACAAAATACTTTCAAAACCACATCAAACACCATTTCAAACAAACCAAAGCAAGTGATCTAAGTAAGTAACTAAGAGCCCATGTAAAACCATGGATGAAAAGGGTGCTAGCACCTTCCCTTTTCATAATCTACCCCCTGAACTCAAGAAAACATCTCAAAGGTCTTTCCTGTGCTTTTTCACCTTTCCTTTTGGATAAAAGAAAAGTCGGTGGCGACTCTTGCTAACCGCGACATTTGCGATAAAACACAAAACCTCAAGTCAGTTCTCCCACCGCATCACAAATAATTTCTTCCAATAATTCCCCTGACTTAGGATGTTAGTGAGACGCTGTGAAGTGTCTTGAGAACATCTTCATCAACTACTTCCAGAAGGTGATGGATTCGTCGGGTAGACTTTTGTACTAAGACATGCCACCTTTTCTCAGGGTAGTGGGGAATAACTTGCACTTGATGGCCCCTAAGATGCCTCAGTAGTCTAGCACGACGTCAATATTTTCTATGTGTTCGTCAGGATTAGTTGACCGACATATGTTCCCAATGGAGGAGGTTTCTCTAGGACGACTGGTAGTTTTGCTTATGTGATTTCCCTTGGTAACGGGCCTCGTGGTTTATCTTCGTCGCTTCCTTCGGGAGACGATGGAAGGGAATGATGCTTCCTCCCTCGTCGGGGGCTGTTAACCCGTTTGGAAGATGCACTTCTTCATGGTTGCCTGAGCTTGTGTGACGGTGATCAGTCGCGGGTGAGTCGGCAGTCCTTCTTGGTATTTTTGGAGGAAGTGGAGCCTTGATCTCTGCGGGGAGGTGTGCGATCATGTTTCTTGGGGAAAGAAACTTTCTGCTTATATCTTCTGGTTGGTCGACTGTGTCTGGGTAGAGAAAGGCTTGGGGAGTTGTGGTGCCGGTGTCTCTGAGGGGGAGACTTTGACATCTTTTTCTCTATTTCTCACATCCTGATGTTGTACTGTCAGATGAGGGTGTTGGTTTGGTCAAGGGAAGCGAGCAACGCTGCCATGGTCGGATCGGCGTTTGGAGGAATAGGAACTAGTTGAAGGATATAGGGTAGTTCTTCAGCTGGTTGCTTCTAGCTATTATTCTCCAAGAACTTCTCAAGAAAATGAGGTTCGTTGTGGTCGGCGTCGATTGAGTTTGGAGATGTCATTTGGCCGTCTCTGGCATTAGTGATATCTTTTCGACAAAGGAGTTCCCCGTTCATATCTGGTTTTCAAACCGAGGAAAGTATGTTCTTTCTAGAAAGATTATGATCATTATAATCGGTCATGATTTGAAGGTATGAAGGTTATCTTTGGTTTTCTATCACGAGGATGAAAGAAAGCGAAGAAGATATGTTACCACAAACACCACCACTGATCTGGGGTGGTGATCAGAACTGGATATGGGTCGAGATGACAACATCTGCAATACTGAAAATTTGTACAGAGGAGGGGCGTGTACGTGCAAGGAACTCCGATGATCAAGTAAGAATGGGTGCAAATAGATACAAGCAGAATACTAGGTTTTTAGGGTTTGAATATTGGATACCTAGCCCTCACAAGTGTGAGGGATTATATAATTCCCCCAGCGCATAGCCATGGGTCCCTATTTTTGGGCCTATAAATGTGGGCCCATAAAAATAGGTAACTGCCAAGACTGGGTCAAAATAAGAAGGCGTGCCTGTAACTAGCCATTGCATCTAGCAAGGTCGGGATGACGGGAAGAAGCGTTTATAAGCGTTTCTTGGGCATTTGTTCTTCGTGTATTGAGCAAACTAGGAGGTAGTGGTCTGTACGAGCAGGTGTGCGTTTCGAGCATTGTTGGTTGTGTTGTTCGAGGGCGTAGTTAACCATAATTCTGGGCCAGCATTATTGGGTTGTGCCAAAGGTGGAATCAGATTGAGTCAATTCTAGTCATTAGGCAAGTCCAGAATAATTTTCAATATGGATCGATGATTCTATGGACCTTTTAGAACCCTTAACTAGTTGTTATGGCTTCGTCCGTATAACCCGAACGTGTGGTTGTTTAGTGTTTAACCTTCTGGACGTCTATCTTGTAATATGCCACAAAGACTTCATCTGGAGTAGAGCCCATTGACGATAGTATTGGTCGGCGAGCAGATGCTACATTGATACTATTGTCAAACGGGATATGTGACTCTATGAACTGCTTTATCAAAAATCCTTAGAGATATTATGTGAGGGAAATTGTTGGGTAGAGGTTAACCTTATCTAACCACCTTGTAAACTTTTACATGCGCTGTGTCAAACCAACACTTGTGAATTTGGCATGTAACATTGTATTGCATTCATTTAATTTTAGACTTTCACATTTCATATGACATAACATTGCATTCTATATATAAAAATACAAAAAAAAAACATTCATGCATATGTGTTACACCCCAAAATTTACCCTCTTGATTTAGGCTTATGTTTCATCATGAATATCATATTGCATTGCATTCATACATTGTGATGGGATCAAAATAATTTGGTTATCAAGTCTTCCTCAAGATTTGAAGGTTGATTGCATTGACAAGTTGCTCAAGTAGAACCTTATTATCTAAACCTTTGGATCTTTTAAGCTCAAAAGTTATTGCATATCTCAAGATATTTTATCCATCTCTTTGGATCATCAGAGGATTGGAGTTTGAGATTGATTATAAGAGGAATCACTCTTTTGATTCACCAGTCAAAATTAAGGTGTTGCTTGATCAAGGCTATTGATGCATGAGCAAGTATTGATTTTTAAGCCACAACACCTCATTGACATTGGAGATATCTTTGTGCAAGAAATTGGCCAAGATATCCAGAGGATTTGAAGTTTTGAAGATGATTCATCAGTCTCCTAAGGTGTTAACCAAAACTAGGGTTTGGGATTTCATCAGGTTTTCTTGAGAATTTTGAAGTAAAACTTTGTACATGGCCTCTATATATTTGGAAGATCATATGTTTGAAGTTTTGACCATCAATTTTGAAGGGAAGTGAATCAATTGATTCAAAGGGGCAAAATGGTCATTTTGGTCAAAATCAGTCAAAGTCAAGGTTGACCGAGTGAACTTTTGGTCAACCATCAATTCAAGGGTGTACTTTTCATATTTAAAGTCCATTTTGATCATTGGATCAAAAAGATTGAGGTTTGGGTTGAAACTTGTTCATGAAGAAACCCTAAAAGTTTCTAATTTTGGAAAATGAGGACTTAACTTCAAAAATTCATATTTTATTCACCTTTGATCAAACAAATGCAAATGAAATATGCTTGGAAAGATAAGAGGGTGATCTTTCATCTCCTTTTGGCCTCATGTCCAAATTGGCAAAGAGTCAAGAGTTATGGTCTTTGGAAGTTCATGCCTAAAGTTAAAATTATAGGTCATTTTCCAAAATTAGTAAATTTCATGTCAAATTTTGAGGACCTTAATGGATTCAATTGCAAAAACTCAAAACTAAGGGATTGTATATATTTTCAATACCTTTCCAAATTTTACTCATTCGTGTCCAAATTCAAAAATATAAGCAAGTTATGAGCTTTGGAATTTTGAGGCATTTTATTGAATTTTGACCAAGCAAGCAAAATGCCAAAACTTGAGAACTTCATTTTTCAGCCATTCTCTTCACTTCTAATCAGGCCCATGACCCATTTGTGACTTGTGGAAACCCAGGATGCCATCCATTTCGTGCCCATGTGCTTGGTGTACTTGCTTGAATGAAAAAATGACAAACATGCTCAATTTGGCAAATTCATCCATACTCTCTCATTTCAAATAATCATGACCTGGAACTTTGAGGATTTGCTTCTGAGGTTATTTGGCTCATGAAATGCAAAGAAAATAAGGAAACGCACGAGCAAATAGCTGAGGCCCATGTGCACTCATTTTTTGGCCAAAATTTTCCAATCAGGCCCTTGAGCAGTTTTGAGGACCAATTTTCTCTTCTAACCTTCTCTACTCACACTATATAATGTACTGCAAGCCTCATTTCAGGGGGGACGCTCTCCAGTTATCATAAATCCGGATCTGAACTTTTTCTGCTCTTGCTCAAGTTTCCTTCGATTCTTTCATCTTCTTCGCACATTCATCAAATTTCCTATGGATTCATCTTCCTTGAAGTGCGTAGATCAAGATCATGGAGTTTATTTGCTTCTGTAACTAAGGAATCTATATTTCCAGTTTCACATTGAGGTGAGCTTCTTGAACTTTAATTTGCTATTTTCAGCTTGATTTGATGAATTACTTCATGTTTATGAGCTCTTAGCTGGCCAAACAATAGGTTTGACGTATAATTTTGTTTCAAATTGAAGAATAGATCGTTGTTTGAACTTCTGAATAATTCATATTCAATGAGTTTTTGCAATTTTTGCGTCCCGATTTCTAACCGCCTAGTCAATCTTTTTGAGATCTATAAGTATCATGATGTAGAGGTTAGATCTGGATTTGTTTTGAGCTTTGAATCATTGATTTTGGTGGAGAAATAAGGAAGAAATACTGATCAGAACATAAGGTTTCGAACTGTGAAAACACGTGTTTAGGGCTTTGTCTTGAGGTAGAAGACGATGAGGTGGCGTGCCCTGATTGGATGATTTAAATTTTTAATGCATTTCATATTATTTGATTTCAATTAATTTTATTGATTTTATTTTTGTGATCAAAACATCTTCAAAAATCATGAAAAAATTACCATAGGCTAATAATAATTTCTATCATTTGTAATATTTTTTTGGAATTTTTTAAAAAGGTTTTGATTGTTTATTTAATTTTTTGTACAATGATTATTTTTATTTTAATAGCTCTTTTGATTTAAAAATTCCACAAAAATTATCTTTGACTTATAAAATAATGTAGAAATTGATTCTGATTTTGGTTTAGCATTTTTTCTATTTTTGATTAGAAATTTAATTTGAGAAGTTTATTTGGAATATTTGCTTCATAAATTTTGTTTTAATATTTCCTTCAATTCAAAAATTCTCAAAAAAATCATATGAGTTTGTTTTTAATCATAGTGTCTGAATATAATTTTGTTTTGAACTTTTTATGACTTTTGCTTAGGGTTTTCATTTTTGTCATTAAATAATAGTTTAAATTGTTTAATTGTTTGTTTGATTTTGTTTTAATATTTCCTTTAATTCAAAAATCCTCAAAAAAATCATATAAGTTTGTTTTTAATCATAGTGTCTGAGCGTAATTTTGTTTTGACCTTTTTATGACTTTTGGCTAGGGTTTGCATTTTTGTCATTAAATAATAGTTTAATTGTTTAATTGTTTGTTTGATTTTATTTTAATATTTCATTTAATTCAAAAATTCCACAAAAAATCATGGATGCTGGTTTTTAATCCTAATATTTGAATATAATTTTTTTGGATATTTTTCTGACTTTTGATTGGAATTTTATTTTGAGATGTGAATTTTTTGTTTAATTTTTAATGGTTTGAATTTTGATTTTATTTTTGACTTTTCTTTAATTCTTAAAATTTGAAAAAATAAGTTCTATGATCTTTAGAGTTTTATTTATTTTTTTATGATTTTAATTTGATGTGTTTAGAATTGGAACTTGATTAATCAATAATTGAGTTCATTTTCTAAATAATTAGGGTTTTGCTAATTCCCTTGTTTGTTTTGATTCCAAAAAGCAACTAGACTTGAGTTTCAATTGAATTTGGTTCTTGTTTAAGGTTCATAGATGGATTTAGGTCCTTAAAAATATTTTTCTTGAATTAATTGATAAGGTTTGTTATTTTCCACAAAATATTTTGAAAACTTGTCTAGTTTGGTGGTTTTTGCCAACTAGTTTTGATATTTGAAGTTTGATTGATCCTTTCCTTATCCATCCATGAACTTAAAACATATTTTCTGACTCTTATACATGTCAAGGATGCTAAGAAATTTTTTGTTTGAATTATGGAAGCCCTTTTCCTTTTTTGATGTATTTTTGAAGTGAAGGTACCCAATTAATGTTGCATATCTTGTTGCAATTTGCTTGATGGACAATGACTTTGAGTGAGGCCTGTAATTGGGCACCTAATGATCATGTTGTTTCTGTTTATCCATATAAACTCAATTCATTTCACTTAATTCCCCATGTTTGAATGATTGAACCTTTTGATGCATGTTTTATGACTTTTTACTTTCTTGTTGATCTTCACTTTGAAACTTGAGCTTTCAATTTCAGTTTGAGGTCATTAGATGGCCAATGATGACATGAAGGTAAACTAAACTTAAATGATAGTCTCATGAGGACTTGAGAGTAATTGATCCCTATTACTTAAGTTAGTTCTAATCATGATTGGAGTTTGGCTTCTTTCTTTTATCCTTGTTGAATTTTTGAGGCATTTTAAATGCACTTGTGCAGCATGTTTTAGAATCAACACTTTAACCTTTTTATCATGTCCTAATCATGTTTTGGAAGCTTTACTTAAAATCTTTTATTGTTACAAACTCTTTAATTTTGTCCTTGTTTGACTTTCTTCCATGGTTAGCTTGAGATCTAAGTTTTTGATGCATTGTGTGGGATTCCTCTTCTATTATGCTTGTGAGCTGTGATGAAGTAATTGAGTATGATTGAATTGTAGTTGCTACTGACCTTCATGGTCTTTCATTGTATTCTTCTCAAGCTCCCATGATCCTTGATTGATACTCAATTGTCAATTCAATATGGTGATAGAAAGGAGCAACATTCTTTTGACCAAATTGTGCATATGCATGTTTCTTTTTGTTTACCATATCTAATATTTTTATAGTTGCTATCATGTTTTCTCACTTCATTATGGTGTCATCATCCATCCCTTATGTGAGTCATCATTCTATTTATGGGAATACTAACTTGGATGTTGAATGTGCGAGGTACTCTGAGAAAAGTTTTCCATTTTTTACTTGAGGCTACTGTGTTTCACTTTATTTGTGGAACACAATTTATTATATTAGCACTACTCTTGTGCTTGGCATATTTTATAGTCTATGCAGGATACATATATGTGATTATGAATGCTATACATTACCCATGGGATCTGTTCATATCTGAAAATCTCAATACTTACATCCTAATGGCGTAATTTCTGACTTGATTTGTCTGTTGATGCCAGCTTGCTTGAAGTTCTCTGGGTTTATTTTATTCTTGCTCAGTTGCTACGGATAGTTATCCGTTTGGTATTGCACTATTTCCTTTCTTCTATTTTCATTTTGTATAGTTCTGTGTTGCATGATGGGACCTCTGTTGCTGATATATGTCAGGAGGCCCTCTGTCTTGTTTGATACATGTGTTATGTTTGTGTTTGTTTCTTCAATTGTTGATCGATGAGTCACTCAATTTAGAAATTGAGATCACGACTTCGCTCTCAGTGCATGTTCCTTATAGGATGTTTGTTGTCTTTTTCTTTTCTTTAACTATTGATCGATGAGTCACTCAATTTAGAAATTGAGATCACGACTTCGCTCTCAGTGCATGTTCCCTATAGGATGTTTATTGATTTTTTTTGTTTCTTTAATTGTTGATCGATGAGTCACTCAATTTATAAATTGAGATCACGACTTCGCTCTCATTGCATGTTCCCTATAGGGTAAGTTTTGTTAAGCTTCCTTTGACATGTTAATTAAGGTAGGAATCCATGTATGCTAGCATAGGGTAGGATTTTCCTTTATCCTCAACCTTAGGGTCAACCATTGTATGATAACACTAGGGATAGTGCTAGGCTAGTTTCCCTTAGTTGTTTTTTCCTTCCTTTGCATTTTGCATCTTAAAACAAAAATTGTTTTCTTGGCAAATTATAAAACACCTCTAATAAACTCAAACCCTTCTTCAAGGTAAAAGATACAAATCAATCTTATTTGTTTGTGCACCTCTTGGCTTTGCTTTTAAACCTGGTTTATTGATGTTTTGCCATCCTTATCGTGCCATGCTATCTTGTTATCTTTTAGTCGATGTTTCGCCATCGCACATTTGTTTGAAGCCGGTGTTTCGCCATCGCACATGTTTGTTATCCTACTTTGATTCTCCATATCAATGTTAGGTGTGATGTTTTGTCATCCGGTTTATTGATGTTTCTCCATCTTTGCGATGATACCTTGTTATCTTTTAGCCGATGTTTCGCCATCGCACATTTGTTTGAAGCTGATGTTTCTCCATCGCGCATGTTTGTTATCCTACTTTAATTCTCCATATCAATGTTAGGTTTGATGTTTTGTCATTCGGTTTATTGATTTTTCGCCATCTTTGCCATGATACCTTGTTATCTTTTAGCCGATGTTTCGCCATCGCACATTTGTTTGAAGCCTATGTTTCGCCATTGCACATGTTTGTTATCCTACTTTGATTCTCAATATCATTGTTAGGTGTGATGTTTTGTCATCCGGTTTATTGATGCTTCGCCATCTTTGCCATGATACCTTGTTATCTTTTAGCCGATGTTCCGCCATCGCATACTTGTTTGAAGCTGATGTTTCGCCATCGCACATGTTGGTTATCCTACCTTGACTCTCAATGTCATTGTTAGGTGTGATGTTTTATCATTTGGTATTTCGCTATCTTTGACATGTTACTTTGTTATTATTTAGCTGATGTTTTACCATCTTATTTGTTTGTTGTTTTATTTGATGTTTTGCCATCTTGATTGTTTTTGTTGTCTTAACTAAAAAACACAAACCAACCAGAATATATGAGCCGAACTACAGCTGCTCTGATTCCTTAAAAGGGATACGTGGGCATTGGGGTAAGGCCCAATCGAGCATAATTTTTATTTTCCCTACATTGTTTTCTTTTTTTCTTTCGCATGCATTCCCTTTTTAGCTTTAAGCCATAGACATAGGTTTTGACCACACCCATTAGATTAGACAACAAGAGTGGATATCGTAGAGTACTGCGGGCGTGTGGGATTCTAATACCTTCCCCTCGCATAACAAACTCCCTTACCCGATCTCTCGGTTGAAAGACCGTGATTTCTCCCTTTTTAGGTTTTCTCAATGTTTACCTTTCCCTTTTGGCGGGATAAAAGACGTTCAGTGGCGACTTCATTGATGTTTCATTAACAGATGACGGTTCGGCCAGGTCGTTTCAATATGCATTCATCAACATGCATGTTCTAAAATCATATACTCTTACCTTTTTCCATCCAAACAGTTAACAAGGCAAGCTGATTCATTGACATCCTTACGAGATGCCCAGTGTTTACTGTAGAAAGAGGGAGAAACTTAAACAATGACGAGAAAATATGAAAGGAGATATCAACGAGCTCCAAGGATTTATGACCAAGATCATGGAGATACTTCAAAAAGTACTAGCTGTTAGAGAGGAACAACCTCAGTGCACTTTAATCTCTCAAATTTCTGGTTTTACTGTAGACCCACAACCTTACCAGAATCTGCCTACTTCGTGGTTGATTATGGATTACCTCCCAACTACTCTCCAACATTTGAAACCAATCCTGGAGTAGAGCCTTCCACTCAGCAGGTTGTGCAGATACTAGTAATGACTAAGAAGCAACCAATTATACACACTATGTCTCAGGCTCTCTTTGACAATCATCGCTTTGTGTACCATGTTGATTTCTCTCAAAACGGTTATTAAGAGAAGACTAATGAAGTGGAGGAATTAAAATATAAATAAAATATCCTTGAGAAGAGGTTTAAGGATATGGAAGGAAGTGACATCTTCGGCTTTGACACCATGAAGCTTTGCTTGGTTTCTAACTTGACTTTTCCCGCAAAGTCCAAAGTCCCTGAATTCGATAAATACAAGGGCATACTTGTCCAAAGGATCATCAAACCATGTATTTCCTCAAAATGGTTGCCCGTGAAAATAATGATAAGCTACTAAAATAGGTTGAAATCGGTTACATAAAGACAACAATCGGCTACATGCAGAAGAACATGTTATGGTGACTGTAAGAGAAGGAGTCCAGTGTAGCGAGGAATGGTGTTTGGATTCTGGTTGTTCTATGCATATGATGTGAAATTCACTGATGACATCACTTTAGAGGTTGGTGGGACCTGTGATGTTTTGATCATGAATAGCAATGGTGGATATTCCTTGATCAAAGATCTATTGTACATTCCTGGAATCAAATGTAACCTTCTAAGTATTGGCCAATTGTCTGAGAAGGGTTACAACATTCACATGGAAAATAAGATGTTACGCATTATGGATGCAAAATGAAGTTTTGATCCTTAAAGGTCCTATGGTTTCCAATAGAAATTTAAAAGTTGATCTGAAGGTCATGGAACATAGGTGTCTTGCTGCAATGGCTAATCGAGAAGAGTGGATATGGCGCTACCTTTTTGGCCATCTCAATTTACGAGATCTCAATGCATTGCAAAAGAACATAATGGTAAACAGATTGCCATTCATCAACATACCAGCTGGAATTTGTGAAGAGTGTGTGCAAGCAAAGCAACACAAGGGTAAATTAAGCAAGGATGCAGGTTGTAGAACCAAGCATCACCTTAAGGTGGTGTATTCTGATATGTGTGGGCCAATAAAAGTTAATTCATTTGGTGCAATATATACTTTGTCACATTTATCGAAGAATATAGTAGAAAGCAATGGACATACCTAATCAAGAGAAAATATGAAGTATTCGAAGTGTTTAAGAAGTTCAAGTCCATGGTTGAGCGGCTAAGTGGTCACAAGCTCAATATTCTCAAAACTGATGGTGGAGGTGAATATGTCTCAAATTAATTTGGTAGATTTTATGATCAAGAGGGGATAATGCATAAGGTAGTACCACCTTATACACCATAACAAAATGGTGTTGCTGAAAGGAAGAATCGATAGACTATGAACATGGTGAAAAGCATGTTAAATGGGAAGAACTTTCCGAAAGAGTTATGGGGAAAAGTGGTATCCTCATTTGCTTATTTGTTGAATAAGTGTCCAATAAATAAGATTGAGAAGATAACACCGGAAGAGGCATGGTCTGAATTCAAACCAAATTTGAACCACTCGAGAGTTTTCAATTCCATAACATATCGACATGTTTTGGGACAACTCTGAAAGAAGCTGGATGATAAGGGAGAGAAGATGATACTTGTCGGGTATCACTCCACTGGAGGTTACAAGTTATATGATGTTGCAAACAGAAGGATTATGATTAGTTGAGGTATTATGGTTGATGAGTTGAAGCAATTGCAGCAACCTGTAACTAGTTACGAGCAGTTTGTAATCGATTATCATCAGTTTACAACTGGTTACCAGAAATTTGTAACCAATTACACCTTTGAAATTCCATATTCTGCAGAATTGGGAAATGAAAAAACTATGCTCGTCGAAGCCCGAATTGATGAAAATGTAAGAAAATCAACAAGGTAAAGAGCTTTGCCTACAAGACTCCAAGATTGTGAGATGTTATGTGACAATGAAGTCAATGATGATGGTGATTTCGTACAGTTTTCACTTATGGTCGAATTAGAACCCGTTAAGAAGGAAGAGACCTTGAGTGATCCAAAGTATATTTATGCCATGAAGGAGAAGTTATAATAGATTGAGAAAAAAATACTTAGGAGTTAGTTAATCTACGGAAAGGAAAAAAGTTGATTGGTGTTAAATGTGTCTATAAGGTGAAGGAAAATCTTAAGGGTGAAATAATCAATAAGGCTCAATTAGTTGCAAAGGAATTTTTATATAGATAAGGCATAAACTTTGAAGTGGTATTTGCACTAGTTTATAGAATTGAAAGCATGAGTCTAGTTATTGGTGTTGCTAATAACAATAATTGGTCCATCTATCAAATGGACATGAACTTTGTGTTTTTGAACATATCGCTTGAAGAGGAAGTTTATGTAGAGTAGCTCGTGGTTTTGTTGTGAAAAACCAAGGAGGAAGGTTCTACAAGCTGAGAAAATTGTTATACAAATTGAGACAAGCTCCAAGAGTTTAGAACAAAAGGATATATAGTTTCTTAAAGAATATTGGCTTCAAGAAATATGTATCTGAACACGTCGTATATGTGAAGACGAGTACAAGTGAGTGGGTGATCATTCTTTTTCTATACATAGAAGAATTTTTTATCATGGCCAGCGATGAAAGTTGTATTTCTAAGTTCAAGAGTGAACTTATGAAAGAATTCAAGATGATCGACCTTGTTCTCATGACATACTTCTTTGGCATTGAGTTCTACAAATCCAAAAAAGGACTGCTCATGCATAAAAGAATGTGTGCTCTTGAGATATTAAAGAAGTTTGAAATTGAGGCATTGTAATGTTGTCATTATTCCAGTTGAACAAAGGTTACGATTGTCTAAGAATAAGGATGAGCAAGAGGTAAATCTAACTTATTATAGAAGGTTGATTGGATCCTTGTGTTACTTGTGCAATACATGACCAAACTTGACGTTTAGTGTCGGTATTGTGAGTAGATTCATAGAGAGACTAAAAATGTCTCAATTGGCAACGGTCAAGAGGATTCTAAGATAAGTGAAAGGATCTATTGGCTGCGGAATTCTCTTTCCCGCAACAGACACGGACATAAAATGTAATTTACTCGATTTTATCGATTCCAATTAGTGGGGAGATAAAGATGATCGGAAGTCTACAGTTGGATACATCTTTATATTTGGTGGAACATCAACCTCATGATGTTTGAAGAAGGAACCGGTAGTAGCACTATTATCTTGTGAGGCAGAGTATATTTCTGCTTCATTGTGTGTGTTCCAAGCCGCGTGGTTGATGAATTTATTAAAGAAGTTAGGCGCCGATGAGGGTGACATTGTAATGCTCATGGTTGACAATGTTTATGCTATTAAGATCTTTCTAAGAACCCAATTGCATATGGGAGGAGCAAGCATATTGAGATGAGGTTTCACTACTTGAAGAAATTTGTTAGTGAAGGCGAGTTGAGATTGGGTTATTGTAGAAGTGAAGTCTAAGTGGCTGATTTACTGATCATATGGGTCATAATTGAAGTGTTCAAAAGGTTCAAGATGAACATGGGCATAGAAGACTTAGAAAACTTGAATTAAGGTGGTGTGTTAAGAGTTTTTGATAATTTAAGTTGGCGTAACCAGTTAACACGCGGGTGTAATTGGTTGCAGGCGTCAAAATAAGTCAAATAACCCGAAGAAAAAGTGTTCTTGAAGTTGGTGTAACTGGTTACGCATTTGCAGTAACCTGTTACCACTGTTAGTTGATTTTCTGTATTAGCAGCTGTAATCGATTACATGTTTTGTATAACCGGTTATATGCTCAATGATTTTATTTTTCAGTTGTTTGTATCTTGTATCCCACTCAACTCGTAACTTGTATATATACTCAAAGGATATTCATATGAATGTTAATGTAAAAAATTCTCACCATCAATCTCTCTCTAATTCTCCACATTAAAACCCTACATTATTCACCAAAAATTGATTTCAAATTCTATCATTTAAAACCCTAATTCTAATCAAATATAAAAAAAAAATTACTTTCTATTAAATTTTTGGAATCCGTAGAAAACAAGTAAAATTAAATATGTTGACTATATTGCATATTACTAATATTTTGCACTGCAAGAGCTGTGCAATCTTGTGCCTGCACTCTGGCGTCCGTGCTTTACAGAGATATAATATGGTGCACTTATGAAACGTTTGATATCACGTTATATTTGAAATGTGACTCATGGTAGTTCTCTTTCAACATTTTTTTTTTATTTCTAATCAATTTGAGATTTAATCACACACACTTAAATTCTAACATTATTGTTATATGTATAAGTTATTCACATTATTAGTCTTAATCCATTATTAGTCTAACCATAACTCTATTAGGAAGAGCACTTATTGAAAATGTTATAAACTAACCCTTCGTATCCAAAATATTATTATGATGAAATATTAATATTATAAAATATTATTTGTGATTTAATCTGTTTTTTATTTATTTATTTTTGATAAAAAAATACATAACTTTTGTTAAAGATATACAACAAAAATTTAAGTGAAGAATAGTACAATACACGTTAATAGCATGAAACAAGCAAAATTAAGTATATGTTGACTGCAAGTGCAAAGTGTGCTGGCTAATGTTTTGCACTGCAGGAGCAGTGCAGTCTTCTGCCTGCACTCTGGCTTCTGGGCTTTTACAGAGATAGATAATGTGTAGTTTACTGGAAAAATATAATCAAGTCCCATATTTAAAGTCGATATATATATATATATATATATATATATATATATATATATATATATATATATATATATATATAGGTATGATTTTGAGAAGAAAAAAAGAGTTTTGTCCTATCCAGAAAAGCTTAAGATAATTGTGTTGTGATATTCTTTGGAAGATTGTGAGCATACTAGCTTGCTTCCATTACTTTATATAAGCATTTAAAACAAAGGTGGTCAAGATCAGGACATGTACAGTTTTTCTTTGACTGCCATATTCAATGCCTGCATGGCTATATATCCATGCGAGCAATCTGACAAGCTAGCTATGCAAATTGTGATAGAGTTTTTTTTTTCTTTTAATGGAAGCTAGATATTCATATCTTTAAATTGGTTTAAAAGCTATATGGAATTTGGTTTATGGGGGAAAGATGAGTTCATTCCATAATAATGGAATTTCGTACATGGGAGCCCGCATCATTTAAAAAAAAATGATTGAAATAAGTGCTTGTGATTAGGCTTGGTCCATGTGCTTAGATAAAGTAGAGATAATTAAGGCAGTTTGAATCACTTTGATTTTTTAGTTTTTAAAATTTGTTTAATAATTTTCTTTTGAAAATTTGTTTTTAAGAAAAGAATAGAAAAATATGTTTGGCACACAAATTTTTAAAATTGTTTTAGAGATAAGAAATGAGAAAAATTATTTTATAGTTTAAGTTTAAGTTTTTAAATCTATTTTAAAGATAAGAAAATAAAAAGTTCATTATATTTAAATGTATAATTTGAACTTACAATAACTCAAACTTACATTTTTAATCAAAAGAAATTTATAATATATTTTTTAAATTATAAAAATGCATCCAATATATAGTTTAAAAAATATAAGTTGTTATGGACTGGTCCAACAGTCAGAGTGGATTCAGTCTAACCTCTTTTTTCGGTACGATCCAAACACCCATGGTCTGAATCTCTCTGCTCCCTGTCGGACAACATCGATCCTTTGTCCTCCTGGACAGACGCTGACCCATGATGATTGATGAGCACCTCTTAGTCTGTCTGACCTCAAGTCGCACAGACAATCCGGAATCGACCAGATCGCTGCTCGTAACCTACCTCCTCCTCGGATCTAACGACTAGTTACGGGCACACCTGCCCGGTATGATCAAGTCCTGGCAGTTACCTGTTTTTACGGATTTGCATATCCAGACCCAAAAACAGGAACCAATGGCTACGCACCAGGGGCATTATATAAATCCCACACATGTGAGGGCCAGGTATCGAATATTCACTATTCACCATGAATATCATAATACTTTGCTTGTATCTCTTTGCTCCCACACTTACTTGATCATCGGAGTGCCTTGTAGATGCAACCCCCTTTTTCGCTCCTCGACATCACAGTCCGACTGAAGATCATCATCCGACCACCTTGCAAGTTCTGATCTATCGGTAAGATCAGTGGCGCCAACTGTGGGAAACTTGCTCTCCCCATCTTTCTTTTCCCGAAACTCAAAGATCAAAGCAGATATTCAAGATTCCATTCAACAGTCATGGCCGACCATGATGATCTCCTCCTGCTCGGAAAGATTCCACTTTCCCCGGTGCACAAGACTGAAGGAAGTCAGGGACATCCTCACCTCGAGGATAACTTTGACCTCCGCAACGGTCTAACTGCATCTCCATACTCCATCGGCGCCCAGCGCGAAGAACAACATTTCTTGGACGGACAGTGTCCCAAGATCCCCGCTAAAGAACTGCCAGAGATCCTACAACCAACTCTTATCCCTTAGAGTGCCGATCCGGCCATCACAGCACTGCTCGCTGCCATCAACCAACGCCCTTATCTTGCAACAGAATAAAAACATGGGGGCCTGGGGACAGAAGTAGTCAAGATCTCCTCCTCGGAGATCCTGAAGACGATATTCCCCTAACATATCTCCACCAAGACGTGGCCTTCCACCAACAAAGGAGAAGCGCGATGTTTCTTTCTTAAAGAAATGTGACCGCTCACCCCCATCAAAAGATCAAGACTTTCTGTCTTCCAAGAGAAAGAAAGACGACCGTCAAGCCAACCTCTGTCGATGACCATCGCTAAAGCTGAGGAAGCAGCGGAGGATTCTTCCCCCCATCGAGATCACGACACCTGATGGGGACGGAATTATCACTCTTATTCTCCGTCTCCTGTAGATAGCGACGACGACGAATCCCGCAGACCGTTGTCGAGGGAAATTACAAAAGCACCTCTTCCGGTCGGACTAGAGAAACCACCCCCTTTAGGGACGTACGACGAGATGACGGATCCCGACAAACATATTGAGAACATCTACGCTCTCCTCGACTACCGAGGGGTCAGAGGATCCATCAAATACAGGCTATTCCTGACCACACTCAAAAAGCGAGCTATGTCCTGGTACAAGAGTCTCCCATATGAATCCATCACCTCTTGGAAGCAGCTTGGGAGGATGTTCTCGAGGCACTTCACAGCCTCACGTCGACACCTGAAGTCGGAAGCTTCACTCAAAGTGATCATCCAAGGCATGAATGAATCTCTTCGGGCGTACATCGAGCGCTTTAACAAGGAAGCAGTACAGGTCTCTACGAATGATAATATGAAGAAATACCTCTTTGAATGTGGGCTCCATCCCCGCAGCGACTTCGCCAAGGCGGTGGGTATCGAGACACCAGCAACGCTCGACTCCCTCCTTCTCAAAGCTCAAGCGTACATATAGTAAGAGGAGAAGGAAGCCTCCAACAGTGCCCGGAAATCAAGGCACAAAGAGAGTTCCAAACCCTCGAGAAATGATGAACCTTTGACTTCTTGTCGAGGAGAGAATAAACGAGAAGACAAATCTCGAGACCCCAAGGACTACAAGGAACCCACCGGGTGGTTCCACGACTACACCCATGTGACTACTTCGAGGGAGTGTGTTCTATCTGAATACGCAAGTTTCGAATTCAAACAGGTCAGGGTGCTTTTTCCCCGACAAACACCCTTGAAACTAGGAACCGACAAAAGAAAATACTGCAGGTTCCACAAAAGCCATAGGCACAATACCGAAGATTTCATCCATCTCAAGGATGCACTCAAAAAATTATTCGAGACGGGCACCTCAAACAATACAATAAGAAAGAGGTCGCACATGAAGAGGCTCCGGAAGCCAAAAATATCAAAGAGGGGAAGGAGTCCCCCGACATTAACACCATAGCAGTCGCCATGAGCGTCATGCGGCCAGAATACTTCTACCTCCTGGACATGGAGGGCGTTCCTTTATACTTCTCCTCCCATAGTCCCTGGGAGTCGTTCCCCGCTGCTATGGTCATCTCTGGCAGGGGATTCAACAGGCACACAATGGGATCTGTGAAAAGGAGATTCGACCAACTAATCGAGGCCAACTCTGGCATGGACGCCACACTAGACAAATTCTGAGGAGTTTCTCACTCACTCGCCTTCTACAGGGAACAAATATCACGTGGTGCCCCCAACTCGAGCATCTTGCTTCTCATAAGGGCCCGCATGGCACATTTTGACGTGCAACATATTCTGGTCGATCAGGGAAGCTCGGTAGACATTATGTACTCCCAGCTGCTCACCACTCTACAGTTGAATGAGAGTCATCTGACCCCGTACATTGAATCAGATCTTCAGGGCTTAAATGGAGTCAGTATAAAACCTTGGGGATACGTCGAGTAGATCGTCACCTTTGGGAGAGGAGTGAAAGCCAGAGCCATCAAGACCCAATTTGTGGAAATAGACTTCTCGTCTCTTTACCAGTGCATCTTTGGGAGACCAACTCTCGCCGAGCTGATCGTAGTGCCCTCTACTGTGCACCTCAAGATGAAATACTACACTACTGATGGTTTGGTAGTCACCCTCCACGGGGACATCCAAGCGGTGAGGAGATGCTTCGAAGCCTCATCCAGAGGTCTCAGTTCCATCAATGCTCATCCTTGAAAGATCATCGGATCCGCACTTCCCTCTAGCTCTGAGAAAGCCAAACCACTACCAAGGGTTGACACCATTGACCTCGACAACCGCCAAAGAAGATCGTGCCAAACAGAGAAGCTTAAGATAATTGTGTTGTGATATTCTTTGGAAGATTGTGAGCATACTAGCTTGCTTCCATTACTTTATATAAGCATTTAAGACAAAGATGGTCAAGATCAGGACATGTACAGTTTTTCTTTGAGTGCCATAATCAATGCGAGCAATCTTAGCTATGCAAATTGTGATAGAGTTTTTTTTTAATGGAAGCTAGATATTCATATCTTTAAATTGGTTTAAAAGCTATATAGAATTTGGTTTATGGGGGAAAGACGAGTTTACTCCATAATAATGGAATTTGGTTCATGGGAGCCCTCATCATTTAAAAAAATGATTGAAATAAGTGCTTGTAAGCTTGGTCCATGTGATTAGATAAAGTAGAGATGATTAAGGCAGTTTGAATCACTTTGATTTTTTAGTTTTTAAAATTTGTTTAATAATTTTGTTTTGAAAAATTGTTTTTAAGAAGAGAATAGAAAAATATGTTTGGCACACAAATTTTTAAAATTGTTTTAGAGATAACAAATGAGAAAATTTATTTTATAGTTTAAGTTTAAGTTTTTAAATCTATTTTAAAGATAAGAAAATAAAAAGTTCATTATATTTAAATGTATAATTTGAACTTACAATAACTCAAATTTACATTTTTAATTAAAGAAATTTATAATATGTTTTTTAAATTATAAAAATACATCCAATATATAGTTTAAAAAATATAAGTTGTTCTGGACTGGTCCAACAGTCAGAGTGGATCCAGTCTAACCCCTTCTTTCGGTACGATCTAAACACCCAAGGTCTGAATCTCCTCGCTCACTGTCGGACAACATCGATCCTTTGTCCTCCTGGACAGACGCTGACCCACGATGATTGACGAGCACCTCTTAGTCTGTCCGACCTCAAGTCGCATAGACAACCCAGAACCGACCAGATCGCTGTCCGTAACCTACCTCCTCCTCGGATCTAACGACTAGTTACGGACACACCTGTCTGGTATGATCAAGCCCTAACAGTTACCTGTTTTTGCGGATCTACATATCCAGACCCAAAAACAGGAACCAATGGCTACGCGTCAGGGGCATTATATAAACCCTCACACATGTGAGGGCCAGGTACCGAATATTCACTACTCACCACGAATACCATAATACTTTGCTTGTATCTCTTTGCTCCCACACTTACTTGATCATTGGAGTGCCTTGCAGATGTAACCCCCTTTTTCGCTCCTCGACATCACAACCCGCTGAAGATCATCATTTGGCCACCTTGCAAGTTCTGATCTATCGGTAAGATCAGTGGCACGAACTGTGGGAAACTTGCTCTCCCCATCTTTCTTTCCCAGAAACTCAAAGATCAAAGCAGATATTCAAGATTCCATTCACCAATCATGGCCGACAATGATGATCTTCTCCTGCTCAGAAAGATTCCACTTTCCCTGTTGCACAAGACTGACGGAAGTCAGGGACATCCTCACCTCGAGGATAACTTCGACCTCCGCGAAGGTCGACCTTCATCTCCATACTCCATCGGCGCCCAGCGTGAAGAACAATATTTCTTGGACGGACAGCGTCCCAAGATCCCCGTTGAGGAACGACCAAAGATCCTACAACCAGCTCCTATCCCTCAAAGCACCGATCCGGCCATTGTAGCACTGCTCGCTGCCATCAACCAAACCAACGCCATTATCTTGCAACAGAATAAAAACATGGGGGCCTGGGGACAAAAGTAATCAAGATCTCCTCCTCGGAGATCCTGACGATGATATACCCCCAACATATCTCCACAAGATGTGGCCTTACACCAACAAAGGATAAGCGTGATGTTTCTTTCTTCAAGAAACGTGATCGCTCACCCCCATCAAAAGATCAAGATTTTCTCTTGTCCAAGAGAAAGAAAGACGACCGCCAAGCCGACCTCTGTCAATCACCATCGCTAAACCTGAGGCAGCAGCGGAGGAGTCCTCCCCCCATAGAGACCACGAAACCTGACGGGGACAAAATTATCACTCTCATTCTCCATCTCTTATAGATAGCGAAAACGATGAACCCCGCAGACCGTTGTCGAGGGAAATTACAAAAGCACCTCTCCCGGTCGGACTAGAGAAACCACCCCCTTTAGAGACGTACGACGAGATGATGGATCCCGACGAACATATTGAGAACATCTACGCTCTCCTCGACTACCGAGGGGTCAGAGGATCCATCAAATACAGGTTATTCCCGACCACACTCAAAAAGGGATCTATGTCCTGGTACAAGAGTCTCCCAGATGAATCCATCACCTCCTGGAAGCAGCTTGGGAGGATGTTCTCGAGGCACTTCACAACCTCACGTAGACACCTGAAGTTGGAAGCTTCACTCGAAGTGATTGTTGTACCCCAAAATTTTCCCTCCCATATTTCTCAGAACATTGAAAGAAAAATCTCCAAATAGCTCAAGGAAGCTCAAGAGTTGGTCAGACAAGCTATCTCCTAAGGCCGCCTACCCCAAATTAGGGTTTTGTGTTGCATCAAAATCCTTGAGTCCAAATGACCTCAAGTGCTTCCCATTTTCCTACTATATTCTCAAGATCATCCATGTCAAGTTTCAAGCCTTGCAGAGAGTGTTTGCTCAGCCAATTGCTCAAAGGTCCAAAAATCGACTGTGCTAGGGCAAAAGTCAACTGTGACCTACAAACAGACAAACTTCAAGATGTTTTGTCAACATTCTCATTTTGAAGGATATTTCATCATTTGATCAAGGGTTGATCATGATTCATCAAGGATTGCTCAAAATTCATCAAGATTCAAAAGTTGCTAAATTAGGGTTTTGTAGGAAAAGTCAACTCAACTTTGACCAAGCATAACTTTCTCATACTTTATGAGAAATGGACCATCCAAAGCTCATTTTGAATATGATGCAATTTTTTACAATCCATCTTCACATCCCAAGATCAAAATATGCACTCACAAGAAGTTATGAATTTGGACATTACAGGTAATTTTTGAAAGTCAACAAAAACACCCTTTTTGCCAAATCTTATTAGTTAAGCATGGAATATCAAAATGATATTAGACCAAAATGTTTGATTAGAGGACATCTCAAGCTTTATAAAAAGTCCAAGAACACTTCCAAAAGTTCAAAATTGAAGAAGTTATGCATTGTTGAAGTTGGACTTTTTTGCAAAATTGCCAAAAGTTAACTATCCCCAAAACCTCAAATTTTGTCAAATGGGCCCATTATTTTTCACGTGATTTGAGTTTGAATCATTGCCCACGTGCCCTAGCTTCAGCCATGTGTCCACATCAAATTTTTATTATTTAATTTGATTTTTATTTGAATTAATTTATTTTAAATCAAATAAAATCATATAAAATCTAAAGATTTTATAACACATGATCTTTTGGCTATTTCAGGTTTTGATTACAACTATTATCATCATCAAATTCGTATCAAATCAAATCATGTGCAAAAAGATTGGAATTAGGCAAATTTGGAAAGATTTAATGGAAGAATCAAATCCACATCAAAGTCATTGATAGAGGGAGATTTATACCAAGTTTGTAAACCTAATGCACTGAGGGATACATAAGCAAGCAAAAGCACACGAAATAGGGGTTGGCAAGTGTGGGAAGAGGCAGAACAATAATTGAAAAAAATCACAAAAAGTGAGAGATCAAAATTCAGGTTATAGGCGTTTTCAAGGATCAAGACTTGTTCCAATCGCTTCCTGGGCATTCACACAAGCTATCCCAACCAAAACCAAGCATTTTCAGACTCCTTAACACACTGTAAGTCGCACGATAGTCACCCATGTTATTAGTTTTGATTTGAATTATCCTGGCATCTATTGAACAATCTAATGGCATATTCATAATCACAAGAACATTTCCAAACTTTTTGCATCATTTAATTTCATTTATATGATCTGTACTGCAAACCACAATTGTTAGGGTTTGGTCTGCATTTTTGGGCGTTTTTATTCTAGGTACAATTGACCCCCACAATGGACATGGTTATGACCGGGAGGGTGAGACGAACACAACCATGCCCTTGAAATTCATTTTTGTGGCCTGTAGCATATTTTGGAGATGGATAGGCCTGTAGCTACGGACTCCTATCTGTTGGTATAGGTATTTGGCGTTTTAGCCTCGGACGAGAGGTTGGGGATGATGCATGGCATTCCATTACTGGACCATTCAAATATTACGCGCGTTTTTATTATTTTCTGGAAATAGTTTTGTTTTTTATATAATATATATCATTCATATTATTATAACAAAAACAACAACGTGCCCTAGTGGTCAGCACGTCAACTTCCAAGGCATTAGTGGCTGGAGGTCAGGGGTTCGATCCCTGCCTCCAGCACTTTGTATTTTCTTCATGTTTTTCAGGTGATTCAATGCATGCTCTAGCTTGCAAACTACCATGCGCCCTCATCCATCCAAATGCCAGATGGCCAAGAGCCAGATCTGGTGGCCAATGACTGGAGGTCCACCAAGAGCCAAGTCCATGCGCCCACACTGGATCACAAAAAGTCAAATGGGTTGGCCAATGTTGGGCTTCAAATTGCTATCAACACCCTTCTAAAACAGGCCCAACACTTCTTTTCTCTTTTATTTGTTTTTTTTTTTACTTTAATTGTTTTATTTAATTTTCTAACCAATCACAAAATTATGTTTTTATTAAATAAAATCACAAAAAAAATATTTTTATTTCAACCAAATTTTAACTTTTATTTTTCTTAATAAATTTATTAATTGATTAGGTTTTAATTAGAAAACTTTAATTCATTTTTGTAAATAATTTTAATTAATTAGATTTAACTAGATATTAACCACTAATTCAATAATTTTATTTTCTTTCTTAAAGTAATCAAAAAACTCCAAAAATAATTTTATTTTTTCATTTAATTAATTTATTTAATTTAATTTAGTTATTTAACTTAAGTTTATTTTCTTTTTTAAAATAAAAACAAAAAAAACCAAAAAGATGGCATTCTCTTTCACAAGGGTTAAAACCCCAAATCTCGCACTCGATTTAATTTCCCGCACGTTTATTTATTTTTATCATATTAATGTATCTTCTTCTGAATTGTAATAGTTGAATAGGACAGTTAATTATTTTTATCGCTTTATTTTATTTTTCAAAAGAGTTTGTCTTTGGCGATGTAAATACCCGACGCCTTGTAATTTAAATTCCGCATTTTAATTTCTGCAAATTATAACTGTTAGATGTTTGATAATAGGGTTTGCATGACAAGACTGAATATTAATCTTAAAATCAAATTAGATCACCTTTAACATGTACAAAGATAAAAAAATAACTGAAAACGACACACTCGCACATGCGCACTCCTAGGGTACACTCCACTTGGTTTCCTTCGTATACGGTCATTAAGTATAGGTCATTTTAGAGGTCGCCCTCTTGTCTAAAAGATCATAGTCGCCTCGAAACAGTTGCCTCGGATATAATTGCCTCAAATAAATGATCTAAGATGTTAGGGTTACCGCTAAGGCGTCTTAACATTGCTTTGGTGACCGTATGTCCCTCATTCGAACTGACCCTTAAACTCCAACGACGGTGCTACCTACTCATCAATAGTGGGATAACATTGTCTAAAGGAAATTAGCATAGAACGATTCCTTTTTCGAGTAGGTAGATGGTTCTTAGATACTTGCTCTTTCAAAAACAAAAACTTTTCACACTTACACTCCATTTCGAACAAAGTTTTTTCAAAACACTTCATTACACTCTTGAGGACAGAATTAAGAGTTAAATCGAAGTTTTAAACAAAAACTTTTTAAAACCCACAAGCACAAAGAAAACAATTTTGAAAACAATTGAGCAAGTACCTAAGAGCCTGTGGATAACCACGGATAGAAAGGGTGCTAACACCTTCCCTTTCTATAATCTACCCCCCGAACCCGAGAAATATCTCAAAAAAGGAATTTTTCTGTGCTTTTTTCCTTTCCTTGTTGGATAAAATAAAAGACGGTGGCGACTCTTGCTTACCGCGACATTTTGCAAAAACAAATGCAAAACGCAAACCAGCATTCCAAAAAACAGTCAGTTCTTCCCACCGTATCACATAATTGGCGACTCTGTTGGGGATGATCTTTAAGTGGGGTGTACCTTAGGAATAGTTCATAATGTTTTAAATTGCTTGACTTGTATGCTTTATCTTTGTGGGTTGAATCGGAGTTACTATAGATCCTAACCTGGATCTGGGGGATACCCTTTAGGTAAGTAGCAATAAACTGTGAGGGAACTGTACGGCGTAGACCGATACGGTTGAAGCAGTAGGTACGTTGGTGTGGCACTTTAGTTTGTACCGATATCCCTTGTGGCACAACGAGGAAAATATGGGTCTTCTAAGGGGTCATTAAGCACCAACTGACCTTAGAACCTTTAAATTGACAAACTTGGCCATAGAATAGTAGCAGTATGCTACACTCATTGAGACCAAACTCTAGCGATGATTTTGACCGCAAGAAAAGGTTGCTAAACTGGAATTATGACCGATCGAGGGTGGTCAGTGATATTGAGATCCTCTAGAACCCGGTTACTATTTCTAGGACAGGTTTAAACCAACTGAACTGAAAGAGGGTAGTACCTAAACTCCTTGCCAGCCTGAAATCTAAGGGCTATCTGTGTGACTTGTTTGCCCTTACCATGTTTGCTATTTGTGAATACTTGTGATGTGTTTCTATCATGACATCATGCATCATGACATTGCATGCATCTTGCATTGGACTAACCCATTTCAAAGACAAAGGGGATTCATCTTTGTTCTATTTTGTAAGACATGGCACGCATGCGTAGAAACACTATTCGGGTCAACTTTGTCCAGATTCCCACGCAGCTTAAGGATTTGGTTGCAAAGATTCCAGATACTTCCTCCTTTATCAGAAGACATGGGCATCTCCTTGGTTTGGTCACCTCCAAGATGGATGAACAGATGATGAGTGTCTTTGTCCAGTTCTTTGATCCATTGTACCACTGCTTTACCTTTCCGGACTACCAGTTGGTCCCTACCTTGGAAGAGTTCTCTGATCTGCTTGGTATCTCCATTCTAGAGCATACCCCGTTTACAGGTTGGGAGAAAGTTCTTAGGCCAGAAGAGATTACTTCAGCCCTCCATCGGACAAAGGCTAAGGTAATGTCAAACTAGGAGACTAGAAGTAGGACAAAAGGCTTCTTGGCTAAATTCTTGGTTGATCGGGCTAATCAGTTCTGGGACAGTCTAGACTTTCAGGCATTTGAAGACATTCTGGCTCTTCTCATATATGGTTTGGTGTTGTTTCCTAACTCAGATTCCTTTGTTGACGTGAATGCGGTGAAGATTTTCATGTCCGGTAATCTTGTGCCCACTCTCTTGGGTGACATTTTACACTCTCTTTATGCCCGTACTGCTCGGAAACAGGGAACCCTTATGTGTTGTGCACCATTGCTAGCGAGGTGCTTTATTTCTCACCTCCCCAAATCAGTTTTGAAGAACAAGGAAGGCATGGGTTGGGCCCACGGGATTATGTCTCTTTCTCACATGGACATCATTTGGACTATTAAGGACATGGAAGACGTTGCTATTATTGATCACTGTGGGGAATAACCCAATGTTCCACTACTAGGAATCAACGGAGGGATCACCTATAATCCGTGTTTGGCCTTACATCAGTTTGGGTGATCTAGGAGGGAAGGATCTCATGATTTGCTGATGCCAAGCATTGTCTTTGACTTCCAAGGGGATAGTGATGAGCATCGCCGCAGATTCATATAAGCCTGGGATAGGGTGCACAGGTCTGATCCGCACGAGCTGGGTGCAAAGACTTCTCTTCCAATGGAACAATATCTCTGGTGGGTTTGTACACGTGCTCAGAAGCTGGGAATGTCGTACGAAGTTGTCTTACCTGTGATTGTTGAAGTCGCTGATGAAGAAGGGGTTCCTCCTACCATCCTCTACCCTTACATGCCTACTGACATTGGGGCATTAAAAAGGTCTTGGATGTAGCTAAGAGAGGAACGGGATACTTATAGAGAAAAGTATCACGAGCAAGAGCGAAAGATCCTGAAGTTGACAAGACAACTGGACAATGAGAAGATCCTCAATGACTATGTCAGCACCAAAGGCAAACGATCATGGGAGCGCTGATGTCTTTTGATTATTTCTAGTTTTGACTTATTTTTCAGTATTTCCTTTTTTGTAACGCCTTAAAGGCATTTGTTGAACATTTGAATTCAAAGTTTATCTAATAAAAGTGTGTTTCATTTTGGTTTACGAATTTGAATCTATAAAGTCTTTGAAAATCATATCATGCGCATTTCATTCCATGCACCTCATAACAGGTACAATTACAGGTTTTCTCATCTTCTTCGTTGTTTATTTCAGCACATCATGTCTGCTGATACATCAACTGAACAGGCTATCAAGGCTCTGCAAGCTCAAAACGCTCAATTTCAGGAAATGTTCATGAACCTGGCCAAGGGGCAGCAAGATCTGAAGACTCTTATCTTGAAGGATAAGAAGAAGAAGAAGAAGAAGAAGAAGAAGAAGAAGAAGACAGTCCTCCTGAACATGGGTCACAGGTTCGGAAACAGACTGCGAGATGAAGTCAATCTATCCCACTCATCTGGAGGGGGAGAAAACCAAGAAGAAAGGAGGGTTCCTAGCCCTGTGGTATCTGACCACGAGACTGACTTTGACGAAGACCAGTATCCTCCTGCTGAGGATAGATATAAACAGCTTGAAGACCGCTTAAGTGCGATGGAGATTCAGAAGGTCCCTGGATTGGACTTTGGTGATCTAGGTTTATCATCTGGGGTGGTGATTCCCCACAAGTTCAAAGCACCAGCCTTTGCTAAATACGACGGGGTTTCTTGTCCATAGTTGCACCTCTGTTCGTATGTTAGAAAGATCCATCCATACACCACTGACAAGAACCTCTGGATCCACTTCTTTCAAGACAGTCTCTCAGGGACTCAGCTTAAATGGTTTTACCAGCTGGAAGGAGCTAGTATCTGTAATTGGGAAGATTTGGCTGCTGCTTTCTACAAGCAGTACCAATACAATGCCGACCTCGCTCCCACGCGTACCCAACTCCAGGGTATGTCTATGGATGCAGGCGAAGGTTTCAAAGACTACGCTCAGAAGTGGAGGGACCTTGCCGGAAGAGTGCAACCACCCTTGGCTGATAGGGAGCTAGTGGATATGTTTCTGGGGACCTTGTCTGGTCCGTATTTCAACCATCTGATTGGAAGTTCATCGTCCAGATTTACTGAGTTGATTATGACCGGGGAAAGAATTGAGGTCGGTATCAAGAGCGGTAAAATACAGAAGGGTGCTTCATCAAGTACCAAGAAGAAGCCTTTTAAGAAGGAGTCTAGCGCAGTTTACAGCGCAAAGAGCCATAATAGACCTGAACGCCGCCAAGATGTTAATGCGGTTGTTATTTCAAGACCAACTGTTGCCGCACAATGCAACAATCAGCCAAGGGCCAAGAGGCCGCGAAGACAGTTCACTCAGCTTAACATGACTTTGTCTCAGATTCTGCCACAGTTATTGAAGACCAAGTTGGTGATTTCGAAGGAGGCCCCGAAGAATCCCAATACAACATCACCGATGTACAACCCGAATGCCCGCTGTGCTTTTCATTCTGATAGCCCGGGGCATGATACGAATGACTGCTGGGTTTTGAAGAATAAGGTACATGACTTGATTGATGCTAAAGAGATTGAGTTCGAAGCGCCAGAAAGGCCCAATGTTGTGACTGCTCCTATGCCCAAGCATGGAGTGAATGTTATAGATGAAGACTCGTTTGTGGTTTCTGTGAAAGACATTGCTACCCCATTGATGACTGTGAAGAAGAACCTTCTATTATCCGGTTTATTTCTGGGATGTGACGAAGGTTGCCGTATGTGTTCCGTCCTACCTACCGGTTGCCATCTTTTGAAGTCAGGTGCCCAACGCCTGATGGATAATAAAGAAATTCTGTTTGAGAATACTTTTGTTCCTTTGGTTCCTACTGAAGAAGTTGCTATAATCACCATTTTCGACAATTCTTCCAAGGCTTCCTTGAGAAAGCTTGTTACAATTACATCTGTTCCAAGAATCACTCCCTTGATCATCACTGTTCCTGGGCCTATCCCCTATACATCAGATAAAGTTGTCCCATGGCACTACGGGGCTGACGTTTTCTATCACAGAGTTAAGCAAGACCTGAGTGTTGAAGAGGATGATACTGACGTCAGCAATATTGTTGGACCTGCCAAAGTCACCCGCAACAGAAGACTTTTCTCCCCCGAGATCTCTCCACCAACTGTTTGGAAGCTTGTTGTTATTATACCTTTCAGTACACCCGATACTATTCCTGTTCAAGTTCCCATTCTTACCCTTATTACCGAGCCATCTGATACTCGGGGCAAAGGGACCACTGATGAGCCTGCCCGAATGGAGCCACCAAAGAGGATCATTGTTGAAGCTTCTAGACAAGAGATGGAACAAATTTTGAAGATCATCAAAAAGAGCGACTACAATGTAGTCGAACAGCTGGGGTAGACCCCGTCCAAAATCTCTATGTTGTCTCTATTGCTATGCTCAGAAGCCCATGCCAAGGCTCTGATTGCCTTCCTGAAGACTGCGTACGTGCTGCAGGAGACATCAGCTGATCAGTTTAAGGACTGCATGGCTAGTTTGACAGCAGATAATTGGTTGGGTTTCTCCGATGCAGACTTTCCTGCTAAGGGAAGGAATCACAATGATGCCCTGCATGTCTCCATTGAATGCAAGGGCATTACTCTAGCTCATGTATTGGTGGATACAGGGTCTTCGTTGAACGTTTTACCTAAGAAAGGTGTAGACCGGTTGGACTGTGAAGGTTTAGAGTTGAAGCCAAGTAACATTGTCGTTAGGGCCTTTGATGGGTCTAAGAGAATGGTACATGGAGAAGTGGATATTCCAGTTAAGGTTGGTTCTCAGATCCTTGCGTCTACTTTTTATGTGATAGACATTCGACCATCCTATTATTGTTTGATGGGTCGCCCATGGATCCACAAAGTTGGGGCAGTGACTTCTACGCTGCACCAAATGCTGAAATACCCAGTCAAAGGGAAAATTGTTACGGTACGAGGGGAGGAGGAGTACATGGTGAGCCACCTCAACTCTTTTCGATATGTAGAGATGGATGAGGAGTTCATTGAAACCCCGTTTCAACATTTTGAAGAGGTTCCCCAGATGCTGGCATCAACTGAAACTGTTGTTGAAGATCCTCCAATGAAGATGGCTTCCTTCAAGGATGCCCGGGCTGTTATTGAGAAAGGTGGGTGTGCAAATTGGGGCCAACTCCCTGATTTTGCACATAAAACTAACAAGTTTGGTTTGGGTTTCACTGCAGAAGCTCAGAGGGTTGTTCGGAGTGCACGGATCGGAAGACCTCCCATGTTTATCAACAATTCAGGAGTAAATGCCATTGAAGACGATGTTGAAGAATTTGAGTTCGACAGTTGGATCTATCCTACTACTGATGGTGGACTGAGCAATTGGACAGCAAAGGACTTCATCCTAATTTCTTTTGTTACCCAGTAATGAAACTTTTTGTTTTGAATTTGTAACAGACAATTTTAAAACTTTATGGCCCGGTGTCTTACCCAGGGCACCGTGGTTTTGTTTGTGAGGGCTTTATGTGTGTCATTCCCATATATCATTAATAAAAGCATTGGACGTTTCTTGCATTTCAAATTTTGCGCTCCTTTGTTTTCCTTTTTATATATTGCAAAACAGCTATTTTACACACACTCACAAATACAGGTCTACATCCACTCTGGATCCCACTGGTAACGACTATGCTACTGCCGATTATGACTTCAAAAGTCCGATCAACTTAGTCGAAGACGAAGGTGAAGATGATTGCGAAGTTCCTGGAGAACTTGCTAGACTCTTACTTCAGGAAGAGAGGGCTATACAGCCGCATAAAGAACCGGTGGAAACAATAAATCTGGGTACAGAGGTAGACAAGATAGAGGTCAAGATCGGTCCAAATATGGAAGCTAGTGTTAAGCAACGGTTGATTTAGATGCTGCATGCATACGTTGAGATCTTTGCCTGGTCTTGTGAAGATATGCCTGGGTTGGATACCGATATTGTGGTTCACCGCCTACCTACCAAGGGAGATTGTCCTCCAGTGAAGCAGAAAGTCCGCCGAATGCGCCCAGAGATGTCTGAGAAAATCAAGGCTGAAGTGATGAAGCAGTTTGACGTTGGTTTTCTAGCAGTTACTTCTTACCCTCAGTGGGTGGCCAACGTGGTTCCAGTGCCGAAGAAGGATGGTAAGGTTCGAATGTGTGTTGACTATAGGGATCTGAACAGGGCGAGCCCCAAGGATGATTTCCCTCTGCCTCATATTGACGTTCTGGTTGACAACACCGCTCAGCATAAGATCTTTTCCTTTATGGATGGTTTGTTACTCAATGGGGTACCTTTTTTCTACAAAGTCATGCCCTTCGGATTGAAGAATGTTAGGGCAACGTATCAGCGTGCCATGGTTGCTTTGTTCCATGACATGATCCATCATGAGATTGAGGTATATGTTCACGACATGATTGCAAGATCCCAGACTGAGGAAGAACACCTTGACCATCTTCAGAAGTTATTTGACAGGTTGAAGTTGTACAAGCTGAGGTTAAACCCGAATAAGTGCACCTTCGGAGTGAGGTCTGGCAAGCTGCTGGGTTTCTTCGTAAGTGATAAAGGTATTCAAGTGGATCCTGCAAAGGTGAAGGCTATACAGGAAATTCCATCTCCCCAAACAGAAAAAGAAGTCAGGGGCTTTCTGGGACGTCTGAACTATATTTCCCAGTTCATCTCACACCTGACTGCTACTTGTGAGCCAATCTTCAAGTTACTGAAGAAATATCAAGTGGTAAGATGGAACGATGAATGTTAGGCTGCTTTCGAAAGGATCAAAGAATATCTCCAAGAGCCACCCATTCTGATGCCTCCAGTTGAAGGGAGACCTTTGATCCTATACTTGACCGTACTCGACAATTCGATGGGGAGCGT
Organism: Vicia faba; assembly: GCA_948472305.1. Lineage (NCBI taxonomy): Eukaryota > Viridiplantae > Streptophyta > Magnoliopsida > Fabales > Fabaceae > Vicia > Vicia faba. Next base: position 918,863,101 of record OX451738.1, read on the forward strand.
GATGGGGAAGCATGACGAGTCTCGCCGAAAAGAGCATGCTATTTACTACCTTAGCAAAAATTTTACCGACTGCGAGACCCGATACTCGTTGCTTGAGAAAACTTGTTGCGCTTTGGCATGGGCTGCTCGCCGAATGAGATAGTATATGCTGACTCACACTACTCTATTGATATCAATGATGGATCTAATCAAGTATATCTTCGAAAAGCCTGTCCTGTCCAGAAGAATAGCAAGATGGTAGATGATATTGACTGAGTATGACATCCAGTATACGACCCCAAAGGCAATTAAGGGAAGTGTGTTGGTAGATCATTTGGCACATCAGGCAGTGGACGATTACCAATCTATGAACTTTGAATTTCCATATGAGAATATCATGATAGTGACTGACTGTGAAGAACCTGGATCGGATGAAGGACCTGAGGAGGGATCCCGATGGTCTATGTACTTTGACGGAGCTTCAAACGCTTTAGGTAATGGCATTGGCGTCATAATCATATCTCCTGAAGGTTCTCATACTCCGTTCACCGCCCGACTATGTTTCAACTGCACCAACAACATGGCGGAGTATGAAGCGTGCATCATGGGTCTTCGAGCAACAATTGACCTAAGGATTAAGTTCTTAAGTGTTTTCGGAGATTCCGCTCTCGTGATTAGTCAGATCAAAGGCGAGTGGGATACGAAACACCCTAATCTTATTCCTTACAAAGATTATGTATTGACGTTGCTTCCATATTTCAAGGAGATAACTTTTGAACACTTCCCTAGAGAGGAGAATCAGTTGGCGGACGCACTGGCTACGATGTCTTCTATGTTCAAAGTCAATTGGGACAACGAAGCTCCCCGAATTACCATTGAAAGGTTTGATGAACCTGCACATTATTGCGACATCGACTGAAGAGGTAGCAGATAAACCCTGGTTTCATGAGGTGAAAAGGTATCTTGAGGCTCAATAATACCCTGAGGGTGCATCTGTTAATGATAAGAAGTTTCTAAGGAGGTTCGCAGTGAAATTCTTCATCAGCAATGGAATTCTTTACAAGCGTAACCATGATCCGACCTTACTGCTTTGTGTGGATAAGAACGAAGTAGAAAGGATCATGATAGAGTTACATGAAGGTACTTTTGGGACTTATTCCAGTGGACACACCATGACAAAGAAAATCCTCCGGGCAGGATATTATTGGTCCACAATGGAAGCAAACTGTTATCAGCATTCTCAGACCTGTCACATGTGCCAAGTCTATGCTGATAAGGTGCACATACCTCTAGTTCCCCTGAACATTTTGACAGCTCCTTGGCCTTTTGCAATGTGAGGCATCGACATGATCGGCGAGATCAGACCTACGGCATCCAACGGGCATCGTTTCATCCTGGTAGCCATTGATTACTTTACAAAGTGGGTTGAAGCAGCTTCCTTTACTACTGTAACCAAGAATGTCGTGGAACGGTTCATTCGGAACAATCTGATTTGTCGATATGGTGTACCAGAGAGGATCATTACGGACAATGGTACAAATCTCAACAATAAGATGATCACCGAGCTCTGCAAGCAGTTCAAGATACAACATCACAACTCTTCTCCTTACCGACCGAAGATGAATGGTGTGATGCGGTGGGAGAACTGACTTAAGGTTATGCGTTTGTGTTCACAAATGTTTCGGTTTAGCAAGAGTCGCCACCGACTTTTTATTTTATCCAAAGGAAAGGTCAAAAATCACAGGAAAGACCTTTGAGATGTTTTCTTGGGTTCGGGGTGTAGATTATGAAAAGGGAAGGTGCAAGCACCCTTTTCATCCATGGTTATCCATGGGCTCTTAGTTACTTGTTTAGATCACTTGCTTTTGCTTTTCAATTGTTTGAAATGGTGCTTTGTGTGTGGTTTTGAAAATGTTTTGAAAAGAGGCCATCGTTGTGGCAACCTTTGTAATAATTCTTGTTTAAATATATACAAAGGTGTATTGTCTTTTGAAAAGATGTTTCAATATTTTGAAAGTTTGTTTTGGGAAATGTTGAAATTGTGTTGTGAAGTGTGTTTGAAAATAGCAAGGATGTTTGCAAGTTTTGATCAAGTAACTAAGAGTTGTCTACCCTATCTATTCAAAGATCTTTCCTACACATTTTTAACCCTTTTACATTGTTGTTTTACCATTGCATTTGGTAAACAATCTTGTATTTGGATGTTAAACGGGACAGGCGCGGGTCATCGTATTAACCATGATAGCAATAGTGCTAAGTATCTTTAGCAATTTTTTGAGGGACTAGATCATTTTGTATAGGCAACCAAGATAGCGTCATTGAGGGACTATGATCTTTTGTTTTGTTTTTGTTTTGCCAAGATACTCAACATGCATACCATGGCCATTTTAAAGGCAACAAGTGGATGAAACCCTAGGGGGTGCATGTGTGCATTGTGTTGTCATTTTCATGTATTTATGTATTGTATTAGGTCTAACTATTTGTTTTGATTTTGGATATTGCATACAAACCCTAATCTCTATCATGGCATTTTTGAAAGCTTATAAAGTGCGTAAAATAAACCTAAGTTATTACAACATTGATATGGGGAGGGGGATACAATTTTGAATGGGGAGTATTTGCAAGAAAATAAAACCCTAATATTTACTATTACATCCAAATTGAACTATTTGCATCAAATAATAAATAAGCAATATTTAAACAAGCAATTTAAATATAAATATGCAAAATATTATAAATATGTAAAAAAATGTTTTTTGTTTATTTTTATATATGTAAAAATAAAATATTTAATGCATCAAAAATAATAAAATGAAAGATTATTTTTATTAAGGGTAAAAACCCTAATTTTAAGAAAGTATATACACATTAAATATATTATTTATGTACAATAAAATAATAAAATATATACAAATGTCAAAAATAAAAATATATTAGAAAAAATATTATTCAAATATGTAAATAATAAAAATAAAGGTATAATATTTCTATGTATTATTTTCAAGTTTTTATTAAATAAAATAAAAGTATGTTATCTAATAATTATTTTTATGTTAGAAAAAATAATAAAAATACAAAATAAAATGTGAAAATTTATGAAAATAATTTTAGTATTTTTTTATGTTTAGAAAAAATATTTTAAAGTCGGAACTAAAAATAAAAATAGAAAAACATCAAATAATAATGAAATGGGCTAGGGGGTGCAGTCAGCAAACTAGAGGTGTCAAAAGCAAGTCAAGGCCAAGCCCAACCCAAACTGATCTTCATCTTCAACCTTTGAAACTCAAAAACACGCGCCTGTAACTCCAGTTCTGTTCTCTCTATTCTTTGCATGAAATCAAAAACTCAAAACATGAAACTTGTAAAGCATTAAACCACGATTCCAACCATATAAAAAACTTAATCTAACTCTCATAGACCAGAGAGAATTTCTCTGGCCCTAATTTCTAACCTAACTTTTTCAGGAAGTTCATCAATCAAATTCTCTCAGCACACTTAACTTAAATGAAAACTGATCATATGTACAGCTTAAGGGTTATGAGTACTACATTTTTTATTCACAAACCTAAGCATAATGATTCCTAAATAGAGAGATAGAAAGTTGACAAATACCTGTTTCAGATGAACTCGTGTATGGAAATGTGGAGCTTTTCAATGAGGCCTGAGATGCTTGGGTGCTTGCTTGAACTTCCTCTGACCTTCCCCAATGCTTAGTTTGCTTTGGATGTCCTTGAACAAGCTTGTAGAAGTCAACCTGGACAAGCTGAAAACAGAAATGGTGAAGCTTGAAAATGTAGTTACAGTCAATGGCCAATGGTTGGGATAGCTCAGGTGGGTTATATGGAATGTATTTGAATAAGTTTGGGGAAAAATGCACGAGTAGTTTTGGTTATGGAACTCAAAGTGCAGAAATTGCCCAGTTTTGCAAGAGGAAGGTGATTTTGTGTTTTGGAAGGCTTGAGGGTTCAATAACTCGTGTTTCTGGCTTAAGGAAAAGTGCAAAACTTGTTTCAAATGTTTGCAAGAGTTGATTATAGTAGATACTCAAGTTGTCTAGACTTTTGCATATTTCTTGGTTATGAAGCAAAAGGTGGGAAGTGACCAAGAGAAGGCATGTACAGGCTAGCTCAAACCCTGCATACATTTGGTGAGCTTGGCCCCAAGTTTGTGGATTTGGTTTTCTGTCTAAGATTTAGTTCAAGGCTCAAGATATGTAATTTGACATAAAGCAAGTTTTGACAAAAATGGCAATGTTGCCTTTTTTCTATTTTTTGATTAATCTCTTGTGTAATCCTCTAATGATCAGAACAAAGCTTCAAACCAATGGATTTGCATTTAGTTATTGAGTATGGAAGGGTTTAGAGACCTGTGAGCAAGTACAAGTGAGGATGAATAGAGTTTGCAAATTGTGTCAATATGAAACATGCCATGGATCAAAGTGAGTTTTTGCCAAATTCAAACCTTCGATTCTCCCTAACCACAAATGATTTTGGAGATTTATTGGACATTTTGGAAAGCTTATAACATGCTCTACAATCCATATTTGAAATGCATTTTGAGATTCCAAGTGGAACAATGTGAAAAATGGTCATGAAGATAGGTCAAAATCCTGCCTAAACTAGGGCAAAATTTCACTAAGTTAAAGGTTTCATGGACCCTTGTTTCAAAAATCATAACTTGAGATCCAAGATTCTTTTGAAAAAACTTTGTTAATAAAAGTTGTAGATTTTATGGAGTACTACAACTTTCATGTTGGAAGTTTTGTTTGAATCCAATTGCATCATGGTGAAAATATTTGGCAAAGTTGGGAAAAAATAAGAAAATTTCATAACTTTGAAAAATTCTAAGTTATGAAATTTTTTCAATCTTAAACCCTAATTTGAAAAATTAGGTTTCTTGATGAAAAAGCTTCATGTTTTGACACATCTTGATGAAAAATGACCCTTGGCACTTGATTTTGACCAAAAAGTCAATGTTTGACTTTTCAGTGTACAGTTGATTTTTGATCAGTTGACTGGAAAATTCATATGTCAATCCAATGCAATTGAGATCTTTTGAACCTTGTGAATAAGTCAAGATGATGCCATTGATTCCTTGAATCCATGCTTGAACCCAATTTTCCATTGGCTAGGTAAAAAATCAGAAATTTCCCTTCTGCAGTCAAAACCCTAAAAATGACCATTTTGCCCTTTTGATGATCTGATCAAATTTCTTGAGGAGTTGTGGTCCAAACTTGATCAAATGGTTCATATGAGTCTATAATGTTGATGTGGATAAAAAATTATGAGGTTTGGCTGAAAATTGGCCACGATTGACTTTTTCCCTAATACAATTGATTTTTAGGTCAACTGTCCAATTGACTGGGCAAAAATTTGATTCAAGGCTTGAAACTTGGTATGAATAATCTTATAAGTCCAACATGAAGCATGAAATTCACATTAAGCATTAGAAGTCCAAAATTCCTTGTGCAAACCCAAACCCTGATTTAGGTCAACAGTGAAAGGAGATGTCTTAAGCAGAGCAAACCCTAGCTTGGTCTTGAGTTCAAAGAATCTTGTGAGGAGAAATCTTGATAAAATGAGAGGGAAAATTTTAGGGTACAAAAGCTTCCCCTGTTCAATCTTCTTGAACCTGAAGAGTTAGATTGGTAAGTTTTCCTTTCGTGACTCGAAGGTAAAAGAGGATTGGACATTAAAGTGCCCGTAAATTTGCGCTCGTCAGAGTGTAGTTGAGGTAATGGGCTTAAAGATGTCATTTGGAAGATGTAACAAAATCTTGTCGGAGATGGGATTAAAGATGCCATCCAAGAAAATTGATCGCATAAGAGATTCCTTTGCGAGAGCCCGTATACCTGTTATTGAGGAGGACTACACTGGGGGAATGCTGGTCTTTGTCGTGGTAGAAATAGAACTACAGTCGTCTGTTATTCTACTGGGGAGTCATCTCTTGGTTGAAGAGGTGACAGTGAACTGCTATCTGGTCAACATCTAGGCTTCACAGTCTTGTATTGCTATCTGGTCAACATCCAGGCTTCACGATACTTTACTTCCTAACTGGTCAACATCCAGGCTTCAGAAGGAAATCAAATGGTTATCTGGTCGCCTCCGGTTTTCCCTTTGATTTTGGGGCCTACTAATATCCGGTTGAATCCGGGCTTCAAAGTAATTGGCCAAGTAAACTGTTATTTGGTCAATGTCTAAGCTTCACAGTATACCTTATTGTTATCTGGTCAACATCCAGGCTTCACAGTCTTGTATTGCTATCTGGTCAACATCCAGGCTTCAGAAAACTTCACTTCCTACCTGGTCAACATCCAGGCTTCAGAAGGGAATCAAATGGTCATTCGGTCGCCTCCGGTTTTCCCTTTGATTTTGGGGCCTACTAATATCTGGTTGGATCCGGTCTTCAAAGTAATTGGCCGAGTAAAGTTTTATTTGGTCAACGTCCAAGTTTCACAGTATACTTTACTGTTATCTGGTCAACGTCCAGGCTTCACAGTCTTGTATTTCTATCTGGTCAACATCCAGGCTTCACAAAACTTGCAGGGGGTTCAACTATTTTCCGGTTGATCTTCGGGCTTCAGTATAGTCAAGATATTATCTGGTCGAATCCAGAATTTATAACTGGAACATGAATCTGCTCATTGATTTGAATAAGCAAATAGGAAAGCATCTTCCTCTGGAGCCTTTCTAAGCCATTTTCTGAGCTTTGAACATCTGTTTTAGATAGTTGTTAATTTTATCCTGAAAAGGGTAAAAAGTTTATTGAAACACAAAGTTATGTTGCATGAAATGTATGATGCAATAAGATATGTTTTATCAATGTTTATGATATGTGAATGTAATGTATGCTGATTCACTGTCTTGCTGAGGAAAATAGTTCCTGGATAGCTGGAGATAGTAAAATCTTTGACTGCTGTCGGGGAAAATAAATCCATGACCGCTGTTGGAGATTCAAGATCTTTGACAACCTCTATGGGGAGAAGTTGCACTGTTGGGAAGATCTGGAGTTTGGGTTGTATGGCAATCTACTGGGGACTTCAAAAATGAGAATCTCCGTTCTATTGGGGGTATCAGGGGAAAACTGAATGGTTTCCGCTGGGGATTGGTAGCTCAAAGTTTCATCTCCGTTGGGGATCTTAATGACGTGCTGACTTGATCATGCATAGACATTTGACTTTGTTGAGGAAGAAGGTTTTAAAATAACTCTCTGGGAAGATATCTGGTTTTAAAGCTACTCTCCGGGGAAATTGGAGGAAACTGGATGGTCTCCAATGATGTTTAAAGGTTGAAGGTTTGTCTCCGTTGGGGATTGGGAGTTTGAAAACTCAACTCTGATGGGGATTTTTGAAACTTAACTCCACTAGGGATATGTATTTCAAGATTTTAGTTCCGCCGAAGATCTGGATGATGTACTGCAGTGGATTTCTTCTGGAATAGCCTAAAGACGTTTTCCTATACTTTTAACCTATCAGTAATTGTCCTTTCTCTTTTTGTTTTATTTGTAAGCAGTGATTATATTCAAATGCATATGCTCATTTAATAAATCATTGGACGTTTTCAAATAAAACACAAGTGTAAAAAAGAAAGAAAAGGCAAACAATTTTCTGCACTTTGAAGTATCTTTGTATTAACTTTGTGTAAATATTTTGTACAAAGGAGACAGACATCCTAGTAAGAGAATTTTGTCATAAAATTGAGAAAAATTTATATAAAGAAAGATAGCCATGTGTAACAATTCCATGGGGCTCCCATTCTGCTATAGCCTTCACAACTCTGAGTATCTTGTCCATTCATTGCTTCGTCCGCAGATGATTGGATTGATCGGAAGCTTGGAACTTATCCGTGAAGATATTGTCCTTAAAGTGATCCGACGAGACATAGTCATACGCTTTAATTCCCTAACTTTTGCTTGGATCGCCCTTTCGGGTTTTCAATCCACCGGGAAACCCTTTTTTGCCCAAGTTGCCCTTTCGAGTTTTTGACTTGCCGGGTGTACATATTTTTTTTTATCACTAATTTTTGCCTGAACCTCCCTTTCGGGTTTTCGATTCACCCGGATGCCCATTTTTCGCCCAAGTCGCCCTTTCGAGTTTTCAACTTGCTGGGTCGTTTATGCGTAGTATCTTTTGAATATGTCTGCGTTCGCAGGGTGCGGCAGTTCATCGCCGTCCATGGTGGTCATGATCATTGCCCCACCAGAAAAGATGTTTTTTATCACAAATGGTCCTTCGTAAGTAGGAGTCCACTTGCCCCTGGGATCACTTTGCGGCAAGATGATCCGCTTGATTACCAAATCCCCGACATGATATACCTGGCATCTAACTTTCTTGTTGAAAGCCTTGATCATTCGTTTCTGATACGCCTGACCATGGCAAAAAGCAGTAAGTCGCTTTTCGTCAATCAAATTAAGTTGATCAAGCCGGGTCTGAATCTAATCGTCTTCACTCAAACCAGCATCTTTCATGATTCTCAAGGAGGGAATCTGAACCTCTATAGGTAAAACAACTTCCATGCCGTATACCAAAGAAAATGGTGTTGCCCTAGTTGAAGTGCGTGCCGTGGTACGGTACCTGTGCAGAGCAAACGGTAACATCTCATGCCAGTCCTTGTAGGTGACTGTCATCTTCTGAATGATCTTCTTGATATTTTTGTTCGCAGCTTTGACAACACCGTTCATCTTAGGCCGATAGGGAGATGAATTGTGATGTTGAATCTTGAACTGCTCGCACAGAACGGTGATCATAGTATTGTTCAAATTTGTACCATTGTTAGTGATGATCTTGTCGGGGATACCATACCGGCATATGAGGTTCTGCTTGATGAAGCAGACAACCACATTCTTTGTAACAGAGGCGAAGGAAGCTGCTTTGACCTACTTGGTAAAGTAATCAATGGCCACCAGGATGAAACGGTATCCATTAGATGCTGTAGGCTTGATCTCTCCAATCATGTCGATTCCCCACATCGCGAATGGCCAATGAGCTATTAAGACAATGAGAGGAACTGGAGGAATATGTACCTTGTCAGCATAGATTTGGCATTTGTGACAAGTACGGGAATGTTGATGAAAATCAGCTTCCATGGTAGACCAGTAGTAGCCTGCCCGTAGAATCTTCTTAGCCATCGTATGACTGCTCGAGTGGGTGCCAAAGGTGCCATTATGTAGTTCAACCATGATCTGCTCAACTTCAACCATGTCCACACAACGGAGTAGGACACAATCAATATTGCGCTTGTATAGGATACCGTTGCTCAGAAAGAACTTGGCCGCGAACCTCCTTAAGAACTTTTTATCGTTGACTGAAGCTCCTTCAGGGTATTCTTGTGCTTCGAGATACCTTTTGACATCATGAAACCAAGGTCGGTCCATTACTTCTTCGGTATTAATCTCGTGACAATGTGCAGGTTCGTCCATTCGTTCGATGGTGATTTGAGGTGCCTCATTATCCCAGTTAAGTTTAAACATGGATGACATTGTAGCTAGCGCATCTGCCAACTAATTCTCTTCTCACGGGAAGTGCTCGAAGGTAATCTGCTCGAAATGTGGTAACAATGTCAAGACATGTTCTTTGTAAGGGATGGGGTTAGGGTGCTTAGTATCCCAATCTCCTTTGATTTGACTGATAACCAAAGTTGAGTCCCCAAATACAATCAAAGATTTGATTCCCAAGTCAATAGAAGCCTTGAGACCAAAGATACAAGCTTCATACTCGGTCATGTTATTGGTGCAGCTGAAGCAGATTCTAGCGGTGAAAGGTGTATGGAAACCTTGTGGAGAAATAAGTACCGCGCTGATACCGTTTCCAAGTGCGTTGGAGACACCATCAAAGTACAGGGTCCATCGGGATCCTTGTTCAGGTCCTTCATACGGTATGTTTTCTTCAATGTTGCTCAAAGTCATGATATCCTGGTCAGGGAAGTCGAACCTCATAGATTGGTAATCTTCTGAATGATCTTCTTGATATTTTTGTTCGCAGCTTTGACAACACCGTTCATCTTAGGCCGATAGGGAGATGAATTGTGATGTTGAATCTTGAACTGCTCGCACAGAGCGGTGATCATAATATTGTTCAAATTTGTACCATTGTCGGTGATGATCTTGTCGGGGATACCATACCGACATATGAGGTTCTGCTTGATGAAGCGGGCAACCACATTCTTTGTAACAGAGGCGAAGGAAGCTGCTTCGACCCACTTGGTAAAGTAATCAATGGCCACCAGGATGAAACGGTGTCCATTAGATGTTGTAGGCTTGATCTCTCCAATCATGTCGATTCCCCACATCGCGAATGGCCAAGGAGCTATTAAGACATTGAGAGGAACTGGAGGAATATGTACCTTGTCAGCATAGATTTGGCATTTGTGACAAGTACGGGAATGTTGATGATAATCAGCTTCCATGGTAGACCAGTAGTAGCCTGCCCGTAGAATCTTCTTAGTCATTGTATGACCGATCGAGTGGGTGCCAAAGGTGCCATTATGTAGTTCAGCCGTGATCTGCTCAACTTCAACCATGTCCACACAACGGAGTAGGACACAATCAAGATTGCGCTTGTATAGGATACCATTGCTCAGAAAGAACTTGGCCGCGAACCTCCTTAAGAACTTTTTGTCGTTGACTGAAGCTCCTTCAGGGTATTCTTGTGCTTCGAGATACCTTTTGACGTCATGAAACCAAGGTCGGTCCACTACTTCTTCAGTATTAATCTCGTGACAATGTGCAGGTTCGTCCATTCTTTCGATGGTGATTTGAGGTGCCTCATTATCCCAGTTAAGTTTAAACATGGATGACATTGTAGCTAGCACATCTGCCAACTGATTCTCTTCTCGCGGGAAGTGCTCGAAGGTAATCTGCTCGAAATGTGGTAACAATGTCAAGACATGTTCTTTGTAAAGGATGGGGTTAGGGTGCTTAGTATCCCATCTCCTTTGATTTGACTGATAACTAAAGCTGAGTCCCCAAATACAATCAAAGATTTGATTCCCAAGTCAATAGCATCCTTGAGACCAAAGATACAAGCTTCATACTCGGCCATGTTATTGGTGCAGCTGAAGCAGAGTCTAGCGGTGAAAGGTGTATGGCAACCTTGTGGAGAAATAAGTACCGTGTTGATACCGTTTCCAAGTGCGTTGGAGGCACCATCAAAGTACAGGGTCCATCGGGATCCTTGTTCAGGTCCTTCATACGGTATGTTTTCTTCAATGTTGCTCAAAGTCATGATATCCTCGTCAGGAAAGTCGAACCTCATAGATTGGTAATCTTCGACAACTTGATGGGCCAGATGATCGTCTAGCACACTCCCCTTTATAGCTTTTTGGGTTGTGTATTGTATATCATATTCGGTGAGGATCATCTGCCATCTAGCGATTCTTCCGGATATAGCAGGCTTCTCGAAGATATACTTGATCGGATCCATCTTAGAGATCAGTAAAGTGGTATGTGTCAACATATACTACCTTAGCCGGCGAGCATCCCATACCAAAGTGCAGCAAGTTTTCTCGAGCAGTGAGTATCGGGTCTCATAGTCGATAAACTTTTTGCTAAGGTAATAAATGGCATGCTCTTTTCGGCCAAACTCGTCATGTTGGCCCAGTACGCACCCCATTGAGTTCTCCAGGACAATCAGATACATGATTAAAGGTCTTCCTTCGACAGGTGGCATCAAGATAGGAGGTTCCAGCAAATACTCCTTGATTTTATCGAAAGCAACTTGGCAGACATCATTCCATTTAACCACCTGATCTTTCTTCAACAACTTGAAGATTAGTTCACAGATAGATGTTAGGTGAGAAATGAACCTTACAATGTAGTTTAGGCGTCCCAAGAAACCTCTGACCTCCTTCTCAGTGCGGGGGGCAGGCATTTCTTGTATAGCCTTGACTTTGGCAGGATCAACCTCGATGCCTTTTTTACTGACAATGAATCCCAAAAGTTTACAGGACCTGACTCCGAAAGTGCACTTGTTAGGGTTCAGTCTGAGCTTGTACTCTTTTAATCTGACAAACAGCTTTTGCAGATGGTCGAGGTGTTCTTCTTCTGTCTGTGAACGGGCTATGATATCGTCTATGTAGACTTCAACCTCATGATGTATCATGTCATGAAACAAAGCTACCATGGCGCGCTGATAGGTTACCCCAACATTCTTCAGTCTGAATGGCATTACTTTATAACAGAAGGTTCCCCACTGCGTAACAAAAGTAGTCTTCTCCATGTCTTCAGGGGCCATTTTGACCTGGTTGTACCCTTAAAATCCATCCATGAAAGAGAATACCTTATGTTGAGTTGTATTGTCAACCAAGATGTCAATGTGCGGTAGTGGAAAGTCATCTTTAGGGATAGCCCTGTTTAAGTCTCTGTAATCCATGCACATTCTGACTTTGCCGTCCTTCTTAGGCACGGGCACAATGTTAGTGACCCATTGGGGATAAGAAGTAACAGCAAGAAAGCCACCATTGAACTGCTTCATCACTTCAGCTTTGATCTTTTCAGACATATCGGGCCTCATTCGGCGGACTTTCTGTTTGATTGGTGGACAGTCTTCTCTTGTAGGGAGACGGTGAACCACAATATCTGTATCCAGTCCCGGCATGTCTTCATAGGACCAGGCGAAGATCTCCATATATTCATTCAATAACTGAACTAAACGCTCCTTGACATTTGGCTCTAGGTTGACACCCACTTTAACTTCTTTTCTGTATTCCTCTGTTCCCAAGTTGATAGTCCCTAACAACTCCTCGTGAGGTAGAATAGCCCTTTCTTCCTGTTGCAAAAGTCTAGCCAACTCTCCAGGCACTTCACAGTCTTCATCACATTCGTATTCGGCATGATTGACCAGATCTTCAGAGTCACTGAAGGCCATAGCAGAATTGTTACCCATGGAATCCGGAGTGGATAGGTACCTGCATTTTGTGAGTGTGGGTGTGCGTAAGGGATAGCCACCTTTAAACAAATAAAATGTAAAAAGAAAGAAAATGAACACAAAAGTTTATATATGAAAACGTCCATGATTCATTAAAAATGGCATATGAAGATGAAAAATCAAGCCCTTACATAAGGACCTATATGCCTCGGGTAAGGCATAAGGCAAAAAGTGTACGAATTGTTTAAAAATTATTACAGACCAACATAAAATGTTCAAAAGATAAATTACTGATTGATGAAAGTAATGAGAACGAAGTCTTTCGCCTCCCAGGTGTTCAGTCCTCTTTCAATAGTTGGAAAGATCCAGTCTTCAAAATTGCTTTCTTCTTCATCATCCTCTAAAGCATGAACTCCATGATGAGTGATTTTCAACGGTGGTCCTCCAGCCTGGGAGCGACGCACAGCCTTCTGACTAGCAGCAGTGAAACCCAAGCTGAACTTATCTGTCTTGTAAGGAAAATCTGGCAGTTGACCCCATATTATGCTTCCTCCTTCCTTGATCACAGCCTCCTCATCTTTAAGGGATGACATCCAGGACACAGGTTTGGTAATGATGGGCACATAAGTCATTGTCTTGGCTACCGCAACTTCAGGAGAAACCTCTTCAAAGTGCTGAAAGGGGGTCTTGATGAATTCACCATCTAATTCAACATAGCAGAATGAATTCAGATGGCTTATCATATACTCCTCCTCGCCATGAACTGTCACAATTTTCCCCTGGACTGGGTACTTAAGCTTCTGATGCAGAGTGGATGTAACGGCCCCAGCATGATGAATCCATGGTCTTCCTAACAAGCAATAGTGGGAGGGATGGATATCCATGACATAAAATGTGGAGTGAAAAGTTTCAGTACCTACTTTAATTGGGATGTCCACCTCCCCGTGGACCATCCGCTTAGAACCATCAAAGGCTCTTACAATGATATTGCTGGGCTTTAAGGTCAAACCTTCACAGTCCAATCTGTCCAATGCTTTCTTAGGCAAGACATTTAAAGATGACCTGGTATCAACCAGAACGTGAGCAAGAGTAGTCCCTATGCACTCAACCGAGACATGCAGCGCGTCGTTATGCTTTCTCCCCTTAGATTTTAGATCGGCATCGGAGAAACCAAGACCATTGTCGGCGGTTAGGCTAGCTATACACTCTTGGAACTGGTCCACGGAGGTTTCTTGAGGCACATGGGCCGTCTTCATGAATTTGATCAAGGCTTTGGCATGAGCCTCGGAGCAGAGCAATAGGGCCAGCATGGAGATTTTTGAAGGGGTTTGCCCCAGTTGTTCTACGACATCATAGTCGCTTTTCTTAATTATTTTTAAAATCTCCTCCATTTCCTTTTGAGTGGTCTCGGGGATTACCAAAGGCTGAGCCCTCGTCCTGACGGGCGCTTCTTGGATCCCCTTACCTTTATCGGCAGTAACAGCAGAGGGTACGGCTTCGGGAGTAACAATTTCTTCAATAACTGGACTTCGCACAGATATCTTGACTGGCACAGGAGTAACCTTAGGAGCATTTGAGGGTCCGAAGATTTCCCTTGGAGGAGCAATCTTTGGAGATAAGACTCTTCCGTTGCGGGTGATCTTACTTGTCCCCGCAATATTTCCTACGTCAGGAGTCTCTTCATCAGAGCTTTCTTCAACTAATTCAGTCTGCTTAACACCGTGGTAGAAGATCTCTCCTCCATAATTCCACGGTATTGTCTTATTGGATTTATATGGGATAGGCCCCGGCATTGTTATCTTCAGAGGTATAAACTTTGGATCGGGCGTAATCTTAACAGGCCTTTTGGAGACCTTGGAAAGATTGTCGGAAATGGTGATTATAGCAACATCGTTGATTGGAGTAACAGGAGTTTTCTTGAAGAGGATTTCTTGATTATCCATCAGGCGTTGGATGCCTGACTTCAATAGCGGACAGTCGGATTGCAAGGTCGAACAAAGGTAACAATCTTTTTCACAGCCCGGGGAAATCCCGGCTTTCAACAGATTCATCTTGATCATTGGAAATGGAGTCATTAAGTCATCAACAACAGTAACATAAAGATCTTCTACAACAGCATGGACATTATGACCATGTTTTTGCATTGGAGTGGATATCACATTAGGTTTTTCAGGTGCATCAAACTCCACTTCCTTGGCATCTATTAAATCCTGCATCTGATTTTTGAGGGCCCAACAGTTGTTGGTGTCGTGCCATATGCTGTCTGAATGATAAGCACATTTAGCGTTGGCGTGGTAAAAGGGAGAAGTTGTATTCGGATTTTGTGGTGGCTCTCTCAAGGTTGTAAGGTTTAACTTCAAGAGATGGGGGAGAACCTGGGCAGGCGTCATGTTTATTTTGGTGAATTTCCTAGCAGGCCTTCCCCCCCTTGGTTGGTTGGTCATGGGTTGATCGTTTCTAGGTTGATCAGCCGCAGTCTTTTGAATCATTACAGCCCCTACTACTGGTTGGCGCTCCATTCTTCCTTGATTTCTCTGGGAGTAAAGAGCTGAGACTTCTTTCTTGGCTGGAAAAGTTTTCTTGATAGCAGCGGAAGCAGATGCATCCTTTTGAATTTTACCTCTCTTAATGCCAGCTTCGACTCTTTCACCAATCAGAATTAGCTCAGTGAACCCTGCATATGAGCTCCCGATCAAGTGATTAAAGAATGGACCTGACAGGGTTCCAAAAAACATATCCACAAGCTCTCTCTCAGACAATGGTGGTTGCACCCTTCCAGCCAAATCCCTCCACTTCTGGGCATACTCCTTAAAGCCTTCATTAGAGACCATACCCATACTCTGTAATTGAGTACGAGTAGGTGCTAAATCTGCATTATATTGATATTGTCTGTAGAAGGCATCAGCCAAATCTTCCCAGTTGTGTACATCAGATCTCTCAAGCTGATAGAACCAATCCAATAGCGTACCTGACAAACTATCTTGAAAAAAGTGGACCCACAGATCCTTATCAGAAGAATGAGGTTGGATCTTTCTGACGTAAGACCGCATATGCATCTTCGGACAAGACAAACCATCGTATTTAGCAAATGTAGGCACCTTGAATTTAGGGGGAATCGCAATCCCAGCAACCAGCCCTAGCTCCTCGAAATCCAGCCCAAGCACTCTTTGTACCTCCATGGCTGCCAAACGCTCTTCCAGATTCTTATACTTGTCGTCTGCAGGAGGGTACTGGTGCTCAGAGTAATCTTCATCCTCTTCTTCTTCTTCTTCAGCTTCAGACTCGGAGGGTACTGCAACTCCCTTTCCTTTGCCAACCCCTTCATCAGACGTCGAGGGGAAATCCAGGACTCTTCTAGCTTGGTTCTCAAATCTTCTTCCCATAGTGGCCACACCAACTCTTTTATTTTTCTTTTTCTCATTCTCTTTCTCTAACAGTGTTTTAAAATCCTCCTGACCCTTTGCCAAGGTCATCAGGAGTTATTGGAACTGTGAATTCTGCGCTTTTAGGTCTTTGATCGTCTGCTCTATATCCATCTTGCTGAAATAAACAGCAGAGAGATAAGGAAACCTGGTGTGAAGACCTGTTTATGCATATGATGAATGATATATATTCATGTAATTTATTCAAGGATTCAGAAATTCAAATTTGTTGCAAACAAAAAAGAACGCACATCATATTAATGAGATAAAATTTGTTAGTGCATAAGTGCCCCATGGGCAAAAATAATACAAAATTCTAATGTAAAAAGACGTCGCGCATCCTCTTCGGTGCTATATAGGTGTTGAGAGTCTGCTCTTCATGGAGTCGAAGACTAAGTTCCAAAACCTTCTTCTCACTGGCGTAGAAGCTGGCTTCAAAAGTATTATGTTCTTCCTTGAGTTGTATCCAACTCTTTTGCAAATCTTCCAATGATGTTGGCATGTCAGGACGTAGGAGGGTGTATGGAACCTCTCCTTCCATAAAAGGTTCTTTGATCACAGGAAGAATGTAGGGGTAAGGCATCATAAGACTCTGGGCGCGAGTTCGTACCCACTTGAGGTAAGGCTCAAGGGGGATGGAATTCTTGTGTCCCAGTGTCTTACTGTCCACTTTGCTGGGCATCCTCTAAGCTCGGATAAACCTTTGTCGAAGTCCTTGAGCGTCATTGTCGAAGTCAAAAACCAAGTCTGGAATCAGCACGTCATGAGGGCCATCCCTTCGGGTATACCCAAACTGTCTCAGATCCAAACAGGGGTTGTAGGTAATGCCTCCCCTAATGCCAACTAGTGGGACATTAGGGAATTCCCCACAACGATCAATGATGATGACATTTTCTCTGGACCGAGAACACCAATGAACATCAGAATGTTTAAGTCATCAATCGTTGTGACCACCTCAAGCCTTGTTCATTCTTCAAGACTGACTGGGGAAGGTGAGAAATAAACCACCTTGCTAGAAGAGGAGTACAGCACATGAGAACACCTATTTTCCTCATTGTTCGTGTGTAAAATGAGTGTAGGATATCCCCGAGTAATGTAGGCACAAGATTCCGAGATATGAAAATCTTGACAGCATTCACATCTATAAGCTGATCAGGGTTTGGGAACAAGACCAACCCATAGATGAGAAGTGCTACAATCTCCTCAAAAGCTTACAGATCTAGAGAATTCCAACAGTCTTGTGCCTTCTCAAACAAAAACTTTGCCAAGAAACCCTTGACACCACTTCTGGTTTCCCAATGACCTTTGATATCATATGGTTGCAAGTGTAGGGCTTGAGCAACATCTTCAGGCTTTGGTTCTATTTTCGTACTATTGTAGGGTAGTTGATGGAGAATAGGAATCCTCAGGAGTTGAGAAAATTCCTCCAAAGTAGGCACTAGTTGGTAATCAGGAAATGTAAAGCAATGGTGTAGGGGGTCAAAGAACTGGAAGAGAACTTTCACCATGTCTTCTTCAATGTTGGAGTTTACCAAGTTGAGAAGTCTACCATGTCTTTCACTGAAGGGAGAATTCTCTGGAATCTTGGAATCAAGCTCCTTGAGTTGAGGAGGGATTCTCACAAGGTTGACTTGAATTGTTTTCCTGTGAAGAGATTCCATTACCTACAAAACAAGAACAAAGATGAAGATCCAAATCCTTGAAATGGTTAGTGGATGCATATGATGCTTTATGATGTTCATGATGTATGCACAAGTATATGTACAAGCAAGTCACACAAGTTCCTAGTTTCAGGCTTGCATGGGGTTTCATAGGTAAGTACCCTCTTGAAGTTGGTTGGCTCAACCTGTCCTATAAATAGTAACCGGGTTCTAAGGAGCTCAATATCACTGGATTATTTTCTGTGTTCATTGTTTCAGTTTATCCACTTAACTGGCGACCGAAATATTCCAAGAAAATAACCCTTAATGAGTGTAGTATCGAGTATCTACCAACTTCAGACTGCACCAAAGTCGGTCATCTCACTACCCCTAAAAAGGCCAAGATGGTCAAGTAAAGGTTCTAAAAGTTTATTAGTGCTTCATGACGTCACTCAGCGGCCCTGTATTCTCTTTGATTGACTCAAAGGCTATCAGTACCCACAAATATGTCGCACTAATATAGCTATTGCTTCAACCATGTCGGTATACCCCGCATAGTTTCCACAACGTATTGCTATTTACCTATGAATGTTTCCCAAATCCGGGTAGAGGATTTCAAACCCAAACAATAGAACCAAGTGTAAGGCAATCAAAGTAATCAAGGTAAGCATGTAAAGGTGATCTAAACCCTAAGGTAACCCCACTTTTAGATTTATCCCCAGCAGAGTCGCCAGTTTTGTGATGCGGTGGGAGAACTGACTTGAGGTTTTGCGTTTGTGTTCGCAAATGTTTCAGTTTAGCAAGAGTCGCCACCGACTTTTTTATTTTATCCAAAGGAAAGGTCAAAAAGCACAAGAAAGACCTTTGAGATGTTTTCTTGGGTTCAGGGGGTAGATTATGAAAAGGGAAGGTGCAAGCACCCTTTTCATCCATGGTTATCCATGGACTCTTAGTTACTTGTTTAGATCACTTGCTTTTTCTTTTCAATTGTTTGAAATGGTGTTTATGTGTGGTTTTGAAAATGTTTTGAAAAGAGGCCATCGTTGTGGCAACCTTTGTAATGATTCTTGTTTGAATATATACAAAGGTGTATTGTCTTTTGAAAAGATGTTTCAATGTTTTGAAAGTTTGTTTTGGGAAATGTTGAAATTGTGTTGTGAAGTGTGTTTGAAAATAGCAAGGATGTTTGCAAGATTTGATCAAGTAACTAAGAGTTGTCTACCCTATCTACTCAAAGATCTTTCCTACACATTTTTAACCCTTTTACATTGTTGTTTTACCATTGCATTTGGTAAACAATCTTGTATTTGGATGTTAAACGGGACAGGCGTGGGTCATCGTATTAACCATGATAGCAATAGTGCTAAGTATCTTTAGCAATTTTTTGAGGGACTAGATCATTTTGTATAGGCAACCAAGATAGCGTCATCGAGGGACTATGATCTTTTGTTTTGTTTTTGTTTTGCAAAGATACTCAACATGCATACCATGGCCATTTTAAAGGCAACAAGTGGATGAAACCCTAGGGGGTGCATGTGTGTATTGTGTTGTCATTTTCATGCATTTATGTCTTGTATTAGGTCTAACTATTTGTTTTGATTTTGGATATTGCATACAAACCCTAATCTCTATCATGGCATATTTGAAAGCTTATAAAGTGCGTAAAATAAACCTAAGTTATTACAACATTGATATGGGGAGGGGGATACAATTTTGAATGGGGAGTATTTGCAAGAAAATAAAACCCTAATATTTACTATTACATCCAAATTGAACTCTTTGCATCAAATAATAAATAAGCAATATTTAAACAAGCAATTTAAATATAAATATGCAAAATATTATAAATATGTAAAAAAATGTTTTTTGTTTATTTTTATATATTTAAAAATAAAATATTTAATGCATCAAAAATAATAAAATGAAAGATTATTTTTATTAAGGGTAAAAACCCTAATTTTAAGAAAGTATATACACATTAAATATATTATTTATGTACAATAAAATAATAAAATATATACAAATGTCAAAAATAAAAATATATTAGAAAAAATATTATTCAAATATGTAAATAATAAAAATAAAGGTATAATATTTCTATGTATTATTTTCAAGTTTTTATTAAATAAAATAAAAGTATGTTATCTAATAATTATTTTTATGTTAGAAAAAATAATAAAAATACAAAATAAAATGTGAAAATTTATGAAAATAATTTTAGTATTTTTTTATGTTTAGAAAAAATATTTTAAAGTCAGAACTAATAAAATTAGAAAAACATCAAATAATTATGAAATGGGCTAGGGGGTGCAGTCAGCAAACTGGAGGTGTCAAAAGCAAGTCAAGGCCAAGCCCAGCCCAAACTGATCTTCATCTTCAACCTTTGAAACTCAAAAACGCGCGCCTGTAACTCTAGTTCTGTTCTCTCTATTCTTTGCATGAAATCAAAAACTCAAAACATGAAACTTGTAAAGCATTAAACCACGATTCCAACCATATAAAAAACTTAATCTAACTCTCAAAGACCAGAGAGAATTTCTCTGGCCCTAATTTCTAACCTAACTTTTTCAGGAAGTTCATCAATCAAATTTTCTCAGAACAGTTAACTTAAATGAAAACTGAGCATATGTACAACTTAAGGGCTATGAGTACTACATTTTTTATTCACAAACCTAAGCCTAATGATTCCTAAATAGAGAGATAGAAAGTTAACAAATACCTATTTCAGATGAACTCGTGTATGGAAATGTGGAGCTTTTCAATGAGGCCTGAGATGCTTGGGAGCTTGCTTGAACTTCCTCTGACCTTCCCCAATGCTTAGTTTGCTTTGGATGTGATTGAACAAGCTTGTAGAAGTCAACCTGCACAAGCTAAAAACAGAAATGGTGAAGCTTGAAAATGTAGTTACAGTCAATGGCCAATGGTTGGGATAGCTCAGGTGGGTTATATGGAATGTATTTGAACAAGTTTGGGGCAAAACGCACGAGTAGTTTTGGTTATGGAACTCAAAGTGTAGAAATTGCCCTGTTTTGCAAGAGGAAGGTGATTTTGTGTTTTGGAAGGTTTGAGGGTTCAATAACTCGTATTTCTGGCTCAAGGAAAAGTGCAAAACTTGTTTCAAATGTTTGCAAGAGTTGATTATAGTAGATACTCAAGTTGTCTAGACTTTTGTATATTTCTTGGTTATGAAGCAAAAGGTGGGAAGTGACCAAGAGAAGGCCTGTACAGGCTAGCTCTAACCCTGCATACATTTGGTGAGCTTGGCCCCAAGTTTGTGGATTTGGTTTGCTGTCTAAGATTTGGGTCAAGGCTCAAGAGATGTAATTTGACATAAAGCAAGTTTTGACAAAAATGGCAATGTTGCCTTTTTTCTATTTTTGGATTAATCTCTTGTGTAATTCTCTAATGATCAGAACAAAGCTTCAAATCAATGGATTTGCATTTAATTATTGAGTATGGAAGGGTTTAGAGACCTGTGAGCAAGTACAAGTGAGGCTGAATAGAGTTTGCAAATTGTGTCAATATGAAACATGCCATGGATCAAAGTGAGTTTTTGCCAAATTCAAACCTTCGATTCTCCCTAACCATAAATGATTTTGGAGAGTTCTTGGACATTTTGGAAAGCTTGTAACACGCTATACAATCCATATTTGAAATGCATTTTGAGATTCCAAGTGGAACTATGTGAAAAATGGTCATGAAGATAGGTCAAAATCCTACAGAAACTAGGGCATAATTTCACTAAGTTAAAAGTTTCATGGACCCTTGTTCCAAAAATCATAACTTGAGATCCAAGCTTCTTTTGAGAATACTTTGTGAATAAAAGTTTTAGATTTTGTGGAGGACTAAAACTTACATGTTGGAAGTTTTATTTGAATCCAATTGCATCATGGTGAAAATATTGGGCAATGTTGGGAAAAAATAAGAAAATTTCATAACTTAGAAAAATTCTAAGTTATGAAATTTTTTCAATCTTAAACCCTAATTTGCAAAATTAGGTTTTTTGATGAACACGTTTCATGTTTTGACACATCTTGATGAAAAATGACCCTTGGCACTTGATTTTGACCAAAAAGTCAAAGTTTGACTTTTCAGTGTATAGTTGATTTTTGATCAGTTGACTGGAAAATTCATCTGACAATCCAATGCAATTGAGATCTTTTGAACCTTGTGAATAAGTCAAGATGATGCCATTAAGTCCTTGAATCCATTCTTGAACAATATTTGCCATTGGCTAGATAAAAAATCAGAAATTGCCCTTCTGCAGTCAAAACCCTAAAAATGACCATTTTGCCCTTTTGATGATCTGATCAAATTTCTTAAGGAGTTGTGGTCCAAACTTGATCAAATGGTTCATATGAGTCTATAATTGATGTGGATAAAGAATTATGAGGTTTGACTGCAAATTGGCCACAGTTGACTTTTTCCCCAATACAACTGATTTTTAGGTCAACTGTCCAATTGACTGGGCAAAAATTTGATTCAAGGCTTGAAACTTGGAATGAACAATCTTATAAGTCCAAAATGAAGCATGAAAGTCACATTAAGCATTAGAAGTCCAAAATTCCTTGTGCAAGCCCAAACCCTAATTTAGGTCAACAATGCAAGGAGATGTCTTGAGCAGAGCAAACCCTAGCTTGGTCTTGAGTTCAAAGAATCTTGTGAGGAGAAATCTTGATAAAATGAGAGGGAAAATTTTGGGGTACAAAAAATAGGGCTGTAGAAACGGCTAATAAAAACATTAAGAAGATTGTGCAGAAGATGACGATGATATACAAAGACTGGCACGAGATGTTACCATTTGCTCTTCATGGGTACCGTACCTCAGCACAGACGTCAACAGGGGCAACACCCTATTCCTTGGTTTATGGCATGGAGGCAGTCTTGCCCATTGAAGTTCAGATACCCTCTCTTCGGATTATGAAGGATGTTGGTTTAAGCGAAGATGACTGGATCCATACCCGGCTTGATCAGCTGAACTTAATTGACGAAAAGAGACTTACTACTATTTGTCATGGTCAGACATATCAAAAACGGATGATCAAGGCATTCAATAAGAAAGTCAGATGACAAGAGTATCAAGTTAGGGACCTGGTTATCAAGTGCATCATACTGCCCCAAGGTGATCCCAGGGGCAAATGGACCCCTACTTACGAAGGGCCATTTGTGGTTAAGAACATTTTCTCAAGAGGAGCTATGATTCTAACCACCATGGATGGTGACGACCTTCCTTATCCCGTCAATGTAGACCTAGTGAAAAAATACTACGCATAATCAAAGACCCGCTAGGTCGACTGGCCTAGGCAAAAATAAGGGCTTCCCGACGAACCAAAAGGGTTCGGGCAAAAATAAGGGATGAAAATAAAAAAAATAAAAAAATTGTACACCCGGCAAGTCGAAAACCTGAAAAGGCGGCTTGAGAAAAAAAGGGTATCCCGGTGGACTGAAAACCCGAAAGGGCGGTCCAAGCAAAAATAGGGATCAAAGCGTAACACTATGTCTCATTGGATCACCTTATAACCAGACTTCGGTATCGACTATCAAGCTCGGACGGCACTAATGAATCTGATTTACCTTTCAACCAAGTAGCAAAGCGATAAGATGCTCGAGAACATAAAGGCAATAGCAGAGTTGGAACCCAGTGGGATTATTCACAAAGCTGTTTTGTTTAGTTTTTCACAAATTGTGTAAATTCTATTGTTCGGCGGCATTCTCTTACTAGGACGTCAACCTCTTATACAAAAACGCCTATTTACAGGCCAAACTTTAAAATTAATACAATTCATTTTCAAAGAAATTTCAAACTGTTTTTCCTTTATCTATTTTGTTTTGCAAAGAACGTCCAATGTTCATTTTTGATATATGAATTTGACATTAATTGATGCTCATGAATATTTACATGCGAAACAAAAGACCATTACCTGTAATATCAGAAACAGGGACAAATAAGATTTGTCTAAGCTTTACAGTTACTCTGTCCACCAGGTACAAGGTAAATTTAGCTGAAGAATATGGCTGAAATACTTTCACTCCCCAAGCAGAGTTTATCTACCACCAGCATCGAAAAATCTTAATATTCCCCAGCGGAGTATAAGAATATTCCCCAGCAGAATACAAAATGTCCCCAGCGGAGTTTGAAATTTTTCCCAACGAGATCTAAAAAGGCTTCCCCAGTGGAGTTTGGAGAATCATCCCCAGTAGACTTTGGAAGATTGTCCCCAGCAAAGCTCAAAGGATTATCCCCATTAGAGTCTAAAAGGTTATCCCTAGTGAAGTCGCAACTGAAAGATCATCCCCAGCGAAGTTCTTTCCTTTCACAAACAGGAATTCAATCCCCGACAGGATTCAGTATCACCGGCAACGGTAATTTATCCCTAGCAGAATTTATCAGCAAAATCCTCTATAGAGAATCTCTTCCCCACAGAGTAATCTCCTCATCAGTTTATTCCCCAACGAAGTTATCCTCTCATGCAGGTTTATTCTCACAATCATCTTCGCGCGCTATCCCCAGCGGAAACGAAGAATTTAACCTTTTTCTCCAGCAGCTATCCGTAATTTATTTTCCCCAGCTAAAAACATTACATTTCCATACTTCATAACACATGCATATTCGCATCATACAACACAATCTCATTTATTTTGAGAACATCATTGCCTGATCCATGTCACGCATTACATACAACTAACCTTTATCTTTCAGGAAATATGCGGTTAAATTATCACAAAATTCAAAGCTGTGAAGCTTTTACCTTCGTCGAATTACAAACGAGTTCCTAAATCTCAGCAGAGTTTTCTCAGTTGAATTACGGGCGAGCTCTTAAATCTCGATGAAGATGTTTCCCTCCAGTCGAATTACTGACAAGTTCTTAAAACTCAACAGAGATGTTGAAGTACAGACAAGGTCCTAAATCTCGACAAATTTGTTCCTCCGTTGAATTAGAGACAGGTTCCTAAATCTTAGCAGAGAAGTTTTCTCAGTTGAATTACGGGAGAGTTCTTAAATCTCGACGAAGATGTTTCCCCAATTCGAATTACTGACAAGTTCTTAAATATCAACAGAATTATCCTCAGTTGAAATACAGATAAGGTCCTAAATCTCGACAAGTTCCTCCGTCGAATTACAGACAATTCCTAAATCTTAGCAGAGTTTTCTCAGTTGAATTACGGGCGAGTTCTTAAATCTTGATGAAGATATTTCCCTCATTCGAACTACTGACTAGTTCTTAAATCTCAACCGAATTATCCTCAGTTAAATTACAATAAGGTCCTAAATCTCGACAAGTTCCTCCGTCGAATTACAGACAGCTCCTAAATCTCAGCAAAATTTTCTCAGTTGAATTACGGGCGAGTTCTTAAATCTTGACGAAGATATTTCCCCAAGTCGAATTACTGACAAGTTCTTAAATCTCAACAGAATTATCCTCAGTTGAATTACAGATAAGGTCTTAAATCTTGACAAGTTCCTCCGTCGAATTACAGACAGTTCCTAAATCTTAGCAGAGTTTTCTCAGTTGAATTACGGGCGAGTTCTTAAATCTTGATGAAGATGTTTCCCTCAGTCGAACTACTGACCAGTTCTTAAATCTCTACCGAATTATCCTCAGTTGAATTACAGATAAGGTCCTAAATCTAGACAATTTTCCTCCGTCGAAGTACAAACGAGTTCCAAAATCTCAGCAGAGTTTCTCAGTTGAATTACGGGCAAGTTCTTAAATCTCGATGAAGATGTTTCCCTCAGTCAATCTATTGACCAGTTCTTAAATCTCAACAGAATTATCCTCAGTTGAATTACAGATAAGGTCCTAAATCTCGACAATTTTCCTCCGTCGAATAACAGACGAGTTCCTAAATCTCAACAGAATTATCCTCAGTTGAATTACAGATAAGGTCCTAAATCTCGACAAGTTCCTCTGTCGAATTACAGATAGCTCCTAAATCTCAGCAGAGTTTTCTCAGTTGAATTACGGGCAAGTTCTTAAATCTCGATGAATATGTTTCCCCCTAGTTGAATTACGGACAAGTTCTTAAAACTCAACAGAGAAGTTCTCTCGGTTAAAGTACAGGCAAGTTCCTAAATCTCAACAAAATCAGACTTCCCCAGCGGAATCTTCAAACAACAAGTATACAAGCTCTCGCTAAGGAATCTCTTATGCGATCGAAACTCCTTCATATGGCATATTTAAGCCATCCTCTCGTCATCAACCTCCAAATGGCATCTGTAAGCCCATTCCGTACATCACAAGGCTGATACCACTTCATGCGAGTGCAAATTTCTGGGCACTCTAGTGTTCAATCGTCTTCCACCTTCGGATCACGAAAGGCATGAAAGCCAATCTACATCCTCAGGTTTAAGAAGATTGAACAGGGGCAGCTTTTGTACCCCAAAATTTTCCCTCCCATATTTCTCAGAACATTGCAAGAAAAATCTCCAAATAGCTCAAGGAAGCTCAAGAGTTGGTCAGACAAGCTATCTCCTAAGGCAGTCTACCCCAAATTAGGGTTTTGTGTTGCATAAAAAATCCTTGAGTCCAAATGATCTCAAGTGCTCCCCATTGTCTTAATATATTCTCAAGATCATCCATGTCAAGTTTCAAGCCTTGCAGAGAAAGTTTGCTCAGCCAATTGCTCAAAGGTCCAAAAATCGACTGTGTTAGGGCAAAAGTCAATTGTGACCTACAAACAGTCAAACTTCAAGATTTTTTGTCAACATTCTCATTTTTAAGGGTATTTCATCATTTGATCAAGGGTTGATCATGATTCATCAAGGATTGCTCAAAATTCATCAAGATTCAAAAGTTGCTAAATTAGGGTTTTGTAGGAAACGTGAACTCAACTTTGACCAAGCATAACTTTATCATACTTTAGGATAAATGTCCCATCAAAAGCTCATTTTGAATAGGATGCAATTTCCTACAATCCATCTTCACATCCCAAGATCAAAAAATGCACTCACAAGAAGTTATGAATTTGGACATTATAGGTCATTTTTGAAAGTCAACAAAAACACCCTTTTTTCCAAAGCTTATGACTTAAGCATGGAATATCAAAATGAGATGAGATCAAAAGGTTTGATTATAGGACATCTCAAACTTTCTATAAAGTCCAAGAAAACTTCCAAAAGTTCAAAATTGAAGAAGTTATGCATTGTTGAAGTTGGACTTTTTTGCAAAATTGCCAAAAGTCAACTATCCCCAAAACTTCAAATTTTGTCAAATGGGCCCATTCTTTTTCACTTGATTTGAGTTTGAATCATTTCCCACGTGCCCTAGCTTCACCCATGTGTCCACATCACATTTTTATTATTTAATTTGATTTTTATTTGAATTAATTTATTTTAAATCAAATAAAATCATATAAAATCTAAAGCTTTGATAACACATGATCTTTTGGCTATTTCAGGCTTTGATTACAGCTATTATCATCATCAAATTCGTATCAAATCAAATCATGTGCAAAAATATTGGAATTAGGAAAATTTGGAAAGATTTTATGGAAGAATCAAATCCACATCAAATCCATTGATAGAGGGAGATTTATACCAAGTTTGTAAACCTAATGCACTGAGGGATACATAAGCAAGCAAAAGCACATGAAATAGGGGTTGGCAAGTGTGGGAAGAGGAAGAACAATAATTGAAAAAAATCACAAAAAGTGAGAGATCAAAATTCAGGTTAGAGGCGTTTTCAAGGATTAAGACTTGTTCCAATTGCTTCTTGGGCATTCACACAAGCTATCCCAACCAAAACCAAGCATTTTCAGACTCCCTAACGCACTATAAGTCGCACGATAGTCACCCCTGTTCTTGGTTTCGATTTGAATTATCCTGGCATCTATTGAACAATCTAATGGCATATTCATAATCACAAGAACATTTCCAAACTTTTTGCATCATTTAATTTCATTTATATGATTTGTACTGCAAACCACCATTGTTAGGGTTTGGTCTGCATTTTTGGGCGTTTTTATTCTAGGTACAATTGACCCCCACAATGGACATGGTTGTGATCGGGAGGGTGAGACGAACACAACCATGCCCTTGAAATTCATTTTTGTGGCATGTAGCAGATTTTGGAGATGGATAGGCCTGTAGCTACGGACTCTTGTCCTTTGGTATAGGTATTTGGCGTTTTAGCCACGGACGAGAGGATGGGGATGATGCGTGGCATCCCATTACTGGATCATTCAAATATTATGCCCGTTTTTATTATTTTCTGGCAATAGTTTTGTTTTTTATATAATATATATCATTCATATTATTATAACAAACACAACAACGTGTCCCAGTGGTCAGCACGTCAGCCTCCAAGGCGTTAGTGGCTGGAGGTCAGGGGTTCAATCCCTGCCTCCAGCACTTTGTATTTTCTTCATGTTTTTCAGGTGATTCAATGCATGCTCTAGCTTACAACCTACCATGCGCCCTCATCCATCCAAATGCCAGATGACCAAGAGCTAGATCTGGTGGCCAATGACTGGAGGTCCACCAAGAGCCAAGTCCATGCGCCCACACTGGATCACAAAAAGTCAAACGGGCTGGCCAATGTTGGGCTTCAAATTGCTATCAACACCCTTCCAAAACAGGCCCAACACTTCTTTTCTCTTTTATTTGTTTTTTTATTTTATTTTAACTTTAATTGTTTTATTTAATTTTCTAACCAATCAAAAAATTCTGTTTTTATTAAATAAAATCACAAAAAAAATATTTTTATTTCAACCAAATTTTAACTTTTTATTTTTCTTAATAAATTTATTAATTGATTAGGTTTTAATTAGAAAACTTTAATTCATTTTTATAAATAATTTTAATTAATTAGATTTAACTAGATATTAACCACTAATTCAATAATTTTATTTTCTTTCTTAAAGTAATCAAAAAACTCCAAAAATAATTTTATTTTTATTTTAATTAATTAAGTTAATTTAATTTAGTTATTTAACTTAGGTTTATTTTCTTTCTTAAAATAAAAACAACAAAAACCAAAAAGATGGCATTCTCTTTCACAAGGGTTAAAACCCTAAATCTCGCACCTGATTTAATTTCCCGCATGTTTATTTATTTTTATCATATTAATGTATCTGCTTCCGGATTGTAATAGTTGAATAGGATAGTTAATTATTTTTATCGCTTTATTTTATTTTTCAAAAGGGTTTGTCTTTGGCGATGTAAATACTCGACGCCTTGTAATTTAAATTCCGCATTTTAATTTCTGCAAATTATAACTGTTAGATTTTTGATAATAGGGTTTGCATGACAAGACTGAATGTTAATCTTAAAATCAAATTAGATCACCTTTAACATGTACAAAGATAAAAAATAACTGAAAACGACACACTCGCACATGCACACTCCTAGGGTACACTCCACTTGGTTTCCTTCGTATACGGTCATTAAGTATAGGTCATTTTAGAGGTCACCCTCTTATCTAAAAGATCATAGTCGCCTCGAAACAGTTGCCTCGGATATAATTGCCTCAAATAAATGATCTAAGACGTTAGGGTTACCGCTAAGGCATCCTAACATTGCTTTGGTGACCGTATGTCCCTCATTCGAATTGACCCTTAAACTCTAACGACGGTGCTACCTACTCATCAATAGTGGGATACCATTGTCTAAAGGAAATTAGCATAGAACGATTACTTTTTCGAGTAGGTAGATGGTTCTTAGATACTTGCTCTTTCAAAAACAAAAACTTTTCACACTTACACTCCATTTCGAACAAAGTTTTTTCAAAACACTTCATTACACTCTTGAGGACAGAAGCAAGAGTTAAATCGAAGTTTCAAACAAAAACTTTTTCAAACCCACAAGCACAAAGAAAACAATTTTCAAAACAATTGAGCAAGTACCTAAGAGCCTGTGGATAACCACGGATAGAAAGGGTGCTAACACCTTCCCTTTCTATAATCTACCCCCCGGACCCAAGAAATATCTCAAAAAAGGAATTTTTCTGTGTTTTTTTCCTTTCCTTGTTGGATAAAATAAAAGACGGTGGCGACTCTTGCTTACCACGACATTTTGCAAAAACAAACGCAAAACGCAAACCAGCATTCCAAAAAATAGTCAGTTCTTCCCATCGTATCACAATGATCATCCAAGCCAGGGATGAATCTCTTCGGGCGTACATTGAGCGCTTCAACAAAGAAGTAGTACAAGTCTCTACGACTGATAATATGAAGAAATTCATCTTTGAATGCAGGCTCAATCCCCACAGCGAATTCGCCAAGGCGGTGGGTATCGAGACACCAGCAACACTCGACTCCCTCCTCCTCAAAGCTCAAGCATACATATAGTAAGAGGAGAAGGAAGCCTCTAACAGCGCCCGGGAATCAAGGCACAGAGAGAGTTCCAAACCCTCGAGAAATGATGAACCCTTGACTTCTTGTCGAGGAGATAAGAAACTAGAAGACAAATCCCGAGACCCCAAGGACTACAAGGAACCCACAGGGAGGTTCCACAAAAACACCCATGTGACTACTTCGAGGGAGTGTGTTCTACCTGAATACGCAAATTTCGAATTCAAACAGGTCAGGGTGCTCTTTCCCCGACAAACACCCTCGAAACTAGGAACTGATAAAAGCAAATACTGTAGGTTCCACAAAAGCCATTGGCATGATACTGAAGATTGCATCCATCTTAAGGATGCAATCAAAAAATTATTCGAGACGGGCACCTCGAACAATACAATAAGAAAGAGGTCGCACGTGAAGAGGCTCTGGAAGCCAAAAATATCAAAGAGGGGAAGGAGTCCCCCGACATTAACGCCATATTAGTTGCCATGAGCGTCATACGGCCAGAAGACTTCTACCTCCTGGGCATGGAGGGCGTTCCTTTATATTTCTCCTCCCATAGTCCCTGGGAGTCGTTCCCCGCTACTATGGTCATCTCCGGAAAGGGATTCAACAGGCACACAGTAGGATCTGTGAAAAGGAGATTCAACCAACTAATCGAGGCCAAATCTGACATGGATGCCACACTAGACAAATTCTGAGGAGGTTCTCACACACTCGCCTTCTACAGGGAAGAAATATCACGCGGTGTCCACAACTCGACCATCCTGCTTCTCATAAGCGCCCGCATGGAGAATTTCAACGTGCGACACATTATGGTCGATCAGGGAAGCTCGGTAAACATTATGTACTCCCAGTTGCTCACCACTCTACATTTGAATGAGAGTCATCTGACCCCGTACATTGGATCAGATCTCCAGGGCTTAAATGGAGTCAGTATAAAACCCTGGGGATACATCGAGTTGATCGTCACCTTTGGGAGAAGAGTGACGGTCAGAGCCATCAAGACCCAATTTTTGGTAATAGACTTCCCGACTCTTTACCAGTGCATCTTTGGGAGACTGGTCAATGAAATAACAAGTGTACTATTTTTACCAATATAGTAATAAAAGAAAGTTATCCCGTGTATCGATCTCGAGGATTGCTTTAGAATTAACTGTGTTGAAAATGATTCAATTAGACAAAAAGGGCATTGGTGTGGTTTGAAGAAAGGTAATAAAATTTGCTCTGTGAATCTTAAAACAAAAAGTAAAGAGTGATAACACAAAATGATGAAAATGCTAGGAATAAGATGTATGAATTGCTCCATAATGAACTGAACCTCCATTTACACTATCGATGCTTATGTAATCCAATACCGATTCTCAAGAGTTGCTTCCCCTAATTCCTTAGTCGGAAACCATTGACATAAAATTTTAAATTCTAATTCCTTAGTTATTTAAACATATGTCAAGCACATGTAAATATCAAGAATTTACGGTCAAAACTATTAGATCCTTATTCCTAAGAGAAATTAGCGACGATATTATACAAGTAGTGATAAAGTGATCGGTCAAACCTACTTTACCCATAGATCAATACTGAATATGTGAAAAACACAAGAAGGGGGGTTGAATTGTAAATCTTAAAAAGAAAGCTTAGACAACACTGTATTTTTATCCTGGTTCGTTTGATCTCAAACTACTCCAGTCCACCCGTCAAGGTGATTTCGCCTCTCTTCAACGAGGTCTTAATCCACTATATTCAAAGGGATACAACAACCACTTTAACAACTGTTAAAGCCTTCTTGAGTATAACCACAAACCGGTTTATCTCAAGGAAATCTCTTTACAAATAATTGAACAATAATGTGTTTGATGTTTTCTAATAAAACAGTATACCACAACTGTGATAATACACAAATTTAAGCTTGGAAAAAAACTGAATTGCTAATGCTTTTGCGTAGGCGTGGTTTGAAGGTTTAGCAAAATGTATGAGTGCGTGCGTGAAGATTATTAGCCTTTTCTTTTCTCACACTGACTTGTTTATATAGCCAACGTAAAGATACGTTGTTGTCCATAAATCACTTTCAATGATAATAACGTTCTTTCCTTTTTGAGAAGATCTTGTCTTGGAATAAAGTCGTTGGTAATTAATCTGTATTGAATGCTTAGTAACGCTTCAGAGTGTTCTCTTCTTATGGTAATCAGAGTGTTCTTGGCTTTAACTTATTTTGACTCTTCTGAGTGCTGATGACTTGGTAAGGATCTTGATCAGAGTCAGAGTATTTTATGTGCAGATTCTGGTCATCAGGCTTCAGCGTATGATCTGGTAACTTTAGCGTGTAGCACATGTTATTGATCTTATAATGCTGACATATCTTCTGATGTTGATGTTGATACTGATCATCTGATGCTGATTCCATCAGAGTTTCTGTAAATACACAACATAATTTTAAGTAGCATATATGTCTTATATATAAATCTTACAATTTATTTATTCTTGTATTTTGTTATCATCAAAACTCTAATTGAGGGTTGTAGAATCAAACTATGTTCTAACAATCTCCCCCTTTTTGATGATGACAAAAACCAGATTTTTTTTCAATTAAAAATAATGAATAAAAGGTATCAGAGATTAAAGATAAGGAATAAAAGGTATCAGAGCTAAGAAGAGAAAAACTCCCCCTGAGTTGATTACTTCCCTTTAATTCCATGAGACTTTGAGCATCAGAACTTTACTATATCAGAGTTCATCAGATTCATCATAGTTTTGTACTTGTAAGCTTTTCAGAAGAGAAGAAAATTAAATAGATCAGAATGTTTGAGACTTATGTCTCAGTTGTCCGTTATTGAAAAATATCATTCTTTCTCCCTCTTTTTGTCAGTTACCAAAAAGCATAAATAATCAGAGCTAAAATGTGTTATATTAAAAACATAAGCAATGATAAGTTCAGAACATGTAAAAAATATTACAGATAAACAAGTTATAAAAACAACAAGGAAATTCTAAGAAGGAGGAGGAAGTCGTGTGAATAGAGCTTCCAACATGCTCTTGATTTGGGTGTTAGTTTCCTGTTGCTGAGATAACATGCTGGCTATTGCATCAATTTTGGTGTCCTGCTTATCCATTCTCTCATTCATCAGTATATCAGATCTTTTCAGATCTTCCAGAGTCTACCTGTCAAGAGAGGAAGCTTGAGGATCTTCAGAAACAGGATGCTTCTCAGAGCTTTCTGTTATATCTTCTTCTTGAACCTGTTCTTCAGCTGGAATCATCTGTTCTTCTGACTCTGGTTGACGATGTTCAGACCAAGGGGCAATGTCCAGATGGAGAACTTCTTCCTTAAGCAGCTTGCTCAAAACTGGACCTTCAATTTATTTCAGCAGATTGCTAAAGTTCTGTTGAGCTTGTCCATAGCTCTGTTCTTGCAACTTAAAGGTTTCAGAGCATACCCATCTTCTGAACTTTGTCCAGAGGTAGTCTGATGCAGCAGGATTAACCAGTTCCATACTTGCTTGTTTCAAAGAAGTGATCCACTTCTGTATTTTTGTTTCAAAGTTCAATATGCTGGAACCAACATCTGGATGTTTAGGTTTTAGGATAGCAGTTTTGTTGGTTATTGCAGCAAGGCGTTCAAGAACTATTAAGTCAATGAAAGTCTTACTATGGTCGTCTGAATTGTCTTTTGGTGAGGGAGTGGGAGAGTCAGGAATTATGATTGGACTTGACGGGGAATTTGGTGGAGTTAATTCTGGTGAAGAGGGAAGTTGAGGAATATTCACAATGGTGCCAAGGGGAAATTGAATGGCCAGAGGTTGTGGTTCAGGGGATTCAGAGGGTTGAGCCTCAGAGGTTTGAGTCTCAGGTTGTGGAGATTGTTAAGGTTGAGGAGAGGGTGGATTAATTTCTGTTTGAGGAGAGGAAGGTAGTGGGATTTTTGGTTCTGGAGAGAGTGGAATTTCTGGTTGTGCTTCTGTGTGGGTTTCAGGATTTGGATTTTGTGGTTGGGAGCGAGATCTTCTGAGGGTTAATGATTCAGAGGGATCAAAGTCAAGGTCAAAATCCTCAAAAGTTTGAGGTGTTAGGTTTTCAGATGGAGTGGGTATTGGGATAGATGTTGATACAGCAGTTGAATCTAAAACAGTTACAAAAGAAGGATTACCTCTCTTCTTAGGAGTCTACTGAGATGATCCTTCTGCTGCAGCTTTTCTTTTCTTTGTCTTCTTCAGAACAACATCTAGAGCCTTCTGCTGAAGGTCTTGAATATTCAGATTTGGTGTTGTACCATCAGCCTTGCAAGCATCCAGATATCTGAGTATGATTTCAGGTTTAGAGTCAATTTCTAAGAACAGTGGGAAGTCATCCAGAGGGACTCTTCTGCTGGAGATTGCAGCAAAAGGAGTGACGCTGGGCTCCTTCTTGGTGTTCTCTATCAACTTCATCTTCTTCAGATTTTTGGCATTCAGCTGTTTGCCAACAGTAGCTTCCAGAGTGCTGATTTCTTGAGCCTCTGTCAAATGATCAATCAGCTTATTCTCTGTCAGAATATCTGATATCAGTCTTCATAAGGGTATCCAATCCATTTTTGTACGTTCCTCTTCTCTTGTTTCTTTAACACTTGTTCTAAGATGGTTAAACAGAAGATGATCCAGATTTATCTTGACCTTCTGAGAGATGAAATAGATCAGAAACTGCTGATCAATATTAATGTAATCAGGAGAGTTGGTAGGCTTCCTGTGGTTGAAGCAGCCCAGAATGATCTTGGCCCAAATTCTGTGTTTGTCTTTCAAATCTCTTATCTTGCTGGAGGGAAGCCCGAGAGTAAAGATTTCCCTTGCAATTAGGGAAGCATCAGCACACCTTTCTGCCATATCAATGCAACGAACACCACCACCACTGTACCCTATTAAACGTGCAATGAGGTCTTCAGTGATAACAATCTTCTTCCCCATGATGTAAGACGTGACTTGATGATTTGAAGAAGAAGCGTGAATCCAAAATTCCTTTACCAGAATAGGAAATGTTGGACCCACCAGTCTGTCAAAATACTTTTCCCAGCCTTGAGCTTTAACCTCTTCAGATAGATCAAATCCATTCTCTTTAAGACTGTTGAAATCCACGATTAATTCTGACAGAACTTCAAGATTTTTAATTGGAGTTAGAAGCGTTCTGTAAGGTTCTTCGTATTGTTCAGATGAAACAGTTTTCTGGGAACCTGAAGAAGGAATGCTGGAAGAAGCCATGTTCACACGAGGTTTTTGTGAAAAAGATTGAAAGGGTTTTTGAGAAAGTAAGAACACTGAAATCAGAAATATTTAGAGAAAATGAAAGTGACGGTAAAACGTGTAAATGGTGTGAAGTGTGTTTAAATAGATTTCTAAAAAGGTTTTGAAAACATAAACGTTAAGCGAGAGATATTAATAATGATTATTAGCATTTAATGATAGCTGATTTTAGGGGATTCAGAAAGATATTTGGAACGGTTACCCATGACATGTGTCTCAATGCATCCAATCAGCGCTTTGCCTTTTCAGAAACGTGAACGCGTGTTCCGCCTCAGAAAATAGCTGATGACTGGATGACACTTGTTTGCTTGAGTGAACAACACTTTTCTATCCTTGAAATGAAGCGCTCAAATCTTCATGGATAGATTCTGATACAATCTGCACTTCTAAAGTTCTGAAAGAAGATTGATCAATAGTTCACAGAAAAATAAACAAAGTTCTGAAGGTTAAGATATGGAATCAAAACAATTTTATTCTGGGCAGAGCTTTATGCTGAGATGTTTCAGAATGAAGTTGAACCTATCTTCAGAAAGAGGTTTTGTAAAAATATCAGCCCATTGATGGTCTGTGTTAATAAATTTAAAATTTAAAATCCCTTTCTGAATATAGTCCCTAATAAAATGATGTTTTATTTCTATATGCTTAGCCCTAGAATGTAAAATTGGATTTTTGCTGAGACAAATAGCAGAAGTATTGTCACAGAGGATAGGAATGTTACTCTCAAATATCTGAAAGTCCTCAAGTTGACTTTTCATCCAGAGCATTTGTGTGCTGCATCCAGCTGCTGCTATGTATTCAGCTTCTGTTGTTGATAGAGCAATTATGGATTGTCTTTTGCTGGACCATGAGATCAGATTTTCTCCCAGAAACTGGCAACTTCCAGAAGTGCTTTTACGTTCTACTCTTTCTCCAGCAAAATCAGCATCACAATATCCTACTAAGCTGTAATCACTTGATTTTCTATAAAACAAACCCAAATTAGTAGTACCTTTCAGATACTTGAAAATTCTCTTAACTGTTGTTAAGTGAGATTCTCTAGGATCTGATTGGAATCTAGCATAAATGCATACACTGAATAAAATGTTAGGCCTTGAAGCCGTCAGATATAGAAGAGAACCAATCATACCTCTGTAGACCTTCTGTTCTACCTTTTTACTTACCTCTTCTCTTTCCAGAATGCACGTGGGATGCATTGGAATCTTTGATGGCTTACATTCTGAGAGATCAAATTTCTTCATAAGTTCTCTGACATATTTGCTCTGATGAATGTAAGTTCCTTCTGGGGTTTGATTGATCTGAATGCCCAGAAAGAATTTCAATTCCCCCATTAGGCTCATCTCAAATTCTGCCTGCATACACTTAGCAAACTTTCTTTCCAGAGAAGGTTTAGTAGATCCAAATATGATGTCATCAACATAAATCTGACATACTAAAATGTCATTCTTAACTGTCTTACAGAATAGAGTTGTGTCCACTTTCCCTCTGGTGAATTCCTTTTCTAACAGGAAGTTACTTAGTCTTTCATACCAAGCTCTGGGAGCTTGTTTCAGACCATAGAGTGACTTCTTTAGTTTGAAAACATATTCTGGATTTTTGGAACTTTCAAAACCAGGGGGTTAGTGCACATATACCTCTTCTTCTATATAGCCATTTAAGAATGCACTCTTAACATCCATCTGATACAGAGTGATGCCTTTATTAACAGCAAATGAAATTAAGAGTCTGATAGATTCTAACATGGCGACTGGAGCAAAGGTTTCTGTATAGTCTATCCCCTCTTGCTGACTATAACCTTGTGCTACCAATCGTGCTTTTTTTCTGATGACTTCACCTTGTTCATTCAGTTTGTTTCTGAACACCCATTTTGTTCCAATGACGTTGAATCCTTTTGGTTTGGGAACTAGATCCCATACGTCATTTCTGGTGAATTGATTTAGCTCCTCTTGCATTGCTAGAATCCAGTCATTGTCCATAAGTGCTTCATCAATTGTTGATGGTTCAATTAGAGAAACAAGTCCCATGAGGGATTCTTCAGAGTTTCTGAAGCTAGATCTTGTTCTGATTGGATCTTCCTTTCTTCCTAGGATTGTTTCTTCTGGGTGATCCATGCTGCTTCTGGATAGTCTTTTCTGAAGTTGATCAACAGAAGGTGCTGGATTGCTTGCAGTGCTTCTTTCTGATGTTGAGGGAGTGTTTCTGTTAAGAGCTTCTGATGACTTGTCTTCAGTACCTGTGAATTCAACTTCCATACCTGTAAGGAATTCATTCTGCTTTGACTTTTGAGAGTCAAGCTTATCATCAAAACGAACACTGATTGATTCTTCCACAATCTGTGTTTCTGTATTGTATACTCTGTACCCTCTTGAGCGTTCAGAGTATCCTAACATAATACACTTTTGTGCTTTAGAGTCAAACTTGTTCAAATAATTTTTTGTATTCAAGATAAAACAAGTACATCCAAATGGATGAAAATATGAAATGTTGGTCTTTCTGTTCTTCCACAATTCATATGGAGTCTTTTCCAGAATAGGTCTTATGGAGATTCTATTCTGAATGTAACACGCTGTTTTTATTGCCTCTGCCTAGAAGATCTTAGCAACGTTAGTCTCGTTGATCATGGTTCTGGCCATTTCTTGCAATGTTTTGTTCTTTCGTTCTACAACTCCATTTTGCTGGGGAGTTCTAGGACAAGAGAAATCATGCAGAATGCCTTTGTCATTAAAGAATGATTCAAAATCTTTATTTTCAAACTCTCCACCATGATCACTTCTGACTTTGACGATTCTAAGATCCTTTTCATTCTGAACTTGGTTGCAGAAGGTGACAAACAGAGTGTGACTCGTCCTTGTGCCTTAAGAACTTTACCCATGTCCATCTGCTATAGTCATCTACGATTACTAACCCATACTTCTTGCCACTGACTGAAGCAGTTTTAACTGGTCCAAATAAGTCAATGTGCCGAAGTTCTAATGGCTTAGAGGTGGAAACAACGTTTTTGGATTTGAAAGCTGGTTTTGCAAACTTGCCTTTCTGACATGCTTCACACAGAGCATCTGAATTGAACTTCAGGTTAGGAAGTCCTCTGACCAGATTGAGTTTATTAATCTGAGATATTCTTCTCATACTAACATGTCCCAATCTTCTGTTCCAGATCCATTGCTCGTTGTTAACAGACAGAAGACACTTTACATTCTGACTTTTCAGTTCAGAAAGTTTTATTTTATAAATGTTGTTTCTCCTCTTTCCAATAAATAGGATAGTCCCATCTTTCTGACTAACAACTTTGCATGAATTTTGATTAAAGATTATATCATAACCGTTATCACTTAATTGACTTATGGATAATAGGTTATGCATTAATCCATCTACTAATAAAACATTACTTATAGAGGGAAGATTTCCATTACCTATTGTTCTCATAATATTCAAAGAAAATACTAAATCAAAGTTAAACATTACAAAGGATGGAATTGCTCAGATCTTCAATTGCTTCCGCTCTTGTTGATCTTCGTCATCCAAACCCTTGATCGTTCTCATTCTCTTTTTCCTCTTCCCTCCAAAAGTATCTGTTGTCCTCCCAAAAACTAGGTTTAAATTGTGTCAGATCACCCCATAGCTCAGTAGAAATTCTGAAATATCCTCCAAGAATTTAAATAGAGTGATTTCAAAAAATCACTTTTCTGACCTGCACCTGCCAACACGGGCACCCGTGTTGGGTACTAAACTCCTCATACACACAAAGCTTTGCCAGGCATTCTGACACGGGTCGTATCATGTGACACGGGCGCCCGTGTCAGCTACTGTAGTTCTCTTTCATTCTCGTTTGTGCTAGCATTTTCTGACACGGGCTGTGTCAGGTGACACGGGCGCCCGTGTCAGCTACTATATTTCGGGAGGAAACGCTTCGGAACTTGTCAGTTTCACCAATATTCTTGTGCAATTTCGCCCGGACCTGAAAATACAAAACCACCAGACCAAGATTTCAAAAGTACCTTATTTAACAAAATTTGAACTAAATTAATGAAAATAAACAAAAATGTGAAAATTAAAATACGTGATGAAAACAGTAGAAAAACTAAGTAAGGTGTTACCAAAGATGTGGTTTCGTGCCGGATAATAGATAGACAACCAGACATAAATGTGACCGATCAGAGACCAACTCTCGCCGAGCTGATCGCAGCGCCCTATACTGTGCACCTCAAGATGAAATACTTCACTATTGATGGTTTGGTCGTCACCCTCCACGGGGACATCCAAGCGGTGAGAAGATGCTTCGAAGCCTCAGCCAGAGGTCTCAGTTCCATCAATTCTCAGCCTTGAATGATCATCGGAGCCGCACTTCCCTCTAGCTTCGAGGAAGCCAAACCGCTACCAAGGGTTGACGCCATTGACCTCGACAACTGCCAAAGAAGATCGTGTCGAACAGAGAATCAAAGAAAAAAACACATGATCAAAACCGAGGGATCTTCCCCATCTGTCGATAGCACAGAACTCTCACGTCCCATTTCAGACAGAGATTTTAAGCTCTTCCCCCTCGGGAACGATCCCACCAAAGGAGTGAAGATAGGAGGGTGCCTCCCCGACTTGGCGAAGAAGAAGCTCGAAGCCTGCCTAAGGGAGAATGTTGACCTGTTCTCCTAGAGCGCGAACGAAATGCCTAGAATAAATCCAGAAATCGCATTCCATCATCTAACCATACATCCTGCCCTCAAGGCGATCACTCAGCGCAGAAGAAAATAGTCCCCCGAAAAAACGGAAGCTGTCAAACTAGCTGTAAAAGACCTCCTAGAGGCACATTTTATTCTTAAAGCCCAGTACACAACCTGGATTTCAAATGTAGTCCTTGTAAATAAATCTATTGGAAAATGGTGCATGTGCATTTATTATACTGATCTCAATCGGCCTTGCCCGAAATATGCTTATCCCCTCCC
Source organism: Vicia faba (assembly GCA_948472305.1). Classification (NCBI taxonomy): domain Eukaryota; kingdom Viridiplantae; phylum Streptophyta; class Magnoliopsida; order Fabales; family Fabaceae; genus Vicia; species Vicia faba. The sequence goes on from OX451738.1 coordinate 918,903,487, forward strand.
CAATATTGACAAGTTGGTCGACAACTCGGCCGATTTTAGATTATTGTCGTTTATCGATGCATATTCTGCCTATAACCAGATTTCGATGGAGAAAACAGACAAAAGATACACCACTTTCATCACCGAATCAGACATCTATTACTACAACATAATTCCCTTAGGCCTGAAAAGCGCATGCGCTACATATTAGCGCGTGATGAACAAAGTCTTCCACAACGAAATAGGAGATATGCTCAAAGTCTATATGGATGACATTGTGATACGACGATAGAACCGACTGTTTAATACTGGTTTGTGTTTTTTATTCACAAATGTCGCGGTAAGCAAAAGTCGCCACCGACTTTTGTTTTATCCAAGAAAGGATAGGGTGAAAAGAACAGAAAAAGACCTTTCTCGAGATTTTCTGAGTAAGGGGTGGATTATGGAAAGGGAAAGTGTTAGCACCCATTCCATCCATGGTTTTCCTCGGGCTCTTAGGTACTTTCTCATTTTGAAAACTGTTTGTGTGTTTGTGTATTTTGAAATACTTTTGTTTGCTTTATGGTAACTCTTGTATCAGTCCTCAAGAGTGTGATAAAGCATTTTTAAAAAGAAGTTTGAAAAGTGTGTAAGTGTGAAAAAGGAAATTGGAGCAAGTACTTAAGAGTTATCTACCTACTCGAAAAAGTATGTTCTTTTCCTCCTTTCCTTTAGATAGCGCTATCCTACTATTAGTGAGTAGATAGCCCTATCGTTGGATGTTGAGGAACTATCGAAAGGGACGTTTATGGTCATCGAAGGCAACATGTAAGGATATCTTAGCATTTCGAAGGGATTGTCATCATATAGGCAACATCGAGGGACAAGACCATTTACCGAGAGGCAACTCGAGGGACATTTAATGACTATGATCTTTTTGATGACTTTAGAATTGAGGATCTTTGCTAAGATATCCCTATGTTCGAGGGACATGACCATTATTTCTCGAGGCAACCAAGTGTGGTATACCCTAAGGGTGCAGGTGTGTAACAGTGTGTTTTTTTCCAGATATGTTTTCTCTTGCAATTAGTGATCTAATGGTTAATTGGTTAATCTTATCATGCACGCCTAATTACTAGCAATTATATACAAGCATGTAAGAAAATAAAAATCAAGAAATAAAGCCCTACAACTATTACAGGGCTTCGGGGCAGTTACATTAAAAAGGTGCAAAAATAAAGTGCGGAATTTTAAATCTAGACTATTACATCCCATAATCAGTTACATTATTATATAAAATGCGAGAAAAAAATAATGCGTGCGAAATGAAATATTACGTCTAAAAATCCTAAGAATGAAAGTTTTTTATGGTTTTATTTTTATTTAGGAAAATACTTAAATTAAAAAATAACCTAAGTCTAATTTGATTTTAAATTAATAAAGTAACATTAAAATATTAATTAATTAATTTTAGAAAGAACCTAAATTTATTACTTATTTTTTTTATTTTTTTTTTTATGATTTGATTTTATTTTATGTAAAAAGTTAAAAAGAGGTAAAGAAAATAAGATAAGTAGAGGGCATTAGAACATGGATAGCATGGTATGGAAAAATAGTAAGCCCAGAAATTGGCCAACTCAGAGTCAGCACGAGACTCAAGGCAATTAGTCTTTGGAGGCTCCATCATGAGTACTCAAATCTAGAGCACTTGATCTCACTCTTTGATGTTCTAATGGTGATGGTTTGATGATGATGATCTGATGACACATTATCTGATAGTGAATGCCTGGATCTACAAAATACTGATTAGAAAGAGGAAAAATGAAAGATCTGGGTGCTGAACCCAAATCTTTTTATTATATGCGCTCCCTTTCACTAGCTGTACCTGTTTATCAATTGTTATTACAAACGAACAAGCAAAATATTTGTGATTCCAGATCCTTAAAAACTGCACATGATAATGTAAGAATCAGATAAAAGGATGCTATGCAGGGGTTGCTTGAGTCAGCCCATCAGAGCCAACCTTCTGGTTGTATGCTCTGATGGGCTCAGAATCAATGTGGAATTCGTGGCATGTCTGGTCTATAATCAGAGGCTGCACAAACAGTTAGGACAAAACAGAATGCTAGCTTCAGAAGATGAAATTAGAAAATATACAGATGATCAATACTTGGATATGTGGTGTTGATGCTACCCCTAGAGATTTCAGAATCAGAATGTGGACACCTGTTTGGTCTTGAGAGGGCCTGCAAAGCGTGTTTCAATGGGGGCACTTTTGAATTTTTGGACACTGTGGTGTGTTTTTTTTTCTGTGGCAGCGTGTATGTATATTCTCTCCTCTTTTTCTCTCTCTCCCCGTTCCTCCTTTTTTTTTGACGTCTTGTATTTATAGGTGGTGGAGGGGACAAGAAAATGGGGAAAGATACACAGCTTTAAAGACCAATCATTAAACATAGCTTTGAAAATAGAATCATACACATTAAAAGATTTCCATTTTGAGAACTTTCATGCCTTTCTGAGATTCTGAATGAACCTGGACAGGTGAGGGTTGGCGCCTTGTACGAATTTGAACTGCTCAGAGTTTCCCTTATCAGAATTTCTTCAATCATCCTTTCAAGCATTGTTCTCATTAATGACTCTGATATCTGACTCACATTGTTCAGATTTTTCTTTACCAGAACTTCTCCAATTAGCCTCTCAAGCATTGTTATCATTGATGATTCTGGACTCCAGTTTGGGACACTCAGAACTTCATCAATCATCCTCTCAAGCATTGTTCTCATTAATGATTCTGGACTCCAGTTTGGGACGCTTAGAACTTTCCTTATCAGAGCAATCAGAATTTCATTGTCAGAACTTTTGAGATTAAGACACCTCATACCTTCAAATTTTTTATACTTTCTTTAAACAAGTGTTTGTAACCAATTATGTAAGAAAAGACTTGAAAAAATGAGAGGGAAAACTTTGGGGTACAACAGATGCCCCTATTCAATCTTCTTAAACCTGGGGATGTAGATTGGCTGGTCTGCCTTTCGTGATCTAAAGGTGGAGGATGATTGAACACTAGAGTGCCCAGAAATTTGCACTCGTCTGCAATGATACTTGACTGTGTAGATAACATCGGGAATGGGCTTACAGATTCCATTTGGAGAATATGACGGAAGATTGTTGGAGATGGGCTTAAAGATGCCATCCAGAGAATATGACGGAGAGTCGTCGGAGATGGGCTTACAGATGCCATCTAGAACAATGTTGATTTCCTAAGACATACCCTTGTGGGAATCCCTATTCCTATGGTTGAGGAGGACTCCGCTGGGGGATGTTGGTCTATGATTTGGGAAATATAGATTAGGAGCTTCAGTCGTCTATCACTCTGCTGGGGAGTCATCTCTTGATTGAAGAGACGAAAGTAAACTACTATCTGGTCGGGATCCAGGCTTCACAGTCACTTGTTGAGGATAATAAGGCTGACTGCTATCTGGTCGTATTCCAGGCTTCACAGTGACTTACTGGGGAAATAAGATTAAAATGTTATTTGGTCATACTCTAGGCTTTGTAGTTTCTCAAATAGCAAAGGTCTTGATTTATCTTTGACTGAATAAGAATCAGAAAAATCTTAGTGTCGATTTAACTGAACCAGAAAAAGGTCCTGGATTATCTTCAACTAGAATAGGAATCAGAGAGATCTTGGTATTGATCTGACTGAACCAGAGAAGGTCTTGAATTAACTTTGATTGGATAAGAATCAAAAAAATCTTAGCGTCAATATAACTGAACCAGAAAACTCTTGGAATATCTTCAACTGGAATAGGAATCAGATAGATCTTATTGTCTATTTGACTGAACCAGAGAAGGTCTTGAATTAACTTTGACTGGATAAGAATTAGAAAAATCTTAGGATCGATTCAACTAAACCATAAAAAGTCTCGGAATATCTTCAATTGGAATAGGAATCAGAGAGATCTTAGTGTCTATCTGACTGAACCAGAGAAGGTCTTGAATTAACTTTGACTGGATAAGAATAAAAATATCTTAGGATCGATTCAACTAAACCATACAAAAGTCTTGGAATATCTTCCACTGGAATAGGAATCAGAGAGATCTTAGTGTTGATCTGACTGAACCAGAGAAGGTCTTTAATTAACTTTGATTAGAATGGAAATTAGAAGAATCTTAGGATCGATTCAACTGAACCAGACAAAAGCCTTGGGTAATCTTCAATGGAATAGGAATCATAGAGATCTTAGTGTCGATCTGACTGAACCAGAGAAGGTCTTTAATTAACTTTAACTGGAATAGAAATCAGAAGAATCTTAGGATTGATTCAACTGAACCAGACAAGAGTCTTGGAATATCTTCAACTGGAATAGGAATCAGAGAGATCTTAGTGTCAATCTAACTAAACCAGAGAAGGTATTTAATTAACTTTGACTGGAATGGAAATCATAAGAATCTTAGGATGGATTCAACTGAACCAGACAAAAGTTTTGGAATATCTTCAACTGGAATAGGAATCAGAGAGATCTTAGTGTCGATCTGACTGAACCAGAGAAGGTCTTTAATTAACTTTGACTGGAATGGAAATCAGAAGAATCTTAGGATCGATTCAACTGAACCAGACAAAAGTCTTGGAATATCTTCAACTGGAATAGGAATCAGAGAGATCTTAGTTCCGATCTAACTGAACCAAAGAAGGTCTTCTGAGAATGTCGTTCTGAGGAAGATGCTGAAATAGCCTTTCATTAGATGTATATTTTGAGAAGACTACAAGGTCTCGTAAGTAGCCAACGGTGTTTATTGATATGATCTTTTCCTGAAAAAGGTAAAGAGTTAGTCATATGCAATGTCATGATGTATGAAATGCATTGTAATGATGTTCTCAAAATAAATGAGATTATACTGTATGTGATTTGTATGCGCATGCCATGATGTATGAATATGGGACGTGTTGTACCCAAAAATTTTCCCTCTCATTTTACTCAACACATGCCCATTGAGGTCCTTAACTTGCTCAAGGATGCCCAAGAGTTTACCAGACAAACTCTCTCCTAAGGCAATGTACCTCAAACTAGGGTTTCCATTTTCATCAGGGTGTGGGAACTTCAAAGGTCCTAAATTATTTCCATGGTCCCAATATTTTCTCAAGATCATCCATGTCAAGTTTCATGCCTTGCACAAGAAGTTTGCTCAGTCAACTGCTCAGATGCCTGAAAATCAATTGAACTAGGTCAAAAGTCAATTGTGGCCCACATACAGTCAAACCTCAATATTTTTGGTCAACATCAACATTTTGAAGAGATATCCATTATTTGATCAAGGGTTGATCGTGATTCCTCAAGGAATGCCCTCAAATTCATCAAAACCCAAAAGTTGCTAAATTAGGGTTTCACAAGAAAAGTTAACCAAACTTTGACCAGGCATAACTTCTTCATACTTCATCAGAAATTTTCCATCAAATGCTCAATTTGAAGAGGATGCAATTCCCTACAACTCATCTTCAGCCCTCAAGTTCAAAATATGCATTCATTAAAAGATATGAATTTCTACATTATAGGTCCTTTTGAAAAGTCAACAAAAACACCTTTTGGGTCAAAGCTTCTTACATGAACATGGAAGACACAATTAAGATGAAACCAAAAGGGTTGTTTAGGGGACATCCTAAGATTTCTAAAAAGTCCAAGAACACCTTCTTAGGGTTAAAAATGAGAGAGATGTGTATTGTCAAAGTTGACCAATTTTTGGAAATGTGCATGAAGTCAACATTGATCAAAATGACTTTTTTTCCAAATGGGCCCATGTTTTCTTGTTTGAAACTTGTTCCTAAGAGGACCGAAGACCCCTGATCTTATCCACCTATTATTTTATTATTTTTATTATTTATTTTGATTTTTTATTCATTTAAAGCAAAATAAATCAATTTAAATAGTAGAATAATCAAATAAAATCAAAGATTTGATTTTATGAGCATATTATGAGTCCATGGACAGCTAGAAAATCAAAAAATTCGTGCAAGAGCCAATTGATTGGAAAATATATTAATTTGGTCTATTTTGGAAACAAATCATACAAGACAAAGAATGAAATCAAATCTCCATAATTTGCAAAGATATGATTAGTTTTTATTGACCTAATTCATTCCAATATAAGGACATAACATTCTCAAGGCAAAAAAAAAAGAGGATTGGGGTCGTGAAAGAAGGAGGCCAAGTCTTAATTTTTTGTCAAAAAAGTGCAGATCAGTTTCGATTCTACAGGCCGTTTCAAGCAATTCCAAGGCCAGCAATCAGTTCCTGGACATCTTCTGAAGCCTTCAGAAATCACGCCTCACAGTGCCACGGTTTGCATCTTTTTTCAAGATTTGTTTTCAATGATTTATCCATCATAAACATGTTTTGATCATATATTCACTCTTGCTATCATATTTGCAATGTTTTTGATTGGTTTTATTGAAGTTTAAGTGCAGGAATGGCACGATGCCATTGTTAGGGTTTTGAGGTCCCAAATTGGGAATTCTATATAAAGGCAAAATTGGACAAAATCAGGGGTACTATCATGCTCAGGAGATAATTTTCAATTGATTCATGCCTTTGGTTTGAATTTATTCTGCTTGTGCTGCGTTTTTTTGAATTTTGCGGGTTTTTAGTTACGAACAAAATCCCTAACTACAACCTATAGTGACAGAAAAATGTTGTAGGTAAAACTTCCCCATCTAAAACGACGGATCCCTGAAGAAGGTGATGGCGTGGTGCTCACTGATTCATCCATTCAAATCATTGGGGATCCACAACGCGCACGTTTTTGACATATGGCCATAGATCTTTATTTTCCTTATATTTATTTTGTATTATTTTGTTAACAATTAACACGCTTGGTTCAGTTGGCAAGGCAGGGCATGATAAGGCTTTAGTCCAAAATGGGGTGGGTTCGATCCAGCCCTTTTGCAAAGTTAATTTTCATTAATTTGTGTCTTCAGATCCAATGCTCTAGGTCCCTGTGCGCTCCTCATGCACTTCCATCACCATACCACAAGATCTCATCATATCCAGATCTAACACTCAACACATGAAGACCATAGTGAACCCTCAAACGTGGCCAGCACTGGATCCAAACGCCTGATTGGGCCAAAGGATTTGGGCTCAATGAAATTCAGGCGTCACACCTCCCATTCAGCTTTCATCACAGGCCCAAGCTCTTTTTCTCTTTTCTTTATTTTCTTTTCTAATTGTTTTATTAATTACTTCTTTTACAAAATAACACAAAAAATCATTTTTTTTATTAAATCAAAAAAATCATAAAAACATTAGAAATCATTTATTTTCATAAAAATATTCTATTTCTTTAATTAATTAGTTTAATTAAAATTAGGGAAATTTAATTCTTTTCATAATTAAAAATAATTAGAATTTGGGTTTAATTTTGTACATAATCTAATTTTTCTCAAAAAATAACCTAAATATTTTTCAATTAGATTTTTTAGGTTTTGCTAATTATTCTCGCAATTAATTCTCCGCGCGCTTTTAATTTCCTTTTTATTATTATTGTAACTGCTCCGAGTTTGTAATGGTAATTAGGGTTTCAATTTCGTATCTTTATTTTCGGTCAAAATAATTATTTATCTTCAAAAGCTTTGTAATATCTAGGACTTTAACTTTCTCGTTTTAATTTCCGCAAACTATAAACTGATTAGATGTATGTTAATAGGATTGTATGGAAAGACAAACTGAAATTAATACGGTAGAAAACCCTAAATGTGTAAAGATAATTTAACTGAAAATTACACTCGCACATGCTCACTCCTAGGGTTTACTCCACTCTGGTTGCCTTATGTAAACGGTCATGAAGTATAGGGTTTGTTAGTGGTTGTCCTCTAGCCCCGAAATATCTAAAATGACCCATTCAGATGTTGCCTCGGAAAAAGATCTTTAAGGCTTTAGGATGATTACTAACATTTCCTAACATTGCTTTTGTGATCGTATTTGTCCCTTCGAATGTCCCTAAAAAACTCCAACGACGATGCTACCTATTTCTCATAATGGGATAGCATTGTCTAAAAGGAAAACGAACAGACCTTTTTCAAATAGGTAGATTAGTTCCTAGGTACTTGCTCAAACAACAACAAAAATTTCACACCAACACTTTCCCAAACAAAGTTTTCAAAAACAACTTCATAACACTCTTGAGGACAGAAACAAGGGTTAAAACAAAGTAAAACAAAACTTTTCAAAACAAGCACACACAAGCAGTTTTCAAAATGAGCAAGTACCTAAGAGCCCGTGGAAAACCACGGATAGAAAGGGTGCTAACACCTTCCCTTTCTATAATCTACCCCCGTACTCATAAACATCTCGAAAAAGGTTTTTTCTGTTCTTTTTCCTTTTCCTGATTGGATAAAATAAAAGTCGGTGGCGACTCTTGCTAACCGCGACATTTTGCAAACAAAAAACGTAAACCAGTATTAACAGTCGGTTCTACCACCGTATCACAGAACTGGCGACTCTGCTGGGGATTTACATATAAAGTGGGGTAAACCTTAAGATCTAGGTCATATTTAATTGCTTTCTCTTGATTGTCTTGCTTGCTTTATATTTATGGGAACTGTTTGGGTTATTTGATCCTTCACCCGGATCGGGAAACACCTTTTAGGTAAGTAGCAATAAACTGTGAGAGAGTTGTGCTGGGGTATACCGACACGGTTGAAGAAGTAGCTACATTGATGTGGCACTTTGGTTGGTATCTGTAACCCTTGAGTCAATCAGGGAGATGTACGGGGCCTCCGCGTGGTGTCATAAAGCATCAACTGACCTTAGAACCTTTAATTGCACAACTTGTCCAGTAGGACGTAGCGAGATGGTCGGCTTTGGTGTATGCCCCAGATCGACATATACTCGATGCTACACTTATTGATGTTTGACTTCTGAGTTTTGTTTGATTACGAGTCAATCGTCGATTGAACAAGGCTTGGGGGAAAGATCAGTGATATTGAGATCCCTTAGAACCGGGTTACTATTTATAGGATAGGTTGAACTAATCCAGCTTCAAGAGTGTATGACCTTAAAACCAATGCAAGCCTAAACCTATGGTTGTTTGCGTGACTTGTGTGCTTTCAACTTGAACTACTTGCAGAGTTTAATTACCTGACAACATGAGTTCCTTGTAGGTTTGGTTTACAGTTATTATCCAATAACCTGGATTTCTTGCAGGGATTACTTGCTTATATCACTTTGCACCTTTGCTTAAAAGCATAGCATACACATCATAACATCATGCCTTAACATTTCCCTAACCATTTCAAGGATCTCGAGGGTCTGTGATGCAGGTTATGATAAATCAAACGTCTAGCAAGGGGCAGGGGGATTTATTTTCCTCTAGCCAGTCGTCAGAAGATCAAAACTTAACAACTTGAGTCAGGGGCTATGACCCACTTGATATGGTAAGCTTGACTCTTGTAGAAGGACTCTCAACGATAAAAAGTTCTTCAATCAAAATTGTAATTTCAACTTCTGACATTTTCTTCTTTACCCCGCGAGATCCTTGAAAACACCGCATACATATATAATACATATCATTGCATAAGCAGGTTTCAAAGCAGGTCTCTCATGTTCTCGCTGTTTATTTCAGCAATGACTCTCCAACAAGACAACAGAGATCTCCAAGCTCAAGATGCCAAGTTCAAGGAATTTCTCCTGAATCTATCCAAGGGGCAAGAAGACATGAAAACACTCTTCGTCGGGAATTTGACTAAGGAACGTCCTGACAACAACAAGGATGAACAATTGGAACAACTGCAAGCTAAGGTAGAAGAAATGAGAATCCAGATGCTGGGGCAGATGGCTCTTATCCAAAACTTAGCTCGGGGACAAGAAGGGCTAGGAGCCTTCCTCAACAAGCTTCACCAAGATGGATGCAAATCCATGAAACAAAAAGTTAAAATTGTGGATCAAGGCATTAATCAGCCCTCAGTAAGAGAAGAGGTTGGTTTGGTCAGAAACAGACCTTTCCATATTGCTACTACATCACAAGCCTAACCACCACCTCGCCAACGACAACGGAGAAATCGGCATAAGAAGAATACATTCGAAAGACGCTTCACCGAAATCAACATGTCATTGGCTCAAGCATTGCAACGCATGTTAAAGGCCAAGTTGGTTGTGTTAAGGGACCATCCTCAGAAACCCAAGATAGCCTCCCCAAGGTAAAATCCAAATCCAAGATGTGCGTACCACTCCAACAGTCCTGGACATGACACCAACAGCTGTTGGGCGTTGAGAAATAAAATTCAAGACCTGATTGATGAAGGTGCGCTAGAATTCGCACAAGACGGTCAGGCTGAGTTCTTCTGCCATCCCTCCAAGGCATACCATCTGAAGTGACAAGTTCTCACAAGAAGACTTTTCGTTCATTAGAATTTTCAATGTGTAATTTTCTTTTGATTTGTTTGAAAATTTATTCATATCAAACCTTGTTATTTCATCAATACATTGCACATGTTTGTCTTGAATCAATTCATTCGATTCACTATTTAAAAATGTGTTCTTATTTCCTTTTGTGATATTCAACTCTCGATTAAAAACTCTAAGCTTTAGAGGGAGGATGACGAAAATGATACCACAATCTCTACAGTATGCTTTTGAACAGACCCTGTTGATGATGTACGGTCGTTGTTTCAAATCTTAAATAGTGGAGTTATAAGGAAGATAATCCCTAGTCAACCCCTTCAAGCCAAAGAAGTAGGAGTTTTTCTTTTCACACAAATTAAAACCCTTAATCATAACCTGGGGCAGGGTAGTTTTCTCAGTTAATTCAGAGGCGCATTCAGTCACAATCTGTCGCTTCGTACACAATGAATGGCATCAAAGACGTCCTTTTAAAACAAAAGACGACGATGGTTCCGTATAATCGTCAAGACAGGCAGTCATTATCTCTCAAAATAAAAGCCCATTAAGTCAAAACCTATGAATGAGACTTAATAGAAAATTAGGGCATCCCGCTGACTGTAATCACAAAAGAAACAGTTCAGGCAAAAGAAGGGATAACTAAAACCGAAAAAAAGAGGTTACTACAAATCCTCGACAAAAAGAAGATTACAAAAATGAATTCCTTTTTAAAACAAATGTTTAATTTCTGAATCATCACCAAGTATCACAGCAAAGATTCCAGACTCAATCGGGATCTAAACGCGCAATTAATTGAGCATAGGACTGAAGAACATCGCGAAGAGCAGGTTGGATACAAATAAAATTTGAGCCTTTATCCTTTGTTTCTTGAAACGTGAACCAGGCTATTGTACCCCAAAATTTTCCCTCTCATTTATCAAACTTTTCTCACAAGATCTCTTTGACCCAAGACTGGATTAGGGTTTGGTCAGCTCAGGACATCTCATCTTGCACTGATAACCTAAAATTAGGGTTTGTGTTTGCACAAGGATTTTTGGACTATCATTGTTTGATATGACTTTCAAACATCATTATGGACCCCTAAGATCACTCATGACAATTTTTAAGTCTTGAAACATATTTTTTATCAGTCAATTGGACAATTGACCTAAAAATCAGTTGTATTAGGGAAAAAGTCAACCATGGCCAATTTATAGTCAAACTTCATAATTTTTTATCAACATCAACATTTTAAACTTATATGAATCATTTGATCAAGTTTGGATCATAATTCCTCAAGAAATTTGATCAAATCATCAAAAGGGCAAAATGGTCAAAATTAGGGTTTTGACTGAGGAAGGGTAATTTCTGATTTTTAACCTAGAAAATGACCAATTGAATTCAAGCATGATTTCAAGGATTCAATGGCATCATATTGACTTAATTACATGGCTCAAAACATCTCAAATTCATTGGATTCATAGATGAAATTTGCAGTCAACTGATCAAAAGTCAACTGTACACTAAAAAGTCAAACTTTGACTTTTTGGTCAAATCAAATATCAAGGGTCATAATTCACCAAAACATGACAAAATGTGAAACTTGTTCATCAAGAAAACCAAATTTGAAAATTAGGGTATAGAAAATATTCTTATTTTTTCTCAACTTTACACCACTTTTTCACCATGATGCATAATGATTCAAGGAAAGTTCCCAACATGAAAGTTGTAGACCTCCATTAAATCTACAACTTTGCTTCACACACTTTTCCCTAAAGATGCTTGTATATCAAGATATAAATTTTTGAATACATGATCATGAACTTGTTAACTTAGTGAAAATTTGCCCTAATTTAGGCAGGTTTTGGACACAACTTCATGGCCATTTTTCACCTAGTTCCAAGAGGTATCTCAAAATGTATTTCAAAGATGAATTATAGAGAACATTGCAAGATTTCCAAAATGTCAAGGAACTCCTCAAGATAATTTTTGAGTAGGGAGAATCGAAGAGAGGAAGTTGGCATTTTCTCACTTTTTGTTCAAGCCATTTCATGAAGAACCAAGTTGCAAATCAATCCTATGCTGGCTAATTCATGTTGTACAGGTCCTAAACTTGTTCCACACTCCTTAATTAAATTCTTACTTAGTTGACAAAGCTTTGATCCATGCTTTTGAACCTTTATCCAACTTGTAATTCCATTTATGGAAAAAAGGTTCCATTGCCATTTTGAAAAAGAGCAACTTTTGCAAACTTTACAATTCTGAGCTTTGGACCTGTCCCCTTGGTGCATACAAGTCTCACAGGTCTCAAGTAAGTTGTACAAACTAATACCAACCCTAAGGGAGCAAGTACAAGTATGGCAAGTATAGTCACTTCACTTTACTTCAAATGCAAGGAAAGTTGCAAAAAGGCTAGAGCTTGCAGATCTGTTGAGGAGCTGACCTAAAACCATTGCAATTCTAATATACAAACCATATACAACACAAGACACGATTGGAAAGGACCTGAAACACTCTCAACCAGCAAAACACCAAAAAATTGTCCAAAACTGCAGACTTGGCATAAGCACATCCATCTTCCATTTGGCTCGTGTGTTTTGAGTTTGGATCATTCAAACACCTTACATACTTGATACCTAGTAAATCCAGGCCTTCATCCCTATTCTGTAATCACTCCTCCACCATCTTCCATTGTTAACTTCAGAGCTTTGCAACTTGACTTGGCCAAGGAGTTCCATCTACTTTCAGAGCAAGGCAAGGGTTGGAATACCTTCAGGGAAGCTCAAGGAAGCTCAAGCAAGCATCAGGCCTCCCTCAAACTCATCCCAGTTCCATTCACGATTCCTACTGAAGGAGGTAAAATTTCAAACTCTATCTCCTTCTACAAGCAACCTTAGGCCATGATTTGTGAATAAAAAATGTAGTCCTCATTATAACGAAGTTGTACATACCATTACCTTGCATTGATTTTACGTGTGCTGAGAGAATTTAAAACTTGAAATTTTTGGAAATATTAGGTCAATATTTAGGGCTATTAAAATTCTCTTTGTTCTTTGATTAATAGATTACATAACTTATATGGTTGGAATCGTGAGTTCAAGTACTACAATTTTCATGTTATAAGTTTTTATTTTCATGGAAGTATGAGAGAGTTACAGGGTGTCTGACCAAAGCTTGAGGAAGAAGATGAAACAGGGCAAGGGCGCGTTTTGGAATATGTTATTTTTGTTTCACTTAGGATAATGGAAGTATAGCCACCCCAGTGGCAAAGCAGCACGCTGGTGATACCCATGTCCTGGGTTCGAACCTGCGCGCTACTTTTATATTTTTTCACATTTGTTTTCTTTCCATTTTCCTATTTTAGCAGGTTTGGGCTCAGACCGTGGGCTTAGCATTTTTTGCTAGCTTACTGCATCCAGTTTTCTCACATCACCCCCCTTGCTAACTTTCTATATTTTATTTTTTTTATTTGTTTTATTTTTTTATTTAATATTTTAAATATTTTCTTTAATACAAAAAATCCCAAAAAATATAAATTAATAATATTACACTTTTATTTTATTTTTTTATTTTATTTCTCACATAAAACTATATTTTATTTTAATAGGATATCATTTATTTTCTTAATAAACTTGTAAATATAATTAAATATATTTAGTTTAATTTATTTTTCATCTCATACTTATAAATACCTATTTTTGCATATGTGTAATTTTATACTTTCTTATACAATATTATTTATTATTTTTATACAAGAAAATACACAAAATAATACCTATAAAAACTTTATTTTTCTCTAAAATAATAATTAGGGTTAAACCCCTTTTAAAAACTATTTTCTTTACCTTATATTTTTAGGTTTAGATGAAATTTTCTTTTACATAAAAACAAGACACAAAAATCTTTTTATATGTACATTGCATTACATTTTCTTTTAATTTTGTATTGTATTTATTCTAATTCGTACAAATCCTATTTGGTTGTAATAATTTATTTAGGTTTATATTCTTGCAAATCCCCATTCAAATTTGTATTCCCCCCTCCCATAAATTGTTGTAATAGCTTAGAAATATTTACATTACACAATTTATCGCTTTATATGCCATGATTAGTAATTAGGGTTTGTATGACAAGAACAAAACAAAGAAAAATAGAAAACCCTAAATACAAGACAAAATCAAAGCATGAAAAAATGATACACTTGCACACAAACACCCTTAGGGTTTCTCCACTTGGTTGCCTAAAAAATGGTCATGTTACGCATGCGAAGTATCTTGGAAAAACAAAACAAATATAAGATCATAGTCCCTCGATGACGCTATTCAAAAGTTGCCTTACAAAATGATCTTGGTCCCTCAAGAATGCTAAGATACTTTGAAAACATTGCTAATCATGGTTATACGATGACCCACGCCGGTCCCGTTTACATCCAAAGATAGAGTTGCTTACCAAATCAATGATAAGACAACAATGTCAAAGGAATAGAAAATACATAAGAAAGACATTTGAGTAGGTAGATGGATTCTAGTTACTTGCTCTATTTCAAACAAATAATCCTTGCTATTTTCCAAAACATACACACATTTCAAATACATCTTACAAACATGGAAAACATTTTCAAAAAGACAAACATCTTTGTATACATTCTTACGAACGATAATCATTACAAAGATTGCCTAAACGAATGGCCTCTTTTACAAAATACTTTCAAAACCACACCAAGCACAATTTTAAACAAACAAAAGCAAGTGATCTAAGCAAGTAACTAAGAGCCCATGGAAAACCATGGATGAAAAGGATGCTAGCACCTTCCCTTTTCATAATCTACCCCCCGAACTCAAGAAACAATCTCAAAGGTCTTTCCTGTGCTTTTTCACCTTTCCTTTTGGATAAAAGAAAAGTCGGTGGCAACTCTTGCTAACTGCAACATTTGCGATAAAACACAAAACCTCAAGTCAGTTCTCCCACCACATCACACAGGCCATGTTATAACCCTTAAAAGTCATAGCTGAAGCATGGGTTAGTTTGAGAGAATATTGTTACAAAGGTATCCCGACTCCTGTAGGCTTTGTTACGAATCCTGAGTTGATATCACATTCTTGAAATTTTTGTTTTAATACACAAAATACATTTTCAAAAAAAAAAATTTTCAAGACAGACATGAGTTTTGCATTCTTTAAATGACATTGTTTGCATATGACTAATTCTTCGACAGCAGAGAAATCCGCACAATGGATATTCAATGAACAGACATCCTCTCAATGGACAGAATCACCTCAGCGGGAAAGACACTTCCAATAACAAGTCTCCCATAAGCAAGGGGCATGACATGATGTCTAAATACACCTGGGGCAGTCTCTCCAAAAGTGCCAAATAACCAGGGGTAGATCTCCATCTGAATCGCTTGGGGCATTACGCACGCATTCCAACAACGAATCATGTGCCATCAAGAAAACATTTTTGACAGTACTACAACACAACATTATGGACAGTGATAACTCTATACATCCTGAAAGCGTGGACATAGTCGGAAAATACTACGCATGAAAAAAAGACCCGCTAGATTGACACACCTAGGCAAAAATAAGGGAATCCCGGCGAACCAAAAGGGTTCGGGAAAAAGTTAGGGATATACATAAAAAAAATCTGTACACCTGATAAGTTGAAAACTTGAAAAGGCAGCTTGGAAAAAAAGGTATCCCGGTGGAATGAAAACCCGAAAGGGCGGTCCAGGCAAAAGTTAGGGATTTAAAGCGTACGACTATGTCCCGTCACATGTCTATCAGTGGAAGATCTATACCTTTATCAACATTCATCAAGAGCACCAGAATCAAGAAACGGTTCAGATATGATCCGGATATGGGTGTCATTCTGCTACTTATTCAAGATTTTCATACATCGAGAAACGGTTCAGATACGATCCAGATACGGATGTCATTCTGCTACTTATTCAAGATTTTCATACATCGAGAAATGGTTCAGATACGATCCAGATACTGATGTCATTCTTCTACTTATTCAATATTTCCATACATTGAGAAACAGTTCAGTTACGATCCAGAGACGGATGTTATCGTGGTACTTATTCCAGATTTCTATTCTAGAAACATTTCAGGTACGATCCAGAGACGGATGTCATCCTAATGCTTACTCCAGATTCTCCTCTAAATACAGTTCAGATACGATCCAGAGACAGATGTCGTTCTGACACTCATTCAACACATGTTTCAAGTACAGTTCGGATACGATCCAGGAACGGATGTCATTCTGACACTCATTTGACACATGTTTCAAGTGCATTTCAGATACGATCCAGGAACGGATGTCATTCTGACACTCATTTGACACATGTTTCAAGTACAATTTAGGTACGTTCCAGAGACGGATGTCATCCTGATACTTACTCCATATTCCCCTCTAAATACAATTCAGATACGATCCAGAGATGGATATCATTCTGACACTCATTCAACACATGTTTCAAGTACAGTTCAGATACGATCCAGGAACAGATGTCATTCTGACACTCATTTGGCACATGTTTCAAGTACAGTTCAGATACGATCCAGGAATGGATGTCATTCTGACACTCATTTGACACATGTTTCAAGTACAATTCAGATACGATCCCGAGACGGATGTCATTCTGAAACTTATCCAACACATGTTTTAAGTACAGTTCAGATACGATCTAGAGACGGATGTCATCTTGAAACTCATTAAATACATGTTCAAGTACAATCACGACATAGATCCATCCATAAAATCTCCGCATGTAATTTTTTCAGCATGGTACAAGGGGCGGAGACAGTTGGAAGCGAAGGCACTATCACATACAAGTCAGTGATACCTATATTCCCCACAGAGCTGAGACAACCAAGGTCCAACCTCCGTATCCCCAAGCAGGAATTCCTTCCCCAGTAGGTTCCTTCAAAAAGCCGATATCTGTATTCCCCAACTGAGTTTTATAACCATGAGCAGTTTATAAAGCCATCTCCCGAGCAGAGTTTATTTCTCTGACAGCGGAAGCTAAATCTCCAACAGAGCTCTTCTCTCCAGCCATGGAAGTTCATCCCCAGCTGAGTTTATTTCTCCAAATCAGCAGATCTTCAAACATAGTATCTCTCATCCCCATAGAGTCATTCCCCCACAGGATTATTCTCAGACAGAGTCTCCTCCGGTAGAATGTTCTCAAGCAGAATGGATGTAAATCCCCAGCTAATCATCTTCGGTCACTATCCCTAGCAGAAATAAAGAACTCAACTCCTTATACTCTCCAGCAGTAGTCTAGGATTTATTTTCCCCAGCTAGAGAATATTATAATAGCATTGCATATCCATACATCATGGCATGTGCATACATATTATACAACATAATCACATTTACTTTGAGAACATCATTACTCAATATATTTTATACATCATAACATTACATATGACTAACTCTTTACCTTTCAGGGAAAGATGCAATCAAGTTCTCACAAGTTCTCTCTGGCTCAGTCAAACCGACACCAAGGTTTCTATTCCAGTTGAAGATATTCCGACACTTTTCAAGATTTTCTCTGGTTCAGTCATACCGACACTAAGGTTTCTATTCTAGTTAAAGATGTTCTAAGACTTTCGTCTGGGTCAGCCGAATCGCCACTAAGATTCTCATGATTTTTATGCCAGTTAAAGTTAACTCGAGACCTTTCCCTGGTTCATCCAAATTGATACTAAGATTTCTATTCCAGTTCAAAAGCTATGAAGCCCGGAAACTGACCGAATAGTAGTCAACCAACAATACATCATACTGTGAAGCCTGGAGTTCGACCGGATAACAGTACAAAACACTACGGAGCCTGGAATCGACTAGATAGTGGTATATCTCGAATTCAAGCTATGAAGCCCGGAAATCGACCGGATAGTATTTTAATTTCTACAAAATACTATGAAGCCTGGAATCGACCAGATAGTGGTATATCTCGAATTCAAGCTATGAAGCCCAAAAATTGACCGGATAATATCTTAATTACCAGATAGTGGTATATCTCAAATTCAAGCTAGGAAGCCCAGAAATCGACTGGATAATATCTTAATACTATGAAGCCTGAAATCGACCAGATAGAGGTGTATCTCAAATTCAAGCTATGAAGCTCGGAAATCGACCAGATAATATCTTAATTTCCCCAAATTACTGAAGCCTGGAGCACGACCAGATAACGGTATAAGATGCTTTGAAGTCTGGAACACGACCAGATAACGGTATAAGACGCTGTGAAGTCTGGAGCACGACCAGATAACGGTAAAAGACACTGTGAAGCCTGGAGCACGACCAGATAACAGTATGAGGTAATTTGAAGCTTGGAATTCGACCAGATAGCAGTTTACTCGGCCAATTACTATGAAGCCTGGAAACGACCGGATGTTAGTATGCCTTAAATTCAAGTTGAAACTCTGATGCGATCGGATTACCACTTAATTCCTTCTGAAGCCTAGAACACGACCAGATAAGAATTGAGAAATTGCAAAGCCTGGAGTACGACCAGATAGTAAGTGTAATCTCATCTCCCTAGTAAGTCACTGTAAAACCTGGAGCACGACCAGATAGCAGTCAGTCTTATTATCCTTAGCAAATCACTGTAAGGCCTAGAGCACGACCAGATAGCGGTTCATTTTCATCTCCTCGACTAAGAGATGATTCCCCAGTAGAGTAACGGACAACTGAAGTTCCTAAAACTCTATTTCTCCCAAGACAGAGACCAAAATTCCTCAGCAGATTCCTCCTCAACGACAGGAACAGGAATTCCATCAAAGGAATATCTCGGGAAATCAACATCCTCCAGATGGAATCTTTAAGCCCAACTCTGACGATTCTCTGTCATATCTTCCGGATGGCATCTTTAAGGCCATCTTCAGTGACCTTCCGTCATCTCTTCCAAATGGCATCTATAATCCCATTCTCGATACTACCTACACAGTCCAGCACCATCTCAGACGAGTGCAAATTTCTGGGCACTCTAGTGTTCAATCATCTTCCACCTTTAGATTACGAAAGGCGGACAAGCCAATCTACATCCTCAGGTTTAAGAAGATTGAACAGGGGCAGCTATTGTACCCCAAAATTTGCCCTCTCATTTTACTCAACACGTTTCCATTGAGGTCCTCAACTTGCTCAAGGATGCCCAAGAGTTGACCAGACAAACTCTCTCCTAAGGCAATGTACCTCAAACTAGGGTTTCCATTTTCATCAGGGTGTGGGAACTCCAAAGGTACCAAATTCTTTCCATGGTCCCAATATATTCTCAAGATCATCCATGTCAAGTTTTATGCCTTGCACAAGAAGTTTGCTCAGTCAACTGCTCAGATGCCTGAAAATCAACTATATTATGTCAAAAGTCATCTAAGGCCCACATACAGTCAAACTTCAAGATTTTTGGTCAACATCAACATTTTGAAGAGATATCCATTATTTGATCAAGGGTTGATCATGATTCTTCAAGGAATTCCCCCAAATTCATGAAAACCCAAAAGTTCCTAAACTAGGATTTCATAGGAAAAGTCAACCAAACTTTGACCAAGCATAAATTCTTTATACTTCATCATAAATTTTCAGTCCAAGGCTCATTTTGAAGAGGATGCAATTCCATACAACTCATCTTCAGCTCTCAAGTTCAAAATATGCACTCATCAAAAGATATGAATTTCTACATTATAGGTCCTTTTGAAAAGTCAACAAAAACACCTTTTAGGTCAAAGCTTCTTACATGAACATGGAAGACCCAATTGAGATGAAACCAAAAGGGTTGTTTATGGGACACCCTAAGCTTTCTAAAAAGTCCAAGAACACCTTCTTAGGGTTAAAAATGAGAGAGATGTGTATTGTCAAAGTTGACTAATTTTTGGAAGTGTGCATGAAGTTAACATTGATCAAAATGACTGTTTTTCCAAATGGGCCCATGTTTTCTTGTTTGAATCTTGTTCCTAAGAGGAACCACGACCGCTGATCTTATCCACCTATTATTTTATTATTTTTATTATTTATTTTGATTTTTTATTCATTTAAAGCAAAATAAATCAATTTAAATAGTAGAATAATCAAATAAAAACAAAGAGTTGATTTTATGAGCATATTATGAGTCCATGGACAGCTAGCAAATCAAAAAATTCGTGCAAGAGCCAATTGATTGGAAAAGATATTAATTTTGTCTATTTTGGAAACAAATCATACAAGACAAAGAATGAAATCAAATCTCCATTATTTGCAAAGATATGATTAGTTTGTATTGACCTAATTCATTCCAATATAAGGACATAACATTCTCAAGGAAAAAAAAAGAAGAGGATTGGGGTCGTGAAAGAAGGAGGACAAGTCTCAATTTTTTGTCAAAAAAGTGCAGGTCAGTTTCGATTCTACAAGCTGTTTCAAGCAATTCTAAGGCCAGCAATCTGTTCCTGGACATCTTCTGAAGCCTTCAGAAATCACGCCTCACAGTGCCACGGTTTGCATCTTTTTTCAAGATTCGTTTTCAATGATTTATCCATCATAAACATATTTTGATCATATATCCATGCTTGCTATCATATTTGCAATGTTTTTGATTGGTTTAATTGAAGTTTAAGTGTAGGAATGGCATGATGCCATTGTTAGGGTTTTGAGATCCCAAATTGGGAATTTTATATAAAGGCAAAATTGGACAAAATTAGGGGTATTGTCATTCTCAGGAGATGATTTGAAATTAATTCATGCCTTTGGGTTGAATTTATTCTTCTTGTGCTGTGTTTTTTGAATTTTGCAGGTTTTTAGTTACGAACAAAATCCGTCACTACAACCTATAGTAATGGAAAAATGTTGTAGGTAAAAGTTCCCCATCTAAAGCGACGTATCCCTGAAGAAGGTGATGGCGTGGTGCTCATTGATTCATCCATTCAAACCATTGAGGACCCATAACACGCGTGTTTTTTACATATGGCCATAGATCTTTATTTGCCTTATATTTATTTTGTATTATTTTATTAACAATTAACACGCTTGGTTCAGTTGGCAAGGCAGGGCATGATAAGGCTTTAGTCCAAAAGGGGGTGGGTTCGACCCAGCCCTTTTGTAAAGTTAATTTTCACTAATTTGTGTCTTCAGATCCAATGCTCTAGGTCCCTGCACGCTCCTCATGCACTTCCATCACCATACCACAAGGTCTCATCATATCCAGATCTAACACTCAACACATGCAGACCATGGTGAACACTCAAACGTGGCCAGCACTGGATCCAAACGCTTGATTGGGCCAAAGGATTTGGGCTCAATGAAATCCAGGCATCACACCTCCCATTCAGCTTTCATCACAGGCCCAAGTTCTTTTTCTCTTTTCTTTATTTTCTTTTGTAATTGTTTTATTAATTACTTATTTTACAAAAGTAACACAAAAAATCATTTTTTTATTTAATCAAAATATCATAAAAACATTAAAAATCATTTATTTTCATAAAAATATTCTATTTCTTTAATTAATTAGTTTAATTAAAATTAGGGCAATTTAATTCTTTTCATAATTAAAAATAATTAGAATTAGGGTTTAATTTTGTACATAATCTAATTTTTCTCAAAAAGTAACCTAAATATTTTTCAATTAGATTTTTTAGGTTTTTCTAATTATTCTCGCATTTAATTCACCGCGCGCTTTTAATTTCCTTTTTATTATTATTGTAACTGCTCCGAGTTTGTAATAGTAATTAGGGTTTCAATTTCGTATCTTTATTTTCGGTCAAAATAATTATATATCTGCAAAAGCTTTGTAATAACTAGGAGTTTAACTTTCTCGCTTTAATTTCCGCAAACTATAGACTGCTTAGATGTATGTTAATAGGATTGTATGGAAAGACAAACTGAAAATTAATACTGTAGAAAACCCTAAATATGCAAAGATAAATTAACTGAAAATTAAACTTGCACATGCTCACTCCTAGGGTTTACTCCACTCTGGTTGCCTTCGATAAACGGTCATGAAGTATAGAGTTCGTTAGTGGTTGTCCTCTAGCCCTGAAAGATCTAAAATGACCCATTCGGATGTTGCCTCAAAAAAAGATCTTGAACGCTTTAGGATGATTACACCCATTTCCTAACATTGCTTTTGTGATCGTATTTGTCCCTTCGAATTTCCCTAAAAAACTCCAACGATGATGCTACCTATTTCTCAATAATGGGATAGCATTGTCTAAAAGGAAAATGAACAGACCTTTTTCGAGTAGGTAGATTAGTTCCTAGGTACTTGCTCAAACAAACAAAAACTTTTTCACACCAACACTTTCCCAAATAATGTTTTCAAAAACAACTTCGTAACACTCTTGAGGACAGAAACAAGGGTTAAAACGAAGTAAAAGAAAACTTTTCAAAACAAGCACACACAAGCAGTTTTCAAAATGAGCAAGTACCTAAGACTCGTGGAAAACCACTGATAGAAAGGGTGCTAACACCTTCCCTTTCTATAATCTACCCCCTGTACTCAAAAACATCTCGAAAAAGGTTTTTTCTGTTCTTTTCCCTTTTCCTGATTGGATAAAATAAAAGTCGGTGGCGACTCTTGCTTACCGCGACATTTTGCGAACAAAAAATGCAAACCAGTATTAACAGTCGGTTCTGCCACCGTATCACAGGATGCTATTGTGATATTTTCTAGTTTGGGAAAGTAAATCCTGGACTACTGCTGAGGAGCATTGGGAAGCTGTGTCCTTCGTTTCTGCTGAGGATGACGAATGGGTATGATCTTCCAGGGATTTCCTCTTTCTATTTAAGAATAACTCTGTGGGGAGGATGCTTTGTTGGAAGATTTTGCCGATGTAGAGAAATAAACTCTAGTTGGGATTCTTCTCCAGTTAGAGAAATAAACTCTACTCAGGGAGGAAGTGTTATAAACTGTTTAAGATTATAAAGCTTGGCTGGGGAAAACATATTGCAGTTCTTTGAAGGCACTTTGCTGGAGGAGATAATTCTTGCTTGGGGAAGAAGGAGATCAAAACTCTGGTTATTTATTCTCTATGGGGAACATAGACGTCACAGGGTCGTATGTAACGGCGACTTTGTTTCAAACTATCCATGCCCCTGTACCATGTTGGAAAGAGTAACTATCGGGACTGCAAATTATTTTTTAGACTTTGCCCTGTTTCTTAAAGTCATTAGTAATTGTCTTTCTGTTTCTCATGCAAGTATTTGTGAACAGTAATCATATTCAAATACACATGTCAAAAATAATCATTGGACGTTTTTGCAAATCAAAACAGAAAAATAAAAACAAATATTTTTGTATTTTTGAAGAAATAATTTGTATTAATTTTGAAGTTCGTCTATAACAGGCATTTTGTACAAAGAAACTGACATTCTAGTAGGAGAACACTGTCGTAAAAAACGAACTATACAAAATAGTGTACAAAGAGAAAACATCTATGTGTAATAATCCCATTGAGTTTTAATTCTGCTATTGCCCCTATGTCTCTGAGTGTCTCATCACTTTGCTACTCGTTCGAAATTGACTGGATTGATTGGTACCATTTGAGCTTGATAGTTGATATTGAAGTCTGGTCGCAAGATGATCCAATGGGACATAGTGATATGCTTCAAATCCCTAGCTTTTGCCTCGACCGCCCTTTCGGGTTTTCAGTCCACTAGGATACAGTTTTATGCCCAAGACGCCTTATCAGGTTTTCGACTTGCCGGGTGTACAAATTTTTTTTGTATTCATCCCTAATTTTTGCCCGAACCCTTTTGGTTCGTCGGGATTCCCTTATTTTTGCCTAGGTCATTCAACCTAGAGGGTCCTTATTCATGAGTAGTATCTTTTCACTATGTCCACATTAACAGGGTGAGGAAGGTCGTCACCATCCATGGTGGTCAGAATCATGGCTCCACCCGAAAATATGCTTTTGATTACAAATGGCCCTTCGTACATGGGATTCCATTTGCCCCTGGGATCACTTTGTGGTAGTATGATGCGCTTGATTACCAGATCACCCACTTGATATACTTGACGTCTGACCTTTTTGTTGAAATCCTTGATCATCCGCTTTTGATACATTTGACCATGACAGATAGCAGTAAGCCTTTTCTCATCAATCAGATTCAGTTGATCAAGTCGAGTCTAGATCCAATCATCTTCGTTCAAACCCGCATCCTTCATGATCCTCAAAGAAGGGATCCAGACCTCAATAGGTAGGACAGCCTCCATACCATATACCAGAGAATAAGGTGTTGCCCCTGTTGACGTACGTGCTGAGGTGCGGTAACCATGAAGAGCGAATGGTAACATCTCATGCCAGTCTTTGTATGTCACTGTCATCTTCTATATGATTTTCTTAATATTCTTGTTAGCAGTCTCCACAGTGCCATTTATCTTTGGCCGGTAAGGAGAAGAATAATGATGTTGGATCTTGAATTGTTTACAGAGTTCAGTGATCATTGTATTGTTTATATTTGTACCATTGTCTGTGATGATTCTCTCTGGAATAGCATACCGACAAATCAGGTTATGCTTGATAAACCGCGCCACAACATTCTTGGTAACAGTAGCAAAAGAGGCAGCCTCATACCACTTCGTGAAGTAATCAATGGCCACTAGGATGAAGCGATGCCCATTGGAAGCAGTAGGTCTAATCTCTCTGATCATGTCAATGCCCCACATTGCAAAGGGATAGGGAGCCATCAAGACATTCAAGGGAACCGGAGGTACATGTACTTTATCAGCATAGATTTGGCATTTGTGACAAGTTCGAGAATGTTGATAACAGTCTGCTTCTATAGTGCACCAATAGTATCCTGCCCGTAGGATCTTTTTAGCCATGGTGTGTCCACTAGAGTGGGTTCCAAAGGTACCTTCGTGTAGATCTGCCATAATCCTCTCTGCTTCGCTCTTGTCTATGCACCGAAGTAAAGTAGAGTCATGGTTGCGCTTACAGAAGATTCCATTACTGAGGAAGAACTTTGCGGAGAACCTTCTCAGAAACTTCTTATCATTGACAGACGCCCCCTCAGGATATTCTTCAGCCTCGAGATACCTCTTCACTTCATGAAACCAGGGTTTGTCTGCTATTTCTTCCATGTCAATATCATAGAAGAAGCCTCGTTGTCCCACTTGACCTTGAACATAGATGACATAGTAGTTAGCACGTCCACTAACTGATTCTCTTCTCGTGGAAAATGTTCAAAGGTGACCTCTTCAAAGTGTGGAAGCAATGTTAGCACATGTTCTTTGTAAGGGATGATATTAGGGTGCTTCGTGTCCCACTCCCCTTTGAGTTGACTTATTACCAAAGCTGAATCTCCGAAAACACCCAAGAACATGATACACAGGTCAATAGCCGCTTTAAGACCCATGATGCATGCTTCATACTCCGCCATATTGTTGGTACAGTTGAAACATGATTTGTCCGTGAAGGGAGTGTGAAATCCCTCAGGGGATATGATTACAGCACTGATTCAATTGCCGAGTGCGTTGTAAGCTTCGTCAAAAACCATAGTCCATCGGGATCCTTCCTCAGGTCCTCCATCCAGTCCAGGTTCTTCAGAGTCAGTCACTAACATAATATTCTCATTTGGGAAATCAAAATTCATGGACTGGTAGTCATCCACAGCCTGATGAGTCAAATGATCACCTAGTACACTTCCCTTGATTGTTTTATGGGTCGTGTATTGGATATCGTATTTGGTCAAGATCATTTTCCATCTTGCTATTCTTCCAGAGAGAGGGACTTCTGAAAGATGTACTTGACCGGATCCATCTTAGATATCAACAAAGTAGTGTGGGTCAACATATATTGTCTCATTCGGTAAGCAGCCCATGCCAAAGCACAGTAAGTTTTTTTGAGCAGTGAGTATCTTGTTTCACAGTCGGTAAACTTTTTGCTAAGGTAGTATATTGCATGCTCTTTTCGACCGGACTCGTCATGCTGCCCCAGCACACACCTCATTGAATTATCTAACACTGTTAAGTACATTATCAAAGGTCTTACTTCAATTGGAGGCATCAGAATTGGAGTCTCTTGAAGGTATTCTTTGATTCTTTTGAAGGCAGTCTGGCATTCATCATTCCACTTTACCACTTGATCTTTCTTCAGGAGTTTGAAGATTGGCTCACAAGTAGCAGTTAAATGGGAAATGAATATGGAAATGTAATTTAGGCGTCCCAAGAAACCTCTAACCTCCTTCTCATTACGAGGAGCCGACATATCTTGTATAGCCTTCACCTTTGCAGGGTCTACCTAAATACCTTTATCATTTACAATGAAACCTAGGAGTTTACCAGACCTTATCCCGAAGGTGCACTTGTTCGGGTATAACCTCAGATTGTACGTCTTCAACTTATCAAACAGCTTTTATAGATGATCAAGGTGATCTTCTTCTGTTTGGGACCTAGCTATCATGTCATCAAAATAAACCTCTATCTCATGATGAATCATGTCATGAAACAAAGCTACCATGGCTCGTTGATAGGTTGCCTCAGTGTTCTTCAACCCAAACGACATCACTTTGTAGCAGAAAGTACCCCATTGCATGACGAAGGTTGTCTTCTCTGTGTCTTCGGGTGCCATCTTGATCTAATTGTAACCATAGAAACCATCCATGAAGGAAAAGATCTCGTGTTGCGCAGTGTTGTCAACCAGAACGTCAATGAAAGGAAGCGGGAAGTCATCCTTGGGGCTTGCCCTGTTCAAATCTCGGTAGTCCACGCACATCCGCACCTTGCCGTCATTTTTAGGCACCAGGACTATGTTAGAAACCCATTGGGGATGAGAGGTGACAGCTAAGAACGCAGCATTGAACTGTTTCATAACCTCTGCTTTGATCTTCTTTGACATTTCAGGGTGCATACGACGGACCTTCTTCTTTACCGGAGGGAAATCTTCTTTAGTTGGCAGACGGTGAACCATAATATTTGTGTCCAGTCCTGGCATGTATTCATATGACCAGGTGAAGATCTCGACATAATCATACAACATTTGTATCAAACGTTGTTTGACACAAAGCTCTAAATTTGCACCTATCTTGACCTCTTTTCTGTTCTCTTTTGTGCCCAAATTCACTATCTTAATTGGCTCTTCATGAGGCTGTATAGCCCTTTCTTCTTGCTGTAACGGTCTAGAAAGTTCTTCGGGTACCTCACAATCTTCCTCACCTTCGTCCTCAGCTTGGTTGATCGGATTTTCAAAGTCATAATCGGCAATAGAAGAATTGTTCTCAATGGGATCCAGAGTGAATATGGATCTCCAGTTTTATACGTGAGTGTGTGTAAGAGCATAGTTGTATAGAAAAAGTAAAAAAACGGAAAAGAAAAATAGAGAGTGCAAAATTTGTATGCAATAAACGTCCAATGCTTTATTAATGCCATATGAGATTAAACATGATAATCCTCACAAATAAACCATTATGCCCCGGGTAAGACACGTGGCCATAAAGTTTATAATGTTTATTACATATCCAAAAACAATAAAGACAATTAATTCTGAATAAAAGTAATTGGTACAAAGTCTTTTGTTGTCCAGTTACTGGGTCCACTGTTGGTAGTAGGGAAGATCCATCTATCCATGTTATAGTCACCGTCAGCATCTTCTGTGGCGGAGACAACATCAATAACATTGATTCCTGGGCCATGCTTGGGCATGGGTGCAGTTATGACGTTGGGAGTTTCTGGAGCATCGAATTCAATCTCCTTTTCCTCGATCAGATCCTGTACCTTGTTCTTTAAAGCCCAGCAGTCGTTCGTGTCATGCCCTGGAGTCTCATAATGGTAGGCACATCGAGCATTTTGATTGTAGCGGGGAGAGGCAGTATTAGGACTCTTCGAAGCTTCCCTCAAAGTTACAAGGTTGGACTTCAATAATTGTGGCAAAACTTGAGACAAAGTCATATTAATCTGGGTAAACTGTCTCACAGGCCTTTCCGTTCTAGGTTGATTGTTCCTTTGTTGAGTAAGTGCAGGCTTAGAGATCATAACAGCCCCTATCGTTGGACGGTGTTCAGTTTTGTCCTGATTCCTTTGACTATAAGTGGCACTAACCTCTTTCTTTCCAACAAATGGCTTCCTTACTGTACTGGAGGATGCATCCTTCTGAATCTTACCGCCCCTAATTCCAGCATCCACTCTTTCTCCTGTCAGGATCAATTTGGTGAAGCCGGCTGAAGAGCTTCCAATCAAGTGATTGAAAAACGGACCAGACAGGGTACTCAGAAACATATCCACTAGCTCCCTATCAGACAGGGGTGGTTGGACTCTTCCTTCTAAATCCCTCCACTTCTGAGCATAATCTTTAAAGCCCTCACTCGAACCCATAGAAATACTTTGGAGTTGTGTACGGGTGGGAGCAAGGTCTACATTATATTGATACTGCTTGTAGAAAGTAGCAGCCAGGTCTTCCCAATTACGAACATTGGACCTTTCCAGCTGGTAGAACCATTCTAGTTGAGTTCTGGACAAACTATCCTGAAAGAAGTGGACCCATAAGTCCTTGTCAGCAGTGTGATGCTGGATCTTCCTCACATAAGATCAGAGGTGCAACTTGGGACATGAAACCCCATCATATTTGGTGAACATCGTCACCTTGAACTTTTGTGGGATGACAACCCCAGAGACTAAACTCGGCTCTTCCAGACCACCATTACATTCAAATGATCCTCCATTTGTTTGTATTTTTCATCAGCAAGAGGATATTGCTCCTCATCAAAGTCATATTCATCCTCGGATTCCTTTGGACTAGAGTCTTCCTCTCTCGTTTCCTCCTCTTGATTGTTTCCTTCCTTTGATGAAGTTATCATATCATAGGCTCTCCGCACTGGTCCTCTGATCCTTCTTCCCAAGTTCACCACACCAGTTGGTTTCCTTGGCTTCTTCTTTTCTTTAAAAAGCAAGGCTTTCATTTCTTCTTACCCCTAGGTCAGAGCCCTGATCATCTGTTGAAATTGGGCATTCTGAGTCTGTAGATCCTTCACTGTTTGTTCTAGAGCCCTTGCTGAAATAGACAGCGAAGAGGATGAGAAACCTGCTTTGAAACCTGCTTATGTAATGATATGTATGATATATGTATGCAATGTTTTCAAGGATTTCTAAGACTCAAATTTGCTTAAGAGAACAAACGTTAATTGTATTAAGATATTTTATTGATCACAATAATGCCTCTTGGGCTCACAAAGGGAACAAAGCAACATTAAAATTTTCCAAGCAAAAGGAAGACTTCAAGCTTCCCACAGGCGCATTCTCTTTGGTGCAATGTAGGCATTTTTGCTCCTCTCCTCTTTAAGTAACTGGGGGAGCTCTAAAAACTTATTCTCGCTGGCGTATAATTGGGTTTCAAAGGTATCTCGTTCTTCTTTGAGTTGGATCCAAGATTTATGTAGCTCCTCAAAATCAGTTGGCATATTAGGATAAAGAACAGCGTAAGGAGTATCTCCTTCAGCAATTGGCTCCACAATCACAGGTAAGATGGAGGGGTAAGGAATCATAAGACATTGAGCACGATCTCGCACCCATTTAAGGTAAGGCTCAAGAGGGATGGAATTCTTATGCCCCCGTGTCTTGCTATCAACTCTATTTATCATACCCCAAGCTCGAATGAACCTCTTACGATAACCCTGAACATCCTTCTCATAGTCAAATGTGATTCCCTGGACGAGTGTGTCGTGAGGACCATCCCTTCTAGCATAACCAAATTGTCGCAATTCCAAATAAGGATTATAAGTGATTCCTCCCCTAATGCCTAAAAGAGGGACATTAGGGAATTCCCCATAGCGATCAATGGTGGGGATACTCTCCAAGGAAAGGGAACACCAATGAATATCTAAATGTGTAAGGGACATCAGCCTATGAGACCATCTCATACCCTGTTCATTCTTCAAAATAGACCGGGGCAGGTGCGAAATTAACCACCTAGCCAATAGAGGAGTGCAACATAGGAGGGTCCCTCTTCTCTTTAGAGTGCGAGTATGCAGAGAGTGTAGAATATCCCCAAGTAAAGTAGGCACCGGATTATGCGATAGAAAAATCTTAACCGTATTCACATTTATGAGTTGGTCCGTGTTAGGGAATAGTACCATCCCATAGATGAGGAGGGCCAACACTTCTTCAAAAGCTTGTAAATCTAGGCTATCCCAAAAATAGTGAGCTTTCTCAAATAGGAACTTAACTGGAAATCCTTGGGCAGCTCTTCTGGTTTCCCAATTTTCCACTACATGAGACTGTTGTAAAGACAAAGCTTGAGCAATCTCTTCAGGCTTTGGGTCTCTTTCCATACTGTTGAATGGTAGCTGATTAAGGATAGGTACCCCCGATAACTGAGAAAACTCCTCCATGGTAGGCACTAACTGGTAATCAGGAAAAGTAAAGTAATGGTGTAACGGGTCAAAGAACTGAAAGAACACCTTTAACATTTCTTCATCAGGGTTTGTAGTGATCAAATTTAGAATTCGACCATGTTTTTCAGTGAAGGGAGAGCTTT
Organism: Vicia faba; assembly: GCA_948472305.1. NCBI lineage: Eukaryota > Viridiplantae > Streptophyta > Magnoliopsida > Fabales > Fabaceae > Vicia > Vicia faba. Next base: position 918,934,268 of record OX451738.1, read on the forward strand.
CAGGAATCCTTGATGCTAATTCCTTGAGCTGAGGAGGTACTTTCACAAGGTTGATTTGGATAGTGTTCCTACGAGCGGATGTCATGTCCTACAAAATAAGACAAAGATAAGCCCTAGAAAATCCTTGAAATGGTTAGTATGATATGCCATGTCATGATGTCATGATTATGCTAAGAAATTACAGATATAGCAAGGAAAAGCAAATCACACAAGAGACCTTAGGTTTAAGGTTTGCATGGGTTTTAAGGTAGTACCCTCTGGAAGTTGGATTGGTTCAACCTGTCCTATAAATAGTAATCAGGTTCTAATGGATCTCAATATCACTGATCTTTCCCACAAGTTTCGTTCGATAGGCGACTGACTCGCTACCAAATAAAACTCAAGATTCAAATCTCAATGAGTGTAGCATCGAGTATCTGTCGACTTTTGGAATATACCAAATACGGCCATCTCGCTACATCCTAATATCCAAGTTGTTCATTTAAAGGTTCTAAGGTCAGTTGACGCTTCATGACACCATGCAGCGGCCCCGTATTCTCCTTGATTAACTCAAGGGCTACCAATACCAACCAAAGTGTCGCATCAATGTAGCTATCGCTTCAACCATGTCGGTATACCCCCGCACAGTTTCCACGATCTATTGCTACTTACCTAAAAGGTTTCCCCGGATCCGGGTGTAGGATCTATAGTAACCTAAACAATACCCTTAAAAGTAAAGCAAACAAACACACAAAGAAGCAAAATGATCTAGACCCTAAGGTAAACTCCACTTTATTATACTCCCCAGCAGAGTCGCCAGTTCTGTGATACGGTGGCAGAAATGACTGTTTAATACTGGTTTGTTTTTTTTTGTTTGCAAATGTCACGGTAATCAAGATTCTCCACCGACTTTTCTTTTATCCAACAAAGGAAAATGTAAAAAAAACAGAAAAAGACCTTTCTCGAGATTTTGAGTAAGGGGGTAGATTATGGAAAGGGAAGGTGTTAGCACCCTTTCCATCCGTGGTTTTCCATGGGCTCTTAGGTACTTGCTCATTTTGAAAATTGTTTGTGTGTTTGTGTGTTTTAAAAGACTTTTGTTTGCTTTATGGTAACTGTGGTATCATTCCTCAAGAGTGTGATAAAGCGTTTTGAAAAGAAGTTTGAAAACTGTATAAGTGTGAAAAAGGAAATTGGAGCAAGTACTTAAGAGTTATCTACCTACTCGAAAAAGGATGTTCTTTTCCTCCTCCCTTTAGATAGTGATATCCTACTATTAGTGAGTAGGTAGCCCTATCGTCGGATGTTGAGGAACTATCGAAAGGGACGTTTATGGTCATCGAAGGCAACATGTAAGGATATCTTAGCATTTCGAAGGGACTGTCATCATATAGGAAACATCGAGGGACAAGATCATTTACCGAGAGGCAACTCGAGGGACGTTTAGGGACTATGATCTTTTTGATGACTTTAAAATTGAGGGTGTTTGCTAAGATATCCCTATATTTAAGGGACATGACCATTATTTCTCGAGGCAACCAAGTGAGGTATACCCTAAGGGTGCAGGTGTGTAACAGTGTGTTTTTTCCAATTATATTTTATCTTTCAATTAGTGGTCTAATGGTTAATTGGTTAATCTTGTTATGCACACCTAATTACTAGCAATTATATACAAGCATCTAAGAAAATAAAAAGCAAGAAATAAAGTCCTACAGCTATTACAGGGCTTCGGGACAGTTACATAAAAAAGGTGCAAAAATAAAGTGTGGAATTTTAAATCTAGACTATTACATCCCATAATCAGATATATTATTATATAAAATGCGAGAATAAAAATAATGCGTGCAAAATGAAATATCATGTCTAAAAATCCTAAGAGTGAAAGTCTTTTTTGTTTTTATTTTTATTTAGGAAAATACTTAAATTAAAAAAGAACCTAAGTCTAATTTGATTTTAAATTAATAAAGTAACATTAAAATAATTAATTAATTAATTAATTTTAGAAAGAACCTAAATCTATTTATTATTATTTTGATTTTTTGTTACGATTTGATTTTTTTTTATGTGAAAAGTTAAAAAGAGGTAAAGAAAATAAGATAAGTAGAGGGCATCAGAACATGGATAGCATGGTCTGGAAAATACTAAGCCCATAAATTGGCCAACTCAGAGTCAGCACGAGACTCAAGGAAATTAGTCTCTGGAGGGCCCATCATGAGTACTCAAATCTAGAGCACTTGATCTGACTTTATGATGTTCTAATGTTGATGATTTGATGATGATGATCTGGTGACACGTGATCTGATAGTGAACACCTGGATCTGCACAAGACTGATTAGAAAGAGAAAAAATGCAAGATCTGGGTGTTGAACCCAGATCTTTTTATTATACGCGCTCCCTTTCACTAGTTGGACCTGTTTATCTATTGTTATTACAAACGAACAATCAAAATATATGTGATTCCAGATCCTCAAAAACTGCACGTGATAATGTCAGAATCAGCTAAAAGGATTCTATGCAGGGGTTGTTGGAGTCAGCCCATCAGAGCTAACCTTCTGGTTGTATGCTCTGATGGGCTCAGAATCAGCGTGGAATTTGTGGCATGTTTGGTCTATAATCAGAGCCTGCGAAAATACATTAGGACAAAACAGATAGCTAGCTTCAAAAGATGAAATTAGAAAATATACCTATGATCAATACTTGGATCTGTGGTGTTGATGTTACCCCTGGAGATTTCAGAATCAGAATGTGGACACCTGTTTGGGCCTGAGAGCACCTGCAAAGCGTGTTTCAATGGGGGAACTTTTGAATTTTTGGACATTGTGGTGTGTTTTTTTTCTGTGGCAGCGTGGGTGTATATTCTCTCCTCTTTTTTTCTCTCTCCCCTTTCCTCCTTTTTTTTATTTGTGTTTCACGTCTTGTATTTATAGGTGGTGGAGGGGACAAGAAAATGGGGAAAGAAACACGGCTTTAAAGACCGGTCATTGAACATAGCTTTGAAAACAGAATCAAGCGCATTAAAAGATTTCCATTTTGTGAACTTTCATGCCTTTCTGAGATTCTGAATGAACCTGGACAAGTGAGGGTTGGCACCTCATACGAATTTGAAATGCTCAGAGTTTCCCTTATCAGAACTTCTTCAATCATCCTTTCAAGCGTTATTCTCATTGATGACTCTGATTTCTGACTCGCATTGTTCAGAGTTTTCTTTACCAGAACTACTCCAATCAGCCTCTCAAGCGTTGTTCTCATTGATGATTTTGGACTCCAATTTGGGACGCTCAGAACTTCTTCAATCAGCCTCTTAAGCGTTGTTCTCATTGATGATTCTAGACTCCAGTTTGGGACGCTCAGAACTTTCCTTATCAGAGCAATCGTAATTTCATCATCAAAACTTCTGAGCTTAAGACACCTCATACCTTCAAATTTTTTATACTTTCTTTAAACAAGTGTTTGTAACCAATTATGTAAGAAAAGTCTTAAAAAAATGAGAGGGCAAATTTTGGGGTACAATAGACATGATCGTCAAATCCACGTAAGAGTTCGACCATGCCTTCCACATAAAGAAAGTATTCAAGCGAGCACGAAAATGCCGAATGTGGTTTAACCCGGAGAAATGTACCTTCGGGGTACGAGCGGGCAAGTTCCTCGGATTCTATCTAACGGAATGAGGCATTAAGGTGAACCACGGGAAATGTCGAGCGGTCTCTGAGTTTCCAACAACCACTTCGAAAAAATACATTTAAATCCTGAATGGCATGCTCACTTCTCTCTCTCGGTATGTGGCGAAATCCTCCCAACACACGCTCCCTCTCTTCAAGCTCCTCCACAAAGAGGAAGTTTTCGAGTGGTCGCCCAAATGCGAGCAAACTCTCATTCACTTGAAATGGGCATTGTCACAGCCACTTGTCCTCTCCCGATCAAAGAAAGATGAAACCCTCTATCTTTATCTAGTTGTTTCCTCCGAGGCAGTGAGCGCAGCTCTAATCAGAGAAACTTCGGAAGGACAAAGACCAATCTATTTCACGAGCAAAGCCTTGCAAGGCCCGGAAATGAGATATCAGCGAATTGAGAAGGTGGCCCTAGCCCTTGTCAACACGGTGAGAAGACTCATGAATTACTTTTTGGCCCAAACCATAGTCGTCTAAACAGACCAATCGATAAAACAGTTACTCGGAAGACCTGACATGACGGGCGGAATGTTGAAATGGTCCCTAGAACTCTCCGAATTCGACATCCAATATAATATCAAGAAATCCCTTAAATCTCAAGTATTTCCCGACTTCGTATCTGAAATAACCTCGCTCGGACTTCCGGACGGAGCTCGCAGTAGGACAATGTTTATCGACGGGGCCTGCAGTTCGACCGGGAGCGACGCTGGTATCATATTGGAAAAAGAAGAAGGAACCTTGGTCGAGGTTTCCATCGAACTGTCCTTCCTAACATTGAACAACTAAGCCGAGTATGAGGCATTCCTTGCGGGATTACGCCCGGTGGAAGATCTAGGAGTCGGGGAAGTTAAGATCTTCACCGATTCTCAACTGGTGGCTTCCCAGGTCCGGGGAGAATACCAGGTCAAAAACAACCAACTCACTGAATATTGGGCCCTAGTCCTGGAAAGAAAGAAGAGATTCAAATTAGTGGACGTGCAGCATTTTCCCCATGAACATAACGCTCGCGCAGACATCCTATCCAAATTAGGAAGCACGAAGAAGAAGGGAGGAAACAAGTCGGTGATACAGGAAATCCTTCCTCGACCAAGAACCCAGAAACCCCCTTCAACCTTAGAAGTATTCTCCATAGGGGACAGCGACTGCTGGATGACCCCCGTACACAACTACCTCAGAAGAGGAAAGTTGCCCGCCAACTCTAAAGAAGTCGTCGTCCTTAGACGTAGAGCTTGCTCGTACATTTTGGTCAAAGGAAAACTATACAGGAGAGGATTCTTCATTCCCCTCCTCAAATGCATCAATCAATGTAGCACGGATTGTATCTTGCTCGAAATCCACGAGGGGATTAGCGGCCAGCATCTAGGCGGAAGATCTCTCGCCAGGAAAGCTTTACGAGCAGGATACTATTGGCCTATCATGCAGCACGATGCAAAAGAACACGTAAAAATATGCGACAAATTCCTACAACATGCAGACATGAATCTAGCTCCACCTAACGAGCTCAAGTCTCTCCCCTCTCCTTGTCCCTTTGTCGGGTGGAGATTGGACCTCCTCGGCCCATTTGTGGTAGGGACCAATCAAAATAAATACTTGATCGTAGCGGTCGACTACTTTACAAAATGGATAGAAGCCGAAGCTCTGGCCAAATTTACGGTCCAAAACATCCTTCGCTTATACAAAAGAAACATCCTCGCTCCATTCAGAATTCCACAAGCGATAGTCACCAACAACGATACTCAGTTCACCGATCACGCCTTTCAAGAATTTGTCCCCAAGCTAGGCACCACCCAGCAATTCTCCTCTGTCGAGCACCCCTAGATGAACGGCCAAGCCGAATCTAAGAACGGGGTATTTCTCAGGCGACTTAAGTGAAGATTAGACGAAACCAAGAAGAGGTGGGTCGAGGAGTAGCATAGCGTACTCTGGGGATATCGAACAACGACACATTCATTGACCGGAGAAACTCCTTTCTGACTAACATACGGAACAGACGCCTTCATTCCCTTAGAGATCGAGGAACCCTCTAGACAAACCGAGGCTCCCTTAGACACAGAGATGAATGATGTTGCCCTTCGGGAAGAATTAGATGTAGTAGAAGAAATCATAACAAAAGCGGTTCTATGAGAGGCCTCGCTCAAACAAAATATAGCCATGCACTACCATGCCAAGTTCATACGATGAGAGTTCAAGGTCGGAAGCCATGTCTTAAAGAGAAATCACAAAGAATCTAGCGAAGGCAATCTCGCAGCAAACTGGGAAGGCCCTTATCGCATCTACGCAAAAACGGGGACCACGGTGTACTACTTAGAAAACTTACAAGGGGAACAACTCGTTTGATCATGGAACACCAAAAAGCTAAAACAATATTACATTTAAAAAGCACTGATCAGTTGACGAGTTCTATCGATAAGACAGACTCATCCATGCTCGACCGAGCGTGCATGGCTAGGTACAAGTATAACACCCAAATATTTCTAAGGGGCGAAGCCCCACTCTTGTAACGAGCGCGTCCTCAGCCCGACATGGATAACTCGATCGAGCTCCATCATCTTTGTACCATGATGGTAGAATACCCGACTCGCAACGAGAAGTTCACGCCGCCGGACTCAGGTCCCTTGAAACGAGACCTGAGCTTCGGCCCATGCCCGGTACTCACCCTGGCTATTTATTCAGTCTCCCCACACTGGCGAACATACAAACCTAAACGAGCAAGTCCCTGCTACGAACCCTTAGCAAAATAAAAGATGTCCCGAGCCGACAACCATAACAGTAAACATGCAAACACGAGTCAAATATTTGGAACAAACGACCACCATGTCCAGAAAATTATAAAATACGATAGCCAAGCCTGTTATTGTATGAATATCACAAAAGGGGGGGCTGTTAGCCCCCATCCAAAAGAATAATTTTGTGGCCACAAAGACCACACTTGTTCGGAAATTACATAAATGAGAAAAGGCCCGGAAAAAACAAAATTACAACAATACGACATGCAAGACGGAACAAAATAAAACAAGTAGCAGTCATCCTTCAGTCTCTTCCTAGACGATGGGTGATAATTGAGAAGGTTCCCCCGCAGGCTGAGCGGCAAACTCTTTTAGGTAGTCTGGGACCAGGATTTTGCCAGCAACCATGTAATAGTTAACCCTCATACCAAAGGTGTTGAGTTCGACCCTGGGGTTCAACGCGTGTATCTACTTCACCGCATTCTCGAAACTCCCCTCAAAGGCAGCTTGGGCATCATCCACCGCTAGCTGAAAATGAGCAACAAGCTCAGCCCGAGTCCTTAAATATTTAGTATCCATTGGCTCATCTTTAGCGGGCGTAATATCGCCAGTTAAGGCCGCTACCTTCTCCTCCAAGTCCTTTTTTTTAGCAACAGTATTCTGCGCTTCTCAGAGAGTCTCCCCGAATCCTCCTCGGCTAGCCTCCGAGCCTTTCTCTCGTTATTCTGCCCCTTCTCGGTCGCATCCAATTTAGCCTGAAGTTTCTTCAACTCTGCCTCCTGCGTAGAACTCCCCTCGGTGTACGCAACTACCATTTAAAAAATCTTCATTAAACCGTCGGCGTCCTGCGTCAGCATCGCCTTCTTCTCTGGGCGGTACAAACCCTCGAGGTGAAGGGACTTAGCCTGAGCGAGTCGGAGAGTTATGCCCTTGAAAAAATATATCTCCAGCCATCAAGGGGGTAGGTCATACGTCCATTTCCCCTTCTCCCCTGTAATATCGACACTTCCCTTGACACGGAACCTCCTCTCTTTCAAAGACACGAGAGCAGGAGAAATAGCAACCGTAGCTTGGTCCAAAGAAGAATCACTCGACCCCAAAGTAGAAGCGACCCCTGACCCAATTTGAGCATCCTTCAAAGCCTTCTTTGCTCTAGCAGCAAGAGTCCTGGCTATGCGCTCTTGGTCAATATTCATGCTATCTACAAAACAAATAAAAAATAAGCATATTTAGAAAATGATGACTCAAAAAAGAAACAACCTCAGATAACTGTTCAAAATATAAATACCCAAATTTTTGATGAGATCCTCACTCTCAAGGAGCTCTTTGACAAATATCAAATCAGGCTCGTGTACGGCTCCCCGTTCTTATATGTCACCGGCCTGTCTCCCCGACCCACTCACTAAACCGGAGGGATACACGCCACAAAGGCGGTCAAGACAGCAAAGCTCTCCCGGTCCTCGACACTGAGCTCCCTCTCCCTTCAGACGTAGGAACCTAATTTGTTATCAAAGTGCTTCCTCGACCACTAGAAAGGAAACTTGCAGACCAGTTTGTTCAAAGGCTCTCCCATCTCGTTCAAACAAGGGGCACCATCCTTATTATATACAGGTACGATCCTGAAAACATTCAGTATCGCCTTGCTCGAGAAAGGATGTACCAATATATACTTGTCCTTGAAATGATGGATAGACTCCAGATAGGCTTTAAACAGCTTCAAGTTGCCTTGCTTCAAGGCAACCCATCCCCACTTACCATCGATCCTACTCCTCTGGATATGGAAGCAGTAGAAAAAAATGGATGGTCGCCCCAATCTTCAGGTAGTCGCAAATGATCTCAAATGCTCGCATGAACACATTGCCATTCAGATGCAATTGGGAAGGAGCCAACTGCAGATGCTTGAATACGACCACCTCAAAATCTGAGAAAGGAAGCTGAAGGCCCATCTCCTGGAACACAATGTCATACATGGGAATCCTCTATTTGTCATATTTCGAGCAGATCATGTCATCTTTCCCAAGAATGTACAACGACCACTCTCTCCGATTTCCGTCCTCATGTGCGTACACCTCGGTAAAAACATCATCCCGATGCTCGAAAAAGTAGTAGGGCCAATCCCAAGGATCTTAGGTGACCCAAGATCACAGGTCCTCGTCCTTGTCATGAGGGAACAAGCCACCTTGATCAGTAGGGGCCATCTCCACTTCACCTCCTCCTTATCGTTTGAGCTGATCCGGCTCATCCTTGGAAATCTGTAAAATACTCGATGAGCTACTCGTCTCGTCCAAAGAACTCTGTGAGGATCTAGAAGACTTTCCTGAGAAGTCACCTCTGGTGTTGTCGGCCATAGTACCTGAAAAGCAGAGGATGAAGATGAGTTCGACATCAATGCCAAAACCACCCTTCCACCGCTAATCAAGTGAAAGGGCGTTGATAAAAGAGGATCGCGTCCTCGACCAGAACCCTCACTAAGGAACATAAACGATGTGAAAAGTCTAGTGAAACGACCTAGATCCTAAAGGACCATCTACAACACATCTCGAAATGTCAGGGGAGGATCCACAGCGGCTCCGACAATTCTAAACTACAGAACCACCGTCTGCCACCAACACTCCCCAAGAACGTCCTAACAGACACGATCCTAAACCCTAACCGCATGCATTTCTAAGAAGAAAATCATGAAAATCTCAACTACAAAAGCCAAATGACAGGAAAAAATTGAAATCTTACAAGTTAAAGAAGAAGAAAGAATGAAAATAGAAGTGGCGAGCAGTGAATCTCAAGAAATAACAACAATCGACAGGCGAGCAACAACAAGCGGTATGAGAGTGGAAGGAAAAATACAGAACATCTTGGTCCTCTTGTATTTATAGTTGGGCCATCTGCGCATGGGAGACACACGCCTGGGAAACCCTAGGGATGTCATAATTGCACCCTAGCTCCCAGGCCATCATTACGCTGCTTCGCCATCACACTACCCGAAACACGCTACCTCTTCAAGTTCGAGGCTCCGAACAACCAACTCCTCATCTCCCCGTGAGAAAGGCGTAACAGAAGACGCTCAGGCTCCCGGTAAGACGCACCCTGTCCCATGAGCAGGTGTTAAAGTCATCGCTCATATGCCCAGAAGCAACGACTTGGGAGATACTATTCTGGACTGGCCCAACAGCCAGAGTGGTCTCAGTCTAACCCCTTCTTTCGGTACGGCCCATACGCCCATGGTCTGAATCTCCCCCACTCCCTGTCGGGCAACATCGATGGTTTTCCCTCCTGGACCGGCGTTGACCCGTGATGATTGATGAGCACCTCTTAGTCTGCCCGACCTCAAGTCGCATAGACAACCAAGAACCCACAAGATCGCTTCTTGTAACCTACCTTCTCCTCGGATATAACGGCTAGTTACAGACACACCTGCCCGATATGACCAAGTCTTGGCAATTACCTATTTTTATAGACCCGCATATTCAGGCCCAAAAACAGGAACCAATGGCTACGCGCCAAGGGCATTATATAAACCCTCACACATGTGAGGGCTAGGTATCGAATATTCACTATTCACCATTAATACCCTAATACTTTACTTGTATCTCTTTGCTCCCACACTTACTAGATCGTTGGAGTGCCTTGCAGGTGCAACCCCCTTTTTCCCTCGTTGACATCACAACCCTACTGAAGGTCATCATCTAGCCACCTTGTAGGTTTTGATCAACCGATAAGATCATAAGCCATACTTAGAACAAAATGAATCTTTGACTTATGAAATTAAGTATTTGTTTACCTACGTGTTGCTAGCCATGGCAACCCCTGGGTGAGGGGATGCCTGAATGCGAGCAAGCTCTCGTTCACTTGAAATATGCGCTGCCACAGCCACCTGTCCTCTCCCGATCAGAGAAGGATGAAACCCTCTATCTTTATCTAGTTGTTTCCTCCGAGGCAGTGAGCGCAGCGCTAATCAGAGAAACTTCGGAAGGACAAAGACCAATCTATTTCACGAGCAAAGCCTTGCAAGGCCCTGAAATGAGATATCAGCGAATTGAGAAGGTGGCCCTAGCCCTCGTCAACACAGAGAGGAGACTCAGGCATTACTTTCTGGCCCATACCATAGTCGTTTGAATAGACCAACCGATAAAACAGTTGCTCGGAAGACCTGATATGGCGGTCAGAATGTTGAAATGGTCCCTAGAACTCTCCGAATTCGACATCCAATATGAGAGCAGGAAAGCCCTCAAAGCTCAAGTATTTCCTGATTTTGTATCTGAAATGACCTCACCCAGACCTCCGGAAGGAGCTCGCAGGTGGACAATCTTTGTCGATGGCGCCTCCAGTTCGACCGGGAGCAGCGCTGGTATCATATTGGAAAACGAAGAAGGAACCTTGGTCGAGGTTTCCATCGAACTATCCTTACCAACATTGAACAACCAAGCCAAGTACGAGGCATTTCTTGCGGGCTTACGCATGGTTGAAGATCTAGGAGTCGAGGAAGTTAAGATCTTCATCGATTCTCAACTGGTGGCTTCCCAGGTCCGGGGAGAATACCAGGTCAAAACGACCAACTCGCTGAATATTGGGCCCTAGTACAGGAAAGAAAGAAGAGATTTAAATCAGTGGATGTGCAACATGTTCCCCACGAACATAACGCTCGCGCAGACATCCTAACCAAATTAGGAAGCACGTAGAAAAAGGGAGGAAACAAGTCGGTGATACAGGAAATTCTTCCTCGACAAAGCACCCAGAAACCCCCTTCAACCTTAGAAGTATTCTCCATAGAGGACAGAGATTGTTGGATGACCCCCGTACATAACTACCTCACAAGAGGAAAGCTGCCCGCCAACTCTAAAGAAGCCTCCGCCCTTAGACGTAGAGCTTACTCGTACGTTTTGGTCAAAGGAAAACTATACAGGAGAGGATTCTCCATTCCACTCTTCAAATGCATCGATCAATGCAGTACGAATCGTATCTTTCTCAAAATCCACGAGGGAATTAGCGGCCAACATCTAGGCGAAAGATCTCTCTCCAGGAAAACTTTACGAGCAGGATACTATTGGCCCACCATCCAACACGATGCAAAAGAACACGTAAAAGATGTGAAATGCCAACAGCATGTAGACATGCATCTAGCTCCATCTAACGAGCTCAAGTCTCTCTCCTCTCCTTGGCCCTTTGCCTGGTGGAGATTGGACCTCCTCAGACCATTTGCGGTAGGGACCAATCAAAATAAATATTTGATCGTAGCAGTCGACTATTTTACAAAATGGATAGAATTCGAAGCTCTGGCCAAAATTACGGCCCGAAACATCCTCCGCTTATACAAAAGAAACATCCTCGCTCGATTCGACATTCCACAAGCGATAGTCACTGACAATGATACTCAGTTCACTGATCACGCCTTTCAGGAATTCTTCGCCAAGCTAGGCACCACCCAGCAATTCGCCTATGTCGAGCACCCCTATACGAACGGCCAAGCCGAATCTACGAACAAGGTAATTCTCAGGGGACTTAAATGAAGATTAGACGAAACCAAGAAGAGGTGGGTCGAGGAGTTGCACAACATGCTCTGGGGATATCGAACAATGGCACATTCGTCGACCGAAGAAACTCCTTTTTGACTAACCTACGGAACGGAGGTCGTCATTCCCGTAGAGATCGAGGAACCCTCCAGACAAACCGAGGCTCCCCAAGACGAGGAGATGAACAATGTTTCCCTTTAGGAGGAATTAGATCTAGTAGAAGAAATCAGAACAGAAGGGGTTCTATGAGAGGCCTCTCTCAAACAAAAGATAGCCATGCGCTATGATTCCAAGGTCATACGACGAGAGTTCGAGGTCAGAAGTCTTATCTTAAAGAGAAATCACAAAGAATCTCACAAAGGCAATCTCGTAGTGAACTGGGAAGGATCTTATTGCATCTACGCAAAAACGGGGACCAGGGTGTACTACTTAGAAAACTTACAAGGGGAACAACTCATGCGATCATCTAACACCGAAAATCTAAAACAATATTACAGTTAAAAAGCACTCATCAATCGACGAGTTTTTTCGACAAGACATACTCATCAAGGCCCGACCGTGCGTGCATGCCTAGGTATAAGTATAGCACCAAAATATTTCAAAGGGGCGAAGCCCCGCTCTTGTAACGAGCGTGTCCTCAGCCCGACAGGGATAACTCGATTAAGCTCAATCGTCCTCGTGCCACGATAGTAGAATTCCTGACTCACGAGGGGAAGTTCACGCCGCCGAACTCAGGTCCCTCAAAACGAGACCTGAGCTTCGGCCCATGCCCGGTACTCACCCTGACCATTTGTTCAGTCTCCCAACAATGGCGAACATACAAACCTAAACGAGCAATTCCCTGCTACAAACTCTTAGAAAAATAAAAGATGTCCCGAGCAGAAAAGCATAACAGTAAACATGCAAACACGAGTCAAATATTTGGAACAAACGACCACCATGGCCAGAAAATTATAAAATACGATCGCCAAGGCCGTTATTGTATGAATATTACAAAAGGGGAGGCTGTTAGCCCCCATCCAAAAGAATAATTTTGTGTAAGAATAATTTTGGGCATCATCCACCGCCAACTGAAATTGAGCCACAAGCTCAACCGAAGTCCTTAAATCTTTAGTATCCTCTGGCTCGTCTTCAGCGGCCGTAATCTCGCCAGTCAAGGCCGCTACCTTCTCTTCTAGGTCATTTTTTTCGAGAAACAGGACTCTGCGCTCCTCAGAAAGTCTCCTTGAATCCTCCTTGGCTAGCCTCCGGGCCTTTTCCTCGTCATTCCACCCCTTATCGATCACATCCAACTTAGCCTGAAGTTTCTTCAACTCTGCCTCCTGCGAAGAACTCCCCTCGATGTACACAACTACTATCTTTAAAATCTTCATTGGACTGTCGGTGTCCTGCATCAGCATCACCCTCTTCTCTGGGTGTTCCAAACCCTCGAGGTGAAGGGATTTAGTCCGAGGGAGTCGGAGAGCTACACCCTTGAAAAAAATATTTCTCCATCCATCAAGGGGGTATGTCGTACATCCATTTTCCCTTCTTCCCGGTCAGATCGACACTTCCCTTGACACGCAGCCTCTTCGCTTTCAAAGACACAAGAGCAGAAGAAATAACAACCGTAGCTTGGCCCAAAGACGAATCACTCGACCCCGAAGTAGAAGCGACCTTGAGCCAATTTGAGCATCCTTTCAAGCCTTCTCCGCTCTAGCAGAAAGAGTCCTGGCTATGCGCTCTTGGTCGGGATTCATGCTATCTGCAAAACAAACAAAAAAGAAGCATAATTAGAAAATGATGACTCAAAAGACAACAACCACATATAACTGTTCCAAACATAAATACCCAAATATTTGACGAGATCCTCACTCTCGAGGAGCTCCTTGACAAGTATCAAATCGGGCTCGTGTACGGCCTCTCTGTTCTTATCTGTCTCCGGCCTGCCTCCCTGACCCACTCACTGAACCAGAGGGATACGCGCCACAAAGGCAGTCAAGACGGTGAAGCTCTCCCAGTCCTCAACACAGAGCTCCCTCTCCCTTTCGACATGGGAACCTAATTTCTCATCAAAGTGCTTCCTCGTCCACTAGAAAGGGAACTTGCAGACCAGTTTGTTCACAGGCTCTCCCATCTCGTTCAAACGAGGGGCACCATCCTCATTATATACCAGTAAGGTCCTGAAAACATTCAACATCGCCTTTCTCGAGAAAGTATGTACTAATATATACTTGTCCTTGAAATGACGGATAGACTCCAGATAGGCTTTAAACAGCTTCTAGTTGCCTTGATTCAAGGAAACCCATCCCCACTTACCGTCGATCATGCTCCTCTGGAGATGGAAGCAATAGAAAAAAAATGGGATGGTGTTTACACTGGAATTTGGTAAACAACTGTTGATCCTCTAAATCCTTTAACAGATTCCGTTACTCACAAGATCGATCAGATTGATCTTAGGACTATTGTGTTCTATTATTTAGAAAGTATTTTTTTAAGATAATCTCTTTAAACAAAAGGAATCACTTCGTATGTCGAAGTGAAACTTCTTTATGAAAGTAATGAAACATAAACTAGTCTAGACTGGGAATTGTAAAGAACATAAATAACGTAAACAAATTTCATTGAATGTAAATGACATTGAATACAAAATATGGTGCATCATACATACATTCTCATTAACTCTTTTCTTGAACACTTGTACTTTGAGTTCTTTGAGTATTTTGTACAAATATGTGAACACTTCAAATTGAAACACAAGCTACAATTTATAGAACTTCGACCCTAACGGTCTTCTAACAAACTAATGCCACGCTTTCGCTGGCATATCTTCGACAATCATAAAGATTCCACGCATCCTTCTAGATAATAATGAACATTCGAATTCAAAAACTCTTCGCTTATCCGTCTTGAGCGCCAAAACCTAATAACGGTTGAAGAATAATGTTTTAAACCTTATCTCGAATAACACCTTATTTCGCAATTCGAATTTCATAAATTATCCATCAATTTAGAATTCGAATATTCATGGTTTTCAACAAACCAAATAGACAAACAATTCTCTAGATATATTCAGACTATTGACTAAGCTCAATTTTTCCTTAGACGGAATTTCCAGCCAACAAATTGCCCCCAAGAAATATTCGTTTTGAAACCAGAAATGCATATTTTTTGTAATCTCCTCAAATTTCGACCTTCTGAACAACTCATCAACCGCTTCAACTATTATGACATCATTATAATAATGACTTTTGATTCCCAAACGTCTAATCGCAGTATGGGTATCTATAAATCTCATCATTAGCTTTGATGAATAGTCTTAACCTTGGAACTTACAAAAACTATTTATCAAGCAAAGGATCACCTTACATGAATCTGGAACTCTTGGCATCCTTTGGAAAAATCTATAAAATCTTTTTAAATTGTAGGCCAATACATACCCTATCAAAACAAAATCCACTTCATTTTGTGACTTGTTGATGTGCTCCACATGCCCCACTATGCACGTTTGCTAGTGCTAAATAAGCTTCATTTTCTCCCAAGCATTTCAACAAGACTCCTTCTGGAGTTTTATTAAACAATCTGTTGCCTATTAGAACATAACTTAAGGCACGGCATTTTACATTTATTTCAGTATTTGTTGTTGGATCTTTCAAATGACTTATTATTGGACTTCTCAAATCTGTGTCTGCTAGGCTATCTATGTCTAATATTTCGAAATGTACCTCATTTTCATAACCTAGACTTGAATTTTTTAAATCTGATGGAGAAAGTTTAGTAGTTAGTACCTTGCCACGTACTTCGATCAACCCTTCCAATCTTTCTTTTGATACTTTATATCCTGAGGCGATATGAGCCAAATCATTTGCTTCTTGATTCTTTAACTTTGGGATGTGCTTGATATCTACATATTCAAACTTTCGAAGCAACTTGTTTGCTAGCACGAAGTAAAATATCAAGTTTTCTTTTATGCACTTCTATTCTTTAGTAATTTGTTTGATTACTAATTCAGAGTCACCCATTATTTTGACTCTAGTTGCCCCCAATTCTAATAAAGCTTCAAGTCCTGCTATCAGTGCTTCATATTCTGCCTCATTATTCGAACAAGGGGTTCTTCTATTTTGTACTTAAGCTTTGTTGGAATTTTATCTGGAGAAATAATCAGAATTCAGACTCCACTTCCTTCCTTATATGTAGAACCATCAAAGAACAATTTCCATGGTTCTAACTCCACAAGATTTTGGGGTGCTTCGACCATTGCATGGTCGACAATGAAATTAGAGACTACTTGCCCCTTCATTGCTTTTAAAGGAATGAAAGTCAAAGAGTACTCTGTCAGAGCCAATGCCCATTTACCAATTAGACTATGTAAAATTGGTTTAGACAACATATGCTTAATAACATCAGAATGTGAAGAAACATAAACATCGACTGGCTTTATATAATATTTAAATTTGGTACATGAGAAGTACAAGAAAAGACATAGTTTTTCTATTGTACTATATCTAGTCTCTGTGTCATTCAGTACTCTACTTAAGTAGTAAATGGCCCTTTCGACGCCATTTTCATCTTTTTGAGTTAGCATGCTTCCTATACTTTTATCTAACACAGATATGTATAACCTCATGCACTTGTCTCTTCGAGGAGGCGACAAAATAGGTGGATGCACCAAGTACTGTTTGATTTTATCGAATGCCTCTTGATGTTCTACATTACAAGTGAAGTCTCCTTGCTTCAGCCGCAAGAGTGGAGAGAAGGCTTGAGTTCGACCACTTAGGTTTGATATAAATATTCGCAAGAAGTTTATCTTTCCCAACAGCAATTGCAACTCTTTCTTCGTCGATGGCGCTTTTGCTTCCATTATTGCCTTTATTTTATTTTGGTTGATTTCTATGCCTTTATTATGGACCATAAAGCTAAGAAAGTCACCATCCTGCACAAAGAATGCACATTTAAGGGGATTCATTTTTAGACCATGTTTTCTCATTCTTTTGAATGACTGGCGAAGGTGATCCAAATGACTAGATCCTGATATAGATTTTACTACTATATCATCAATATAGACCTGCATGAAAGTATCAATGAAATCATGGAATATAGAGTTCATTTCTCTTTGATAAGTTTCCCCAACATTTTTCAAACCAAATGGCATAACCACCCACTCATAGGTGCCTATTTCCCTAGGGCATCGAAATGTTGTCTTTGGCACATCCTCTTCTGCAATAAAAATATGATTGTATCCTGAATATCCATCAAGCATACTAAGATATTCGAAACCAGCAGCATAATCTACTAACATTTCAGCCACAGGCTTTGGATATTCATCTTTAGGAGTTGCAGAATTTAAATCACGAAAGTCTATGCATACTCTAAGAGATCCATTTTTCTTAATTACTGGCACTATATTTGCAATCCATTCGACATACCATAAGGTCCGGATGAACTTGCAGCACTGAAGTCTTTCAACTTCTTCCTTTATCTTCGAGAGAATCTCTGGTGTGAATCTTCTTGGCATCTTCTTAATGGGCTTCTTGCCATCCTTTATGGGCAGCTTTAATTCGACCAGGTCCCTGTTTAGACCATGCATTTCGTCGTAGTCCCAGGCGAAACAATCTTTGTACTCCTTAAGCAACTGGATCACTTTTTATTTTACCCCTGGACTAAGCTTCAAATTGACATACGTGGGTCTTTTTACAGTCCCATTTCCTAGATCCACTTCTTCAAGAGGGTCATGTGTTAGCATCTTCACATTCGATGCCACTGGATCCTTCTCGAATCCCAAAGGCCCATCATCGTATATAGAGTCCAGCCTTTGGTCTTTTTCTTTGAGGGATTTCTCTTTGTCGGGGGGTTTTGGTTTGAAGAACACCCCAGGTACTTTTGTACGATTTGCTTCTTCATTGGCCTCCATATCCATAATCTTTAATTCGGCTTCCAAAGCCGACTTTAATTTGTTTTCAGCCAAATAGGCCAAAATCTTTTCGAAGAAGGAGGACTCAGACATGATCACTGTCTTCGTCATCCCAGCCTGTAGGCTGTATTCCTGGGAGTCCAAGTGCATCATCTTCTTGCCCCATAATATCCATATCTCAGCAAAATCCATGCCTTGGATGTAGGGTCATAAAATACATAGCTTTGTTGTTTGGAGGTATATGCGCCATCTGCAGCACTGCAAGGCCCTATGTTGGCTAGATTTCGATCAAGATTCCTTCGATCAACTTGATTCACCTCCGCCATATAATAGATTTGGTCAACTTCAGTGTTTTCTACAATTACATCTTCTCTCCAGATTGCCACACGTTGGTGCATTAAGGAGGGAACTGCGCCTATTCCATGAATCCATTCACGGCCCAAAAGTATGTTGTAATTTGTCTTGGCCACTATGACCATGGATATAGTTGTCCTTATAATGGTTCCTACAGTGAGATCAACGTGAACTATGCCGAGAGTATGACCAATATTCCCTTCGTAGTTAGATAATACCATATTATGGGGTTTTATATCTGTATCATACATACCTATCCTTTTCAACAAGAACTGAGGCATTAGGTTGACAACAGCACCCCTGCCTATCATCACTTTGTTGATCCCTACTTGTTCAATCTTTCCTCTAATAAATAAAGGCTTCAGGTGATTCTTCATACCTTGGTCTGATCTTTCAAAAAATGCATTATGTTCTTTAACTACTCCGTTATTCATAACATAATAGCACATAGGCTTGTGCTTCGCCATTTCTAATTCATCCGCTTCTTCAGAATCTTTTATCTCTGTCACTTGGTCATATTCATGTGGTAGTACAGAAACTACATTGCGGTTCATATTCAAAAAGGACTCCCCATCTGAGTCGAAGTTGTCAGTAAGCATGTCCTTATCATTAGTTTGTTCTTCTTAGTTGGCTCCCATATAGTCCTTTCGACGGAGATCTCCGTCTTCTTGGAGGAAAAAGCCTCCTTTGTGTTGGGGAATTCTTTTCGCCAGGTGCAGCAGACGAAGCCTGATTCGTACTTGATTCCCCTACTTCGTTGTTTGTGAGTTCTCTTTGAGCCTTCTTGGTCCTCTGGTATATTCGCCATTGGGACCTTGGCATTGAATTTTTTTCCTTTATAGTTCTCAGACACATAGGCTCGTTGCTTCATTGACTGGAATTGCCTTCGATATGCCCACTCTGATCAGCCACCTTCCTTGAAACTTTTCCATTTGCCTTTGCCTTTTCCTCCCCCTTTCTTTGACTAGACTTTAACCATTTGTCTGTTGGGATGTTGGCAGGTTGCTTGAGGGTGACTTATCGAATCACTTTGGGGTGTGGGCTATCTGCCCTTTTCATAATTCCCTTTGAATTGGTTAAATACCCCCCCTGCTATTCTTTTGATTATTCCAGCATTGAGCATATATAATTCTCTCAAATGCTTCAGCTGCCTTTCTATCATAAACAGCGCTACACCATGGGCACATTAAGACTTCTGATCCTGTCTTATAACAGCGAACCAGAAAACCCATCAAGCTTTCTCCCATTTTTGGGTAGGGCAGCAACTCTTTATCACTCCTCCAATTGTTTCCAGCCCTCTCTTGGTACACTTTCTGGTATGTTGCCACAGCGCCTAGGTCATTCATTATGTTGCACCTAGGGCACACTAGTCCCTCAGGATTCTTCATATGGTAATGAAAAAGATACTCGACCAAGTTTACTTTTTGGTGCCCAGTTCGCATCCTATCATTCTCCATCTTCAAACGTATTTCGATCTCCGCCATTTATGGGGATAACTGGTCCAGATCCACCATGTTTACTTCGAACTTGGGACCTTCAGCAATCTCAAGTTCTTCGAATCTGACTCTAAGACCCTCAGTAGTCTTACTCTTGCTAGCAACTTTGGCATTGCCATCAGCATCATTTCCTTCTTCCTGGCCCATGAGACCCTCAACAGTCTTTAGCCCCTAAGTATATTTAGATACCCCGTCTGTGTTGAGTTGACCTCCTTCAATTTCGACAACATCAACCATGTTGATATCTGTAGGCTCCACAAAGTTTGTCTCAGCAATCTGAAGAGGATCTGTGTCGATCTTTATCAGGTTCTTGGGCTTATCTCTAAACTTTAGCCTTCCTTCCTTGATAGCACTTTGTATCAAATCCCTGAAAAGATAGCATTGTGAGGTTTTATGGCCTAAGAAATTATGATAGTTACAAAAGCCCCTTTTCTTCCATTATTCTAACTGAGGAATTTTAGCACCAGAGGGAACTATCATCTGGCCATCTTTTACTAACAAATCAAAGATTTCATCACACTTGGTGATGTCGAAAGTATAGGTTTTCTTTGGGAATTTGTCATTCCTTTCTGGTTCAACGGGATTTTCCCGTTCGCGTGCGTTAGCACTTTGCAAGGATATGGTGGTCCTTGCTTTAACTCTGTAAGATTTATCTCGTGTTCTTCAACCTATGAAAAATCATCTTCGACATCTCTTTCGTCTGAGCAAGCTTAGATATAAGCCACTATTTCTTTCCTGTGGCTTTTGTTAGCCTTTGCTTTTTTGATCTTCAAATGCTCCACCTGTCAAACCCTATCAGCCAGTTGTGCCATATCTCTCAGATACTGGGGATCTAACTTCTTCCTTATATAGAAGTCCAGTACTCTTGCTTCCATTTCGACCAACTCGTGTTCAGGCACTTGTGTGACACATCTTTCTTTCAACAGACGGAACCTGTTAAGATAATCGTCTATAGGCTTGCTGAATTTGTGCTTAACATTTGCCAATTTGCTCAGGCTGATTTTAGTTTGACCTATATAAAATCGTTCATGAAATAATTTCTCTAAGTGAGTCCAGTCATGGATGGAGTTTGCTGCAAGAGTAGTAAACCAAGTAAAAGCATTTTTGGTTAGTGAACTAGGGAAATAATTAATCCTTAGATTCTCATTATTTGTTATATCCTCTGCTTCTGTAAGATATCTAGTAATATGTTCTATGGTTGACTCATTGGTGTCACCAGAAAACTTTGTGAATTTTGGCACTTTCTATCCCCTAGGCAACTCAGTTTGTTGAATGTATTCAGACAAAGGGGATGTATAATTTGGCCTTCACATGCCAATATTTACTCCACTTTGTTCCATGATTCTTTCGACTATGGATGCTAGATTATTATTTCCTACCATATCATCTTGCCGACATCCTTGGCGAACTTCGTCAGCATATTGGTTTCGATTCACCATGACTACCCTTCTTCGTGGTTCCTCCCTAGGAATAGCCTGTTGAAAGCTGGGTGGTTCTTCCCTTCGAACTGGTTGTTGAATTTCGACTTCTGGGTATATCACTAGTTGGGCCTGGTCAATGGTTGGTTCTTCTTGCATCATGATGCCTTGATTCTCCCTTATCCATGTAGGTTATAGTTGTCGAGTAGGTTCTCTGAGTGCACCAAAGAAATCTGTAAGGCTCCCAATTTGTGCAGCCATTTGTTGGTTTGCTTAGGAATTCTGCAAGTTAGTTTGTATGGTGTTTTGGATTAAAGGGTTAAAATTTGTACTCATTTGTTGGGCGAGTACTCCCACCATTTCATGGTTACTATTGTTCACCTGTTTCCTCAAGACTTCCTATGTATTTGGGGTAATAGGAGGCAATTGAGCAACATATCCTGGCTGCGAATTATTTCGTGCCATATGGTTTACCCCTGAACCTGATCCTTGTAATGGCGAAAAGTCAGATGTTAAAGGACGTGTATATGTCGAAGTGTTAGTTTGTAGTCCTGCCATGAACAAATTTGGCATGCCATATATTGGATCTTACGTTGGGATTGTGAATCCTGGTGCATATATCCTAGAGACACCATTTTCTGAAGGTCTGGGGGTTATGGGTGGATTTTGACTGACCACAGACATTATAAAAGGTTCATTTTGTGTGTTTGATAATATGGCTGAAGCGTTTGTATTTGGGGGTATGACTATAGCATTTGTAGTCGAGGGGATAATCACAATCCCTTGACTTGTTTCCATGGATTCGTTTGTATTCGAAGTGATCATATTCCCTCCTGTGGGAGGAGGAACTTGTTGTGCACCACTAACGGGTGGGTTAGCCATTTTCCTGTTGTATTTCCTTTTTGGTCTAGGATCTATGATATTGGCTAATTTTCCACTTCTTAATCTCATGCAACAAACAAGTTAGGAAACACAGATTATCGAAAAGAAAAAGAAATAAATATTAGACACAGACTCCCACTGGGCGTGCCAATTTGTTTACCCTGGAATTTGATAAACAACCGTTGATCCTATAAATCCTTTAACAGATTCAGTTACTCACGAGATCAATCAGATTGATCTCAGAACTATTGTGTTCTATTATTTAGAAAGTATGTTTTGATGATAATCTCTTTAAACAAAAGGAATCACTTTGTATGTCGAAATGAAACTTCTTTATGAAAGTAACGAAATATAAACTAGTCTAGACTGGGAATTATAAAGAACGTAAATAACGTAAAGAAATTTCATTGAATGCAAATTACATTGAATAAAATATATGGTGCATCATACGTACATTCTCATTAACTCTTTTCTCGAACACTGGTACTTTGAGTATTTTGAGTATTTTGTACAAAGATGTGAAAACTTCAAATTGAAACATAAAAGCTACAATTTATAGAACTTTGACCTTAACAGTCTTATAACAAACTAATGCCATGTTTCCTCTGGCATGTCTTCGACAATCCTAAAGATTCCACGTGTCCTTCTAGATAAGAATGAACATTTGAATTCAAAAACTCTTCACTTATCCGTCTTGAGCACCAAAACCTAATAACAGTTAAAGTATAACATTTTAAACCTTATCTCGAATAACAACTTATTTCGCAATTCAAATTTCATAAACTATCCATCAATTTCGAATTCGAATTTTCATGGTTTTCAACAAACCAAATAGGCAAACAATTCTCTAGGTATATTCAGACTATTGACTCAGCTCAATTTCTCCTTAGTCGAAATTTCCAACCAACAGATGCTCGCCCCAATCTTCACATAGTCGCAAATGATCTCGAATGCTTGCATGAACATGATGTCATTCGGATGCAATTGGGAAGGATCCAACCAAAGATGCCTGAATACGACCACCTCAAAATCTGAGAAAGGAAGTCGAAAGCCCATCTCTCAGAATACAATGTCATACATGGGAATCCTCTGTTTGTCATATTTCAAGCAGATCCTGCCATATTTCCCAGGAATGTACAACAACCACTCTCCCAGGTCTCCGTCCTCATGCATGTACACCTCAGTAAAAACATTGTCTCGGTGCTCTAAAAAGTAGTAAGGCCAGTCCCAAGGATCTTAGGTGACCCAGGATCGCAGGTCCTCGTCCTCGTCAGAAGGGAACATTCCACCATGATCAGTAGGCTCCATCTCCATGTCACCCCCCCCCCCTTGTAGTTCGAGCTGGTCCAACTCATCCTCGAAAATCTCCAAAATACTCGATAAGCTACTCGTCTCGTCTGAAGAACTTCGTGAGGATCTAGAAGACTTTCCCGAGAAGTCACCTCCGGTGTTGTAGGCCATAGTACTTAAAAAGAAGAGGATGAAGATGAGTTCGACATCAATTCTAAAACCACGCTTCCACCGCTAATCAAGTGAAAGGGCATTGATAAACGAGGATCGTGTCCTTGACCAGAAGCCTCACTAAGGCACATAAACGACGTGAAAAGTCCAGTGAAACGACCTAGATCCTAAAGGACCATCTACAACACATCGCAAAATGTTAGGGGAGGATCCACATCGGCTCCGACAGTTCTAAACTACAGAACCACTGTCTGCCACCAACACTCCCCAAGAACGTCCTAACAGACAGGATCCTAAACCCTAACCGCATGCATTTCTAAGAAGAAAATCATGAAAATCTCAACTACAAAAACCAAATGACAGCGAAAAATTGAAATCTTACAAGTTAAAGAAGAAGAAAGGATGAAAATAGCAGCGGCGAGCATTGAATCTCAGGAAACAACAGCAGTCAAAAGGTGAGCAACAATGAGCGGTATGAGAGTGGAACAAAAAATATAGAACATCCTGGTCCTTTTATTTATAGCTGGGCCATCCACGTGTAGGAGACACACGCCTGGGAAATGCTAGGGCCGTGATAATTTCATGCTAGCTCCTAGGCCATTATTGAGACGCTTCACTGGCACACTACCCGAAACACGCTACCTCTTCTCCCTGCGAGAAAGGCGCAACGGGCGACGCTCAGACTCCCCGTAAGACGTGCCCCGTCCCATGAGCAGGTGTTAAAGTCATCACTCATATACCCAAAAGCAACAACTTGGGGGCTACTATTCTTGACTGGCCCAACAGCCAGAGTGGGCCCAGTCTAACCCCTTCTTTTGGTAGGGCTCATACGCCTATGGTCCGAATCTCCCCCGCTCCCTGTCGAGAAACATCTATCCTTTGTCCTCCTGGACCGGCAGTGACCCATGATGATTGACGAGCACCTCTTAGTATGCCCGACCTCAAGTCGCATAGACAACCAGGAACCGACGAGATCTCTGCCCGTAACCTACTTTCTCCTCAGATCTAACGGCTAGTTACGGGCACACCTGCCCGATATGACCAAGTCCTAGAAATTACCTATTTTTACGGACCAGCATATCCAGGCCCAAAAACAGGAACCAATGGTTACACACCAGGGAAATTATTTAAACCCTCACACATGTGAGTACCAGGTATCGAATATTCACTATTCACCACTAATACCATAATACTTTGCTTGTATCTCTTTGCTCCCACACTTACTAGATCGTCGGAGTGCCTTGCAGGTGCAACCCACTTTTTCCATCTTCGACATCAGAGTCTGAATGAAGGTCATCATCCAGCCACCTTGCAGGTTCTGATCAACCGATAAGATCATGATCCATACATATAACAAAATGAATCTTTGACTTATAAAATTAAGTATTTGTTTACCTACGTGTTGTAAGACATGGCAAGCCCGGGGTGAGGGGAAGGGTTTTGCCTTTCCCGTATCTAAATCTAAATCTCAGTTAAATATTTATTTTCCATCTTAAATTCAAATGAGAACAAATAATTAAATTTGAAATATGTCTTAAACGGATTCAGGTATCTCTGTCCAGTCTCATCTCGACATTGAAATCAATTTTTAAATTGAAATAGTCAATTTTTCCCAACCAACAACTAGTCTTGAACTCTAATAAACATTAAAAACAATAAATTAAAATAATTTTAAAATTTTACAACATGCATTTCAAATACTTTAAATAATAAAGTACAGACCAAAATATCAATGTAGTAACAAAATATTATAAATCATGGAAAATAAATACTCTAAATTATCAACAGGGGAGGTTCGGGGATGAGTTTCAGGTGGGTACTGGCATCCCTAATACTTGCCCCATATCCATTTTTAAAATCAAGGAAAATACAAATTCAGACTCGAACTTGTCAAAGTGGATTTCCCTGTCAAATTCATGGTGAGTTTGGGCGGGTACCCACGAGTATGGTTTTGTTGATATGTCTACTTGTTGCTTGTATATCCAAAGATAGACATGCATCTTTTAAATATGATTTTATTTCTCATTAAATTATGTTTATTTAGCATCATTAGAATTTAATAAAATGTATTTAGGTATTACATGTTTAAAGACAATTAGTTGAAATCCAAAAAAATTGTTCAAAATATTAATGTATGAGCTTGTTTTAAATGTTTGCAGTTGCTAGTTATATGTTTGCTTTAAGAAATGCAATGACAAAGTTCAATGGGTTTAACTATGTTGATTGGTTTTTAAAAGATGTAGTTTCAACTAGATGTTATGTACTTGAACATGACATTGATAATGAATGAGACGCCCACAACCATTATAGATGTAGTACTGTAGATTAAAGGTCTCCCTTTGATGCTTGGAGAATGTTCAACAAGTTGTATTTGAACTTGATGAGAAATGAAAATGTCTAGCTTTATTTGAAACGTTTCTCAAAAGTCATGGCAAATATGCACAATATAATATGCCTAACAAGCAACAACAAAATGATGTGGCTGAGATGCAGAATCATGTTGTCATGGATATGGTTAGGTCAATGTTAAATTATATAACATACCATTATCATTGCAGACGTATGTGTTATACCCCAAAATTTGCCCTCCCTTTTTCACAAGAAATCACAACTTCAGAGTTTTCCACCTTTTGTTGAGATTGGCTCAAAAATTGATCAAACAGACTTTTCTTTATCAGTCAATCCAAAATTAGGGTTTTCACTGATTTTTGTTGAGATTGGCTCAAGAATTGATCAAGCAGACTTTTCTTTGACGACAAGTCTGGAATTAGGGTTTTTCACTCGTATTTCTCAGAAGAAATTGAATCCACAGTATTTCAATTGACTGTTACATTGTTTTTACGCTTGTTCAAGATTGTTGTTTGTTTCTCGAAACCTAAACATCTGGGCTAGGAGCTGAGGCTTTTTGATTGAAACTTTGAAGCATTGGTTTGATCAGTGAAGTGAAAGGTGTATGGATGTTTGTTTGTTTAACTGTACAAAGCATATGATTAATTGGAATGTCGGGCGTATTGTGGTTAATGCAAGGTTGCGAGACTGCAAAGTTTGCTGATTATTTATTTTATCTGAGTTAAAATTATTAGGATGCATTTCCAGTTGTTTTAATTTAAGAGATTTTAAATAATTAAATAGGCAGTGCAAAAGAAAGAATGAAATATTTGACAGTAAAGAATTCTTAGTTGACAAAAACTTTTTATTTATTTCAAATATTGTTACAAATGTTATTCGAATATTGTAAATTTATTTACAGTGTTTACAATAATATTTATTACAATAAATGAAAAGAAAATATAAAGCCTAAGTCTCTTGAAATCTTCTATCTTCTACTGCTTCTTCCATTATCCAACTAGTATTTACCTGCAAAGACAGAAAATAAAATCAGTACAGTTAAATTGAAAAGCATTTTCAACCAGATAAATATAAAGTCATCATTAAAGCTTGTTGGCCGGAATCAGATTGTTTTTTGGTTTCATCATGTTTTACTCGTCCTCTTTGCAAATCACAAGAAGATTTCTCTTCTTGGTTCACAAAGAGAAAAGTAAAATAATTTGCAAAGCATACAATAAAATTAAATGCAAAGATACAAGGCACAAGGCTGCACACAAAGAAGGCACAAAGCTGCACACAATGTCAAACTGAACTGCCAAACTAAGTTTCAAAAAAGCAAACTAAGTTGCAAAACTGTCAAACAAGTACACAAGCTGTCAAAAAGCATACAATATGGAAAGTACAATGCAGAGGTAAACCAAGATACAAGCAAGAAGGCTTGTCATTATTCATCATCACATTCTGGCCAAAAACAAGCTTTTCAGATTAAAAAAATATATTAAGCAAAAGATGCTTTTATGGAGAGAGAAAGAGAGTGAAGTAAAAGGTTTGCAGTTTTGGCAGGCTTAAAGGATAAGAATAAATAGAACAGGGCAAACAGTTCAAGAGAGGGGGAGATAGCACAAAAAGACTAGAAGCATAAGCCTGCTGCCAGAACCACAAACTGCAAGTTATCATAACCTGCAAAACTGCTTGTAACAGAAGCACAACCAGGCACAACAAACCTTCAAGCAAACCTGCCTTCCCAATACAAAATCATACAAGCTTGCATAACCTGCGAAACTGCTTGTAAAAACAAGCAAGCTTAGCACAAGCCTTCAAACCTGTTATAACCTACATAACCAATTCAAACTTGCCCATATACTGCAAGTAGCAAACCTGCCTCAAAAAACGATTCAAACAAGCCTTCAACAAGCAAACTAACAGAAGCAAGCTTGTTTCAAAACCTGCAAAAACTCAGAAACCATCCAAGCCTACTCAAACTCAGAAAGCAAGCTAATAATAAAACCTTCCTTACCAAACAAACCTATTCAAACTTGTTCAAACACAAACCTTCAAGCAAGCCAAACTCAGTAACCTGCCATAACTACAAACACAGCCTAACCTCGTCAACCATCGAAAATAGTTTGAAACAGAAGCTTTCAGAATAGAGTTTCATCATCACACAGTCAAGCTAACAACAAGCCCTTGTTCAGAAAACACATGTTCATCATTAAATAAATAGGGTACCCAAAAGAAGAAGAGAGAACTCAGAAGCAAGGGTTTTCAGAAATAACATTCATCATCAAACAAACAATTCAAGAGAAGTCAAAAGATACAAAGTACCAGATAAGCGTCATCACGCTCCTCCCTCCTCCGGCCACCTGAGAGCGCCGTTGTTCCAACCCTCCATCGCCTCTCCAGAAACAAAACCCCAAAGGTATTGTTTTCTTTTCCTACACCTCATGCATAAATATCAAAGATCAAAGCTTCACAAACAACAAAATGTACCAGATTAAACATGCAAACTGTAAAAGAGAGTGCGTTTAGAACAAAGAAACATACCTTTTCAAACCATTGTCTTGTACTGTCGTGGAGAGGAGATGGCTGGAGGTAGCGTTTTGGCGGTGAGAGGTTGAAGGATTAGTCAGCCCCATGGTTTGAGAAAGACGAAGAGGACGAAGACGAGAGGAGAAGAGCACCGTTGTGCAAACTGCAAACCCAAAACTGATTAACCCTAAAAATTTGTTAAACAATGCAATTGGGTCTTCGCCCCATGAACCAAACTAATGCCCAAATTGCTTTCAACGTTGCACCCCCCTTTAGTCTAATTCTGTTTCTTTTATTTGGGCCAAATACATTCCTTAAGCCCATTTAACTTTTTTTAATGTTTTGAAAACAAATACTTTTTTTATTATCACCTTATTTTCATAACCTAATTCTTTTTTCTTCTCTTTTGTTAAATAAAGATAAGATATTAAATTTTGTATAAAATGTTCTTAATAGTTTCTTAAAACAATTATTACACTTAAAGTACATATACAATAAACTTTAACTAAAAATGATTTTTCTTTTCTTTAAAACTCTTGTTTATAACATTAACCAAAATGCAAAAAAATAATAATAATACTTAAGTCTTTAATTAGGTTAATACTTTATTTGATCATTTGTAAATAAATACATACATCTCATATTTCTCTGATTTTCTTTATCTTATAATCTGTTAATTTTTGAATTGCGTCGATTCAATTTGGTTGTAACCCATAACATTTGGGACATTATTCTGATAAGACTCATCCCCATTTGAAAATAATTTGTACCCCCGTCCCCGGATACTCTTTTGTAATAACTTAGAATTTAATTCTCGCACTTTATGCTTTTTAAATATGCCATGATTAAAGATTAGGGTTTGTATGTGAAAATTCAAAACCAATCGCTAGTTGACCTAATACAAATCCAAATGCATGAAAATCAATACACAATTCACACTTGCACCTCTAGGGTAACCTCGCTTGTTGCCTCGGATAATATAATCATGTCCCTCGAGTATGAGACATTCTAGAAAATGTCCCTTCGATAAACAAAGATCGTAGTCCCTCGATGACCCTCGATGTTGCCTTCGTTAAAACAATCTTGTCCCTTACAAAATTGCTAGAGCGTCTCACAAGTTGCCTTTAATGATTGTATACGATGACCCGCGCCTGTCCCATTTAAACATCCTAACGCAAGGTTGTTCATCAAACACAATGGTGAAACAACACTGTTAAAAGGGTTAAAAACATAAGAAAGATCTTTGAGTAAAATAGGGTAGACAAACTCTTAGTTACTTGATCAAAAAATCTTGCAAAAACATCCTTGCCATTTTTCAAACACACTTCACTACACAACTTCAAAACAACTTTCAAAACATTGAATTATCTTTTCAAAAAGACACACACCTTTATATATATTCAAACAAGAATCATTACAAAGGTTGCCTAGACAAGGCATCTTTTTCAAAACGTTTTCAAAACCACACACACACAAAGCACCATTTCAAACAAGTGAAAAGCAAAGGCAAGTGATCTAAAACAAGTAACTAAAAGCCCATGGATAACCATGGATGAAAAGGGTGCTAGCACCTTCCCTTTCCATAATCTACCCCCCGAACCCGAGAAAACATATCAAAGGTCTTTCCTGTACTTTTTGGCCTTTCCTTAGGATAAAATAAAAAGTCGGTGGCGACTCTTGCTAAACCGAACAAGTGCGAAAACAAACGCAAAATTCAAGTCAGTTCTCCCACCGTATCACAGAACTAGTGACTCTGCTGGGGACCTTTCTAAAAGTGGGGTTACCTTAGGGTTTTAGATCACCTTTACATGCTTACCTTGATTGATTTGATTGATTTAATTTTTTCCTTGTTTGGGTTTGTTTTAAATCCTACACCCGGATTTGGGGACACCTTTTTAGGTAAGTAGCAATAAACTGTAAGGGAACTGTGCGGGGTATACCGACATGGTTGAAACAGTAGATATGTTGATGTGGCACTTTGGTTGGTACCGGTAACCCTTGAGTTGAATCAAGGAGAGTACGGGGCCGCCGCGTGGTGTCGTGAAGCATCAATTAACTTTAGAACCTTACTTGACCATCTTGGCCTTTTCAGGGGTAGTGAGATGACCGACTTTGGTACAGTCCGAAGTTGGTAGATACTCGATACTACACTCATTGAGGATTATTTTCTTGGAATATTTTGGTCGCCAGTTAAGTGGCTAAACCAAAACAATGAACACAGAAAATAATCCAGTGATATTGAGCTCCTTAGCACCCGGTTTCTATTTTAGGACAGGTTGAGCCAACTAACTTCAAGAGGGTACTTACCTACAAACCCCATGCAAGCCTAAACCTAAGGACTTGTCTGCTTTGTATGAATATGATTACTTGTATATACACTTGCTTACTTTTGCATACATGTACATAACATCATAACATCATACCATAGCATTTTCAATAACCATTTCAAGGATCTCGAGGGTCTTTTGATGCAGGGTCACGTTGAACCAGACGTCTACCAAAGGGCAAGAGGTTTAATTTTTCTCTAAACAAACATCGTCAAAGATCAAGTGCAACAACTTGAATCAGGGGCTATGACCCACTTGACATGGTGAGCTTGATTCTCGTGGAAAGACATCCACCGATACAAAGTTCTACAGTCAAAGATGTTGATCAAAGTTCAAACATTTTCTTGTGTTTACCCCGAGAGATCCTTGAAAACATGCATCCACATTGTTGTACCCCAAAATTTTCCCTCCCATATTCTTCAAGATTTGCCAAGTTAAAGCTTCAAAATCTCCCCAAGGGTTGCACAGTTCAAGGGCCTCCTAACAGTCAAAAATTAGGGTTTTGGTTCTGACAAAGAAAATGAAGTTTCCAAGGGTCCAATCAAGTCCCACATGCCTATAAACAGGGTCAAGCATCCTCATACCAAGTTTCAAGACTTACAGCATAAAATTGCACAGTCAAAAACCCTAATTGCCCTACAGTCAACTGTAAGGGCAAAATGGTCATTTGACAGTCAAAAGTCCAAATTTTTGGTCAACATCTCATTTTGAAGCCATAAACATCATTTGATCAATTCTTGATCATGATTTTCAAGGCATGGCTCAAAAAGTCTCAAGATGCAAAAGTTTCCATATTTGGACAGTTGAAAAAGTCAACTGTAACTTGACCAAGGCATAACTTCCACATGGTTTATCAGAAAAATTCCATCCAAATCTCATTTTGAAGAGAAAGACATTTCCTACAACTCCTCTTCACACTTCAAGTCCAAGAAATGCTCTCACAAAAAGTTATCAATTTCAACATTATAGGTCATTTTCAAAAGTCAACAAAAAGGGACTTTAAGTCAAAGACCATAACTTGAGATTGGTAACTCAAAATGACATGGGACCAAAGGCAGTGGTTAGAGGACTTCAATACCTTTCCAAAATGTCCAAGAACATGATCAAAGCTTAAAAATTGAGCAAGATATGCCTTGTGGAAGTTGGGAAATTTTTGGGAATTTTGAAAAGTCAACTTTGCTTCAAATGCCTTAAAATTGCTAATGGGCCACATTTTCTTCCAAGATTCATCATCCAAAGCATATGCACGACCATTTGGCCCAAAGGGGATTTATTTCATCATTTTTATTTATTCATTTGAATTTTTAATTACTATTAATTCATTTAACAAAATAAAATATGACAAAAATACAAATAAAGTTTTCAAATCTTTTTGTGCAGAATAAACTCTCCTTAAAGGCTTAAGATTCGTGCATAACCAAAATTGGAAGGTTTGGCCATGATTGACATCAAAATCACATGGAAAAAGATTTGAAAGATATGCATAAAAATCAAATATTCCATACATCAATGCAAAGGGTTTTGGATCCAAATCTTTACCCTAATCCATCCCTCATATAAGCCTGATGCAAACCCTAAAGCTCATACCTCTAAGCTGCGCCACACATCAAGAACAAAGTTTACATTTTTGTCAAAAAAATCAAAAACTGAAAACTGCCTTGGAGGACGATTCAAAGGAAAATATTGATCCCAAAAGCTTCCTAAGGCATTACTGAACCTGACTGGATACTTTTCCACGCCCATAGCATCCAGAATCGGTACATGGAGATCAAACTGTGTTAAGCTTTTTGCATATTCGTATCTCACGACTCATGCATTATTTTCAATTTCCAATGATTGATTTGTGTTAATCTATTCATTATAAAGCTAACCATGTATTTTAATTGAGTTTTTGTGCATCGTATGAGAAATCACCATTGAAGTTCCCTAGGGTTGCAGAGTTGCAAAATTAGGGATTTCCTCGTCCAGAAAAATTAGACCACGAGACCAAGGCTATTGGATTCAGAAGCTTCACGTGAATCGAACACACATGTCGCGCTCAATTTATGAGCCACCATGTGCTAATCGCTATTATCCTGTTTATCACTTAGTGGGGGTTTAAAACCCCCGCTATCTAATTGTTTTTTTTTTCAGGGAAAAACGAATCAACGAAGAAGATGCATGTGTGGAGCAAGGCCATTGGTCTATTCAAAGATTGGCGCGCGTTTTACTGACTCAGACCACTAACTTTTGTCTTTTCTTATAATGATTGTGGTCCATATAATTAACAAAGAAGGTCAGCAGCACAATTGGTCAGGCGTTGCATTGGTAAACTCTGGGACCTGGGTTCGAACCCTAGGTCCCCCTCCTTTCTCCATATTATTTTTCTCCTCATGTTTACGTGCAGCGTTCCCCTCAAAGGCCTACCATACACTCAATATCCAAGCACGCCACATGTCTCAGAATATCCATCCAAGGGCCCAGATCTGATGAACATCATACTCACCAGTCAACCCGTACACACGCGCCTTGGAAAGTCAACTGAAGGCTTTCAAACATTGGGCCTGATTGCTAGCCAAAGACCTCCCAAATTGGGGTCAACACCCCATGGGTTTGCTTCCTTTCCTTTCTTTTTTTATTTCCTTTCTATTTTGTTTGTTTTATCTAATTTTAATTTAATTCTTTGAATTAATTTTTCATGACATAAAAAAAAAAATCAGGAAGTCACAAAATAAAATATATTTTTTATTAAATATTTTCTTTGCAAAAAAAATCTTATTAATTAATTGAGTCTTAATTTTAGGTTTAAATCTTAATATTTTTTTATAAACTTAAAAATTATAGAATTAGGGTTTTAATCACTTTCATCTTTTTCTTTTATTTTATCATTATTAATAATTAATCATTTATTTTTTGTAAATAAAATTGTATTAAATAATTAGATTAATTCTAGGTTTAACTTTAACATGTTTTTTTTAATAAATTAAAAATAGCTAGAATTAGGTTTTAAATTCCATTAATTCTTATTAAAAATTCCATAAATACCAAAAAATCTTTTCTTTTTATTTTAATTTAATTAATTTGTTAATCGTACTTTAATTTCATTAAAAAGGGTCCAACGCCCTCGCATTCGATCGTAATTCCAATTCGCGCGCTTATTTCATTTCCTCTTTTCATGTAATTCTCCCAAAGCCATGAAAATTAGACATTTATATTTCTCGCACTTTATTTTATTTCAAATCGGGTCCTGGATTTAATTTGGCGATGTGGACCCGCACCTTTGTAATAGCGTAGGACCTTTATATTTCTCGCAACTTTTAAACTGTTAATTAAACTGCATGAAAGAATGAATGTCAATAATAAAAGCAACGCGTAGATCACCAATACATGACAAGACAAAAATATCTGAAAACGACACACAAATCACACACCACCCCTAGGGTACGCCTCACTGTTGCCTTGCCCCTCGAAAGGTGATCATCGAGTAGAGGACGTTTTAGTAAGTCCTCATGATCCAGGAACCTGGCATGAGGGTAGCTTCTAAGGTGTCTTCCCATTGCTCCGGTGATCACCACGTCCCGAACCTTCGAATTGACCCGAATACCTCCAACGGTGGTGCTACCTACCTCTCAATGGTGGGATGGCGCTACTTTAAAGGACATTTACACAGACGAATTCCTTAGGGTAGGTAGACGACTCTAGATACTTGCTCTAATTTCAAAAACAAATCAAAAATACTTTTCACGCCGACACCTTTTCAAAAAGCTTTCGAAAGCAATTTTTTCAAACACTCTTGAGGACCGATACAAGAGTCGAACTGGAATTTTAAAGAAACTTTTTAAAACCCACAGTTGAAAAGCAAACAAACCATTTTTGAAAACACAAATGAGCAAGTATCTAAGAGCCCATGGATAACCATGGATAGAAAGGGTGCTAACACCTTCCCTTTCTATAATCTACCTCCCGAACCGAGAGCAATCTCTATAAGGAATTTTTCTGTGATTTTGTCCTTTCCATTTGGAGAAAATAAAAGACGGTGGCGACTCTTAATTCCGCGACATTTCGCGAACCAGCGTTAAACAGTCAGTTCCAGATCCACCGATCACAGAACTGGCGACTCTGCTGGGGATAAAACTAAAAGTGAGGTGTACCTTAGGATTAGTTCATAACTGTGTTTTCAATTGTATTGATTTGTGTGCTTTAAATTGTGGGACTGTCTCGGGAGTTCTATAGATCCTAACCCGGATCTGGGAATACCTTCTTAGAAAGTAGCAACAAGGCTGTGAGGGAACTGTGCGGGGTATACCGACAAGGTTGAAGCAGTCTGCTACGTTGATGTGGCACTTTAGTGTGTACCGGTAACCCTTGAGTTCAGTCAAGGAGAGTACGGGGCCTCCGCGTGGTGTCGTGAAGCATCAACAGACCTTAGGAACCTTAATTGAACTATCTTGGCCTCTTTAGGGTAGTGAGATAACTGACTTTGGTGCAGTCCGAGGTTGGTTGATACTCGATACTACACTCAATTGAGGGTTGCTTTCCTGGAATATTTCGGTCGCCAATTCAGTGGCTAAATCGAAACGATGAACAATGAAAGCAATCCCGTGATATTGGGACCCTTAGAACCCGGTTACTTCTAATAGGACAGGTTGAACCCACCAACTTCAAGAGGGTACTACCCAGACCCCATGCTGACCTAAACCCTAAGGGCTTGTCTTGTGTGACTTGTGTGCCTTACATGTTTGCCTTTGTAAATATCTGTGGTGTGTTTAATCATAGCATCATGACATCATCCAGCATCATATGCATTGACTAACCATTTCAGGGGTTCGAATCTTCATCTTTGTTTTTGTTTTGTAGGATATGGAAACTGTTCGCAGAAAGACAATTCAAATCAGCCTTGTAAGGATCCCTCCTCAGCTTAAGGAGCTTGTATCCAGGATTCCCGAGAGCTCTTCATTCAGTGAAAGACATGGAAGACTCACCAGCTTGGTCAATACCAACATTGAGGAAGATATGATAAAGGTCCTGTTCCAGTTCTTTGACCCCCTGCATCACTGTTTCACCTTCTTGGATTATCAGCTGGTACCTACATTGGAGGAGTTCTCCCGGCTCCTGAAGATCCCTATCCTTGATCAACTACCCTAAAACGGTACGGAAAAGGAACCCAAGCTTGAAGAGATTGCTAAATCCTTGCACCTACAATCATCTGACCTCAAGGGACATTGGGAAGTTATAAGTGGCATCAAAGGGTTCTTAGCCAGGTTTTTGTTTGAAAAGGCCCATGAATGTTGGAACTCCCTTGACTTACAAGCTTTTGAAGAAGTTATGGCCCTCCTTGTCTATGGTTTGGTGTTGTTCCCTAACCCAGATCAGCTTATAGATGTCAGTGCTGTCCAGATCTTCATGTCCAGGAATCCTATACCTACGTTGCTGGGGGACATCCTTCACTCATGTTACACTCGAACCATGAGAAAAAGAGGTGTCCTTATGTGTTGCACTCCTCTCCTGGGAAGGTGGTTTATTTCGCACCTTCCACAATCAGTTTTGAAGAATGAGCGGGGTTTGAGATGGTCACAACGATTGATGACTCTTACACATGCAGATATACATTGGTGCCCTCGATCCAGAGAGGATGTCACTATCATTGATCGTTGTGGGGAGTACCCTAATGTTCCTTTACTTGGAATCAGAGGAGGTATTACTTATAACCCATGCCTGGCTTGGAGACAGTTTGGTTATGCTCGGAGGGACGGCCCTCATGACATGTTAATTCCTGACATAGTTTTTGACTTCGACAACGATGCGCAAGGACTTCGCCAGAGATTTATCAGAGCTTGGAGGATGCCAAGTAGGATAGACAGCAAGACACTGGGGCACAGGAACTCCATCCCGTTGGAACCTTATCTCAAGTGGGTACGCGCCCGCTCCCAGAAGTTAGTAATGCCTTATCCTCATATGCTCCCTGTGATCAAAGAGCCAGTCTTGGAAGGAGAGGTGTCCTATACCATTCAACATCCCGATATGCCCACGTCCTGGGAAGAGATGCAGAAGAGCTGGATCCAGCTTAAGGAAGAACGGAATTCTCTTGAGACCAGCCTACATGCTAGTGAAAAGAAGGTCTTGGAGCTCACCCGCCTATTGCATGAGGAGAGGAATCTCAACACCTACATAGCTCCAAAGAGGATGCGTAGTGTCTTTTGGGATTGATTTGCTTTGTAATTTTTACCCATGAGGCTCTGATGTACCAAACAATTATTTCCTTAACGATAACGTGTGTTCCTTTTTGTCTACAACAAATTTGAACTTTCGAACCCTTGAATGCATTGCATAAACACATATCATTCATCATGTGCATGGCAGGTTTTCTTCTTTTCATGTTGCTTACTGTTCTTCGCTGTTTATTTCAGCATCATGAATCCTGACTTATCATCAACCGAGATGTCCATCAAGGCTCTTCAGGCGCAGAATGCGCAATTTCAGGAACTAATCATGGGTTTGGCTCAGGGCCAAGAAGAGTTGAAGGCTCTGCTCCTGAAGAAGGAGAAGAAGAAGAAGAAGAGAACTGTTCTTTTCAACTCGGGCCGAAGATTTGGCAACACTCTGCAGAATGAAGAGGCTGGTTCTTCTATAGGCAAGAGCAGTCCCCAAGGGGGAAAAGGTCCTAGTCCGGTAGTCTCTGACAACGAGACTGACTTCAATGAGGAACAGTATCCTCCGGCTGAAGACAGATACAAGCAGTTGGAGGACAGACTGAATGCAATGGAGATCCAACAAGTGCCTGGGCTGGATTTTGGAGACTTGGGCTTATCTACTGGTGTGATTATTCCTCATAAGTTCAAAGCACCATCTTTCACCAAGTATGACGGGGCGTCTTGTCCCAAGCTACATCTCAGATCCTATGTGCGGAAGATTCAACCGTACTCAGTGGACAAGAACTTGTGGATCCACTTCTTCCAGGAGAGTCTTTCAGGGACTCATCTCGAATGGTTCTATCAGCTGGATGGGACCAAGGTTCGTAACTGGGAGGAGCTGGCTACTGCTTTTTACAAGCAGTATCAATATAATGCCGACCTTGCCCCTACACGTACCCAACTCCAGGGTATGTCGCTAGGGTCAAGCGAAGGTTTTAAAGAGTATGCGCAGAAGTGGAGGGATCTGGCTGGCAGGGTGCAGCCTCCGTTAACTGACCGGGAGTTAGTAGACATGTTCTTGGGGACCCTATCTGGGCCATTTTTCAACCATCTTATTGGTAACTCATCTGCAGGGTTTACTGATCTTATTCTGACTAGGGAGAGAATAGAGGCTGGAATGAAATCTGGCAAAATTCAGAAGGGTGCATCTGCAAGTTCTGAGAAGAAGCCCTTTAAGAAGGAGGCCAGTGCTGTATATGGGTCTAGAAGACAAGAGAAACCTGAGCGCCGCCAATCTGTCAACGCGGTAATGATTGCTAAGCCTGCTGCCGCTCCTCGGCAAACCAATCCTCAAAGGGCTGAAAGACCCAGAAGAGAGTTTACCCGGTTGAGTATGACTTTATCACAAATCTTGCCGCAGTTGCTGTCCACCAACCTAGTGACTGTCAGAGAGGCCCCGAAGGTTGTGAATACTGCCTCTCCGAAATACAATCCAAATGCCTGTTGTGCTTATCACTCCGATAGCCCGGGGCATTCCACTGATGACTGTTGGGCCTTAAGGAATAAGGTGCAAGACCTTATCGATGCAAAAGAGATACAGTTTGAAGCGCCTGAGAGGCCAAATGTGGTGACTGCTCCTATGCCCCAGCATGGAGTAAATGCTGTTGATGAAGATGTATACGCCGTTTCTGTGAATGATGTAGCTACTCCCTTAATGACTGTTAAGAGGAACCTACTGCTGGCCGGTTTATTTCCGGGTTGTAGTGAAGGTTACCTTTTCTGTGCTGTTTCCCTTTCTGGTTGTCCTTTGCTGAAGTTGGGCATCCAAAGCCTAATGGACAGCAAAGAGATTCTCTTCAAGAAGACTGCTGTTCAGTTTGTTCCGGTGGAAGAAGTTTCTGTTGTTACAATCTTTAATAATCCAATCAAGGCTCTCCCAAGGAAGCCGGTTCAAATAATGACTGTCGCACCTGTTGTTATTACTGTTCCGGGGCCTCTCCCCTATGAATTTGATAAGGCTGTCCCATGGCACTATGGGGCAGACGTATATGTGCATGGAATCAAGCAAGAGTTCAACACTGGCACCAGCATCAGCAATATCACTGGTCCAGCAAAGGTCACTCGCAGTGGCAGGCTCTTCTCGCCTGACATTGCACCGCCAGCTATTCGAAGACCCCTCACTATAACACCTACAAATGTACCCGTTCCCAGTTCTGATCAAGTTGTTTCCCCTGCTGCCGAGTCATCTAATGCTCGAGGCAAAGGGATTGAAGATGAGCCTGCCCGAATGGAGGCACCAAAATCTGTGACTGCTGAGGCCTCCCAACAAGAGATGGAGGAAATCCTGAAAATAATCAAGAAGAGTGACTTTAATGTTGTCGAGCAGCTGGGGCATACACCCTCCAAGATCTCCATGCTCTCCTTGCTACTGTGCTCAGAGGCCCATGCTAAGGCTCTGATTTCATTCCTCAAGACGGCCCATGTGCCACAGGAGACATCTGTCGTCCAGTTCACTGATTGCGTAGCAAATCTGACAGCGGACAACGGTTTGGGTTTCTCGGATGCTGACCTTACGGCTAAGGGAAAGGACCACAATGACGCCCTGCATGTCTCTATTGAATGCAGGGGCACTACTCTGGTGCACGTATTGGTGGATACTGGTTCTTCCCTGAATGTGCTACCCAAGAAGGCCTTAGACCGGTTGGATTATGAAGGCCTAGAGCTGAAACCTAGCAACATCATCGTCAGAGCCTTTGACGGTTCTAAGAGGATGGTTCATGGAGAGGTAGACATTCCTATTCGTGTGGGCTCTCAAGTTTTCGACTCTACTTTCTATGTGATGGATATCCGTCCATCGTATTCTTGTCTACTGGGTCGACCTTGGATCCACAAAGCTGGGGCAGTGACCTCTACCCTGCACCAGAAGCTCAAGTACCCCGTCAGAGGGAAGATCGTCACTGTACAGGGAGAGGAGGAGTATATGGTGATCCATTTAAATTCCTTCAGGTATATTGAGATGGACGGGGAGTTTATTGAAACCCCCTTTCAGCACTTTGAAGAGGTACCTCCGACTTTGGCAGCAGCAGAAACAGTGGACGAAGAGGATGTTCCTTTGAAGATGGCTTCCTTGAAGGATGCCCAGGCTGTGATCAAGAAAGGTGAATGTGCTAACTGGGGCAGGCTCCCTGATTTTACACAGAAAACTGACAAGTTTGGACTGGGTTTTACTGCAGAGGGTCAGAAGGCTATGCGCAAGGCAAAGATCAGAAGACCTCCTGTGCTCATTACCAATCCAGGAGTGAATGCTGTTGGGGATGAAGATGAAGTGGAAGAGTCAGAGTTCAATAGCTGGATCTACCCGACAACTGATGGCAGATTGACCAATTGGATTGCTAAGGATCATACTCCTGTTACTTTTGTTACGCAGTAATAAACTTCTTTGTTTTGTTATTTGTAATAAACAATTAAAACTCTATGGCCCAGTGTCTTACCCGAGGCACCGTTGGCTTCATTTGTGAGGGCATATAAATTGTCATTTCATATATCATGAATAAAAATCTTGGACGTTGTCTCGCATTTCAAATCTTATGCTCCTTTTCTTTCTTTCCTTTCTTTATATATTGCAAAACAGCTGTATTTACACACACTCACTCATACAGGTTTCAATCCACTCTGGATCTCACTGGTAACGACTCTGCTACTGCCAGTTATGACTTCGAAAATCCGATCAACTTAGCCGAAGACGAAGGTGAAGATGATTGCGAAGTGCCTGGCGAGCTTACAAGACTGTTACTCCAGGAAGAGAGGGCAATTCAACCACATGAAGAGCCAGTGGAAACAATAAATCTGGGTACTGAGACGGACAGGAAGGAGGTAAAGATTGGTGCCAACCTAGAGCTCAGCATGAAGCAACGGTTGACTCAGATGTTACAGGATTATGTGGAGATATTTGCCTGGTCCTACGAAGATATGCCCGGATTGGATACTGACATTGTGGTCCATCACTTGCCTACCAAGGAAGACTGCCCTCCGGTTAAGCAAAAGGTCCGCCGTATGCGTCCAGAGATGTCTGAGAAGATCAAAGCCGAGGTTATGAAACAGTTTGATGTCGGGTTCCTTGCAGTGACTTCTTACCCTCAGTGGGTTGCTAATGTGGTGCCGGTACCAAAGAAGGACGGTAAGGTCAGAATGTGTGTCGACTACAGGGATCTGAACAGGGCCAGCCCCAAAGATGACTTCCCCCTACCTCACATTGATGTCCTTGTTGACAATACAACTCAGCATAAAGTGTTCTCTTTCATGGATGGTTTTTCAGGTTATAATCAGATCAAGATGACTCCTGAAGACATGGAAAAGACTACCTTTGTTACTCAGTGGGGCACTTTCTGCTACAAGGTCATGCCTTTTGGACTGAAAAACGCTGGGGCAACCTACCAACGTGCCATGGTTGCTTTATTTCATGACATGTTCCATCATGAGATAGAAGTGTATGTTGACGACATGATCGCAAGGTCCCAGACTGAGGAAGAACACCTAGATCATCTGCAGAAACTGTTTGATCGTCTGAAGTTATACAAGTTGAGGTTGAATCCGAACAAGTGCACCTTCGGAGTAAGATCTGGAAAGTTGCTAGGCTTCGTTGTAAGTGATAAGGGTATTCAAGTGGACCCCGCCAAGGTCAAAGCTATTCAAGAGATGCCAGTTCCTAAAACAGAGAAAGAGGTCAGAGGCTTTCTAGGACGCCTGAATTACATTGCTCGGTTCATCTCACACCTAACTGCTACCTGTGAGCCAATCTTCAAGCTGCTGAAGAAAGATCAGGTAGTACGTTGGAATGATGAATGCCAGGCTGCTTTTGACAGAATCAAGGAGTATCTCCAAGAACCACCCATCCTTATGCCACCGGTTGAAGGGAGACCTCGGATACTATACCTGACAGTACTTGACAACTCAATGGGGTGTGTGCTGGGGCAGCATGACGAGTCCGGCCGAAAAGAGCATGCCATTTATTACCTTAGCAAAAAGTTTACCGACTGTGAGACTCGATACTCACTGCTTGAGAAAACTTGCTGCGCTTTGGTATGGGTTGCTCGCCGGCTGAGACAGTATATGCTGACTCACACTACCTTGCTGATCTCAAAGATGGATCCTATAAAGTACATATTTGAAAAGCCTACTCTGTTTGGGAGAATAGCAAGATGGCAAATGATCTTGACAGAATAAGACATCCAGTACACAACCCAGAAAGCCATCAAGGGAAGTGTATTGGCAGACCACTTGGAACATCAGGCAGTAGACGACTATCAGTCAATGAACTTCGAGTTTCCAGACGAGAGCATCATGATAGTGACTGATTGTGAAGTACCTGGACCGGATGAAGGACCTGAGGAAGGATCCCGATGGTCTATGCACTTTGACGGAGCCTCCAATGCTTTGGGTAACGGTATCGGCGCTGTAATTATATCCCCTCAAGGCACTCATACTCCGCTCACTGCCCGGCTATGTTTCAACTGTACCAACAACATGGCAGAGTATGAGGCGTGCATCATGGGTCTCCAAGCTGCAATCGACCTAAGGATCAAGTATCTGAGTGTCTTCGGAGATTCCGCTCTCGTGATCAATCAGATCAAAGGAGAGTGGGATACGAAACATCCGAATCTTATTCCTTACAGAGAATGTGTGTTGACATTGATCCCTCACTTCACGAAGATAACCTTTGAACATTTCCCAAGAGAGGAGAATCAGCTGGCGGACGCGTTAGCTACAATGTCTTCTATGTTCAAGGTCAAATGGGACAATGAGGCTCCCCGGATCATTATCTGGAAACTGGACGAACCGGCATACTATTGTGATCTCGAGACTGAATTGGTGACTGAGAAGCCTTGGTACCATGAGGTGAAGAGGTACTTGGAAGCTCAGGAATACCCTGAAGGTGCATCTGTCAACGATAAGAAGTTTCTGAGAAGGT
This sequence comes from Vicia faba, assembly GCA_948472305.1. Lineage (NCBI taxonomy): Eukaryota > Viridiplantae > Streptophyta > Magnoliopsida > Fabales > Fabaceae > Vicia > Vicia faba. Next base: position 918,976,911 of record OX451738.1, read on the forward strand.
TCGCAGCGAAGTTCTTCCTTAGCAATGGCATCATGTACAAGCGAAACCATGATTCGACCTTACTGCGTTGTGTGGATAAAACTGAAGCAGAAAGGATCATGGAAGAGCTACATGAAGGGACCTTTGGAACACATTCCAGTGGACACACTATGGCGAAGAAAATCCTTCAGGCAGGGTATTTCTGGTCCACAATGGAAGCTGACTGCTACCAACATTCTCGGACATGCCATAAATGCCAGATTTATGCAGACAAGGTACATGTTCCTCCAGTTCCTCTAAATGTCCTGACTGCGCCTTGGCCGTTTGCAATGTGGGGCATAGATATGATCGGTGATATTAAACCTACGGCATCCAACGGACATCGCTTCATCCTGGTGGCGATTGATTACTTCACAAAGTGGGTCGAAGCAGCATCCTACGCTATAGTAACCAAGACTGTTGTGGCACGGTTCATTCGGCACAACCTGATCTATCGATACGGCGTCCCTGAAAGAATTATTACAGACAACGGTACCAATCTTAATAACAAGATGATCACTGAGCTCTGCGAGCAGTTTAAGATACAGCACCACAACTCTTCTCCTTACAGACCGAAGATGAATGGGGCTGTAGAAGCAGCAAATAAGAACATTAAGAAAATCGTGCAGAAGATGACAATGACTTATAAAGATTGGCACGAGATGTTACCGTTCGCTCTACATGGGTACCGTACCTCAGCCAGAACGTCAACCGGGGAAACTCCTTTCTCCTTGGTCTACGGTATGGAAGCAGTCTTACCGATCGAAGTGCAAATACCCTCTCTCCGGATAATGAAGGATGCAGATCTGAACGAAGATGATTGGATCCAGACACGGCTTGATCAATTAAACCTTATTGATGAAAAGAGGCTTGCTGCTATCTGTCATGGTCAGACGTATCAGAAACAGATGATCAGGGCATTTAACAAAAAGGTCAGACCACAGGAATATCGAGTTGGGATCTGGTAATCAAGCGAATCATCCTTCCTCAAAGTGATCCAAGGGGCAAATGGACCCCTACGTATGAAGGGCCATTTGTAGTTAAACATGTGTTCTCAGGAGGAGCCATGATTCTAACCAACATAGATGGTGACGACCTTCCTCACCCCGCTAATGCAGACATAGTAAAAAGATACTACGCATGAAAAAGACCCGCTAGGTTGACATACCTAGGCAAAAATTAGGGCTTCCCGGCGAACCAAAAGGGTTCGGGCAAAATGAAGGGATGAAATGAAAAAAATCTGTACACCCGGCAAGTCGAAAACCTGAAAAGGCGGCTTGGGCAAAAATGGGTATCCCGGTGGACTGAAAACCCGAAAGGGCGGTCCAGGCAAAAGTTAGGGATAAAAGCGTAATACTATGTCTCATTGGATCACTTTGCATCCAGAATCCGATATCTACATCAAGTTCAGACGGCATCGATCAGTCAGCTTCATCTCCAACTAAGGTCATCAAGTGATGAGACGCTCGGAGATATAAAGGCGATAGCAGAGTTGAAACCCAGTGGGATCATTCATTTCACACAGCTGTTTTATTTTCCTTTGTACAAACTTGTATAAACTCTTTTGTTCGGCGGCGTTCTCTTACTAGGACGTCAGCCTCTTGTACTTAAACTCCTATTTACAGGCAAATTCAAAAGTCAAATACAAATATACTTTTCAGCTCAAACTGTCTTTTGTTTTCCTTTTTCTGTTTTGTTTTGCGAAGAACGTCCAAGGTTCAATTTGTGATATATGCATTGACAATAATTTGCTAACTCATGAATATTTGCATACGAAACAAAGGAATAATTACCGGTAACATTAGAAACAGGGGCAATAAAGAGTTGTCTAAGTAATCTAATTGTTCCATCCACCAAGGTACCAAGGTGAGTTCGGCTGAAGAACATAACCAGCATATCTTACTTCCCCAGAGAGTGCGTCAGCAAGTCAGTGCACTCTCCCCAAGCTGTTATCAAACCTTAAGGAAGTTGGGTATCCCCCGCAGATCTCAACGTCCCCTAGCAATATACAGGCATTCTTAACAAGCATCCCCGGCAGTCTTGGCCTAAAGATTGTTCCCCGGTGGCATATCAAACATTCAATGGAGTCACTTCCCCGATACAGTTCAAAACTTCCCCAGGAGAGCCCAATCCAATTCCCTAGGAAAGTTGGAATCCATCTCCCCAAGCAGTAAGCTTATCCCCAGTAGATTCTGGAAGCTCATCCTCGCAGAGCACGAACGCGTCCCCCGGCTTTATTCAAAGAGTTATTTCCCTACCAGGATATAACTGGGTTATCCTCAGCCAAAAGCCACGGAAAGATCGTCCTCGATGAAGCCTTCTTATCCCCAGCGAAGTCTATTAGCACTTCCAACATAACAACGGTATCCCCAGCGAAGTTACCATCAACATTTCAGCAAAGTACCTCTCTTCCCACAGAGTATTACTCCCCAGCAAGATCGTTAAAGTACCTTTCTCCCCGCAGAGTAATCCATTCGCCAAGTTTATTCCCCAACGGAGTTATCTTCTCCTACCGGTATTCTTGCAACTATCATCCCCAGCGGAAGCAAAACCTATTCTTCAATATCAGCCCAGGAGCGACTTCCCGGCACCCGTCAAGGATTTATTTTCCTAAGACGAAAAGATACATTCATAAACATCACATTTCCATACATTATAGCATGAATATACGCATCATACCTTACAAATCTCATTTATGTTGAGAACATCATCGCTTGATTCATATCATGCCTTGCATATGACTGACCTTTACCTTTCAGGAAAGATCCAGTTAAGTTCTCAGCTATATTCCAAGACCTAGACCGGTTCAGTTAAATCGACCCTAAGATTTTCCTGTTTCTTATCCAGTCAAAGGCCTTCTCTGGTTCAGTCAGATCGACCCTAAGATCTCCCTGTTTCTTATCCAGTTGAAGATTTCAAGACCTTGACCGGTTCAGTTAAATCGACCCTAAGATTTTTCTGTGGCTTATCCAGTCAAAGGCCTTCTCTGGTTCAGTCAGATCGACCCTAAGATCTCCCTGTTTCTTATCCAGTTGAAGATTTCAAGACCTTGACCGGTTCAGTTAAATCGACCCTAAGATTTTCCTGTTTCTTATCCTGTCAAAGGCCTTCTCTGGTTCAGTCAGATCGACCCTAAGATCTCCCTGATTCTTATCTAGTTGAAGATTTCAAGACCTAGACCGGTTCAGTTAAATCGACCCTAAGATTTTCCTGTTTCTTATCCAGTCAAAGGCCTTCTCTGGTTCAGTCAGATCGACCCTAAGATCTCCCTGTTTCTTATCCAGTTGAAGATTTCAAGACCTAGACCGGTTCAAATAATCGACCCTAAGATTTTTATGTTTCTTATCCAGTCAAAGGCCTTCTCTAGTCCAGTTAAATCGACCCCTAAAAGATTTTCCTGATGAAGACTCAGTAGAAGACATCCAAGATTCTCTCAGCGTTACTGTTGAGGTTGAAGTCGCCAAAGATTCTCTCAGCGTTACTGTTGAGGTTGAAGTCGCCCAAGATTCTCTCAGCGTCCCTGTTGAGGTAGTAATCATCCAAGGTTCTCTCACCGTCCCGTTGAAGTAGTAACCATCCCTGGTTCATTCATCACCTTTTGAAGCTCCAGATCCAGCTCCTGTAACCAGTCAGGACACATCTACGCAAAAAAAATTTGAAGACCAGCTCCGGCAACAAGTCAGGTAATCATTTTTCCTTTTCAGGTACGCAAGCTCTCGCTAAGGAATCTCTTACGCGATCAACACCCAGATGGCATCTATAAGCCCATCATCCTACTCATCAATCTCCAAATGGCATCTATAAGCCCATTCCCACCATCACACTACTATGTGAGCACAAATTTCTGGGCACTCTAGTGTTCAATCATCTTCCACCTTCGGATTACGAAAGGCACGTCAGCCAATCTGCATCCTCAGGTCTAAGAAGATTGAACAGGGGCAACTGTTGTACCCCAAAATTTGCCCTCCCATATTCTTCAAGATTTGCCAAGTTAAAGCTTCAAAATCTCCCCAAGGGTTGCACAGTTCACGGGCCTCCTAACAGTCAAAAATTAGGGTTTTGGTTCTGACAAAGAAAATGAAGTTTCCAAGGGTCCAATCAAGTCCCACATGCCTATAAACAGGGTCAAGCATCCTCATACCAAGTTTCAAGACTTACAACACAAAATTGCACAGTCAAAAACCCTAATTGCCCTACAGTCAACTATAAGGGCAAAATGGTCATTTGACAGTCAAAAGTCCAAATTTTTGGTCAACATCTCATTTTGAAGCCATAAACATCATTTGATCAATTCTTGATCATGATTTTCAAGGCATGGCTCAAAAAGTCTCAAGATGCAAAAGTTTCCATATTTGGACAGTTGAAAAAGTCAACTGTAACTTGACCAAGGCATAACTTCCACATGGTTTATCAGAAAAATTCCATCCAAATCTCATTTTGAAGAGAAATACATTTCCTACAACTCCTCTTCACACTTCAAGTCCAAGAAATGCTCTCACAAAAAGTTATCAATTTCAACATTATAGGTCATTTTCAAAAGTCAACAAAAAGGGACTTTAAGTCAAAGACCATAACTTGAGATTGGTAAATCAAAATGACATGGGACCAAAGGCAGTGGTTAGAGGACTTCGATACCTTTCCAAAATGTCCAAGAACATGATCAAAGCTTAAAAATTGAGCAAGATATGCCTTGTGGAAGTTGGGAAATTTTTGGGAATTTTGAAAAGTCAACTTTGCTTCAAATGCCTTAAAATTGCTAATGGGCCACATTTTCTTCCAAGATTCATCATCAAAAGCATATGCACGACCATTTGGCCCAAAGGGGATTTATTTCATCATTTTTATTTATTTATTTGAATTTTTAATTACTATTAATTCATTTAATAAAATAAAATATGACAAAAATACTAAAATAAAGTTTTCAAATCTTTTTGTGCAGAATAAACTCTCCTTAAAGGCTTAAGATTCTTGCATAACCAAAATTGGAAGGTTTGGCCATGATTGACATCAAAATCACATGGAAAAAGATTTGAAAGATATGCATGAAAATCAAATATTCCATACATCAATGCAAAGGGTTTTGGATCCAAATCTTTACCCTAATCCATCCCTCATATAAGCCTGATGAAAACCCTAAAGCTCATACCTCTAAGTTGCGCCACACATCAAGAACAAAGTTTACATTTTTGTCAAAAAAATCAAAAACTGAAAACTGCCTTGGAGGACGATTCAAAGGAAAATATTGATCCCAAAAGCTTCCTAAGGCATTACTGAACCTGACTGGATACTTTTCCACGCCCATAGCATCCAGAATCGGTACATGGAGATCAAACTGTGTTAAGCTTTTTGCATATTCGTATCTCACGACTCATGCATTATTTTCAATTTCCAATGATTGATTTGTGTTAATCTATTCATTATAAAGCTAACCATGTATTTTAATTGAGTTTTTGTGCATCGTATGAGAAATCACCATTGAAGTTCCCTAGGGTTGCAGAGTTGCAAAATTAGGGATTTCCTCGTCCAGAAAAATTAGACCACGAGACCAAGGCTATTGGATTCAGAAGCTTCACGTGAATCGAACACACATGTCGCGCTCAATTTATGAGCCACCATGTGCTAATCGCTATTATCCTGTTTATCACTTAGTGGGGGTTTAAAACCCCCGCTATCTAATTGTTTTTTTTTTCAGGTAAAAACGAATCAACGAAGAAGATGCATGCGTGGAGCAAGGCCATTGGTCTATTCAAAGATTGGCGCGCGTTTTACTGACTCAGACCACTAACTTTTGTCTTTTCTTATAATGATTGTGGTCCATATAATTAACAAAGAAGGTCAGCAGCACAATTGGTCAGGCGTTGCATTGGTAAACTCTGGGACCTGGGTTCGAACCCCAGGTCCCCCTCCTTTCTCCATATTATTTTTCTCCTCATATTTACGTGCAGCGTTCCCCTCAAAGGCCTACCATACACTCAATATCCAAGCACGCCACATGTCTCAGAATATCCATCAAGGGCCCAGATCTGATGAACATCATACTCACCAGTCAACGCGTAGACACGCGCCTTGGAAAGTCAACTGAAGGCTTTCAAACATTGGGCCTGATTGCTAGCCAAAGACCTCCCAAATTGGGGTCAACACCCCATGGGTTTGCTTCCTTTCCTTTCTTTTTTTATTTCCTTTCTATTTTGTTTGTTTTATCTAATTTTAATTTAATTCTTTGAATTAATTTTTCATGACATTAAAAAAATAATAAAAATCAGGAAGTCACAAAATAAAATATATTTTTTATTAAATATTTTCTTTGCAAAAAAAATCTTATTAATTAATTTAGTCTTAATTTTAGGTTTAAATCTTAATATTTTTTTTATAAACTTAAAAATTGTAGAATTAGGGTTTTAATCACTTTCATCTTTTTCTTTTATTTTATCATTATTAATAATTAATCATTTAATTATTGTAAATAAAATTGTATTAAATAATTAGGTTAATTCTAGGTTTAACTTTAACATGTTTTTTTTAATAAATTAAAAATAGCTAGAATTAGGTTTTAAATTCCATTAATTCTTATTAAAAATTCCATAAATACCAAAAAATCTTTTCTTTTTATTTTAATTTAATTAATTTGTTAATCGTACTTTAATTTCATTAAAAAGGGTCCAACGCCCTCGCATTCGATCGTAATTCCAATTCGCGCGCTTATTTCATTTCCTCTTTTCATGTAATTCTCCCAAAGCCATGTAAATTAGACATTTATATTTCTCGCACTTTATTTTATTTCAAATCGGGTCCTGGATTTAATTTGGCGATGTGGACCCGCGCCTTTGTAATAGCGTAGGACCTTTATATTTCTCGCAACTTTTAAACTGTTAATTAAACTGCATGAAAGAATGAATGTCAAAAATAAAAGCAACGCGTAGATCACCAATACATGACAAGACAAAAATATCTGAAAACGACACACAAATCACACACCACCCCTAGGGTACGCCTCACTGTTGCCTTGCCCCTCGAAAGGTGATCATCGAGTAGAGGACGTTTTAGTAAGTCCTCATGATCCAGGAACCTGGCATGAGGGTAGCTTCTAAGGTGTCTTCCCATTGCTTCGGTGATCACCACGTCCCGAACCTTCGAATTGACCCGAATACCTCCAACGGTGGTGCTACCTACCTCTCAATGGTGGGATGGCGCTACTTTAAAGGACATTTACACAGACGAATTCCTTAAGGTAGGTAGACGACTATAGATACTTGCTCTAATTTCAAAAACAAATCAAAAATACTTTTCACGCCGACACCTTTTCAAAAAGCTTTCGAAAGCAATTTTTTCAAACACTCTTGAGGACCGATACAAGAGTTGAACTGGAATTTTAAAGAAACTTATTAAAACCCACAGTTGAAAAGCAAACAAACCATTTTTGAAAACACAAATGAGCAAGTATCTAAGAGTCCATGGATAACCATGGATAGAAAGGGTGCTAACACCTTCCCTTTCTATAATCTACCTCCCGAACCGAGAGCAATCTCTATAAGGAATTTTTCTGTGCTTTTGTCCTTTCCATTTGGAGAAAATAAAAGACGGTGGCGACTCTTACTTCCGCGACATTTCGCGAACCAGCGTTAAACAGTCAGTTCCAGATCCACCGATCACACACATATCATGCATTGTATCATAACAGGTTTTCCTTTTCAGGTTTCCTTATTCTCCTACTGTTTATTTCAGTAGAGAAGGCTCTAGAGAGGACTGTCAAAGATATCCAAGATCAAAATGCTCAACTTCAAGAAATGTTCTTGAACCTGTCCCAGGGGCAAGAAGAAGTGAAAGCTCTCCTCACAAGGGGCATGGTCCTAGGGAATTCAAACAGTGTCAGGAATGATCAGTTGGAAGAACTACAGATTGAGCTGGAAACAATGAAGATCCAGATGATGGGACAACTGGTGGGCCAGATGGCTCTCATTCAAGATCTGTCTCAAAGACAAGAAGAGCTTAGGGTTCTCGTCAACAAGCTGATTCGAGACAGCCAAGTGGGGCAAACATCTAGGGTTGAAGATCATGTCATCATTCAACCTCCTTTGAGACAAGAAGATAAGGGAAAGGCTCCCCAACTTGCTTCAGGGTCACAAGCCCAGCCACAACCTCGCCAGCATCAGCGGGGTAATCGGAGTAAGAAAAATACGTCTGGAAGACATTTCTCTGAGACTGACATACCATCATCCCTAATACTGAAATGCCTGTTGGAGGTCAATATGCTTGCTTTAAGGGATCCTATTCGGAAGCCCAATACCTCTACTCCTAGCTATCACCCCGGCGCGTTTTGTGTATACCACTCCCATAGTCATGGACATGACACCGATGACTGTTGGGCTTTGAAAAATAAGATCCAAGACTTGATTGACGAAGGAGTGCTGGAATTCATGCCGGATGGCGAGATGAAAATCTTCCGCTAAGGGTTCTCCACCTGAAATGACAAAGTTCGAACCAAGAGACTTTTGTTCCATTTGAATTTTCAAGTTGTAATTTCTTTTGTTATTCAAAGAATTATCTGTTGATGTCAAACTTTGTTTCATTAATGCATTGCATATGTTTGTCTTGAATTCAACCATTCGTTTTCACTATTCTTAAACTATGCTTTCTACTTTCTTTATGACATTTAACTCTTGCAAAAAATCTACAAGCCTTTAGAGGGAGGATGACGAAACAATACCATAATCTCATACAGTATGCTTTTGAACAGACCTTGTTGACGATGTACAAGTGTTTCTTTCAAATCCTAAACACTGGAGTTATAAGGAAGATAATCCCTAGTCAACACCTTCGAGCCAAAGAAGTAGGAGTTTTCTGTTTTAAACACAAATTGAAACCTTTGATTTAAACCTGGGGCAGGGTAGTCTCTCAGATAATTCAAAAGATGCGCATTGAAGTCGCAAACTCGCAGTTCATAATAGAACGAATGACATCAAAAACATTTCCTTTGAAACCAAAAGACAGTGATGGTTCCTTATCTCATAGGCAGTCAATCTCTCAAAAGAGAAAAGTCCACTGAGCCAAAACCTATAAAGGAGGCTTAAGAAAGCTGGGGCATCCCGCTGACTGTAATCTCGAAAACAGGAGCAGTCAGGCAAAAATTAGGGATAACGAATCAAAAGAAAAAGGCCATTATAAATCCTCAACAATATGAAAAATGTTGCAAAATTGATGACTGCCTTCCAATAAATTCAACTGGTGTGGACCATCACCAAAATGTCATTCCAAACTCGAATAGAGTTCGACGCGCAATTAACTGAGTTTAGGATTGAAGAACATCACGAAGAGCGGGTGGGTACAAATATACTTTGAGCATTTATCCTTTGTTTCTTAAACCGTGAATCGAGCCACGTTAAAACCCTTTAAAAGTCCTAATTGAAGCATGGGTTAGTTCAAAAGCATACTGTTACAAAAGGTATCCTGACTCCTGTAAGGCTTTGCCCTAAATCTTGTGTTGAATTTGTCTTATAAAAATTTTTCTGCTAAAAAACGCATTTTTCAAAACTTCGAGACAAACATAAACTTTGCATTATTTGAATATCGTTGTTTGCACCTGTTTATTTGTTTGACAGCAAAGAAATTCACAACAGTGAATGATCGGAGGAACGAAAATTCTCTCGGTGAATAAAATCACTTCAAGTGGTATGACACTCCCGTTACAAAAATCTACTATCAACAAAAGGGGATTTGATATGGTATTGTCCAGTTAACCTAGGGAAGTCCAGTCAAGATTTCAACAAATCTTTCAAAGTTCAGTGAACCTGGGGCAGTCCAGTCAAGATTTCAAGAAATCTCTCAATTACAGGTTAACTTGGGACAAATCTCTGTCACCATCACTTGGGGAATTTAAACATCAATCTCATCAAAGGGTTACGTACAGTCCAAGTTTCCTGGCAGTGCCACAAGCACTTGATACTAGAGGCAGTGATGAAACCTCTTCAAAATCTTTCTGAAAAGAAATTCAGGCGTCCTCGAGAAGGTTATCACCTCTCTAGCAGACCAGCAGTCATGGGTTTATTTTCCCAACATTTGTCAAGGATTTATTCTCCAAAACAAATCACATTTCAAGTTGAATGGTCGTTCAAAATTTCCTTCATCACCTGCTAGAAGTTACGATCATCATTAAAAAAATTCCTTCATCACCTGTTGGAATTCACAGTCGTTAAAAATTTCCTTCATCACCTGTTGGAAGTTACAGCCACCAACAGAATAACGGACAATTGAAGCTTCTAAAAGTCTGTTTCTCTCAAGAATGAAGATTCTCATCCTTGAAACCTCAGAAGATTGGTATACTCCCAACCTCCTGACCCTTAACAGAATGAAGATTTTCATCCTTAAAATCTCAAGAGATTGGCATACACCCAATCTTATGACCCAAGACCTGAATGAAGATTCTCATTTTGGCTTCCCCAGTAGATTGGCATACACCCAACCTCTTGATATTCCCGACAGAATGAAGATTCTCATTTCTCAAAGTGGTATAACATCTGAATTTCTGGTATTCTCGACAGAGTGAAGATTCTCATTCTTAAAGTGGCATACAACCTAAACCTAAATTTCTTCCAGATAGGAATAAGCTTTTTCCAGAATCCTGAGTTTTACTCTCCGACAGGATAGCTACTTTTCAACAGTATGGCTATTCCCCAAAGAATTCTTATTCCCCAAGCAGAACGAAGACTCTCATTCTCAGTACCTCACAAAGTATTCCCCAGTGAATATCTCCTCAAAACAGGAATCCCCAGTAGATGGGCATACAACCCAAACTCCTGATTTCCCCAACCATAGTCCCAGGACTTCTCATTTTCAACGATCAAAGGATTTTCAGTCCCCAGCAGCAGTCAAGGATTTACTTTCCCCGACAGCAGTCAAAGATTTCATCATCCAGGATTTATCTTCTTCAGCAAGACAGCTACTCAGCTTACATGCACATCCATTACACTCATATATCATAAACATCGACGAAACACAATTCATTACATCATACATATCATGCAACATAATTTTGTGTTTTAGCTAACATTTTACCCTTTTCAGGATAAGATTAAAAGGCTGTCGTTAACAATTATTCAGATACAGTATGGGTACACCCCAGACACGGCGGTCATTCTATTACTCATTCACAATTTCGAGTCAAAATACAGACTAGATACGCTCCAGACGCGGCGGCCCTTCTACCTCTCATTCAGAATCAACTATCAACCACAAGTTTAGATACGCTCCATACACGGATGCTATTCTGTCCCTTACACCAACAGCTTGATTCTCCCCAGTGCAATCGCCACGGAAGTCATTCTGTCACTTATTCAGATCCCAGTTACAGTTTCAGATACACTCCAAACACGGAAGTCATTCTGCTACTCATACAGATCTCAAATTCAGATACAATACAGATACATTCCAGACACGGCAGTCATTCTGATATTCATTCAAAATTCCAATACAGTTACAGTCTCAGATATACTCCAGACACGAAAGTCATTCTACTACTCATACAGACTTCAACTTCTGAATTACAGTTTACGGATTGTCCAAACACGGATGTTAATCTATCGCTTGTTCAGACTCAATACTTCTGAAAACAGTTTACGGATTCTCCAAACACGGATGTTAATCTATCGCTTGTTCAGACTCGATTTCTGAAAACAGTTTACAGATTCTCCAAACACGGATGTTAATATATCGCTTATTCAGATTCAACTTTTGAAAACAGTTTACGGACGCTTCCCAACATGGATGCTGATCTATTGCTTATTCAACTTCAAGACTTCTGAAAACAGTTTACGGATTCTCCAAATACGGATGTTAATCTATCGCTTGTTCAGATTCAAATTCTGAAAACAGTTTACGGATTCTCCAAACACGGATGTTAATCTATCGCTTGTTCAGACTCAGTACTTCTGAAAACAGTTTACGGATTCTCCAAACACGGATGTTAATCTATAGCTTGTTCAGATTCAACTTCTGAAAACAGTTTACGGATTCTCCAAACACGGATGTTAATCTATCGCTTGTTCAGATTCAACTTTTGAAAACAGTTTACGGATGCTTCCCAACATGGATGTCAATCTATTGCTTATTCAGACCCCCAGCTCAGAGATGTTCCAAAACATGGACACCTTTCTGATACTCACCCACTCACCTACGACATACAGTTCAACAAACATTCTTGGATGGCATCTTTAAGCCCGTCTCCGACAAGATTCTGTCACATCTCCAGATGGAATCTTTAATCCCATCTCCGACAAGATTCTATCACATCTCCAGATGGCATCTTTAAGCCCATCTCCGACAAGATTCTGTCACATCTCCAAATGGCATCTTTAAGCCCATTCCCTCAACTATGCTTTGACAAGTGCAAATTTTTGGGCACTCTAGTGTCCAATCATCTTTTACCTTCGAGTCGCGAAAGGCAAACTCGCCAATCTAACTCTTCAGGTTCAAGAAGATTGAACAGGGGCAACTGTTATACCCCAAAATTTGCCCTCCCTTTTTCACAAGAAATCACAACTTCAGAGTTTTCCACCTTTTATTGAGATTGGCTCAAAAATTAATCAAACAGACTTTTCTTTATCAGTCAATCCAAAATTAGGGTTTTCATTGATTTTTGTTGAGATTGGCTCAAGAATTGACCAAGCAGACTTTTCTTTGACGACAGGTCTGGAATTAGGGTTTTTCACTCATATTTCTCAGAAGAAATTGAATCCACAGTATTTCAATTGACTGTTACATTGTTTTTACGCTTGTTCAAGATTGTTGTTTGTTTCTCGAAACCTAAACATCTGGGCTAGGAGCTGAGGCTTTTTGATTGAAACTTTGAAGCATTGGTTTGATCAATTAAGTGAAAGTTGTATGGATGTTTGTTTGTTTGTTTAACTGTACAAAGCATATGATTAATTGGAATGCCGGGCATATTGTGGTTAATGCAAGGTTGCGAGACTGCAAAGTTTGTTGATTATTTATTTTATCTGAGTTAAAATTATTGGGATGCATTTCCAGTTGTTTTAATTTAAGAGATTTTAAATAATTAAATAGGCAGTGCAAAAGAAATAATGAAATATTTGACAGTAAATAATTCTTAGTTGACAAAAACTTTTTATTTATTTCAAATATTGTTACAAATGTTATTCGAATATTGTAAATTTATTTACAGTGTTTACAATAATATTTATTACAATAAATGAAAAGAAAATCTAAAGCCTAACTCTCTTGAAATCTTCTATCTTCTACTGCTTCTTCCATTATCCAACTGGTATTTACCTGCAAAGACAAAAAAAAAGAAATCAGTACAGTTAAATTGAAAAGCATTTTCAAGCAGATAAATATAAAGTCATCATTAAAGCTTGTTGGTCGGAATCATATTGTTTTTTGGTTTCATCATGTTTTACTCGTCCTCTTTGCAAATCACAAGAAGATTTCTCTTCTTGCTTCACGAAGAGGAAAGTAAAATAATTTGCAAAGCATACAATCAAATTAAATGCAAAGATACAAGGCACAAGGCTGCACACAAAGAAGGCACAAAGCTGCACACAATGTCAAACTGAACTACCAAACTAAGTTTCAAAAAAGCAAACTAAGTTGCAAAGCTGTCAAACAAGTACAGAAGCTGTCAAAAAGCATACAATATGGAAAGTACAATGCAGAGGTAAACCAAGATACAAGCAAGAAGGCTTGTCATTATTCATCATCATATTCTGGCCAAAAACAAGCTTTTCAGATTAAAAAAATATATTAAGCAAAAGATGCTTTTATGGAGAGAGAAAGAGAGTGGAGTAAAAGGTTTGCAGTTTTAGCAGGCTTAAAGGATAAGAATAAATAGAACAGGGCAAACAGTTCAAGAGAGGGGGAGATAGCACAAAAAGACCAGAAGCATAAGCCTGCTGCCAGAACCACAAACTGCAAGTTATCATAACCTGCAAAACTGCTTGTAACAGAAGCACAACCAGGCACAACAAACCTTCAAGCAAACCTGCCTTCCCAATACAAAATCATACAAGCCTTCATAACCTGCGAAACTACTTGTAAAAATAAGCAAGCTTAGCACAAGCCTTCAAACCTGTTATAACCTGCATAAACAATTCAAACTTGCCCATATACTGCAAGTAGCAAACCTGCCTCAAAAAATGATTCAAACAGGCCTTCAACAAGCAAACTAACAGAAGCAAGCTTGTTTCAAAACCTGCAAAAACTCAGAAACCATCCAAGCGTACTCAAACTCAGAAAGCAAGCTAATAATAAAACTTGTCTTACCAAACAAACCTATTCAAACTTGTTCAAACACAAACCTTCAAGCAAGCCAAACTCGGTAACCTGCCATAACTACAAACACAACCTAACCTCATCAACCATCGAAAACAGTTCGAAACAGAAGCTTTCAGAATAAATTTTCATCATCACACAGTCAAGCTAACAACAAGCCCTTGTTCAGAAAACACATGTTCATCATTAAATAAATAGGGTACCCAGAAGAAGAAGAGAGAACTCAGAAGCAGGGGTTTTCAGAAATAACATTCATCATCAAATAAACAATTCAAGAGAAGTCAAAAGATACGAAGTACCAGATAAGCGTCATCACGCTCCTCCCTCCTCCGGCCACCTGAGAGCGCCTCCGTTCCAACCCTCCATCGCCTCTCCAGAAACAAAACCCCAAAGGTATTATTTTCTTTTCCTACACCTCATGCATAAATATCAAAGATCAAAGCTTCGCAAACAACAAAATGTACCAGATTAAACATGCAAACTGTAAAAGAGAGCGCGTTTAGAACAAAGAAACGTACCTTTTCAAACCAATGTCTTATACTGTCGTGGAGAGGAGATGGCTGGAGGTAGCGTTCTGGCGGCGAGAGGTTGAAGGATTAGTCAGCCCCATGGTTTGAGAAAGATGAAGAGGACGAAGACGAGAGGAGAAGAGCGCCATTGTGAAAACTGCAAACCCTAAACTGATTAACCCTAAAAATTTGTTAGACAATGCAATTGGGCCTTCGCTCCATGAACCAAACTAAAGCCCAAATTGCTTTCAGCGCTGCATCCCCCTTTAGTCTAATTTTGTTTCTTTTATTTGGGCCAAATACATTCCTTAAGCCCATTTAACTTTTTTTAATGTTTTGAAAACAAATACTTTTTTATTATCACCTTATTTTCATAACCTAATTCTTTTTTCTTCTCTTTTGTTAAATAAAGATAAGATATTAAATTTTGTATAAAATGTTCTTAATAGTTTCTTAAAAAAATTATTACACTTAAAGTACATATACAATAAACTTTAACTAAAAATGATTTTTCTTTTCTTTAAAACTCTTGTTTATAACATTAACCAAAATGCAAAAAAAATAATAATAATACTTAAGTCTTTAATTAGGTTAATACTTTATTTGATCATTTGTAAATAAATACATACATCTCATATTTCTCTGATTTTCTTTATCTTATAATCTGTTAATTTTTTAATTACGTCGATTCAATTTGGTTGTAACCCATAACATTTGGGACATTATTCTGATAAGACTCATCCCCATTTGTAAATAATTTGTACCCCCGTCCCCGGATACTCTTTTGTAATAGCTTAGAATTTAATTTTCGCACTTTATTCTTTTTAAATATGCCATGATTAGAGATTAGGGTTTGTATGTGAAAATTCAAAACCAATCGCTAGTTGACCTAATACAAAGACAAATGCATGAAAATCAATACACAATTCACACTTCACCTCTAGGGTAACCTCGCTTGTTGCCTCGGAAAATATAATCATGTCCCTCAAGTATGAGACACTCTAGCAAATGTCCCTTCAATAAACAAAGATCGTAGTTTCTCGATGACCCTCGATGTTGCCTTCGTTAAAACAATCTCGTCCCTTACAAAATTGCTAGAGCGTCTCACAAGTTGCCTTCAATGATTGTATACGATGACCCGCGCATGTCCCGTTTAAACATCCTAACACGAGGTTGTTCATCAAACACAATGGTGAAATAACACTATTAAAAGGGTTAAAAACATAAGAAAGATCTTTGAGTAAAATAGGGTAGACAAACTCTTAAATCTTGCAAAAATATCCTTGCCATTTTTCAAACACACTTCACTACACAACTTCAAAACAACTTTCAAAACATTGAATTATCTTTTCAAAAAGACACACACCTTTGTATATATTCAAACAAGAATCATTACAAAGGTTGCCTAGACAAGGCATCTTTTTCAAAACATTTTCAAAACCACACACACAAAGCACCATTTCAAACAAGTGAAAAGCAAAGGCAAGTGATCTAAAACAAGTAACTAAGAGCCCATGGATAACCATAGATGAAAAGGGTTCTAGCACCTTCCCTTTCCATAATATACCCCCCCGAACCCGAGAAAACATCTCAAAGGTCTTTCCTGTGCTTTTTGGCCTTTCCTTAGGATAAAATAAAAAGTCGGTGGCGACTCTTACTAAACCGAACAAGTGCGAAAACAAACGCAAAATTCAAGTCAGTTCTCTCATAGTATCACAGTATGTAATGAGGATCATTGCATATTTTCTTAATAGAACTTCTAGTAAGACAATTCCTAAGACTCCTTATGAACTATGGACAGGAAGAAAATCTAGTATAAGGAATTTTCATGTTTAGGGATGCCAAGTAGAAGTAAAGGCACATAATCCACATGAAAAAAACTTCATGCAATAACCATTAGTGGTTTTTAATGGGGTATCTTGAAAAATTAAAAGGATATATACTTTAATGTCCTAATCATAATATGAGAATAATTGAGTATGGTAATGTTTCGTTTAATATTAAAAATGGTTCATTCAATGGGAGTAAAAAATCATGTAAAGTGGATATTATGAAGACTCTTGGAGAATCTTATTTGCCTAAATAATCTCCTAAGGTTGGTGTCCCTCTAGTTGTGTCACCATCATATAACATAAAAAGACAAAAAAAAATGTTTTAAACCCACAACATGAACATATATATGATGAACCCATTGACAATGAGTAGGAAAAGTGATAGAAAAAAAATAAGAAATAGTAGTAAGACGGTCTGGAAGACAAAGAAGACCATCCATTTTGAAAGATTGTATTATTTATTCACTTGAGCATGAATGTGACTTGAGAATTGATAAGGACCCAATCTCGTTTACACAACCCACAAAAAGCTACAAAAAAAGGATCTTAGGTCTGACAAGGCACCAAAGATTACATGCCCACATACAAAGGGTCGGGTCACCTTGAAGTGATTGACTTCTCAAATTTAAACTTTGTGGAATATGATGACTCAAGAAAATCCATAGTTGAGTATGTTTTTCTTGTGGTTGGAGGAGTAATATCATGAAAGACTGGAAACAGTCTATAATTGTTATTTCAATTACATAGGCAAAATTTGTGGCATTCTTTGAGGCTACAATTCAATAATTGTGGTTGCGGAATTTCACCTTAGGACTTGGTATTGTCGACAATATAACTTGGTCGATTTATTGTGATAATTCTATAGTAGTATTCTTTTTTAATAATGATAAGTATTTAGAAGGTGGTAAACACATGAAATTAAAGTATTTATCAGTGAAAGAAGAAGTGCAGAAACACAAAGTTTCATTTTAACAAATAGGTACAAATTTAATGATAGTAGATCTGTTAACTAAAAGTTTTCCGCCCAAGACATTCATTATCAATGTAAAAGAATAAGAATTATGTAAAATTTCTTGTTAAAATTATAGTATATCACAATAAATATGTATAGTTTAATGTTTGTATTCAATGACACTTGTGAATTCAATTAAGGTTATGTTTCTGCTTAGTTTTGTTATCCATATTATGTTGTATATATTATTGTTAATATATGACAACAAATGTATGTTTGAAGAGACATAAAAGACACATATTATTGCATCCTTTAAATTTATTTGAATAGGATTGATATGTGATATATGGAAGGAATCAAATTGATGAATAACTTGTGATCGCTATGATTTGATCATTTAAATTCAATTAAAGATGATGCCTTGATAATTTTGATGAGTGGTATATAATTATTGTATAAGATTGAAACATAAGTTGACACACGATTCAAGTCGGACACAATTGAATTAATTTACTAATCTATTAAATATGAATTGTGTAAATATATGAACCATGTAAATAATAGTTTGACATTAAATCATAGATGGTATAGTGCGATGATTGTTATACTTAATAGTAATTAATGTCATTGGCGTTTTCATTTTGAAATTCAAAATAAAATTAAAATTCCCATTTTCTCCCTTTATGACCGTTATATATATATAAATGTTGAAAATAAGATACATACTCCCTCCATTCCTATTTATAAGAAAATTTTGACTTTTTAGATTCATTGAATAATTGATGTATCTAACCTATATATGGACCAAATACATCATTTATTTAATGAATCTAAAAATTTAAAATTTTCTTATAAATAGGAATGGAGGGAGTATAAAATAGAAATCTTTAGGAAAACAACAAATCAATTCCGCATTCTTTGTGTTTTCTCACAAATAAACAATATAAAATATCTTCAACGTCAAATATATGCCAAAACCAAAAGGAAGAGAGAAGAGAAAAAATCAAATCAAGAACACGATAAGTAATCAACATTATAGATACGAATACGATTTATTTCCTTTTTATAGAAATTAAAATAATTTGAAAATCATAGTATCAAAATCAAATTCAAATTCAAATTCAAATTCAAATTTACAAACAAATTTTGCATACCATAAGTTAGTATTATAAAACATGGTATCAATATCTATGTTGTAACTGAGTGTTGTTAAGAAAAAACCAAAACTATATTAGGTTTTCACAAAAGAGAGAGAAGAGGGAAGAAGAAGAAAAAAATCAGAATTGGTTATAATTGTCTTACTATTCGCTTACTCAATAAGTATTCAAAGATTACAAGTGAATAACAACAACCAACCTCTCTCAATAACATGAGAGAACTATTATTTTTATAGACTACTAGGCTAACTTAAGCTAAAATCTAACTTAAACAATTAGGCTAAGTAAACAAGACAAATTCGACATTAGTATGTGAACAGACTTCCACTGCATGTATATCCTCTGTCGAACCAAGAAGCTACCTTTGTCGAGACTAGAGTTTGACCCAATATACCACAAATCTCCACCTTGGATAAAACTCTACAACATCATAGGAACAAACTAGCTTTCTTCATGCAACTTTATCGATTTCATACAGTGGAAAAACGTACAGCTTGACAATGTCTTGGTTATCAAATCAACAACTAAACTTCTCCATGCTTGATTATTTCTCTGAAAAAATGCAACCTTATATTGAGGTGCTTGGTTCACTAATGATAGGTTGAATTCTTAGACAAGTGTATTTCACTTTGGCTATAAAACTTAACAGTGATAACTCGTACTTGAAGTTTTATCTCCTTAATAAAACCTTCAAGCCCCAATGCTTCTTTCATAACTTTAGTGAGAGCAATATATTCTACTTCAGTGGTTGGTAAGACAACAATCTTTTGAAGTGTCGCTCCCCAACTAATTTTTGTGCCAAACATAGTGAAAACATATCCATAAATATTTTTTTTTGGAATTCATACAACTTGTATAATCAGAGTCGATAAATCTTTTGATTTATGCTTTGCTATCATCACCACAAGCTCCATCATAAATTAGGACTCATATCAGAGACCCATTTATGTGCCTTAGAATCTACTTCAATGCTTGTTAGTATGCCTTCCCAGGATTGGCCATATACCTTCTTACAAGGCTCACTCTGTAGGCTATGTCTGGCCTCGTATAGACCATATCATACATAAAAGAACTTATTATACTAGAACATAGAATGTTATTCATATAGACTCTTTCAGCTTCAGTACTCAGACTTTGAGTCGTACTCAGCTTGAAGAGAGGATTTGTTGGTGTCACAACATAATTTCAATTTGACATACCAAATTTGTCGAGAATATTCTATAGATATGTCTCTTGAGATAAGCATAATCTCGAATGCTTAGTATATCTCTGGATGTCAATCCCAAGGATTTTGGTGGCAGTATTAAGATCTTTCATCTCGAATTTCTTTTTGAGTTCATCCTTTACGCTCAATACTTCTATGACACTGTTGTTGGCTATGAGGATATCATCCATATAAAGCAACAAAATCACAAGTGAAGTTCCATGTTGAAATCTGAATTAAACACAGTGGTCGACCTGACTTTTAGTGAAATATATGTGTGCCATGAACTTTTCTAATCTCCTATTCCATTGTCAATGAGATTGTTTCAAGTAATACAAAGACCTATTCAGTTTGCACACATGATCCTTCTTGACTTTTTCTTCATACCCTTCAGGTTGCTTCTTGAGGATTGTTTCATCTAGATCACCATATAAGAAAGAGATATTCACATCCATCTATTTCAGTTCTAGGTCGAAATTTTCCACCATAACAACAATCATTCGAATGGATTTATGCTTCACAACAAGTGAAAAAACATCATTGAAGTCAACTCCTTCTTTCTGAATGAATCCACTAGAAACCAATCTTGCCCTGTATCTCTTTATTCGTCACTCCTTTGATTCCTTCCTTGAACTTAAAAATCCACTTACAACTAACTAACCTGGCTCCTGCAGATTTCTCGATCAGCTCTCAAGTTTGGTTATCATGAAGAGATTTCATCTCATCATCCATGGCCTTCATTCATTCAATCTTGTATCGAATCCTCATAACTTCCTTATAGTCTCTAGGTTCTTCCTTTAGAACCTCTCTTACAGAGATTAAGGCATAAGCTAGGGGATATTCATAACAAGTTTCTAAGGTGGCTTAACGACTCTTATCGACCTATCTCTTGCCAGCATGTAGTCACCAACAGTTTCCATATTTTCTTTAGAATCATATGCTTCTTCCTCAACTTAATATAGGTTTCATATTTCACCATCAACATTCTCCACCTCAATATTAATCTCTTCCTGTTCTAGCTCTTCTTCAGAGATTTCTGCATTTCGACGAGTATCATCAATTTTCTTGAACACCATTTCTAATTTATTGAAAACTACATCTTGACTTATGATACACCTCATGTGACCTGGCTCTATGCACCAAAACCTATAAGCTCTAGGCACCACAACATACATGACTTCGACATTAGGATGTGAATAAACTTCGCTTGAATGAATTAAGTATTTTTTTAAATAAATTAAAATATTGTGTTTATATAATTAATATTGAATTTATATATTCTTAGGTTTTAATAATAATATATTTTAAAATTTTAATACATGTATATAGTAATTATAAGTTGAGCTAGAAAAAGAGCCATTGGGGTCTGTCATTGGAGTCATCCTCTTGATAGTTTCTCTTATAATTTTTTTATGTATTTCTCCATATCTAGATGTTTTACTCTTCTTCATCTTATCTACTCTCCTAACAACATAATCTACAGGTCTTTTCTCTACAATTCCAACCCATTTTCCACTATCTTTTTTACTAAAGATGTTACCCAAAAACTCTATCTTATATTGTCATTTCTAATATTATCTTGTATAGTCTCTCCATACATATAATGTAATATCCTTATCTCTATTACATTACTTTATTCATGTGTATATTCTTACATCCTAACATCATGTCTCGTACAATACTGTAGGGCTTACCATTGTCTGATAAAAAATTTCCTTAAGCTTGAATGGTAATTTTGTGTCACATAAAATCCATGAGACCCTCTTCCAAATTTCACTTATAGTTATAAATTCTTTTCCTTATGTTAAAATTAAATCCCATATACTTATTCTTACTTCTACTTAAGTGAACTTCTTACATTTCTAAGTCTCGTCGCAAAGTATTCAACCTCTCATTTAAATCTTCCTTTGAATTTCAAAGTAGAACTATGTCATATGCAAAAAGCATATATCTCGGTGCTAGATATTGGATATGTTACATGAGTAAATCCAAAATTAAAGTAGAAAAGAGAAGGACTTAGGGTTGAAATTTGGTGCAAATCAATTTTAATCGAGAAAATCATTTGTCTCTCTACCTTGTGTCTGCACACTAGTCGATCTCTCTTCATACATATCTTGGATACCTTGAATATATAAAATCATAGTCTCTTTTTTCGACAAGGTTTTCCACAAAATATCTCTATCCACTATATTATAAGCCTTCTCCAAGTCAATAAAAATTAACTTCAACTCTTGTTGATCCATCCAATACTACTTCATCACATGTCATAGTAGATTGACCATTTCCATGGTCAACCTCCCAAACATAAAACCAAATTAATTGTCTGTATCTTAGGTATCTTTTCTTAGTCTCTGTTCAATCAATTATTCCCATAACTTCATGTTATGACTTATAATTTTAATCCCCTATAATTTACACAATTTTGTATGTCCCTTTTATTCTTATAGATTGCGACTAAAGTACTTATTTTCCATTCATCTGACATTTTCATTGACCTAATTATTTTGTTAAAGATTTTGGTGAGTCACTCAATTAATCAATATTTTGGAAATTTTCATACTTCAATATATATTTTATCTAATCCAACCGCCTCACTATTATTCATCATCTTCAATGCTTATTTTACTTTTTTTAATTTAACAGTAGTAATTATAGTTACATATGCTCTTTTCTAATTACGAGCATGTTACATTCATGCGAGATATCATATTCTTTATTAAATAAAATCTAACATATCTTATACTTATACTTTATATTCCTTTCCTAAACCAATACTTTTCCTTTTTCATCTCTAACACACTTCATTTGATCTGAATCTCTTACCTTTCTTTCTTTTCCCTTTGCAAGCCTATATAGATTTTTCTCCCTCCTTAATTCCTAAGATTGATATAAACCATCAAAAGCTCGAGTTATTACTTCAATCACCGCCTTCTTGGTATTTTTCTTAATTCATCCCCATGTGACTCCTTCTCTATCCTCTTGACTCTTACATCTATAACCAATAATTTTTGCTAGGTAGTAAAGCTATATCCAGGTATAACTTTATAATCTAAACAAACCTTCCTATCTGACATCCTAATAAGAAATAAATCTATTTGTGAATAAGCCACCCTGTAACACCCTTATAAACCTCACATGTCAATCACGAATAATTTAATTAAAAACCACCACACAAGGGTGTCACACTTCATAATACAACAACATAAATACAATTTTTCTCTATAACACGAGTTACAGTAATTACCGTTATATTATTCATGAACACACACTAATATAATATCTATATAACTTTAATATTTAATTTAAAACATCGCAGTGCAGTCATCTTTCAAATTTATCCTCAAACAATATAAACTTCGTGACATTAGTTTCATAAAGAATTAGAACCACAACTGGTTCAACAATCCAAAAATCTTACAAAAAATTCAACATAGTTATAACAAAGAAAATCAAACCAAGTGTTCCCAACCTGATGTCACATATCATAGCAAGACACTTCTAAATAATGGAAAACTAATAAATACTCCAAGATCTATCATCCTTACTGAAGCAAGCTATTCCTGAGTATGTGCGAGTTACCCACGTGGAGACAACATTTTAACAGAAATGGTGAGTAATTAAAAGTCATTATAAAAGGTATAAGGAAAAGATTAGTAAGAACATCATCGTCATATCAACACATATCATTTATAAAACAAGTCATACTCACACCTACAAGTCATAATAGCACTTATACATCTTTCGTCATAAAAACCATCATATAATTACATAATTCACAAATATCATCATATCACATTTCATCAACAAAACTCATGCAAATGCCACTTAGAATATTAATGCAACAACAAGGAATCAATGCATCTGGTACTAATTTTATGAATACCTAGTTCATTACCCTCTAAAGATCCCCACCATAGCATCAATTTTCTCTTGGAACCGGAACACAACATAAATCACTACTACCATCATGTAACGCTTCATTAAATCCAAAAATAATAATTTAGCTACTCGTATCCAATCCACACAATGGGATTAAGGCTCATTAGAAGCGGACCAGCATCCAAAAATGCTATGAATGTATGATGCACAACAACGTCACATATGAGTTCGACCACAGCTAGTCAATTGCGTCATCATTCACATAAATAATCTTCATATATATATATATATATATATATATATATATATATATATATATATATATATATATATATATATATATATATATATATATATATACACACTTGAACATGCACATCATTAAAATATCATCACAGTACCATCATTAACATCACAACAACCCCATTGCAACAACACTCAATTTTCATCATTTACAAGACACCATAGTGCAACATATAATTACACGTCTTACAACAATATTACATATCATTTAAATTATTTACAAAAATATGAAACTATTTTTAAATGAAAGTACGCTGTCTCAACTCTATACATCTTCAAACAACGCGTCAATCAGACATCCAAAACTCAAATTATGAGTTTTTAAAGTTTTACAAAAATCCTGCATTTTCCTTATGAGAATTTCACTCCAAAACTCATTTTTTAAACATAGACATATCCCAAACATCCTCTAACATGTACAAATAGCTTATTTCAAAAATATATTATTATAGGTCAATTACGTATTGTTACTTCACTATAAATCTATCAACCAACATCTAATTTCACAAACTTTTGCATGTCAAATCAATTTCACCATACAAATAAATGATTCGATTCATGGCATATCAAATATCTTTAAATCAACAATTACATCATGGTATTTATCAAAGCATACATAAGACAAAACCTACATCTATCTCAACCCTATATCAATCATAATAAACACGATTACTCTCTTAACTCAAATTCTTAGCAGCTTTGATTTCTCCAAACCCTACGGGATGAATCTCCTCTTCTTTTCTCTTTGCGCCCTAGCCTCTTCTCAATTTATCCAATTTTTCACGATCATACAAGATAACTTCTATTTCCATTGATTTATTTCTTACCCTGATACCCTTTCTATGATCTTCCCATTATGCCCTCACTTGTACACGCGCACTTACTCTTATACCCTTATTCTCCTTTTTACCTTAATTTCCCATTTAATTATTATTATAATTTACTCGTAAACCAACTAACCACAATCTAACCACAATCTAACCATAACTAACCATATTTTTTAATCTAAATATTTATGATTGTCACCTCTATCTCACTTACTATCCCACAATATATCACCATGCATTACATAAACTCAACAATAAATCACAAATAACCAATAGAATAGAGAAATCTAGATTTTTTGGGTGTTACAATTCTCCCCCACTTAAAGAATTGTTCCCCTAAAAAATTACTTGAGGAAAACAGAGTCAGGTACGACTCTCTCATCTAATCCTCACGCTCCCAAGTCATACTTCCACCCGCTGGTCCACCCCACACTACCTTCACTAAGGCAATGTTTCTACCATGCAATTGTTTCACTTCTCGACCATATATCTGCATAGGTAATGCTTCAACAGTCAGGTTATCTATCACATATCACATGTACATCACCCATTTGGATCACATACGATGGATCCAAAATATATCTCTTCAATTGAGACACATGAAATACATCATGAAGATTCACAAGAAACAATGATAAAGTAATCAGATAGGCCATATTACCTATCATTTTTGAAATCTGGTATGGACCAACAAAACGTGATGTGAGCTTTCTAGACTTCAAGACTCTACCAACACCAGTTACTAGAGTAACTCTCAAAAACACTTGGTCTCTCTTCTAGAAATCAATTGTTTTCCTCCTCTTATCAGCTGGCTCTTGAATTCGACACCCACGATAAATTGGCCTTATGGGCCAAAAATAGAGCAAATAAAGCCAAGCTGGAAAATGCTTCGACGGATGGAAAAACTTAGAGAAATATCTGAGCTACAAATTGGTCTTCAACCAAACATCGCCATCAAGACTTCGACTGAAAAGGTCCTGTGATCTTCGACTAGAAGAATAACCCTCGTGTCAACATCAAAGGCGAAGGATATTTGAATTTGAAGATTGGAGGGAAATGAAGTTTGCTCAACAGTTAAGGGAAAGAGACGTGGCAGGAAGATAGAGGTCGAGGGGCATGCAGAGGACACTTGTCTTCATCCTAGAGCAAGGCAACCCCTCGATAGTTACATAATTTTAGTATAAAGATAGGAAGTTTGTGTAGATTTTCCAGGTGTTCAACCTATTGTACTAGTCACTCTACATTATTCAAGTACCCGCTGTGTGTGAAAGAATAACTGAGAATGTACGTTGGAGACACCACCTTTTATTAATCAAACATTTTACATTGTTTTGATCTTCTTTTGTAAAGTTTACGTTTCCTGCATTTTATCTACATCTCTATTTACTTTCCAAAACCACAAACACCATATCCCCGATCGAACGTGTGTTCTTCCTAGATATTAACTTTTACATCAAACCAACATAAAAATTAGCATATGTTCTGGGATCAATCTGATCTATCCCGCGAGTAACCAAAAGAGATTTTCCTTTTTGGAGGATCAGCAGTTGTTTACCAAAAACCACGGTAAACATTATCATGATAACTCTTCTGACGAATCTGAGAAGCTCTCATCTTTTCTTGGATCATCTTGATCTTCTCATTCTTCTCCTACATAATCTCAGGTCTGAGCATAGCACTCTCGCCTGACTCATACCAACACAACAGAGTTATACACCTCATACCGCACAATTCTTCATACGGTGCCATTCCAATACTAGTATGGAAACTATTGTTGCACGTGAACTCAATCAACGACAAGTGGTTATCCCAAGCTTCTCCTTGGTTTAACACACAAGCCCTCAGCAAATCCTCCAAATATTAGATAGTCCTCTATGTCTGACCGTCCGTCTGCGGATGATATGCATAACTCAATTTCAGCTTAGTACCAAAGGTATTCAGCAAACTTTTCCAAAACCTCGACGTAAAACTCGAATCTCTATCTGACACTATACTTGAAGGTATTCCATGCAATCTCACAATCTCCTCAATATACATCTCAGCCAACTCCTGCATAGGATGATTAATCTTCATTGGCAAGAAATGAGTTTATTTAGTCACTTTATCCACTATTACCCATATCGAGTCATTGCCCTTATCATTTTTTGGCAAACCCGACACAAAATCTATGTAAATGCTATCCAACTTCCACTCTGAAATATTAAACAATTGCATCAGACCCAAAGACATCTGATGTTAAATCTTCAACTTCTGACAAGTCAAACAAGCATAAATAAACTCAACAATCTCCTTTTCATATCGGGCCACCAAAATAATTTCTTCAAGACTTGATACATCTTCGTAGCACTGGGATGAATACTTATACCACTTCGATGTCCTTCCTCAAGAATACTCTTCTTAAGCTCTGAAACATCTAGAACACACACTTTATCACTGAACCTCATTACATCATTCTCATCAACTTGAAATTCACCTCCATTACCTTGGTTAATCAACGTCAACTGATCAACCAACCTCAAATCAGATCGCTAACCTTCCCTGATCTCTTCAAGAATACCAATAGTCAGCTTCAACATCCCCAATTTCACACTGTTAGGAGTCTCTTCACACACTAAACTCATGTCTCTGAATTGTTCGATCAATTATAACTCTCTTACCATAAGCATTGACATATGTAAGGACTTCCTTCTCAAAGCATCAGCAACAACATTTGCTTTACCCGGATGGTAACTCAAATCAAAATCATAATCTTTCAGAAGTTCGAGCCACCTTCTCTACCTCATGTTCAACTCTTTCTGATCGAACAAGTACTTTGGACTCTTATGATCACTGAACACCTCAAACTTAGAGTCAAAAAGATAATGTCTCTAAATATCCAACACAAACACCATAGCTGCCAACTCTAAATCATGCATAGGATAATTCCTTTCATGAACTTTTAGTTGTCTAGAGGCGTAAGCAACAACTTGACCATTCTGCATCAGCACGCCACCAAGACCCATCTTTGACGCATCATAATATACAACAAATAATTCACTTGGATTAGGAAAAATCAATACCAGAGTGGTCATCAACTTCTTCTTCTACTCCACAAAACTTTCTTCACATGCTACATTCCATACATAAGCTTAACCCTTTCGAGTCAATTGAGTCAACAGTAATGTCAACTTCTAGAATCCCTTAATAAACCTGCGATAATAATCAGCCAAACTAAGAAAACTTTGAATCTCAGTCGCATACTTAGGAGTCTCCTTTGAAATACAACATCAACTTTAGAAGGATCCACGGAAATTCCACCACTAGAAGTTACATGGTCAAGGAAACTTACTTCCTTCAACAAGAACTCACATTTTGAGAGTTTTGCATACAACTTTTTCTTTTTCAGTACTTGCAGCACAACTCGCAAATGCTCAGCATGTTCTTCTTTTAATTTAGAATAGATCAAAATATCATCAATGAAGACTACCACAAACTTATCTATATACTTATGAAAGATTATTTTCGTAAACTCCATGAAAATGCCTGGTGCATTTGACACCCCAAACGACATCCCAGTGTACTCATCGTGACCATACCTCATCCTGAATACCGTCTTCGGAACATCATCTGGTTTAACACAAATCTAATGGTAACCAGGCCTTAAATAAACCTTACTGAACACACAAGAACCTACCAATTGATCCATCATATCATCGATTCTTAAAAGTGAATACTTATTCTTGATAGTCACCTTATTCAACTTCTTGTAGCCCATACATAACCTCATACTTTAGTCTTTCTTCTTAACCAATAACACATGTGCACCCCACGGAGAAACACTTGGTCGAACAAACTTATTCTCAAGAAATTCTTCCAACTGCTCCTTCAATTCAATTAATTCTCACGCTGATATCCTATAAGGATCCGTTGACATTGGAGTAGTACCAAGCAGCAAGTCTATAGAAAACTCAACCTTTTGCTCTGGAGGCAAGTCACTGATGTCATCTGGAAATACATCTTAGAAATCACATACAACAGGTAACCTGACACTTGCAGCCCCACTGTCGATGTGAAATTATGCAAACATCTGTGCTTCATCTTCTAAGAGTTCTTATACTTGCTTAATATACAAAAACATCAACTATTCACCTTCGTCGAACTGAGATTCATGCTCTGGAGGCAAGTCACATATATCTTCAGGAAAAATATCAGTACATTTCACACCACTACTATATCACTAGCCATTACATTGCCCTGTATTCTCCGAGAAGTAAATATCAACAATACATGATCGTTCTCGCTAAAGGATATCCCAACTTGGCCTGGAGACAAGAATCTTGATTCCATGCTCTCTTCGGGTTTGAGAAATAACATAACCCCAACAACACTTGCACCCTTGCAATCAATAGCACACCGAACCAAAATTCCATAATTGAAACATCTTAGAGAAAAAAAAGTTTCTCCCCCACTTGTTTCAGTCAAGCTCATAAAGTCAAACGATTAGAAAAGCAAGCAAGAACCGACAGTGTTTCACATATATGTCGTGTACTAAGGAACAAACAACATTAGACAACCTAGTCAGACGGACCGACCTGCTCTGATACCAATAATATAACACGCTTCTAAACCTCATATATTATTCATGAATAATTTGATTAAAAACCACCACACAAAGGTGTCACACTTCATAATATAATAACATAAATACGATCTTGGTCCGTAACACGGGTTACAATAATTATCGTTATATTCTTCATGAACAAACACTAATATAATAGCTATAAAACTTTAATATAATTTAAAATATCGCAGCAGAATCATCTTTCAAATTTATCCTCAAACAACACAAATCTCATGACATTAATTTCATAAAGAATTAGAACCACAACTGGTTCGACAATTCAAAAATTTACAAAAACTTCAACATAGTTATAACAAAGAAAATCAAACCAAGCGTTCCCAGCCTGATGTTACATATCAGAGCAAGGAACTTCTAAATAACGGAAAACTAATAAATATTTCAAGAGCTATCATCCTTACTACAACAAGTTATTCCTGAGTATCTGCGCGTTATCCACGTGGAGGCAACATTCAAACAAAAAGGATGAATAATCATAATTCATTTTAAAAAGTATAAGAAAATTATTAGCAGTAACATCATCATCATATCAATACGTATCATTTATAAAATAAGTCATACTCACACCTACACGTCATAATAGCACTTATACATCATCATCATATCAAAATGACTTATATTTCTCTTATTTTATTTATTAACCTTAGACCCTTTCTATGATCTTCCCATTATACCCTCACTTACACACATGCACTTACTCTTATACTCTTATTCTCTTTTTTACCTTAACTTTTCATTTAAGTATTATTATAATTTACTCATAAACCAATTAACCACAATCTAACCACAACTAACCATATTTATTTAATCCAAATAGTCTGTTTATCACCTCTATCCCACTTACTATCCCACAACATATCATCATACATCGTATAAACTCAACAATAAATCACAAATAATCAATAGAATAGAGAAATCTAGATTTTTAGGGTGTTACATATCTCACTCTTATATGTAATAAGATCTAGGATGAATTTATCTTCTACATTTAAAGTTGTTTTGTCTCTGAAGGTTTCAGTTGTAATATTTGTCTAATTTCTATATTTACCATTTATAACTCTTTTATTAACGAGTCTCCTCCATGTTAGGTTTGCGCATATCTTTAAATTGAATATAATACATTCAATAGCGTTTTACATACATTAAATTGAACCATACGATAAAATTCGTTGCAAGAATCACTTAGACCAAAGACTAGTTCAAAGAGCATAAGAATCACTTTAATTGCTCAAAAGTTTGACAAATATTCTTCGTGTCATAAATAATGTATCGACCTCAAATTGGAGAAGATAAATGTTAAGTCTGAACCACCACAAACCTTATAACCCTCAAACAAGCCACCCCCTCTTATGCTTTTATCATCACACTCAATCTTTTTCTACAAATAAGAATAAAAAAAAGGTGATCATGGATCTCTTTATCTCATCCCTCCCTTCAACATAAATTCCTCTGTGGGACTCTTTTATCCAAAACTTACACAAAAGCCAACCTCAAGCATGAAAATAATTTATAGTACATTTAAAAATAATTTAAATTTATTCTATCTTTTGTTAAAAAAATAACTTATACAAACTTTTTATAAAAGTGTTTATTTTAATAAGTACTTATGCTATAACTTCGAATAAGCTTATTATTCAAACATGCCATAGTATGATAAAAATAAAAAATTAGTATAATTTTTTTGACCGATAGTTAAGAGTTTGTTATGCAATATTGTCACACTATTTATCGATCCACGTTAAATTGGAATCAAATAAGTACAATTTCTCTTTTAAATAGACACATCATACATGCACATATCAAGCCAATTTGAAAAGGAAACCTGTCTAGTTTATGGCTTGCACGATATGAGATTGATTCCTCTTACTGCGCCAGAGTTTGTTGCCGAGTCTACGACTATTTCATTCATTCTTTTTATATATGTTTTATTCATTATCCAAGCAACTATACAGTATAAAAATCACATGAATAATTGTTATGTATTTTCTTTTGGATTTAATCTATAGAATAAATAATTGTAAACCCAAAGTTAGAAATTTAGTTGTTTTAGGAGTCAAAGTTGGTCATTTTTGGCACAAAACAGAACTCTTTGAAAGGTACTTTTCATGAGAGGTAAATTTGAGCATGGTTATGATTTATGTTGTTTTTTTGTGAATGTCTTGTATTTGAGCAAAAGATTTCTAAGCCGTTAAGGTATTGATTTTCCATTGTCATGATCAGAGAGAATCTCAAGGAAGAAACTGAAGCAATTATAGATGAGGACCACTAAATATTCCAATGTACACGAGATCAGCATTTTCAGCATTTTCCCTAAATATACACATGTACATGGAAGCTTTTATACTTATTAATTATTAATTTATTATCTGTAGGTCACTAGGTGATACAGTTCAAGTACTAGAAGAACATTGCTATAATTTAACTTCACTTTTATTCATCTCTGTGAAAAAAAATTTGTTGGTTGTATATGCATCAATCCTTTTCACATTTCATTTTCTGGGAATACTATTTTTTCCCTTTGTTAATTAATGATTGGTGTTCAGGTCTAAGTATGGCATAATAATTAAGAGTAGCCATGTTAAGAAAAAAAAAGTCGAATTAGACTGTAAAGAGTGTTTAAATGAATCTCAAATATACACATTATTTAATTAATTTATGAACATTCAATTACTTCAATTCAATTTTTTTTATATCTATTTTATTTTTGTATTGACAAGACTCACACATATTAGTTTAAGAGAAAAAGTGGCAATATTTTATTTAGGACATATATATATATATATATATATATATATATATATATATATATATATATATATATATATATATATATATATATATATATATATATATATATATATATATATATATATATATATATGGATTTTCCCATGACAACTAAGGTCCTAACCGAGCTCTCTTATAGGACGTAAAAGGATGACTATCAATAGAGTTTCAAATTTATTACGGTTAATTCAATATTAAATAGGATCTCATAAAACGTTCATAACAGTTAAACTGTCTTCTATCTATTTTCTCATGGTTAAACTATAACTAATCTACACAAAGCCTCTAAAAAACTTGAGACGACTTTGTGCCACAAGTATAAATGAGGTTCGGACATAAGAAGTATTGAACATGAACACAAAAAATAACAAAGATATGTAGTAAAAAATAGACAAAATTATAAATCCAAACAGCCATATAGGTCAAAACAACCCATTGAATATACTGAAGTAGAGAATCACTCCACAAAAGCAACCCCACGAACTCATCAAATGAAAATCATCCACCAAGGTAACCCTACAAATTCTTCACCGCCAAGTCAGAACCATTCCACTGTCTATAGATACTGACAAAGGAGAGGATTTTGAAGTCAGTCAGAGAAAGCAGAAGTGTTTCACGCATGCCTGCCAAGATACTAATTCCAAGATAGAAAAATATTTTTATCCCTCACATCCATCACAATTATAGATGTACATGAAAACTATATCTTTCATAGAGTTCCATATAGATTATTCTTGTTGATTAGAAATGCTAAAAAGCATATGGAATATGACACACAAGGGATTATTATCAATCCAAGTATCCTTCCAAAAGGATGTAAGCATC
Organism: Vicia faba; assembly: GCA_948472305.1. Lineage (NCBI taxonomy): Eukaryota > Viridiplantae > Streptophyta > Magnoliopsida > Fabales > Fabaceae > Vicia > Vicia faba. Next base: position 919,010,102 of record OX451738.1, read on the forward strand.
TCGAAATCCACTTTCTTACTCAGATCATCTAACAACCACTGAGACGAATATGTTAGATTGAACCCTAGTAGAGAGACACCTTTCCACCAAGAGGAAGCAGAGCAAAGGCTAGAAGCCCTGCTCCCAATAGGTGAGTAAAATATTTGGGTGACATACATAGCTAACAAAATATCACACCAAAGGCTAGATGCATCCGGTATAAGCTTTCACCTCCACTTGGACAAAAGTGCCAAATTAACCACCCTAATGTTTAGACTTACACACATCATATCACTTAACTCGATTATCTTCGACCCTTCCTTTAACTCATTCACAAAGGAACTTTCTATGAAGTTTAATTATGGTCTTCCGATTCTTGCTTGGCATCTTGAGGTAAAAGATGAATATGGGGATAGCATTAAGAAGCCAATTCAATGACATTACACTACCCCTAGCTTAAATACTGATGTTTACACGCGTTCATCTTACTAGAGATTAGGGACACTAGAGAATGTCATGTGGCCTCAATATTTTAGTGCAAAAAATCATCAATTAAATAGACTCCACATTAATCCCAATGAGGTTACTCTTCAAAAAATTAACACGGAGGCTTGAAGCCAACTCAAAGCTTCAAAGAATAGCCTTCATCGATCAAATATTCTCAATCGAGTCTTCAACCATGATAATGGTGCCATCTGCAAATTGGAGGTGAGAAATAACTAAACTAGAGGAACCCACTTTGGACCAAGAAAAAAGTTACAAATTATCCGCCCTATAAAATAAACCACTTAGGCCTTTTGTCGTATGCAGGAAGCAAAAAGAGGCCAAAGAGCCACCTTTCTTCAACCCCCTTTGGATGTTGATTTTTTTTTTTGGTTGGGCAACCATTGATCAAAACCTAACAAGCTTATCATCCAGAAATATCTAATTAATTGGATCATAAACTTTTTCAAAGTCGGTTTTAAAAATGAGACAATATTTTTTTGTTTTCTTAGTCATATCCACTAATTCATTAATTTCCACCACCTTATCACCTAGTAATATACCTTTCAGAAAAGTTAATTTATTTGAGGAAATAATATTGTCCATGACTTTAGCCAACCTAGCTACCAACTCCTTAGCAACAAGCTTATACAAAGATCCTATTAGGGATGTGGGTCGGAAGTCACATAATTGGGAGATAGGCTCTACTTTCGGATCAGAGTCACAAGTAGGAAGTGAAACATCAGGGGAGAGATGCAAATCGATGAAACTGATTAAACATCTCCATCAAATCTCCCTAAAACTTGCCAAAACATTTTCAAAAAAGAGAAATTTAAATCATCTAGCCTAACACTTTTGTTACCATCACAAAGAGAAATCCTCTTATCAAGCTCAAATACCAGAAAATAATAAGTACGAGAGGCATTGGTCTCAACAGATAAGGTACGAAAAGAGACTTCATCTGCGGATGATCCCCAAAAGATTCCTAAAATTGCTTAGAAAAAATTAACCACCTCTTACCGGATGTCTGCTACATTAAAGCTCAAATAGACAAAACTAATAAGGTTAGTCTTTATTAAATAAAATAATGTTAATTAAACATACTTTTGTTTTTAAGCAGGACGATTCCTTGAAAAGGAAAAAGAGAACAAAAATAGGGGGGACTGTGATGCGGTGGGAGAACTGACTTGAGGTTTTGCGTTTGTGTTTGCAAATGTTGCGGTTTAACAAGAGTCGTCACTGACTTTTCTTTTATCCAAAAGGAAAGGTGAAAATGCACAGGAAAGACCTTTAGAGATGTTTTCTTGAGTTCGGGGGGTAGATTATGAAAAGGGAAGGTATTAGCACCCTTTTGATCCATGGTTTTCCATGGGCTCTTAGTTACTCGCTAGATCACTTGATTTTTGTTTGAATGTACTTGTGGGTTTTGAAAGTATTTTGAAAACGTCTTTGTAATGTTTCTCGTCTCTATAAAAACGCGTACAAAGTGTTTGTTTGGAAAATAGTTCAAAGACGTGTTTGTAAAATGTGTTTTTGGAAAGTGATTTTGAAAAGGTGTCTTTGTAACGGTTCTCGTCTCTATAAGAACGCGTACAAAGTGTTGTCTTTTGAAAATGTTTCAAAATGAGAGTGTTGGTGTATAAAAATGTTTTTGTTGTGAGCAAGCGAGCAACTAGGAGCAAATCTACCTACTCAAAAGGTCTTAGATGTTCTTTTCCTCCTCCTTTAGATGTTGCTATCTTACCATTGAGTTGGTAAGAAGCCCCATCGTCGGATGTGAAGGGACAGGCGTTGGGACGTTTGTATAGTGTTGGCTCCTAAATTCGACACCCTTGTTGTATTAATGTCAGCCATTAAAGCTGAAGGATGTTTTCGACTGGCTATGTCTGTCGAAATGCCCGTCGAAAGATGGCAAAGTACTTAGAAGATTTCTTCCAAGGGAGAAGTTGGTTGCCTTCGACGTCGAAGGAGTTTCTCATCGAAGATGTCTCTCGACGAAAGTGTTCGATGGTTCAGAGTGGGGCAGTTTGAAATTCAAGCGTTTGGAGGGAAAACGGTTTCCAGCAGTTACCACGTGCAACGTGCAAAGATCTGGAACGTCGAACGTTGAGAACGTGCCAAGTGGATTGATCTCGAAGCAGTGTAACTGCCCGACGGTTACTTGGGATGTTTTAGTATAAATAGTAGTAGACATGTAGTTTCTCGGGTGTGTTCACAATTCTATACAAAGTCACTCATATAGATTCGAGTACCCAGCGTGTGAGAAAGAATTGTTGAGAAATGTATGTGTGAAACACCAACTTTATTAATCAAAGTCATTTACTTTTCCAGAAATTTACTTGCTTTCTCCTTTACATTCCTGTCGAAGCCTTTTACTTTAAGCCTTGTTTATTTTGCCAATTCCTTTCTTCATGGAATTTCATTTAAAGCCTCTTTATTTTATTTAAAGCCTCTTTATTTAAAGCCTTATCCAATTTAATCAAACTTCAAAATCAACCTATGTCCTAGGATCAATCTGATCGATCCTGCGAGTAACCAAATAAGTAACCATTTGGAGGATCAGCGGTTGTTTACCAAATACCAAGGTAAACAAATTGGCACGCCCAGTGGGACAGTGTGTTGATTGTTGAAAATAATCTCATCTTTTCAAGGAGTGTTGTATGTTATTGAGAAGTGGTAGAATATACACTAACAATAACAATACTGCCAGAGGAAGGGAAGAGATGGCGAATCCGCCAAACAATAACGAAATCCCACAAACGAATGTGGGAGCAACGGTTAGTACGACCGTAAGTGAAGCGACAACTGTTGGTTCGACACCAGCAGTAACGGTCACAGCAACGGGGCCACTACTTTCGTTCACGGGCCCCAGGATGCCTTTAGGAACTCCCCCACCAAGGGGAAATTTAGGCACAAGGCCTTTAGCGCCACCAGGATTTATGCCACTTTATGGTATGCCAACTTCTGAAGTGGCTAGCCTGACGAATGCTACGTCCACTTTTTCAGACCCTTTAGTGAGTGCCTCTTCGCCACTCCAAGGTTCTGGAGTAGGCATGGCGAATAGAAATAGGACCCAACTCTTAGGAGGAACGTCCCAAGTAGCCCATGGCCTTACAAATGCTTCGACAGCAGTCTTGAGGCAACAAATGGACGAAAGCAACCATGATATGGTGCAAATGTTGGCACAAACTTTGAGTATGGTGCTAAACCCTCTAATACAAAACACTACTCAATCGAATCAACAAGTGACAGCGCAAATGACGCGTTTGGCTGATTTTTTCGGAGTACCCCAACCTATTCGACAGCCCCAACGGGCGCAAATAAGGGGAAATCAGGGGATATTTTTAGAGGAAGAAACCACCATCAACCAGGCTCAACAGCCTGCCGAAGAAAACCTTAGGGCACGATTGGAGCAACCTGTCGAGGAACCTAGGGTAATAACCCCAGAGGTAAGGTTAGTTAACAGAAACCAAAATGCTGACGAAGTAGTTCAGCATATCCAATACCAAAACATGGGTTTGGAAAACAACCTGGCAACCATGATTGAAAGGATCATGACTCAGAATGGGATGAACATGGGCTTTCGAAGGCCCAATTTTACATCTCCATTGTCAGAATACGTGTTACAAACGGACTTACCTCCTAGATGCAAAGTCCCCAAATTTACTAAGTTCTCAGGGGACACGACAGAATCTACTGTCGAGCATGTGGCGAGATACTTGATCGAAGCAGGCGACATTTCGAATAACAAAAACCTAAGGATCAAGTACTTCCCAAGTTCTTTAACAAAGAACGCTTTTACTTGGTTTACGACTCTGCCCCCCAATTCGATCCATCATTGGACCCAGTTGGAAAGATTGTTCCATGAACAATTCTACATGGGGCAAACCAAGATAAGCCTGAAAGAATTGGCCAGTGTAAAGAGACGTTTCACTGAACCTATAGACGAATATCTAAATAGGTTTAGGCTGCTCAAGGCGAGATGTTTTACACAAGTGCCAGAACATGAGTTGGTCGAAATAGCCGCAGGCGGTTTAGACTATTCCATTAGGAAGAAGCTAGACACCCAATACCTGAGAGACATGGCCCAACTGGCCGATAGAGTTCGACAGGTAGAACGCCTCAAAGCTGAAAAAGCAAAGGCAACGAAAACTCACAAGAGAGAGAGGATAGCGTACGTTGAGATGGATGACGAAGATCCAGAATCCTTCGACGATACTTTAACTGTCGAAGAAGGAGAAGTCGATTTAGCAGAACTGAAACAAGGGCCACCATACTCTTGTAAACTGTTAGTCCCCTCAAGTGGGAAAAATCCCATTGGTCCAGAAAGGACCAACGATAGGTTCCCAAAAAAGACTTATAGTTTTGACATCACAAAATGTGATGAAATATTCGACTTGCTGGTTAAAGATGGCCAAATGATAGTACCCCCAGGGGTAAAAGTGCCTCCTCTTGATCAAAGAAAGAAGAGAGGTTTTTGCAAATATCATAATTTTTTGGGCCATAAAACTTCTCAATGTTTTCTTTTCAGGAATCTTGTGCAAGACGCTATCGAAGAAGGGAGGTTAAAGTTTGCTGACAAAACCCCCATGGCTGTCGACTCAAATCCATTGCAGGCTGAAGCCCACTATGTTGAACCCTCTGAGGTGAACGTGATAGAGGCAACCAAGAGCCAGTCGAAGAAGCCAGGAATTACCATGGTCGAAATCTCAAAGGACCACATCAACATGCCAATCTTTGGCAGTTTTTCTGGAAATTTATCCAGGAGGACAATTGAAGCTGTTCAGAAAGCGGTCGAAAGCCCGAAGTTGGAGACCGCTGAAGCACAAAAAACTGGACCAAAACCCAGTTCCCACTTGGCCATAGTTCAAGGCCAGACGGAGAATCTGGAGATAGAAATGAAGCAGTTAACTCTTGCTAATAAAGATACAATGAATATCAACATGGTCGAACTCTCTGACCCAAAATCATCAGAAGAGGCCATGAGGCAAGAACAAGCTAATAAGACTACTTTCCCTCGGGAAAATGAAAATTTGGCAGATTTTTTACAAAGATGCCAGAAAAAGAAATCAGAGGTGATGCTGTGTCCAAGATGCAGTTCGATCTTTGACAAGAAAGCTGCTGAGCACATTCAGGGCGTAAGAGCAGCGAATAAGAGAAGCGAAAATGTTGATCTTCGACATGATCCCAGAAGAGCCTCCCAAAGAGGTTCTAACCAAGAAAAGAGGCCATCGACTTTTAGGCCTCCCACAAATGTGCCAGTAGATACTTGGTATAAAACCTCTGGTCGAAAAAGTCCAAGTGAGGAGAAATGGCACTCTTTCGACGTGCCAAGAGGTTCCTCTTTGACTCAAAAGAAAGAGCTTCAGGTTGCTGCACCTAAAGTTGCACAAGTGTCCAGCAACTACAAAGGTAAAAATCCCATGTCTCGATCTCAATGGAGGAGATATCAAAGGAGACGAAAAGCTGAAAGGGAGGCTGCCAACGAACCAAAGGCAGAAACCAGTTCGAATGTTCCTCAAAGGAAGCAAAGGAAACCTCTAGAAAGAGAGCCAGTAACCAACAGGCTAGTTTGGCCTAACCAAAGTGAAGTCGAAGACGAAGACGATGCTGAGTCTGATGATACTTTGGACATAATGGTGAATATAGTTTCAGTGCTGCCCAGAGAATTCAATCGACAGGTAGAGGTCGAAGCAAGTGACTAGGAAGTGGAGCAAGAAATGGCCAAACATAGGCCAGTGTGCTATTTTGTCATGGACAATGGCACTACTAAGGAACAAAATGGGTTCTTCGAGCCACCTACAGAGGCGATGAAAAATCACCTCAAGCCTTTATTCATAAGGGCTAAACTCGAAGAAACTACTGTGAATAAAATATTGGTGGATTGTGGGGCAACCATCAACATTATTCCTCACTCTATGCTAAGGAAAATTGGCAAAAGGGATGAGGACATTAAGCCTCACAATATGGTCTTGTCGAACTATGAGGGCGGCATAGGGACCACTATGGGAGTGATCCAGCTAGATATCAAAGTAGGGTCTATCCTTCGACCAACGATGTTCATGGTCATATCGGCCAAACCTAACTACAATCTTTTGTTGGGCCGTGAATGGATTCATGGTGTTGGGGCTGTGCCATCATCAATGCATCAGAGGCTGCTCCTATGGCGTCCAGATGGGATGTTCGAAAACATAGAGGCAGATCAAAGCTATTACCTTGGCGAAGTGAATCACCTGGGTTTGGCGGATTTCGACAAGAACTTGGCTCACATAGGGCCATGTCCAACACCTGACTTCGACATGGCGCCAGCGCCAAACACTTTTTGTTCCCTATACCTGCATCCTGAGCATGGTTTCCAATGGGACAGAGAAGACTTGTCCCACATAGACTTCAGTGGGTTAACTGATATCCAACCAACTGGTTGGGGAAGTGAATTCAGTGATAATGACTGAGTCACAATCTTTGAAGCGAATTTCGGCTTGTGTAGCCGAAACCAAGATGATAACGGCTCTCGAAGCCGAAGTAAAGTATATGGCCACACAGGCCAATGATCAACAATTATCTGCTGCAGGTCCAGGAAAGGATTTCGATCCAATGCCTCCTGATATCATGCCAGAAGAAATGCAGGAACAGAGGCTCGACGCCATCTATGACGATGAGCCTTTGGGCTTCGAAAAGGACCCCTTGGCGAACAACATTAAAATGTTAGCGCAAGATCCTTTAGAAGAAATCAACTTAGGCGAAGGGTCAGAGAAAAGGCCAACTTACATCAGTGCCAAAATTGATCCAGAACTTAGGTTGGAAGTAATCCAATTGCTGAAAGAGTTCAAAGACTGTTTTGCATGGGATTATGACGAAATGCCTGGTCTCGACAGAGGATTGGTAGAACTTCAGTTGCCAATCAAACCTGGGAAGAAGCCAATCAAGCAAAATCCAAGGCGCTTCGCTCCAGAAATACTGTCGAAGATCAAGACGGAAGTCGAAAGACTGCTGAAATACAAATTCATACGTGTTACAAGGTATGTCGAATGGATTGCAAACATTGTGCCAGTAATTAAGAAAAATGGTACGTTAAGGGTGTGCATAGATTTCAGAGATTTGAATGCTGCTACACCCAAAGATGAATATCCTATGCATGTGGCGGAAATGCTAGTCGATTCTGCCGCTGGCTATGAATACCTGAGTATGCTTGATGGTTATTCAGGATATAATCAAATATTCATTGCTGAAGAGGATGTGTCGAAAACAGCTTTTCGATGCCCTGGGGCCTTAGGCACTTACGAATGGGTAGTGATGCCTTTTGGCCTAAAGAACGCTGGGGCAACGTACCAGCGAGCAATGAATACTATCTTCCATGATTTTATTAACACTTTTATGCAAGTATATATTGATGACATTGTTATAAAATCTGTTTCCAGGAAGAATCATATTGACCACCTTCGACAATCATTCGAAAGAATGAGAGAACATGGTCTGAAGATGAACCCTTTGAAGTGTGCGTTCTGTGTGAAAGCTGGAGATTTCTTGGGCTTCGTTGTCCACAAGAAAGGAATCAAAATCAACCAGAACAAGACGAAGGCAATTCTGGAAGCGAAAGCGCCATCGAATAAAAAGGAACTGCAGTCTCTCTTGGGCAAGATAAATTTCTTAAGGAGGTTTATATCTAATCTAAGTGGGAAAGCTCAGGCCTTTTCACCCTTACTTCGACTGAATAAAGAGGGGTTCGAATGGGGGCAAGAGCAACAAGAAGCCTTCGACAAAATCAAAGGGTACCTCACTAAGCCACCTATTTTGGTGCCTCCTTGTAGCAATAGGAGTATGAGATTGTACATAGCTGCATCCGACAAAACTCTGGGAAGCATGTTAGCCCAAGAGGATGAGAATGGAGTCGAAAGACCCATTTATTATCTCAGTAGAGTTTTGAACGATGCAGAAACTAGATATAGTGAAGTTGAAAAATTGTGTCTATGTCTGTATTTCTCTTGTACAAAACTCAAGCAATATATAAAACCAGTTGATGTGTATGTTTCGTCTCATTTTGATGTTTTCAAGTATATGTTGTCGAAACCTATCTTGCACAGTCGAATTGGCAAGTGGGCATTAGCATTAACTGAATACTCCTTGACCTTTATGCCTCTTAAGGCAGTAAAAGGACAAGTGGTTGCAGACTTCATAGTCGACCACTCAATTCAAGTCGAGGATATTAATTATGTGGAGATAGAGCCTTGGAAATTCTACTTCGATGGTTCCAGCCATAAAGATGGAACAGGGGTAGGAGTCTTGATTATTTCTCCAGATAAAATTCCAACAACATTCAAGTACAAAATATCAGGTTCTTGTTCGAACAATGAGGCTGAGTATGAAGCTCTAATTACTGGCCTTGAAATATTGTTGGAATTGGGGGCAACTCGAGTCGAAATAATGGGAGACTCAGAGTTAGTCATTAAGCAAGTCACAAAGGAGTACAAATGCATAAGAGAGAATCTCATTATGTACTTTGTGATAGCAAATCGTTTATTGAAAAAATTTGAATCGGTTAATATTCGACACATACCCAGAGTCGAAAATCAAATAGCCAATGACTTGGCACAGATTGCATCTGGGTATAAGATTTCAAAAACGAGATTACAAAGAGCAATCGAAGTTCGAGAAAAGATAAAAGCAACTTGTCTATCACCAACAGACTTGGAATCGACGAGACTAGGATATGCTGATCAAAGTAACTTCGAGATTTCGTTCATAGATAATTTGTCAGAGCAAGATTGGAGGAAACCCATTGTGGACTATCTTCAAAGTCCAGGAGCTTCGACAGAACGAAAAACAAAGTACAGGGCGTTGAGTTATGTACTCATGGGTAATGAGTTATTCAAGAAAACGCCTGAAGGGGTATTGCTAAAATGCTTAAGTGAAGCTGAAGCATACATAGCCCTTTCGACTACGCATGCTGGGGCATGTGGGGCTCACCAAGCAGGCCATAAGATGAAATGGTTGTTGTTTCGACAAGGACTATATTGGCCCACTATGCTGAAAGATTGTGTTGAGTTCGCCAAAGGTTGTCAAGAGTGTCAAGTCCATACAGGCATCCAACATGTACCAGCAAGCGAACTTCACTCGATAGTGAAGCCTTGGCCCTTTAGAGGATGGGCGTTAGACCTCATTGGAGAGATTCGACCAGCATCATCAAAGAGCCAAAAATACATACTGGTAGGCATTGATTACTTTACTAAGTGGATCGAAGCTATCCCTTTAGTCAATGTAGACCAAGAAAATGTCATTGAATTTATTCAAAAGAACATTATCTTTAGGTATGGAATCCCTGAGACAATAACAACTGATCAAGGATCGGTTTTCACTGGTCGAAAGATGCAAGAATTTGCTCAGGAAACAGGTTTCAAACTCCTAACATCAACGCCTTACTATGCACAGGCGAATGGTCAAGTCGAAGCAGCTAACAAAGTAGTGATTGGCTTGATAAAAAAGCATGTTGGGAAGAAACCAAAGAATTGGCACAAGACGTTGGACCAGATTCTGTGGGCTTGTCGAACGTCCCCAAAAGAAGCCACAGGTACAACACCATATAGGCTAACTTTTGGCCATGATGCAGTGTTGCCAGCAGAAATTTGTCTTCAATCTGCAAGGGTTCAGAGGCATTATGATATTCCTTCTGAAGTCTATTGGAACATGATGTTAGACGAACTGGTGGATTTAGACGAAGAGAGATTGCGCGCTCTCGACCTACTCAGGCTTCAGAAGAAAAGAGTAGAAGACTCTTATAATAAAAAGGTAAAACCTAAGGTATTTTTGCCTGAAGAACTAGTTTGGAAGGTAATTCTTCCCATGGATCGAAGGGATCGAAGCATGGGGAAATGGTCACCCAAATGGGAAGGACCCTTCAGAGTTATCCAAACTTTTTCTGGTGGAGCCTATGAAGTCGAAGAGTTAGGTGAAGATAAAAGGCTCTTGAGAGTAAATGGTAAATATTTGAAAAAATACAAACCTACACTTCAAGAGATAAAAATAAAATAATAAAAGAACAAGACTAAATTAACCATAGAAATGCCAAAATGGAAATTTTATAAATTTCAGCCAAGATGGCAATGTTGTCGAATATAGATTACAAAATATGGTTACAAAAGCTGAATCAATCAAAAGGGAATAGAGTCCTTAAGTCGAAGGTATTTGGCTTGCTGCAGCTCCAACCTCTTCTTGCACCAGGCGTTCTCCTGCACCAGTTTGGCAATCTGAACGTCGAAGCTTTGGGCCTTCTCAGCAAATTCCAGGCCTTGTTTGATTTCAGTTTGACTCTCGGTGTCTGGGATGGTCGAAAGAAGTTCCTCCTTGCGTTTAGTGTTGGCATTTATCTTAGCCTCTATTTCTTCGATCTGTGCCCTGAAGGAAGCGTTCTCTCGATCAATGGCATCGACTTCTTCCTGCATAGATGCTTTTTGCTTCGACAACTCCGCAATTCGAGAAGTCGTGTCCGAAACAGCAGTCCACGCAGAGGAGCTTTTGCCATATAGCACCTCAAGCTGACTATTAAACCCCCTTTGGCGCCTATAATCTGCTGAGACTTGATCAATCATAGAGTGTAACTCCATGATCAAGCCTGAAACTTCTGGAGCTACAGCTAACAAGTCGACAGCATTCAAAACATCCTTCAAGTATGATGGAGCAGTGGGGTCCCCCTCTAAAGCCTTCATCAAGTCCTTCTTGAAAAACTGGGCCTTAACCTTCGCCAAAGCTTCATCGAGAGGAGAGGTCTCAGTGGATTTCCCCGACAGGGTAGGAACCTCCTGACTAGCATCAGACGAACTCTTGCTCTCAATGATTGCGTTGAGATAGCTAACAGGGTCAGTTTGTTTCAAGAGTTCTAAGTCCTCTTTCGACCTGTGCTTCGTTGAGGTAGCAACCCTTGCAACAGCATTGTCTTGGGTTTGAGGCTGTTGAGTGTTAGGTGCCTCGACTTGTTGCCCTTTGACTCGGACTGGGGAAGTACCAGCGTCTTCTTGGTGCTCTTCGCTAGCGTCACCTTGGTGCCCTTCGCCAGTGTCACCTTGGTTCTCTTTGTCAGCAGCACCTTGACTTTCTTCGCCAGCATTGCCTTGGTCCCCTTCTTCACGATTCTCTTCCGACAGATCCACCACTTGAACCCCTTCTGGCTGTTGTTCTTCCGTTTGAGGTTCTTCCGCTGGTTTTTCTACCGTCTCAGCATTGGCCTCATTTATTTCAGTATGGGCTTCGTCAGTTTCCAAGCCTTTTTCTTGTGGCCTGCTGAGTTCAGCAGACTCCAGTGTTTCAGAGGTCCTTGGCGGAGAGCTTTCAGTGGTGTCCTGAAAAAGGAAAGAAGAAGAATCTTCAGAGATCGAAAAAGACATAATCGAATGTAGGTATCTACACCTAAGTTATAAAAAGGTTTAAAAGATTACCTGTAAGTTAGCTTCAGCCCCAGGGCTGGAATTGTCGCTTTCGACAGGCTTGTTGAGAAGAACGTTTAGTTCCTCCTCCGTTGGCTCCTCAATGATCACTGGAGGTGGCCTGGGCTTTCTCCCAGCAACCTTTATTCTAAATGTTCGACCTTCAGGAGCAGGAGCAGGAACAGGAGCGTCCTTCGTCAGCTTTCGCCTTTTTAGAGGAGCAGGAGGAGAATCACTTTCTTCATCGCTCCCAGATTCGACCACCAGTGCTGGCCGTTTCTTGGGCGAAGGTGCCTAAAAGACCAATGGGATTCGACTTAGCAATTGTATCGAAAGTCAAAAATCGAAAGCCAGAGAAAAAAATGAAAGTCTGGTTACCGATACAGAAGGCTTCTTCGAAGGGCCTTCCCCCTGTTGGTTGGTGGTAGTCTTCGCCGGCGCTGTAGTCTTCGCTGGCGGTGGAGGTTTTGTTGAAGGGCCTCCTCCCTGTTGGCCTTCTGTAGCCTTCTTGGCTACAGGCTTTCGAACAACTGAAAGCAAATGAAAAGTTAACAGGCTAGCAGTCGAAAAGAAAGACAAAGTAATGTAAAAGGATGAACTTACTTTTCTTTATTTTGTCCAACACAAGGACAAAAGATTTATGAAGCTCATCCACGAAGTCCTTCTCGTCGAAAAACTCCTCAGCGTAATAACTTTTCCACCACTCCTCGAAGGATGGTGAGCAAAGAAAGTTGAGCTGGTAGTCAAACAACGAGAGAACTGTTCGACCAGCATATCTTCCGATATGCTTAATGGCAGCTTCTTCGGTGTAATCATTGCAGAAGTACAACATGGACTTCTCTCTTGGAAAAATGGGAGAAGGTAGGGTTTGAATAATACCAAACTGGCGAGATACCAGGTTTGGTTGGTATGCAATCAGACTCAGATGAGTCTTAGAGCTCCTGAAACGAAGAGGCATGATCCTTGGTGTAAGGAACGCCTCCCATATTATTGTATGTTCGTCAACATTAGGACCACTCGACGTCCTTGGATGTGGCCTTGTGAACCATGCTGGGCCTACCTTCCGTCGAGCGAACGGAGCCATAGTTGAAGCAAACTCCTTCCTTCGAGCAAACATCAGAACGAAGTTGGTGAAGGTTTGCTGAAACTCCAGTCCATCTTCCATAGGCGTCAACAGAGCCAGTCTGGTTCCTTCGACGCGTCTGTTCGCTATCTCTGGAGCCTGCTCGTTTATTTGAACCTTCTTAGGCAAGAAAGATTCGAAGGTGGCATTGAGCCACAGTTGGAGCAGCCAAAAAGGCCCAACAAGTAGCAAACTGGCCCTGTTCTCGATAATTTTTAGAAGAGTGGCCCCATTACTAATCGAATCATAGAGGCTAGCCAGAATCAACTCTGCCAAACAGACATTCTGGCCATGATGCAGTTGAGTGGCGAGAGTGACCATTTTCTTGGTCACTTGTAGGGACTTCGAGCAAAATACAAAGCGAGTCAGCCATAAGGCCAGAAACGCTATGTGTTCGACATCCGACACAGTATCTGTCGACCTGTCGTGATAGTGGTTGATGAAAGTGGTGTAGGTTGGTTTGGTGTCAGAGAAGCCAATTTGATCCTCCGACATCTCCTCCGGATCGAAGTAGTCCCCGGTGGGTCGAAGGCCAGTAATAGCGGCCACATCGAAGAGTGTAGGAGTCAACATCCCACAGGGAAGATGGAAAGTAAAGTGGGAGTAGTCCCAGAAAAGCAGAGAAGCTATCAACATCTCCGGAGAATAGTTCAAACCTGTCTTCGACAGCATCACCAGGTCGAAGATCCCCATCTTTTTCCAGATCGAAGCTTGGCACTTCTCCATCTTTTCCAGCCAAGCAACGTAATCAGGAGTCAGGCTAGGGCCAGACCTGAAGGCCCTAACACCTCTGTTGAAGAAGCGGAGGTCGATTTTTTCGTGCGCAGGGTCTTCATTGTCTTCTGCGTCTTTCTTAGCGCATGCAACCGGTTTGAGTTTCTCAACTACCGGAAAATAGCTCTTAATCTTCATGGCCTCAGCGATACTTGGATACAAGGGGCCAGACATAGCAAAGATCTGGTTGGAATACCCAACCGGGATCATAAGGTGATGTGAGTAAGCGTCACGAACGGCGATGTCCAAGGGTTCAGGGACCCTTCGTTGGCCCGTAGCAGTTACCACTGGAGCGGTGACGAAGATCTTAGGTTTGGCGTTTTCAGTTGGTGCGGTAGCACTAGGAGCAGTGGAACCAGATGCCATTGTTAGTGTTGAGTTTGAAATGAGTTTGAAGACAGAATGAAGGAGGAAAAGTTTCTACAAAGATAACAAGTTTGTATGAAATAGAGAAGTTTGAAGGCTAGATGGCGTAAAAAGTCCCACAATGGGGTACTTGCTGCTATTTATAGTAGTAGGGGAAAATCCCCAAAAATGAGGACATTAAATGTCATTTAATGCTGCAGGAGCTAGTGGGACGCGTGGCAGCCCCCTGTTGTTTTAGCCGTTCTGCAGAAATAGAGGGACGCAGCGTGCGTCCTCGTTTTTGGGAATTGTCATAATGACAAATTCTGAAATGACGTTTGGTACTGCACGCCGTACTGACATGACGTCTTAGGTACGGATAAATGATGGTTTTCTTGGGATTTCCAATGGTTGGTAGAAAACAACAAAAAGTGCACAAGTTAATTTGTGACTAAGCGTGAAAAGACAGGTGTCGAGTGGCGTTTCAAAGAATGCCTTTTTCTTTCAGAGTCGAAATAAGGCATTCTTGGGGGGAAATTTGTTGGCTCCTAAATTCGACACCCTTGTTGTATTAATGTCAGCCATTAAAGCTGAAGGATGTTTTCGACTGGCTATGTCTGTCGAAATGCCCGTCGAAAGATGGCAAAGTACTTAGAAGATTTCTTCCAAGGGAGAAGTTGGTTGCCTTCGACGTCGAAGGAGTTTCTCGTCGAAGATGTCTCTCGACGAAAGTGTTCGATGGTTCAGAGTGGAGCAGTTTGAAATTCAAGCGTTTGGAGGGAAAACGGTTTCCAGCAGTTACCACGTGCAACGTGCAAAGATCTGGAACGTCGAACATTGAGAACGTGCCAAGTGGATTGATCTCGAAGCAGTGTAACTGCCCGACGGTTACTTGGGATGTTTTAGTATAAATAGTAGTAGACATGTAGTTTCTCGGGTGTGTTCACAATTCTATACAAAGTCACTCATATAGATTCGAGTACCCAGCGTGTGAGAAAGAATTGTTGAGAAATGTATGTGTGAAACACCAACGTTATTAATCAAAGTCATTTACTTTTCCAGAAATTTACTTGCTTTCTCCTTTACATTCCTGTCGAAGCCTTTTACTTTAAGCCTTGTTTATTTTACCAATTCCTTTCTTCATGCAATTTCATTTAAAGCCTCTTTATTTTATTTAAAGCCTCTTTATTTAAAGCCTTATCCAATTTAATCAAACTTCAAAATCAACCTATGTCCTAGGATCAATCTGATCGATCCTGCGAGTAACCAAATAAGTAACCATTTGGAGGATCAGCGGTTGTTTACCAAATACCAAGGTAAACAATAGTCATAGAAGGAAACCTATGGGACGTTTTAGCAATGTCTTTTAGGGACTATATCGTTTATTGAAAGCAACATCGAGGGTCATCGAGGGACTACGATCTTTTATTGAGGGTCTTTTGCTAAAACGCCCATGTTCGAGGGACATGACTATTTTTCGATAGGCCACAAAGTGAGATTACCCTAAGGATGCGTGTATGCAAGTGTGTTTGATAACATGCATTTTTAGTCTTGATTAGGGTGATCTATTTGTTGATTTCATGTCTTGCCATACACACCTTACTTACTAGCATTTACATTTGAAAGTGATAAATTGCGGAAATGTAAAGTCCTACGCTATTACAATATTTTAGGGATGGGGGTACATATTTATGAATGGGGATTGCAAATAAAATTAAATCCTAAGTTACTATTACAACCATATTGAAATGTACAATATAAAGAAAGAAAAAGGACTTGTTTAGAAAATGGTTTTTTATCTTAATGAAAAAAAGAAATAAATAAATTAATAAAATAAAATATTTTTATGTCTTTTTCATATTCATAAAAAAAGGGTTATTACTAAAAATGATAAAAGGGAAAATAAATGAAAGATAGAAGCAGCGTGCTGTTGCAAGCAAGACAACAAGGATCAGAAGTTCTGAAACCAGGCGCGTTGTGACTCAGAAGGAAACGTCAGTGGGTATCAAAAGCTCTAGATTGATAAACTCTGAGGTCCTGCAAGAAACGTTAGAGGGGAAACACAGAAGTTCTAGATGGTGTGTGCTAAAGTTCTGAATGTGAGAACAGTGAGAAAACCTTAGAAGTTTTGTGCGTGTCAAAACAGTAGGAAGAACTCAGAAGTTCTGTATGGTGCTAAGACAGTGAACGATCAATCAACAGTTCAATGTGTTATCAGTGTATGAAAATCAGAAGTTCTAAGTGTTAAAATAGTGAGTGGGCAATCAGAAGTTCAGTGTGCATTAATAGTGAGTGAATATCAGAAGTTCAGTGTATTATCAACATGTGAAAATCAGAAATTCAGTTTGTGTTAACAGTGAGAAAAATCATAGAAGTTCTGTATGTTAAAACAGTGAGGAGAACTCAGAAGTTCTGTGTTGTGTTAAAAATGTAAGTGAACAGCAGAAGTTCTATGCAATTTATTCAGTTCTTATTAAACAACAAATCAGAAGGATAACAACACAATAGTTTATAGAAGTTCTAATCCTAAATCTGAGTCTAGCCCTAATCAAGAAGCTCTGATCCACAGTTTTTCTACTTTTGCAATGATGTGGACAACATTAATTGTGATATTTACATATTAATGATGTTCTGAATGAAAGAAATGCAAAGTCAAAAAGACTTACCTTGAATCTGGAGTGTGGGCTTGGAGGTTTGAGCTGCTGCCTTCAGATGTTCTGGTGTCAGCGAGAGTGACAGAACAATGGCTTTGTTCTTTGATTCAAAGGGGAGGAACAAAAGGTTTTGTTTTGGATTTGCGAAGGTTTTCCCTGTTTTCTCTTCTCTCTTTTGGCCAATCTCTCTCCAAAAGCCAGCCCCTTGAACGTCTGATGGAGCATATTATTTATAGGTGGGTTTACTTGGTTTTGGGGGGGGGAAATAAATGGGATTCAAATCTTTTTGGTATACTGTTTCATTTCTTTTTAATCACAGTTTTCATATGCTAATTTGATGCAAATATGGGGTTTGATAAAGTGCAGGCGTGGACTAGGTCAGCAGCTGATTGCAGGACTGTGATGTAGCAGGTGTTTACAGTGATTTCTGGTAAACAACCGCTAGTCCTCCAAACTATCGAATAATCTTACTGACTGTTATTCAATCTCTCTGGTAACTCGCAGGATCGACTAGATTGATCCTAGGAAATGTTGGTCATTAGGGTAACTCTCATGATAGAACTGGTATTCATGGTTGGTATTTAGAATGTTGTGTAGGTGTTTAACTTACTTCGATTACTCTCTTAAAGATCTAAAGGCGTGATCAAGTAAATGTGCGCGAAACTAAATTGCATGAATAAAGTTAAATTGTAAAGACATGTAAAAACTGCATAAAAGACAAGTAAACGACTTCGAAGCATAAAAACATGTAATGTAAAAGATTCTCTAGAATGTAAAAGATTCGAAATATGAAGAAAGCGTTTAAATGCAAGAAAACAGTAAAATGACTTTAAGTGAAAAAGGGGTTCGAATGATAAAAGCTTGAAGATAAAGGCATGAAATGTACAACAGTTTCTGAAATGTAAAGCATTTGAAATGGAAAGAAAGCATTTAAATGTAAGGCATCAGCAAAAAGACTTCGAATGAAAACATTTTAAATGCAAAATCTTTTGAATAGTATTGACATGAAGATAAAGGAAAATACTGGAAATGATAAAGAGTTTTTATTAAATCATAAATACTTGGTGTTATCATACATACATTGCTCGTGCATTCGTTTCCCTAGCCATGTGGTATTTTGAATGTTTACTGAGTTTTTTGTACAATAGATATGACACACGAAATCCTAATGCTAAGACTTCTATTTATACTACTTCGACCATAACGGTCTTGCTATAAGATTCTGCCACGTTCAGAACATGCAGAGCAATGCCTCTCTCTTGCTTCCACGCGTCTTCGAATGCTCCAGCGCATATATTTCAAATTTCGAACATCCCGCTTGCATTTGAATTTCAAATGTTTTGGCACTTCTTCGCTTCGAACGCATTTCTTGGACACAACCTTGTTAACATTTCGAGACTTCTTTGAATATATTCTCATAACTGTCACTCGAAGCTCCAAGTTTTGATATGCCCATTCAAAGCACTGCTTCTACCATTTCGAAACATGACATCTTGCTTTATTCCAATCGAAACGTCCAATTTGCTTCGCTTCTAATAATATCATCAAAATCTTCAGCCAACAAAATTCCCCTTTAAAATATGTATTTCGATTCCTTTGAGAAATACTTATTTTAAACATATACACAAGATTTTGATGCGACCTTCGAATCATCGTAACATTTATTGCATATGACTCCAGTCACGTCAATCACAACGCTTTTCAGATTCCTTAACCGCCTTGAACCATTTCACAGCATGGTGCAGTTACAAAACAATGATTATCTTTAATCACGCCTATTACCAATATCAATTTTACGCCACCTCCTTTTCAAACCAACCCACGACTACCACGTATCACAATCTTACTCAGTGGATGCTTAAACTTCCACATTATAAAAACCCATCAACTTAGTCTTTTCTTTTCTTCCCACATTCTGAATCTTTTCTTCCTCTTTTCTCACCAAAACCCTAAACTTCCAACATTCTTCCAACAATGTCTTCTTCAACTTCATCTCAACTAAAAAAGGCTTCCAAAAAGAAAGGAAAGACCACAGGAACCACAATGGAAAGCAAGGTTGGCACCTACCAAGGTCAATCTGTTCTTGTTCCCCAGATGATCTCAAAAGAGAAAGAAATGCTTTATGCATCCCAGGTACTAATTCCTACTAACGCTGCTGGCAAGAGGTTAGCTTTAATGGGCCCTCTTACAGTCTTTGAAATTTTAAAAGACACCAGAAAAATTTTCCCTGTTTGTTACAATTTCAAACCTATGTTTAATAAAATGGACGCCTCTAAGGCAATAGAGTCTTCTGATTCAACCACCGTGGCACATCCAATTGTTCCCCCTAAGGACCCTTTTGTGCTAGATTATGTAAAGAGTAACTTCAAACCATTTCGATCTTGCCCCACCTCCGACACAGCTTATCACAACTGGTTTAATAAGGTAGAAGCTAAGAAATCCCAGCAATGGGAAGAATTAGGTATTTACAACTTGATTAAACTATCGAAACCAGGTTTTACTTATAGCCACCCATTGTTATTCGCGTCCCTATATTTCTGGGACAATACTTACAATACTTTCCATCTCCCTGGTGGAATGATTACACCTACCTTTTTTGACATAGCAGCCATTACTGGGTTATCACCAATAGGAGAAACCTATATTCCTGACAATGAAGAGCATTCGAGTATTATTGACTTCGAAGTCAAACTAGCTAGCTTTTCAAAGTTTATCAGCCACTATCATACTGAAGGAGACAGTGTGTCGGATGTGGAACACATTGCTTTCCTTACTTTATGGTTGTCAAGGTATGTCTTTTGCAGCAGATCCCTACAGGTAGCCAGTAGGTTTATTCCTCTAGCTAGAGATTTGCATGAGAATTGGAGGGTGTGCTTAAGCGAACTGCTATTAGTTGATCTTTACGAAAGTCTAAGGTCAGCTGTTTTGAGTCTGAAATCTCACACCTCCAAGAACATCCTGCTAGCGGGCCCTTTCTGGTTACTCCAGTTATGGCTAAATTCCATGTTCGAACCTTCACTATCAACTGCCAATACTATTGTTGAACAAGACCCTGAAATAGCGGATAGAATCATCGAAGGCACTAGGCTGCGAAGACTAACCCCAAACGACGATAAGGATGACTTCAAAGTTCTATTCTCAAAATATATCATGATATTCTCCAAGAGGCATAAGTTCGAAGAGACCATGCCGCCTTTTGCTTCAAGGGCTCATGGGCCCTCATGGTTCACCATGGCTCTCTCAGAAGCTGTCAAAAGAAAAAAAATTCAAGATGTATGGAGAGCCTTTTTGTTACCCAGACTAATCTCTTCAAGAATTACTCCTGCTAAGAATCAAATTTTCCTTTTTTCTTATCAACCCAACTTTGTTTCGAGACAATTTGGCTTGTGCCAATTAATTCCTGAACCCCTATTCCAAACGGAAAATGCCATCACCTCTGAGCAAACCTTCAAGGCAAGAGAAGCCAAACTTCAGCAGGAACAATACCAAGGCTTCGCCCATTTTGAACTAATAACTTTCGAACCTACACACCTTACAGCAAAGGGGTTTCAGGAATGGTGGACAAAGTTCTATCAGACTTATATGTTTGATACTCTTACTATTCAGCAGAAACTAACTGATGCATTCGATGTGCAGGTACCATCCAAGAAAGGTATGTTCACTCATGCCAAAGAGATTAAGGCTTTTCAAAATTATTTCGAAACTACTTATGATCCCACACACTTGGAATCCACTATGCATCAAGCGGCTGAGACCTTGAAGGAAAAATTCAAAGAAAAAGTTTCTAAGTTAAAACTTCCTTCAGGGTTGTCACCTGAGGATAGGTATAGGTTGGCATTCGAAATGCATCCACCTAAATTTCCTAGATTACCTACCTCAGAACTGGCTCTGGCTTGGTTTCCTCCATACCCTTGGTGGTTCACTTGCAAAGAAATGTTCAAATATCTTCAAAAGAAACCAAAGCCATCTGAGACTGTGACATGGGATCGACATTGGCTCCACGATTTCCCAGGACATCTTCGCTATGACCTTTCTGCCATGTCGATTAAATCTGATCAAGGCACAAGTGCGAATGCTTGGGAAAATCCCAAACGTTTCTCATTTTCTATATTTTTAACTTTTGCCTTAATTGTTTCGATTTTCAGCCATCAGGATAAAGACTGCTGCTTCAAAGTCAAAAGAAGGGAGTGCCTCTCAAGCCTCTGTCGAAACCATTGATAATGTGACTCTATCCAAACCAACAACAATAGCTGCAACAACAACAACAACTACTACTACACCAGTAATAACCAGTGCTCCAACTCCACAGGTAATCACTTAGCCTTGATGTTTCGAATACACTAATGTTTCATGATTTGCATCTAACTTATTGTTTAAATCTTTTCAGACCAACAAACTTCCGCCAACCACTCCAAAGAAGCGAAAAACGAACACTACTGGGGAAGACCCCAAGGCTGGAGGGAATTTACCAGTTGCTTCGAAGAAGAAGCATAAGAAGGAAATTTCCAAAAGTGTTGTACCAACTAGTGTCTCTGGACTCGATTCCAGGGATGCTGCTCCCTCACCTAAATCCAAAATTCCATCTTCGACCTCCAACGTAATGTTGGAACGCATAGCTAGCAACCTCTCTTCTGAGAGTCCACAGGTAAATTGAACTTTAAATCTTTGACAAAATAATTTCTCATTACCTTGGTGCATGCTTTTAATATTCTTTTGCCTCTTGCAGGATATTTTAAATCCAGCTCTTACCACTTCGACCTCACCATCAAAAGCTGCTGCTCCGATCAACTCATCTCCCCAAGGGGATTCCAGCAATCTTGTACAGAACAAGGGTTCCTCCAATATGGCGGTTCTGGCTGGGGCTTCTGAGCAGCAAGATGATCAGAGTACTTCTCCTCCTCTAAAAGAAACAAATGAAGCAACGCTTCATGAATCTGCAGAGACTTTACAAAGAACTTCTCTTCAAAAGTCCCCTCTTGAAACCCTTCAAGAGGATCCAAAGGATACTCACGCTGAAGGAGAGAAAGCTGATTCTGATTAAAGAAACGAAGAATCTGTAGACGAAGGGTCTGAGGAGGAAGATGCCAACGATGGTTCGACTGCTGGGATTGAGTCAAATGCAAATAGCAGCGAGAACGAAGATATCGAAGTGGTGGATTTGGATGACGATGAAGAATATAATGAGCACGAAACGAATGAAGGTGATGGTGACGCGACCAATAAACACATGGAAGTCGAAATGGACGTGACTCCCCTGCGTGTGGAACTCCCTCAACCGTCTCTGTCCCGAATGACTGACGAGGAGCTTGCTCTCCTGAGACGAAATGACCCTATTGGGTACATGAAGGCGAAGCTGTCTCAAAGGGATATTCCACCTGCTAGGGCTGGCACAAGTTCGACTAGCCATTCGTTGCCCACAGATGACAGAATTGTACTTCTTAACAAGATCAGGAGGACAATTCTTGATGTGGATTTGTTCGAAGTGCTCAAACAAGATAGACAGCTTGCTACACTATGAAGGAGTTGCTTACAAAAGTCAACCTCGCTACCTGCACCTTGCCAGTTAGTTCTATCTTGTTCGATCTTCAATCTTTGCTGGACAACGTGATTGGGTACCTTCTCCAAGATGAATTTGCTGCCAGAAAGGTTCAAGAAAAATGAACTGCAATGGATGCTGCTTATGAGCATGCTTCGAAACTCTCTCAAGAAGCTGAGGATCAAGCCATGCATCTAAAGCAAGCAAAAACTGATTATGAGGCTCGAGCTGAGTCCATCCTTCTCTGGGAAAGGCAAATTCAGGAACTTCAACAGAAGGTTAAAGAGGCTCAAGAACAACAATTAGCCTACGAAACCAATACTGCTGGTAACCAATTCGAAGAGCTCCTCAATAAGGGGCTTGCAGAAATGGAAACTGCAGAACAACTCAAAGGAGAAGTGGCTACCTTAGAGGGAGCCAGACGTTTTGCTCAACAAAGGCTTGAGTATTTTCGAAGTACCTTCAACAGATTGAAGAATAATTCCTATTTCTAAATCTTAGTGTCGATTTGGTTAAATTTTGGTTTTTGTATGTAACATTTGAACAACGCCATTTTGGCAACCCCATATTGCCATTTTGGCATTTTTATGATATTCTGATTACGTTGTTACTATTCGAATCTCCTGCAGGCGTGGCTTATATTTCTTTAAATATTTCCCATTAACCTTTAGGATACGTTTATCATCCATCAGCTCTTCGATTTCATATGCATTGTTTGAGAATACCTTTATTATTCGAAAAGGCCCTTCCCAATGAGGTGACCATTTACCTAACGTTTTATTTTTCTTGTCCATGGGCAATATGACTTTCCAGACTAAGTCATTAATAGTGAATGCTTTCCTTTTCACCCTTTTGTTATATGTCCTGGCCACTCTTTCTTTTTGTCTCATCAAGATTTCCAATGCATGTAATCTAACTTCGTCCAATTCCACTAACTCATTCATCATCATCTCCCAATATAATGCAGCTGGAATTTCGTTTTGTCTTTGAATTCGAACTGATTGTAGATGAATTTCTACTGGCAGAACTGCATCATGACCAAATGTGAGTTGGAAAGGCGTGGTGTTAGTAGCTTCTTTAGGATATGTTCTACAGGCCCATAGTATTTGGTCCAAAGTTTTGTGCCAGTTCCTTGGCTTTTTACCAATATGTTTCTTAATTAATCCTATTATCACTTTATTAGCTGCTTCGACCTGACCATTTGCTTGAGCATAATATGGCGTTGATGTTAGTAATCTAAACCCCATTTCTTGAGCAAATTCTTGCATATTTCTACCAGTAAACACAGAGCCTTGGTCTGTGGTTATGCTCTCTGGCAATCCGAACCTATAGATAATTTGTTTATGTATAAACTCAATAATCGCCTCTTGATCAGCAACTATTAATGGTATTGCTTCGATCCACTTGGTAAAATAATCTATTCCTACCAAGATATATTTCTGTCCTTTAGACGAAGCAGGATTTATTTCTCCTATTAAATCCAATGCCCATCCTCTAAATGGCCATGGTTTAATGATTGAATGTAACTCACTTGTAGGGGCATGTTGAATCCCTGCATGTTTCTGACATTCTTCACAACCTTTAGCAAAGTCTATACAATCTTTGAGCATGCTGGGCCAATACATGCCATATCGAAATAACAGCCATTTCATTTTATGACCTGCTTGATGTGCCCCACATGCCCCATTGTGGACTTCTGACAATGCTAAGTATGCCTCACTTTCTCCTAGGCACTTCAGCAATACGCCTTCTTGGGTCTTTTTGAACAATTCGTTTCCCATGAGGACATATGACAATGCTCTATATTTTACCTTCCTATCAGCATTCAGAGTTGGGTTTGTTAAATAACTCACCAGTGGACTTCGCCAATCTGCATCTGATAAAGTGTTTATGGCTAATATTTCGAATCCCTGTTTCTCAGCATAACCCAATTTCATACTCTCTAGATCTGATGGTGTGAATCTAGTAGCCATAACTCTACCCCTTAATTCAACTAAATCCTCAAAGTTTCTGGCAGAAACTTTATAACCTGAAGCCAACTGTGCTAAGTCATTTGCCTCTTGGTTTTCTATTCTTGGTATATGTTGAATATCCATGTATTCAAATTTCCTAAGTAGCCTGTTAACTATGACGAAGTATATCATCAGGTTTTCCTTTATGCATTTATACTCCTTTGTTATTTGCTTGACCACTAATTCTGAGTCTCCTTTAATTTCGACTCTAGTTGCCCCCAATTCCAACAAAGCTTCAAGTCCAACAATGAGCGCTTCATACTCAGCTTCGTTGTTCGAGCAACGGGGACCATCTAGTTTATACTTGAATTTTGTTGGAATTCCTTCAGGAGAAATTAGAAGGACTCCAACACCACTTCCATTCCTGTGGGTCGAACCATCAAAGTATAATTTCCATGGTTGCATTTCGACGTAACTCATGACAGTCTGCTCAACCAATGAATGGTCCACAATAAAATCATAAATCACTTGGCCTTTCACAGCTTTTAAAGGCATGAAAGTCAAAGAATATTCTGTTAAGGCTAAAGCCCATTTACCAACTCTGCTGTGCATTATTGGTTTCGAAAGCATGTGTTTAATGACATCGAAATGAGATGAAACATAAACATCAACAGGCTTTATATAATACTTGAGTTTCATACAAGAGAGGTACAAACAGAGACATAGCTTTTCTAAATTGCTATATCTGGTCTCTGCATCATTTAATACTCTACTTAAATAGTATATGGCTCTTTCGATGCCATTGCTATCTTCTTGTGCTAACATACTACCTATACTAACTTCAGAGGCAGATATGTACAATCTCATGGGCTTTCCCCGTGAAGGTGGAGACAAGATGGGAGGCTGAGAGAGGTATCTTTTTATCTTGTCAAATGCCTCCTGGTGAGCTTCGTTCCATTCGAAGGCTTGGCCTTGCTTTAAACGAAGCAACGGAGAGAAAGCTTGGGTTCTTCCACTCAGATTCGAAATGAACCTTCTGAGAAAGTTAATTTTCCCTAGCAAAGATTGCAGCTCCCTTTTTGACGTAGGTGCTTTCGTCTCCATTATGGCTTTGGTTTTGTTCTGGTTGATCTCAATTCCTTTCTTGTGAACCACAAAGCCAAGGAAATCTCCAGCCTGCACAAAAAATGCACATTTAAGGGGATTCATCTTTAAGCCATGTTTTCTCATTCGTTCGAATGATTGGCTCAAATGATGCAAATGGGTTTCTGCAGAGATAGATTTGATGACTATATCATCAATATACACCTTCATAAAGGTTTCAATGAAATCATGGAAAATCGAATTCATTGCCCTTTGATAAGTTGCCCCAGCGTTTTTTAAACCAAAAGGCATCACCACCCATTCGTAGGTGCCTAAGGCTCCTGGGCAACGAAATGCTGTCTTGGCAACATCTTCTTCAGCAATAAAAATCTGATTATACCCAGAGTATCCATCTAACATACTCAAGTATTCGAATCCTGCAGTAGAGTCTACTAGCATTTCTGCCACAGGCATGGAGTACTCATCCTTAGGGGTTGCAGTGTTTAAATCCCTAAAATCTATGCAGATTCTCAAAGAACCATTTTTCTTAATAACAGGTACTATATTTGCTAACCATTCGACATACCTTGTGGTTCTGATGAATCTGCAACGCAGCAACCTTTCGATCTCAGCTTTAATCTTTGTGAGAACCGCTGGTGCGAATCTTCTAGGAGTTTGCTTGATGGGCTTCTTGCCATCTTTGATTGGAAGTCTGTGTTCGACTAACTCCCTCTTTAAACCAGGCATTTCGTCATAATCCCATGCGAAGCAATCTTTGTTTTTCTTGAGGACTTCGATCACTTCCTGCTTGAGGCCTGGGCTAAGTTTTGCACTTATGTAGGTTATTCTTTTCGTGTTTTCATCCCCTAAGTTCACTTCTTCGAGTGGATCCTGCGCCAACATTTTGGCACCTGAGTCTATGGGGTTCCTTTCGAAGCCTAAGGGTTCTTTATCATAGATGGCGTCCAGCCTTTGATCTATCTCAAATTCTTTAGAGGGTGAGCCTTTCAAGCCATCCCCACTTATTTCGTTCATCTTCACAACCAGTTTATTTATTTCAGCCTCTAAGGCCGCCTTTGATTCGTTCTCAGCCATATAGGCCGAAATCCTTTCGAAAAAGGAGGACTCAGTCATGAGTAAGGCTGTCGAATTCCCAGCCTGCTGGCCGTCTTTGTATAGTACTTTCGACTCCTTCGTCGTCACTGATTATTCTTCTATCCCAGTATAGGCCATCATGGCGAAGGGTCATATAGTAGTGGGCGTTTCTGGTTTCGTTGATTTCATCATTTGGGACACAAGGAGCAATCTTTGCCTGATGTTTGTCATAATTCCTCTTGTCAACTAAATTGACTGTTGACATGAAGTAACTCTGGTCTGCTTCAATGTTTTCCACGATCCCATCTTCTCTCCATAGAACTAATCGCTGGTGCATTAACGAAGGAACTGTCCCTACGCCATGGATCCACTCCCTTCCCAGCAACAAGTTGTAGTTGGCCTTGGCTTCGATCACCATGAACATGGTGGGCCTACAGCTTGAGCCTATTGTCAAATCCAATTGAACCACTCCCAGTGTTTTGCCCACTTTCCCTTCATAATTGGATAGAACCATATTGTGGGGCTTGATGTCTCCTTCGCGTATTTCTAACCTTTTCAGCATGAAGTGGGGTATCAAGTTGACTGCAGCACCCCCATCCACTAGAACCTTATTCACGCCATGGGCACCAACCTTTGCCCGAATAAATAGTGGCTTAAGATGGTTCTTCATAGCTGGTTCTGGACGTTCGAAGAACGCATTCTGCTCCTCGACGGCCCCATTGTCCATCACATAGTAGCACACAGGCCTATGCTTCATCAGGTCTATGGTATCTTCTTCCTCATATTCATCAATCTCAGTTTCCTGTCCGAACTCACAGGGAAGCATAGACACCATGTTGCAGTTGAGATTGAACGAAGACTCCCCCTCTGAATCGAAGTTGTCTGTTATCATATCTTCGTCTTCTTCTGGACCTGGAGTGTATTCCTTTGGTTCATCTAGTTTTACTTCAGAGAAAAACCTCCTATTAACTGGGTGTTTGTCTTCAGTTTGATTTTTTGGTGTGGGTTTGTTGGTGCTAGATTCACCTTGGTTCTTTGTTGAAGTTGCCCCTTTATTTGCCACAGCTTCCCTCTCAGCCTTTCGAATCCTCTGTTGCCTTCGCCACTGGGATCTTGACATGGGGTTTCTTCCTTTGTAGTTCTCTAGTCTCACCTCTTCCCTCTTTGCTATGTTGAATTGCCTCCTGTATGTCATAGCATGGTGTGCGTTTCGTTCGGTGTTTCTCCATCTGTCTTTGCCTTTGTCATTTCTGACTTGCAGCCATCTGTCTGTTGGCACTTCAGCAGGGAGTTTGAACGTCACTCTTCGAGCACCCCTGGGATGAGGACTATCAGGCCTTCATTGTTTATATTTGCTATCGAAACGTGGGCCCATCTGAACAGTTTCTTGATGGTTCCAGCGAGGGGCGAAGGGAATTGTTTCGAAGGCTCTGGCCATGCTTTGATCATACACAACGGAACACCTTGGGCATATCAAGCACTTGGTTGCCCCTTTGTAGCAGCGAAACACAAATTCCAGCAAACTTTCTCCAGCCTTAGGATAAAACCTGAATAGCTGGTTATCCTGGCACCAGTTGTTGCCAGTTCGCGCCCTCTGTACCCTCTCGAAGTTCACAGCGATTCTCTGATTGCAGAGGATGCTGCACCTAGGGCATAGTATCATTCCTGTATCTCCCTTGTGGCACATCATGAGGTAATCCTTGAGACTAGCATCTCCAGCATGATTATCCTCCATTTTATACTTCTCTTTTTCTAAGTATCTCTCTACCTCTTCCATCTCAGAGCGAGGTCTCTCCATATCCACCATGTTTACCTCAACATCCTCCCCCTTAGCTTCATCATCTCCCCATCCTGTGGGTTTTATATCTTCAATGTGGACCTTTGAACTCTCTGGGGCAGAATATTTGACCAAATAGTCAAATTTTCCACTGGGTTCCCCTAAAGTGTCCCATATTTCTTTCTGAAGGGAGGTTGGCTTCGTGATTTGGACTTTCTCCAATTCCAGCCTCAGGCCTTCAGTGACCTGTGTCAACTCTTGGTTTTGGTTTTCCTGGCCTTCAGTAGCCTGGATTTCTTTTACAACAACTAAAGGTGCTGCTTCAATCGAAGTCTCTGGTTGCTTGTGGACGTCTTCAGTGACCTCCTTATTGACTTCGACTATCACCCAGCTTTCATTTTCAGTACCTTTCTCTCCTATTGGGGCATCACTCTAGTCAGCTTCCACCATGTTAATTTCTCCAATGCATGCAGTCTTGGAATTGGTGTCTGCGACGTCCAAAGGATCTTCGTCCACTTTCATTTTTGCTTTATCAGCAAACTTCAGTCTGCCATCTTTAATTGCATTCTGAATTAGGCCCCTGAAAAGAAAACACTGTGAGGTTTTGTGGCCTAGGAAACTATGATATTTGCAAAATCCTCTTTTCTTTCTTTGATCTAAAGGAGGTATTTTGACATTTGATGGCACAATGAGTTGGCCATCTTTGACAAGTAAATCAAAAATCTCGTCACATTTAGTGACATCGAAGGTATAAACCTTCTTTGGGAATTTGTCACTTTTCTCATTTTCAACAATTTCTTTCCCTTTTGTGGGAACTAATAATTTGCAAGAGTAAGATGGTGCCTGTTTTAATTCAGCGAGGTCGATTTCGACCTATTCGAATTTGAATTCAGGGTAATCTTCTGCTTCCTCAGTTCCAACATAGGAGATCCTTTCCTTCTTGTTATTTTTAAAGACTCTGGCCTTTTCGGCCTTTAGCCTTTCAACCTGTCGAACCCTATCGGCTAATTGAGCCATATCCCTCAAATATTGAGTGTCTAGTTTCTTTCGAATAGAGTAATCCAAGCCGCCAGTGGCCATTTCGACTAACTCATGTTCAGGCACTACTGTGAAACATCTGGATTTCAAAAGCCTGAACCTATTCAGATAATCATCTATGGGTTCAGTGAACTTTCTCTTGACACTGGCTAGTTCCTTCAGACTTATTTTTTATTGTCCCATGTAGAACTGTTCATGGAATAATCTCTCCAAAAGAGCCCAAGTATCAATGGACCCAGGAGGCAAAGTGGTGAACCATGTGAAAGCGTTCTTAGTCATGGAACTTGGGAAATATTTGATCCTGAGGTCTTCATTATTGGCTATATCTCCCGCTTCGGTTAGATACCTGGCTATATGTTCGACTGTTGACTCATTGATATCCCCAGCAAACTTTGTAAACTTAGGGATTTTATATCCCCTTGGTAAATCAGTGTGCATTATGTAATCTAATATAGGGGAGGCATAATTTGGCCTTCTAATTCCTGTGTTGAGGCCATTCTGGGCCATGATTCTCTCTATCATGGTGGTTAAATTATTTTCTGCCAGGATGTTATCGTTTCGAATTCTATGAACGACTGCATCAGCATCTTGATTTCGACCCACCGTGACAACCCCTCTAGGTTGTTCTTCTCGAAACTCTGGGATTTCCAGCCTTTTGACCCTTGCCCCTAGTTCCATAATTTCCCTTTGTGGGCCTTGGATCATTGGGGCTTCTAGCCTTTGTGCCCTTGCCCCCACATTAACTTCCTCTCTGGCTGGTCTGTAGGTTGGGTCGTTAGCAACTTGTTCTATAATAGGTACGTTCGCTCGAACTCCCGCCTGATTCTGCCTACGCCTCTCTGGGGGAGCAAAGAAATCTGCTATTCAACTCATGTTATCTGCGTTTTCTCTGTTTGTCACAGTCACATTTTGTACTATTGGGGCAAATATTTCCTGCATAGTTTGTGCTAATACCCCTATCATATTATGGTTACTGTCATCCATCAATTTCCTAAAAGCCAACTGGTTTTCTGTGGTTAAAATAGGCATTGCACTATAACCCACTGACCCTTGGTTATTTGTCATAAACTGATTTGCCCCAGACCCAGACCCTAATTGTGGTGATGAATTCGATGTGGAATTGTGTAAGCCTGCCATAAAAGATGTTGGCATTCCATAAGAGGAGTTTCTGGTTCTATTACCATCGAAATCGGGTGGTCTAGTTAGTGGGTGGCAAAATGGGTTTGTGTCCCTGATGGTGGGACGAATCCCCCAGGATAACCAATGGTTCCAGTATTTCCTAGGATCGAACTATTAGTTGATATGCCACTTATTCCATTAGTGGCTATATTACTGGTAGAGGATGCAACAGACTGTGCATTCGAATGGATCACATTAGATGTTCCCATCGAAGCGGACATATTAGTGCCTGTTGTATGTGGGGCATTTTGTTCCCCTTGTTGATTGTCAGAATTAGACATCTTGTTCAAACATTTTCTTCTGGGTAAGGGTTGGTTGCTATTGGTTATTCTACCACTTCTAAGGTTCATAAAACAATAAACTTATCACTCAGAGGGTATTTTTACAATGGTTCTGTCTCAACAATTTTTATTTTATTCTAAATTCCGTAATGGCCAACGAATCGTCCCACCGGGTGTGCCAATTTGTTTACAGTGATTTCTGGTAAACAACCGCTAGTCCTCCAAACTATCGAATAATCTTACTGACTGTTATTCAATCTCTCTGGTAACTCGCAGGATTGACTAGATTGATCCTAGGAAATGTTGGTCATTAGGGTAACTCTCATGATAGAACTGGTATTCATGGTTGGTATTTAGAATATTGTGTAGGTGTTTAACTTACTTCGATTACTCTCTTAAAGATCTAAAGGCGTGATCAAGTAAATGTGCGCGAAACTAAATTGCATGAATAAAGTTAAATTGTAAAGACATGTAAAAACTGCATAAAGACAAGTAAACGACTTCGAAGCATAAAAACATGTAATGTAAAAGATTCTCTGGAATGTAAAAGATTCGAAATATGAAGAAAGCGTTTAAATGCAAGAAAACAGTAAAATGACTTTAAGTGAAAAAGGGGTTCGAATGATAAAAGCTTGAAGATAAAGGCATGAAATGTACAACAGTTTCTGAAATGTAAAGCATTTGAAATGGAAAGAAAGCATTTAAATGTAAGGCATCAGTAAAAAGACTTTGAATGAAAACATTTTAAATGCAAAAGCTTTTGAATAGTATTGACATGAAGATAAAGGAAATACTGAAAATGATAAAGAGTTTTTATTAAATCATAAATACTTGGTGTTATCATACGTACATTGCTCGTGCATTCGTTTCCCTAGCCATGTGGTATTTTGAATGTTTACTGAGTTTTTTGTACAATAGATATGACACACGAAATCCTAATGCTAAGACTTCTATTTATACTACTTCGACCATAACGTTCTTGCTATAAGATTCTGCCACGTTCAGAACATGCAGAGCAATGCCTCTCTCTTGCTTCCACGCGTCTTCGAATGCTCCAGCGCATATATTTCAAATTTCGAACATCCCGCTTGCATTTGAATTTCAAATGTTTTGGCACTTCTTCGCTTCGAATGCATTTCTTGGACACAGCCTTGTTAACATTTCGAGACTTCTTTGAATATATTCTCATAACTGTCACTCGAAGCTCCAAGTTTTGATATGCCCATTCGAAGCACTGCTTCTACCATTTCGAAACATGACATCTTGCTTTATTCCAATCGAAACGTCCAATTTGCTTCGCTTCTAATAATATCATCAAAATCTTCAGCCAACAGCAGGACAACAGATTACTTAAATGAGGTTTTGGGATTTGGTGATGTTCTGATCGCAGAAGATCAGAAACATAACCTCCATGCACTGAAGAGTCACGTTCTGATGGAAGACTATGTTCTGAACCATGTTTGCAACTTCTGACTGCACTTGCGTGGAGGTTGGCTCAGAAGTTCTGAAGTATCATATACTCTTAACACTTGGAAAATTTTCTAAATGTTTAGAAATTTTGATTTTTTCAAAGTAACTTCTGACTGCACTTGCGTGGAGGTTGGTTCAGAAGTTCTGAAGTATCATATACTCTTAACACTTAGAAAATTTTCTAAATGTTTAGAAAATTTGATTTTTTTTCAAAGTAACTTCTGACTCCTGATTTTTTTGACAAACCAATCTCATGTCTTGATGAAATAAAATTTTTGAAACTTGATTTAATCTGAAAGTCAAAGTATGACTTTTCAGTGTGTTTTTAACCATTTTGTCCTTATGGATGATTTCCTTGAAAAGTGATAATTCAAGACTTGGAACTTGATAGAAGCAAACCTGAGAGTCCAGGATGATCCTTTGAGAAATGAGAGGGAAAATTTTGGGGTACAACAGTTTCCCCTGTTCAATCTTCTTAAGCCTGAAGATATAGGTTGGTTGGTCTGCCTTTCGTGATCTGAAGGTGGAAGATGATTGAACACTAGAGTGCCCAGAAATTTGCACTCGCATGAAGTAATGTTGATTGGCAATATCGGAAATGGGCTTAAAGATGTCATTCGGAAATGATCGGTTGTGTAAGAGATTCCTTGGCGAGAATTCCTGTACCTGCTGTTGAGGGGGACTTTGCCGGGGAATGTTGATTTATGCATTGGGAAGTAAAGTCCAGGAGCTTC
This sequence comes from Vicia faba, assembly GCA_948472305.1. Taxonomy (NCBI): domain Eukaryota; kingdom Viridiplantae; phylum Streptophyta; class Magnoliopsida; order Fabales; family Fabaceae; genus Vicia; species Vicia faba. Next base: position 919,043,019 of record OX451738.1, read on the forward strand.
GATTATCCATTACTCTACTGGGGAATTATCTCTCGACTGAGGAAGTGAAAGTAGAACGTATACCTGGTCAAGTTCCAGGATGTACAATGACTTGCTGGGGAAATGTGAAATCGACCGTATCTGGTCGGGTCCAGGCCTTACAGTGTTGTAAACTATTGTCTGGAGATAAGGGAGAAGGAACCTGGATAGTAGGGTTACTTCGAAATGAAAGCCTGGGTAGTAGGGTTTGTGGGAAGGAACCTGGGTAGTAGGGTTACTTCGAGATGAAAGCTTGGATAGTAGGGCTTGTGGGAAGGAACCTGGGTAGTAGGGTTACTTCGAGATGAAAGCCTGGATAGTAGGGCTTGTGGGAAGGAACCTGGGTAGTAGGGTTACTTCGAGATGAAAGCCTAGATAGTAGGGCTTGTGGGAAGGAACCTGGGTAGTAGGGTTACTTCGAGATGAAAGCCTGGATAATAGGGCTTGTGGGAAGAAACCCGAGTAGTAAGGTTACTTTGAAAAGAAATCCTGGGTAGTAGGGCTTGTGAGAAGGAACCTGGGTAGTAGGGTTACTTCGATATGAAAGACTGGATAGTAGGGCTTGTGGGAAGGAACCCGGGTAGTAAGGTTACTTTGAAAAGAAAGCCTGGGTAGTAGGGCTTGTGAGAAGGAACCTGGGTAGTAGGGTTACTTCGAGATGAAAGCCTGGATAGTAGAGCTTGTGGGAAGGAACCTGGATAGTAGGGTCACTTCGTTTGATCATGTGGATTAGTTGACCCATTTGGTTTTGGGAACTGATTTTCCCTTGGTTTCCTGCAGACATGACATGTATAACTCCTGGGATTGTTGGTGATAACTGCCTTTCCTGAAAAGATAACAAGGTTAGTTATATGCGATGCATGAAATGCATTGTGAGATGACGTTCTCAAAATTAACGAGATTATGCTGTATGTGATATATATGTGCATGTCCTGATGTATGAGTATGTTAGTTGTGACATATCCGAGTTTGGGAAAATAAATTCCTGACTGCTGCTGGAGAAAATAGAATTTCTTGACTGTTGTAGAGAAACATGGCTCTTCTACTTCCGCTGGAGATGATGAATGGAAGTGACTGTACTTCTGTCAGGGGGAGATTCTGTTTTGAGAATAACTCTGCGGGGAACAACTTGGAAGGTGAATTTCCCTAGCTGAATTAATGGGCTCTGTCGGGGATTGAGGTCCTGTATCCAGAAAAATAAACTCTGCTTGGGGTGTTAGAATTTACGATGATTTGCTCACGATTATGAAATTTGGCTGGGGGATATAGATGTCAGGTTTCTGGGCGACCCTGGCTAGGGAGATTACTTCCCGTTCTAAGAGAGCTGATATCAAGGCTTTGATTACCTCTACTTTGTGGGGAATACAAATGTTACAAGGTCACGTGTATTAATGACTGTGCTCCAAAGTTGTCTCTGCCCTGGTACCTGCTGGACAGGGTAACTGTCGGGTTTGACATTTTAGTTTTTTTTTCCGTCCCTATTTCTTAAGTTATGAGCCATTGTCTTTCTTTCCCTATGCAAATATTTGTGAACAGAAATCATATTCAAGTGCATATGTCAAGAATAAACCATTGGACGTTCTTGCAAAAACAAAACAGAAAAAGAAAAACAAATAGTTTTGTAAAAATGACTTGTATTAATTTTGACGTTGGCCTATAACAGGCGTTTTTGTAAAAGGGAGCTGACGCTCTAGTAAGAGAATGCCGCCGTAAAAATGAAAGATATATAGTATTGTGTACAACAAAAATAAAATAGCTATGTGCAACAATCCCATTGGGTTTCAAGTTCGCTATTGCCACTATGACTTCGAGCTTCTCCTCACTTTGCTGCTTGTCCGAATCTGATTAGATTGATTGATGTCGTTTGAGTTTGATAGTTGATACTGAGGTTAGATTGCAGGGTGATCCAATGGGACATAGTGATACGCTTTTTATCCCTAACTTTTTCCTGGACCGCCCTTTCGGGTTTTCGGTCCACCGGGATACCCCTTTTTGCCCAAGTCGCCTTTTCAGGTTTTCGACTTGCCGGGTGTACAGATTATTTCATTTTCATCCCTTATTTTTTCCCGAACCCTTTTGGTTCGTCGGGAAGCCCTTATTTTTGCCTAGGTCAGTCAACCTAGCGGGTCTTTTATCATGCGTAATATCTTTTCACTATGTCCGCATTGACAGGGTGAGGAAGGTCGTCGCCATCCATGGTGGTTAGAATCATGGCTCCATCCGAGAAAACATTTTTTTACCACAAATAGCCCTTCGTATGTGGGAGTCCATTTGCCCCTGGGGTCACCTTGCGGCAGTATGATGCGCTTGATCACCAAATCCCCGACTTGATACTCTTGGCATCTGACCTTCTTATTGAAAGCATTGATCATTCGTTTTTGATACGTCTGACCATGGCAGATAGCAGTAAGTCTCTTTTCATCGATTATATTTAATTGATCAAGCCGGGCTCAGATCCAGTCGTCTTTGTTCAAACCCGCATCCATCATAATCCCGAGAGAAGGTATCTGGACTACGATGGGTAGGACTGCCTCCATGCCATATACCAGAGAGTAAGGTGTTGCCCCTGTCGACGTCCGTGCTGAGGTACGGTACCCATGAAGAGAAAATGGTAACATCTTATGCTAGTCTTTGTATATCACTGTCATCTTCTGTACAATCTTCTTGATGTTCTTGTTAGCTGCTTCAACAGCGCCATTCATCTTCGGCCGGTAGGGAGAAGAGTTGTGATGATGTATCTTGAACTGTTTACAGAGCTCGGTGATCATTGTGTTGTTGAGATTCGTACTATTGTCAGTAATAATTCTCTCTGGCACACCATATCGACAAATCAGATTATGTCGGATAAATCACGCCACAACGTTCTTGGTTACTGTGGCAAAAGAGGTTGCTTCAACCCACTTCGTGAAGTAATCAATGGCTACTAGGATGAAGCAATGTCCATTAGAAGCGGTGGGCCTGATTTCTCCGATCATGTCGATGCCCCACATTGCAAAGGGCCACGGAGCTGTAAAGACGTTCAAGGGAACCGGAGGCACATGCACCTTATCAGCGTAGATTTAGCATTTATGACAAGTTCGAGAGTGCTGATAACAATCGGCTTCCATAGTGGACCAGTAGTATCTTGCCCGTAGGATCTTCTTAGCCATGGTATGTCCACTAGAATGGGTTCTGAAGGTGCCTTCATGTAGATCTGTCATGATCCTCTCTGCTTCGCCCTTGTCTACACACCGTAGTAAGGTAGCGCCATGGTTGCGTTTATAGAGGATTCCATTACTGAGGAATAACTTTGCAGCGAACCTTCTCAGAAACTTCTTATCATTGACAGATGCCCTTTCGGGATACTCTTGAGCCTTGAGATACCTTTTGACTTCGTGAAACCAGGGTTTGTCTGTTACCTCCTCAATATCAATCTCGCAGCAGTGTGCTGGTTCATTCAACCTTTCAATGGTGATTCGGGGAGCTTCGTTGTCCCACCGGATTTTAAACATAAAATACATGGTGGCTAATGCGTCCGCTAACTGATTCTCCTCTCGTGGGAAATGTTCGAAGGTTACTTCTTCAAAGTGTGGGAGCAACGTCAGTACATACTCTCTATAAGGAATGAGATTCAGATGTTTCGTATCCCACTCTCCCTTGATCTGACTGATCACTAGAGCGGAATCCCTGAATACACTTAAGAACTTAATCCTCAGGTCAATAGAAGCTCGAAGACCCATGATACATGCTTCATACTCCGCCATATTGTTGGTGCAGTTGAACCATAATCGGGCAGTGAACAGAGTATGATAACCCTCGGGAGATATGATTACAGCGCCAATGCTGTTACCCAGTGAGTTTGATGCTCCATCAAAATAGATAGACCATCGGGATCCTTCCTCAGGTCCTTCATCCGGTCCAGGTTCTTCACAGTCGGTTACTAACATGATATTCTCATACGGGAACTCAAAATTCATGGACTGGTAGTCATCCACGGCTTGATGAGCCAAATGATCAGCCAATACACTCCCCTTTATTGCTTTTTAGGTTGTATGTTGTATTCAGTTAAGACCATTTGCCACCTTGCTATCCTTCCGGAGAGAGCGGGCTTCTCGAAAATGTACTTGATTGGATCCATCTTTGATATCAACAAGGTAGTGTGAGTCAGCATATACTGTCTCAGTCGGCGAGCAGCCCATGCCAAAGTGCAGCAAGTTTTCTCGAGCAATGAGTATCTTGTCTCATAGTCGGTAAACTTTTTTCTAAGGTAGTATGTTGCGTGCTCTTTTCGACTAAACCTGTCATGCTGCCCCAGCACACACCCCATCAAATTGTCTAACACTGTCAGGTATAATATCAAAGGTATCCCTTCAATTGGAGGCATCAGAATTGGTGGTTTTTACAGGTATTCCTTGATTCTTTCGAAAGCGATCTGACATTCCTTGATTTTGCAGGTATTCCTTAAATATAGAAAAACAAAAAAAGAGGTGTTTTTTTTTCTGTTTTGTTGAGTCTGTCTTTTAGAGTCTTGTTTTTTTTTCTTTCCTCTTGTTTTGTATTTGTCTCTTAGAAGAGACTTAGTTTTTTTCTTGAGCGAGTCCTTTCTTCTTTTCACCCTTAACTTGATTCTCTTTGTTTGAATTTTATTTTACTTTTTTTCTTACTTTTGAGTCAGTTTGATACAATTGGTCTTGTATCAAGCATAGGATCAGGTTATTGAGTTAGTTTCTTTTGAGTCTTTCCTTGTTTGTCTTGAATCAATTCTTGCTTCTATTGATTCTTAGTTTCTCAGATTCTTTTCACTATGCTTTTTGTCAATTATTTCTAAAAAGGGGGGGGGGGGGGAGAAAGTGTGTTATTGAGTATATTCAAGTGTTGCTTGCTTTACGCAATACTTTAGGGGTGTCAGTTTATCTTGTTTTTGCTGTTGCTGCTACTTCTAATGTAGCTTATGCAGAATGTCCTATAGGATGTTGTAACATTCTATCTGTTGTATCTTGTGGTATGAGTTATGAGCATTGTTGTGTCTTGTGCTCTGAGTTGTGTGTAGCTGCAGATGCTGCATCTTGTGTGTTCTTGAGAGAGAGATTTATCTCTCTGTGTCAAGAATTGGTTCTGTGTTTGAGGGAGAGTAATATTTATCTTCTTCCTCATGTACACAACTTACGCGATCAACATGTAGTTGGTGTTGTGTAATTGTTGTATCTTTGATACATTTCTGTACAATTTGTGTTTATGGTTTTATTCTTCTCTCCATACTTTGTTTTTAGATTTTGGTTGTTTTAGCCAAAATTTTCCAAAGGGGGAGATTGTTAGTTCTATGTCTTTATGGTTGTCTAAATTTTAGCTAGGCATGTTTTTGAACATGGTTCTATATTGTTGTTGAGTAAGTTGTTGCAACATCTTTATCAACTGTTATAACAAATTTACTGTTATGTGTTTTCAGTCAGATGTCAAAGGCAGATGTCATGACATCTTGATCTAGTTCTGTAGTATAGTAGGCACTGCTGTTTTAAATCTTGACAAATTTGATTTGATTCTGAAATATTTCTTTTGGATATGTTTCATTTAATTTCGCAGGTCAAGAAGATTTTATCTGGAACAAGGTTTTATATCTCCAGCTGTAAATTAGTTACTAAATTGGATCCTTGAGACTATTTAGGAAACTTTATATTATTTGTTCTAAGATTTAAGGAGATTTTGTTGCACAACAGATACAACTCTGAACTTGTGGATCAATAAACTTCTAGACTTAGAATATCAAAGCCCGTGAATTGAAGAAGTGTATTTAAAGAGAAGATCTAAACCTAAAGTGTCAACTTTTTATCTTTCAACAATTATAAAATTAGGGAAATAAAATAGTCTTAGATTTTGAGAGTCTCTTATGTATTGTGTAGGTGTTTGTCATCCTTGTATCTTTCGATACATGTGGTAGACTTAGTTTTCTTATTCAGAGTCCTTTAGGCAATGAATTGAGTATTGTTTTTGGAGGAAGCTTTTAAACAACTCTAAGTATTGCTCTTGGTCAAGAGTGTTGGCTAAGTATTGTAATGAAAGTATGGTCTTCTTGTTGAGTTATATTCATTGCAGTCACTGAAATTGAGAATGCTAGATATCACTGTAGTGATTTAAGAAAAGAGATATGATTTCTCATATTTAGGGAGAACCTAGGTACAAGTTGCATTGGATAGAGATTAGGCGAGAAATTGTAAGCATGAGAGTTTAACTTTGAACTAATACTGTTGACAGTGAACTTTCTTCCTGACTTAGTATCCCTTAGAGTATGTTATGTTGCACCGAACTTAGTTAACTATTATATTTGTTATTTATCATTCTGCAATTTAAGTCTCAATTGATCTACTTTTTCTTTTATTTTCATATGTTTCTAAGATAGCTTAATATTTTCAATTCATAATACTATTTATATATATTTTTACAATTATATTTTGAATATTTTTAAATTGATTGAAATTATAAATTATAATAAATTAGATTAAATTAATTTTTCTAATGAATAATCTAAATCGAATAGTATTAGTACTTTCTACAGAATAAAATATAAGAAAAAATGCTATATGAAAAATTGATATATCTAATTAAAAATCAAGTTAAAAACATTAATTTTTAAATATTATTTATATTTATATTTCATTTTAGAGGGATTGTTTTTAAATCAAATCGTTTTTATTTATTTTAAAATTTAAACCTCAACAACATTCCTAATAATAATAGTCAATATTTTCTAGATACTTTCAATCTCTCGCATTTTAAAAATCATGTTTGATTTAATTTAGCAATTATTCATTGAGCAAAAACAAAACAATTATTCAATGAATCATTTAATATGAAAAATCATATTTGAACACCAAAATTTGGGACATGGCGCTCTTTTTCTTTTTATTAAATATATATTAATTTATATTTGAAATCTATGTAAATTTATAAAGTTAACAAATAAATAAAATATAGAGATTTTACTTAATAATAGATCAAAATAATTAAGGGTTTCTTTATGCAGTTTTATATTTTCTATAATATCTTTTCTTCGTTAAGATATGTATATTCTAAATAATTTAATAATTTAATATTAAATTATTTCGGAAACGTATATCTGAAATAGTCAATATTTTATCTTTAGAGATTTTCGGATATGTATATCCGAAATAATCTCATTTATTCTTATGATTGATATCTATTCATTTAATATTAAATATCATATTTTAATATTATTAATTATTAATAATATTTAAATTTTAATTATATATAAATATATTTTAATATAATAAATTTTCTAATTACAATTTAATAATTAATTATCAATTTTATAATAAAAATTTAAAAAAAGTTTAATTAGAAATGTCAGTTTTATTTCTTCAAATAAAAGTGTCATCTAAATTAAATTTAACTTTTAAAATTATAAATAAAAAATATTTCTTATATTTTTTATTCAAAAACTATTCATAATTTTAAATAAAAAATTAAAAGACAATTACATTTCACTATTATAATTAAAAATTTAATTATTGCATTCATTATTTAATTTCATATCATAAATTTATTTTAATTTAATTTTCAATTTTCAATTATAAATTTAAATTATTCTTTATTAATAATAATTCATTTTAATTATATTACAACTATATTATAAATAAAACATTTTAATTATATTATAACCGTATTATAAATAGATATTTTTTCAAAATTAAATCAAAATAAATTTGAGATATTTAATTAATTCAGATATACATATTCGAAAAAATTTTGAAAACGAAATATAAGAGTTCGTTAAGATATACATATCTAAAGAATATTTTAAATTTTTTGAGATTTTTCCATCTATATAAGAATGATAAAAAAATTCCCAAATTATTATTAATAATTTCATTTATTACCAAATACAGAAAATGACAAAGTAGGCCTGGTAAACATTGTTATCATTTGCCGGTGTATAATTTGTTTTGGAAATGTGCTCAAAATAGTTAACAAAGCTTATAAGAATATTCATGCTATGGTGTTTGATTCTTCTAATTTATAAAGGCCTAATGTCTCACGCTATATAATGAATGAAATTTTACCTATAAAACTGTTCAGTTGAAAAATGATACTATATGGGTCCATTTGTACAAAATAATAACAAAAACCATCACTATATGTATCTATTTATAGAAGAAATTACTAGTAATATCTAAATTATTGAATGCTAAAACTATTACTTACCAATCTACTCAGAAAAGGACATCATATCTTCCATGCGAAATCAAAGTCCAAGTCCAAGTCCAAGTTCACATTTTAGTTGCAAAATCAAAAATTGTTGGAGTAGTTGACTAGTCTATATTTTTGTAAGCTTTCTACAACCATAAATTGTAGTCCAATAAAAAAAGGAAGAGTGAAAGACTAAGCAAAGCAAGTCAAAGCTTTAGAAGCAAAAGACTCATTCAAAGGCAAAAGAGGATTAAGAGGTCTTCAAATTTAGGGTATAGGGTTCTTAAAAGCAAACAGAACATGCGTGCTTCAATTCCTTTGCCTTGTAAAAGAAACCAATTTTCTGACTCTTTTTAAATAGGTCTCTCTGTAAAAGATAAATTTAAAAGGTAAAGCAAAGCGTTTTCATAGACCTTACGTTTTCTCTCTTTTTTATCAACTTTTTTTATCTTTCGTTTTCTTTTTATCCTTCTTTTTTTCTCTGCCTTTTTGGAAGTTTCTCATCATCATCCATGTATTCTCAACATCTCAAAGTAGCATCTCTATGAAACCTGTGTGGTTTTTCTATTGTCCAATTTTTTCTCCTAGTAAGAATGTTAAAACAAATACTCCATTACTCCATGTTGTTTCAAATGATTCTTTTATAATTACAACTTACATGCTTATCAAAAAAAAGTTATACTTACAAATTGTTTTCCTATATTAATAGAGCACTTGAATAGTACAAAAGATTTTGTTTTGACTTAACTAGTACAAAAGATTTAACCATTACACAATAAACAGATGTTTTAAAACGTAAACCGACCGGCAAGTCGAATAAAAAATCAGAGGAGTATTGGTTGGATCTAATTGTTTGATTAAATAAGATGTTGAACAAATAAAAATCGTTCAAAATAAATAAAAATCGATGAATCAGCGATTTTGAAAAATGAGTGAGTTAAATACTTGATTTTTTCTTTAACAAAATTTTATATAAAATAAGTCGTTTTGATAATTAAAAAAATTAAAATATGATTAATTTTTAAAAAATAATATTTAAAATAATATTTTCTCTCTAAAGTTAAATTTATTAAATATTTCACTTATTTGTTATTTAGTTATTATTTAAATAGATATAAAGAATATGTTTGAAGTTAATTGATAACTTATAATTTATAATTGATGATTGATGATTATAGTTTATAATTGATGTTTGATGATTGATAAATTATAATTAATAAGTTAATTAAAGTGTTTAATAAAATTAACCGTTCAATTAACTGATAAATTACAATAAAATATTTAATATATAAGTGTTTTATTTTATATTAAAATAAAATATAAAAGGTAATAGTAAGTTTTAGATAAAATAATAAAGGTAAAAATAGAAGAAAAAAAAAAAACTATAAATTATAAGCTAAAATATTATTTGAAATAACGTCTAAAAAATAAACTAAAGTATAAATTAGTAAAATAAGACATAAACTCGTTATAAAACGTATATTATCAAACAAGTTTTTTTTATTGTTATACGAGTTTATAAATTATAAATTTAAAAATTATTTTACAAAACAAAATATTTTATATTATTTTGTTGTGAAATTATAATATTTTAAAAATTTTAAATGATATAATTTTTTTTAGAGATTAAGTCATTTGTTTCATTCATTTTAATAATTATATAATTTTATTATATAAATTAATTAATTAAACTAAATTATTCAATATATTCATACAAATTCAATCGATAACTCAGTACTTTAATAAATAAAACAATAACTCAATACCTCGTTGATTTGATCACTGGTCTAAAAAACATTGATTTAAGCTAAACACAATAATATAAAATTATAATCAGTTAACTAATTCATATCCTATAAATGTGTAGATTTAACTTTCTCTAAACTTTTGTGGTTTGTCTAATATTTTTGTACAAATAATACTATTTTATCCTGTTATAGTCTCCATCCGTAAAAACTTACAAACAAACTATTAGAAGTGTATTTAAACAAAAGTCTTCTTTAATCGAGTGCGATAGTTCAAAATTTATTATAATTAAATTTTGATTAAATAAGATTTTATAAAACAATGTCATAATTAAATCATTATCATATAAAATTTTTAATTAATTTTTTATTATGATAAAGTTATATTTATTTTTACTTTTTAAAATTATTAATTTATAAATATCAATTATATTTATATTTAAAAAAATACAAATAAATGACGTACTCAGGAGTTAAACTCAATACTTACACTCTTTAATTCAATTAGTAATTATCAGCTAATCTACTTTACTCACTCAAAGTTATAATAATATCTAATTTATACAGGATCTTCAAAAATTTAAGACGATTTCAATAAAAAAACTCAGAATTGTTACTAGTATTTTTTGATTTCTTAATTCAATAATCAAAATTTTATTCTTTGAAAATAAATAAATAAAATTTTAAAACTTTTAAACTACTTTTTAAAGGGATAATCAATTTCATTTAATATAAACAATTCAGATGTCCTATTAAACCCTCAATGAACAGCCAAACTTTTGAATTGGTCAATTGTAGTTTGCTAATTGTGATCTGTACCCTAGCTAAAATAACCTTATATTCCAAAATTAATACAGTAAACGTAAAAAAACATTAATGTGACTAAGCAAAAACAGAAATAGAAGCAGAAGTGGGGCAAACAAATCTATGTTTTCAAATTTAGCTATTAAAAAACTCTAAAAAAACTGAAACGTTTCCTTCATAACTCTGTAGAGTCTGTATACATCCAAAGACTGAGCTCACAATTACTGTACACTACACAGTACTCCTATCTCACTTTTCCTCTATACCCTACTACCCCACTCTTCTCTTTGAGGTCCAAATGACCAATTTGAACAAAATAATAAATAAATAAAAAACACACCAAAATAAATACAAAAAGCAAAAGTTAAATTAAATCCTTAGGGATGGCAACGGGGCGGGTCGGATGCGGGTTTAAGCACATCCATATCCGCACCCGCCATCCAGACTTAGACCTATCCCCGTCCCCAAACTCTGTTGAGATTAATATTTATTCTCTCACTTTTACCGCATCCGTCCGAATAAAATATTAATTTTTAAAATTTTATATTTATTTTCAATAAAAATAAAAATTAATAATTAAACTAAATAGTTAATTATTTTAAAAGTATTTTTATGTTTGATATTTTTATTTAAATTATATTTAAAAATTTTTTTTTTAATAAACATGATATTATAACATTAGAAAAATGTAAATGAGTAATAAAACTATTAACAAATAAATGAACTAAATTAAATTTAGTTGACGGATGCAGGTGCTGGGTGAGTACTAACATCACCCGTCGTCGCACCCGCATCTGCAAATAAAAATCGGGTTTTCCTCGCACCCGCGTCCACCCCTGTTTAAATCAGGTTTTTCTCGCTAATTTCAAAGCGGGGGCAGCCGGGGCCCGACGGAGGCGGATTTATTTGCTATGCCTATAAACCCTCTTATTCTCTTTACATTAGTACGGATGATTTTCACCACTAAAAATTTAAGAATATCATTTGAATGTATACTTTCCAACGTATTTTGTAAGTTTAGAATATTGGATGATTCAAATATGCATATTAGAAAATTTCTATTTTTTCATTTTCAAGGAGATGTTAGATATAGATATTCGAAATAATTTAATATTTTAAATTTTTTATAATTTTTTTTGAAAAGATATTTATTTATAATAAAATTATAATATAATTAAATAAAATTATTATTAATAAAGAATAATTTAAAATTTATAATTGAAAATTAAATATTAAAGTAAATTTATTATATAAAATTAAGTAATAAATATAATGATTAAATTTTTAATTATAATAATAAAATGTAATTACTTTCAATTTTTTATTTAAAATTATGAATAATTATTTATAAAAAATATAAAAAATATTTTTTAATTATAACTTTAAAATTTGAATTTAATTTAGATGAAATTTTTTAATTATTATTATAAAATTGGTAATTAATTATAAAATTTAATTAGAAATTTTATTATATTAAATAAATATTTTTATGTAAATAAATAATATTTTTTTATTTTTAACATACTAAAAATATATAAAACTTATGTAAATAATTGATAAGGTAATATAATTAATATAACTGATAAAATTTGATTTCAATTGTTGAAATTGATATATCTTAATTCTAATTATTGGAATAAAATTCTTAAAAATAAAATATTGAGTTATTTCATAAATGTATATCCGCAAACATTTTTAAAAACTTGAAAATTGAGTTATTTTGAATATGTATAATTGAAAATCTTTAAAAATAAAATAATAAATTATTTCAAATATATATATATATATATATATATATATATATATATATATATATATATATATATATATATATATATATATATATATATATATATATATATATATATATATATATATATACTCTTAAAAAATTAAAATTTAATTCATTCTGAAATACACTTCTAAATTTTAAAAATACTTTAGACATTTCGTTTGAAATCCTAAAAAATACACTAAATATGAAAAGAAAATCTCAATTTTCAATCCAAAATCCATTAAACAAAGTGAAAAGTTAAACTAAAATATACACGACTATGATTTGATCTCTACGATTACAATGCAATAGTAAATGAATTAAAATCACTTGAGATTGTAATTTGACTCTCGAACTAGACTAATAAAAAAATACACACTCTCTCTTACTAACTATACTCCTCTCATTTTGTTCATTCACCTAACTCTTTATAAAACTAAAACTCAACAACCAAATTCACTAACTCTCTCTACTCTCTCTCTTCACTTTCTCTCTCTAAACTTTTCCATGGACGCTCTTAACATCTTCAAGTTCTGGAGAAACAACCCTTCAACAACAACAACAACCTCAAACATCACTCTTCCTCATCTTGTTGTCGAAACCGACACTGAATCAGACGAAGACGACTCCTTCTTCGATTTAGAACTCTCCATAAACGATGACCCACCACTCAAAACAACAAACATTACTACCTACGAAACTGTAGTTAATGTTCCACATAAAACAACTCTTCCTCTTCCTCTGTCCCCAAACGAACACATTTCGAAAAGAAAAGTGCTTCCAATTGAACCTCCTACGAAACCTCAATCACCCATTTCGCTTCTCAAATCAGCACCGAGTTTCAGAATCTTTACATTCCGAAAACCAAGAAGAATACCTTCTGAAAAAACAGAATGTGAACAGACTCAGACGAAGAAGAAAGAAACCAAGGTCTTCGCGGTGAAAGTTAACATGGAGGATTTTCATTCTACTCCATCTCTTAGCAGAGACAACAGCACGAGAAGCTTTGCAAGCAAAGCTCGGAGTCAGGGAACAGAGGAACCTAAAACTGAACGCGTTTCGAAAGAGATTTTGCAGAAGTATTTGAAGTTGATTAAGCCTTTGTATGTTAAGGTTTCGAAGAGGTACAGTGAAAAGGTGAAATTTCCCGCCGATCGGATGACTTTGACGGCTTCGCCGTCTTCGTCACCGGTGGCTCAGAAACAAGGGACTTTTCCGGCGCGGATGAGGGTGGTTTCTAAGCATTTCGGTAAGAGTAGGTCGTCGGGTACGGTCGTCGGAGTTAGTTCTCCGGCGAAGAGGAGTGATGATACGCTGCTGCAACAACATGATGGAATACAAAGTGCTATTCTTCACTGCAAGAAATCGTTTAACTCCAGAGGTACTTTTAAAAAATATAACTTTTTTTTTTCAGATTTTAATTATTATGATTATAATTAAGATTTTGAAAATGATTTGAATTATATATTTTTCAGATTGTTCAATGGGTGTTTCTGAGGATAAATCAATGTGTTCAACGAGAAGTTCTTTTGAAGATGAAGAAGTGTGAGAAAAATGAAAGAAACTAGTAGTTGATAGAAGAGAAATGAAAATGGTTTGATTTTGTAAAGGAAATGAAATTAGAATAGGAGTGATGATTAGCATGATGTGTACATTGATGGGCCATAATGAAAAGAATCTAATATTTCTCTGAATTTGGATCTTGTGTTGTGTTTGTGTGAGTTTTGCAGTTTGCACTCTGCTTGAGGTGGTTGTGTTATCTCAATTAGTATATAGTATGTTGTCAAAAAAAAACAGGTAGTATATAGTATTTTGGTTGGATCTTATCAAAAGATTCAAAGCATCAACATATCTATAGTCTATAGAACATTACATTGATAAGACTTGTAGTAGTACCTCAAACATGATTAATACTTCCTCCATTTTAAAATGAGAGTGGTCTATTCATATATGTAATTATATTATCACGAGACATTGTATTTTTATTAAATTAGTTTTATTAATTTATTGGAAGTATTATTAATTTATTGAAGTAATGTATAGAATAATAATCATAATATACAATAAAAATATAACTATCATTACTACATTAGAATGTGAGAATGATATTCATTTTGAAATAATTTTTTTTATAAAACAACATTTATTTTGAAATTGAGTGAGGATCTTCTTTCTTTTTGAAATAGATATAGTAGACAAAAGGGTAAAGGAGAAAAGGATGTCCATGTCTTTTTAGGACAAATATTAATGTCTTTTAAGAAATTTAATAGATTAGTCTTTTAAGTTTTTCTTTCCATAAATATGTGTTTTATTTGTAAAATATATTTGTTTTTAATAATAATATTTGTTTTTTTTAAATAAATCTATTAATTAAAAACAAATAGGATAAAGCATGTACATCAGTACATGTTATGTTATATTTATAAAGGATCGGACGAAGTCTGGAGTTTTGTTGTCCCCGAAAGGGTGATGATTATATGTCGTCTTCCAAAAGATATTGCCTCACTCCAAGTATCTTTCTTTCGCTTAGATATGGGAAAATGTTGAAAAGATGTTTTTTGGGTAGAGAGAAATCATAGTCAATAGTTGATCCACGTCTTCTTAAAAAATAGAGATTTGACAATCCATCAATGATCCAGTGGGTGATGCGATGACTTTCTCAAAGAAACCCCAAGTTCAAAAGTTTTTATAAATACTTCTTTTCTAACAGGATAAGAGATCAGATCTTAACTCATACATTTATACCTAAACACAAAATTGAGATACATAGCCTC
Source organism: Vicia faba (assembly GCA_948472305.1). Lineage (NCBI taxonomy): Eukaryota > Viridiplantae > Streptophyta > Magnoliopsida > Fabales > Fabaceae > Vicia > Vicia faba. Next base: position 919,058,315 of record OX451738.1, read on the forward strand.
TCACTTCACTTGAGAAAGTCCTCTAAAACTATCATAAAACCACTATACAAGGCTTCTCGTCGATGTGTGTAAGCCATAACCACAACAAATTATTATAAACCTACTAAGACCACTAAGTTCCACTGTCTTTATAGGAGTAACATGCACATATGTACTTTTTGACCAGTACACCGACACCCACCATGAGGTTTCAGTAAAACTAACATGGGTCACATCTCTTTTATTATAACTCATCCCATATTCCCTTTAAAGATAGTCGACAATACTCTACGCTCCAATACAAATACCATAGTCAGAGGTTTCGCTGGTGGAGGTAGTTCCAAGTCCGTTTGAAGGAAATACACAAGGTAGATGCTTGGTGCAAATGTGATATCTCCTGATTTCTCCAAGGGTGTGCGAGGGGAAACAATGGTTAACATTACCTTTTTCAAGAGGGACGCCATCAGATTCAGTCCTCACGATAATTATTATCTCATCATCATGGTGCAACACAACAACTAGGATATCAAGCGAGTTTTGATAAATCCTTGAAGCTCAACTGACTTCCTGTTTTGGGACACTTTCTAGAAACTGGAACTCAATCCCAACGACGTTAAAATGTTAAATGGCTTGTTAATAGGATTTTCAGGCGGATATGTACAAGTAAGAAGCCATGTGACCTTAGAGACAACGTGTGGCAAAAACATAAATGCTAAGACGACTGACGTCATCTACCTTATTGTGGACACCTTGTCACTCTATAATAATATTCTAGGTTGACCTGGCCTCAATGCACTTGGGAAGATTATTTCCATCCAGTACTTAATTATGAAATACTTGTCTTGATGGCGAGTCAGTACCATTCAAGGAGACCAACACATCGCTCAAGAATGCTACCATAATAGCCTAGCAATAGAAAGGGAAGAGCTCTCTATTGTGGAAGCCTTCTTCTGAAGTTCCAAATAAATACCTTGATTGATGGGATCCCAAGTTAGGGGTAGATGTTGAAAGGCTCACGCTCACGAAGGACTTGAAGGAGGTTAAAATAGGCCCTTTTGCCCATCTGGTAACAAAGATATGGACTTTTGCTTACTGAGGAGGAAGAACACGTGCTAATGTGTGTGTATATATATATGAACTCATTAATGTCGACTCGTTCACACGAGCCCCCTTTGATATGTATGGGATATACAATAAGGTGATGAGCCATCGCCTCTCCATCCACCTCTCTTCCAAACTAGTGGGGCAAAGGTAGTGGAAAGTTGGCGAGGAGAAGAGGGCCACCATTGATGAGGAAGCAGGCTAGCTATCTGATGCCAGGTTTATCATAGAAACAAAATACTCTATCTGGCTAGCCATCATGGTTTTGGTGAGGAAAGTGAACAACATATAGCACATATGTGTGAACTTCACTGACCTGAACGCTGTCTATCCTAAGTACCCATATCCACTACTGGACATTGATCACCTTATTGATGGATCCTCAGGCTACCACATGTTGAGCTTCATGGATGCATACTCAAAGCATAACCAAATTCAAATGGATCTCCTAGAAGCCACCCAAAGCATCCTTTATGTTGAATCACAACAACTACTACTACTATAATATCACGCCTTTCGACTTCCATAACACTGACGCCACCTACCAATGACTTATGGACATCGTGTTCTTCTGTCAGATAGGGAAAAACCTTGAGGTCTATGTTAGAGACATGATAGTGAAAACTATTGAGGTGTACATCCATGCTGAAGATTTAGAGGATTTCATGCAGTCAGTCAGGAAATAAGATATACACTTGAATCCCGCCAAGTGCTCTTTCAGAGTTCAGGATGGAAAATTCCTAGAGTTCGTGCTAACGAAGAGATGCATTTAGGCCAATTCGGATAAATGTAGGGTAATCATCTCCATGAGAATCCCCACAAACGTCAAGGAACTGTAGCATCTTATAGGTCGGCTTGTCGCCCTATCTCGCTACCTCTCGTGTGCAGGCAGCAAAACCCTCCTTTTCTTTTCCGCTCTAAAGAAGAAAGAGAGATTCAAATGGACCACCGAATGAATGAAGGCTTTCACAAAGGTAAAGTATTTCCTAGATTTGCCTCTCATCCTCACTCTCTTTAGAGACGAGTCGCCACTACTCTTCTATATCTCAGTGACATATCAAGTGATTAGATTGGTTGTCATCTAGGACATTTACAAGGTATAAAGGATTGTGTATTTCGTAAGAAAGTTGTTAAAGATGCCAAAACACGTTATCATAAGACTAAGAAGATATCGCTAGTTGTTTTCATCGTGGAGATGAAGTTGAGACCTTACTTTCAGGGTCAAAAGATCTTTGTCAAAATAAACTATCATGTTCAGAAGGTCTTGAAGAAGCCAGATTTGGTAGGAAGGATAATATCCTAGGCAGTGGAACTCTCATAATATGATATCCAATATATCCAATATATCCCCAAGTAGGCGTTATCAATAGGATATTCTTCGAACTTTAAAGGGTCCGATGTTTGGAAGGACCCGACGACATACTTATCGAACATGCATTGAAGTTCAAATTCACCACCATCAACAATCATGTTGATTATGAGGCCCACATTGTTGGCATGATTCTTTCCTTAGAGATGAGATCTTCCACACTGAAATCCAAAAGAGACTCTTAATTAGTCACCAACAAAGTCTCCAATAAGTACTAGACAAAAGAGCCCCAAATGATAAAATATCTATAAAAGATACAAAGTTTATCCTCTTATTTTACTTCCTTTGAAATAGAACATGTTTCCCGCGAATAGAACTTTACAGTAGACCTTTTGTCTAAGCTTGCCACCTCCAAGATAACATGGTTTAACAGAACAATGATCCAAGAGACAATATTGTAGTTGTATCTTACCACCCTAAGCTTCACCACAAATGAAACTTCATTTTCCATTGTATATGGAGCTGACATTATGCTGCTTGTTGAAATTGACACGCCCTCAGGGCGACGATTCCAGTTTGATCAAAAAGTAAACAAGTTAGATTGGAATATGCAACAAACTTGATCAAAGAATTGAGAGAAGTCACACATATCTGAGAATTCTCTGCCAAACATAGAGCCTCCAGAAGATATAACGCCAAAGTAAAGTCAAGGAAGATGTAAGAGGGCTACCTAGTCTTAAAGCAAGTGATTATGCCTACGCAGCAGGGAAAACTAAAACCTAATTGGGAGGAGCCATATCGCATATAATAGAAGCTCCCTCACACATTACTATAAAATATACCTTTGGCCGTATAGTTAACTGTAGTAGTAACTGATATTCTCTCGCCTTAATACTTTAATATTTTATTAAAAACATTTTATCACGGTCCAGCAAAATAATCGTTGTGATATATTAAAGGTTACTTGCTTCGATTCCCATCACCAATAATTTTCACTTCTATTCGTTACAAAAAGGAGATTGTCATTATACTTTATAAATATATTAAAATAAAATACCTATCATCACGATTAATACTAGAAGCCATTTGAATAGTACATACATATTATCACTGCTTATTGTGTATATATATATATATATATATATATATATATATATATATATATATATATATATATATATATATATATATATATATATATATATATATATATATATATATATATATATATATATATAAGCAAGGTTATCAACCTTTCCATCAGAACAACCGTCAGTCTCTTAACAAACTCTAACTACACCCTCATCCACATCCACATCCAGTGAACTTTAAGGTAATCAAGTCCTTAATAACATCTTCAAACTTAAAGGTAACCAAGTTCATCTTCATAATATTTCCTCCATGTTATTGATATATTTTCTACCTTTTTTATAAATAAAAAATCTAAGATATATATCTTTCAATACAGTGAACTCGTCCTGAATACTTTCAAACTAAAAGGTAATCTTCGCCATTAATCTTCTTGCATTTTTCATATCTTTTTCATGTATGACAATAATTCTACTTTAAACAGATTTTTCATACCTTTTTGGATTATGTTTCCGTTTATGTTAAGATGTTGTTAATACTAGCTTATATTTTCAACACAGGTTAATATTCTGAAGGTTGTTTCTATTTCAAAAGTTGTTAACATTTATGTTACTATGGAGCAACAATATAAGAAGTATTAAGCTATGTTGGCAACTTTATTCTCCTTATATTTCTTCTTCATAGCAACACAAATGATTTGTTCAGGTCTACTTCAGATCATTCCACAAATCTTTTCAATAAAATGCATGTTGTTATCATTGTTGATGTATGCTACTGTTGTTGTTGTTGTTGTTCATAAATAGTTTGAGCTGTTGTTGTTGATAAGCTTATGTTGTTGTTGATGATGTATGTTGTTGTTGTTGATTTTTATATGTAGATTGTTTATTTCACTAACCCTTTATTGAGCACGCATTCATTTAAAGTGATTTACAAAATAATAATTTATGAATTAAGGTATATTTGAAATGAAACTTAGATCATTCAATTTTTATCCAAATTACATGCATATCGTAATTCATCTATCGCTCTTTAACACATAGAACTTGGTTTATTGCCCCAAGTTCTTCAAAGCAACACTTCGTTATCTTTTAGTTTATATTGCAAAACATCAAATTTTTTGAGAAATTCCTAATCATCTTCATCATTGTCATCATAATAATCATCATTATCGATTAAAAAATGATGATGATCACAGTGATGATGATACCGAAATAGTCAACATATTGATGCTTTGCAAAGTAAATAGAAATGAATCATTGCTTTGAAGAACTAGGGACATTGACCAAATACTATGTGTTAAGTAGAAATAGATGAATTATAGTTTGAATGCAATTTGAAAAACAATGGTTCATTTAAGTTGATTTTCAATAATAGCTTAAAATTTCAAATTATTATCTGCTACATCCTTTTTAATGGCCATATATGTTTAATGAGGTGTAGAAAAAAAAATAAGAATTCTACATATTTTATAATAAACTCATGGTACATACCACAACAGTTATCCTCTGTAACCGTGGTGAAATGTTAATTATATTCCAAAGAAATTATTACTGCTGGATTTCAAACCCATGACCTAAATATATATCATAACAGTTTTGTCATACAACCATTATGATAGGTAAAACGCTACCTAACTTTCCACCACAGTCACACGATTATGTTGATAAGCGTCTTTTGTACCCCAAAATTTTCCCTCTCATTTTACTCAAGGCATTCCCATTGAGGTCCCCAACTTGCTCAAGGATGACCAAGAATTGATCAGGCAAATTCTCCTCCTAAGGCAATGAACCTCAAACTAGGGTTTCAATTTTCATCAAGATATGAGAGCTCCAATGGTCTCAAATGTTTTCCATGGTCCTAATTTGCCTTCAAGTTTGTCCATGATAAATTTTATGCTTTGCACTACAAGTTTACTCAGTCAAATGCTCAAATGCCTGAAAATCAATTGTATTAGGTCAAAAGTCAATTGTGGCCTATATGCAGTCAAACTTTAATATTTTTGGTCAACATCAAAATTTTTGAAGTGATATCCATCATTTGATCAAGGGTTAATCATGATTCCTCAAGAAATGCTCCTAATTCATCAAAAGTCAAGAATTACTAATTAGGGTTTCTATAGGAAAAGTCAACAAAATTTTGACCATGCATAACTTTCCCATACTTTATCATAAAATTTTCCACCAAAGCTCATTTTGAATATAATCTAATTCCATACAACTTCTCTTCAACCCACAAGTTCAAGAGATTCACCATTTGAAAGATACAAGCTCAAACATTACAGGTCATTTTCAGAAAGTCAACAAAAACCACTTTTTTCCAAGACCTTTTACATCAAGACAACATCTTTAAATGCAAAATTTATAAAAAAGGGATTGAAGTAGACATCTTAGTATTTCCAAAAAGTCAAAGATTATCATCATGAGATAAAAATTGAGCAAGTTATGGCTCGCCCAAGTTGAGAAAATTTTGGAAATTTCAAGAATGTTGCATTGAGCAAATTTGAACTTTTGAGTCAATGGCTTAACTTTTTAAGGCTCAAATATTTTCCTAAGCTTATAGAGGACCTCTAAACTCATTTTTACACGGACTTACATTTTCTACCTATTTTGTCCATATTTATTTTTATTTATTTCAAATAAATATTAAATAAATTGTACAAAATATTATAGAATGTGCCTTGACCTTTGGGCTGGTGATTTGGCATGCCTAGAAGTCCAAGAATCACGTGCAAACATGACTAGGTTCATTCAGCATCAAACATGGCATGAAATCTCCAATTGTGGCTTTTTTTCAAATATTGATCATGGTTTGAAAACAATGTTTATGGTTGATATTCTTTCCATGTAACCTTGTCTCTTCCTTCTACACTATAAATACATCACATTTACATGCTTAGCACACGCATATATAGCCTTAAGAACTCACACCAAAAATTGAAAAAGTGATCAAGAATCGTGAAATTCAAAAGAGCAATTCCAGTCCATTTCAATCCAATTTAAAGGTTCCATCCATATCCTGAGATTCCCAGGATTCACTCCCAGCCCTCATTCAAGCTGTCACGTACCTGGAAGTACCAAACCGGAACCACCCTTTTGGTAAAGTTTTTTTAAATTTGTATATCAAGTTTTATGATATATTGATGCTTTCTAATGTTTGATTCGTGCTCAAAATGATCTATAGGGAAAGTCTAACGTAAGTTATGCGTACTTTGAGGCCTAGGAACCACCTTGCCATTGATAAGATTTTGAAACTGAAGGGTTTCAATCTGGGCATTACAGTGGTTTTCAGGCCAATTTAAGGCCAGAATCGGATCCAGGGCATGATTTTATGCAGGATAGAGTTTTTATTCTTGCTTTAAATTGCGTGTTTTTGCAGGTCGGAGTCTTGGATGCCCGAAGAAGATGACTGAAGGTCTCCTCCGACACCGTTGACTCGTAAGACTTCGACACCCATGCGTGTCTTCATATTATTGGATGATTCAAAACAACACACGTTTTTTATTTTTTTAAATATATTTGACTTTGTTTTTATATATAATACAATGCGTTTGTTCTTATACACGAATGGATTAGAAGCTCGATTGGTGAAGGGATCGTTTGTGAAAGGAAGAGACACGGGTTCAATACCGAGGTCTGGATTTTGGTTTTTTTCATTAACATTTATTTTTGCAGGTTTTTTTGTTTGAATGTTGGGCTCATCGTTTTTGGGCTTAGCGAAATTGCAACACCCACCCCCCGTTTGCTGATTGTATCAGGCCCATTTTGTTTTTTTAATTTTATTTTATTGTTTTTATCTTTTAAATTTTTTTCATAATAATATAAAATTAAGCAAAAATAAAAATAATTAGACTTAGGATTTTTTTTCTAATTTTTTTTTAATTTTGTAAATTAATTGAATTAATTATCATGACTTATTTTTATTGATTTTAAAATCAATTAGACTTAGGTTATGTCATTCAAATATTTTCTTAAATAAATAATGCCAAAAAAATAGAATCAATTTCGCGCGCGTTATGTTTTTTCTCGCAGTTTACATAAATAATGTAACTGATTATGGGATGTAATAGTCTAGATTTAAAATTCTGCATTTTATTTTCTTGCACTTTTTTATGTAATTGTCCCAAAGCGTTGTAATAGTCTAGGATTTAAATTTTCGCACTTTAAATTTCTGTAAATATTAATTGCTAGTAACTAGGAGTGCATGATAAGACTGGAAATTAAAATGTTAGCAAACTTAATAATGCAATATAAATAACCAAACTTAACACACATGCACATATGCATCTCTAGGGTATCCCCGCTTCGGTTGCCTTCGGAAAACAGTCACAATTATCGAAACGTGAGAAGTTTTAGTGACTATCCTCTAGTTTAAAGATCACTAGTCCCTCGATAACCCTCTCGATGTTGCCTCGGTTTAAAAGTGATCTAGAACTTTAGGGTGGTTACTAAAGCTTCTTGCCAAGTTGTCTTCGTGACTGTAAACGCCCCTTTGATTGTTCCTCAAACATCCAACGATGGGGTTACCTACTCACTAATAGTAGGATAACACTGTCTAAAGGATAGGAGGAAAAGAACAAACCTTTTCGAGTATAAAAATAGATAGTTGTTAGAAGTTTGCTCAAAATAACTTTTTTCACCTACACAAAAACATTTCAAAAAAACAATTTTTAAAACATTTGCTTTGTGAAGACTCTTGAGGACTGATACAAGAGTTAAACGCAAAGTAAAACACCTCACTAAGGCATTTTCGAAACATTTTCAAACACACAAAGCACAAAGGTATTTTAAAATGATCAAACCTCTAAGAGCCCGTAGAAAACTACAGATGGAAAGGGTGCTAACACCTTCCCATCCCATAATCTACCCCCTTACTCAGAAAATTTTCGAAAAAGTCTTTTTCTGTTCTTTTCACCCTTTCCTTTGTTGGATAAAAGAAAATTTTGTGGCGACTCTTGCTTACCGCACATTTGCGAATACAAAACGTAAACCAGTATTAAATAGTCAGTTCTGCCACCGTATCACAAAACTGGTGACTCTATTGGGGAATAAAAAAGTGGGGTTACCTTAGAATTTTAGTTCACCATTTTAAATGCTTTATTGTGTGTTTTCTTGCTTTATATTTGAGGGTTTATTGGGGTATTCTTGTAAAGATCCTACACCCAGATCTGGGGCACCTTATTAGGTAAGTAGGATTAAATCATGGAGGTTGTACAATGTAGACCGATACAGACAAAGTGGTGGCTACGTTAGCGCGATACTTTGGATTGTACTAATGTTCCTTGAGTAAGTCAAGGATAACATTAGGCTTGCTCATAGTGTTACTAAGCGCTAACTGACCTTTATAATATTTAATTGACTCATCGTAGCCATTAGGAAGTAGTGAGATAGTCGGCTTTGGTTCCGACCGAAGATTGGTTGATACTCGATACTACACTCATTGAGACTAGACTTTCTGGATTTTTTGGCTGCAATACTTTGGTGCGTGAGCTGAAATAATTCCTGATGGGAAGGTCAATGATATTGAGACTCTTTAGAACCCGATTACTATTAATAGGACAGGTTGAGCCAACTGAATATTCAAGAGGGTACTTACCTTAAAACCTCATGCAAGCCTTTAAGCCTAAGGTCTATTGTGTGATTTGCTTGTGTTTATGTGTGATTTAAGAATAATCATGACATCATAAATATCATGACATTCATATATAATAACCATTTCAAGGACCTGTTGGATTTACCTCTTTGCTGTTTTGTAGGATATGAATTCAGGTCGCAGAAAAACCATCCGGATTAACTTCACAGAAATCCCTCCCAAGCTCAAGGAATTGGTCTTGAAAGTTCCCGAGGACTCATCATTCAACAAAAGACATGGTCACTTTCTCATCTTGGTTACCACCAGATTTGACGAAGTTTTAATGAGTGTTCTATTCCAATTCTTTGATCCCGAGCACCATTGCTTCACATTTACCGATTATCAATTGATACCTACACTGGAAGAATTCTTTAAGCTACTTGGTTTACCTATATTGGAGCGAGTACCTTTCACTGGTTTAGAACAAGATCCAGCTGCTGAAGATGTTTCCATAGCTTTACACTTTAAGCCATATGATATTTAATCCCATTGGGAAAGAAGAAGCAGAGTTAAAGGCCTTCTTGCAAAATTTCTAATGGAGAAAGCTCAGATTTTACTGGATGCTATGAGTTACCATGCCTTTGAAGATGTCGTAGCTCTCTTGATCCATGGGTTGGTCCTGTTTCCTAATTCAGATCAATTTATAGAGGTGAGTTCCATCAATATTTTCCTTGCTCACAATCTGGTTCCTACATTGCTCGGGGCTATCCTACATTCTTTCCATACTCGTACTCTAAAGAAGCGAGGAACTCTCATGTGTTGCACCCTTCTTTTATATAGGTTGTTTATTTCACACCTTCCTCGGTCAGTAATGCATAATGATTTAGGCTTAAGGTGGAGTCAAAGATTAATGTCTCTCTCTCACTCCGACATCCATTGGTGTCCTCGCTCTCAAGGAGATATCTCTTTTATTGATCGCTGCAGAGAATTTCCTAATGTGCCACTCCTGGGCATTAGAGGAGGCATCACCTACAATCCTTCTTTAGCACTACTTCAGTTTGGTTACGCGGAGAGATGGTCCACCTGATATGCTCATCCAGGGTATTGTGTTCAACTACTCAGATGATTTGCAAAGTTATCGTCAGAGGTTCATCCATGCTTGGGGAATTATTAAGAAGACTGATAGTAAGACTTTAGGGCGCAAGAACTCCATCCTTTTGGAACCTTACCTCAAATGGGTGCGAGCTCGATCCCAAAGTCTTATGATGCAATACGATGCCATCTTACCGATGATCTTGGAACTTGTTCTTTAAGGGGGCGAGTCGCGCATTATTCTCCATCCTGATATGCCAACCAACTTTGAAGAGTTGTAAAAGTCTTGGATCCAGCTCAAGGAAGAACGAGATACTTTTGAGGCTCAATTTTATGCAAGTGAGAAGAAGGTGCTGGAATTAACAAAGCAGCTTCACGAAGAGAATAATCTCAATACCTACCTCAACACCAAGAGGAAGCGCCCATGGGAGACTTAGGAGTCTAGAATTTCCTTTCAATGTTTATCCATGTGTAATCTTTTGTTTCTTTAAAAACTTACTAATAAAGGGTTTTGTTTCCTGTTTTGTTTAAAAGAGCTTAAATCCAATAAGGTCCTTGAAAATGTTGCATAAGCATATTATACATCTCACTGCATAAGTAGGTTTCAAAGCAGGGTTCTTATCTTCTTCGCAGTTTATTTCAGCAAGTAAAGAAATGGCTCTTGAACAAAACATCAAGGATCTCTAGGCACAAAACGCTCAGTTCAAGCAAATGATCGTGGCTCTAGCTGAAGGGCAAGAAGATCTGAAAGCTCTCATACTGAAGGACAAAAAGAAGAAGCCAAAGAAACCAGTGGTGTAGTAAATTTGGGAAGAAGGATCAGAGGACTAGTGCGGTGAGCGTCAGAACTAGAAACTTCATCAAAATAAGGAGACAACCAGGAAGGGGAGACAATAGAAGAAGACCTCAGCCCGAGGCAATCTGATAGTGAATCTAACTATATTGAGGAGCAGTATCCTCCTGCTGATGATAAATACAAACAGCTGGAGGATCGTCTGAACACAATGGAAATCTAGAAGGTACCTGGGCTGGATTTTGAAGAGTTGGGTTTGGTTTCTGGGGTTGTCATCCCGCAGATGTTTAAGGTTGCAGTGTTTGCTAAGTATGATGGAGTCTCATGTCCCAAGATGCATCCCCGATATGATATGAGGAATATTTATCCTCACACCGATGATAAGGATTTGTGGGTCCACTTCTTCCAAGACAGCCTATCCAGGACTCAACTAGAGTGGTTCTATCAACTGGAGGGAAACAATATCTGTAATTGGGAAGACCTGGTTGCTGCTTTCTATAAGCAGTACAAATATAATGCAAACCTTTCTCCGACCTGTACACAACTCCAAAGTATGTCCATGGGTTCAAGCGAGGGCTTTAAAGACTACGCCCAGAAGTGGAGAGACCTAGCAGGAAGAGTCCAACCTCCTCTGTCTGATAGGGAGTTCGTGTAATGCCCGTAATTTAATTAATTATTTAATTAAATTATTTTTGGAATATTTGTGAGGTTGTGTTATAATTAAATTGGATTTATTATATTAAGTGAAGAAATAATATTAGAGATATAATATTATGTAGTGAAATAATATTAGAAGTGTAATATTATTTAAGGTGGGCCTATTTTGAGAGAGTAGAAGTAATAAGGGGGGGGGGGGGGGTGTAGATTTTGAGCCCAATAAGAAATAAGGAATAATAGAATATTAGGTTATTTTATTATTTGTGAGAAGGAAGAGAAGAAAGAAGCAGTAAGAAGAAAATAAGGATTTGGAAGAGAACGTGAAGCTGCTGGAAAGAGTGGAAAACGACAGAACGTGAATTCAACCCGGAAATTGTAGAGCGGCCTTCAATCCAAGGTAAGGGTGGGGTTCTGACTTTATAATTGGGTTCATGATGTTTGATATGTGGGGTTAGAGGTAATTTCTGTTTTGTTCTTGAATTGGATATGTATGATGATGTATGATGAAGATTTGATGAATTTTAGATGAATAATGATGTTATGATGCTGTATAATCGATGTAGTATTATAGGTTAATGTTAGGTGATGAATTATCATGATCATAATAAGGTTTGTAGGGCTGTAACATAGTTCCCGTAGTGAAATTACATAAGAAAACATAGAAATTATGCAGACTGTAGCAGGATGTGTCGACCCCAAACTGAATGCGTCAATACATGAAGGCTGTAAGACTCAGGATGAGTCGACACGAAGAGGGGATGCATTGATGCATGGTAGTTGCAAGACTCAGGACGAGTCGACCGGTGAGATGCATGTATCAATACATGCTGTGATTTAAAGCTAGGATGAGTCGATCCATAAGGAGGATGTGTCGACTCATAATGTATAGATGAAGCAGGATGAGTCGATCCATAAGGTTTTGTGTCGATACATAATGTCTGGTTTTTAACAGAATTGGCTTTTAATTGCTGTAACTTGGGTTTTAGGATGCTGTTTGATATGCCGTTTGAAGCGTTGATTAGCTAACGCGATGAGCTTTATTCTAGGTGATTAAATGATGGATAAAAAGTGTAATATTAGCAGATAATGCATGATTTAGAATTAATTCCCGTAGATGACCGTTGTGCTGATTTTTGGACAGAATGATGAGTAGTAGATGTTTAGAGGCTGGTGTTAGAATTATGACAGTAAGATTAGTGACAGTAACGATATAAATTAGCAGAATAATAGGATGGATTACTGTACTATTAATATACAGTTGAGTATTAGTGAGGTGTTATTGATGAAGTTGTGTTCGATGATTTTGTGATAATAAAAGATGTTTAATAAATTATTTTGATGTTATGAGATGTTGTTAAATTGAGATGTTTAGAGATGATTGAGATGTTGTTGTTTTGAGATGATTGAGATGTTGTTGTTTTGAGATGATTTGAGATGTTGGTAATTTGGGTGTTATTATTACAATCATGATGAGTCGCATACATTGCATTTTTAAGATGGAGCTTATGCTCGTTGAGATGGCCTGGATTGGAAAATTTTGAGATGAAGGCTATGCCTTGTTGATGCCTCTATTAATTGGAAGATTTTTGAGATGAGAGTTCTGCTCCAATGGTACCACATGCATTTGCATAGTATTGAGTCGCATTATATGATTTCATAAAGAGGTGTATTTTTGATGTTGATGAATGTATATTATTGCTGAGATTGTTGTTGATTTATGAGATGAGAAGTGGTGATGTTGTTGATCTAATTTAATATATTAATTATCATGCGCTTTATTATATTGTTAGATATCTCACCCCTTCTGTTTGAATGTTGCCCTTATGTTGGCAACGTGCAGGTAATCGCGAGTGAAGGCTGTATACCTTCAATAGTTCGAGTCGGTGTCATTGCTCTGATATGTAACACTCGGGGGGGGGGGGGGGGGGTGTATGAACGCTTGCTGATTTTTGATTGTTGATTTTCTGTTGTTGAGTTTTAAATTGATTATTATTAAATATGAGATGTTTCGAAGTTGCTGTTTTATTTAGAGATGTTTTTTAAGAATTCCGCTGCGTAGTTGTTGATTTTTTTTAATGAAAGATGTCATGTTGATGGTTCATCCGATGTTTGGAAAAAGTGTTATATATCCATGATGAATGCAATGAATTTGTTAGAAGAATTTGTGACATTCTGAATCATCTGTATGATTGAAATTTTATAACTCTGATTTATTTTGCATAATTTTGTTGTGGTTGAATTGGGGTGTTACAAAGTTGGTATCAAAGCAAAAGGTTGGTCTGACCTTGTCGTCGAGTCGTAGTTGTCTAATAGTCGAGTATTGTTATTTGAGTTCTAATCATTGTTTATGTTGTAGTGAGAAGTTGAGATGGCCAGAAGGAATGATGCTTCTCTTGATGCTGCTCTAGAAGCAATGGCTCATGCGATGGAAAATCAGCCAAATATTGACGGGAATGCTGGATCTCGTAGCTTGGCGACTTTCCTGAGAGAGAATCCACCTACGTTCAAGGGAAAATATGATCCTGCCGGAGCATTGGAATGGTTGAAAGAGATTAAGAGGATCTTTCGCGTGATGGACTGCACTCCAGCGCAGAAGGTTCATTATGGGACTCATATGCTAGCAGTCGAGGCTGATGACTGGTGGCTAGAGACTTGTCGAAAGTTGGAAGCTGCAGGTGAGAATGTCACTTGGGCTGTGTTCCGTAGAGAGTTTTTAAGAAAGTATTTTTCTGAAGATGTCAGTGGTAAGAAGGAAATTGAGTTCCTTGAGCTGAAGCAAGGAAATCTATCAGTTGTTGAGTATGCTGCCAAGTTTGCTGAGTTGGCCAAGTTTTATCCACATTACGCTGAAGAAAATGCTGAATTTTCAAAGTGTATTAAGTTTGAGAATGGGTTGTGCCCGTAGATTAAGAAAGCAGTGGGATATCAGAAAATCCGTGTCTTCACTGATTTGGTTGATAGCTGTAGGATTTATAAGGAAGACAATAATGCTCATTACAAGGTTATTAGTGAGAAGAGGGGTAAGCATCCGCTGAATCATGGTAAACCTTATGATGCCCCAGCTGGTAAGGGTAAACATAGAGTTGCTCATGGTCAGAGGACTATTGGGGCAGATGCTCCTGCTGGTGTGATTTGTTTTAAGTGTGGGAAACCTGGAAACAAGAGTAATGTGTGCACTACTGAAGTGAAGAGGTGTTTCCGTTGTGGCAAGAACAGACATGTTGTAGCTGAGTGTGAGCACAAGAGTGTGGTTTGTTTCAACTCTAAAGAAGAAGGGCATATTGGTAGTTAGTGTCCGAAACCGAAGAGGGCTCAGTCAAGTGGTAAAGTGTTTGCTTTGGTGGAGGATCAGATAACTGCTAAAGACGGACTTATTAGAGGTACATGTTTCATTAATAGTACTCCTTTAATCACTATTATTGATACTGGTGCTACGTATTGTTTTATTGCTGCTGATTGTGTTGAGATATTGGGTCTTGTGTTCTCTTCTTTGAATGGAGAAATGGTCGTCGATACTCCAGCCAAGGGGTCGGTGACTACTTCTTCGGTGTGTATCAAGTGTCCCTTGTCGATCTTCGACAGAGACTTTATTGTTGATTTGGTTTGTTTACCGTTAAGAGGTTTGGATGTGATTCTGGGTATGAACTGGTTAGAGCATAACTGTGTTCATATTAACTGTTATGACAAGTCGGTGAATTTTTCTACTCCTGAAGAAGAGGAAGACGGTTTGTTGTCTGCTAGACAGTTGAGAAAGTTGATGCAAGAGGAAGCACATATGTTTTTGTTGATGGCGTCTCTATCTGTAGAGACTCAAGCTATAATTGAGGAATTGCAGGTGGTGTGTGAATTTCCTGAAGTTTTCCCTGATGAGATTCCTGATGTACCGCCAGAGAGGGAAGTTGAATTTACAATTGATCTTGTACCTGGTACCAGACTTGTGTCTATGGCACCATACAGGATGTCTGCGTCCGAGTTGTCAGAATTGAAGAAGAAATTGGAAGAGTTACTTGAGAAGAGGTTTGTGAGACCAAGTGTATCGCCGTGGGGAGCTCCAGTGTTGTTAGTGAAGAAGAAAGATGGAAGTATGAGGCTTTATATTGATTATAGACAGCTGAACAAGGTGACAATTAAGAACAAGTATCCACTTCCAAGAATATATGACTTGATGGACCAATTAGTGGATGCTCGTGTGTTTAGTAAGATTGATCTGAGGTCGGGTTATCATCAGATTAAAGTGAAGAATGAAGATATTCAGAAGATGGCTTTCAGAACGCGTTATGGACATTATGAGTATTCGGTGATGCCTTTCGGTGTTACTAATGCGCCGGGAGTATTCATGGAATATATGAATCGTATATTTCATACTTATTTGGATCGGTTTATAGTGGTGTTCATTGATGATATTTTGATTTACTCTAAGTCAGAAGAAGAGCATGCTGAACATTTAAGAGTAGTATTGCAAGTTTTGAAAGAGAAGAAGTTGTATGAAAAGCTGACCAAGTGTGAATTTTGGTTAAAAGAGGTTAGTTTTCTTGGTCATGTGATTTCAGGTAGTGGCATTGTTGTAGACCCATCTGTTTACCGTGGTTATTGGTAAACAACCGCTGATCCTCCAAATGGTTACTTATTTGGTTACTCGCAGGATCGATCAGATTGATCCTAAGACATAGGTTGATTTTGAGGTTTTGATTAAATTGGATAATGGTTAAATGACAATAAAATAAAGAGGCTTTAAGTAAATTGCATGAAGAAATAGGCTTGGTAAAATAAATGAAGGCTTGAAGTAAAGGACTTCGACAGGGAAAGTAAAGAAGAAAGCAAGTAAAGTTTCTGGAAAAAGTAAATGACTTTGATTAATAAAGGTGGTGTTTCACACATACATTCTCAACAATTCTTTCTCACACGCTGGGTACTCGAATCTATATGAGTGACTTTGTATATAATTGTGAACACACGCGAGAAACTGCGTGAACTACTACTATTTATACTAAAACATCCCAAGTAACCGTCGGGCAGTTACACTGCTTCGAGATGATTCCACTTGGCATGTTCTCAACGTTCGACGCTCCAGATCTTTGCACGTTGCACTTGGTAACCGCTGGAAACCGTTTTCCCTCCAAATGCTTGAATTTCAAACCGTTCCACTCGGAACCATCGAACACCTTCGTCGAGAAGCATCTTCGACGAGAAACACCTTCGACGTCGAAGGCAACCAACTTCTCCCTTGGAAGAAATCTTCTAAGTACAGTGTCATCTTTCGATGGGCATTTCGACAGACCCAGCTGATCGAAAACATCCTTCAGCTTTAATGGCTGATATTAATGAAACAAGGGTGTCGAATTTAAGAGCCAACAAATTACCCCCCAAGAATGCCTTATTTCGACTCTGAAAGAAAAAGGCATTCTTTGAAATGCCATTCGACACCTGTCTTTTCATTCTTAGTCACAAATTAAATTGTGCACTTTTTGTTGTCTTCTACCAACCACTGACAATCCCAAGGAAAAACCATCATTCATCCGTACCTAAGACGTCACTTCAGTACGGCGTGCAGTGTGCCAAACGTCATTTCACAAATTGTCATCATGACAATTCCCAAAAACGAGGGCGCACGCTGCACCCTTCCATTTCTGCAGAACGGCTACAACAACAGGGAGACGCCACGTGTCCCACTACCTTCTGCAACATTAAATGGCATTTAATGTCCTCGAATTTGGGGATTTCTCCCACTACTATAAATAGCGGTAAGTACCCATTGTGGGACTTTTTACGCTACCTTGCTTTCAGAATTCCTCATTTGCATACAAACTCTTGTCAACTTTACAAACCCCTT
Source organism: Vicia faba (assembly GCA_948472305.1). NCBI lineage: Eukaryota > Viridiplantae > Streptophyta > Magnoliopsida > Fabales > Fabaceae > Vicia > Vicia faba. The sequence goes on from OX451738.1 coordinate 919,075,733, forward strand.
GTTCTTCACTTCGTCCTCAACCTTAGTACCAACAATGGCATCTGGTTCTTCCAACGCTCCTAGCGCCAACACTCCCTCTGGAAATGTCAAACCTAGGGTTTTCTCCACCGCTCCCGTAGTGACTCCCACGGGCCAACGAAGGGTCCCTGAGCCTTTGGACATTGCTGTACGTGATGCTTATTCACGCCACCTCATGATTCCGGTTGGATATTCCAACCAAATCTTTGCTATGTCTGGCCCATTATACCCAAGCATTGCTGAGGCCATGAAGATCAAAAGTTACTTTCCGGTACTTGAGAGACTCAAACCGGTTGGATGCTCCAAGAAAGATGCAGAGGATAATGAAGATCCTGCTAAAGAGAAAATCGACCTCCGTTTCTTCAACAAAGGTGTTAGGGCTTTCAGGTCTGGCCCTAGCCTTACTCCTGATTATAGTGCTTGGCTGGAAAAAATGGAGAAACGCCAGGCTTCGATCTGGAAAGACATGGGGATATTCGACCTGGTTATGCTGTCGAAGACAGGTCTTAACTATTCCCCAGAGATGTTGATAGCTTCTTTACTCTTCTGGGATTACACCCATTTCACCTTCCATCTTCCCTGTGGAATGCTGACTCCCACGCTCTTCGACGTGGCCGCCATCACTGGCCTTCGACCCACTGGGGACTACTTCGACCCAGAGGAAATGTCGGAGGATCAGATTAGATTCTCTGCCACAAAACCAACCTACACCACCTTCATCAATCATTACCACGATAAGTCGACAGATGCTGTGTCGGATGTCGAACATATTGCGTTTCTAGCCTTATGGCTGACACGCTTTGTGTTTTGTTCCAAGTCCTTACAGGTGACCAAGAAGATGGTCACTCTCGCCACTCAACTCCACCATGGCCAAAATATCTGTTTGGCAGAATTGATTTTGGCGAGTCTGTATGAGTCGATTAGCAACAGAGCGACTCTTTTGAAGATCATCGAGAACAGAGCCAGTCTGCTGCTTGCTGGACCTTTTTGGCTGCTTCAGTTGTGGCTCAATGCCACCTTCGAGTCTTTCTTGCCTAAGAGGATTCAAATAAATGAGCAGGCTCCAGAAATAGCAAACAGACGCGTCGAAGGCACCAGATTGGCTCTGTTGACTCCAACGGAAGATGGGCTGGAGCTTCAACAAACTTTTAGAAACTTCGTTCTGATGTTTGCTAAAAGGAAAGAGTTTGCTTCGACCATGGCTCCGTTTGCTCGACGAAAGGTTGGCCCAGAGTGGTTCACAAGGCCACATCCTAGGACGTCGAGTGGTCCTCAGGTCGACGAACATACAACAGTGTGGGAGGCATTTCTCACACCAAGAATAATGCCCCTTCGATTCAAGAGCTCTAAGACTCACCTGAGTCTGATCGCGTATCAACCAAACCTGGTGTCTCGCCAGTTTGGTATTATCCAAACACTACCTTCTCCAATTTTTCCCAGGGAGAAGTCTATGTTATACTTCTGCAACGACTATACTGAAGAAGCTGCCACTAAGCATATCGGCAGATATGCTGGTCGAACAGTTATTTTGTTGTTTGACTATCAGCTTAACTTTCTCTGCTCACCATCCTTCGAGGAGTGGTGGAAAAGTTACTACGCTGAGGAGTTTTTCGACGAGAAGGACTTCGTGGATGAGCTTCAGAAATCTTTTGTCCTTGTCTTGGACAAAATAAAGAAATGTAAGTTCATCTTTCCAAATTAATTTGTCTTTCTCTTTCGACTGCTAGCCTGTTAATTATTTTGTCTACTTTCAGTTGTTCGAAAGCCTGCAGCCAAGAAGGCTGCAGAAGGCCAACAGGGAGGAGGCCCCTTAACAAAACCTCCACCGCCGGCGAAGACTATAGCGCCGGCGAAGACCACAAAAAACCAACAGGGGGAAGGCCCTTCGAAAAAGCCTTCTGCATTGGTAACCAGACTTTCATTATTTTCTTCTGGCTTTGACTTTTCGACTTTCGATGAAACTGCTAAATCAAACCCCAATTGGTTTTTTAGGCACCTTCGCCCAAGAAACGGCCAACACTGACGGTCGAATCCGGGAGCGACGAAGAAGATGATTCTCCCCCTGCTCCTCTAAAAAGGCGAAAGCTGAAGAAGGACGTTCCTCTTCCTGAGGCTCGAAAAATTAGAATAAAGGTTGCTGGGAGAAAGCCCAGGCCACCTCCAGTAATCATTGAGGAGCCAACGGAGGAGGAATTAAACGTTCTTCTCAATAAACCTGTCGAAAGCGACAATTCCAGCCCTGGGGCTGAAGCTACTTTACAGGTAATCTCTTTGATCCCTTTGTAACTCAGGTGTCGATACCTACGTTCGACTATGTCTCTTTCGAATTTAGAAGATTCTTCTTCTTCTCTTTTCAGGACACCACTGAAAGCTCAGCGCCAAGGACTTCTGAAACATTGGATTCTGCTGAACTCAGCAGGCCACAAGAAAAAGACTTGGCGAACGATGAAGCCAATACTGAAATAAATGAAGCCAATGCTGAGACAGCAGAAAAACCAGCAGAAGATCCACAAACAGAAGAGCAACAGCCAAAAGAGATTCAGGTGGTGGATCTGTCGGAAGAAAATCGTGACGAAGGGGGCCGCGGCGACGCTGGCGAAGAGGATCAAGGTGACGCTGGCGAAGGGAACCATGATGACGCTGGTACTGCCGCAGTCCAAGTCGAAGAGAGTCAAGTCGAGGCAAATGCTACTCAACTGCCTCAAACCCAAGACAACGCTGTTGCAAAGGCTGTTACCTCAACAAAGCATAGGTCGAAAGAAGACTTAGAACTCTTGAAGCAAACTGATCCTGTTAGCTATCTGAACGCCATCATTGAGAGCAAAAGTTCGTCTGATGCTAGTCAGGAGGTTCCTACTCTGTCGGGGAAGTCCACTGAAACTTCTCCTCTCGATGAGGCTTTGATGAAGGTTAAGGCTCAGTTTTTTAAGAAGGACTTGATGAAAGCTTTGGAGGGGGACCCTACTGCTCCATCATACTTGAGAGATGCTTTGAATGCCGTAGACTTGTTAGTTGTGCCTCCAGAAGTCTCAGGCTTTATCATGGAGTTACACTCCATTATTGATCAAGTCTCAGCAGATTATCGGCGAAAAAGGGGCTTTAATAGCCAGCTTGAAGTGTTATATGGCAAAAGCTCTTCTGCATGGACTGCTGTAGTAGAGACAACTTCTCGAATTGCGGAGTTGTCGAAGCAAAAAGCATCTAAACAAGAAGAAGTTGATGCCATCGATCGAGAGAATGCTTCTCTCAAGGCGCAAATCGAATAAATAGAGGCTAAGATAAATGCCAATACTAAGCGCAAGGAGGAACTTCTATCGACTGTTCCAGACACCGAAAGTCAAGCTGAAATCACACAGGGCCTAGAATTTGCTGAGAAAGCTCAAGCCTTCGACGATCAAATTGCCAAGCTTGCGCAGGAGAATGCCTTGTGCACCAAAAGATTGGAGCTGCAGCAAACCAAATACCTTCGACTCAAGGACTCCATCCCCTTCTGATTGATTCAGCCTTTTAACCATATTTTGTAATATGTATTCGACAACATTGCCATTTTGTCTAATTTATAAAAAACTTTCCATTTTGGCTTCTTTATGGTTAATTTAGTCGTTACTTGTTATTTATTTTTATCTCTTGGAGTGTAGGTTTGTACTTTTTCAAATATTTACCATTCACTCTCAAGAGCCTTTTATCTTCACCTAGCTTTTCGACTTCATAGGCTCCACCAGAAAAAGTCTGGATAACTCTGAATGGTCCTTCCCATTTGGGTGACCATTTTCCCATGCCTCGATCCCTTCGATCCATGGGAAGAATCACCTTCCAAACTAGTTCTTCAGGCGAAAATACCTTAGGTTTCACCTTTTTATTATAAGAGTCTTCTACTCTTTTCTTCTGAAGCCTGAGTAGGTCAAGAGCGCGCAATCTTTCTTCGTCTAAATCCACTAGTTCGTCTAACATCATATCCCAATAAATTTCAGAGGGAATATCATAATGTCTCTGAACCCTTGCAGATTGAAGACAAATTTCTACTGGCAACACTGCGTCATGGCCAAAAGTTAGCCTATACGGTGTTGTACCTATGGCTTCTTTTGGAGACGTTCGACAAGCCCACAAAATCTGGTCTAACGTCTTATGCCAAATTTTGGGCTTCTTCCCAACATGCTTTTTTATCAAGCCAATCACTACTTTGTTCGCTGCTTCAACTTGACCATTTGCCTGTGCATAATAAGGCGTCGATGTTAGGAGTTTGAAACCTGTTTCCTGAGCGAATTCCTGCATCTTTCGACCGGTGAAAACTGATCCTTGATCAGTAGTTATAGTCTCAGGGATTCCATACCTAAAGATAATGTTCTTTTGAATAAATTCAATGACATTTTCTTGGTCTACATTGACTAAAGGGATAGCTTCGATCCACTTAGTAAAATAATCAATGCCTACCAATATATACTTCTGACTCTTTGATGATGCTGGTCGAATCTCTCCAATGAGGTCCAACGCCCATCCTCTAAAGGGCCAAGGTTTCACTATCGAGTGAAGTTCGCTTGCTGGTACATGTTGGATGCCTGTATGGACTTGACATTCTTGGCAACCTTTAGCGAACTCGACACAATCTTTCAGCATAGTGGGCCAGTATAGTCCTTGTCGAAACAACAACCATTTCATCTTATGGCCTACTTGGTGAGCCCCGCATGCTCCAGCGTGCGTAGTCGAAAGGGCTATGTATGCCTCAGTTTCACTTAAACATTTTAGCAATACCCCTTCAGGCGTCTTCTTGAATAACTCATTACCCATGAGTACATAACTCAACGCCCTGTACTTTGTTTTCCGTTCCGTCGAAGCTCCTGGATTTTGAAGATAATCCACAATGGGCTTCCTCCAATCCCGCTCTGACAAATTATCTATGAACGAAATTTCGAAGCTACTTTGATCAGCATATCCTAGTCTTGTCGATTCCAAGTCTGTTGGTGATAGACAAGTTGCTTTTATCTTTTCTCGAACTTCGATTGCTCTTTGTAATCTCGTTTTTGAAATCTTGTAACCAGATGCAATTTGTGCCAAGTCGTTGGCTATTTGATTTTCCAATCTGGGTATGTGTCGAATATTGACCATTTCAAATTTTTTCAATAAACGATTTGCTATCACAAAGTACATAATGAGATTTTCTCTTATGCATTTATATTCTTTTGTGACTTGCTTAATGACTAACTCTGAGTCTCCCATTATTTCGACTCGAGTTGCCCCCAATTCCAACAATATTTCAAGGCCAGTAATTAGAGCTTCATACTCAGCCTCATTGTTCGAACAAGAACCTGATATCTTGTACTTGAATGTTGTTGGAATTTTTTCTGGAGAAATGATCAAGACTCCTACCCCTGTTCCATCTTTATGGCTGGAACCATCGAAGTAGAATTTACAAGGTTCTATCTCCACATAATTAATATCCTCAACTTGAATTGAGTGGTCGACTATAAAGTCTGCAACCACTTGTCCTTTCACTGCCTTAAGAGGCATAAAGGTCAAAGAGTATTCAGTTAATGCTAGTGCCCACTTGCCAATTCGACTGTGCAAGATAGGTTTCGACAACATGTACTTGAAAACATCAAAATGAGACGAAACATACACATCAACTGGTTTTATATATTGCTTGAGTTTTGTACAAGAGAAATACAGACATAGACACAATTTTTCAACTTCGCTATATCTAGTTTCTGCATCGTTCAAAACTCTACTAAGATAGTAAATGGGTCTTTCGACTCCATTCTTATCTTCTTGGGCTAACATGCTTCCCAAAGTTTTGTCGGATGCAGCTATGTACAATCTCATACTCCTATTGCTACAAGGAGGCACCAAAATAGGTGGCTTAGTGAGGTACCCTTTGATTTTGTCGAAGGCTTCTTGTTGCTCTTGCCCCCATTCGAACCCCTCTTTATTCAATCGAAGTAAGGGTGAAAAGGCCTGAGCTTTCCCACTTAGGTTAGATATAAATCTCCTTAAGAAATTTATCTTGCCTAACAGAGATTTCAGTTCCTTCTTATTCGATGGCGCTTTCGCTTCCAGAATAGCCTTCGTCTTGTTCTGGTTGATTTCGATTCCTTTCTTGTGGACAACGAAGCCCAAGAAATCTCCAGCTTTCACACAGAATGCACACTTCAAAGGGTTCATCTTCAGACCATGTTCTCTCATTCTTTCGAATGATTGTCGAAGGTGGTCAATATGATTCTTCCTGGAAACAGATTTTATAACAATGTCATCAATATATACTTGCATAAAAGTGTTAATAAAATCATGGAAGATAGAATTCATCGCTCGCTGGTATGTTGCCCCAGCGTTCTTTAGGCCAAAAGGCATCACTACCCATTCGTAAGTGCCTAGGGCCCTAGGGCATCGAAAAGCTGTTTTCGACACATCCTCTTCTGCAATGAATATTTGATTATATCCTGAATAACCATCGAGCATACTCAGGTATTCATAGCCAGCGGCAGAATCGACTAGCATTTCCGCCACAGGCATAGGATATTCATCTTTGGGCGTAGCAGCATTCAAATCTCTGAAATCTATGCACACCCTTAATGTACCATTTTTCTTAATTACTGGCATAATGTTTGCAATCCATTCGACATACCTTGTAACGCGTATGAATTTGCACTTCAGCAGTCTTTCGACTTCCGTTTTGATCTTCGACAGTATTTCTGGAGCGAAGCGTCTTGGACTTTGCTTGATTGGCTTCTTCCCAGGTTTGATTGGCAACTGAAGTTCTACCAATCCTCTGTCGAGACCAGGCATTTCGTCGTAATCCCATGCAAAACAGTCCTTGAACTCTTTCAACAATTGGATTACTTCCAACCTAAGTTCTGGGTCAATTTTGGCGCTGATGTAAGTTGGCTTTTTCTCTGACCCTTCGCCTAAGTTGATTTCTTCTAAAGGATCTTGCGCTAACATTTTAATGTTGTTCGCCAAGGGGTCCTTTTCGAAGCCCAAAGGCTCATCGTCATAGATGGCGTCGAGCCTCTGTTCCTGCATTCCTTCTGGCATGATATCAGGGGGTTCTGGATCGAAATCCTTTCCTGGACCTGCAGCAGATAACTGTTGATCATTGGCCTGTGTGACCATGTACTTTACTTCGGCTTCGAGAGCCGTTATCATCTTTGTTTCGGCTACATAAGCCGAAATTCGCTTCAATGATTGTGACTCAGTCATTATCACTGAATTCACTTCCCCAACCAGTTGGTTGGATATCAGTTAACCCACTGAAGTCTATGTGGGACAAGTCTTCTCTGTCCCATTGAAAACCATGCTCAGGGTGCAGGTATAGGGAACAAAAAGTATTTGGCGCTGGCGCCAAGTCGAAGTCAGGTGTTGGACATGGCCCTATGTGAGCCAAGTTCTTGTCGAAATCTGCCAGCCCTAGGTGATTCACTTCGCCCAGGTAATAGCTTTGATCTGCCTCTATGTTTTCGACCATCCCATCTGGACGCCATAGGAGCAGCCTCTGGTGCATTGATGATGGCACAGCTCCAACACCATGAATCCATTCACGGCCCAACAAAAGATTGTAGTTAGGTTTGGCCGATATGACCATAAACATTGTTGGTCGAAGGATAGATCCTACCTTGATATCCAGTTGGATCACTCCCATAGTGGTCCCTATGCCGCCCTCATAGTTCGACAGGACCATGCTGTGAGGCTTAATATCCTCATCCCTTTTGCCAATTTTCCTTAGCATAGAGTGAGGAATAATGTTGATGGTTGCCCCACAATCCACCAAGATTCTATTCACTGTAGTTTCTTCGAGTTTAGCCCTTATAAATAAAGGCTTGAGGTGATTTTTCATCGCCTCTGTAGGTGGTTCGAAGAACCCATTTTGTTCCTCAGTAGTGCCATTGTCCATGACGAAATAGCACACTGGCCTATGTTTGGCCATTTCTTGCTCCACTTCCCAGTCACTTGTTTCGACCTCCACCTGTCGGTTGAATTCTCTGGGCAGCACTGAGACTATATTCACCATTATGTCCAAAGTATCATCAGACTCAGAACCATCTTCGTCTTCAATTTCACCTTGGTTAGGCCAAACTAGCCTGTTGGTTACCGGCTCTCTTTCCAGAGGTTTCCTTTGCTTCCTTAGAGGAACATTTGAACTGGTTTCTGCCTTTGGTTCATTGGCAGCCTCCCTCTCAGCTTTTCGTCTCCTTTGGTATCTCCTCCATTGAGATCGAGACATGGGATTTTTCCCTTTGTAGTTGCTTGACACTTGTGCAACTTTAGGTGCAGCAACTTGAGGCTCTTTCTTTTGTGTTAAAGATGAACCCCTTGGCACGTCGAAAGAGTGCCATTTCTCCTCACTTGGCCTCTTTCGACCAGATGTTTTGTACCAGGTATCTACTGGCACATTAGTTGGAGGCCTGAAAGTCAATGGCCTCTTTTCTTGGTTTGAACCTCTTTGGGAGGCTCTTCTGGGGTCATGTCGAAGATCAACATTTTCCCTTCTCTTATTTGCTGCTCTTACTCCTTGAATATGCTCAGCAGCTTTTTTGTCAAAGATCGAACTGCATCTTGGACACAGCATCACCTCTGACTTCTTTTTCTGGCATCTTTGCAGGAAATCTGCCAGATTTTCATTTTCCCGAGGGAAAGCAGTCTTGTTAGCTTGTTCCTGCCTCATGGCCTCCTCTGATGCTTTTGGGTCAGAGAGTTCGACCATGTTGACATTCATTGTATCTTTGTTGGCAAGAGTCAACTGCTTCATTTGAATCTCCAAATTCTCCGTCTGGCCTTGAACTGTGGCCAAGTGAGAACTGGGTTTTGGTCTAGTTTTTTGTGCTTCAACGGTCTCCAGCTTTGGGCTTTCGACCGCTTTCTGAACCGCTTCAATTGTCTTTCTGGATAAATTCCCAAAAAAACTGCCAAAGATTGGCATGTTGATATGGTCCTTTGAGACTTCGACCATTGTGATTCCTGGCCTCTTCGACTGGCTCCTGGATGCCTCGATCACGTTCACCTCTGAGGGCTCAGCATAGTGGGCTTCAGCCTGCAACGGATTAGAGTCGACAGCCATGGGGGTCTTGTCAGCAAACTTCAACCTCCCTTCTTCGATAGCGTCTTGCACAAGATTCCTAAAAAGAAAACATTGAGAAGTTTTATGGCCCAAAAATTATGATATTTGCAAAAGCCTCTCTTCTTTCTTTGATCAAGAGGAGGCACTTTTACCCCTGGGGGTACTATCATTTGGCCATCTTTTACAAGCAAGTCAAATATCTCATCACATTTTGTAATGTCAAAACTATAAGTCTTTTTGGGGAACCTATCGTTGGTCCTTTCTGGACCAATGGGATTTTTCCCACTTGAGGGGACTAACAGTTTGCAAGAGTATGGTGGCCCTTGTTTTAGTTCCGCTAAATCGACTTCTCCTTCTTCGACAGTTATAGTATCGTCGAAGGATTCTGGATCTTCGTCGTCCATCTCAACATACGCTATCCTCTCTCTCTTATGAGCTTTCGTTGCCTTTGCTTTTTCAGCTTTGAGGCGTTCTACCTGTCGAACTCTATCGGCCAGTTGGGCCATGTCTCTCAGGTATTGGGTGTCTAACTTCTTCCTAATGGAATAATCTAAACCGCCTGCGGCTATTTCGACTAACTCATGTTCCGGAACTTGTGTAAAACATCTCGCTTTGAGCAACCTAAACCTATTTAGATATTCGTCTATAAGTTCAGTGAAACGTCTCTTTACACTGGCCAATTCTTTCAGGCTTATCTTGGTTTGCCCCATGTAGAATTGCTCGTGGAACAATCTTTCCAACTGGGTCCAATGATGGATCGAATTGGGGGGGAGAGTTGTAAACCAAGTAAAAGCGTTCTTTGTTAAAGAACTTGGGAAGTACTTAATCCTCAGGTTTTCGTTATTCGAAATATCTCCTGCTTCGATCAAGTATCTCGCCACATGTTCGACAGTAGATTCTGTCGTGTCCCCAGAGAACTTAGTGAATTTGGGGACTTTACATCTAGGAGGTAAGTCTGTTTGTAACACGTATTCTGACAACGGGGATGTGAAGTTGGGCCTTCGAAAGCCCATGTTCATCCCATTTTGAGTCATGATCCTTTCGATCATGGTTTCCAGATTATTTTCCAAACCCATGTTTTGGTATTGGATATGCTGAACTACTTCGTCAGCATTTTGGTTTCTGTTAACTAACCTTACCTCTGGGGTTATTACCCTAGGTTCCTCGACAGGTTGCTCCAATCGTTCCCTAAGGTTTTCTTCGACAGGCTGTTGGACTTGGTTGATGGTGGTTTCTTCCTCTAAGAATACACCCTGGTTTCCCCTTATTTGCGCCCTTTGGGGCTGTCGAATAGGTTGGGGTACTCCAAAGAAATCAGCCAAACGCGTCATTTGCGCTGTCATCTGCTAATTCGATTGAGTAGTTTTTTGTATTAGAGGGTTCAGCACTGTACTTAAAGTTTGTGCCAACATTTGCACCATATCATGGTTGCTTTCGTCCATTTGTTGCCTCAAGACTGCTGTCGAGGCATTTGTAAGGCCATGTGCTACTTGGGACGTTCCTCCTAAGAGTTGGGTCCTATTTCTATTCGCCATACCTACTCCAGAACCTTGGAGTGGCGAAGAGGCACTCACTAAAGGGTCTGAAAAAGTGGACGCAGCATTCGTCAGGCTAGCCAAGTCAGAAGTTGGCATGCCATAGAGCGGTTCTCGATTATGACCGCCTGTCATAAATCCTGGGGGAACAAAAGGCCTTGTGCCTAAATTTCCCCTTGGTGGGGGAGTTCCCAAAGGCACTCTGGGGCCTGTGAACGGAGGTAATGGCCCCGTTGCTGTGACCGTTACTGCTGGTGTTGAACCAACGGTTATCGCTTCACTTACGGTCGGGATAACCGTTGCTCCCACATTTGTTTGTGGGATTTCGTTATTGTTTGGCGGATTCGCCATCTCTTCCCTTCTTCTGGCAGTATTGGTATCGTTAGTGTATATTCTACCACTTCTCAATAACATGCAACACTCCTCGAAAAAGATGAGATTATGTTCAAAAATCAACACACAGTCCCACCAGGTGTGCCAATTTGTTTACCGTGGTTATTGGTAAACAACCGCTGATCCTCCAAATGGTTACTTATTTGGTTACTCGCAGGATCGATCAGATTGATCCTAAGACATAGGTTGATTTTGAGGTTTTGATTAAATTGGATAATGGTTAAATGACAATAAAATAAAGAGGCTTTAAGTAAATTGCATGAAGAAATAGGCTTGGTAAAATAAATGAAGGCTTGAAGTAAAGGACTTCGACAGGGAAAGTAAAGAAGAAAGCAAGTGAAGTTTCTGGAAAAAGTAAATGACTTTGATTAATAAAGGTGGTGTTTCACACATACATTCTCAACAATTCTTTCTCACACGCTGGGTACTCGAATCTATATGAGTGACTTTGTATATAATTGTGAACACACGCGAGAAACTGCATGAACTACTACTATTTATACTAAAACATCCCAAGTAACCGTCGGGCAGTTACACTGCTTCGAGATGATTCCACTTGGCATGTTCTCAACGTTCGACGCTCCAGATCTTTGCACGTTGCACTTGGTAACCGCTGGAAACCGTTTTCCCTCCAAATGCTTGAATTTCAAACCGTTCCACTCTGAACCATCGAACACCTTCGTCGAGAAGCATCTTCGACGAGAAACACCTTCGACGTCGAAGGAAACCAACTTCTCCCTTGGAAGAAATCTTCTAAGTACAGTGTCATCTTTCGATGGGCATTTCGACAGACCCAGCTGATCGAAAACATCCTTCAGCTTTAATGGCTGATATTAATGAAACAAGGGTGTCGAATTTAAGAGCCAACACCATCGAAGGTTGATGCTGTGTTGCAATGGGAAACTTCAAAGTCAGCTACTGAGATTAGAAGCTTTTTGGGATTAGCTGGTTATTATAGAAGGTTTATCGAAGGGTTTTCTAAGTTGTCACTCTCGTTGACTAAGTTGACTTGTAAAGGTAGAGCATTTGTATGGGATGTTCATTGCGAAGATAGTTTTATGGAATTGAAAAAGAGGTTGACGTCAGCTCCGATTTTGACGTTGCCTAATCCAAGAGAGCCTTTTGTGGTTTATTGTGATGCTTCTAAGATGGGTTTAGGAGGTGTGCTTATACAAAATGGTAAGGTAGTTGCTTATGCGTCGAGGCAGTTAAGGACTCATGAGAAGAACTATCCTACGCATGATTTAGAGCTTGCTGTAGTTGTTTTTGCATTGAAGATTTGGAGGCATTATATTTATGGTTCTAGATTTGAAGTGTTTAGTGACCATAAGAGCTTGAAGTATCTGTTTGACTAGAAAGAGCTGAATATGAGGCAACGAAGATGGTTGGAATTGTTAAAGTATTATGATTTCGGTTTGAATTATCATCCAGGAAAGGCGAATATGGTAGCTGATGCGTTGAGTCGAAAGAGTTTACATATGTCAGCAATGATGATTAAAGATTTGGAATTGATTGAGCAGTTCAAAGATATAATCTTAGTTTGCGAGGTTACTCCGCAGAGTGTTATGCTGGGTATGTTGAAGATTAATAATGAATTTTTAGACAATATCAAAGAAGCTCAAAAGTTGGATGTGAAACTGGTAGATTTTATGGTTGGGATTGATCAATCTGAGAATAGTGATTTCAAGTTAGATGGGCAAGGTGTGTTGAGATTTCGTAACCGGATTTGTACTCCTGATAATGTCGAGATGAAGAAAGTGATACTTGAAGAGAGTCATAGAAGTAAGTTGAGTATTCATCCAGGAGTTACAAAGATGTACCAAGATTTGAAAGGTTTGTTTTGGTGGCCTGGGATGAAGAGTGATGTGGCTTGATTTGTGTATGCATGTTTGACTTGTCAGAAGTCGAAAGTTGAACATCAGAAGCCTGTAGGATTGATGCAACCGTTAGAAGTTCCAGAATGGAAATGGGATATCATTTCAATGGACTTTGTGACGGGGTTGCCTAATACTTTAAGAGGACATGATTCGATTTGGGTGATTGTTGATAGGCTTACGAAGTCAACTCATTTTATTCCTATTAACATCAGTTTTCCAGTGTCGAAGTTGGCTGAGATTTATACTAGTATGATTGTGAAGCTGCATGGTGTTCCTTTGTGCATTGTGTCAGATAGAGATCCAAGATTTACTTCTGATTTTTGGAAGAGTTTGCAAGAAGCGTTGGGTTCTAAGTTGAGGTTGAGTTCAGCGTATCATCCTCAGACAGATGGTCATACTGAACAGACTATTCAATCGTTGAAAGATTTGCTGAGGGCGTGTGTTCTTGAGCAAGGAGGTTCATGGGATGCATATCTTCTGTTGATAGAGTTCACGTATAATAACAGTTACCATTCTAGTATTGGAATGGCACCTTTTGAAGCGTTGTATGGTCGATGTGATACGGTGGGAGAACTGACTTGAGGTTTGCGTTTGTATTCGCACTTGTTCGGTTTAGCAAGAGTCGCCACCGACTTTTTATTTTATCCTAAGGAAAGGTTAAAAAGCACAGGAAAAACCTTTTGAGATGTTTCGTGGGTTCGGGGGGTAGATTATGAAAAGGGAAGGTATTAGCACCCTTTTCATCCATGGTTATCCATGGGCTCTTAGTTACTTGTTTTAGATCAACTTGCCTTGATTTTCAATTGCTTGAAATTATGGCGTGTGTGTGTGTTTTGAAAATGTTTTGAAAAAGACGCCTTGTCTAGGCAACCATTGTAATGACTCATGTTTGAGTATATACAAAGGTGTGTATCTTTTCGAAAAGATGTTTTAAATGTTTTTGGAAGTTGTTTTTGAAAGTGTATTGTGAAGTGTGGTTTTGAAAAGTAGGCAAGTGTGTTTTGCAAGTTTGATCAAGTAACTAAGAGTTGTCTACCCCTAAATTTACTCAAAGGTTTTTCTCATTGTTTTAACCCTTTTAACAGTATTGTTCCACCATTGCATTTGGTGGATAATCTTGTGTTAGGATGTTAACGGGATAGGCGCGAGTCATCGTATGGACCATGAATGCAATGGTGCCAAGTGTCTTTGGCAATTTTGCTTGAAGGGACTATGATCATTTTGATAGGCAACTTTCGAAAGCGTCATTGAGGGACTATGATCATTTTGAATTGTTTTGCCAAAGATACTCAACGTGCAAGCATGGCCCATTTTGGAAGGCAACAAGCGGGATTACCCTAGGGGTGCAAGTGTGAATTGTGTATTGATTTCATGCATTTATCTTGTATTAGGTTATCTAGCGTTTGATTTTATGTACATACAAACCCTAGGTCTAACCATGGTATATTTGAAAGTGATAAATTGCGGGAATTTAAAGTCTACGCTATTACAAATAAGTATCCGGGAGTGGGGGTACAAATATTTACAAATGGGGATGAGACTTAATAGGAGATTAGTGTCCAAATAATTTACAACCAAATCGAATCAATCGCAAAGTAAATATGTAGCAATGTACAAGAATAAAAGATAAGCAAATGTGTATTGTATTTGTGTATTGGTGTAAGTGTATGAGATTTATTTACAAGTGTGGAATGTTAACTTAATGCAATAATTAAGTATTGTTTATTTGTCAAGTATTATTATCTTTTTGTATCTTTGTTAATATGTATTTTTAGGTATTTTATTGTTTTTATGTTTTATATATAAACAAATGTTTAATCAAAAAAGAAATAAAAGAAAATCTATTTTCTTATGTATTTATTAATATGTATTTTTAATTATACTAACAAAAGGGTAATTTAATAAAAATTTATATATATAAAAAAAAGAGTTTAGTGTATCATTTTATTTTACAAAATTTAATTGTGTTATAAAAAAGAAAATAAAAGAGTTAATAAAATTTAGTGTAAAAATTCATTGTGTTAGTTTATTAAAAAAAGATGTTATGTGCTTAAAAAAGGATTATTAATTTCTAAAGAAATTAACATGGGCTTTAGGGAGAACGTTTGGCCCAAGCTAAAACAAATGAAACAGAAGCAAAAGGGGAAATGAAGGGGGGTGCACGCCTAATGGGCTTAAGCGAACTGAAAAGGGCAAGGTCCAGAATGTTTTACACGCTTCTGTTTTAGGGTTGAAACAGTTTGGTTCCATTTGGATTTAGGGTTTGTTGATACAGAGGCGCCGTTCGCTTCGTTTCTATCCTCTTCATCTTCTTCGCCATAGCCACTGAATAAGCTTTCTCTTCGCCCAAGGCCAACCAGCGCCACCGTCCATCCTCCTCCCTCCATGGACCGCTCAAGCAGTGATTCGTTCAAGGTGATAATTTCCACCTTAGTGCATTTTAGGGTTTTAACTCTTATGTCTTGCATGTTTTGCTTTTCGTTTATTGATTCTGATTAAGTGTTGTTGTTATTCTTGTTGGAGGTGCATGAAAGGAAAAAAAAGATTAGAGATACTACCTTCGTTGGAGACGGAGGAGGACGGGGATGGAGGCGCTCTAGGCGGCCAAGGGCGAAGGCTTGATGATGCTGTGTGCTGGAGAACCTGGTATTCGTATTTGCTTTTGTGTTATTGGTTTGATGATGATGTCTTGAAAACCCTAGCACGACCTTCCTTTTCCTCTTCTCTTTTGATTGCTTCTGTTGCCTGTATGTTGATATGCTGAGATTGATTTGAATATTCTTTGTTGTTGATTTTGGGGTATGGTTGCCCTAACCCTATGATGAGGTCGCTCTGAGGGTTTAGAGTTTTGGTTGGAACTGGTTTTGATCAAGGTTTATGCAGGTTTCAGCTTTAGTTTGTGTTTTGAAATTGGTCATAGGCAGGATGATGGCTTGGCATAGTTTGTGGCCTTTTTCTGGTTTAGTGCCTTTTGTTAAGTTACAGTTTGGCTTTGGCTTGTGATATGCTGGATGTTTGAAACTGAGTTTGGTTTTTCAGGCTTCAGTTTGTGGCTGTTAGGTTAGAGACAGGTTTAAGCTTGTTTTGACAGGTTGGGTTTGAAATGGTTTAAGGCTTGCTGCAGATTGAAGGCTTGTAGTTCTGGTTTTGAAATTGGTCATAGGCAGGATGATGGCTTGACACAGGTGATAGGCTTGAAGCTTTGAGGCTTGGTGAACTTGGAGGCTTGGGCTTCAGCAGGCTGTAAGCTTGTTTGACATTTTGTGTTATTTTATGGTTTTAGGCTTGTTTAGGCTTTTGGAATGAAACTGAGTTTTAGGAATGCAGGTTAGCAGGCTTGGCTTTTGGCAAGCTTGAAGCAGCTTTGTCTTTACAGGTTGATGTGTTTGTTTTTGAAACTGAGCTTAGGTTTCAGTTTTGGAGAATAGTTGGACAGGACCTGTGTTGTGTGAGGCCGGTTGGAGGCAGTCTTGAGATGTTTTTACAGCTTGTGTTGCTTTTGTATTTTCTGCCTCCTCTTTGTAATGTGTTGATATGTTGTTTTATATCTCTTTCTTCAAGCCTAAGCCTACTGTAAGCCTTTCTTTTTCTCTTCTCTCTCTCTCTTGACAGATTAAACAGCAATTTTATATTGCTTAAATTTGTCTTATGCTGAAAAAGTACTGGCCTGAAAATGATGATATTTTGATGTTGCTTGCAATGCATATATTCCTATGCATACTTTGTACTTCTTGATATCTTTCTATATCTTTTGGACAACTTTTGGATAGCCTTTTTGGTAGATCTTGTACCTTTGACAGTTTGGATAGTTTGACATTGTGATTTAGTTAGGCAATTCAGTTCAGTTTGCCTTTTTGGACTTTGTTTGGAATTTTTTGAAATGGGCAATTTGTTGACAATGCAATATGTTTGAAAATTTGAATTTGTGCAATTATAACTTTTGTGCATTTCATACTTTAGTTGCAAGCATATTCTATTCCTCTTTGTGAACCGAGAGAAATCTTGTGATTTGCAGAGAGGGCAAAATTGATTCCGGCCAGTCGCTTTTAATGATGAACTTTTTAACTGTCTGCTTTTTATCATTTCATCTGCTTTTGACTTTTTCTTTTTCTTTGTTTTGCAGATAAAAATCAATGGAGCAAAAGAGGAGTAGCAGTAGAAGATGAAGATTTAGGAAATTTAGGATTCAATTTTATTTCAATTTTAATCATTGTAACCATTATTATTATAAATACTTTGTAAATAAATACTGTATTTAAATAACAATTGTAACAAATAATTAAAGACGAATAAAATCCATTTTTGATCAGTTAATTCTTTTTCCAGCTGTCTATTTAATTACTTATAAATTCTTAAATTATAATAAATGGAAATAAATCCCAATTATCCTAACTTAGAATAAATAAACAATTAATAAACACTGTGGTCAATCAATAATAAACCCGGCGTTTCAAAAATCCAAAGCAATGCACAGCCAATCACAACAAATGCCCAAATGTCCTTTCCTTTTACTGATTAAATCCAAACACTGCAAACTCAAATCAAATGCCTCAGCTCATCTCCCAGAGTAAATTGAAAAACACTATAGAATTAATTCTTTATGAGAAATACGCGCACAAAACCCTGATTCTTGTTTATATTTTCACAGAAGCGCCTGCCTGATCAAACCCTGAGTCAAACTCAAACAAACCTTAGCAATCTGCTTGAACTGCTTTAAAATCAATGAAAACCCTAAATTTTGTCTAACTGACGAGAAAAGTCTGTTTGACCGATTCTTGAGCCAGTCTGAAAAATCAAGAAAAGCCCGAAGCTGTGATTTCTTGTGGAAAAAGAGAAGGGCAAATTTTGGGGTACAACAGTTGCCCCTGTTCAATCTTCTTGAACCTGAAGAGTTAGATTGGCAAGTTTGCCGTTCGCGACTCGAAGGTAAAAGGAGATTGGACACTAGAGTGCCCAAAAAATTTGCACTCGGTGATGTGATGGTAGAGGGAATGGGCTTACGGATGCCATTTGGTGATGGGCTTAGAGATGCCATCTAGGGATGTGACAGAATCTTGTCGGGGGATGGGCTTATAGATGCCATTTGGTGATTGCTGGTAGGAGGATGGTCTTATAGATGCCATCTGAAAATGGGCTTAAAGATGCCATTTGGAAGTCGCTGGTAGGAGGATGGGCGTATAGATGCCATCTGAAAATGGGCTTAAAGATGCCATTTGGAAGTTGCTGGTAGGAGGATGGGCTTAAAGATGCCATCTGGAAATGTTGAACTGTACGTCATTGGCGAGTGGACGAGTATCAGAAAGGTATCCATGTTTTGGAACATCTCTGAACTGGGGGTCTGAACAAGCAATAGATTGACATCCATGTTTGGAGAATCCGTAAACTGTATCCAGGAGTTGAGGTTTGAATAAGCAATAGAGCAGCATCCGTTGATGGGGAAGCGTCCGTAAACAGTTTTCAGGGGTTGAGAAGAATCTGAACAAGCGATAGGCTGACATCCGTTACTGGAGAACCCGTAAACTGTTTTCAGAAGTCTTGAAGTGGAGGAGGAACCGGTGTAGGGTTTCCTGGTGATGAGTCCGTGAAAAACTGCATCTGGATGAATCTGGAATAAGTATCAGAATGTCGCCGTGTCTGGGTCATATCTGAACTATTTCTAGGAAGAATCTCGGAAGATGATGATCTTTGTCTGTCGACTGATCTTACCTGAAAAGGTAAAATGTTAGTTGTATGCAATATCATGATACATGATGCAATGTATGTTACATCAATGTTTATGATATGAATGTGATGAATGCGCATGTAATCTGATGAGCTGTCTTGCTGAGGATAGATGAATCCTGGATGGCTGGAGACAAAAGAATCTTGACTGCTACCGGGGAAAATAATTCCTTGACTGCTGCTGGGGAGGGCAAGAATCTCTGACTGCTGCAGATGAGAAGTCCTGGGACCGCTGTTGGGGAATCAGGAGCTTGGGTTGTATGCCAATCTACTGGGGATTCCTGTCTTGAGGAGATCTTCACTGGGGAATATTCGAATATTCCGTGAGGAACTGAGAATGAGAGTCTTCACTCTGCTTGGGGATTGATAGTTGGAAGTTTTAGCTCCGTTGGGGATCTTGAAACTTGACTCTGTGGGGAATTAAATTCTGGAAGGTTCTCTGGCTGGGGATTGCAAGAATCTTTTGAGTTTGAGAAGGAACCGGTGTAGGGTTGCTTCATGATGAGTCCGTGTAAAACTGCATATGGTTTTGAGAAGGAACCTGTGTAAGGTTGCTTCATGATGATTCCGTGTAAAACTGCATCTGGTTTTGAGAAGGAACCTGTGTAGGGTTGCTTTATGATGAGTCCGTGTAAAACTGCATCTGGTTTTGAGAAGGAACCTGTGTAGGGTTGCTTCATGATGAGTCCGTGTAAAACTGCATCTGGTTTTGAGAAGGAACCTGTGTAGGGTTGCTTCATGATGAGTCCGTGTAAAACTGCATTTGGTTTTGAGAAGGAACCTGTGTAGGGTTGCTTCATGATGAGTCCGTGTAAAACTGCATCTGGTTTTGAGAAGGAACCTGTGTAGGGTTGCTTCATGATGAGTCCGTGTAAAACTGCATCTGAATTTGAGAAGGAACCTGTATAGGGTTGCTTCATGATGAGTCCGTGTAAAACTGCATCTGGTTTTGAGAAGGAACCTGTGTAGGGTTGCTTCATGATGAGTCCGTGTAAAACTGCATCTGAATTTGAGAAGGAACCTGTGTAGGGTTGCTTCATGATGAGTCCGTGTAAAACTGCATCTTGGATTTTGAGAAGGAACCTGTGTAGGGTTGCTTCATGATGAGTCCGTGTAAAACTACATCTTCCAACAGGTGATGAAGGAATTGTTGAACACTTTTGACATTCGAATGCCCCAAGTGATGATGAAGGAGTCTTGAATCAGATTACTCTGCGAATTGAGAGATTTCTTGAAATCTTGACTGGACTGCCCCAGGTTAACTGAACTTTGAAAGATCTGTTGAAACCTTGACCGGACTGCCCCAGGTGTGCTGGATAGTGACATGTCATGCCCCTTGTTGATTGTAATGGAAGTGTCATTCTTCTTGAAGTGATTTTGTTCACTGAGAGAGTTTTCGTTCCTCCGAACATTCGCTGTATGAATTTCTTCGCTGTCAAAAAAATAGCCAAATGCAAACAGTGATATTCAAACAATGCAAAGTTTTATGTTTGTCTCGAAGTTTTGAAAAATGCGTTTTTTAGCAGAAAACTTTTTATAAGACAACTCAACACAAGATTTTAGAGCAAAGCCTTACAGGAGTCAGGATACCTTTTGTAACAGTATGCTTTCGAACTAACCCATGCTTCAATTAGGACTTTTGAAGGGTTGTAACGTGGCTTGGTTCACGGTTTAAGAAACAAAGGATAAAGGCTCAAAGTATATTTGTACCCACCCGCTCTTCGTGATGTTCTTCAACCCTAAGCTCAGTTAATTCGTGCGTCGCACTCTATTCGAGTTTGGAACGACCTTTTGGTGATGGTTCACACCAATTGAATTTGGGAGACAGTCAGCATCTCCTTTTTTCTTTTGCAACATTTTTCATGTTGTTGAGGATTTGTAATGACGTCTTTATTTTGATTTTGATTTGTTATCCCTAACTTTTGCCTGACTGTCTCTGTTTTCGAGATCACAGTCAGTGGGATGCCCCAGCTTTCTTAAGCCTCCTTCACAGGTTTTGACTTAGTGGGCTTTTTTTTTGAGAGATTGACTGCCTATGTGATAGGGAACCACCCTTGTTTTTTGATTCCAGAGGAATGCTTTTCTTTGTCGTCGTTCGTTGTATTAGGAACTGAGAGTTTGCGACCTTAGTGCGCACCTTTTGAATTAACTGAGATTCTACCCTGCCCCAGGTTTATATCAAAGGTTTTGATTATTTAGAACAGAAAACTCCTACTTCTTTGGCTCGAAGGGGTTGACTAGGGATTATCTTCCTTATAACTCCAGTGTTTGGGAATTGAAAGAAATGCCTGTACATCATCAGTAAGGTCTGTTCAAAAGCATACTGCATGATATTATGGTATTGTTTCGTCATCCTCCCTCTAAAGGCTTGCAGCTTTTTATCAAGAGTCAAATATCATAAAGAAAGCATAAGAGTAGTGAAAACGAATGGATGAATTCAAGACAAACATATGCAATGCATTAATGAAACAGAGTTTGACATTAACAGTTAATTGTTTGAATAACAAAAGAAATTACAACTTTGAAAATTCAAATGAAGCAAAAGTCTCTCAGTTTGAGCTTTGTCACTTTAGGTGGAGAACTCCTTAACGGAAGATTTTCATCTCTCCGTCTGGCATGAACCTCAGCACTCCAATGTCAATCAGATCTTGAATCTTGTTCTTCAAGGCCCAACAGTCGTCAGTGTCATGTCCCGGGCTGTAGGAGTGGTATACACAAAATGCATCGGGATGATAGTTAGGAGCGGAGGTATTGGGCTTCCGGATAGGATCCCTTAAAGCAGTCAGATTGACCTCCAACAAGCGCTTTAGTATTAGAGATGACAGTATGGTCTCAGTGAACTGTCTTCCCGACGTATCTTGCTTACGCCGATTACCCCGTTGATGCTGACGAGGTTGTTGATGGGCTTGTGACCCTGAAGCAAGCAGGGGAGCCTTCCCTTTGTCTTCTTGTCTGGAGGGGGGTTGAGTGGTGACTTGCTCTTCAACCTCAGATGTTTGCCCCAGTTGGTTGTTTCGAAGCAGTTGGTTGACGAGAACTCTGAGTTCCTCTTGTCTTTGAGACAAATCCTGGATGAGAGCCATCTGGCCCACTAGTTGTCCCATCACTTGGATCCTCAATGTTGCCAAATTAAACTGCAGTTCCCCCAGCTGATCACTCCTGGCATTGTTTGAATTCTCCTGGACCAAGCCCTTTGTGAGGAGAGCTTTCATTTCTTCTTGCCCCAGGGACAGGTTCAAGAACATTTCCTGCAGCTGAGCAGTCTGGTCCTGGATATCCTTGACAGTTCTCTCTAGAGCCATCTCTACTGAAATAAACAGTAGGAGAGTAAGGAAACCTGAAAAAGGAAAAATCGTCAAGATGCAATGCATGATATGTGGATGCATGCTTTCGAGGATCTCTTGGGGTAAACACAAGAGAATGTTAGAGGTTGAACTTTGATCTTTGATTGGAGATCTTTGCTCCGGTGGATGCCTTTCCACGAGAATCAAGCTCACCATGTCGAGTGGGTCATAGCCCCTGATTCAAGTTTGTTGCACTTGATCTTTGATTGGAGATCTTTGCACCGGTGGATGTCTTTCCACGAGAATCAAGCTCACCATGTCAAGTGGGTCATAGCCCCTGATTCAAGTTGTTGCACTTGATCTTTGATGGCATTTGTTAGAGGAGAAACCTCTTTCCCTTTGGTAGATGTCTGGTTCAACGTAACCCTGCATCAAAAGAACCCTCGAGATCCTTGAAATGGTTAGTGAAAAAATGGTATGATGTCATGATGTTATGTACATGTATGCAAAAGCAAGCAAGTATATATACAGGTAATCATATTCACACAAAGCAAACAAGTCCTTAGGTTTAGGCTTGCACGGGGTTGTAGGTAAGTACCCTCTTGAAGTTAGTTGGCTCATCCTGTCCTAGAGTAGAAACCGGGTTCTAAGGAGCTCAATATCATTAGATTGTTTTTTGTGTTCATTGTTTTAGTTTAGCCACTTAACTGGCGACCAAAATATTCCAAGAAAACAACCCTCAATGAGTGTAGTATCGAGTATCTACCAACTTCGGACTGCACCAAAGTCGGTCATCTCACTACCCCTAAAAAGGCTAGGATGGTCAATTAAGGTTCTAAGAGTTCGTTAGTGCTTCACGACATCACTCAGCGGCCCCGTACTCTCCTTGATTGAACTCAAGGGTTACAGGTACTCACAAATATGTCACACTAACATAGCTTACTGCTTCAACCGTGTCGGTATAACCCGCACAGTTCCCTCACAGTTTTATTGCTATTTACCTAAAAAGGTGCCCCAAATCCGGGTGTAGGATTTACAACAAACCCAAACAAGGACCCAAAGAGTAAAGCAATCAAGGCAATCAAAGCAAGAATGTAAAAGTGATCTAAACCCTAAGGTAACCCCACTTTTAAATATTTCCCCAGCAGAGTCGCCAGTTCTGTGATACGGTGGGAGAACTGACTTGAGGTTTGCGTTTGTATTCGCACTTGTTCAGTTTAGCAAGAGTCGCCACCGACTTTTTATTTTATCCTAAGGAATTGTTAAAAAGCACAGGAAAAACCTTTTGAGATGTTTCGTGGGTTCGGAGGGTAGATTATGAAAAGGGAAGGTATTAGCACCCTTTTCATCCATGGTTATCCATGGGCTCTTAGTTACTTGTTTTAGATCAACTTGCCTTGATTTTCAATTGCTTGAAATTGTGGTGTGTGTGTGTGTTTTGAAAATGTTTTGAAAAAGACGCCTTGTCTAGGCAACCATTGTAATGACTCATGTTTGAGTATATACAAAGGTGTGTATCTTTTCGAAAAGATGTTTCAAATGTTTTTGGAAGTTGTTTTTGAAAGTGTATTGTGAAGTGTGGTTTTGAAAAGTAGGCAAGTGTGTTTTGCAAGTTTGATCAAGTAACTAAGAGTTGTCTACCCCTAAATTTACTCAAAGGTTTTTCTCATTGTTTTAACCCTTTTAACAGTATTGTTCCACCATTGTATTTGGTGGAGAATCTTGTGTTAGGATGTTAACAGGACAGGCGCGGGTCATCGTATGGACCATGAATGCAATGGTGCCAAGTGTCTTTGGCAATTTTGCTTGAAGGGACTATGATCATTTTGATAGGCAACTTTCGAAAGCGTCATCGAGGGACTATGATCATTTTGAATTGTTTTGCCAAAGATACTCAACATGCAAGCATGGCCCATTTTGGAAGGCAACAAGCGGGATTACCCTAGGGGTGCAAGTGTGAATTGTGTATTGATTTCATGCATTTATCTTGTATTAGGTTATCTAGCGTTTGATTTTATGTACATACAAACACTAGGTCTAACCATGGTATATTTGAAAGCGATGAATTGCGGGAATTTAAAGTCTACGCTATTACAAATAAGTATCCGGGAGTGGGGGTACAAATATTTACAAATGGGGATGAGACTTAATAGGAGAGTAGTGTCCAAATAATTTACAACCAAATCGAATCAATCGCAAAGTAAATATGTAGCAATGTACAAGAATAAAAGATAAGCAAATATGTATTGTATTTGTGTATTGGTGTAAGTGTATGAGATTTATTTACAAGTGTGGAATGTTAACTTAATGCAATAATTAAGTATTGTTTATATGTCAAGTATTATTATCTTTTTGTATCTTTGTTAATATGTATTTTTAGGTATTTTATTGTTTTTATGTTTTATATATAAACAAATGTTTAATCAAAAAAGAAATAAAAGAAAATCTATTTTCTTATGTATTTATTAATATGTATTTTTAATTATACTAACAAAAGGGTAATTTAAGAAAAATTTATATATATAAAAAAAAGAGTTTAGTGTATCATTTTATTTTACAAAATTTAATTGTGTTATAAAAAAGAAAATAAAAGAGTTAATAAAATTTAGTGTAAAAATTCATTGTGTTAGTTTATTAAAAAAATATGTTATGTGCTTAAAAAAGGAGTATTAATTTCTATAGAAATTAACATGGGCTTTAGGTAGAACGTTTGGCCCAAGCTAAAACAAATGAAACAGAAGCAAAAGGGGAAATGAAGGGGGGTGCACGCCTAATGGGCTTAAGCGAACTGAAAAGGGCAAGGTCCAGAATGTTTTACACGCTTCTGTTTTAGGGTTGAAACAATTTGGTTCCATTTGGATTTAGGGTTTGTTGATACAGAGGCGCCGTTCACTTCGTTTCTATCCTCTTCATCTTCTTCGCCATAGCCACTGAATAAGCTTTCTCTTCGCCCAAGGCCAACCAGCGCCACCGTCCATCCTCCTCCCTCAATGGACCGCTCAAGCAATGATTTGTTCAAGGTGATAATTTCTACCTTAGCGCATTTTAGGGTTTTAACTCTTATGTCTTGCATGTTTTTCTTTTCATTTATTGATTCTGATTAAGTGTTGTTGTTATTCTTGTTGGAGGTGCATGAAAGGAAAAAAAGATTAGAGATACTACCTTCGTTGGAGACGGAGGAGGACGGGGCTGGAGGCGCTCTAGGCGGCCAAGGGCGAAGGCTTGATGATGCTGTGTGCTGGAGAACCTGGTATTCGTATTTGCTTTTGTGTTGTTGGTTTGATGATGATGTCTTGAAAACCCTAGCACGACCTTCCTTTTCCTCTTCTCTTTTGATTGCTTCTGTTGCCTGTATGTTGATATGCTGAGATTGATTTGAATATTGTTTGTTGTTGATTTTGGGGTATGGTTGCCCTAACCCTATGACGAGGTTGCTCTGAGGGTTTAGAGTTTTGGTTGGAACTGGTTTTGATCAAGGCTTATGCAGGTTTCAGCTTTAGTTTGTGTTTTGAAATTGGTCATAGGCAGGATGATGGCTTGACACAGTTTGTGGCCTTTTTCTGGTTTAGTGCCTTTTGTTAAGTTACAGTTTGGCTTTGGCTTGTGATATGCTGGATGTTTGAAACTGAGTTTGGTTTTTCAGGCTTCAGTTTGTGGCTGTTAGGTTAGAGACAAGTTTAAGCTTGTTTTGACAGGTTGGGTTTGAAATGGTTTAAGGCTTGCTGCAGATTGAAGGCTTGTAGTTCTGTTTTTGAAATTGGTCATAGGCAGGATGATGGCTTGACATAGGTGATAGGCTTGAAGCTTTGAGGCTTGGTGAAATTGGAGGCTTGGGCTTCAGCAGGCTGTAAGATTGTTTGACATTTTGTGTTATTTTATGGTTTGAGGCTTGTTTAGGCTTTTGGAATGAAACTGAGTTTTAGGAATGCAGGTTAGCAGGCTTGGCTTTTGGCAAGCTTGAAGCAGCTTTGTCTTTACAGGTTGATGTGTTTGTTTTTGAAACTGAGCTTAGGTTTCAGTTTTGGAGAATAGTTGGACAGGACCTGTGTTGTGTGAGGCCGGTTGGAGGCAGTCTTGAGATGTTTTTATAACTTGTGTTGCTTTTGTATTTTCTGCCTCCTCTTTGTACTGTGTTGATATGTTGTTTTATATCTCTTTATTCAAGCCTAAGCCTGCTGTAAGCCTTTCTTTTTCTCTTCTCTCTCTCTTGACAGATTAAACAGCAATTTTATATTGCTTAAATTTGTCTTATGCTGAAAAAGTACTGGCCTGAAAATGATGATATTTTGATGTTGCTTGCAATGCATATTTTCCTCTGCATACTTTGTACTTCTTGATATCTTTCTATATCTTTTGGACAGCTTTTGGATAGCCTTTTTGGTGGCTCTTGTACCTTTGACAGTTTGGATAGTTTGACATTGTGATTCAGTTAGGCAATTCAGTTCAGTTTGCCTTTTTGGACTTTGTTTGGAATTTTTTGAAATGGGCAATTTGTTGACAATGCAGTATGTTTGAAAATTTGAATTTGTGCAATTATAACTTTTGTGCATTTCATACTTTAGTTGCAAGCATATTCTATTCCTCTTTGTGAACCGAGAGAAATCTCGTGATTTGCAGAGAGGGCAAAACTGATTCCGGCCAGTCGCTTTTAATGATGAACTTTTTAACTGTCTTCTTTTTATCATTTCATCTGCTTTTGACTTTTTCTTTTTCTTTGATTTGCAGATAAAAATCAATGGAGCAAAAGAGGAGTAGCAGTAGAAGATGAAGATTTAGGAAATTTAGGATTCAATTTTATTTCAATTTTAATCATTGTAACCATTATTATTATAAATACTTTGTAAATAAATACTGTATTTAAATAACAATTGTAACAAATAATTAAAGACGAATAAAATCCATTTTTGATCAGTTAATTCTTTTTCCAGCTGTCTATTTAATTACTTATAAATTCTTAAATTATAATAAATGGAAATAAATCCCAATTATCCTAACTTAGAATAAATAAACAATTAATAAACACTGTGGTCAATCAATAATAAACCCGGCGTTTCAAAAATCCAAAGCAATGCACAGTCAATCACAACAAATGCCCAAATGTCCTTTCCTTTTACTGATTAAATCCAAACACTGCAAACTCAAATCAAATGCCTCAGCTCATCTCCCAGAGTAAATTGAAAAACATTGTAGAATTAATTCTTTTTGAGAAATACGCGCACAAAACCCTGATTCTTGTTTATATTTTCACAGAAGCGCCTGCCTGATCAAACCCTGAGTCAAACTCAAACAAACCTTAGCAATCTGCTTGAACTGCTTTAAAATCAATGAAAACCCTAAATTTTCTCTGACTGACGAGAAAAGTCTGTTTGACCGATTCTTGAGCCAGTCTGAAAAATCAGGAAAAGCCCGAAGCTATGATTTCTTGTGGAAAAAGAGGAGGCCAAATTTTGGGGTACAACAGTCGAATATGTAGAACTCCGTTATGTTGGCATGAATCTGGTGAAAGTGTAGTACTTGGACCTGAACTTGTTTGCGAGATTACCGAGAAGGTGAAGTTGATTCGAGAAAAGATGAAAGCTTCACAGAGTAGACAGAAGAGTTATCATGACAAGTGAAGGAAGGATTTAGAGTTTCAAGCTGGTGATCATGTGTTTTTGAGAGTTACACCTGTGACTGGTGTTGGGCGAGCATTGAAGTCTAAGAAGCTCACTTCTCGTTTTATTGGACCGTATTAGATTTCGAAGAAAGTGGGGAATGTTGCTTATAGAGTGACTTTACCGCCTAATATTTCGAATTTGCATGATGTGTTTCATGTGTCGCATCTTCGGAAGTATATTTCAGATCCATCTCATGTGATTCATATGGATGATGTGCAAGTATGGGATAATCTTACGGTGGAGACGATGCCTGTACGAATCGCGGATCGTGAAATAAAGACTCTGAGGGGTAAAGAGATTGCCTTGGTTAAAGTGGTTTGGTTAGGAGCTGCAGGAGAAAGCATGACTTGGGAGTTGGAGAGCAAGATGCGAGACTCCTATCCTGAATTGTTTGATTGAGGTAAATTTTCGAGGACGAAAATACTCTAAGTGGGGGAGAGTTGTAACGCCCGTAATTTAATTAATTATTTAATTAAATTATTTTTGGAATATTTGTGAGGTTGTGTTATAATTAAATTGGATTTATTATATTAAGTGGAGAAATAATATTAGAGATATAATATTATGTAGTGAAATAATATTAGAAGTGTAATATTATTTAAGGTGGGCCTATTTTGAGAGAGTAGAAGTAATAAGGGGGGTGTAGATTTTGAGCCCAATAAGAAATAAGGAATAATAGAATATTAGGTTATTTTATTATTTGTGATAAGGAAGAGAAGAAAGAAGCAGTAAGAAGAAAATAAGGATTTGGAAGAGAACGTGAAGCTGCTGGAAAAAGTGGAAAACGACAGAACGTGAATTCAACCCGGAAATTGTAGAGCGACCTTCAATCCAAGGTAAGGGTGAGGTTCTGACTTTATAATTGGGTTCATGATGTTTGATATGTGGGGTTAGAGGTAGTTGCTGTTTTGTTCTTAAATTGGATATGTATGATGATGTATGATGAAGATTTGATGAATTTTAGATGAATAATGATGTTATGATTATGTATAATCGATGTAGTATTATAAGTTAATGTTAGGTGATGAATTATCATGATCATAATAAGGTTTGTAGGGCTGTAACATAATTCCTGTAGTGAAATTACAGAAGAAAACACAGAAATTATGCAGACTGTAGCAGGATGTGTCGACCCCAAACTGAATGCGTCGATACATGAAGGCTGTAAGACTCAGGATGAGTCGACACGAAGAGGGGATGCGTCGATGCATGGTAGTTACAAAACTCAGGATGAGTCGACCGGTGAGATGCATGTGTCGATACATGTTGTGATTTAAATCCAGGATGATTAGATCGATAAGGAGGATGTGTCGACTCATAATGTACATATGAAGCAGGATGAGTCGATCCATAAGGTTTTGTATCGATACATAATGTCTGGTTTTTGACAGAATTGGCTTTTAATTGCTGTAACTTGGGTTTTAGGATGCTGTTTGATATGCCGTTTGAAGCGTTGATTAGCTAACGCGATGAGCTTTATTCTAGGTGATTAAATGATGGATAAGAAGTGTAATCTTAGCAGATAATGCATGATTTAGAATTAATTCCCGTAGATGACCATTGTGCTGATTTTTGGATAGAACAATGAATAATAGATGTTTAGAGGCTGGTGTTAGAATTATGACAGTAGGATTAGTGACAATAACGATATAAATTAGCAGAATAACAAGATGGATTATTGTACTATTAATATACAGTTGAGTATTAGTGATATGTTATTGATGAAGTTGTGTTCGATGATTTTGTGATAATAAATGATGTTTAATAAATTATTTTGATGTTATGAGATGTTGTTAAATTGAGATGTTTGGAGATGATTGAGATGTTTTTGTTTTGAGATGATTGAGATGTTGTTGTTTTGAGATGATTTGAGATGTTGGTAATTTGGGTGTTCTTATTACATTCATGATGAGTCGCATACATTTCATTTTTGAGATGAAGATTATGCTCGTTGAGATGGCCTGGATTGGAAAATTTTGAGATGAAGGCTATGCCTTGTTGATGCCTCTATTAATTGGCAGATTTTTGAGATGGGAGTTCTGCTCCAATGGTACCACATGCATTTGCATAGTATTGAGTCGCATTATATGATTTCATAAAGAGGTGTATTTTTGATGTTGATGAATGTATATTATTGCTGAGATTGTTGTTGATTTATGAGATGAGAATTGGTGATGTTGTTGATCTAATTTAATATATTAATTATCATGCGCTTTATTATATTGTTAGATATCTCAACCCTTCTGTTTGAATGTTGCCCTTATGTTGGCAACGTGCAGGTAATCGTGAGTGAAGGCTGTATACCTTCAATAGTTCGAGTCGGTGTCATTGCTCTGATATGTAACACTCGGGGAGGGGGGGGGGGGGGGGGGGGGTGAACGCTTGCTGATTTTTGATTGTTGATTTTCAGTTGTTGAGTTTTGAATTGATTATTATTAAATATGAGATGTTTAGAAGTTGCTGTTTTATTTAGAGATTTTATTGAAGAATTCCGCTGCGTAGTTGTTTATTTTTTTTAATGAAAGATGTCATATTGATGGTTCATCCGATGTTTGGAAAAAGTGTTATATATCCATGATGAATGCAATGAATTTGTTAGAAGAATTTGTGACGTCCCGATTCATCTGTATGATTGAAATTTTATAACTCTAATTTATTTTGCATAATTTTCTTGAGGTAGAATTAAGGTGTTACAGTTTGTGGATATGTTTTTGGGTACTCTATCTGGTCCATTTTTCAATCATCTGATTGGCAGCTCCTCAGCTGGTTTTACTGAGCTGATCCTAACCGGAGAAAGAGTGGAAGCTGGTATTAGAAGCGACGAGATTTAAAAAGATACCTCCTCAAGTGCAAGAAAGAGACCTTTTGTGGGAAAGAAAGAGGTCATTGTTGCTTACAGTCAAAGAAATCAGGGCAAAATCGAATGCCGTCCAACGGTAGGGTCTGTAATGATATCCAAGCCTGCAGCTGCTCAACAGTAGAACAATCATCCCAGAGCAGAGAGGCCTATGAGACAGTTTACCTGGATCAATATGACTTTGTCTCAAGTTTTACCCCACTTACTGAAATCCAATCTGGTAACTTTAAGGGAAGCTCCCAAAAATCCCAACACTGCATCTCCTCACTATAATCCAAAGGCTCGGTGCACCTACCATTTTGAAAGTCCAGGCCATGATACAAACGACTGCTGGGCTTTAAAGAACAAGGTTCAGGATCTGATCGAGGCAAATGAGATTGAATTCGATGCTCCAAAAACTCCTAATGTTATAACTGCTCCCATGCCCAAGCACGACCATGGTGTTAATGCTGTTGGCGATGATATGTTTGTTACTTCTGTTGAGGAACTTGTTACTCCTCTCATGACTGTTAAGAGGAATCTATTGCAAGCCAATTTATTTCCGAGCTGTGGTGAAGGTTGCCACTTATGTTTATCTCTACCAATTGGTTGCTATTTGTTGAAAGCAGGTATTCAGCGTCTGATGGATGATAAAGAGATTCTATTTGAGAAGGCTCCCATCACAACTTTTTCCTGTAAAGATGTTTCTATTATAACCATTTCTCCAATCCTCCCAGGGTCTCCACCAAAAGACCCGTCAGGATTACATCTGCTCCAAAGTTGGCGCCCCTGATCATCACTATGCCAGGGCCAATACCATATTCCTCGGACAAAGCTGTTCCCTGAAATTATGGGGCTGACGTCTATTACCATGGCGTCAAGAAAGACCTGTTGGCTGCTGAAGACAAAGTTACTGGAAGTACTGATCATGACGTCGACAATATCGTTGGGACTAGTAAAATAATAAGAAGCAGAAGGGTGTTCTCTCCCGAGATCTCTCATCCTAAAACCATTACTACTCCCGTGATCATTCCTGCTGCTGCTCCTACTAATAATACCACCCCTCCTCCTGTGATTAGACCTGTTGGCACCACTGTCACTAAGTCGGCTGATACTCGGGGCAAAGAGATATTGGTTGAGCCTGTCCAGATGAAGGCGCATTCAGAATCCATTCTGGAGGTTTCTAAGAAAGAAATGGAATAAATCTTGAAAATAATTAAAAAGAGCAACTACAATGTGGTCGAACAGCTGGGGCACACCCCTTTCAAGATTTCAGTGTTGGCCCTACTGTTGTTCTCTGAAGCTCATGCAAAGGCTTTGGTAAAATTCCTCAAGACTGCTCATGTGCTGCAGGAAACCTCCGCTGATCAATTCGAAGATTGTGTGGCTAGCTTGACCGCTGATAATGGACTGGGTTTTTCTGATGCTGATTTGACACCCAGAGGAAGAAAGCACATTGATGCGCTGGATGTCTCCATCGAATGCAGGGGCACCACTTTGGCCCATGTTTTAGTAGATACTAGTTCATCGCTGAATGTTCTACCCAAGAAGGCTCTTGATAGATTAAACTGCAAAGGTTTAACTCTGAAGCCCAGCAATATTGTGGTGATGGCTTTCGATGGTTCAAAAAGGATGGTGCACGGGAAGATGGACACCCCTATCAAAGTTGGTTCTCAGACCTTTGACTCCACCTTCTACGTGATGGACATCCGACCATCTTAATCCTATTTGTTGGGATGCCCTTGGATCCATGGGGCTGGAGCTGTTACTTCCACTCTGCATCAGATGTTGAAGTACCCAATGAAGGGAAAAATTGTCACAGTTCATGGTGAGGAGGAATACATGGTAAGCCACCTGAACTCTTTCAGGTATGTCGAAATGGAAGGCGAGTTCATCGAGACTCCTTGTCAGAATTTTGAAGAGGTGCCTCAGACCATGGCTGCAACCAAGATTGTTACCAGTATTCCAAAGATCACCATACCTCTCTTGAAAATGTCTTCTCTCAAGGACACCAAAGCAGTAATTGAAGAAGGTGGGTGTACCATTTGGGGCCGACTCCCTGACATTCCATACAAATCTGATAAGTTTGGTTTGGGTTTCTCTTCAGGGGTTCAAAGGGCTGTTCGTCTTGCTCGCGCTGGAGGACCTCCCCTACGCATCAGCAATCATGGGATCAACGCTTTAGAAGATAATGATGGTGACTATGACATGGACAGTTGGATCTTCCCTACTACCAAGGGTGGACCCAGTAACTGGACAACTAAAGACTTTGTGCCGATTAATTTTATTCAGGAGTAATTGTCTTTTTGTTTTTTATGGATATGTAATAAATGAACAATATAAACTCTATGGCCTTGTGTCTTATCCAGGGCATAATGGTTTATTTGTGAGAGTTATCATTTTCAATGTCACATGTCATTAATAAGACATTGGATGTTTTTGCATACAAATTTTGCGCTCTTTATTTTTTCTTTTCTGATTTTATTTTATCAATGCAGCTATGCTCTTGCACACACTCACGCATCAAACTGCATATCCATATCCATTATCGATCCCATTGATAATGGTTATGCTATTGCCAGTTATGACTTTGAAAATCCAATCAACCAAGCTGAGGACGAAGGTGAGGAAGATTGTGAATTACCAGGAGAACTTGCCAGACTATTACAACAGGAAGAAAGGGTTATACAACCTCATGAAGAGCCAGTTGAGACAGTGAATCTGGGTATAGAAGAGGACAAAAAAGAAGTCAAGATAGGTGCAAATTTGGAGCTTAGTGTCAAACAATGATTGATTCAAATGTTGCATAATTATGTCGAGATCTTTTCCTGGTCATACAAAGACATTCAAGGACTTGACACTGATATTGTGGTTCATTGCCTGCCGAAAAAAGAGGACAACCCTCCAATAAAATAGAAGGTTCGTCGTATGCGCCCTGAAATGTCAGAGTAGATCAAAGCAGAAGTTATGAAACAATTCAACACTGGGTTCTTAGCTGTCACCTCCTATCCACAATGGGTTGCTAACTTAGTTTCGGTGCCTAAGAAGGACGGTAAAGTACGTATGTGTGTGGACTACAGAGACTTGAACAGGGCAAGCCCCAAGGATGACTTTCCGCTTCCCCACATTGATGTTCTGGTTGACAATATCGCACAACATAAGGTATTCTCCTTCATGGACGGATTCTCTGGTTACAATCAGATCAAGATGGAACCCGAAGCCATGGAGAAGACAACCTTCGTCATATAGTGGGACACTTTCTATTACAAAGTGATGCCGTTTGGGTTGAAGAACGCTGGGTAAACCTATCAGCGAGCTATGGTAGCTTTGTTCCATGATATGATTCACCATGAGATAGAGGTCTATGTTGACGACATGATAGCCAGATTTCAAACGGAAGAAGAGCACCTTGATCACTTGCAAAAGCTGTTTGATAGGTTAAAGACGTACAAGTTGAGATTAAATCTGAACAAGTGCACCTTTGGGGTAAGGTCTGGTAAACTCCTAGGTTTCATTGTCAGCGACAAGGGTATTCAAGTAGACCCTACAAAGGTAAGAGCGATACAAAATATGCCGACTCCTTGCAATGAGAAGAAATTTAGAGGTTTCTTGGGATGCCTAAATTACATTGCCAGGTTCATTTCCCATCTAACTGCTACTTGTGATCCAATCTTCAAACTCCTGAAGAAAGGTCAAGTAGTAAAGTGGAATGACGAATACCAGACTGCCTTCGATAGATTTAAGGAATACCTTCAAGAGCCTCCAATTCTGGTGCCTCCGATTGAAGGAAGACCTTTGATAATGTACTTAACAGTGTTAGATAATTCAATGTGGTGTGTGATGGGGCAGCACGATGAGTCCGGTCGAAAAGAGCATGCAATATACCACCTTAGCAAAAAGTTTACCGACTGTGAAACAAGATACTCACTGCTCGAGAAAACTTGTTGCGCTTTGGCATGGGCTGCTCGCCGACTGAGACAGTATATGTTGACCCACACTACTTTATTGATATCTAAGATGGATCCTATCAAGTACATCTTCGAGAAGCCCACTCTCTTCGAAAGAATAGCGAGATGGAAAATGATCCTGACCGAATACGATATTTAGTACACAACCCAGAAAGCAATCAAGGGAAGTGTATTAGTTGATCATTTGGCTCATCAGGCTGTGGACGAATACCACTCCATGAACTTTGAATTCCTTGATGAGAATATCATGTTAGTGACTGATTGTGAAGAACCTGGACCAGATGAAGGACCTGAGAAAGGATCCCAATGGACTATGGTTTTTGACGGAGCTTCTAACGCGCTTGGCAATTGCATCGTTGTTGTAATCATATCTCCTGAGGGCTGTCATACTCCTTTCACCGCCAGACTATATTTCAACTGTACTAACAATATGGCTAAGTATGAAGCATGTATCACGGGTCTCAAAGCTGATATTGACCTAAGAATCAAGTTATTGAGTGTCTTCGGAGATTCGGCCTTGGTAATAAGTCAAATCAAAGGAGAGTGGGATACGAAGCACCCTAATCTCATCCCTTACCGAGAGCATGTATTGACATTGCTTCCACACTTTGAAGAAGTCACTTTTGAACATTTTCCACGAGAAGAGAATCAGTTAGAGGACGAGCTAGCTACTATGTCATCCATGTTCAAGGTTAGATGGGACAACGAAGCTCCTCCGATCATTATTGAGAGATTGGATGAACCATCTTACTGCTATGAGATCAATACTGAAGGAGTAATGGACAAACCTTGGTTCCACGAAGTGAAAAGGTATCTCGAAGGTCGAGAATACCCTGAGGGACATCTTTCAATGATAAGAAGTTTCTGAGAAGGTTCTCTTTAAAGTTCTTCCTCAGTAATGGAATCCTCTACAAGCGCAACCACGACTCTAATTTACTTCAGTGTGTAGACAAGAGAAAAGAAGAGAGGATTATGGCATATTTATATGAAGGTACCTTTGGCACCCATTCTAGTGGACACACCATGGCTAAAAGATCCTACGGGCAGAATATTACTGGTCCATTATGGAAGCAAACTGTTATCAGCATTCCCGGACTTGTCACAAGTGCCAGATCTATGTTGATAAAGTACATGTACATCCGGTTCCTTTAAACGTCTTGACTGCTCCTTGGCCTTTTGAAATGTGGGGCATTGATATGATCGGAGAAATCAGACCTACCACTTCAAACGGGCATTGTTTCACCCTAGTCGCCATTGATTACTTCACAAAGTGGGTTGAAGCTGCCTCATTTGCTTCTGTTACCAAAAATGTTGTGGCACGGTTCATCAAGCATAACCTTATCTGTTGGTATGGCATCCCTGAAAGAATCATTACAGATAATGGTACAAATCTCAATAACACCATGATCACTGAACTCTGTAAGCAATTCAAGATCCAACATCATAACTCTACTCCTTACCGACCGAAGATGAATGGAGCTGTAAAGGATGCTAATAAGAACATTAAAAAGATTATACAGAAGATGACATTGACATATAAAGACTGGCATGAGATGTTACCATTTTCTCTTCATGGTTACCGCACCTCAGCACGTACGTCAACAAGAGCAACACCTTTCTCTCTGGTGTATGGTATAGAGGTTGTCCTACCTATTGAGGTCCAGATCCCTTCTTTGAGAATCATGACGAATGCAGGCTTGAACGAAGATGAATGGATCCAAACCCGACTTGACCAACTGAACCTGATTAATGAAAAAAGGCTCACGGCTGTTTGTCATGGTCAGATGTAACAGAAGCGTATGATCAAGGGTTTTAACAAGAAGGTCAGACATCAGGTATATCAAGTTGGTGATCTAGTAATCAAGCGCATCATTCTGCCACATGGTTATCCCAGGGGAAAATGGACTCCCACATACGAAGGGACATTTGTGATCAAGAACACATTTTCTGGTGGAGCCATGATCTTAACCAGTATGGACGGTGATGACCTTCCTCACCCTATGAACACAGACATAGTTAAAAGATACTACACATGAATAAAGACTCGCTAGGTTGACTGGCCTAGGCAAAAATAAGGGCATCCCAGTGAACCAAAAGGGTTCGGGTAAAAATTAGGGATAAATAAAAAAAAAAAAATACACCCGGCAAGTCGAAAACCTAAAAAGGCGGCTTGGGCAAAAAAGGGTATCCTGGTGGACCGAAAACCCAAAAGGGCGGTCCAGGAAAAAGTTAGGGATTTAAAGAGTATAACTATGTCCCGTTGGATCACCTTACAACCAGACTTCAGTATCAACTATCAAGCTCAAACGATACCAATCAATCCAGTCAACTTCTGACAAGTAGCAAAGTGATGAGACGCTCAAGGACATAAGAGCAATAGCAGAATTGAAACTCAATGGGATTATTACACATAGCTGTTTTCTCTTTGTACACTATTTTGTATAGTTTTCATTTTCACGGGGGCATTCTCATACTAGAATGTCAGTCTCTTTGTACAAAAATTCCTATTATAGGCAAAACTTCAAAATCAATACAAATCATTTCTTTAAAAGTACAAAACTTTTCGTTTTTATGTTTTGTTTTGCAAAAAACGTCCAGTGATTATTTTTGACATATGCATTTGAATATGGTTACTGTTTACAAATACTTGCTTAAAAAACAGAAAGAAAATTGCTAATGACTTTAAGAAATGGGACAAAGTCCAAAAAGCCATTTGTAGTCCCCGCAGTTATGTTCTACAGCTGGTACAAAGCTAGAGTCATCCTATTGCAAAGTCACCGCTATATCTTCAGCATACGTCCTAATGATGTCTATCTCCCCACAAAGTGAGAACAACCAAAGTTTTAACCTATTCTTCCCCAAGCAGGAATGACCTCCTCCAGCAAAGTTCCCTCAGAGAACTAAAATCCATGTTCCCCAACTAAGTTTTATAATCTCAAACAATTTATAAATCCTCACCCCCAATAGAGTTTACATCCCTAGTTGCAGAAGTTCATTCCCCAACAGAGTTTATTTCTCTACATTGGTAAGATTTTCTAACAGAGCATCTTCTCCCTAGCGGAGCATTCTCAAGCAGAAGTCAAAGATCTCTGGCAGAGTATCCCCAAACGGAAAGAGGTAATCCCCGACAAATCATCTCCATTCATCATCCCCAGTAGAAATAAAAGAATCACTTTCCTCATCTACCAAACAATAGTCCAGGAGTCAACTTCCCAGTACTCTCCAGCAAGCAGTCAGGGATTTATTTTCCCAGAGTAGGAAATATCACAACAGCATTCCATGTTCATACATCATGGCATGCGCATATATATTGCGTACAACACAATCTCATTTATTTTGAGAACATCATTACACGATGCATTTCATACATCATGATAGTGCATACGACTAACACTTTATCTTTTCAGGTAAGATCAATCAACAAACACCATGAACTGCTTATATGGCCTGGAAGTCTTCTCAAAGGCTACATCTGACGAAGGGCTATTTCAGCATTTTCCTTAGAAAAATCATTCTCAAGACCTCTACTGGTTCAATCGACCAATGATTTATTCTGATTCATTTCCGGTGGATACTTTCTCTGGTTCAGTCAAATCGACCCTAAGATTTTTCTGATTCTTATCCAGTTGAAGATAATTCAATACCTCTACTAGTTCAGTTTAAATCGACCAATGATTTATTCTGATTCATTTCTGGTCGATACTTTCTCTAGTTCAGTCAAATCAACCCTAAGATTTTTCCTGATTCTTATCCAGTTGAAGATAATTCAAGACCTCTACTGGTTCAGTTTAAATTGACCAATGATTTATTTTGATTCTTTTTCGGTAGATACTTTCCCTGGTTCAGTCAGATCGACCCTAATATTTCTCTGATTCTATTCCAGTTAAAGAAAACTCAAGACCTCTATTGGTTCAGTTAAATCGACACTAAGATTTTCTGATTCTTTACCCAGTTAAAGATAATTCAAGACCTTTCTTTGGTTCAGTTAAATCGACACTAAGATTTTCTGATTCTTATCCAGTTAAGAATACTGAAGCCTGGATACGACCAAATAAAAGTTCAATGTCTATAATTACTGCGAAGCCTGGAGCCAACCATATAGAAGTTAATTTCATATTCCCCGATAAGTCACTGTGAAGCCTGGAATACAACCAGATAGCAGTCAGTCTTATTGTCCTCAGCAAGTTGCTGTGAAGCCTGGATCATGACCAGATAACAACTTGCTTTCGTCTCTCCAATCAAGAGATAACTCCCCAATAGAGTAACAGACAACCGAAACTCCTAGACTCTATTCCCCCAAAACATTCCCCAGCAAACTCCTCCTCAGACAGCAGGAACATGAATCCCCATAAAGAGACTTCTTATGAAGTCATCATCTACATTGGACGACATCTCTAAGCCCATCTCCGACGACTCTCCGTCATGTTCTGTGGATGGAATCTTTAAGCCCTTATCCGACGACTCTCCTTCGTATTCCTTAGATGGCATCTTTAAGCCCATCTCCGACAGTCTTCCGTCATCTTTTCCAAATGGCATCTATAATCCTATTCCCGATATTATCCACCAACAGTATCACTTCAGACAAGTGCAAATTTCTGGGCACTCTAGTGTTCAATCATCTTCCACCTTCAGATCACGAAAGGTAGACCGACCAATCTACATCCTCAAGTCTAAGAATATTAAACAGAGGAAACTGTTGTACCCTAAAATTTGCCCTCTCATTTTACTCAAGGCATGCCCATTGAGGTCCCCAACTTGCTCAAGGACGACCAAGAATTGATCAGGCAAATTATCCTCCTAAGGCAATGAACCTCAAACTAGAGTTTCAATTTTCATCAAGATATGAGAGCTCCAATGGTCTCAAATCTTTTTTATGGTCCTAATTTGCCTTCAAGTTTTTCCATGACAAATTTCATTCCTTGCACTACAAGTTTGCTTAGTCAAATGCTCAAATGCCTGAAAATCAATTGTATTAAGTCAAAAGTCAACAATGGCCTATATGCAGTAAAACTTAAAGATTTTTGGTCAACATCAACAATTTTGAAGTGATATCTATCATTTGATCAAGGGTTGATCATGATTCTTCAAGAAATGCTCCTAATTTATCAAAAGTCAAGAATTGCTAATTAGGGTTTCTATAGGAAAAGTCAACCAAACTTTGACAAGGCATAACTTTCTCATACTTTATCAGAAATATTTCCACTAAAGCTCATTTTGAAGAGAATCCAATTCCCTACAACTTATCTTCATCCCACAAATTCAATAGATTCACCATTTGAAATATACAAGCTCAAACATTACAGGTCATTTTCAGAAAGTCAACAAAAGAAACTTTTTGCCAAGACCTTTTACATCAAGACAACATATTCAAATGAAAAATTGATCAAAAGAGGGATTGAGTTAGTCATCTTGGGCTTTCCAAAAAGTCCAATATCATCATAATGAGATAAAAATTGAGAAAGTTATGGCTTGCCGAAGTTTGGAAAATTTTGGAAATTTCAAGAATGTTGCATTGAGCAAATTTAAACTTTTGAGTCAATGGCTTAACTTTTTAAGGCTCAAATATTTTCCTAAGCTTATAGAGGACCTCTAATCTCATTTTTACATGGCCTTGAATTTCTACCTATTTTGTCCATATTTATTTTTATTTATTTCAAATAAATATTAAATAAATTGTACAAAATATTATAGAATGGGCCTTGACTTTTGGGCTGGTGATTTGGCCTGCCTAGAAGTCCAAGAATCATGTGCAAACATGACCAGGTTCATTCATCATCAAACAAGGCACGAAATCTCCAATTATGGCATTTTTTCAAATATTGATCATGGTTTGAAAACAATGTTTATGGTTGAGATTCTTTCCATGTAACCTTGTCTCTTCCTTCTAAACTATAAATACATCACATTTACATGCTTAGCACACGCATATACAACCTTAAGAACTCACACCAAAAATTGCAAAAGTGATCAAGAATTGTGAAATTCAAAAGAGCAATTCTAGTCCATTTCAATCCAATTTAGAGGTTCCATCCACATCCTGGGATTCCTAGGATTCACTCTCATCCCTCATTCAAGCTGTCACGTACCTGGAAGTACCTAACCGGAACCACCCTTTTGGTAAAGTTTTTTTAAATTCGTATCTTAAGTTTTATGATGTATTGATGCTTTCTAATGTTTGATTCGTGCTCAGAATGATCTATAGGTAAAGTCTAACGTAAGGCATGCGTACTTTGAGGCCTAGGAACCACCTTGCGATTTGTAAGGTTTTGAAATTGAAGGGTTTCGATCTGGACATTACAGTGGTTTTCATGCTAATTTAAGGTCAGAGTCGGATCCAGGGCATGATTTTGTGTAGGATAGGGTTTTTATTCTTGATTTGAATTGCGTGTTTTTGCAGGTAGGAGTCTTGGATGCCCGGAGAAGATGACCGGAGGTCTCCTCCGGCACCGTTGACTCGTAAGACTCCGGCACACATGCGTGTCTTCATCTTATTGGATGATTGAAAATAGCACGTGATTTTTATTTTTTAATATATTTGAATTTAATTTTCATATATAATACGATGCATTTGTTCTTATACACGGATGGATTAGAAGCTCAGTTGGTGAAGGGATCAATTGTGAAAGGAAGAGACCGAGGTTCGATACCCAGGTATGGATTTTTTTTTTCATTAACATTTCTTTTTGCAGGTTTTTTTTGAATGTTGGGCTCATCGTTTTTGGGCTTAGCGAAATTGCAACACGCACCCTCCCGTTTGCTGATTGTATCAGGCTCGTTTTGTTTCTTTTCTTTTATTTTATTGTTTTTATCTTTTAAATTTTTTTCATAATAATATAAAATTAAGCAAAAATAAAAATAATTAGACTTAGGATTTTTTTTCTAAATTTATTTTTTTAATTTTGTAAATTAATTGAATTAATTATCTTGACTTATTTTTATTAATTTTAAAATCAATTAGACTTAGGTTATGTCATTCAAATATTTTCTTAAATAAAAAAATGCCAAAAAATAGAATCAATTTCGCGCGCGTTATTTTTATTCTCGCATTTTACATAAATAATATAACTGATTATGGGATGTAATAGTCTAGATTTAAAATTCTGCATTTTATTTTCTTGCACTTTTTATGTAAATGTCCCAAAGCGTTATAATAGTCTAGGATTTAAGTTTTCACACTTTAAATTTCTGTAAATATTAACTGTTAGTAACTAGGCGTGCATGATAAGACTGAAAATTAAAATGTTAGCAAACTTAATAATGCAAGTTAAATAACCGAACTTAACAAACATGCACATATGCACCTTTAGGGTATCCCCGCTTCAGTTGCCTTCGGAAAACAATCACAATTCTCGAAACATGAGAAGTTTTAGTGACTATCCTCCAATTTAAAGATCACTAGTCCCTCGATGACCCTCTCGATGTTGCCTCTGTTTAAAAGTGATCTAGAACTTTAGGGTGGTTACTAAAGCTTCTTGCCAAGTTGCGTTCGTGACTGTAAACGTCCCTTCGATTGTCCCTCAAACATCCAACGATGGGGCTACCTACTCACTAATAGTAGGATAACACTGTCTAAAGGATAGGAAGAAAAGAACAAACTTTTTCGAGTATAAAAATAGATAGCTGTTAGAAGTTTGCTCAAAACAACTTTTTTCACCTACACAAAAACATTTCAAATTTTTTTTTAAAACATTTGATTTGTTAATACTCTTGAGGACTGATACAAGAGTTAAACGCAAAGAAAATCGCTGCACTAAGGAATTTTCAAAAAATATTCAAACACACAAAGCACAAAGGTATTTTAAAATGAGCAAACCTCTAAGAGCCCGTAGAAAACTACGGATGGAAAGGGTACTAACACCTCCCCTTTCCATAATCTACCCCTTACTAAGAAAATTAACGAAAAGGTCTTATGTTCTTTTCACCCTTTCCTTTGTCGGATAAAAGAAAAGTCGGTGGTGACTCTTGCTTACCACATATTTGGGAATACAAAACATAAACCAATATTAAACAGTCGGTTCTGCCACCGTATCACAGCGTCATACATACAACTACCCCTTACCTCACAACGATTGATCCAACATTGTGTTATCTCTTTTCCAACTGTTATGGTATGGATTTTCCGTAGTAGTGACGGGGCCCTCAAGTTGCAGGAATTGAAAGGTTAACTCCTA
The DNA here is from genome assembly GCA_948472305.1 of Vicia faba. NCBI lineage: Eukaryota > Viridiplantae > Streptophyta > Magnoliopsida > Fabales > Fabaceae > Vicia > Vicia faba. The sequence goes on from OX451738.1 coordinate 919,118,239, forward strand.
CTAGAACCTATAACACACTCCATCTTAAGTATTATTACAGTTAGACTATTGTAATTTCTTAGAAGACATAATCATTTATCTTTGAACAATATTCAAAATACTTATGACCAATAAGGATATTGTTAAATTTTTTGTATGTTGGACTTCATGGTGAAGATCCTTGCCTCCTCTTAAGGAAATATTTTGCATGCTGGACTTTATGGCATAGATCCTTTCCACATCTTAAGCAAATATTTTGTATGCTGTACTTCATGGCGAAGATCCTTGCCACCTCTTAAAGAAGTATTTTTTATGCTAGACTTTATGGGGAAGATCCTTTCTGCCTCTTAAGGCAATATTTTGTATATTAGACTTCATGGATAAGAGCGTTTCCACCTCTTAAGGCAATATTTTGTATGTTGGACTTCATGTAGAAGATCCTTTCTGCCTCTTAAGGTAATATTTTGTATGTTGGGCTTCATAACGAAGATCTTTTCCGCCTCTTAAGGTAACCCTTTGTATCATGGACTTCATGACAAAGATCATTTCCACCCCTTAGGGAAATATTTGTAGGTTGGACTTTCTAAAGGAGATTCTTACCAGTTTTCAAGAAATACAAATCAACTATTTAACTCCTTACTTAAGGTACTTATTGTCTCATCAATCATGCTCTATATCACTTAGCCCGAGGGACATAGATTCCCAGGTTATCCAACTCATTGCCTGAGGGAATTAGAGTTTTCATGGGCGAGAACAAACCATATAAATCTTGCCTAAGAGGAACAACTAAAGTCTAGCATAAGAGACCTAGTCCTAAGTCTTATCTGAGGGCTTGATAGAAGTCCCGCCTGAAAGGGTCAATGCCTCGCCTGAGGGACTTACCATCTCATCAGCCAGGCGCCAAATTGCTTCGCCTTAGGGACTAAAGCATAATCTATCCCAAGAGGTGCGAATGGATTCTAGCCTAAAATATATAGTCTTAACTCTTATATGAGGGCTTGATAGAAGTCATGCCAGAGATAAACAATGCCTCACCTAAGGGACTAACTCTCTTAATAGTTAGGCTCCACATAAATTTACCTAAGGGACTTAAAGAACTTATTAGTCAAGCCGTATAATCTCTCCTAAGAAATCAAAGCATAATTGACGTGGTTCATTACACATATCATTAGGGAACTTAAGGCCCCGAGATTATAGTTCCTTCAAGATTGGACCTTTAGATTGGCTGCATTTTACAAAAAAACAACATGGAGAAGTGTTCAAAGTGTTCAAGATTAATCTAGATTTCTTAATTTATATGGAGGTGTAGAAGGCACACATGTTGGACTTGATGTCCCAACATGTTGGTACAATATATTGGCCTTGCGCAACAGGTTAATGTTATTGTGTTTTAGAAGATTTTCTTGTCAAAGATTGGATTATATTTTTATTGCTATAGGTTTAGCAATATGATTAGGTGATTTATTTAACAATGTTTACCGGGAAATTTGGTAAACAACCGCTAGTCTTTCAAAACAAAAAATATTTGGTTACTCAGATGATCGACTAGATTGATCCTAGGACATGTGTTTTGTTTCAGGTTTATATTTTTCGAACACTCATCTTTTCGAAGGTTATTGTTAATGTTTAAGTAATTGAAATTCTATGTAAAGTAACTACAGGAAGATAAAAGGACTTCGACTTAAAGGTAAGAGGAATTAAAAGGATTATGGTAAACATAAATTGACAATTAAGTAAAATGCGATGATTCATACGTACATTCTCAATGACTATTTTCTCTAACACTTGGTACTTCGAGTTTATATGATTGGTTTGTACAAAAGTGAACACACTGAATCCTAATACAAAGACCCCCATTTATACTAATTTGACCCTAACGGTCTTTCTCTACAAAAGTTCCATGTTTGATTCTTGCATGCTCCTTCGAATCGCCAGGCTTCCACGCGTCCTTCTGGATAAGATCAAATCATTTAAAGTCAAATCCTTCTTCGATATAAAGCGCCAAAAACCACAACGCGATTTATAGAATTATTTGAATTTGAAACTTGAAACATCTTAAGTCTTCTACATTTCGCAATGATAATGCTTCACCAATATTTACTAGTATTCGACCATCAACTGGTCAGTTAGTCGAGAACCATATGAAATATTCTTATATTTATGTTTGAGCTAGTTTTTCTTCAATGTTCCTCATATTTGATGATATAGAAATTCCTAGCTAACAAATTGCCCCAAAAAATGTTTATTTTGAAACACTTGAAGAAATGAACATTTTTTACAAAACTTCAATTTCTACGCAGAAGTTGCTTCAATGATGACCCTTATTGATGTGACGTCATGGTCATGATGACCATCTTTCCAAACATCTTATTGAGACATGCGCAAATCAGATTTTCATCATTGCTACATTAAAGTAGGTACAAATAATGGCTTTCCAAAAAGTAACCAACTTGCCAGCTTATCGGTCAACAACATGTGTCCCACTATCTATTTCATTTGAAAAATGAAACTGAACTATTTGCTCACTATAAATACCTCTTCTTTCTTCAAAAAACTTTTTCCTTTCATTTGCTTTCATCCCTTTAGAAAAACTGTGAACTCCTTTCATCTTCTTCCTCTAGAATTCAATGCTCACCTTCAAACTTTTTCACCAATGGCGCCAACAAAGAAGAGCAACAAATCCACTAAAAACTTGAAGAACACCAAGGATGCTGTTATGGTTCCTGTTGGTCACATATAAAAACCTACTCTAACTGGGAATAAGGAATTTTTTCCAATGCCCACACTTTCTACAGAACAGCGCACTATCTACGCATCTCAGGTAATTATCCCTTTTACCCTCGCTGTTAAAAATTTAGGATATATGGGTCCTTTAGTTAATGTTATTGATTTAGAGAAAGCTAAAGGGTTCATTCCAACTTATCGTTTGACCAAACCAATAACTAGTAAGCCCAATTCATTCGAAAATGCAGATGGAAATGTTAATCAAAACCCAAAAGAGCAATGTAGAAATTGCTCAGGAAAAACCTACTTCAGAAATTGGAAATGTAGAAAAACCTTTCCACTTAGATTATATGACTGATTCCATTAGGCCTTTTAGATCGTGCCCAGCGAAGGATAACAAGCACTATCTTGATTGGTTGGCTAAAATTGAATATAAGAAATCCCAAGTCTAGAAAGACATGGGTATTTTCAACTTAATCCAACTGTCGAAAGTTGGGCCAAGCTATTGCCAACACATGATGATGGCATCTTTGTACTTATGGGATATTACTTATAATACTTTTCACCTTCCCAGCAGAATGGTTACTCCCACCCTATTGGATGTTGCTACCATTACCAGACTTCGACCTACTGAGGAAACCTTCGATCCTACTGAGCAAACAAACAACACCATTAGTTTCGACGTCGACCATGTTGGCTTCACCAAATATATTGGTCACTACCATGCTGAAGGAGATGAAGTATCAGACATAGAACACATAGATTTCATTGTGTTATGACGATCTTGATGTGTTTTTTTGTAGAAAATCCTTGCAAGTAGCTAAGATATTTCTAACCCTAGCCAATCGAATTAACTCTGGTCAAAACATATGCCTTAGTGAAATGATATTAGCTGAATTATATGAATGTCTTAGGGAGGCTACTAGAAACATGAAAGCCTATAAAGAAGGTACCAACTTACTTTTAGCTGGCCCATATTGGCTTCTTCAATTATGGCTTAATGTCACATTAGAACCTCCACTCTCCACCTTTGGAAAAACATATGAAACAAACCCAGAAATCCAAAATCAAACTATTGAAGAAACTAGGTTGGTTTGATTGACCCCAAATGATCATAGAAAGGACTTAAGGGAGTGCTTCACAAAATATGTTATGATGTTTTCTAAGTGTCATAATTTTACTCTTTTGGTGGCTTCCTTTGCTCAGAGAACTCGTGGTATTCAATGGTTTACAAGGTCTCTTACTAGTATTTCACCACTTCAAGAGGCAGAAACCCTGGCTATCAGGAAAGCTTTCTCACTTTCCAGATTAATAACCACAAGACTTATGCCCATTAAGAGTCACATCCTCTTACTTGCCTATCGAACCAATTTTGTATCTCGATAATTTGGACTTTGCCAGCTAATTTATGAACCTACTTTCGAGAGAAAAAGCACTGTTTACTTTCAAGGAATGCATTTCTCTGATCCTGAACGGGAAGAATGCATACAACACTACTCCACATTTGCTGAATTCACACTCGTTCCTTTCCAACCTTCCTTCTATTGAACCAAAGCCTTCAATACTTGGTTGAGGAAACATTACTCTAACAATATGTTAGATGCAACCAACTTTTTTGAGCATCTGAGAAAATCTTTTGCCTCTGTGAAGAATCACATCAAGAAAGGTACGCATGCTCACATCAAAGAGATACAGGCGTTCCAAAAGTACTTTGAAACTGTCTACGATCGAACTAATCTTAGTCGAACCATATATAATGTAACGAAACTTTAAAAAGAAATTCAAAAAAAAGCTTCCTCATTTAAGAATTCCCTCATGTGTCAAACCTGAAGATGGGTATGCCTTAGCTTTCAAACTTGAACCACCGAAATTCCCTAAATTGCCCAGTGTTAATTTTGGCCTGGAATTTTATCCACCTTATCCAGACTAGTTCGTCTGTGGGAATTACCTTGATTTTTTAAAACAAAAGTCTAAAAAACCCGCTGAACAAGTGGTTTCGACTAAGCATACATTGTACAATTTCAAAGGCTTCCTTCATTTCAATCTAGATCAAGTCACAATACTTTCCTCATGAGGTGAAGGTGTGGAACCAAAGGATCTATTGATCCTTTCGATCTTATTTATCATTTTTATTTCTTAATTAACATTAACATGTACTATCTTGTAATGTTCTTTTAGCCGTTGAAAAGAAACAAATGAAGACAAAAAAACTTACTATAACGACATTGAAATTCTGGCTGTAGATACTCAATGTCACGTTCAATGTTATGACACCGTATCTGACTTACTATATGACAGTAAATACAAAAGCAATAAAGAACACAGTCAATTGTTTACCCAGTTCAGTGTGCAACAACACCTACTCTGGGGGCTACCAAGCCAGGGAGGAAATCCACTATAAGAGATTTTAATTCAGGAATGAACCAACCAGTTTATCTCCTTCACTTAAGACCTACCCAATGCAATTCCAATCTAAGTACAACTTAAACCTGAGTTCCTACTCACTCCCCCTCAATCACAGCAGTGATACATAAACCAATTTGACTTAAGAATTGATGAAGACACTCTTCAAAAACAAACACTTGATTAAACTTCACAGCTTTTTAATCAAGCAACACAATCACTCGTGCTTCACAGCTTTGAGTGATGCACACAACTAACTTGACTCTGCTTCACAGCTTTAGTCAAGGAACATTCAAACACTCTTGCTTCAAAGCTTTGAGTGCTACACAACCCTTACAATTTGAAACCTATTCCAAGGCACTTATCACAATGATAATTGCTTGGAGTACAATAATCAAATCTATACAGATTACAAATGATCTTCTGATCAATAAAAATCGAGATCCGTTGAAAAACAGCAGCTCTGTTGAATATATAGCAGCTGCAACTTCAGTTAGGGTTTCCACAAAAACCCAGGGTTAATTCCGTTTGACCTAAAGACCAGGTCACAGGACTTTATTAACCAGGTTAGGGTTGAGCTAGGTTACCCCTCAGAAAATGCAGGATTCTGTTCAGGAAAGACTGAGTTATTTCCTGAAAAAACTCAGACTTATCCATCCTGCAAACCTGTTAGTTCAGGATAGGATGTCATAACATCTGTTATGACATCTGAGAAAACCTGTCTACTGATTTAGCAAAATGTGATCATTTTGCAAAATGCTCAGATACACACTTATAAACAACAGTACTTCAATTACAATATTTTTCTGCAAAGGTACCTAATGAGTCAGTACCAACTGAACTAGAATGTTATGACATCAGTCATGACATTCACACATACACTTGGGATTTACCAAAAATGCAAGCCAATACCTAAACACCTACAAACTCCCCCTTTGGCAGATTTTTGGCTAAAGACCCTAAGCAATCAGAGATAGATAGCAGCAGAAATAAGTGACAACAGAAAAATAGAATGTCAAGTACTAATTAAGTAAGTACCAAAATATTCTCCCCCTCTTTAGCCACAAATGGGCCAAAGATACATGTTCATAAAATTATACAGTTATCCAAAACAAAATAATAAGAGCAGCAGCAGAAAACAACTGAATACACTTCCAAACTCCACCAGATATCAGCAACCAACCTTCAAGCACTGTCATCAGATCCAGAGGATTCAGGCTTCTTTCTTTTCTTGTGAGCAATGTCAGCATTCTTCTCTTTGTTTGATGTCTCAACATTCTTAGAGACATCTGGATTTGTTTCAGCATTTGAGCTTTCTTGGTTCAGAGGAACAGAAATGCCCGGAACTGAGTGGTTCTCGTTCAGAATTCTTGAAACAATTTTTGCTATTGCTTGATTAACATAGGCTGTCCCTTCCCTATTTGCAATTTCAGGGGGAACTGAAGAAGAAGGATGAGATGGATTACCAGAGGCAGAATCTTGGGGCTTTCCTGCATGTCTTGTTCTCAACTCTTTGACCTTGGTGGGGTTAGTTCCCACTTTTCTACGAGAAGAGATCTCCAGAACGTCAGAGTCCAGACAAGAAGAGATTGTCCCAGAATCTTGATCAGAGGAAGAGGTTGAAATAGTCGTATTGGATGATGATGGTGTTTGAGACATTTTGACAGTTTTAGAGGACCAACAACAACTGAGGAGAAATTTCTGATTGAGAGACTGGGTTTTGATGAGGAGACGAGAGAGGAAGGAAGCAAGGGAGTGTCTATTCAACTTCTTAAAAGAATTGTAGGAAATGAGAAAATACAATTTTAAGCCAATCAGAACAGGAATAACTCCTTTGATCCTTGTTTTAAGCAAAATTAATTGCTACAATTCCTCATGTTGGCAAATACCCAGCTTACCCCTTAAGTTTTCAAATTGATTTGCATCCAGAGCCTTGGTAAAAATGTCAGCCAGCTGTAGCTCAGTGGCAACATGTTCCAATTTGATTGTCTTCTCTTCTACAAGGTCTCTGATAAAGTGATGTCGTATGTCAATATGTTTGGTCCTGCTATGCTGAATGGGATTCTTAGATATGTTGATTGTACTCAGATTGTCACAGTACAATGTCATAACATCTTGTGTGACATTATACTCAGTGAGCATCTGTTTCATCCATATCATTTGAGAGCAGCTACTACCAGCTGCAATGTATTCAGCTGCAGCAGTGGAAAGAGACACACAATTCTGTTTCTTGCTGAACCAGGAAACCAGATTACTTCCCAAGAAGAAACATCCTCCAGAGGTGCTTTTTCTATCATCAGCACTACCAGCCCAATCAGCATCACAGTAGCCAGTCAGAGCTGGTTCACAGCCATGAGTATACATCAATCCATAGTTGTAAGTACCACTTACATACTTCAAGATTCTCTTCACTTGATTGATATGACTGACTTTGGGATCAACTTGGTATCTAGCACAAACTCCAACTGCAAAGGCAATATCAGGTCTGCTGGCAGTTAAGTACAACAAGCTTCCTATCATGCTTCTGTACAGACTTTGATCCACCTTAACCCCACTTGAATCTTTGGAAAGTTTTAGATGAGTAGGAGCAGGAGTCCTTTTGTGACTTGCATTCTCCATACCAAACTTCTTTACAATATTCTTAGCATACTTGCTTTGAGATAAGAAGATTGAGTCCTCCATCTGTGAGACTTGTAGTCCAAGAAAATAAGTTAGTTCTCCCATGAGACTCATTTCAAATTCAGCCTGCATCTGGTCAGCAAAGTGTTTAACCATATGTTCTGACATTCCTCCAAACACTATGTCATCAACATATATTTGGGCAACCATCAACTTCCCTCCTTCAGTTTTGACAAAGAGAGTTTTGTCCAAGCCTCCTTTTCTGTAGCCTTTGTCTGAGAGAAACTTTGTTAACCTGTCATACCATGCTCTAGGAGCTTGTTTCAGGCCATATAGAGCTTTTCTCAATTTGTAGACATGATCAGGATGGGTTGGATCCACAAAACCTTTAGGTTGTTCCACATAGGCTTCCTCATTTAAGTACCCATTTAGAAAGGCACTTTTCACATCCATCTGAAATAACTTGAACTTCAGAAGACAAGCAATTGACAACAAGAGTCTGATTGATTCCAACCTGGCTACAGGTGCAAAGGTTTCATCAAAATCAACCCCTTCAACCTGGGTGTATCCTTGAGCAACAAGTCTTGCCTTATTTCTGGTGACAACTCCTTCAGCATCTGACTTGTTCTTGAATATCCATTTTGTCCCAATGATGTTAGTTCCTTCAGGTCTAGGAACCAGTTCCCAAACTTCATGTTGCTTGAATTGGTTCAGTTCATCTTGCATTGCACCAATCCAATATTCATCAGTTAAGGCTTCCTTGACATTTCTTGGTTCCATTTTGGACACAAAACAAGAGTTTGAGATGATTTCTCTAGATCTTGTGATGACTCCACTATTGGGATCTCCTATGATGAGCTCTTTTGGATGATCCTTCTGAATTCTGATGGAAGGGATCTTGCTAGCTTCCTTTGATTCAGATTCTGTTGTGGTGGAGTTGGGTAGGTCATTCTGTTGGGTTGAAGTCTCAAAGAATGTCTCAACAGTACAAGGGACATCTATTTCTTCATGATAGTCATCAATTATAACATTTATTGATTCCATCATGGTTTTGGTTCTGGAGTTGAATACTCTATAAGCTCTGCTGTTTGAGGAGTATCCTAGAAATATGCCTTCATCACTTTTGGGGTCCAGTTTTCTTCTTTGTTCACGATCAGACAGAATATAGCATTTGCTGCCAAACACATGGAAGTACTTCACAGTTGGTTTTCTTCCTTTCCAGAGTTCATATATGGTGGATGAGGTTCCCTTTCTCAAGGTGACCCTGTTATGAACATAGCAAGCTGTATTCATAACTTCAGCCCAAAAATACATAGGAAGTCTTTTGGCATGTAACATTGCTCTGGCAGATTCTTGTATGGTCCTGTTTTTTCTTTCCACAACTCCATTTTGCTGAGGTGTTATAGGAGAAGAAAACTCATGACTGATTCCTTCTGAAGAACAGAAGTCATCAAACTTGCTGTTTTCAAATTCCTTGCCATGATCACTTCTGATTCTGACAATACATCCTTCCTTCTCTCTTTGAATTCTCTTGCACAGTTCTCTAAAAACTTCAAATGCATCTGATTCTTCCCTAATGAAATTAATCCAGGTGAATCTGGAAAAATCATCCACAACCACATAGGCATATCTTTTACCACCAAGACTCTCTACTTGCATTGGTCCCATCAGATCCATATGGAGTAGTTCTAGAACCTTAGAGGTGGTCAGATGTCTTGACTTTGGATGTGACATCCTAGTCTGCTTACCAACCTGACATTCACCACAAACTCTTCCTTCATCAATTTGCAGTTTTGGAATCCCTCTGACTGCCTCCAAGGAGATAATCCTCTTCATACCCCTTAGATGAAGATGGCCAAGTTTTTGGTGCCACAGTTTCACCTCTTTTTCTTCTTTTGCAATGGAATACACAGATGAGAAATTAGTGTTCTCAGCCTCCCACAAGTAACAGTTGTCTTTGGATCTGACTCCTTTCATTACTATCTCTTGTTTGTCATTGATTACAAGGCATTCAGATTTTGAGAAATTGACCTTGAATCCTAGATCACACAGTTGACTGATACTAATGAGATTAGCGGTCAGCCCTTTCACCAGCAGTACTTCATTCAGACTTGGAACTCCAGGGCAGTCCAAATCACCAACTCCTTTGATTTCACCTTTAGCCCCATCTCCAAAGGTCACAAAACTGGTGGTGTGAGGCTTAACATTATTGAGGAGGTTCTTGATTCCAGTCATATGTCTGGAACATCCACTGTCAAAGTACCAGTCTTCCTTTGCAGAGACCCTCAGGGAAGTGTGAGCTATCAGTGCAGTAGCCTTTTTCTTCCATTGAGGAGCATGTGGTACCTTTTTAGACTTAGGTTTGACACCTGAGTTCTGATTAGGGTATCCATGTAATCTGAAGCAGAAGGGTTTTATGTGGCCATATCTACCACAATGATGACATTTCCATCTTTGGTACCTTTTCCTCATATGTCTCTGTTCCTGATGTCGAGAGTTGTGTTGAGACATCTGTTTTGACATTTGCTTACCAGAACCAGATTTCGTTGCTTCCATAAATCCTAGTCCAGATTTATTTCCCACATTTTGTCCAACCTAAAGGATCTCTTCCAATTTGTCTGTTCCATTTGTCAACATCTTGACAGATTTGGTCATTTGATTCAGTTGTGAGTTCAGCAATTGAACTTCTCCTTCTAGATGACTTATAGTTTCAAGGTTTGCCCTTTTTTCAGCCTCCATATTTATGATGAGTTTTGATTGTTTCTCATTCTGCACACAGACTTCAGTACTTCTGATACACAATTCCTTGTAAGTATCAGCCAGTTCTTCAAAAGTCACCTCTTCATCACTGATGTGACTTTCAGAGGTACAAACACCAGTTAAAGCAGTAACTCGTTTGGCAGTCTCTTCTTCAGAATTACTTTCTGAATCACAGTCAGACCAAGTAACTGTCATTCCTTTTTGTTTCTTAAGAAAGGTAGGACATTCAGCTCGAATATGCCCATATCCTTCACAACCATGGCATTGAATTCCTCTGCCTTGAATTCCCTTCTCTTCTGACCTTGGTCTTCTGCTGGAACTGTCAATGTTAGAGGGAATGTTATGAACATTAGACCTTGACTTTGGATATATTCTTTTGATGAGTTTGTTGAACTGTCTTCCAAGCATGGCTACAGCTTCTGAAATGTTTTCTTCAACATAAGTGTTGGACATAAGTGCTATGCTCTTGTTCTTCTTGACACCATTATCATTGATTCCCATCTCAAAAGTCTGAAGAGACCCAATAAGTTCATCCACTTTCAACTTGCTAATGTCCTGGGCTTCCTCTATGGCAGTTACCTTCATTGCAAATCTTTTAGGCAAGGATCTGAGAATCTTCCTCACCAGTTTTTCTTCTGACATCTTTTCTCCCAGTGCTCCTGAGGTGTTGGCAATCTCCAAGATGTTCATGTGAAACTCATGAATGGTTTCATCTTCCATCATTTTTAGATTCTCAAACTTGGTGGTCAACATCTGAAGCCTTGACATTTTTACTTTGGAAGTGCCCTCATGAGTAGTTCTGAGAGTGTCCCAAACTTCCTTGGCCAGTTCATATTGATGTACTAGTCTGAAAATGTTTCTATCAATTCCATTGAACAAGGAATTTAGAGCTTTTGAATTTCCCAGAGCTAACTCATCTTCTTCTTTACTCCAATCTTCCTCAGGCTTCAGACTGATTGTCCCATCTTTCTCAGTTATGGTGGGATGAATCCATCCTTTGTCAGCAGCTCTCCAAGCCTTTTTGTCCAGAGATTTTAGGAAGGCAATCATACGAGGTTTCCAGTAGTCATAATTAGTTCCATCCAGAATGGGTGGTCTATTTCCAAAAACTCCTTCTTTGTCCATAGTGCCAGAAAGTGATATCCCTAGATCTCACCCAGTAATACAGGCAGGGTGCCTGCTCTGATGCCAATTGAAATTCTGGCTGCAGATACTCAATGTCACGTTCAATGTTATGACACCGTATCTGACTTACTATATGACAGTAAATACAAAAGCAATAAAGAACACAGTCAATTGTTTACCCAGTTCAGTGTGCAACAACACCTACTCTGGGGGCTACCAAGCCAGGGAGGAAATCCACTATAAGAGATTTTAATTCAGGAATGAACCAACCAGTTTATCTCCTTCACTTAAGACCTACCCAATGCAATTCCAATCTAAGTACAACTTAAACCTGAGTTCCTACTCACTCCCCCTCAATCACAGCAGTGATACATAAACCAATTTGACTTAAGAATTGATGAAGACACTCTTCAAAAACAAACACTTGATTAAACTTCACAGCTTTTTAATCAAGCAACACAATCACTCGTGCTTCACAGCTTTGAGTGATGCACACAACTAACTTGACTCTGCTTCACAGCTTTAGTCAAGGAACATTCAAACACTCTTGCTTCAAAGCTTTGAGTGCTACACAACCCTTACAATTTGAAACCTATTCCAAGGCACTTATCACAATGATAATTGCTTGGAGTACAATAATCAAATCTATACAGATTACAAATGATCTTCTGATCAATAAAAATCGAGATCCGTTGAAAAACAGCAGCTCTGTTGAATATATAGCAGCTGCAACTTCAGTTAGGGTTTCCACAAAAACCTAGGGTTAATTCCGTTTGACCTAAAGACCAGGTCACAAGACTTTATTAACCAGGTTAGGGTTGAGCTAGGTTACCCCTCAGAAAACGCAGGATTCTGTTCAGGAAAGACTGAGTTATTTCCTGAAAAAACTCAGACTTATCCATCCTGCAAACCTGTTAGTTCAGGATAGGATGTCATAACATCTGTTATGACATCTGAGAAAACCTGTCTACTGATTTAGCAAAATGTGATCATTTTGCAAAATGCTCAGATACACACTTATAAACAACAGTACTTCAATTACAATATTTTTCTGCAAAGGTACCTAATGAGTCAGTACCAACTGAACTAGAATGTTATGACATCAGTCATGACATTCACACATACACTTGGGATTTACCAAAAATGCAAGCCAATACCTAAACACCTACAGACATGATCAACGAATGCACCTAAGCAATACACTTCTTCATAGAAGAGTGCTATCCTGGAAGTTGAAAAATCCAAGACAACAACTAAGTTATAACATGATATTTTGTTTTCTTCTTATATTGCGTTACTTTTGATAACTCCTTTGCTTTTTACAGGTTAGTCGAAAGCCTAATCCTACTCCCAGAAAATGAAAATCAACTGCCGAGATCCCAGAGATTGTTGAATATGATGGAGACGCATCCCACACTACTTTGAAAACCAAGAAAACAAAGAAGAAGAAAGAAAAGATATTTGACAGAGATTCTTCTCAACCACCTGTTTACCCTGGAATTTGGTAAACAAATGCTGATCCTCTAAATCCTTTAACAGATTCAGTTACTCACGAGATCGGTCAGATTGATCTTGGGACTATTATGTTCTATTATTTAGAAAGCATGTTTTGGTGATAATCTCTTTAAACAAAAGGAATCACTTCGCATGTCGAAGTGAAACTTCTTAATAAAAGTAATGAAATATAAACTAGTCTAGACTGGGAATCATAAAGAATGTAAATAACATAAAGAAACTTCATTGAATGTAAATGACATTGAATATGAAATATGGTGCATCATACATACATTCTCGTTAACTCTTTTCTCGAACACTGGTACTTTGAGTATTTTGAGTATTTTGTACAAAGATGTGAACACACTAAATCGAAACATAAAAGCTACAATTTATAGAAATTCGACCCTAACAGTTTCCTAACAAACTAATGCCACGTTTCCGCTGGCATGTCTTTGACAATCCAAGAGATTCCATGCATCCTTCTGGATAAGGATGAATATTCAAATTCAAACCCTTCGCTATCTGTCTTGAGCGCCAAAACCAATAAAATCTGATAACGGTCAAACTATAAAATCTTAAACCATGTTTTGAATAATAACTTTATTTCACAATTCGAATTATAAACTATCCATCAATCTCTTAACGAATTTAAAATTCGAATCTTCATGGATTTTAACAAACAAAGTAGCCAAACAATTCTCTAAGTATATTCAGACCATTGACTCAGCTCAATTTCTCCTTAGTCGAAATTTCCAGCCAACAAATTTCCCCCAAGAAATATTCATTTCGAAACCAGAAATGCATATTTTTTGTAATCTCCACAAATTTCAACCTTCTGAACAACTCTTCAACCGCTTCAACTATTATGACGTCATTATCATAATGAATTTTGATTCCCAAACGTCTAATCGCAGTATGGGTATCTATAAATCTCATCATTAGCTATGATGAATAGTCTTAACTTTGGAACTTACAAAAACCACTCATCAAGCGAAGGATCACCTTACACGTGTCCCACTACTCAAAAAGTTCAACTTTCCTCTTTCCATAAAAAATGGTTCAATTTCTCTTCATATAAATTAACACCATTCATTTTTCTCTTTTCTGCACTTTTTCAAATCAAAAGTTCTCCCTTCTTCTTCCAAAGTTCAACAATCTTTTCTGCAACTTCTTCTTCTTCAAAACACAATCAATGGCATCCTAGAAGAAATCAAAGTTTGGAAAGAGTAAACAAAACAAAGATGATGCTACTTCCAACCATTTACTCAAAGTAACAACACCCATCATGATTGGAAATCAAGAATTTGTTCCCACACCATCTTTGAGGAATGAACAAATTTCCATCTACGCTTCCCAGGTAATGATTCCCTTCACTCTTGCTTATGATACCCTAGGATATATGGGTCCTATACACAATGTATCATATATATCAAAACTCAAGAGATTTTTTCCTGCTTACCACTTGTTAAACCCATAGCTAGTAAACCTAGGGTTAGTAAGAAATCTTCTGAAAACACTAGGGTAGAAGACGAAACAATTCCCCAGGAAAATACTCCTCAAGAAGGTAAAGAACAAAATGAACCTTCCTTTAAGCTAGATTTCGTCACAAAAGTTCTGAGACATTTTAGGTCAGTTCCATCGAAAGAGGACAACAAGTACCTTGGATGGTTATCTAGGATAGAGAAAGCGAAATCAAAAACATGGAAAAACCTGGGAATCTTCGACTTGATTCATCTGTAGAAGTTTGACCCTGAATACTGTCAGCTAATGCTAACAGCTTCTCTGTACTTCTGGGATAGTACTTATAACACCTTTCACCTACCATACAGAATGTTAACTCCAACGTTCTTTGATGTTGCTGTAATCACGGGCCTTCGACCCACATGAGAGACTTTCGACCCTACCTTGGACGCTGATGACTCCATCGACTTCAGCAATGCTTCTCCCACTTACAACAATTACATTGATCACTACTTTGGATCGATAGACAAAGTTAGTGATCAGGAACACATAGCTTTTCTTGCTTTATGGTTTTCTCGAGGTGTCTTCTACTGCAAATCTCTGCAAGTCGCCAGAAGATTTTTGACCCTCGACAACCAACTCCATGATGGTCGAGATGTTTGCTTGAGAGAACTAATTCTTGCTAGATAATATGAGAGCATTGGGGAGGCTTCCACAAGATTAAAAAACTTTGAACCAAAAACCAACATTTTACTGGCTGGTCCGTATTGGCTACTTCCGTTATGGCTCAATGCCACCTTCGAACCTTCCCTTTCGAATACAAACCCAATTGATGAATATGACCCTGAAATCCAGAACAGAACTATAGAAGGGACTAGACTAGTTCGTTTGACCCCGGATGATGGAGGGAAAAACTTGCAAGAGTGTTTCACTAGGCATCTGATGATGTTTGCGCAGAGGTACAAATTTACCCCTTCAATGGCACCATTTTCTCAAAGAACCCATGGCCCATAATGGTTCACAAGACCTCTCACTGGACTTTCGACTGAACAGCAAACAAAATCCCTCCAGATTTGGGAAGCTTTCCTGATCCCTAGACTTCTTGTTACTAGAATTATGCCCAAGAAAACTCAATATTTTACTTACTTATCAACCCAATTTTGTTGTAAGACAATTTGGACTATGCAAAATCCTTCCTGAACCATTGTACCGCCACAAAAGTGACATCTGTCATAGAGGAACGAATTTCACAACTGTAAAAGCGAAGAAAATTACAAGAAAGTTCACAGGCTTCCTCCACCTCAATCTTGTCCCATTCAAACCTTCGACTTTCTGTACTCAAGAATTCAAAAGCTGGTGGCAAGAACATTATGTCTCCAATATGTTTGGTGTCACTGACTTCAATAAGCATATAACCAAAGCTTTTGCCTCTATGCAGGACAAGACGAAGAAAGGTACGCATCGACACATCAAGGAGATCCATGCATTCCAAAAGTACTTTGAAACTGTCTATAAGCCTACTGATACTGGTCAAACCATTCGAGATGCATCTTTGATTTTAAAGGAAAAGTTTACAAAAAAACTCCCACGTTTGAGTATACCTTCATGTGTCAAACCTGAGGATTGATATGACTTGGCTTTTCAATTTAAGCCTCCAAAATTCCCCATATTGCCTACAGTTGACTTCGCTTTGGCTTGGTATCCACCTTATCCTAACTAGTTAAGCGTGAAGGGGGATTTCAAAATCATGAAACAAGATGCTCTGAAACTTGAAAAATGAGTGGTTGTGACCAAGCACACTTTGTACAGTTTCAAAGGCTTCCTTCACTTGGATTTAAAACATGTCAAAATGGAGACTCCAGAAAGTGAAGGTGTGGAAACCAAGGACTCCTTGGTTACTCTAAATACATTTCTCTCTTCTCGAAATGATTCTAACCATACATTTATTTTTCAATTGTCGAAAGAAAACACACCAATGATGGGTCTGGGAAAGCAACCCCACAACCTCAACCTTCGACAACCAATGCCTCTGAGGAAGCTAAAGAAACACTCAAAGTAAACAAGGTAAATTTTGTTACTCTTTTACCTGTTTTATCTTTCGAATTATGTAACATACTTGTCTACATTTTACTTTGTTGCAGGATAGCGGGAAGCCACATCTCACTCCCAAGAAAATAAAACATACCAATGATGATTCAACCACTGCTACAAAAAAGGCTGATGCATCGCCTTCCAAAGACACTGCAAAGAAGCTTGAGAAGAAAAAGAAGTCTAAGCCTTCTAGTGCATGTTCTCCTCCTCAGGGAACTTGTACAGTCGAAAACCTTCCCCCAGACCAAAGAAAAAGAAAGAAAGTTTGGCCTTGAATGTGGCCCATATCTTGGAGCAAAACAAAAGTGACAATTCGAGCCCCGGGGCGGAGGGAGCGAAGGTAATAATCTTCCACTAAATGAAGCCTTAAATTTCCTTTAAATCTTCTCATTGGAGACTAACACTTCACTTCGCAGGATCAACAACTTCAAGTTACTGAATCTCTAATTCACTATGAAGTACTTCATAGTAGCAGCACTTCATCAATCCATCCTTCCTCAGTGAAGGATTCCAATAAGGGTTCCACTACTAATGCTCACATGCAAGATCTTCAGCAAGAAGTCCCAACTTCACCTTTTTCCTCCCAAAATTCAAAGACAAAGGAGTTTGATGATGATCAGGCGGACACTGCTGTCCAAGAAGAATCTAATAACGCAAGCTCAGAAGAAAATCATTCTGCTGATTCTTCCCCAAAAGCAAATAGAGGGGTTTCTGATGAAGATGAGCATTCGATGAGTGAAGCCAACAAATTTTTTTTTGAGAAGGAAGATTCACCAAAAAATGATACAATAATGCAAGGCAATGATGACGACAATGATCAACCCCAACAAATTCCACATCAAATTGATAATCCTGAAGTGGCCCAGGCTCAAATGTCCATCCCTATGGTTACTGAAGATACATTTACTTCACTCGAAGAAATGGAGCTTATTAAAAAGACTAAGCCTCTAGAATACATCAAACTTTTCAAATCTCGAAAAGAGTCGCTTGCACAAAGTATTTTCCCCAGTCCAATCACTACTTCAAGTGGCATTTCGTCTGTTGAAACGAATGAAGCACTTCTCCAAAAGATTAAGGAAAAAGTCTTTGGGTTTGACTTGTTCGCACTTGTGAAGGAGAATTCTACTGCTGGCGTCTCTTTGAGGAAGCTCATTAACATGATTGATCTGGTTAATTTCCCCTACAACAGTTAAGTTTTTGGTCGACATGACCGCTCTCATCAACAATCTGGAAGCGAATTTTCTCAGGGATAGAAATTTTGATTCGAATATCACATAAAAAATAAACCCTTAAAGAGACTAAGTGGTCCAAGGCCTTCGAATTATTAGAGAAAGCTGAAAAACGCGAAGAAACTCTCAAGCTTGCCCAAGAGGAATATGATAAGAATGCTAAATCCATCATGCTCTGGAAGAAAGAAATCGAAGAGTTGCAGAAACAAATTTCTCAAGTAGAGGACCGCCAGAAAATTCTTGAATCCATAAACGACAACGAGGCCAATGAAGAGCTGACCCAAAGCGTTCAATTCATTAATGCAGCTAGAGGCTTAGAATAAGAGCTCACTGCTCTTCGCACAACTAAAGCTTAGATTGACTGCATGCTAGGCTTCTTGAAGGTGAAGTATGACAAGATAAAGGATAACTTGCCTTTCTGAAATTTGTATTTGAATGTTTTTCTCCATTATGCATTAGCTTTATCATAACCCCTTTTGTAATATTTTGACAGAGCCATTTTGGAACCTTTTTAATTTATACCATGTTGGCTTCATTATTTTACTACTTTACTACTCTGTCGTAATTTTTAAATCTTGAAGAAAAGGTTTATATTTTTTCAAATACTCACCATTAATTTTCAAGACTCTTTGATCTTCTGCCAGTTCTTCTATTTCGTAGGCATTGTTAGTGAATGTTTGGATGATTCGAAAGGGTCCTTCCCAATATGGGGACCATTTTCCTAATAACTTATTATTTTGTTCCATTGGTAAAATCACCTTCCAAACCAAATAATCATTTGATAAGACTTTGCCCTTAACTCTCTTATTATATGCTCTGGCTACTCTTTCTTTTTGTCTTTTTAGAACTTCGAAAGCATGTAACCTTTCTTCATCCAAATCCACCAATTCGTTCATCATCATCTCCCAATAAAGATCTGTGGGAATTTCATTTTTCCTTTGGATTCTGATTGACTGTAAGTAAATCTCCACTGGAAAAACTCCATCATATCCAAACGTTAGACGAAATGGAGTTGTGTTCATTGCCTCTTTGGGGGATGTTTGACATGTCCATAAGACTTGATCTAAGGTTTTGTGCCAATTCTCTGGCTTTCTGCCCACATGTCTCTTGATTAGCCCAATGATTACCTTATTAGCTGCTCCGACTTGTCCATTTTCTTATGCATAATAAGGCATAGATGTTAGTAATTTGAAACCCATATCTTTAGCGAACTGTTGCATCTTTCGACCAGTAAATACCAAACCCTGAGCTGTTATAATGGTTTATGGGATTCCAAATTGTGATACGGTGGTAGAACTGAATTGGTTGTTTTGCGTTTGATCGTAATTGTTGCAGATAGCAAGAGTCACCACCGACTTTTCTTTTATCCAAAAGGAAATGCTGAAAAGAACAGGAAAGAACTTTAGAGATGTTTTCTTGAGTTCTGGGGATAGATTATGAAAAGGGAAGGTATTAACACCCTTTTCATCCGTAGTTATATACGGGCTCTTAGTTGCTTGTTAGATCACTTGCTTTTGTTTAAATGTGTGCTTGTGGCGTGGTTTTTGAAAGTATTTTAAAAATGTATTTGTAATGGTTCTCGTTTCTATAAGAACACGTACAAAGTGTTATTTTGAAAATAGTTTAAAGAGGTGTTTGTGGCATATGTTTTGAAAGAGATTTTGAAAAGGTGTCTTCTTCGTAATGGTTCTCATTTCTATAAGAACGCGTACAAAGTGTTTGTCTTTTGAAAATGTTTCAAATGAGTGTATTGGTGTATAAAATGTTTTTGTTATGAGCAAGCGAGCAACTAGGAGCAAATATACTTACTCAAAAGGTCTTAGATGTTCTTTTCCTCCTCCTTTAGATATGGCTATCTTACCATTGTTTTGGTAAGAATCCCCAGCGTTGGATATGGAGGGACGGGCGCGAGACATTTGTATAGTCACAGAAGGCAACCTATGGGACGTTTTAGAAATGTCGTTTAGGGACTAGATCGTTTACCGAAGGCATCATCAAGGGTCAACGAGAGACCACGATCTTTTATCGAGGGTCTTTGCTAAAACGCCCATGTTCGAGGGACATGACTATTTTTTCCGAGGCAACAAGTGAGATTACCCTAAGGGTGCATGTGTGAATAGTGTGTTTGATCTCATGCATTTAGTCTTGATTAGGGTTATCTATTTGTTGATTTCATGTTTTGCCATACATACCCTAATTACTAATAATATATGAAAGTAATAAAAGTGCGGAAAAGTAAAGTCCTACACTATTACATCATTAAAGGGATGAGGTGTACAAATTTACAAACGAGGATTGCAAGAAATTAAAGTCCTAATATCTATTACAACCATATTGAAATAATATACGAGAATTGAAATGGACTTGTTTTGCTTTTGTTAAGAAAAGAAATAAATTGGCTTAAGAAAATATTTTTGATCTTTTTGGTTTAAAAAGAGATAAAAAATAAAGTATGTAAATATAAAAATGTTATTTTATGGTGTTTTAAGTTATTAAAAGCTAAAATAAGATAAATAAGAGAAAAATGAGTCAGAATCAACACATTACTGAAACGAGAAGGAACAGAAGTTCTGACTCTGATACGCTGCAAGAGATAAAATGTTAGAAGGAAAAGTAAAAGGTCAGAAGTTCTGGGCCTGGGTACACCAAGTTCTGAGGTTGCTGGGAATAAAGGAAAACCTAGAAGTTCTGATTGTTGAGGGGGTTCAGAAGCTATAGTGTAACTGGGAACCTAGAAGTTCATATATCACTGGCAAGTCAGAAGTTATGGCTATTTGAGAGAGTGAGGTGATAATGCTGTTGGGTAAGGTTGTTTAGAAGTTCTGATTTAGGAATATTGTTTGACAAATAAATGGGTGAAAATGTCACTAAATAAACCTAAAAAAGATACTTCTGGGACTAGAACTCAGGCCCCTAACACTAATGTCTTACGCGTACACACTGTCTACCACTGGGGTGGTTGTACATTAGGTATCAGAAGCAAAAACATAAATATGTATCACAAAGTAAACTCTGATGATGAGCTCCATTTCTTTCTCTATGTTAATCGAAATATCTGCAGCTTAGTCAACTCTCAACAGAACAGAAAACACAAACATATCAATTATGGCAGGTTTCCATCATGGTTTCAGAAACATAAACAAGAGTCATGACTGTAAATTAGAAACAAGCATGTATATGCTAATCCTAGTTTCCTTAAGAAGTTATGAATTGATGTTCTCCCTACTTAGGCAGACAAATACATGAAACCTGAAAATATGTATAGCACCAGAATCAGGGTGTCTACACTGTATTTTGGACATGCAAATTTAACAATGCCTAAGTGATATGATGAGAGTCAGCAGAAGCTTACCTTGCAGCTGGAGAAAGTCCTGTGAACTGGAGCCTGGTTCTGACTGCTTGTAATGTCTTGATCAGCTTCCTCACGTGCTCAACAGACTGGAACAACCCTCAACTTGAGTTACGAATGGCTAGAAAATTTAGAAGCTATATGAATGATTTTTGTAAAGAAACACTTGAGGGAAGTTGGAGTTTGAATGCAAGAATAAAAAGCTAGCAGGTTTTTTATTTGTGTTTGCATTTTCGGATTCCTGGAATTTTTAGCAAGGTTTCAAAGCTTGTTCTTTTCATTTTTTTCGATCGGGCCCCTTCGCAGTTGCAAATGAAGTTCAATTTATAGGCAAGAATTTTGTAGCTTGGAGAAGTCCTAAGTACCACCATCATGTTAGCGTGCTGGCTTGTTCTTGAAGCAAGTTAAATAATTATGGTGGTTAGTCGCTTTTAGCCGTCTCTAAACTGGATTTGTAAGCATGAATTTAGGAAAAGTACCCTCAAAAGCAAAAGCAAAGCATGGGCCCATCATACTCTTGTACAAAAGTTTTCTTTTTCAAGGACATCAATGTACTTTTATACCACACGTGGGGAAATCCTTTGGATAAAAAATCAAAAGTGGTCGTGAGCATTAAACGATGATGATATTTATCAAACCAGAAATCCTGCGCTATGAGATTATGCATCACAGCTTAATTCTGGGTCAGAAGTTCAGCATCAGTGCAACTTAGAACAAACATCCAACTTCTGATCCTTGAATCTCTTTGCTCCAGTATGTTCTGAGCGAGTTCTCAGACTTTCCAGAAAGCTTAAAACATGCTTTGTAGGACCTCTTTGAGTTACTCTTGCAAATTCTGACTGAACCTATGTTAAAACTGGCCTAGAAGATGTGAACAAATTCTGATTTGAAAATGCTTAGAATTTACTAAGTGTTTAAGTTTCAGGGACGTGACTTTGAGGATGTGTAACTTGAAATCCAAGCATTTCTAGAAGAAGTTCTGTTCTGTAGTGTTTTCGGTCTCATTGGGATCTAAAAATCTTGAGTTAGAAGTTCTTCCAGAATCTGCTTGCATCATAGTGATAATCTGATCAGAAGTTCTGAGCTTGTCATATTTCTTAAACACTTGGAAAAATTCTAAGTATTTAGAATTTTGACCTTTCCAAAGTAATTTTGACTTTTGAATTTCTTGATGAAACAAACTTCATATTTCAACATGTCTTGATGAAAAATGATTCTTGAAACTTGATTTTTGATCCAAAAGTCAAAGTTTGACTTTTCAGTATGTAAATGACCATTTTGCCCTTGTGAATGACTTTCTTGGAAAATTTGTAATTCAAGGCTTGGACCTGAGGGTCCAGGATGATCCTTTGAGAAATGAGAGGGAAAATTTTGGGGTACAACACAAATCTATAAACAATATGCCTCTGGATGAATTCGATGATGCTTTCTTGATCAACATTCACCAAGGGTATTGTTTCTATCCATTTTGTGAAATAATCTATTCCCACTAAAATGTATTTCTAATTATTTGAAGATGATGGTCTAATTTAGCCAATCAAATCCAATGCCCAACCCCTAAAGGGCCATGGCTTGACAATTGAATGTAGTTCACTTGTAGGAGCATGCTGAATTCCTACATGAATCTGGCACTCTTGGCATCCTTTGGTAAAATCTATACAATCTTTTAAAATTGTAGGCCAATACATGCCATATCGAAACAAAAGCCACTTCATCTTGTAACCTGCTTGATGTGCTCCCCATGGCCCACTATGCACATTTGCTAGTGCTAAATAAGCTTCACATTCTCCTAAGCATTTCAACAAGACTCCTTCTAGAGTTTTCTTAAACAATTCGTTGCCTACTAGCACATAACTTAAGGCACAATATTTTACTTTTCTTTCAGTATTTGCTGTTGGATCTTTCAAATAATTTATTATTCGACTTCTCCAATCTGTATCTGCTAAGCTATCTTTGGCTAATATTTTAAAATGTACTTTGTTTGCATAATCTAGACTTGAATTTTTTTAAATCTACTGGAGAAAGTTTAGTAGCTAGTACCTTGCCACGTACTTCGATCAAATCTTCCAATCTTTCTTTTGATACTTTATATCCTGAAGAGATATGAGCCAAATCATTTGCTTCTTGATTCTTCAACCTAGGGATGCACTTGATATCTATATACTCAAACTTTCAAAGCAACCTGTTTGCTATCACGAAGTAAAATATCAAGTTTTCTTTTATGCACTTGTACTCTTTAGTAATTGGTTTGATTACTAATTCAGAGTCACCCATTATTTCGACTCTAGTTGCCCCTAATTCCAATAAAGCTTCAAGTCATGCTATCAATGCTTCATATTCTGCCTTATTGTTTGAACAAGGGGGTCATTCTATTTTGTACTTAAGCTTTGTTGGAATTTTATCTGGAGAAATAATAAGAATTCCAATTCCACTTCCTTTCTTATGTGTAGAACCATCAAAGAACAACTTCCAAGGTTCTAACTCCACAAGATTCTGGGATGCTTCGACCAATGCATGGTCGACAATGAAATCAAAGACTACTTTCCCCTTCATTTCTTTTAAAGGCATGAAAGTCAAAGAGTACTCTGTTAGAGCCAATGCCCATTTACCAATTCGACTATGTAAAATTGGTTTAGACAGCATATGCTTAATAACATCAAAATTTGAAGAAACATAAACATCTATTGGTTTTATATAATATTTCAATTTGGTACATGAGAAGTACAAGCAAAGAGATAGCTTTTCTATTGTACTATATCTAGTCTCTGCGTGATTCAGTAATCTATTTAAGTAGTAAATGGCCCTTTCGATGCCATTTTTATCTTCTTGAGCCAACATGCTTCCTATAGTTTTATTGATGCAAATATGTATAACCTCATGCACTTGTCTCTTCGAGGAGGCGACATAATAGGCGGATGCACCAAGTATTATTTTATTTTCTCGAACGCCTCTTGATGTTCTGCATTCCATTCGAAGTCTCATTGCTTCAGCCGCAAGAGTGGAGAGAAGGCTTGAGTTTGAACACTTAGGTTTGATATAAATCTTCGCAAGAAGTTTATCTTTCCCAACAACGATTGCAACTCTTTCTTCGTCGATGGAGCTTTCGCTTCCATTATTGCCTTTGTTTTGTTTTGGTAGTTTTCTATGCCTTTCTTATGGACCACAAATCCAAGAAAGTCACCAGCCTGCACAAAGAATGCACATTTAAGGGGATTCATTTTCAGGCCGTGTTTTCTCACTCTTTCGAATGACTGGAGAAGGTGATCTAAATTACTAGATCCTTATATAGATTTTACTACTATATCATCAATATAGACCTGCATGAAAGTCTCAATGAAATCATGAAATATAGAGTTCATTTCTCTATGATAAGTTGCCCTAACATTTTTAAAACCAAATGGAATAACCACCCATTCATAGGTGCCTATTGCCCCAGGGCATCGATATGCTGTCTTTGAGACATCCTCTTTTGCAATAAAAATCTGATTGTATCCTGAATATCCATCAAGCATACTAAGATATTCGAAACCAACAGCAGAATCTACTAAGATTTCAGCCACAGACATTGAATATTCATCTTTAGGAGTTGTAGAATTTAAATCACGAAAGTTTTAGCATACTCTAAGTGATCCATTTTCATTTATTACTGGTACTATATGTTCAATCCATTCGACATACCTTATGGCCCGGATGAACTTGCAACGCAGAAGTCTTTCGACTTCTTCCTTTATCTTTGAGAGGATCTCTGGTGCGAATATTCTTGGCTTCTTCTTGATGGGCTTCTTCCCATCCTTTATGGGAAAATTCAATTCGACCATGTCCCTCTTCAAACCAGGCATTTCATCGTAGTCCCAGGCAAAACAATCTTTGTACCCCTTAAGCAACTGAATCACTTATGCTTTTTCTCCTGGACTCAGCTTCGAACTGACATACATGGGTCTTTTTACACTCAAGGACTATAAACAAAACCTGCAAGAAACTCAAGTGTCAGATAACAAGCACGCAAGTAGTCAAGTTGGAAGGCACACAAGTCACACAAGAGAAACCCTTAGAGTTTAGGCCAGAGTGGGGTCTGGGTAGTACCCTCTTGAAGTTGGTGGGCTCAACCTGTCCTATTAGAAGTAACCGGGTTCTAAGGGTCCCAATATCACTGGATTGCTTTCATTGTTCATCGTTTCGATTTAGCCACTGAACTGGCGACCGAAATATTCCAGGAAAGCAACCCTCAATTGAGTGTAGTATCGAGTATCAACCAACCTCGGACTGCACCAAAGTCAGTTATCTCACTACCCTAAAGCGGCCAAGATAGTTCAATTAAGGTTCCTAAGGTCTGTTGATGCTTCACGATACCACGCGGAGGCCCCGTACTCTCCTTGACTGAACTCAAGGGTTACCGGTACACACCAAAGTGCCACATCAACGTAGCAGACTGTTTCAACCATGTCGGTATACCCCGCACAGTTCCCTCACAGCCTTGTTGCTACTTTCTAAGAA
The DNA here is from genome assembly GCA_948472305.1 of Vicia faba. NCBI lineage: Eukaryota > Viridiplantae > Streptophyta > Magnoliopsida > Fabales > Fabaceae > Vicia > Vicia faba. The sequence goes on from OX451738.1 coordinate 919,143,970, forward strand.
GGTATCCCCAGATCCGGGTTAGGATCTATAGAACTCCCAAGACAGTCCCACAATTTAAAGCAAACAAGGAAAGCAATTGAAAACACAGTTATGAACTAACCCTAAGGTACACCTCACTTTAAATTATCTCCCCAGCAGAGTCGCCAGTTCTGTGATCGGTGGATCTGGAACTGACTGTTTAATGCTGGTTTCGCGAAATTTCGCGGAAGCAAGAGTCGCCACCGTCTTTTATTTTCTCCAAATGGAAAGGACAAAAGCACAGAAAAATTCCTTAAAGAGATTGCTCTCGGTTCGGGAGGTAGATTATAGAAAGGGAAGGTGTTAGCACCCTTTCTATCCATAGTTATCCATGGGCTCTTAGATACTTGCTCACTTGTGTTTTCAAAAATGGTTTGTTTGCTTTTCAACTGTGGGTTTTAAAAAGTTTCTTTGAAAATTCCAGTTCGACTCTTGTATCGGTCCTCAAGAGTGTTTGAAAAATTGCTTTCGAAAGCTTTTTGAAAAGGTGTCGGTGTGAAAAGTATTTTTTGATTTGTTTTTGAAATTAGAGCAAGTATTTAGAGTCGTCTATCTACCCTAAAGAATTCGTCTGTGTAGATGTCCTTTAAAGTAGTGCCATCCCACCATTGAGAGGTAGGTAGCACCACTATTGGAGTTGTTTGGGTCAATTCGAGGTTCGGGACATGGTGATCACCGGAGCAATGGGAAGATACCTTAGAAGCTACCCTCATGCCAGGTTCCCGGATCATGAGGACTTACTAAGACATCCTCTACTCGACGATCACCTTTCGAGGCAAGGCAACAATGAGGCGTACCCTAGGGGTGGTGTGTGATTTGTGTGTCGTTTTCATTTATTTTTGTCTTTTGTCAAAGTGATCTATGCGTTTGTTTTTATTTTGTCCATTCATTCTTGCATGCCTTTGTTAACAGTTAAAGATTGCGAGAAGTAAAAATTCTAAAGCTATTACAAAAGGCGCGGGTCCACATCGCCAAAATTTCCAGAACCCGATTTGACAGAAAAATAAAGAAATAATGAAAAGTAAAGTGCGAGAAATTAATTACACAGTAAGAATTAAAAACGAGGGCGTTGGACCCTTTTTAATGGAATTAAATTAAATTACTATTAAATTAATAAAATTAAAAAGAAATTAGTTTTTTGGTATTTTAAGATTTTAATGGAAAAAAGAATTAATTAAAATAAAATGCTAACCCTAATTCTAGTTGTTTTTAGTTTATTAAGAAAAGATTAAATTTTAACCTAAAATTAAACCTAATTATTTTACATGCAATTTAATTATAAAAATAAATAATAGGAAATATTTAATTATTATGAAAGAAAAGAAAAAAAGGGAGAAAAATGATTATAAACCCTAATTCTACCAATTTTAGATTTTTATTAAGGAAAATATTATAATTAGACCTAATTTAATAACTAAAATTAATTAATGCAATTTATTTACAAAAATACTAAAATAAAAATATTTATTATTTTTTTTATCTTTTTCTGATTTTTTTGGTGTTTTTTATATGTTATAAAAATATTAAATTAATTAAAAAAACAATAATTAAGAAGAATGTAAAAATAATGAAAAATAAAGAAAGTAAAAAAACTTTGCAAACCTAGGGAGGTCTGCCCCCAAATTGGGAGGTTTTTCTTTAGCAATCTGGGCCCAATGGCCTTTGGCCTGGTTGACTTTTCCATTAGCGTGTAGCCTCTTTGACTCAAGTCTATGATGCTCCTCCAATTATAGCCCTGGGATTGCTCTTGGCATACGCGTGGCAGGTTTGATTTTGTGGGTGCACGGTGGTCCACTACGTTGAAACTGCATATGAATATTTAATGAAGAAAAATATGAAAGGGGGTGGGGACCTGGGACTCGAACCCAGGTCCTGAACATTACCAACCAAGCGCTTTACCAACCCTGCTGTTTTGTTTATCTGTAAATAATATAATCAATAAATATAATAAAATAAACAAACGTCAACGCTCCTTTTTTCGCGCGAAACTTTGAACGGACCAACCAATGCTCTCCACCTCATCGTCTTCCTCGTGTTGTTTTTCCTGAAAATACAACAAAACATAGGCAACGGTTTGGTAAACGTTCCTATAGACACTATATTAAAAAATAGCGAATAACCCCTGGGGCTTCATAAATTAGGCGCGATGATCTCATTCTCTTCGTCCAAGCGTACTGAGTTGAATGGCCTAGGTTTCAAGCTCCAATTTTTCCATATTCAAAAACCCCCAATTCGAAAACTTAAGAACCCTAAAAAAGCAACAATGGTAGATTCGCATACAGTGTATAAAAACGCAATTAAAGTAGATGGTTAGCTTCAGAACACATCAATTAGTATGAATCCATTAAAAATATGCAATGAAAATGTCTAAATCTTAAAACACGATTCTGAAAAAAATGTGAGAAAGTGTGAATCCTATTCACCAATTCTGGGCGTTAAAGGTCGTGCTTTTGATCCAAATACGTTGCTTGATGTCCCAGGAATGCAATGGAATCAGTGTTGTGGCTTGAAACAACCTGCAAATGTATTTTCAGTTTTGAGTTTTAAAGCAAAAATTTCAAGTTCTTTCTTCAGGTTCTTGCGCAGCTTTTTTGGTAATGAGCATTAGGTTTTGCTTGTGTATGTATAGGAGAGTGATTTAGGTTAAAAAACTTGATCAAAATCCATGAATTGATGAATATGATATTTGATTTTTAAACCATGATTTTCAAATCTTTTTCACATGCTTTTGCTACCAAATCATGACCAATTCAATTGATTCTTTCTATATTTGGTTAGGCACGAAATCTTGAGTATATATTATGCATAAAAAGATTTAAAACCTAGGTTTAGCATTTTTCATGTATTTATTTTAATTTAAATGAATTATTAATAATAAAAATCCAAATAAATAAATAAAAATGAAGAAAGACTTCCCTTTGGGCCAAATGGTCGTGCACATGCCTTGGGTAATGAATTGTGGAAGAAAAAGAAGCCCATTAGCAATTTTAGGTCATTTGAATCAATGTTGACTTTTCAAAATATCCAAAAATTTCCCAACTTCCACAAGGCATAACTTGCTCAATTTTTAAGCTTTGCTCATGTTCTTGGACATTTTGGAAAGGTCTTTGAGTCCTATAACCAATTTATTTGGTCCCATGTTATTTTGATTTACCAATCTCAAGTTATGGCCTTTGACTTAAAGTCCCTTTTTGTTGACTTTTGAAAATGACCTATAATGTTAAAATTGATAACTTTTTGTGAGAGCATTTCTTGGACTTGAAGTATGAAGATGAGTTGTAGGAAATGTATTTCTCTTCAAAATGGGCTTTGGATGGGATTTTTCTGATAATCCATGTGAAAGTTATGCCCTGGTCAATTTACAGTTGACTTTTTCAATTGTCCAAATATGGAAACTTTTGCATCTTGATGATTTTTGAGCCTAGCTTTGAGAATCATGATCAAGCATTTATCAAATGATGTTTGTGGCTTCAAAATGAGATGTTGACCAAAAATTTGAACTTTTGACTGTCAAATGACCATTTTGCCCCTACAGTTGACTGTAGTGCAATTAGGGTTTTGAATGTGCAATTTTGTGCTGAAAGTCTTGAAACTTTGTATGAGGATGCTTGACCATGTTTGTAGGCATGTGGGACTTGATTGGACCCTTGGAAACTTCATTTTTTTGATCAGAATAAAAACCCTAATTTTGACTGTTCAGGAGGCTCTTACACTGTACAACCCTTGGGGAATTTTGAAGCTTGACTTGGCAATTTCTTGAAGAATATGGGAGGGCAAATTTTGGGGTACAACACATGCGGTAGTACAGAAACTACATTGCAGTTGATATTCAAAGAGGACTCCCCATATGAGTCGAAGTTGTCAGTAAGCATGTCCTAATCATTGGTTGGTTCTTTGTTAGTTTGTTCCTATATAGTCCTTTCGACAGACACCTCAGTCTTTTTTGGGGGAAAAAACCTCCTTTGTGCTGGGGACTTCTCTTCGACAGGTGCACCTGACGAAGTCTGATTCGTACTTGATTCCCCTACTTCGTTGCTTGTGAGTTATCTTTGAGCCCTCTTGGTCCTCTTGTATCTTCGCCATTGGGACCTTGTCATTGGGTTTTCCCCTTATAGCTCTCAGACACATAGGCTTGTTGCTTCGTTAACTGGAACTTCCTTCGATATGCCACACTGATCTGCCACCTTCCTCAAAACTGTTCCATTTCCCTTTGACTTTTCCTTCCCTCTTGCTTCGACTAAACTTTAACCACTTGTCTGTTGGGATGTTGGCTGGTGGCTTGAAGGTGACTTGTTGATTCACTTTAGGTTGTGGGTTATCTTCACTTTTTGGAATTCCTTTTGCATTGGTTACATAACTCTCCCTGCTACTCCTTTGATTATTCCAGTATTGAGCATACAAAATTCTCTCAAATGCTTCAGCTGCCTTTCTATCCTAAATAGGGCTACACCATGGGCACATTAAGACTTCTAATCCTGTCTTATGACAGCAAAACAGAAAACCCATCAAGCTTTCTCCCACTTTTGGGTATGGTAGCAACTCTTTATCACTCCTCCAGTTGTTTCCAGCCCTCTCTTGGTAAACTTTCTGGTATGTTGTCGCAACGCATTGATCATTCATAATGTTGCACCTAGGACACACTAGTCCTTCAGGATTCTTCGTATGACAATGAAAAAGATACTCGACCAGGCTTACTTTTTGGTGCCCAGTTCGCATTCTATCATTCTCCATATTCAAACGCCTTTCGATCTCCTCCATTTCTGGGGATAGCTGGTTCAGATCCACCATGTTTACCTCGAACTTGGGACCTTCAACAATCTCAAGCTCTTCGAATCTGACTCTAAGACCCTCAATTGTCTTGGCCTTGCCAACAACTTTGGCATTGCCATCAGTAGCATTACCTTCTTCATGACCTATGAGACCCTCAACAATCTCTAGCCCCTAAGCATCTACTGATACCTTATCTGCATTGAGTTGACCTCCTTCAATTTTGACAGCATCAACCATTTTGCAAAGTTTGTCTCATCAATCTGAATAGGATCTGTGTCGACCTTCATCAGGTTCTTGGGCTTTTCTCTGAACTTTAGCCTTCCTTTCTTGATAACACTCTATCAAATCCCTAAAAAGATAGCATTGTGAGGTTTTATGGCCTAAGAAATTATGATATTTACAAAAGCCCCTTTTCTTCCGTTGTTCTAACGGAGGAATTTTAGCACTAAGGGGCATTATCATTTGGCCATCTTTTACTAATAAATCAAATATTTCATCATACTTGGTGATGTCAAAAGTATAGGTTTTATTTGGGAATTTGTCATTCCTTTCTGGTTCGACAGGATTTTTGCTGTTCGCAAGCGTTAACACTTTGCAAGGATATGGTGGTCCTTGCTTTAACTCTGTAAGATCTATCTCGTGTTCTTCAACCTCTCAAAAATCATCTTTGACATCTCTTTCATCTGAGCAGGCTTCTATATAAGCCACTCTTTCTTTCTTATGGATTTTGTTAGCCCTTGCTTTTTCACTCTTCAAACGCTCCACCTGTCGAACTCTATCAGCCAGTTGTGCCATATCTCTCAGATACTGGGTGTAACACGATGGGAGAACTGACTTGGGTGTTTTGCATTATATTGCAATTGTTGTAGATAGCAAGAGTCGCCACCGAATTTTCTTTTATCCAAATAACGGAAAGGGTGAAAAGAACAGGAAAGACCTTTGAGATTATTTTCTTGAGTTCGGGGGGTAGATTATGAAAAGGGAAGGTGTTAGCACCCTTTTCATCCATAGTTATCTATGGGCTCTTAGTTGCTTGCTAGATCATTGCTTTTGTTTGAAAGTGTGCTTTGTGGTGGGTTTGAAAGTATTTTTGAAAAGCGCCTTCGTTTAGGCAAACTTTGTAAGGATTCTCGTCTCTTATAAGAATGTATACAAAGTGTTATACTTTTGAAAATATTTCATGGAAAGTGTTGGTGCATTTGAAAAGGGGTTTGTGTTTTGAAGATGAGCAAGCAACTAGGAACATTCTACCTTACTCAAAAGTATTTTGTTCATTTATCTCTTCCTTTAATATTGCTATCTTACCATTGATTGGTAAGATGCCTTATCTTTGGATGTAAAAGGGACGAGCGTGAGTCATCGTATAGTCATGATAGCAATGTTGTGAGACATCTTAGCATTTCTCTTGAGGGACTAAGATCATTTGTAAGGAAATATTCGAAGCATCATCGAGGGACTATGATCTTGTATTTTTGATTGTTTTTGCTAAGATGTCCCACATGCATAACATGACCATTTTTCATAAGGCAACAAGTGGAGTTAACCCTAGAGATGCATGTGTGAAAAGTGTGTTTGATTGCATGCATTTTTGTCTTTTGATCAGGGTGGTCTACTTGTTGATTTTATCTTGCCATACACCCTAATTACTAACATTTTGTATAAAGTAAAAAATGCAGAAAGATAAAATCCTACACTATTACAACCATATTGAATTGCATGAAAATAAAAAAGGCAAAAATAAGATAAAAGCAAGAAAAAGGGTCTTTTCGATTTAGGCAAAAAACCCTCCGATTCTGCACTTTCGGGCTCTCTTCGATCTGGCCTGAAAAGGGTGAAGGCATAACTTTCGATTGGGGCCTGAAGGCCAGCATGTTGAACTTTTCCAATGGGCCTGGAAGTCAGCATGTTGCACCTTTCGATTGGGGCCTGGAGGTTAGTATGGAAGCTAGAGGCTTCGGTTCCGACTTCTTGTTTCCTGTTTCTTTCATTTGAGTTTGAATAGAAACATGGCCTAAGGTCATGCAAACATTACCTTAGGGCCAGGTTAGTTCATAAAGCATGTTTAAATGTACAAAGGGCAAAAACCAAGAAGGTGGTAAACCATGAAACATATTAAAAGGATGGAAACAAAAAGAAGAACAATAGTATGTACATGTTTGAAACGAAAAGGAATTGTATTTACATGTTATGCAAGAAACGAAAAGTTCAAGGTTCAGAACATCTTACCTTGCTGGTGGCTGGAGTATGTGCTGGACCTTCAAATGGTTAACTTGAATGCTTCTGGATTCAAAGGGAGGGACCAGAGGCCAGACCCTTGATAATGGATTCGAAACAGGGGAACAAGCGTGAGGTTCTTCCTGCTGGATTGAAGGGAAACAAGGTACAAGAATCTTTCAGATTCGAAGAGGACAAGTGTTGTACCCCAAAATTTTCCCTCCCATTTTACTCAACATATGCTCATTAAGACCCTCAACTTGCTCAAGAATGCTCAAGAGTTGACCAGACAAACTCTCTCCTAAAGCAATGAACCTCCAACTAGGGTTTCCATTTTTACCAAGAAGGGTGAGCTCCAAAGGCCTCATATGCTCTCCATAGTCCTAATATGTCCTCAAGACCCTCCATGTCAAATTTCAAGCTTGGCACAAGAAGTTTGCTCAGTCGGCTGCTCAGATGCTTGAGAATCGACTATATTAGGTCAAAAGTCAACTGTGGCCCACATACAGTCAAACTTTAAGATTTTTTGTGAACATCAACATTTTGAAGTGATATCCATCATTTGATCAAGGGTTGATCATGATTCCTCAAGGAATGCTCCTAATTCATCAAAACATAAAAGTTTCTAAATTAGGGTTTCTTAGGAAAAGTCAACAAAACTTTGACCAAGCATAACTTTCTCATGTTTTATCAGAAATTTCTCATCCAAGGCTCATTTTCTCAAAATATGCACTCATAAAAAGATATGAATTTATACATTATAGGTCCTTTTGAAAAGTCAACAAAAATAAATTTTGGGTCAAAGCTTCTTACATGAACATGGAAGACCCAATTGAAATGATACCAAAAGGGATGTTTAGGGGACATCCTAAGCTTTCTAAAAAGTCCAAGAACACTTCTCTAGGATTAAAATTGGAACAATTATGCATTGTCAAAGTTGACCATTTTTGGAAATTGCCAAAAGTCAAATATGCTCAAAAATGCATTTTTTGCCAAAAGGGGCCAACATTTTAGGATTGTATCTTGTTAAGGATATGGTCCACGACCCAAATCAGCAGCCATATCTTATTTGATCTATTTATTTATTTTGTTTTGATTTTTATTTATTAAAAATCACATTAAATCAAATAAATGACAAAAAATATCAAAGATTGTTGTGATGATCTGATGTTGTTGGAAATCAAATCTAATTATGATGGCCTAATCAGATCAAAACGAATCAAGGCAATTTGAATCAAAAATAGCATGATTTGGATGGTTATGGAAAGATATCATATGGCAAGAAAATCACATTCAATCTCCATAATTCAAAAAGATTCAGATTGTTTTTGTTACCCTAATTCATCATACTACATATAATGAACAAAAACAAGGCAAGAGAACAAGGGTTGCAGCCGTGAGAAGAGAGAAAGAAAACTCAAAAATTGGACAAAAAGTGTTGGATCGTTTTCTCCTATAGAGGGTGATTCAGGCTATTCCAAAGCTTCCAATCGCTTCCTGGACATCTCTTGGAGCTAACACAATTCATTGCAAGCATTCCCAAGCCCATAACCGTCCCCTAGGCACCATAAGGTTTGCATCTTTTTTTAAAAATCGATTACGATAATTCTTGCATCTTAGGCATGTTTGAATGATATATTTGTGATTGTTAACACATTTGTAACATGTTGGAATAAATTAATTGACGTTTTGATGCATATACTGATGGTTGCCATGTTTAGAGTTTAAGAAGCCATTTTGGGGTTTCTCTGTACAGGTAAAATTAGGCCAAGAAATTGATGCCATGATGCTCGTGAGATCAAGACGAGTTGATTGGTGTATTTAGAATTAATTTATCATGCGAGGTATGGATTTTTGAAGTTTGCAGGTTTATGGCTATGGAGCTTTGTCCGTAGGTATAGATCTGATACCTAAGCCGACAGACAGGAAAGAAGATGATGAGTTGTCACCCTCCCACTGAGCCATTTGAATAATCGCGCGTCTTTTGGACCATCCATGTTGTTTTACATATTATGCTTTAATGTTATTATTATAACAACTAAGCAGCGTAGCACAAATGGCAGGGCAAGCGTGGAATGAGTGGAAGGACCTGGGTTCGATCCCAGGTCCCAACATTTTCTTTATTTTCTCAACATGTAATTTTAGACCCCATGCGTTCCAAAGCATGATGTCCATAATGTACCTCATTGATCCAACCACTGGATCATTGGCAATGCATATCCAATGTTCAATCCAAGGAGAGACCATGGTGCACCTTCCAAGCATGCCAACACAGGATCTGGCACAGGATTGGGCTTAGTGTGCATCGGGCCTAACAAAAATCAGAAGTGCACCCCCTGGTTTGCTTATGCACAGGCCCAATTTCTTACTCTTTTCTATTTTAATTCTTTTTCTCTTTATTTATTAATTTTGTCTTTTTTAAATGATTCAAAAAAATCATATTTTTTATTTAATCAAAAAATCATAAAAAACATCAAAAATCTTTTTTTTTTTTATAAAAAATATTTTATTAACTAATTAGTTTAATTATATTAGGGTAATTTAATGACTTTTTATTATAATTCAAAATAATTAGAATTATGGTTTAATTTTATACTTAACCTATTTTTTTCCTCAAAAACAACATAAATATTTCCTCAAATTAGATTTTTAGGTCGTCTAATTATTCCTTGCATTTAATTTGCCGCGCGCTTTTAATTTTCCCTTTTTTATTATTTGTAATTGCTCCGAGTTTGTAATAGATTTAAATAGGATTTTAATTCCGCATTTTATTTTCGATCAAAATAATTATGTATCTGCCCAAAGTCATGTAATAATTAGGACTCTAACTTCTCGCATTTTAATTTCTGCAAATTATAAACTACCTAGATGTATGTATAGGATTGCATGGAAAGACAAATTGAAATTAAAACAGTAGAAAACCCTAATTGTGCAAAGATAATTAATTGAAAAAAATACACTTGCACATGCTCACTCCTAGGGTCTACTCCACTACGATTGCCTTCGGTAAACGGTCATAAAGTATAGGGAATGTTACTGGTCATCCTCTAGTCTCAAAAGATCTAAAATGACCCAATCGGATGTTGCCTCGGAAGAAGATCTTTAAGGATTTAGGGTTATTACCAAAATTTCCTAATATTGCTTTTGTGATCGCATCTTTCCCTTTAAACGTCCCTTAAAACTCCAACGACGGTACTACCTATTCCTTAATAATAGGATAGCGCTGTCTAAAGGAAAACGAACATACTTTTTCGAGTAGGTAGATTAGTTCCTAGGCACTTGCTCAAACAAAACTTTTCACACAAACACTTTTAAAAACAATTTTCAAAACAACTTCGTCACACTCTTGAGGATTGATACAAGGGATATCACGAAGTAAAACTTTTTTAAAACAAGCACACACAAGAAATTTAAAAAATGAGCAAGTACCTAAGAGCCCGTGGAAAACCACGGATAGAAAGGGTGCTAACACCTTCCCTTTATATAATCTACCCCCCGTACTCAGAAATATCTCGAAAAAAGGTTTTTTCTGTTCTTTTTCCTTTCCTTAGTTGGATGAAATAAAAGTCGGTGGCGACTCTTGCTTACCGCAACATTTGCGAATACAAAATGAAAACCAGTATAACAATCGGTTCTACCACCGTATCACAGAAATGGAGACTCTGCTGGGGATTTATGTAAGTGGGGTATACCTTAGGATCTAGGTCACTTAGTTGTTTCTTTTGCTTGTCTTGATTGCTTTACTTTCGAGGGATTGTTTGGGTTACTATAGATCCTACATCCGGATATGGGGGACACCTTTTAGGTAAGTAGCAATAAACTGTGAGGGAACTGTGCGGGGTATAACGACACGGTTGAACTCCAAGGGTCTACTCCACTACGATTGCCTTCGGTAAACGGTCATAAAGTATAGGGAATGTTACTGGTCATCCTCTAGTCTCAAAAGATCTAAAATGACCCAATCGGATGTTGCCTCGGAAGAAGATCTTTAAGGCTTTAGGGTTATTACCAAAATTTCCTAATATTGCTTTTGTGATCGCATCTTTCCCTTCAAACGTCCCTTAAAACTCCAACGGCGGTACTACCTATTCCTTAATAATAGGATAGCGCTGTCTAAAGGAAAACGAACATACTTTTTCGAGTAGGTAGATTAGTTCCTAGGTACTTGCTCAAACAAAACTTTTCACACAAACACTTTTAAAAACAATTTTCAAAACAACTTCGTCACACTCTTGAGGATTGATACAAGGGATATCACGAAGTAAAACTTTTTTAAAACAAGCACACACAAGAAATTTAAAAAATGAGCAAGTACCTAAGAGCCCGTGGAAAACCACGGATAGAAAGGGTGCTAACACCTTCCCTTTATATAATCTACCCCCCGTACTCAGAAATATCTCGAAAAAAGGTTTTTTCTGTTCTTTTTCCTTTCCTTAGTTGGATGAAATAAAAGTCGGTGGCGACTCTTGCTTACCGCGACATTTGCGAATACAAAATGAAAACCAGTATAACAATCGGTTCTACCACCGTATCACAGAAATGGAGACTCTGCTGGGGATTTATGTAAGTGGGGTATACCTTAGGATCTAGGTCACTTAGTTGTTTCTTTTGCTTGTCTTGATTGCTTTACTTTCGAGGGATTGTTTGGGTTACTATAGATCCTACATCCGGATGTGGGGGACACCTTTTAGGTAAGTAGCAATAAACTGTGAGGGAACTGTGCGGGGTATAACGACACGGTTGAAGCAGTAGCTATGTTGATGTGGCACTTTGGTTGGTACCGGTAACCCTTGAGTCAATCAGGGAGAGTACGGGGCCGTCGCGTGGTGCCGTGAAGCATCAACTGACCTTAGAACCTTTAATTGCACAACTTGGCAAGTAGGACGTAGCGAGGTGGCCGACCTTGGTGTATTCCTAAGGTCGATAGATACTCGATACTACACTCATTGAGGTTTGACTCTTGAGTTTTGTTTGGTTGCGAGTCAATATCCTATTGAACGAAGCTGGGGGAAAGATCGGTGATATTGAGATCCCTTAGAACCCGATTACTATTTATGGGACAGGTTGAACCAATCCAACTTCAACAGGGTATGACCTTAAAACTCATGCAGGCCTTAAACCTAAGGACTTGGTGTGACATGTTTGTTGTTTGCTATACCTTTAATTTTCTAACATAATCATGACATCATAAGCATGGCATACCATGGCTAACCATTTCAAGGATTTCCTAGGGCTCATTTTTGCTTTGTTTTGTAGAACATGGCATCCGCCCGTAGGAACACTATACAGATCAACCTTGTGAAAGTGTCTCTCCAACTAAAGGACCTGGCATTAAGGGTTCTTGAGAGTTCTCATTTCACTAAAAAGCATGGTCAGTTTCTCAATTTGGTCACTGCAAAACCCGATGAAGAATTATTAAAAAAGCTGTTTCAGTTCTTCGATCATGTGCACCATTGTTTCACCTTCCCAGATTACCAGCTAGTACCTACTATGGATGAATTTTCTCAGTTGTTGGGGGTACCTATTGTCGATCAGTTACCTTTCAACGGTACAGAAGAACATCCAAAGCCTGAAGAGATTGCTAGAGCATTGTCCTTACAACGGTCTGACATAGTGACAAATTGGGAGACTGGAGGGAGTGTCCAAGGAATTCTGGTTAAGTTTCTGTTCGAGAAGGCTTATCATTTTTGGGATACCTTAGATTTACAAGCTTTCGAAGAGGTGCTGGCACTTCTCGTTTACGGGACAATACTTTGCCCTAATACGGATCAACTTGTAGATATGAACACTATTAAGGTTTTTCTGTCTCATAATCTAGTGCCTACATTACTCGGGGATATTCTACACTCTCTGCATGCTCGCACTCTAAAGAGAAGGGGGACCCTCCTGTGTTGAACTCCTCTATTGGCTAGGTGGTTTATTTCGCACCTACCCAGGTCTGTTTTGAAGAACGAGTAGGGTTTGAAATGGTCTCGTAGGCTGATGTCCTTTAAGCATTCAAACATTCATTGGTGTTCACGGTTCTCAGAAGATATTACCATCATCGATCGCTGTGGTGAATTCCCTAATGTCCCTCTCTTAGGCATTAGGGGAGGAATCACTTATAACCCTTGTTTGGCACTGCGTCAGTTTTGTTATTTTCCCTAATGTCCCTCACGACACGCTTATCCAAGGAATCACTTATAATTCCCTAATGTTCCTTACGACACACTTATCCAAGGAATCACCTTCAACTATGAGAATGATGCTCAGGGGTACTGTAGGAGGTTCATAAAAGCTTGGGGGCATGGTGCATAAAATTAATAGCAAGACGCTAGGGCATAAGAATTCCATTCCTCTTGAGCCTTATCTCCGGTGGTTACGAGCTCACGCCCAAAGCCTTATGATGCCTTACCCAGCTGTCCTACCAATAACTGTGGGGCCAACTATTGAAGGAGATACTACTTCACTTTGTCATCATCCTGACATGCCAACCGATCATGAAGAGTTACATAAGTCCTGGGTTAAACTCAAAGAGGAGCGGGACACGTTTGAAGCTCAGTTCTATGCTAGCGAGAAGAAGGTCCTAGAGCTCACTAGGCTACTTCATGAAGAAAGAAACATAAACGCCTACATCGCACCAAAGAGGATGCGCTCCTGGGATACCTAGTTTCTTTTTTTTTTCTTTAAGTTTTGTTTTGTTTAATTGTAAGCCTAAAAGGCATTCTTTGTAACAATTCAAACTTATTAATGCAATTAACGTGTGTTTCTTTTGGTTAAACAAATATGAGCCTTTAAGAATCCTTGAAATCATTGCATACACATCCCCATTGATATCATCGCATAAACAGGTACCATTACAGGTTTCTCATCTTCTTCACTGTTTATTTCAGCAGAAATGTCTTCCGAACAAAGCATCAAGGATCTTTAGGCAAGAAATGCCGAGTTCCAACAGATGTTCATAAATCTGGAAAAAGGGCAGGAGGATCTGAAGCCCCTCATCTTGAAAGAGAAAAAGAAAAAGAAGAAGGCCGCTGGTATTCTGAGTATGGGAAGAAGTTTCGGAGGGTCATTGAAGCAGCAAGTCGATCTGACCTCTTCATCCAAAGAAGGGGAGAATCAAGAAGAACGGACAAGGGAAAAGGACCCCAGTCCTGAAGTTTCTGACAACGACACAAATTACGAGCAGTATCCTCCTACTGAGGATAGATACAAGCAGTTGGAAGATCGTCTAAGCGCTATAGAAGTCCAGAAGATACATGGGTTGGATTTAAAAGAATTGGGATTGGTGTCGGGAGTGGTCATCCCGCAGAAGTTCAAGGCTCCAATTTTTTCTAAGTATGATGAGGTGTCTTGCCCAAAGCTCCATCTCCGTTCCTACGTCAGAAAGATCCATCCCCACACCGCTGATAGAAACTTGTGGGTTCACTTCTTTCAAGAAAGTCTGTCAGAGACTCAACTTGAATGGTTTTACCAACTAGAGAGAGCCAATGTCCGAAATTGGGAAGATTTGGCTGCTGCTTTTTATAAGCAGTATCAATATAATGCCGACCTTGCTCCTACTCGTACTCAACTCTAGAGTATGTCCATGGGTGAAAGTGAAGGGTTTAAGGACTATGCACAAAAATTGAGAGGCTTGGCTGGAAGAGTTCAACCCCCATTGTCTGATAGGGAATTGGTCGATATGTTTCTGGGGACGCTATCTGGTACATTCTTTAATTATTTGATCGGAAGCTCGCCAGCTGGTTTCACCGATCTGATCCTAACTGGAGAGAGAGTAAAAGATGGGATTCAGAGCGGTAAAGTACAAAAGAATGCTTCTTCGAGTTCGACAAAGAAGCCTTTTACTGGTAAGAAGGAATCCAATTCCATATATAGTCCGAGAGGCCAACGCAGAGCTAAACACCATCAGATAGTAAGTGCCGTAATAATACCTAGGCCTGCAGTTGCTCCACAATGCAATAATCAATAAAGGACGGAAAGACCACAACGACAGTTTACCCGGATCAACATGACGTTGGCTGAAGTTCTACCCCATCTGTTGAGATCCAACTTGATGACCTTGAAAGAGGCTCCCAAGAATCCGAACACCACATCTCCCCGATATAATCCAAATGCTCGGTGTGCCTATCATTCTGAGAGTCCTGGCCACGACACCAACGACTGCTATGAGAAATAAGGTACAGGATCTGATCGAAGCCAAGGAGATTGAGTTCGATGCTCCGAAAAAGCCCAATGTCATAACTTCTCCCATGCCTAAGCACGGCCGTGGGGTTAATGTTGTTGATACCGATCTGTTTGTAACCTTAGTGGGTGAAGTTTCTACTCCTCTTATGACGGTTAAGAAAATTTTTTTGTCGGCCGGTTTATTTCCGGGTTGTGGTGAAGGTTTCCACATGTGTTCCTTTCTACCTTCTGGTTACCATTTGCTGAAGTTAGGTGTTCAGCGCCTGATGGACAGAAAATAAATTTTGTTCGTTAAAACTTTGATTCCCGTTGTTCCATTTGAAGACATTGCTACTATAACCATTTCCTCCAATCCTTCCAAGGTCTCGTCGAGAAGACCTGTTAGGATTACATCTGTTCCAAGAGTCGCTCCACTAATAATCACCATTCCTGGTCCTGTCCCGTATGCCTCAGACAAAGCTATCCCCTGGCGTTATGGTGCCGATGTGTACTATCATGGCATCAAACAAGATCTGAAAAATGAAGAGGCTAATCCTAATGTCAATAACATTGTCGGGACCAACAAGGTTACTCGAAGTGGAAGGGTTTTCTCTCCCGAGATTTCCCCGAAGACTGTTAATAGGCCTATTGTTATTTCGTCTGCTACTCCTGTTGGTACATCAACTACTACTCCTGTGCTTACTCCAATTATCACTCCTGCCGTCGAGTCATCTGGGACCCGAGGCAAAGAAGTTATAGGTGAGCCTGCCCAGACGGAGGCGCCTAGAAAAATTATTGTGGAAGCCTCTAAGCAAGAGATAGAGGAAATACTGAAAATAATCAAAAAGAGCGACTACAATGTGGTCGAGCAGCTGGGGCAGACCCCCTCGAAAATATCCATGTTGTCCCTGCTGTTATGCTCTGAGGCCCATGCGAAGGCTTTGATTACATTCCTCAAAATTGCGCATGTGCCGCAAGAGACCTCAGCTGATCAATTCAAAGATTGTGTGGCCAGCCTGACTGCTGACAATGGGATGGGTTTTTTAGATGCAGACTTAACACCAAAGGGGAGGAAGCATAATGATGCTCTGCATGTCTAAATTGAATGCAGGGGACCACTATGGCTCATGTGCTGGTAGATACTGGGTCTTCGCTGAATATTCTGCCTAAGAAGGCATTGGATCATTTGGACTATGAGGGCTTGACTTTAAAGCCTGGTAACATTATGCTGAGGGATTTCGATTGATCGAAGAGAATGGTGCATGGGGAAGTGGACATCCCCGTAAAAGTAGGTTCCCAGACTTTTGAGTCCACTTTCTATGTAATGGACATTCGGCCGTCATACTCTTGTTTGTTGGGTCGTCCTTGGATCCATGAAGCTGGGGCAATTACTTCTACACTGAACCAAATGCTGAAGTACCCAGTAAAAGGGAATATTGTCACTGTGCATGGTGAGGAGGAGTATATGATAAGCCACCTCAATTCCTTCAGGTACGTAGAGATGGACAGGGAATTCATAGAGACTCCTTGCCAGAACTTTGAAGAGGTTCCCCAAATCTTGGCATCGTCTAAAACTACTGCCAACAAACCTCCTCTAAAGATGGTTTCTCTCAAAGACGCCAAAGCGGTGGTTGAAGAAGGTGGGTATACCAATTGGGGACAACTCCCTGATTTTACTCACAAAACTGACAAGTTTGGTTTGGGCTTTACTTCAGGAGCTCAAAGGGATGTTCGACACGCTCGGACTGGAGGACCTCCCCTCCGCATCAACAATCGGGGAGTTAATGCCATTGAAGACAGCGAGGAAGACTCTGACATTGACAGCTGGATCTACCCAACTACCAACGGTGGACCGAGTAACTAGACGACTAGGGACTTTATACCAGTTTCTTTTATTCCACAATAATTATCTTACTTGTTTTGAGATTTGTAATAAACAATTTAAACTCTACAGCTTTGTGTCTTTTCCGAGGCACAGTGGCTTTGTTTGTGAGGGCTATTATTAGTCATTTCATATATCATCAATAAAACATTGGACGTTCCTTGCATACAAATTTTGCGCTCTCTATTTTTTTCTTTTCTGTTTTCACTTTATCAATATGCTCTTACACACACTCATGTATCATACTGCAGATTCATATCCACTATGGATCCCATTGATAACAGCTCTGCTACTACCAGTTATGACTTCAAAAATCCGATCAACCAAGCAGAGGACGAAGGTGAGGATAATTGTGAGGTGCCTGGAGAACTTGCTAGACTGTTACAGCAGGAAGAAAGGGATATACAGCCTCATGAAGAGCCAATTGAGACGATAAACATGGGCACGGAGATAGACAGATAAGAAGTCAAGATCAACACAAATTTAGAAGTTAAGGTCAAACAGCGGTTGATACAAATGTTGCACGACTATGTTGAGATCTTCGCCTGGTCATATGAAGACATGCCAGGTTTAGACACTAATATTGTGGTTCATCGTCTTCCGACCAAAGAAGACTGTCCTCCGATTAAACAGAAGGTTCGTCGTATGCGCCCTAAAATGTCAGAGAAGATCAAAGAAGAGGTCATGAAGCAGTTCGACGCAGGGTTCTTAGCTGTCACCTCCTATCCACAATGGGTTTCTAACGTCGTTCCGGTACCTAAGAAAGATGGTAAGGTACGGATGTGTGTGGATTATAGAGATCTGAACAGGGCAAGCCCCAAGGATGACTTCCCACTTCCTCACATTGACGTTCTGGTTGATAACACCGCGCAACATAAATTCTTATCCTTCATGGATGGTTTCTATGGCTACAACCAGATCAAGATGGCTCCTGAAGACATGGAGAAGACGACCTTCGTCACACAGTGGGGCACCTTCTGCTACAAGGTGATGCCTTTTGGGTTAAAGAATGCTGGGGCAACTTATCAGTGTGCCATGGTCGCTTTGTTCCATGATATGATTCATCACGAGATTGAAGCTTATGTTGATGACATGATAGCCAGGTCTCAAACTGAGGAAGAGCACCTTGATCAACTACAAAAGTTGTTTGACAGATTGAAGATATACAAGCTGAGGTTGAATCTGAACAAGTGCACCTTCGAGGTAAGGTCTGGTAAACTCATGGGCTTCATTGTCAGCGACAAAGGCATCCAAGTAGATCATGCGAAGGTAAAGGCCATACAAGAGATGCTAGCTCCCCGTACAGAGAAGGAAGTTAGAGGTTTCTTGGGACGCTTGAATTAGATCGCCAGGTTCATTTCATATTTGACTGCTACTTGTGAGCCCATCTTCAAGCTTCTGAAGAAAGATCAAGTGGTAAAGTGGAATGACGAATGCCAGACAACTTTCGAAAGAATAAAAGAATACCTACAAGAACTTCCAATTCTGATGCCTCCGGTTGAAGGAAGACCTTTGATATTGTACTTAACAGTGCTAGAAAATTCAATGGGGTGTGTGATGGGGCAGCATGAGGAGTCTTGTCGAAAAGAGCATGCAATATACTACCTTAGCAATAAGTTTACCGACTGTGAGACATGATATTCACTGCTCGAGAAAACTTGTTGCGCTTTGGCATGGCCTGCCCGCTGACTAAGACAATATATGCTGACCCATACTACTTTGTTGATATCTAAGATGGATCCGATCAAATACATCTTTGAGAAACCTGCTCTCTCTGGAAGAATAGCAAGATGGCAGATGATCTTAACTGAGTATGATATACAATATACAAACCAGAAAGCAATCAAGGGGAGTGTATTGGCTGATCATTTGGCTCATCAGGCCGTGGATGACTACCAGTCCATGAATTTTGAGTTCCCGAATGAGAATATTATGCTGGTGACTAACTACGAAGAACCTGGACCGAATGAAGGACCCGAAGAGGGATCCCGATGGACTATGGTCTCTGACGGGGCTTCAAACGAACTTGGTAATGGCATAGACGCCGTAATCATATCTCCTGAGGGCTGTCATACTCCTTTCACCGCCCGATGATGTTTTAACTGCACTAACAACATGGCAGAGTATGAAGCTTGTATCATGGGTCTCAAGGCCGCTATTGCCCTCAGGATTAAGTTCTTGGACGTTTTCGGGGATTCAGCCTTGGTAATAAGTCAGATCAAAGGCGATCGGGATACGAAACATCTGAATCTCATCCCATACAAAGAGTACGTGTTGACATTGCTCCCACACTTTGAGGAGGTAAATTTTGAACATTTCCCAGGAGAGGAGAACTAGTTAGCAGAAGCGCTAGCTACCATGTCTTATATGTTCAAAGTTAGGTGGGACAATGAAGCCCCCCAAATCACCATTGAGAGGTTGGATGAACCAGCACATTGCTGTGAAATTGATATCGAAGAGGTGGCAGACAAACCCTAGTTTCACAAAGTCAAAAGGTATCTCGAGGCTCAAGAGTATCCCGAAGGGGTATCTGTCAATGATAAGAAGTTTCTGAGAAGGTTCGCTGCGAAATTCTTCCTCAATAATGGAATCCTCTACAAGCACAATCATGACTCCACATTATTACAGTGTGTAGACAAGAGCGATGCAGAGAGGATCATGACAGATCTACATGAAGGCACCTTCAGAACCCATTCTAGTGGACACACCATGGCTAAGAATATCCTACAGGCAGGATATTACTGGTCCACTATGGAAGCCGATTGTTATGAGCACTCTCAAACTTGCCATAAGTGCCGAATCTATGTTGATAAGGTGCACGTGCCTCCGGTCCCCTTAAACGTCTTTACAGCTCCGTGGCCCTTTGTAATGTGGGGCATCAACATGATCGGAGAGATCAGGTCTACTGCTTCCAATGGGAATCGCTTCATCCTAGTAGCCATTTATTACTTCACGAAGTGGGTCGAGGCGGCCTCTTTTGCTATAGTAACTAAGAACGTCGTGGCGTGGTTTATCCGACATAATATGATCTGTCGATATGGTGTGCCAGAAGGAATTATTACTGACAATGGTATGAATCTCAACAACACAATAATCACCGAGCTCTGTAAACAATTCAAGATACATCATCACAACTCTTCTCCTTACCAGCCGAAGATGAATGGCGCTGTTGAAGCGGCTAACAAGAACATCAATAAAATTGTACCAAAAGATGATGGTGATGTACAAAGACTGGCATGAGATGTTACCATTTGCTCTTCATGGATACCGTACCTCAACGCGAACGTCGATAGGGGTAACACCCTACTCTCTAGTATATGGCATGGAGGCAGTCCTACCCATCAAAGTCCAAATACCTTCTCTCAGAATTATGAAGGATGCGGGTTTGAACGAAGACGACAGGATCCAAACTCGGCTTGATCAGCTAAATTTAATCGATGAAAAGAGACTTACTGCTATGTGTCATGGTCAGATGTATCAAAAGCGAATGATCAAGGCTTTTAACAAGAAAGTCAAGCGTAAATAGTATCAAGTCAGGGATCTAGTGATCAAGCGCATCATACTGCCGCAAGGTGATCCCAGGGGAAAATGGACTCCCACATACAAAGGGCCATTTGTGGTTAAGAACATTTTCTAGGGTGGAGCTATGATTCTAACCACCATGGACGGTGACAACCTTCCTCACCCTGTCAATGCAGACATAGTTAAAAGATACTACACCTAATTAAAAGACCCGCTAGGTTGACTGGCCTAGGAAAAAATAAGGGCTTCCCAGTGAACCAAAAGGGTTCAGGCAAAAGTAAGGGATGAAAATGAAAAAATTTGTACACCCGGCTAGCCGAAAACCTAAAAAGGCGGCTTGGGCAAAAAAGTGTATCCCGGTAGACTAAAAACCTGAAAGGGCAGTCCAGGAAAAAGTCAGGGATGTAAAGCGTATCACTATGTCTCATTGGATCATCTCGCGACCAGACTTTGGTATGGACCATCAAGCTCGGACGACACTAATCAATCTAATCAACTTCGGACAAACAACAAAGTGATGAGACGCTCGAAGACATAGGAGCAATAACAGAGTTGAAACTCCATGGGATTGTTTCACATAGCTGTTTTCTTTTAACACAAATTTGTATAGCTTCTATTTTTACAGCGGCGTTCTCTTACTAGAACGTCAGCCTCCTTGTATAAAAATTCCTATTACAGGCCAACTTCAAAAATCAATACAAAATCATTTTCACAAGAAACTTCAAGTTGTTTTTCTTTTTATGTTTTGCTTTACAAGAACGCCCAATGATTTATTTTGACATACGCATTTGAATATGATTGCTGCTCATAAATATTTACATAAGAAACAAAAAGATAATTACTCTTAATTCCAGAAACAGGGGCAAAAATAAGAAGTGTCAAACCCGACAGTTACTCTGCCCAGCAGGTATCGGGACAGAGACAACCTTGGAGCATAATCACCAGTACATACACTCCCTACAGAGTAAAGATATTCAGAAGCATTGATGTCAGCTTTCCCAAAACAGGAAGTAACCTCCCCAGCCAGGGTCATTCAGAAACCTGATAGCTATATCCCCCAACCAAATTTCATAATCGCAAGCGGGTCAGTAAATTTTATCTCCCAAGCAGAGTTTATTTCTCTGGATATAGAAGCTCAATCCCCGACAGAGCTCATTACTTCATCTACATAAATTCACTTTCCAAATTGTTCCCCGCAGAGTTATCCTAAAAAAAAATCTCTCTCCGATAGAATGTTCAAAGGGAAAATCTCCAGCATAGTCATTTCTGTTCACCATCCCCGACGGAAGTAGAATAACCATAATTCTCTACAACAGTCAGGAATGCTATATCCTCCAGCAGCAGTCTGAGATTTATTTTCCCAAGAATCATACATACCCCAATATCATTTTATGTACATTTATCATGACATATGCATACATATCACAAACAACATAATCTCATTTATTCTGAGAACATCATCCCACCATGCATTTCATGCATCTCATATAATTAACCCTGTTATCTTTTTAGGAAAGACAATTATCTTCAATAAATCCAGCAATTATACAGGTAACATCTGTAGACGACTAATGGAAACCCAGTTCCCGAAACCAAGCGGGTCAACTAATCTACACTATCGCTCCGAAGTAACCTTACTATCCAGGTTCCTTCCCATAAGCACTACTATCCAGGCTCTCATGCCGAAGTAACCCTACTATCCAATTTCCTTATCGAGCCCTACTATCCAGGCTCTCATCCCAAAGTAACCCTACTATCCAGGTTCCTTCTCATAGCCCTACTATCCAGGCTCTCATCCTAAAGTAACCCTACTATCCAGGTTCCTTCTTATTAGCCCTACTATCCAGGCTTTCATTTCGAAGTAACCCTACTATCCAGGTTCCTTCTCATAAGCCCTACTATCCAGACTTTCATTTCGAAGTAACCCTACTATCCAAGTTCCTTCTCATAGCCCTACTATCCAGGATCTCATCCCGTAGTAACCCTACTATCCAGGTTCCTTCTCATAAGCCATACTATCCAGGCTTTCATTTTGAAGTAACCCTACTATCCAGGTTCCTTCTCATAAGCCCTACTAACCAGACTCTCATCCCGAAGTAACCCTACTATCCAAATTCCTTCTCATAAGCCCTACTATCCAGGATTTCATTTCGAAGTAACCCTACTATCCAAGTTCCTTCTCCCTTATCTCCAGTCGACAGTTTACAATACTATAAGACCTGGACTTGACTAGATACGGTCGATTTCACACTTCCCCAATAAGTCACTGTGTAGCCTGGACCCTGAACAGATATGCAGTTCAATTTCACCTCCTCAATTAAGAATTAACTCCCAGTAGAGTAATGGACAACCGAAGCTCTTATACTCTATCTTCCAAAACAAAAATCAACTCTCCTCGGTGAAGTCCTCCTCAACGGCGGGTACATGAATTCTCGCAAAGGAATCTCTTATGCAACCAATATCATCTCTAGATGGCATCTTTAAGCCCATCTCTGACTATTCTCCGTCACCTTCCAAATGGCATCTATAAGCCCATTCCCGATATTATCAATCAACATTCACTTTATGCGAGCGCAAATTTCTGGGCACTCTAGTGTTCAATCATCTTCCACCTTTAGATCACGAAAGGCAGACCAACCAATCTAAATCTTCAGGTTTAAGAAGATTGAACATGGGAAGCTGTTGTACCCCAAAATTTACCCTCCCATTTTACTCAACATATGCTCATTAAGACCCTTAACTTGCTCAAGGATGCTCAAGAGTTGACCAGACAAACTCTTTCCTAAAGCAATGAACCTCCAACTAGGTTTTCCATTTTCACCAAGAAGGGTGAGCTCCAAAGGCCTAATATTCTCTCCATAGTCCTAATATGTACTCAAGACCCTCCATGTCAAGTTTCAAGCTTGGCACAAGAAGTTTGCTCAATCAGCTGCTCAGATGCTTGAGAATCGACTATATTAGGTCAAAAGTCAACCGCGGCCCACACACTGTCAAACTTCAAGATTTTTGGTCAACATCAACATTTTTAAGTGATATTCATCATTTTATCAACGGTTGATCATGATTCTTCAAGTAATGCTCCTAATTCATCAAAACATAAAAGTTTCTAAATTAGGGTTCTTAGGAAAAGTCAACCAAACTTTGACCAAGCATAACTTTCTCATGTTTTATCAGAAATTTCTCATCCAAGGCTCATTTTGAAGGTAATTCAATTTCCTACAACTCATATTCATCCCTCAAGTTCAAAAAATGCACTCATAAAAAGATATGAATTTCTACATTATAGGTCTTTTTGAAAAGTAAACAAAAACACCTTTTGGGTCAAAGCTTCTTACATGAACATGGAGGACCCAATTGAAATGTGACTAAAAGGGTTGTTTAGGGAACATCCTAAGCTTTCTAAAAAGTCCAATAACACCTCTCTAGGGTTAAAATTGGTAGAGTTATGCATTGTCAAAGTTGACCATTTTTGGAAAATTGCCAAAAGTCAAATATGCTCAAAAATGCATTTTTTTGCCAAAAGGGCCTAGCATTTTAGGATTGTATCTTGTTAAGGACATGGTCCACGACCCAAATCAGCAGACATATCTTATTTGCTCTATTTATTTATTTTATTTTGATTTTTATTTATTAAAAATCACACTAAATCAAATAAATAACAAAAAATATCAAAGATTGTTTTGATGATCTGATTTTGATGGAAATGAAATCTAATTATAATGGCCTTATCAAATCAAAACGAATCAAGGAAATTTGAAACAAAAATAGAATTTTTTGGATGGTTATGGAAAGATATCATATGGCAAGAAAATCACATTCAATCTCCATAATTCCAAAGGATTCTGATTGTTTTTGTTACCCTAATTCATCATACTACATATAGTGAACAAAAACAAGGCAAGAGAACAAGGGTTACAACCATGAGAAGAGAGAAAGAAAACTCAAAAATTGGATAAAAAGTGTTGGATCGTTTTCTCATATAGAGGGTGATTCAGGCCATTCCAAAGCTTCGAATAGCTTCCTGGACATCTCTTGGAGCTAACACAATTAATTGCAAGCATTCCCAAGCCAAGAGTCGTTCCCTAGGCACCATACAGTTTGCATCTTTTCTCAAAATCGATTACGATAATTCTTGCATCTTAGGCATGTTTGAATTATATATTTGCGATTGTTAACACATTTGCAACATGTTGGGATAATTTAATTGACGTTTTGATGCATATACTGATGATTGCCATGGTTAGGGTTTATGAAGCCATTTTGGGGTTTCTCTGTACAGGTAAAATTAGGCCAAGAAATTGATGCCATGATGCTCGTGAGATCAAGACGAGTTGATTGGTGTATTTAGAATTAATTTATCATGCCTGGTATGGATTTTTGAAGTTTACAGGTTTATGGCTATGGAGCTTTGTTCGTAGGTATAGATCTGATACCTAAGACGACAGACAGGGAAGAATAGATGAGTTGTCACCCTCCCACTGAGCCATTTGAATAATCGCGCCTCTTTTGGACCATCCACATTATTTTACATATTATGCTTTAATGTTATTATTATAACAACTAAGCAGCGTAGCACAGATGGCAGGGCAAGCGTGGAATGAGTGGAAGGACCTGGGTTTTATTCCAGGTCCCAGCATTTTCTTTATTTTCTCAACATGTAATTGCAGATCCCATGCATTCCAAAGCCTGATGTCCATCATGCGCCTCATTGATCCAGCCACTAGATCGTTGCCAACGCAGATCCAATGTTCAATCCAAGGAGAGACAATGGTGCACCTTCCAAGCGTGTCAACACAGGATCTGGCACAGGATTTGGCTCAGTGTGCGTTGGGCCTAACAAAAATCAGAAGTGCACCCCTTTGGTTTGCTTATGCGCATGCCTAATTTCTTACTCTTTTCTATTTTAATTATTTTTCTCTTTATTTATTAATTTTGTCTTTTTTTAAATAATTCAAAAAAATCATATTTTTTATTTAATCAAAAAATCATAAAAAACATCAAAAATCTTTTTTTATAAAAAATATTTTATTAACTAATTAGTATAATTAAATTAGGGTAATTTAATGAATTTTTATTATAATTCAAAATAATTAGAATTAGGGTTTAATTTTATACTTAACCTAATTTTTCCCTCAAAAACAACATAAATATTTCCTCAAATTAGATTTTTAGGTCGTCTAATTATTCCTCGCATTTAATTTGCCGCGCGCTTTTAATTTTCCCTTTTTTATTATTTGTAATTACTCCGAGTTTGTAATAGATTTAAATAGGGTTTTAATTCCGCGTTTTATTTTCAGTCAAAATAATTATGTATCTGCCCAAAGCCATGTAATAACTAGGACTCTAACTTCTCGCATTTTAATTTCCGCAAATTATAAACTGCCTAGATGTATGTATAAGATTGCATGGAAAGACAAACTGAAATTAAAACAGTAGAAAACCCTAATTGTGGGAAGATAATTAACTGAAAAAAATACACTTGCACATGCTCACTCCTAGGGTCTACTCCACTCTGGTTGCCTTCGGTAAACGGTCATAAAGTATAAGGAATGTTAGTGGTCGTCCTCTAGTCTTAAAAGATCTAAAATGACCCAATCAGATGTTGCCTCGAAAGAAGATCTTTAATGCTTTAGGGTGATTACTAAAATTTCCTAATATTGCTTTTGTGATCGTATCTGTCCCTTCAAACATCCTTTAAAACTCCAACGGAGGTGCTACCTATTCCTTAATAATAGGATAGGGCTGTCTAAAGGAAAACGAACAGACTTTTTCGAGTAGGTAGATTAGTTCCTAGGCACTTGCTCAAACAAAACTTTTCACACAAACACTTTTCAAAACAATTTGCAAAACAACTTCGTCACACTCTTGAGGACTGATACAAGGGTTATTATGAAGTAAAATATTTTCAAAGCAAGCACACACAAGCAATTTAAAAAATGAGCAAGTACCTAAGAGCCCATGGAAAACCACAGATAGAAAGGGTGCTAACACCTTCCATTTCTAATCTACCCCGTACTCAAAAATATCTCGAAAAAAGGTTTTTTCTGTTCTTTTTCCTTTCCTTAGTTGGATAAAATAAAAGTCAGTGGCGACTCTTGCTTACCGCGGCATTTGTGAATACAAAATGAAAACCAGTATAACAGTTGGTTCTAGCACCGTATCACAACAAGTATTTGGATTTCGGGCTTGGTATTTTCACAAGTGTTTAAGTGTTTGATAATTTTATGGTGCTTGGGAATTTTGAAGATACGTTCCTCTCTTCCTCTCCTCTTTTCTTTACAAAGGATCTCTCTATTTATAGAGAAAGGTTTCGGGAAGTTTAGGAGTAAAAATAATAAAATAAGGCTCAGCTGGAAAGTAAATGTCCACTTGTGCTATGATAGCAAGATGAATGGTTTAGATGGATTTCTTCCTACAGAAGGAAAACAGGCGCAAGGATCAAGAAAAACTTTCTTCTAAAAGTAGTATTATACTATTAGGTGCAAGTGGTCTTGGATAGCAAATGGGTAAAATCCTATTTTATCTTGCATAAACAATTAAATATAGGGTGAGTCATAGGTTTGAGGCCTGAAAAGGGAAAACACGTAGCCTAGCCTATGGGTCTAATGTTCAACTTGATCCTTTGAATCGAATCCTCCAACTTTCCACACCTTTCGACCAGACTCAACAAAGCAGCATTCGTTTCCACCAGTTGTGTGTACTTCGAATGGAACAACTTTGTGTTCTTCGAATGGCCCTTTTCAGCTGAATATGCCACTTTGAGTCCTCTTGCTTTTGATCACTTAGGCCTAACCCTTCGACAAGACTCAAAAGTAAGCAAAACCAATTATTCCCCAACCATGGCAAGTCCTTCAAATGGGCCACCAAGTTATGTGTCATAATGCAACACTATAGCATATTGAAGGGTTTGCAGATGGATTCAAATGTAATATGAAGGCGCAATCGAAGAAAACATGAAGATGCAGTTGAAAGTTACAGGAAGGTAGACATTCATCCAATCGAAAACTTATGAATCCAAGGCAAACAGGTGAGGGGCCAATGGTGCAATCGATGCTTGAAGGCAGGAGCCATTGTCCAAATGAAGCTTGCATGCAGGAGTGATTTTAGTGAATCAAAGAAAACCTGCAGGAGGTCAAATGCCCAAATGAAACTTATGGACCAAAGCTTGACCAAAGAAGCCAGATGCTCAATCGAAGGATGTAGATTAAAGATTTTATCGAAGGAGGCCCAAATGTTCAATTGAAGCGTGAGGACCAAAGCTCGCTCGAAGAAGGCAAATGCTCAATCGAAGAATGTAAATCAAATCTTACATACAAGGAGGCCCAAACGCCCAATCAAAGGATGAATCAAACTTGCTCGAAATAAGCCTAGATGCCTAATTGAAACTAGTATGAATCGTAGCAAGCTTCTTTTTCTTCAATTTTGTCAAAAAATCAAATTTTCTGCTCTGCCCTTTTTTGTTTGTTTTGTACTTGTGCAAAATTTGAGCTTTTGAAAATCCTTGTGATAATATGTCTTGAGAAAAAGAGAGGGAAAATTTTTGGGTACAACAACTGCCTCTGTTCAATGTTCTTAAACATGAAGAGCAAGTATGGCACATTGCTATTCGTAGTTTGAAGGTAGAAGATGATTGAACACTAGAGTGCCCAGAAAGATGCACTCGCATGAAATATCACTCATAGTTAATGATGTAGTGAATAGGATTATAGATGCCATTTGGAGGAGATGACAGAGAGTTGTCAGAGATGGGCTTATAGATGCCATCCAGGGTGACTGGGGAAAATATCAGGATAAATATTTTGGTTGATTTATAGATGTCTTTTTCCTGTTTTTAATCTGGAAGAACTAAGTCTAACCAGAAGAGGTCTTCATTTTCATGTTGTTAATCTGGAAGAACTAAATCTAAACAGAATAGGTCTTTGGTCGGCTGTTATTAACTGGAAGAAAATAAATATAACCAGAAGAGGTCTTTGATCGCCTGTTATTAACTGGAAGAAATAAATCTAACCAGAAGAGGTCATTGATCGCCTGTTATTAACTGGAAGAAATGAATCTAACAAGAAGAGGTCTTTGGTCGCCTGTCTTTAACTGGAAGAGATGAATCTAACCAGAAGAGGTCTTTGGTCGCTTGTTATAAACTGGAAGAAATGAATCTAACCAGAAGAGGTCTTTGGCCGCCTGTATTTAACTAGAAGAAATAAATCTAACCAGAAGAGGTCTTTGGTCATCTGTCTTTAACTGGAAGAGATGAATCTAACCAGACGAGGTCTTTGGTCGCCTGTTATTAACTGGAATAAATAAATCTAACCAGAAGAGGACTTTATTGATTTTCCTGCAAGGAAAAGGATTAGTTGCATGCAGAAATATGCATGACGTGATGATGTTCTCAAAATAAATTAGATTATGTTGTATGCATTTATCATGTATGTAATATGATGCATGAAGGTGAAGTATCTACTGCAGTGTGCCTTTGTCTAGGAAACTAGTTGTGAAGTCTTGGGAAGCTGAATCCTGGACGATCGTTGGGGATGAAGAGTATGCACACCTTTCCAGACCTTGCCTTTAGAAAATTTCCGCTGGGGATTCCTATTTTGTTGTTTGAGCAGAACTCCGCTGGGGAATGTTGATTTATCTTGAGAAAAACTATGTGGAGAGTGTTGATTCCTGTTTGGGGAAAAGAGTTTAGGAGTCTCAGTTGTTTGTTGCTCTATTGGGGAGTTAACTCTTAGTGGAAGAGAAAGGAAAGTTAGCTGTTATCTGGTCGAAATCCAGGCTTGGCAGCAATTTGTTGAGGATAATGAAGTTAGCTATTATCTGGTTGTATTCCAGGCTTCGTAACGACTTACTGGAGAAGATTAAATTAACTGTTATCTGGTCCTATTCCAGGCTTCGCAGAAAATTACTTGGAAGAGTGAAGTTAAACTGTTATCTGGTCAGATTCCAGGCTTCACAGCAACTTACTAACATTAAACTGCTATATGGCCAGATTCCAGGTTTCAAAGCAGATTTTGAGGTGGATGAAGTTAATTGTTATCTGGTCGAGTTCCAGGCTTTGCAATAACTTACTTAAAAGGGTGAAGTTGAACTGATATCTGGTCGGATCCAGGCTTCACAGTAACTTGCTTGAACGGATGAAGTTGAACTGATATCTGGTCGGGTCCAGGCTTCACAGTAACTTTCTTGAAAGGATGAAGTTGAATTGATATCTGGTTGGGTCCAGGCTTCACAAGAACTTTCTTGAAAGGATAAAGTTGAACTGATATATGGTCGGGTACATGCTTCACAGTAACTTGATGGGGGTAGAGGCAAACTCTACTGGGGAAATAAGTTAAGCCATTGTCTGGTTGGGTCAAGGCTTTACAATATCTTGAGAGGTTAGACTATTATCTGGTCGGGACCAGGCTACATAGTAACCGAAAATTGTTTGAATAGAAATGATCCTGTTGGGAGGGGGGTGTATTACTTTGTTGGGGAATAAACCCTGTTGAAGGGAATATTTGATGACCTGCTGGCAAGATGAAATCTTTAAGAAGAAAACCACAAGGCTTCTTCTTTTAAGAACAATTCATCTTGGGAGAGGGCTGTCGAGAGATTGAAACTTTGACGAGGTTTGCATAGATCCAAATTTGTGGGCAACTCTACTGGGGCAAAGGTTTATTGTAGCAGGCTCTGTGGGTATAATGCTAATGAGATAACTCTGTGGGGATATCTCCACTGCATTAAAGAGATTCTCGTTTCTTCTTGGTGACACATATTTGCTAAACAGTTTAATTATGTTCATATGCATATGTTCATTCAATTTTAGTCATTGGACGTTTTTGCACTCAAAATAAAAAACAAAAAGTTTACACTTCAAAGTATATTTGTATTGATGTTTTGCCCGTGAATAGGCATTTTTGTACAAAGAGACAGAGATCCTAGTAAGAGGAAATCATCGAAAAGATAACAAAATTGGAAGCAAAAACAAAAACCATGTGGAAATGATCTCATTATGCTCCAACTCTACTATTTCCCCAATGTCTTCGAACGTCCCTTGCCATTGACAAAAGTTGATTGGATTGATCTTGGACCTTTGAATCCGGACCTCGGTAATAAAGTCGATTGTGGTGACTCCATGGGACATATTCATACGCTTTCAATCCTTAAATTTTTCCTGGAACGCCCATTCGGGGTTTCAACCCATAAGGATACCTATTTTTGCCCAAGTCGCCCTTTCGGGTTTTCGAATTGCCGGGTGTACAATAGAAGGCAAAAGTACTTCTGGAAGCTTCCAGTTTCTAGGAGACAACCAAATGTCGTGGTTCAGCAAAAGACAATCCACCATTGCACTGCCAATTGCTGAAGTTGAATATATAGCAACAACTGGATACAACTCATATATGCTCTGGATGAAGAGTTTGCTTGAAGACTTTAACATATATGAGATTAACATTCCTATCCTCTGTGATAACACTTCTGCTATTTGTCTTTCAAAAAATCCTATTTTACATTCTAGGGCTAAACATATAGAAATTAAACATCATTTTATTAGGGACTATATTCAAAAAGGAATTCTCTCTTTGAAATTTATAAACAGAAGTCATCAATTGGATGATGTCTTCACTAAACCCCTTTCTGAAGATAGATTTAATTTCATTCTGAATCATCTCAGTATGAAAATATGCCCAGAATGATAATATTGTTTATGTATATTTAAACCCTCAGAAATTTTTGCTTTAATTTTATTTGTGTGAACATCTGATCAATAGTTCTTTAAAAGTGAGAAGGAAAGTTGTATCAGTATCTATCCAGAAGATCTGAGTGTTCTCCAAAAACAGTTCATTTCTAAGATAGAAGCAAGAAATTCACAACATTAACATCTGTCAACTCTAAACGCAAGGTCACCCTCTAAGGCTGAACATGTGTTCAAATTCTGAAGGGACTGAAACGGTTGAGTTTATGCATTGAGGCTCGAGTCAAATCGCTAATTGTTCCATATCTTCACACTATCCCTCTTTTCAGGAATCATTAAATGCTTGTAATAATTTTCTTTTAGTTCCTTTTCTTTTTAATTAAAACTGCTATTTTCTTTCCGCTGGCTATATATACTTCCCTCTTTCTCAAACACTATCACATTTCCACACCCACTCCTTTTTTCTCTCTTCAAACTGTTCATCTTTTGAAAACCATAAAAGAGTCTGTGTGAACAAATGGCTTCCCCTCATCAAGTTACTCAAGTTTCTCAAAACAATCTTGGTTCTTTCTCCTCAAATGAAGAAAGGTACATCGAACCCTTAAGAAATCTTCTCACACCCATTGATTCTATGGAATTTCTGTGTGAGCTTATTGTTGATTTCGTAAGCCTGAAGGAAAATGGTATAATTTAATCCCTGATGTTGAGTTCCAAAGAATGACAAATTATTTTGATTGCCTCATAGGTCCAGTTTTTCCAAAACTTATGAAAGAATTTTGGATCCAAGCCATAACTTAAAATCATCAGGTAACATCCTATGTTATGGGAAAGAAGATCATCATCACTGAAGATCTCACTGGGAAACTCATAGGTCACAATGTTGATGGTCTTAGATGCAGTGATATGGCAGACAAAGGTTGTGACCTAACCATGGTCTCAAAGGAAATTTTTACTTATGGCCAACCATCTAACAAAATCAAAGATCTGAAGGATTATCTCAGAATTTGGTCCAAAATAATTTTGGGATGCATCAATCACAGGAAACCTACCAGCTCGCCAGACTACATCAACATAGATCAACAATACCTTATGTAATTCATCTCCACCAAATCAAAAGTTCATCTCTCACATCTTATGTTCAAGCATCTGAAGATTAGTGTAAAATAAACAAGAGAAGAAGAAAGGACAAAGAGAGATTGGATCCCTCTGGGAAGACTCATTTCAGATATTCTGATAGAAAATAGACTGATAGAATATCTGACTGAGGCTCAACAAGCTAGTGCTCTGGAAGCTTGTGCTGGTAAACCTCTCAACACCAAGAATCTTAAGAAGATGAAGAATATTGAAACTATTAAGAAGGACCTAACAATCACCACCAAGGAAGTTATCACCACCCGAAGAGTGCCTTTGGAGGATTTTCTTCTCTTCACTCAAGCAAATTCTTCACTAGAAATTATTCTAAGGTATCTGGAAGCCTGTAAGAGTGAAGGTATGATTCCAGATGTGAACATTCTTGTTCTAAGGAAACAACATCTGGAAGTTGCTCCTAGAAAATCAAGAAAAAAGAAAGCAACAGGAGAAGGAACTTCTCAGAAGACCCCCAAAGCTGCCAAAAAGAAAGGTAACTCATCTTTAGTTTCTATTATTGAATTAGTTTTTTTAATCTAAAACTGAAACCCCCTCATCTTCAAAGGCCACAAAAGATCCATCTCCTCAAACCTTTGATATTTTGACCTAGATATTGAAACTTCAATACCTACAAATAATCCTCTGACTAATCCACCTTCTACCCACTTTGATCAGACTCAGCCAGAACTTGCTCAAGTTCTCTCCGATATTGATCAATTTGATCCACTATTTGAAGCTCCCCAAACCGAAAATCCAAATTTTTATTATGATACCACAACATCCATCCTTGGAATCACTTTCCCTCTCATGGTTTCTCAACCACCAACAATCCCCACAACTTCATCACAAACCTTCTCTGTTCCAGATCCTCCATCTCTTTATCTTTCAACACCACCCAATTCACCTATTATCCTTTCTTACTCTCCCTCTCCAAATAACTACCCAGAAGATCCCCTTAGAACAATCGTTGATTTAGAAGCTTGGGAAAATCTTGTCACAAGCTCTCAGAAAATTGTCCTTCCCAAACCAAAACCATAAATCTCCAAAAAAGATGTTGGTAAATCTTTGCTGATTTTTGAAACAGAAATACAGGAATGGGTTAACTCTCTTAAGCTAGATTGCATGGAGAATCTCAATCCAGCTGCCTCCAATTCTCATTGGAATCAGTTCAGAAAATGGTTTATCTCTTAATCTCTGAAGCTAAAGGAACTTAACTATGAAATCGCTCAACAAAACTTCTACGATCGACTAAAAATCTTCAAGGATTAAGTTCCGCAACACTGGGTAAATAAACCCTTTCTTCTGCTGGACAACACACCTTGGAAATATCCTCAGACATTAGATTATAATGAACCGTCTCCTGATCCTCTTCCACTGGTCATGTTTCAAGACAAAGGCAAGGAAGTCAAAGAATCTCCTGTGCCAAAATTAGCTGCAGTAAGTTCTAAAAAAATGGTCTCTTTTGCTGAAACAACCTCATCTTCTCTTGTGCTGAAAACTCTGGAGGAGTTGAAGAAAGAAAATGTTGTGTTTAAGGAAAGGTTTGACAAGTAAGATGAAACTAGCAAGGAATTTAAGGGGATGCTTGGGAAACAAGAGGAATCAAACAAACAGATCAAGAGTTTATTGGAAGCCTTGTACAAACGACTTCCACCTCCTCAACCCTAGTTCTGAAAAATTGTTGATATTTTGTTTCTTATTTCAATCTTTTGGTTATCCCCCTCCGTCTATTTATCTTAATCCTCTTTTGAATACAAAATGCATTTTATTATTTACGTGTTTTTATTGCTTTTTGATTCTTGACAAAAAAGAGGGAGAACGTAAGATATTTTGAATATAACAGTATCAAGACCCAGTCTCAAACATTTTGAATATCATAACTTCTATTTTTTATCCTCTGAAATAAAACAGGAAAAATCTATTGAAAAGTAACCTCTAAAAGTAACGTCTGTTAAGGATGCATCAAATACCTCCTTCTCAAAGCTCGGATCAGAACATCTTCAGGGAAGTAATTTTTTTTCTTTATCTGAGTATCCAAATCATGGGGAGACTTTAATTCTTTATGCTCTTAAGTATTTTATCAAAATATACAAAATTTGGTCATCATCAAAAAGGGGGAGATTGTTAGAACATAGTTTGGTTCTACATTCTTATAAGAGTTTTGATGACAACAAACACATGTTATTTGTAAAGAACAAATATGCTCTCTAATAAAGTATTTTAATATGTAGGGAAACTCTGATGAAAGAAGCATAGAAGATGAGAGAGAAGCTCTGGTTCAGCACATCATACTTAGAAGAAATTCTTATAATACGAAGTGCGCCTAAGAGGAGGAGTGAATCAGGTACTTTAAAATTTTTCTGGTTTTAGTGATGATGGATATTATTTTTCTGGTTTATGGTGAGTTTATGAAAGAGTAAAGTGCAGAAAAATAAAGAGACACAAGCGAGATATCCTGGTTGCCCTCACAGTCCGAGAGTACTCCAGTCCACTTTGAACATGAAAGAGATTTCCTTATAGTTGGAAAAACTTAAACAAGAACTACCAAAACCAATAACAATCTTCTTGGACCAAGAACAATCCTCTTGGATTTTAACTATGTCAACAGTGAGAAAAATCATCTCAAGGAGACCTTACTTGTTTCCAACAATCCTGGAAAACAAGAGTACAAAAAACCACTAGTCTTATTTTCAACAATCCAAAAAAATAAGAAAGTGTACATCAATATTTTGATTTAGTGAGTTTGTAGAGCAATAATTACTTTGAGTGATTTTATCAATAACTTGATCATCTCTTCCAATAACAATGATATACAATGACTCAAGACTTAGATTGCTCAAAGTTTTCTGTTATACAAGATATAAAAATATGCAGAAAACTTTTTGAATGAAAGTGAAAAAGGCTTGAGTTGAATATATGAAAATTCAGCAAAATATTGATTGGAAGAGATTATTTTTGATTTTGAAATTTCAATATTTATATGTTCATAGCACCCCTTTGAAACAACATAAGTTTCTTTAAATTATTCATGAACAATTGCCAAGATTAAATGAAAAGATTCTATGAAGTGGTGTTATGAAAAGGTATGTTCAAAGCTGCTATTTTTCAAAAACGTTCAGCAAGCAATCAATTTCACCCTTGAAGCAAATCAACTGCACGGGTTCTAACAGCCAGAAAATTCAAATATTTTCAGTGAGAAATCGTTTGCACAAACATGAAAATCGATTGCACTTTAAAACATAGGCATTTTTAACTAGAGAGAAATCAATTGCACTCTTGTGTAAATCGATTACACTAAGAAACAAAAGTAAAACAGCTGAAAATGTGAGTCATGCAATCAATTGCACCAACATGTAAATTGATTGCACAAAAGTAAAAATGTATTTTTTTCTTTGAAAACTTGAGAAAAAGTTTGGACAAGTTTTAAACACTTATTTTGATCATTGAGCATCTAAGACTTAAGTTCATAGCAAGATTTTTTATTATACCTTGTGAAATTTGCAAAGAGCTTGTATCAAAGACTTTTATCCATTGATGCTTTAGCTTGATCAATATATTTTCCTTCTCGCCATTATGGTTTGTCTTCATCGAAATAAAGTTCATTGAGAAGCTTGATAGAACAAAGACATAATGATAAACACAATAAAAATAACACAAATGGACACATTTCATGGTTGGTTCATGTCGGGGTTGTAATAGAAAAAGGGTCCTTGATTGGGAAATTGAGACAATTTTCCATTGAAAATACTTTGTGAACCTCTCTTCTTGTTGTTGTGTTAGAGTCTGAATGAGTGGATTTTCCATAGATGAGGATCCAGATTTCTTCCCTTTCTCTTGAGATAATAATTTTCTCTTTTGTATGGATGCCATGAGGAAGGTGATTTTTGAAACTAGGGTTTGGTGGGTTTGTATATGTCACAATACTTTTGAGGTTTTGAAAAGTAGATATGTGATGAGATGAATTTGGAAAGAAGGTTAAGATTTATGAGTAGAGAGTTGTGAGTGGGGTTTAATGTATTCAAAGTTATTTAATTGGTCAATAATGTAGATGAGATTGGGAATAGGAGAGGATAGGAATTCTGACCAACATTAAAACATGTCATAAAGTTAAATTACAGTAGATAAAATCGATTTGCACACAGATGCAATCAATTTTCACAATAAACAGAATCAACAATAAACTGAAACGAATAACGTGAAATCGATTTACACTATGGTGGAATCGATTTTCACTGAAACAAAATGGTCAGAGAATAAAAACATACAGTGACCAATCGATTTACACAATGGTGCAATCGATTGCATCAACCAAAAATGACCAAAAACACATTTTTCTTGAATTTAAACAAATCTTAATATACATAACATCTTAAGGAAACATATAGACATACATTTTTCACATATAAACATGAATATCACTTTTAAAGCATTAAGAAAGGATAGAATGCACCTTAGTCCAAAATACCAAATTCTCATTGAATTTTGTAAAACGGTTCTCTTGCCAAAGGTTTTGTGAAGATATCGGCAAGTTGATAATGATTATCTATAAATGTGACTTCGACATCTCCTTGAATTACATGATCACGAAGAAAATGATGTCATATGTCGATGTGTTTGGTTCTTGAGTTCATGACAGGATTCTTTGTAATATTTATCGCACTTCTATTGTCGCACCGTAGAGGAATGCATCCTAGATCCAGTCTGTAGTCACGAAGTTGTTGCTTAAGCCGTAATATTTATGCACAACTACTACCCGCTGCAATATATTCTACTCCGGCCGTGCTAAGAGAAACACATGCTTGTTTCCTGCAAGCCCATGATACTAATGCATTTCCAAGGATGTGATAAGTACCACTTGTGCTTTTTCTATCAGTTTTACAACCTTCATAATCCACGTCATAATAACCAACTAAATTGTAAACACTACATTTAGGAT
The DNA here is from genome assembly GCA_948472305.1 of Vicia faba. NCBI lineage: Eukaryota > Viridiplantae > Streptophyta > Magnoliopsida > Fabales > Fabaceae > Vicia > Vicia faba. The sequence goes on from OX451738.1 coordinate 919,181,257, forward strand.
ACCATAATCCAACATTTGTTGTTCCTTTGTAATACTTCATGATCCGTTTTACCGCCATGAGATGTGATTCCTTTGGATTTTCTTGAAAGCGAGCACAAAGACACAAACTAAACATTATGTCAGGATGATTTGCCGTCAAATACAATAAAGATCCAATCATACCTCGATATTTTGTAATATCAATACAGAAACCCGATTCATCTTGATCAACATATGTACCGGAACCCATTGGAGTAGTCATATATTTACAATTATCCATGTCAAATCTTTTCAACAATTCCTTGCAGTACTTAGATTGTTTGATGAAGATGCCATCCTTTAATTTCTTGATTTGAAGTCCAAGAAAAAACTTGATTTTACCCATCATGGAAATCTCAAATTCTCCTTGCATTATTGCTGAAAATTCTTCACACATTTCTTTGTTTGACGAACCGAAGATGATATCATCAACATAGACTTGAACTAGCAAAGTGTTACCTTTGATTTTCTTGATAAACAAATTCTTGTCAACTTTACCTTTTTAAAAGCCTTTTTCTCATAAGAAATTACTTAGTCGATCGTACCATGCCCTTGGTGCTTGATTCAAACCATAGAGTGCTTTTCTCAATTTAAATACATGAGATGGATTCTTGAAATATTCGAACCCCAGGGGTTGCTTAACATAGACTTCTTCATTTATATATCCATTTAAGAATGCGCTCTTGACATCCATTTGGAAAAGCTAAAAATTTAATGAACAAGCATATGCAAGTAAAAGACGAATAGCTTCTAACCTTGCAACCATAGCGAAAGTTTATTCAAAATAGGTTCCTTCTTCTTGATTGTAACCTTAAATGCATCACTTTTCTGCACTAAAAAGAATGTCCAAGTGTATCTAGAGAAATCTTCAACAATAACCAAGGCATATACATTACCTCTGAAGCTTCTTGTTCTTGATGGACCAAATAAATCCATATGCAACAATTGTAGTGGCCTTGTAGTAGACACCAAATTCTTAGATTTGAAAGTTTATTTTGTTTGTTTCCCTTTTTGACATGCATAACAAAGTCTATCTTTGACAAATTTCTCTTAGGCCACCCAACGACAAGATCATGCTTAATTAATTTATTCAAGTGTTCCATGTGAATATGAGCAATTCTTTTGTGACAAATCCATGAATCATCGTTGTTCTCCGTGATACATTTTACCTTCAAATATGGATCAAAAAGGGAAATCATAAATATATTATTAATTCATTTACCTTTAAGTATTACCTCATGTGTGACTTCGTCTTCTATCAAGCATTCATCTTTGGTGAACTTGATCTTGAAGCCTTTGTCACAAAGTTGGCTAATACTAAGAATGTTGTGCTTTAGTCCTTCAACATAAAGACCATCTTCAATGGATGTGAAAGGTGGAGCACCAACTTTTCCTTTGTCAAGAATTCTTCCCATATTGTTGTCTCCATAAGTGACAAAACCCTTGGCCTTTAGCACTAAATTTGAAAATTGGTTTATGTCTCCCGTCATATGCTTTGAACAACCACTATCAATATACCATAGATTGCATGTGGTCTTCAAGCATACCTACAAAACAAATTAGGTTTTTTTAGGTACCCAAGTTGCTTTGGGTCCTTCATAATTTGTAGCTTTCTTTACACACACATAATGCCCACTTTCCACACTAAAGTTTTTAACATAACAAGCATTAGGTGTGTGACCTTTAATACCACAATAAAAATAAGTAGGTTCAAAGTTACTTATAAATCTAGAAGGATAAGATTTCTTCTTAGGAAATTTTTTCTTTTTATGATAATGATGAACCACGTTAGGTTTGTTCACTTTCTCTTTGGACGATCAATCACTAGCCTTAACAAAGATAGTTTTACTAGAACTTGGTTTTGAAAACTTTGAATATGCAAGTCCACTTTTACCATTGTAATATCTTTATTGGCTAAGAACACCTTCCAATCAAATTTGACCTTTTTAATATCTCTCAATAACTCTTTTTAATTGGACAATTTAGAAAGAGAGTGGTTCAAAATATTTTCATACAAAATTCTGCTTTTGCTCACTAAATTTTTGTTTTTCATCTTTAAGATCTTTTTCTATAGATTCACATTTTACTTATAAAGATGAAATTTGTTTCTTTTGAGATGAAATAGTTTTGTACAAAATTTTGCATTTAATTAATAGTTCATCTATAGCACCTTGTGCATCATTATCAAAAAGAGAAAATTATTTACTAACCTCGTCATCTTCACTATCGGAATGGTGTGAGGCCATCAATGCTAGATTTGCACTTTTATCACTACCGAAATAGGACGAAGAACTTATCTCATTATCCTCCCATGCAACATAGGCCTTTTTGTTCTTAAATTCCTTTTTGCCTTTGTAGCCACATTTCTTGGAGAGTTTTGGACAATCCGACTTTATATGACCTTGATTACCGCATTCATAACATGTGACTTCTTGTGTTGATTTGGAAGCTTCTTTTTTCTTGAATTGTTTCTTTCTTTTTGCATGAGAAAAGGATTTGTCATTTCTACCAAAGAACTTACCAAGCCTTTTAACAAGAAGCATGAAATTTTCATCTTCTTCCGGATTGTCTTCCTTTTCAACTTCCTTGGAATCAATCTTTAAAGCAATATTCTTGCATTTCTTTTCTTGATTTTCATGCTTTTCAAGTCTTCCGAGTTCCGTTTCATATTCTTGCGGTTTTCCAAACAACGTTGCAGACGTCATTGTAGAAAGACTTTTCTTTTAAGAAATTGTAGTTACTTTTGGTTTCCATTCCCTAGTTAAAGATCTAAGTACTTTTAGATTTAGTTCATCATTAGTTAAAGTCTTACCAAGAGCACTTAGATGATTTTTCAAGTGCACAAATCTTTTCTGTAAGTCAAGGATTGATTCTCCGAGCTGCATTCAAAATAACCTGTATTCTTTACTTAAAGTATTTAATCTTGATCTTTTAACTTCAACGGTTCCTTCATGAGTTTCTACCAAGGTATCCCATATTTCTTTCACCATTTTGCACGCCGAGACACAAAATAATTCATCCATGCTAAGTGCACCTTGAAGAAGATTGATTGCCTTTTTATCATGGATGACCTTTTTCTTATCATCTTCATCCCATGAAGGTTGAGGCTTTGATGAACCAACACCGTTGACAACCGTTATAGGAACAAATAGACCTTTTTCGACGACATTCCATATTTCTTCTCCTTGTGCTTCTAGATGTGCCTTCATGCGTATTTTCCCGAAGTCAAAATATTCACCACATAATAGAGGAGGCTTGTTGTTACTACCACCATCTTTGAAAACATGATTTTTATTTGCGAAAGCCATTCTGGATCTTTAGGAACAGGTTACCTATAACTTGCTCTGATACCAATTGTAAGTACGAAGTGCGCCTAAGAGGGAGGGGGGGGGGGGGTGAATTAGGTACTTTAAATTTTTTTTGTTTTAGTGATGATGGATATTATTTTTCTGGTTTATGGTGAGTTTATGAAAGAGTAAAGTGCAGAAAAATAAATAGACACAAGCGAGATATCCTGGTTCCCCTCACAGTCCGAGAGTACTCCAGTCCCCTTTCAACATGAAAGAGATTTCTTTACAGTTAACAAACTTAAACAAGAACTACCAAAACCAAGAACATTCCTCTTTGACCAAGAACAATTCTCTTGGATTTTCACTATGTCAACAGTAGGGACAATCCTCTCAAGGTGACCTTACTCGTTTCTAACAATCCTGGAAAATAAGAGTACAAAAAACCACTAATCTTATTTTCAACAATCCTGAAAAATAAGAAAGTGTACATCAATATTTTGATTGAGTGAGTTTGTAGAGCAATAATCACTTTGAGTGATTTTATCAATAACTTGATCTTGTCTTCTAATAAAAATGATATACAATAACTTAAGACTTAGATTGCTCAAAGTTTTCTGTTATACAAGATATGAAAATATGCAGAAAACTTTTTGAATGAAAGTGAAAAAGGCTTGAGTTGAATATATGAAAATTCAGAAAAATATTGATTGGAAGAGATTATCTTTGATTTTGAAATTTCAGTATTTATATGTTCATAGCACCCCTTTGAAACAATATAAGTTTCTGTAAATTAATCATGAACAATTGCCAAGATTAAATGAAAAGATTCTATGAAGTGGTGTTATGAAAATGTATGTTCAAAGTTGCTATTTTTCAAAAACGTTCAGCAAGCAATCGATTGCACCCTTGATACAAATCGATTGGACGAGTTCTAACAGCCAGAAAATTCAAATATTTTAAGTGAGCAATCGATTGCACAAACATGCAAATGATTGAACTTAAAAACATAATAATTTTTAACCAGAGAGCAATCGATTACACTAAGAAACAAAAGTAAAACAACTGAAAATGTGAGTCATGAAATCGATTGCACCAACATGTAAATCGATTGCACAAAAGTAAAAATGGATTTTTTGCTTAGAAAACTTGAGAAAAAGTTTGGACAAGTTTTAAACACTTCTTTTGGTCATTGAGCATCTAAGACTTAAGTTCATAGAAAGATTTGTTATTATACCTTGTGAAATTTTCCAAGAGCTTGAATCAAATACTTTTATCCATTGATGCTTTAGCTTGATCAATATCTTTTCCTTCTTGCCATTATGGTTTGTCTTTGTTAAAATAAATTTCATTGAGAAGCTTGATATTACATTCTCCCCCTTTTTGATGATGAGAAACAATCATTCTTGAAGATTTGTTATTTCTGGAAAGAGACTTCTCCCCCTAAGATGTATAATTCCCCCTTTGTATGAGAAGCTTTGTAATCATTTGGATTTTCCCATCTTGAAGGATTCTTTGTACCTTAAAATTTTAAGACAAGGAAATACACAAGCATAAAGTTTAACATCCTTCTCCCCCTTTGACATTATCAAAAATAAGGTAAAGATGCATAAAATATGGACAATATACATGTAATAATATTGAGACATACAATAGGCAATCAATTTACACAATGGTGCAATCAATTGCATCAACCAAAAATGACCAAAAACACATTTTTCTTGAATTTAAACAAATCTTTATATATATAACATATTAAGGCAACATATAAACATGAATTTTTCACATATAAACATGAATATCACTTTGAAAGCATTAAGAAAGGATAGAATGCACCTTAGACGTCATTTTCATCAAAAATACCAAGTTCTCGTCAAATTTTGTAAAACGAGTCTCTTTCCAAAAGGTTTTGTGAAGATATCGGCAAGTTGATTATGAGTATCTACAAATGTGACTTCGACATCTCATTGAATTACATGATCATGAAGAAAATGATGTCGTATGTCGATGTGTTTGGTTCTTGAGTACATGACCAGATTCTTTGTAATATTTATCGCACTTGTATTGTCGCACCATAGAGGAATGCATCCTAGATCGAGTCCTTAGTCACGAAGTTATTGCTTAAGCCATGATATTTGTGCATAACTACTACCCGCTGCAATATATTCTTCTCTGGCCGTGCTAAGAGAAACGCATGCTTGTTTCTTGCAAGCCCATGATACTAATGCATTTCCAAGGATGTGACAAGTACCACTTATTCTTTTTCTATCAATTTTACAACCTGCATAATCCGCGTCAGAATAACCAACTAAATTTCCAACATTACCTTTAGGATACCATAATCCAACATTTCTTGTTCCTTTGAGATACTTCATGATCTGTTTTACCGCCATGAGACGTGATTCCTTTGGATTTGATTGAAAGCGAGCACAAAGACACACACTAAACATTATGTCAGGACGGCTCGCCATCGAATACAATAAAGATCCAATCATACCTTGATATTTTGTAATATCAATACAGACACCCAATTCATCTTGATCAACATATGTACCGGAACCCATTGGAGTAGTCATATATTTACAATTATCCATGTCAAATCTTTTCAACAATTCCTTGCAATACTTAGATTGTTTGATGAAGATGCCATCCTTTAATTTCTTGATTTTAAGTCCAATAAAAAACTTGATTTTACCCATCATGGACATCTCAAATTCTCCTTGCATTGTTGCTGAAAATTCTTCACACATTTCTTTGTTTGACTAACCGAAGATGATATCATCAACATAGACTTGAACTAGCAAAGTGTTACCTTTGATTTTCTTGATAAACAAATTCTTGTCAACTTTACCTTTTTCAAAGCCTTTTTCGCATAAGAAATTAATTAGTCGATCATACCATGCCCTTGGTGCTTGATTCAAACCATATAGAGTTTTCCTTAATTTAAATACATGAGATTGATTCTTGAAATCTTCGAACCCCGGGGGTTTCTTAACATAGCTTCTTTATTGATATATCCATTTAAGAATGCACTCTTGACATCCATTTGGAAAAGCTGATAATTTATTGAACAAGTATATGCAAGTAAAAGACAAATAGCTTCTAACCTTGCAACTGGAGTGAAAGTTTCTTCAAAATCGATTCCTTCTTCTTGATTGAAGCCTTTAATGCATCGCTTTTCTTCTCTAAAAAGAATGTCAAAGTATATCTAGGGAAATCTTCAACAATAACTAAGGCATATACATTACCTCCGAAACTTCTTGTTCTTGATGGACCAAATAAGTCCATATGCAACAATTGTAGTGGCCTTGTAGTAGACACCACATTCTTAGATTTGAAAGTTGATTTTATTTGTTTCCATTTTTGACATGCATCACAAAGTGTATCTTTGACAAAATTTCTCTTAGGCAACCCAATGACAAGATCATGCTTAATTAATTTATTCAAGTGTTCCATGTGAATATGAGCAATTCTTTTGTGCCAAAGCCATGAATCATTGTTGTTCGCCATGAGATATTTTACCTTCAAAGATGGATCAACAAGGGAAATCATAAATATATTATTAATTCTTTTACCTTTAAGTATAACCTCATGTGTGACTTCGTCTTCTATCAAGCATTCATATTTGGTGAACTTGATCTTGAAGCCTTTGTCACAAAGTTGGATAATACTAAAAAGATTGTGCTTTAGTCCTTCTACATAAAGAACATCTTCAATGGATGTGAAAGGTGGAGCACAAAATTTTCCTTTGCCAAGAATTCTTCCCTTATTGTTGCCTCCATTAGTGACAAAACCCTTAGCCTTTAGCACTAGATTTGAAAATAGGTTTATGTCTCCCGTCATAAGCTTTAAACAACCACTATCAAGATACCATAGATTGCATGTGGTATTCAAGCATACCTAAAAAACAAATTAGGTTTTTTTAGGTACCCAAGTTACTTTGGATCCTTAATAATTAGTACCTTTATTTACCCATACACAATTCCCACTTGCCACACTAAAGTTTCAAACATAGCAAGCATTAGGTGTGTGGCATTTAATACCACAATAAAAACAAGTAGGTTCAAAGTTACTTCTATATCTAGAAGGATAAGATTTCTTCTTAGGAAATTTTTTCTTTTTAGGATAATGATGAACCACTTTAGGTTTGTTAACTTTCTCTTTGGATGATTGATCACTAGCCTTAACAAAGATAGTTTTATTAGAACTTGGTTTTGAAAACTTTGAATATGCAAGTACACTTTTACCATTGTAATATATTTATTAGATGAGAACACATTCCAATCAAATTTGACCTTTTTAATATCTCTCAATAACTCTTTTTAATTGGACAATTTAGAAAGAGAGTGGTTCAAAATATTTGCATACAAAATTCTGCTTTTGCTCACTAAATTTTTGTTTTTCATCTTTAAGATCTTTTTCCATAGATTCACATTTTTCTTATAGAGATGAAATTTGTTTCTTTTGAGATGAAATAGTTTTGTACAAAATTTTGCATTCAATTAATAGTTCATCTATAGCACCTTGTGAATCATTATCAAAAAGAGAAAATTATTTACTAACCTCGTCATCTTCACTATCGGAATGGTGTGAGGCCATCAATGCTAGATTTGCACTTTTATCACTACCGAAATAGGATGAAGAACTTATCTCATTATCCTCCCATGCAACATAGGCCTTTTTGTTCTTAAATTCCTTTTTGCCTTTGTAGCCATATTTCTTGGAGAGTTTCGGACAATCCGACTTTATATGACCTTGATTACCGCATTCATAACATGTGACTTCTTGTGTTGATTTGGAAGCTTCCTTTTTCTTGAATTGTTTCTTTCTTTTTGCATGAGAAAAGGATTTGTCATTTCTACCAAAGAACTTACCAAGCCTTTTAACAAGAAGCATGAAATTTTCATCTTCTTCCGGATTGTCTTCCTTTTCAACTTCCTTGGAATAAATCTTTAAAGCAATATTCTTGCATTTCTTTTCTTTATTTTCATGCTTTTCAAGTCTTCTGAGTTCCGTTTCATATTCTTGAGGTTTTCCAAACAATGTTGCGGACGTCATTCTAGAAAGACTTTTCTTTTCAGAAATTGTAGTTACTTTTGGTTTCCATTCCCTAGTTAAAGATCTAAGTACTTTTAGATTTAGTTCATCATTAGTTAAAGTCTTTCCAAGAGCACTTAGATGATTTTTCAAGTGCACAAATCTTTTCTGCAAGTCAAGGATGGATTCTCCGGGCTGCATTCAAAATAACCTGTATTCTCGACTAAAAGTATTTAATCTTGATCTTTTAACTTCAATGGTTCCTTCATGAGTTTCTACCAAGGTATCCCATAATTCTTTCACCATTTTGCATGCCGAGACACGAAAGAATTCATCCTTGCTAAGTGCACCTTGAAGAAGATTGATTGCCTTTTTTATCATATATGACCTTTTTCTTATCATCTACATCCCATGAAGTTTTAGGATTTGATGAACCAACACCGTTGAAAACCGTTATAGGAACAAATGGACCGTTTTCGACGTCATTCCATATTTCTTCTCCTTGTGCTTCTAGATGTTCCTTCATGCGTATTTTCCAGAAGTCAAAATATTCACCACAGAATACAGGAGGCTTGTTGTTACTACCACCATCTCTGAAAACAGGATTTTAATTTGCGGGAGCCATTCAAATATTTTCAGTGAGAAATCGATTGCACAAACATGCAAATCGATTGCACTTAAAAAAAGAAGCATTTTTAACCCGAGAGCAATCGGTTGCACTCTTGTGCAAATTGATTGCACTAAGAAACAAAAGCAAAACAGCTGAAAATGTGAGTCATGCAATCGATTGCACCAACATGTAAATCGATTGAACAGAAGTAAAAATGGATTTTTTTCTTAGCAAACTTAAGAAAAAGTTTGGAAAAGTTTTAAACACTTCTTTTGATCATTGAGCATCTTATACTTAAGTTTATAGCAAGATTTGTTATTATACCTTGTGAAATTTGCCAAGATCTTGAATCAAAGACTTTTATCCATTGATGCTTTAGCTTGATCAATATCTTTTCCTTCTTGCCTTTATGGTTTGTCTTCATCAAAATAAAGTTCATTGAGAAGCTTGATATTACAAATCTTATTAACACGCTTAAAATGAAGAAGTTTTAAAGCTACAACTTTTGATTGCACCACGCTGTGAGCCAAACTCTGATATTCTGATAAAGTAAAGTTCTGGAAAGAACTGAAAAAGTCTCAACGATAACATTCATCTACTGATATAATTCAAAGAAGGAATATTCTGAAGCATTACAATTTAATCATTGCAAATCAAAAGTAATGGCTGAATTAAGACATGATATCTACTTTTTGAAAGAACATTAACCCCACTTTATCAGCCTTCCAAAAACATCTTCTCATGTCTCTCATGCATAGCCTATATAAAGAAGACTTGAAGGAGAAATCGCACACTACAGTATTGCACACTGAAAAAGAGAAGTTTCATTACCTTTCTATCTTATGCTTTTCAATTGTGTAATACATCACTATAGTGATATTGTTTTATCTAGAAAACATCTTTGTACACACTTTCAATTATATTATTATGAAACACCTTGAGAAAGTCGAGTTGTTTTTTAAACTCAAGAAGACTTTGACAATTGTCATTGTATCTGTGTAATCAAGTTTGATTAGTGGATTAACACCTCATTTGAGAGAGGCGAAATCACCTTGGCGGGTGGACTAGATTAGTTTGAGTTCAAATGAACTAGGATAACCAACATGTCTATTGCTTTATTTTTTAAAAACCCCAATTCAAACTCCTCTTTCTTTTGTTTTTCCATTCTTCAGTGACAATACTAACATTCTCATGGTTTTTCTGATTTCCTATACTTGCAACACTACCTGTTGTGTAAGTTGTCCTATTTGCACTTCCAAATTTTTGATTGCAGTTGAGGTATTTCTGTGATTTCTCCTTGTCTCTTCTTGAAATTAAGAAGTGTGGGAAGCCATATTTTCAATATCTACCTCCCACTATGCCTTCTAAGAAGCGTGTTGCTACTGATCTCTCCAGAAGAAATTTGGATGATTCTTTCTCCCAAGATTATAGGTGTTAGAATACAAATTATTATGCTTCAAGAGCTTTATCTCCTCAATTTGTTGTGGTGTTTCAAGACAATGTACAGTCACATATGGTCCACTACATATTTCACAACCTCCCTTGTGTTTCTGTTGAACCTGAACTACCTATTGAGTACCCATGTTCATTGCTTTCAGCTTTTTCTCAACTTCTGTAGCAATGGCCTCTTCATTTTTTAGTTACTTATTCACTTCCAACTTCAAATCAATCACTCCCTCTGGTTTTCTTACAAATATTCCTTATAGCTCCAAATGCTCATTTGCTACAATGACTTTAATAATCTTCTTCACACCAGTTGCTATTGTAAAGTTGGATGAGCCACCAACAACTGTATCAATAAGTTTCTATGTCTTCATTCTGAGGCCATTCACAAACATCCGCATTTGTTCAGTTTGGTCCATGTTGTGGGTTGGATAAGCTACCAACAACCTCTTAAATATCTTATAGGAATCACCCATCGACTCTCCTTCTTTCTGCTTAAAATTCACAATGTCATATCTTTTGCGAATTTAAACAGAAGCAGGAAAGTATTGGTCAAGAAAAGTCTTCACCATTTGTTCCAAATTATTAATACTCCTAGCAGGTAATGAGTAAAACAACTCTTCAACATCATAAGATAAGGTAAACGAAAATATTCAGAGTTTCTTTGCTTCCTCTGTATGCCCATCAATCTTCGACATGGTACTCATAGTAAACAATCTCTGCAAATGTTTATTGGCATCTTCATTGATCTTTCTAGTGAAAGATCTTGTCTCAAGCTGATTGATTATGATCGGATGCAGTTGAAAATTTGGCACATTCATCAGATGGTTTACAATTGTCAACCTGCCACCCAGTGCATTTTCCCTACCATAATCACCAAGAAGTCTCTCTGGTGATCTTCAGCCATAATTTCTTCCTCTGACTCTGAATGGACAGATATTTTCTCTTCTTCAGAGTCTATTCTTTCTAATCTAGCTTTTCCGAGTCTTGCGTGCGACGTTTTCTCGATTTTTGTGTCAAAAGGAAAATTAGATGAGGGGTCTCCTCGCATTCAAAGGTTAGGAAAAATCAATAATAACAAAAATATAAAAATTACAGAAAAGAAATTTTAGTTGTAGAGCAAAAAAAATATAATTGAACTCATATTACAATCAATAACTAGGAAGTCCCCGAAAACGACACCAAAAACTTGATAGGAAAAATAGAAAGTGTACTATTTTTGCCTCTTGTAATAATAGAGAGATTCCCCAAATGTCGATCTCAAGGACTACATGCAGTTATCGAGTTTAATGCAAGGTTCAATTAAACAAAAACTTAACTCGGGGTTTTGGTTTTAGAAATTGTCAATTAATTATAGGCAGAAATATAAATATACTTTTTCATAGATATGATGAATATGCTAGGTGTAGTGTGTAATTTTCCCTATAACGACCTTGAATCCCGATTTCTTCAACAAGTTCATAACATTCAACTACCATCCCTTTAGAGTATTTTCCCCTAAGTCCTTAGTGAGAAAACCTTTAACCATCTATCCTAAATCCTAAGTCCTTAGAGATATCTGATGGAGTCAAGCCTTTATTTCATCAAGGGTTAAATCCAGTGACTATAGGGTATCCCTAGTCCTAGGTAATATCTACTATAGTCTAATTATACAAAAACCTTAACAACCTCAGCCCAACTGATTGTTAACCATAAATCAATCCTAATTTGTATGATCAGGAAAGCATAAAAAAATTGTACAATTACATTGAATTGAGAATACTTTATAAAGAACTCAGGAATTCATAATCATTACAGATTCAAATCAGGGACACCCCCTAGCATTGGGGGGTTTAGCCATTCATATTGTTCAAAATAATCATAAGACAAATATTAGACATTACTAGTAATTGGATAGCTTCAAATCTTCAATTGCTTCCACTCATGAGAATCTTCCACTCTCCAAGAACCTTAATCTCTTTAATCTTCAGTCATGTAAACTATTCTTCGCAGCAAAAAAAGGTCCCTAATTCTTCTTCCAAACTCATCCAAATAATGCACAATCCATTTGTCTCGGTCGAGAAATGCCCAAAACTCCCCTATGGGTCCCAAATCATAAAAATCATAAAACACTCAAAATCAGCATCCTGGCTAATACAGGTCGTCTCACCTGACACAGGCACCCGTGTCGGCCTCTGTCCACCGTTCTAACAAAAACTCTCGCCCAGATCTTCTGACACTGACTGTGTCTGTTGACACGGGCACCCGTGTCATCCTCTTCTCCCAAATTATAGATATGCATCCTCTTATGACACGGCCCGTGTTTGGTGACACAGGTGGCCGTGTCAGGCACCTTGTAGCTTGGTTTTTGAGACTTCCTCCAAAACTCCGAATTTGCACTTTTCGCACTGATTTTTCCTGGTTTTAATCCTCTGAGCCTTAAAATAACAAAATACACAACCAACCCATAAAGCATAGAAGAATGAAATAAAAAACTTGATAAAATAAAGTAACTATAACTAAAATCAACTATAAATAAAGGTGGAAAAACAACTTATCATATGTCTAGAGGAATGGACATATAACAGGGAAGAGGCAGGAGGAAAGGACTCTCACCAAGGATATCACATCTATATGTCCAGAGAAAAGGACACACATGCAAGACATCGAAGATATATGACAAATGTATGTTCAGAGCTTGTAACGGACATACGACATAGACTATGCGAAAAAAACCCTATCAAAGACATTAACAATACATGTCTGGAGAAAAGGACACAAATGCAAGACATCGAAGATATATGACCAGGGGAAACGACATATAACAGAAAAGAGGCTAGAGGAAAGGACTCTAACCAGAGATACCAATATTACATGTCTGGAGTTGGTAGCATACATATGAACGATAAAGTGACCAGAAGAAAGGACCCTTTAAGCAAGATACCACAACTATATGTTCGTAGGGAAGAACATATACACAAGAGATCAGATGAAAGGACTTTATCGAGGACACCAAATGTGCATTTCCAGAGTTAGTAGAAGACATGAGAAAGATATTGGGTATACACTAGGTAAAATTAGACATATACAAACAATAAAGGGACCAGCTGAAGAAGGCTCCAACAAGGAATGCTAACAGCAGATAGACTCCTGGAGAAATAACACCAATTGAAGGAGAACTTACTGAGGATATGATACACATGTCTGGTCAGAATTAGACATATATAAGAAAGGGACTGGCCAAAGTAGACTCTAACAATGGACGCTTGAATACAAGAGAGCTCGTAAAGATCAGGAGACTAACCAGGAGTAGACTCTCGAAGAAAGAATGCTGATAAAAAATGAATTCATTAGGGATTTAGGTTTATATTGAAACTAAATAGAATGCCGACTGAAGGTGAACTTGCAACTGGAAAAGAGATTAATTGCAAGGACTCTAGACAAAGATTGCGAATACCCTTTGACTTTAAGGGGTTGCAAATATGCAAGACCTGCAATATCCCTAAGGCCAAAGGCGGGGTGCAATTCTTCAAGAGTGGCAATTATCTGAATTACCACACACCAAGTATGGATACTAAAATACTTGAGAAATAAGAAAGGTTATACACCGACTCATACTCGCACTCTAACGACAAGGAAAGCATGGGTAAAAATAACCGAGGGCTTGCAAGGGAAAGGGAAAACAACGAATCACCAGGGAAATGGGAAACACCAAACATCCGACTGGTGGTAAACCAAAATTGACTCTGCTAGGGAAATAATATAGGATCACCCTAAAGCTAGATGTGGAAGTAATTCAGATCTTAGCACATAACAATCTGGTTATTCTGAAGTAAACATAATTGGCTTATACTTATGCATGTTTGAAATTTTTTATTTTGGTAGATGCAATGTAATTATGCATGTTTAGCGATGCACTGGGGAAATCATAGCAATAATCGACTGCTGAGAAGGCAACAAACTTCCGTACAATTATCTTTGCACATATGATTTTCTGTAGAGAATAATCAATCTGAACTTCAATGGGGAATCGATATTCACCAGTATCAACTCCCAAAGATCAATATCACTGGGGAAGTAAACTTCCTGGGGGGAATTATGCAAAATAGCTTGCATATCGGTTCACAAGTGGTTGTAAGATGAGAGATGAATCTAGAAATGTAGTTCAACCTCTTAAGAAAACCACAAACCTCTTTTTTCTGTTTTTGGCTCAGGCATTTCTTATATTGATTTTATTTTGGCAGGATCAACCTCAATTCCATTTCCGCTTACTATGAAGCCCAATAACTTCCTCGATCTCACCCTGAAGGTGCATTTGTTAGGGTTCAGCCTCAACCTGAATTTCCTCAATCTTTCAAACAATTTCAGAAAGTGGATAAGATGTTCCTCTTCTGTCTAGGACTTGGCAATCATATTGTCAACATAAACTTCAATCTCTTTATGGATCATGTCATGAAAGAGAGTAACCATTGCATGCTGATACGTAGCCCCTACATTATTCAAACCAAAGGGCATCACTTTGTAGCAAAATGTTCCCTAAGGTATAATGAAGGTAGTCTTGTCTATGTCTTCTGGCGCCATCTTAATCTGATTATAGCCAGAAAAACCATCCATGAAGGCAAACACTTTAGCTTGAGAAATATTATCAACCCAAATATCAATATGATGGAGCAAAAAATCATCTTTAGGGCTTGCTCTATTCAAGTCCCTATTGTCCACACACAATCTCACTTTACCATCCTTTTTAGTCACTAGTACAATATTTGCAATCCATGGAGAATAAGAGATAACTTTCAAGAAACCCGCATCAAACTGTTTATTAACCTCCTTTTTGATCTTCTTAGACATCTCAGAATGAGTTCTTTGATGCTTTTGTTTAACTGGAGGACAATATTCTTTAAGCTGAAGTTTGTGCACAACAATATCAGTATCCAATCCCTACATGTCTTTATAAGACCAATCAAAGATATCCACATATTCACAGAGCATTTCAAACAATCTATGATTGACACTGTCTTCTAATGCGGCCCCAATCTTGACTTCTTTTCTGACCTCCTCGGTACCCAAGTTGATCACTTTGATAGTTTTTGGTGCAGCAAAATGACATTTTCCTCTTGCCTCAACAATCTGGCTAACTCTTTGGGAAGTTCACAATCTTTTTCAACTTCTTCATCAGCTTGATAGATTGGATTTTCAAAGTCATAATGAGACGTATCATAATCTTTTTTTGACAAAATCCGAGATTAATGGGGGACAATATCTACATGATTATTTTTATTTTTTATTTTAGTTTTAGATTAAAAATAAAAATAAAAATACATTTTCCAAAAGTTTTTAAAATTAAAGAGAAAGACAAGGAGAAAAATATTTGAAGGCAAAAGACGTCCTTTACTGATGATAATTTTTGAAATTGAAAACATTGTGGCCCTATAGCATGATCACCACGTATTGGGAATAACGTAGAAATTATTGCATGATAAAAATAAAGTAAAATTACACTTCATAGCGGGTGACTTCAATCATGTCTTCAGCAAACCAATTAGCAGTCTCTTGACCCGGAACAATAGGACGAATCCACTTGTCCATTTCACAATCACTATCACCTTCCTCGCTTATAGCATCAACTTCCTCATGGATAATACCACCACTGACGAACTAAATCGGAGGAGGAATTCCTTAAATCTTGAGAGGAACATCTGTTGGTGCGCTTCGTCCATCCATGAAGCCTAAACTGTTTTTGTTCTTCTGTGTGGAGAGATTCAACACTCTGCCCCAACCTTGAGGATGACCAGACTTAACAATTGCTTAAACTTGTCAATAAGATTCCAAATAGGCTTCAGGCTTCTTAACCTCTTGACAAGGAGTTCTGACAACCTGCAAGGTCTCAAATGCTTGGCACAGGGTCTCATGTATCTCACCTTCAACTTCAACATAGCAGAAGGTACTCAGATGACTGAAAATATAATCCTCTTCAACATAAGTGGTGACCACCTTCCCATTAACCAGGAATTTCAACTTCAGATGCAAGGTAAAAGTTACAACACTGACCCCATGGATCCAAAGGCGTCCTAGCAAACAACAGTAAGAAGGATTAATATCCATGAAAAATAAAGTCACGTCAAAGATCTGAGGACCTATATTGATAGGAAAATCAACTTCCCCAAACATAGTTATCTTTGACCCGTCAAACGCCTTGACCACCAAATCACGAAGCCTTAGCACAAGCCCCTCATAATCCAACTTCGTAAGAGCAGACTTTTGTAGCACATTAAGGGAGGATCCTATGTCAACAAACACACAAGATAAGATGGGCCTCACAATCTCTATTGAGATATGCAGTGCCTTATTATGTTTCCTTCCCTCAAAAGGTAGATTTAAATCCATGAAACCTAGCCCATTACTCACAGAGATGCTAGCCACGATTCCTTTGAATTGTTTCACTGAAATTTCCCGAAGAACAAAAGAAGCCCTCAATAGGCTCATCAGTGCGTTTCTATGAAATTCAGAATCCCGTAGCAAAGCAAGAATCGAAATCTTCGCACATCTGGCTCAACTGATAGATAATCTTGTAGTCGCTCTTCATTATATATTCGTAAATTCCATGACATCTTTAGCCATCTCGGCATCCAAACTCAGAACATGAGGATTCTGCCCCCGTTTTTCACCATTACCCATTATCTGCTTGCCTTTAATCTTAGCCGAGGCATCTGCACTGCTTTTTGGTCGTTCAGGTGGAGAGAAAATCCGACTGCTACGGGTAATCCTGCTTTCACTGACAATGTCATGAACTTCTTGCTTCGCATATTCATACTTATTTTCCTTAGGCTTCTGAGTAACATGCTTCTGCCCCTGATAGTAAAGTTCACCACCATAGTTCCATGGAACTTCCTTGTCACTGACATATGGCACTGGATCATGTAAAGTGATAGTCACCAGTGACTTCTTGGTAGGAACTGGAATTGTGACAGGAACATGAATTGTCTTTGGCTTGACATGAATAATTACCACATCAACTCCATCCTAACTTTGGGCTCAACAACTACGTGGTAAAACTGAATAGTTCCTTTGGTAATCAAGCTTTGAACTACATCTTTCAAACATTGGTGACCCTATGGCTGAATCAAATAATCTTCACAGTCCATACCACAACCCAGGAATACACCCTTATTTAAAAACTTCTCTTTTACAAATGATAGAAGTGTAGTCAGCTGATTTAAATCCATGACCATATTCAAACATTCATCTTCCATAATGGCACTGACAGTGGCACCGCCATGAGGTGGAAAAGGCTATTGAAGAATATTGGGTTTTGGTCCGAAATTAATAGCTCGAGAATCCAATAAGTCCGACACTTTGTGCTTAAAAGCATAGCAGTTTTCAATGATATGTCCCTGTCAACCGGAATAAAATTCATACGTAGCATTAGCATTAAAGCTAGTTGGAAATTTTTTAGGGTCAACTTTCCAAGTACGCAACTCAACCAATTTCTATTCAAGTAGCTGAAGTAGCAATTCTGCATAGGACATATGAAGTGCATCAAACTTCCTAGGAGGCAGCCTCAACTTTTGCTGATTGCCTTGTCTAGGTGCATATGTCTACCGTTGAGGTGCAGCAGCTGAGATCATCACAACAACAATTTGATGATCAGACTCCTGATTAGCCATACCTTTACCCTTACGTGCATAGAGCGCTCTAGCGCCGCTTTATTTATATTTCTGGTAAACCCCCAAAAGACTTATTCGTATTACCAGTGTTAGCGCTAGAGAAATCCTGAATCTTCCCCAACTTGATTCCAATTTCAATCCTTTTCCTATATGTTACCATTTCAGCAAATTTATAAGAGGTACTACAAATTGTATAATACTGCCCTTGTAGGGTGCTGGTGAATATATCTACCATTTCACGCTCCATCATAGGTGGTTGGACCATAGCCTCCATTTCATGCCACCTCTATGCGTATTCTTTAAAGGATTCATTCTGCTTTTGCGACATACTCTACAATGAGTTCTTATAGGTGCCATGTTAGAGTTGTATCAGAAGTTCTGCATGAAAGCTTCATCTAGCTCTCTCCATGTATGGATGCGAGTACCCTTAAGTTGCATGTACCACTCTAACGGTCCACCAGTCAGACTGTCTTGAAAGAAGTGCATAACCAATTTCTCATTGGCGGAGTATGCTGCCATCTTCCTGTAGTAGGACTTGACATGTGTCATAGGGAAGGAGGTGTCTTTGTACTTTACAAAGTCTGACACTTTAAACTTTGAAGGAATCTTCACTCTAGGGACTAAGCCCAGATCAGACATATCAAGGACCATAGTTCCCTGATTCTCAAAGGCTCGTATATGCTCCTCGAGCACATAGAGCTTTTTGTCAGCTTCAGTTGGTCCATATGCATGAGACATCCAATCATCATAGTTATCCTCTTTAATCTGTTGAATAGGAATACAGACATGCCTTAGTTGAACAAGAGGTTGCTCATTGTATTGTCGAGTAGGAGTGGGTGGAGGCTGATTTCCCATAACTTGGACTAAAGGAACACCTTGCTTATTACCAGCAAGAGTACCAAGGTTCACAGTAGCATTACCATTCTGATTTATACCAATATTTGCATTCAAATTCTGATCACCTGGATTATCGTTCAGAGTTTCACTTCCTGGATTACCATTCAAAGTAGAACTTCCTAGATTACCATTAAGAGTAGGACCACCCAGATTTCCATTCGGGTTGTTAACAATGAACGGATTGACGATCAAAGTCTCATTCCCATCATCTGTAGCTGCAGCAGGCCTTACAACCAAAACTCTCATCTCTTCTTGTTGACAGGACATATTCTGGATAATCTCCATCAGTTGGTCAACACGAGTGTCTATCTTGACACCCATAGCAAAAACATCTGCCTGAATATGTTCCATCTATCTTCTGGAATTACTTCAAGTGTTGTAACGGTGAGAGTTTGTAGTAGCAATCTCTGAAAAGAAAACCCGAACCAGAAATAAGAAAACCTGTTGGAACCACCTGTCTTGATATTCATGAATGCATGATTATGCATGAAATGTTTCATCATTTCTAGGAATATCCTGAAGCATTTTAATTAACATCAATAAGCAAAAGGATAATGCAACAAGACAAAGCAATAAGAAACAAGATATCTGAATAAAAGAACTACTCATATCATAAAACCAACAATATTCATACAAAAGTTCCTCAGTAGAGAGTACAACTACAAATCAAAGAGACCCCGTCCAACAAATCTGGCGGTGACCTCAACAACAAATAAACATTAAGTAAGCTAAGATGAATTTCCATCAAACCCTAGATGAATGCGAATCCGATCTTAACTGAACTTTAAGATTTGCAATTTGGTTGTTGTCTGGGACAATTGGATATTTATTCCTTCCAGTCGAGCCTCTTCAGCATGCCTCTGATAATCCTTCTCTTGAAGTTGAATCTTGAGCTCACCAACTTCCTTAACCAGCCTATCAATCCACCTTTGTCGATTTTTGATTTCTAGCTCGAACAATTTTTTATGCCGGCTAAGTTCTTAGGATTTGGATTCTTCATCACATAGTTGCTTCTTCAGAGCTTTGATTTCTCCATCATTCTTTACTTTTGACTATTCTTTAGCCAAACAGATTCTTTCAATTTTTCGATGACTCTCCACAAGGCTTTCGTTTTGGTTTCTGGAAGTAGAGGAATCTTTAAACTTTATCTTCTTCCATTGTTCCAATAAACCATACTCTTCTAGCAACTGGTCTTTTAGCTTAGCTTCATGCATCAAGTTTCTCTTTTCTTGTGCAACAAAGGAAAGTTCCATATCCTTCTCTTGACTTGCTGACAGTAGCTTGAGATTTTAAGCCATAACATTCTTTTAATTTGCCATAGGCACGAATTTGGACAAAACCAGAAACTGGTTTCTTCATTGATGATTCGGCAAGGGATGACTGATTAATAGTTGTTTTCGGCATCAATTGACTATTAACTGATGGATCAAAAACATGTTGAGGATACAGAGGCTCCTCCCTTTTGTACGGTAATATCAACACCAAGAGAAAACCTTCCCTTTTATATAAGCATGACCCCAAGAGGCTCTTACTCTTTCTAGCATAACATGATCTTCACTTTTATCAAAATAAATAGTTTCTTCTATTTCCTGATCAGTATGTCCATCCATCATAACATACCCCAACTGGCGGCATGCTAAAGTGGGATTGTAATTTATGCAACCTTTCGTTCCCATGAGAGGAACGTTAGGAAACTCACCACAACTTGTAATGATCTCCTTCACGCCTCTTATTTTATACCAAAAATATGTCATAAGAAGTGAGTGCCATGATCCGTTGAGACCAAAGAAGAGAATCCGCGGAATTCATAAATGGTCCTCTTGTAGGTATATGCAACATAAACCACTTATAGAGCAATGGAATATAACACATGACGACTCATTTCTTGCCATTCCAGTAATGGATGGCGTAATAGGTGTCAGCAAGTATGGTCAGCATTGGGTTATCATTCATTAAGACATATATCACTGAATGATCCACAAAGTTTTCTGTGACTGGAAAGATGACTGCGCCATAAATCATGACTGCTAACAGTGCATTGAATGCAATCCAATTCCGATCCCTTGCAAACTTTTTGGCTTTGGATATCAAAAATTCAAAAGGGATACCGCGCATATCACTCTTGTTCATCCAGTTACCCTCCACTTTACTGAGGTTCAAATAAAGAGCCTTAGCGATGGCATTGTAATCGTGAACCCACGATACTCGAATAAAAGGAATACCTCTTGTAATCTCAATGTCAAGAATGTAAGCATACTCTTCAAGTGTCAGTGCTAACTGATAGTCTTAGAAAGTAAAGCAACACAATTGAGGTTCATAAAACTGGAGAAGTGATCTCATAACCCATCCCTCATATTCGTCATTCACTAACGTCAATAAATTCCCACACTTCTCTCTGAAGACTCTCTCGTTTAGCCCTTTCACAAGAGCTCCCACTTCTTTCAACGAACCACCAAAGATCTAGAACTGATAACCGTCAGTATTTCTGGTAGGCTCTGTAATTGCTTTCATGTTGCTATCCATACTTGATGCTAATGATAACTTCAGAATATCCTGGAAATGACATACATATGCAGATTAGACACATATATATTTTTTATTTTCTGACATTTCTTTTGGAAAATAAATAAGCCATGATGCAGGTGAAATAACATGGAATCAAGGTTTTCCACAACACTGGATATCTATTGTACTGTTTTTGTACATGCTGAGAATACCAAAGTAAAAAATTCTAGAATATAAACCCAAAGAAGCATGAAAACACCAACAAAACGGAACAGATAGTCACCAATAGAACATAACCACAAACAGAACATAGTTACCAATAGAACATAGTCACCATCAGTACCTGTAAAAAATATTCCCTCCCTGCTCACAGGTGAAGACTAGGTCTGGCTAAGGACAATGGTAACTCAGAATCACGGGTGCGCCTAAAAATATTATCATCGTAACACCTACATGATAATGATAGCATCTCATTTGAACCCCATCTTAGCATGGACGACATATCTGCACTAGTAGGACTTACATCTACTAACCGTCATGTTCCACTCTATTCCTAGTGTTCCTACTGTTTATCACTCGGTCTGGGTATTGGACCTTTTACCTCTTAGTAACACTCTCCCAACAAGGAAACACATAATCCAACACAACAAAAACCAGTATATGGAAAGTAGTAAAGATGCAATGCAAACATATGCTCAGATAAACATGTACAAATGAATAAATTGTAAAGTATAAAAAACACCCAAGGAAAAGAAAACAAGAGCTAGGAGTGACTCCGAGATGGACCATCAATTGGAGTAATCTCTTCTCCCCAGTGAATTCGCCTGCTAAAACAACCGGAAGAACGAACCACCAAGATGAAATCAATGAAGTCACCATCGAACATTTTTTATCCCACGGGAAGGGAAAGGTAAACATCGAGTAAACTTGGGAAGGGTGAAATCAAGGTCAAACGACTGAGAGATATGACTAACAGAGTCGATTACGTAAGGGGAAGGTATTATCACCCCTCACGTCCGTGGTACTCCACGGGATCCACACTTGTTGTTCTAATCAAAGGGTGTGTTCAACTATACATCTTAAGGTCTAAAGTAAGAAAAATCAAAGAGGGAATGCATGCAAAAGAAAACACGAGGAAAAGAAGGAATATTAACAAAGTTTCGCTCGCCTGAGCCCCATGACTAGATGCCTACGTATCCCATTGAAGGAAGTAGAGCGTCGTAGTTTGGATCAATAGTTTCCGTTTGTTTTGTGCTTTTTATGGATAATGCCGCATTCACATCCTTACAATTAGGATTGCTATTCATGCTTGACGTTATAGCTCATAAAGAGACTCATGCTCGGCCCCTCGCAGACTTAGCATTTCCAAGTTGTTCGACTTTGAAACAAAATATCCTTATTGAAAAGGTTTTAAAAGAAAAAAGGAAAGTCCGAAGACAAAAAGATTTGCATTGGTTAGTGTTTTTTTACCTTGAAAAAGGATTTTTGTATTATTAGAGTGTTTTATGCACTTTACAAGAAAATAGTTTTAGTTTTATGGATGCAAAAGAAAAGAAAATAACAAGGGAAACTATCCTAAATCTAATCCCTAATGTTATCATACAATGATGGTCCTAAGGTCAAGGATAAAGGGGAAATATCTACCTACATTAGCATGCATAGATCACAACCTAATGTCCAACTTGAATCAACAACGAGACAAGTAATCCTAAGGGAACATGCAAAGGTTACAACCTAATATCCAACTTGAATAAAAAACGAAACAAGCAATCCTAAGGGATCATGCCAAGGTAGAAAGAGAAACACAACATAAGTGCAATCGAACACAAAGTTGCAACCAAAACAAACAAACAAAGCTCGAGGAGTATCAACTCACTCAAGTAGAACGCTCCTAAACGAGGTATAATGGCACCAAGGTAGGATAAGGAGAGGGATGAGTAACCAAGATATTATATCATCGAGGTAGGACAAAGGAAATGGGGCACCTAACCATGATATCAAATCACCAAGCTAGGATCAAGGGATGCTTAGCCAAGACATTGAATCGCCGAGGCAAGCGAAATGGGGGAATAATGGTTCTTAACCGTGATATGAAAATTTATACCGAAATCGCATCAAAGCACCGATTCATGAACAAATGCTTCAAGAATATTCAACTCATGAAATAATGCAAAATCAATTCAATGCTCATAATCAATTCAAGAATCAACATAATCTCATAATTCACATAATGTTCAAGTAAACTCCAACAATTCAAAAATTCAAAATCTCATCAACAATTCTCAACTTGAAATTCAAGATTCACAATATTTTAATGATTATTCAACAAATTCCTCTTTTAATCATCATCATCAACACAAATTCAAGAATTAAGTCTTACCAATTTTCAAGAATCAAATTCATCTCATACTTCAAAACAATTTAATTAAATCTCTCAAGCATTAACACAAACACTTAAGATTCACGAATATCCAACTCAAAAATTCAAATCAAAGCAAAGTATAGGAATCAATTAACAGAATGATGAATTGAAGAAGATAAAAATGCTATCCGGAAATCAAACGTGAACGAAGGGAGGGAGTGTTGAATCCGCCAGAATTGGCGCGACGGAGAGGAGGAGAAGAGGTCGTGATCACGCAACAGATAGAGGAGTTGGTCGCAAGTTCGCAGTGGCCGGAGAGAGCTTTTAGTGGTGAGAAAACATCACACAAAGGCGAACCGATGGAGGTAGGTGGAGGTCGGAGTGTTATGCGTTTGAGAGAGGGAGGAGATTTGAGATTTTTTTGAGTTTTTGATTTTGAGATCTTGAAATTCTTGATGAAGATGAAGAAGAGTTGGGATACAAAGAGAGAGGGTTTTTTGTTTTGATCTCGTGAAATGTTAAAATGAGTGTGTAATTGTGTTTGAGATTTGAAATTCAAAATATATAGCCTTGGCTCCAAACTTGCAATTTCAACTTATTGTATGCACAGTGCGAGATCGAACCACAAGCTCATGATAACCGATGCGAAATCTTAATGCCCGACTTGAAAGAAAGCTCTTGATGACAAAATTTGTGATGCGGAACAAAAAGAATCGTCTTGATATGATAAAATTTGAGAAAGTTATGTCGCCCTGAACGACAAGAAATGCAGTGTAAAAATACATAGTGCAGAATTTTACAGCTTATTTTATGTACGACACGCAAACAAACCACAAGGTCATACCTCTCGGTGCAAAATTCGAGCTTGAGGCCTAAAGCAAAAATGTCAGAAAAGAAATTTGTGACATCGTGCCAAAAGAATCACCCTGTTTCAAATAGCGAGAAACAATGGACTTATTACACTGTATTGAAAATTTCAGCTTATTTCTGTGCACACTTTCAGATGTGAGCCATAAACCGGAACCTTCAGAGCACAATCTGTACTCGAGCTCTGAAGAAAAGTTAAAGCTTACCAAATATCTGAACTCATGCTTCAAGAATCGTCCTGATAAAATAAAAATTGAGAGAGTTATGGTTTTAATAATATTGGAAAACATTCCATTAGAAGACCACTTCAACACACAATTTTCTTTGGTAATTGGCACTTTTGGAAATCTTCTGCAAAGAATTAGCTTCTGACACGAACATACAGATCGAAGATAAAATCAAGACAAATTTTTTGACCAAAGAACCACTCAAAAGCCCCAAACCGAGTGAAAGTTATGAACTTTTAAACGTACGAAAAATAACGGTTCAGCATAGTATTTTTACTACTTTTTCACTGTATAGCTTCTGAGCACTCGCACATTCAGAGATCTTCCTCAATGAATTGGCTACTGAGGCAAAGACAAAAGTTGGAGGAAATAACAAGACAATTAAAATGCTCCAAGAGGCACTCAAATATGATATTTTAGTCGGAAGTTACGAATGTTTAGGCATCCAAAACTAGAAAAATGGTAAATTCACTGTATACCGCATATCAAGTATTTTGCGCTTTAGAAAATCTTCCATACAAAATTAGCCTTTAACATGAAAGAATGAAATGAAGAAGACCTAAAGACGGTTTCAAATACTAAATAATCATTCTCAAACCATTTTACAATCTCAATTTATGAATTTATAAGCTTGAAATGCAGTGTACCGAACTTTCGTCTGCACTGTCTCAAATCAAATGAAACGTTTGGCTTTCTACACAATTCAGAGCATGTTGAGACACATAAGAGCTTGATATGATGATGAATTGATTGTTTGTTGATTGAATAGCTTGGAATACATGCGACATGCATTAAAAACAAGAAAACCGTGAGTTCTGCCTTACAATATTATTTAACAGAACAATCAATTTTCGCAACTCTTTCTTGTAGAGATATGCCTTGATTCCATGAGTATCTGTCTCTAAGACATATAAGGATGCATATGACGATGAAGTATAAGCCAATTAGGGTTAAAATGAAAAGGGAGAATTTTGGGGTGCAACACATTGCCTATGAGGTTTGATAAGAAAGTGACGTCTATTGAAGAAGCTCAAGACCTGAGCAATATTAAGGTTGATGTACTCATTGGTTCCTTAGAAACCTTTGAGATATCCATCAATTCCAAGATAGAGAAGAAGAACAAAGGTATAACCTTTGTTTCTAACATTGAGGAAGTTGGAAGTCAATATGATAAATAAGAGAGCTTGTCAGATGCTATAGCTCTTCTTGGGAAAAAGTTCCATAATTCCTTGAAGTATCTGGACATAAAATGGAGGATAAATGTCCAAGAAAAGATTCCTAACATCAGTCCCCATAACAATTTCAAGAGTGGAGAAAAACCCAATGGCAACAAGAATACTAATTATTTTAAATGTTAAGGCTTTGGTAAAATTAAAGAAGAATGCCCTACCATTATAAAGAAATAGAAAAAGGGACTTTCCATCACTTGATCTGATTATGATAATGAAATCGAGGAAGAAATTTCCAGTATTATGATGGCTTACTCTGGAAAATTTGAGTCTGAAAGTGTGTCTAGTAAATAAGACATGTTTGAATAAGAGCTTGATGCATCAATCATGATTTTGCACACCAAGTGGAAAGAAGCATGCTTAACAATATACGATAAGAAGGAAACCTATGAATAATTCAGAAGGAAACAAAGAAGCTTTCCTTAACCATCACAAATGTAGAAAAAAGGTTTCAAATCTAAATTCCAAAATAGAAAACATAAAATAATCTGAAAGGAATTTGAATATGCTTGATGGAATAGTGGAGTTTGGAGAGATATCTAGAGACATGAAGAGAATAAAATTTGGGAGAAGCATGAAAGAGAAAAACACAAATATTCCTTCAACGGAATTTATTCTTCCTGAAATGAAGACTAAGGTTATGAGGTTGGACCACATGTCGCATCATTGTGTACAACATGTGTCACCTCTTCACAGTAGTAACAAGAAACTGCCTCTGAAATGTCACCATTGTGGTTAATATGAACATATATGGCCTTATTTCTGCAAACTACACCAATATCATCAACATGGTAGAAAAAAAACTAAGGATCAAAGGATGCAAGAAATTCCATGACAAGAATAAGTGGAAACCCAATGCTACTTCAACTGGCTCCATAGCTCATACTACACGTAAAGGTTCCTCAAGTAAAGGACGATATTGTAATAATGGGGGTACTGGGCATATAAATAGAGAAAAGATATTGCATGTCACTCTTGGAAATATACCAAAGGTAAAAATCAAGAGCTTAGGGAAATTAGTTAATCCCGACCGAGAAAAGGTACTATTGAGAAAATTCTTAACTTCCAACATGATCATGATAAAAAATGGAATGTGAACTTCAACAAATTTAAACATAGTGTAACTAAAAAAGGTAAATAAGTTCTTATGAAGAAGGTCTTATATGATTAAGACATTAGGGGTTTGCATAACCTCAAGATTTATAAAGGAAATATTTATGAAGAGGAAAGACCAACCACCGATAATATGTATCAACAATCATCTCTTAAGGATGGTTTTAGGCTCAAGCTAGAAGGTGGCATTGGAGGGAAGTTTAATGGTCAGACTGGAGGTCCCCCCAACTTTGAACAACCTATGGTGCTTCAGATGAAGAAGTTAAAGAAGAATAATGGTTATGTCAACACTCGTCCTATTAAAATGCCTTCTCATAAGTATGGAGGTTTGATTAACCAAAAACAAGACAGGGTGTTTGGTGAAGCTGAAACTAGTGTATTGAAGTCTAGCTATAAGATGTATGTATCATATATTTCTCTCCATAATACTCCACTTGTTATTAACTCTGATCTAGCTGATGGTGGAAATATGAGTGATGTTCCACTCAGGTATGTGCCTATGAGAAATCATCATCTCACTATAATGTCTTATGGTGATGATTCCTATGAAACAAATTTGAGAAATCCTTACGGTGATAAACATGTGCCAGGCATCATGTCTGACATGTTGACAAACTCTCAAGTGCATAAGGAGAATGATAATCATGACCATAAATATGTTGAGGTTGATATTACTATATCTTATGGTGGTTTTGTTAATAACCATGATCATGCATTTGAAGATGTGAAAACAATGGTTAAAGGTGAAATAAGTAAGAATGAAAGCATTCAGATGATTTGTACTTCAAATAGTAAGGAGTATAAATTGATCATAAAGGGCACATAATCTATAAATGATATGACTTCCTAAAATGATTAAAGTATTGATATCATTAATCTTGTCAAATCAAAAAACTCTATGTTATCTTATGATGAAGGATACATTTTCTATGATGCTGAAACTTTTGATCCCATTTCCATTCTTGGAGCCACCAGACTGATACAAATATTGTCATGTCACATGAGTGTAAAAATCATCTTCCTCAATAGGTATGTTATGATGAATGCCAATAATATGGAGGGTGTTCATGTGAAAGACAATGATAATATGATAATTCTCATTCATGGAGAAGACATTGTGTTATGTAGAATGTCAGTGAAGAGGTTAGAGCATTTTTTTCAACAAATGTAGTTTAAATCTGAAGTGAGCATGATAGAAGATTCTATCTACCTTTCTTGAAATTATGGTATAACAAAACTCAGGTGTCCTATGACATGTTTGGACATCTGATCCAACATAAACAAACATGCAAGGCATATAACAGTTAAAGCAGTACTGCAAAGCAATAAACAAAACACTTAATTCTTAACCCAGTTCAGAACAACCTTCCTACTCTAGAGGCATACTAATCCAGGGAAAAATCCACTCAAATTATATCAATTCATAGACCCTACGACAAACCTCTAGTTTAAGACCTAATCACTACCCTTGCTAGTTTTCTATCTAAGATTGACTTAGATATGAGGCCCTCCTTAATCCTTCTTCAATCACATATAGCGATTGAATCAATAACAATTATGAACAAACAGAAAGACATAATTCCATGACAATCACTAGCCAAGACTCTTGACTAAGACCACAACTTGGAGTTGCTTTAAAGCTTCCTCCAAGAACAATACTCACTCTTGCTTTCTAGCTTCAAGGAGAATACATTGACCATCTCACAACCCGAGTGGTTCACACATACCAACTTTCCTAGAGAGTGGTTAACAGAATCACCCCTAATGATTACATCTTTTAAATTCTCTGTTGGTACCAAAACTAGGTTACAAACACTTCTATTTATAACCTTTTCCAAACTGGATTTGGGCCTTCAATCACAACTCATCAATTGTTACAATTCTGCAGAAGATTCTGCATAACAATAACTCTTCAATCAAATCTTCCAAATTTAGCTCCATAGTTAGAAAGTAAATATTCTTCAATATTCTTCTTGATTCTTCTTGACCTATAACAAATTATAACATCCAGTTCAACTCAGGCACGATGTCGTATGTTCCTTCATAGGACATCTGATTCGACATATTGAAATTGCAAGTTGAAATATTTTTCAAACTGCAAAACTATAACAGACCAGATGTCCTATACATCTGGTTAGGACATCACACTCGACATGTTGAATGTGAAACTGGAAACATCTTGTTCAACATGTTTCTGCATAGTTAGTTTTACCAAAATTCATGCCAATCATAATTTTAGAGAAATAACAATCCCCCCTTTGACAAGTTTTTGCTAAAACAACCAAATAATCCATGCACAATAAAAAACCATAATCATGTTTAAAAATTCCTCCAACACACACATCAGAGGCACAACATCAAAACAAAAATAACATCAGAGTTATGAGCAACAATACAACCAGAGAATTTAGTAGTTATTTAGTCTACTAAATAGAACTGCAACAAATAGAGAAACTAGATTATCAACACCATGATATCAAGACATCATGTCTGACATCTCTTAAAATCCCTCCAGTACAGAACAGTAGGGACTCCCCGTCAACACCTGTTATCACACTAGAGAATTAGAGATTCTCCCCCTCAATAGCAGCCAACAATCAGTGGTTAAACAATCAGTGGTTAGTGCACACAAACGCACACACATACTTCTCTCCCTTTTTAGCTTTAATATGACAAAGGAAGCAACTAACCAAAAAAACCACAATAGCACAAACATGCTTCTTCATCAACAAGGTATAAGATAACTCCTAAACTTATCCATAAGCACATAAGCAGAAACACAATGTCTTCCACTGGACTCCAAATGCACTCCTTTCAGCTTTCAAGAGTGATGCAACCCAAGATACCAGAATATCACAAGTGATATCTCCAAGCAGACCATACAGTAGGCCCCATCAAACACTACAAAAAAATAAATTCTTATAGATGAATCATACTGTCTCTTGGATTAGAACAATACAGACTAGATTCTCCTGGCTAGAATCACACATACCCAGTTAAGGGCACACACAATTACACCTTATAGCCATATTATTGCAGCAACCATCCAGAGACAAGACCTAACTCCCCCTGTCATGGATAACCAGATCTCTTACAGAGGATAAAACACTTTAGCATACATATAACTTCACAATCTCAAAGTGAAAAGCCACAACTTCACACACTTGCTGAACTATATCCACACCCTTGTGAATATAAACAATCACGACCTTGATAACCCGACTCTAGGTCTTCAAACTTCTTCAAGGTCATGTCAGATACAAGGCCTTATAGATCCATAGAAGTTGTCATACCTCTTTTGGATAACCAAGATGTCGTGCACACATGATTGGACATCACACAGACACAATCAATCAAAAAGCTTGGTTTTATGCATACCAGGAGGACATACTTTTCACAGAAGAAAAATCACCTTCTTCACAATCTTCCTGATCCTAACACACTATCTGATCCTTGTCCTCCGCCCTTACATTCACTAGTAATTTCTAATACTAGTGAAGTCTTCAACATAGTAGTCATGAATTCTTCAAGCATCCTACTGTAGATAGGATCAGAATCTGCACATTCTTATCCACAAAGTCAGAATTCATTTTCTGATAACAAAGTTGATTCTCAATCCTCCATAATCATAGTCCCATACCTCCTTCAGGGATAACAAACAAAATGATGTTACGACATCATTTAGGACATCATCTTTTTCTTCCCAGAACCTAATAAAATAGTTCTTTTTTTATCATTCAAAGAGCTCATTATCCTTAATAGTCCTTTTAAACAAGAAGATCTTAAAATCATACACCTTCTGCAGCTTATTCAGGTAATCATAGACACCTAAATACCCAATGAGATCAATAAACTCTCATAAACATTCTGAACCAAAGAGTTTAGAAACCAGATTTGCATATACACATTTGATAATACCCAACTCCTGACAAGGTCTTTACCATCAACAACATGCACATCTTCATAATATCATAATTATACCCATCTCCCGACAAGTTATTTGTCATCAGAGGAATACTTCCCCACCGACTGCAGATGATACTCCCCTTCAACAGATGTTCGAACATTTGTTCTGACATCCTTCTTATTCACATTCCTAGCACAAGAGGATTCTTTATAATATTCCATACTTGATCAGAGACTAGACTTCACACCTCATCATGGTTAGACATTCCAATTTTGGAATTCATCGATGATCAACAATGCTCACCCCATGATCTTCAGTATAACTTTCTTCTGAAGCAACAAACCCACCTGAGACGATGCTCTGACATCAGATAAGATATCAATCTCAATCATATGGATTCCACCAATTATTATGGTTATGTAGATAAAATCCATAGTAAATCCATACAAACACTATTGAGGGAGAACACAAGAGATCCATAATTCATCAGTTGACCGTATATGCAGATAAAAAAATCAGCAATTGACAGCACACCCTAGGAGGTTTCTTCATAAGCACATTTTCTAGACCTCCTATTTTCCTTTGAGATGTTAAACACCTTCCTTGTAAAAATAAAATTCCCCCTATCATGCAAACCACAACACACATGGTTTTGTATGATCTCAACCCTTCAAACAAACTGTCCAGAAAAGAAAACTTCTGCTTCCCCCAATCCTTCTAGACAACTCATCATGACTGTAAGTTGATCTTCCAGAATATTGACTTACCTCAGGTTGGTGCATCTCCACTGCATACAAACCCTAGATTTTCTCTTCCACTTTAGAAAAAAAAGAGTTCAATGTTCTCATAGACTTGATAAAAGATACCAAGTTTTAGTAAACAACCTCTATCCTGTGTGAGAGAAACACTTGTCAAACCAAGTTGATAAAAATAAATTCTCAACACAAAGATATCAGGATATTATATCTGACATCTCAAGAATTTCCAACTCTATATTAGGGATTCTTCTTTAACATCTACTATGATCACCCTGAGAATCACACGACTACCTCCATAATAGCAGTACAACATGTGATTAGTGCACACCCACATAACTCTCTTAATACAAACATAATTGTTCCTTGGCCACAAACAAGATTCTAAAATAAGTCCGACTCCTTTGATCAGAAAGACCTTTCACATGTTAGAGTGAATAACCTTCGAATATGAAATTGAACTTCATATATAAGAACAACTGGCTGAGACAACATATTTCTCCAAAGCACTTAAGCTCAACCTCTGCACTTCCTACTTGCTTGACTAAAAAATAAACTGAACCAAGAAATAAACAATTGGTTGCCCATTATTCAACCCACCAATCTAAGATTTGTTTTCTGGATAAAACATCTTAGACACAAGCCCAAATTCCTTCTTTTCCAAATCAAGAGTAAGTTCCAAACATATGTTATTACCACACATTTTTCTGGCACCCAAAGCATCTGTTATGCAATAGGAATCGACACGGTTGCTGACACAATGTCCCAACATCTTGTAGGACATTAGTTCCCTTCCTATAGAACTCGCAAAACAAAGCTTAGTTCTGAAGCCTAACACTGCTTTCAGAAAAAAATAACCCTTTATCACCTTCAAGGTCCTCAAAAATATTCCAAGCTCCAACAGTAACAAACAACAACAAGACTTAGAATCGCTTTCCTAATTAGGTCAAGTATTAGGAAGACTCTATTAGATACCAAAATAAATGGCTCTAAACTTTCGTCAACAAACTCAAGTACTATTGGCAACTAAACATAGTTAGTTGAGGTTGTCTTGCATACTACATCATCACAAGCCAAACCTACCAAGGAGACCAAACCCTAATTCCCTTCCTTTACTTGCGACATAAGGAACAACTAGGATTTCAACAGATACCCTGCAGTGGAATACACAACAACAAACACTCCTCAACAATCTTCAAGCACCTCATATTGCACTCAACCATCACAATCTAGGTGAAAACAAAATCCAACCTACGCTTGAAAATAAATCAAACCCAACACTGCAACTTACCATCAAAGATACAATCCTGATAACAACAGATATGTCCAACACAACCATGTCACAGATAGTCCATCATCCACTTCAAGGTATCATTTAAACAACAATATAAAATCTCCAAGTTCAAAAAACTTTTTAGTAGATACCTCATTCCTTGCCCATGACCAGAAAGTATCATCCTAGGATCTCACCCAAAAACAAAACAAGATGCCTTCTATGATACCAATTGTAATTCTGGTATGATAGAACTCAGATGTCCTATGACATGTTGGGACAACTGATCCGACATAAACAAACATGAAAGGAATATAATATTAAAAGCAGTACTGAAAAGCAATAAATAACACACATAATTGTTAACCCAGTTCATAATAACCTTCCTACTCTGGGGGCATACCAATCCAGAGACAAATTCACTCAAATAGTATCAATTCATTGACCCAACAACAAACCTCTAGTTTACGGCCTAATCAATTAATCACTATCCTTTATATATTTCTATCTAAGACGCGCCTAGATATGAATGAGGCCCTCTCAACCCCTCTTCAATCGCAGACACCAATGGATCAATAACAATTATGAACAAACAGGAAGACACACTTCCATGACAATCACTAGCCAAGATTCTTAACTAAGACCACAACTTGGAGTTGCTTCAAAGCTTCCTTCAAGAACAATACTCACTCTTAATTCATAGCTTTGAGGAGAACACAATGACCATCTCATAACCCTAGCGGTTCACACATACCAACTCTCCTAGAGAGTGGCTAACCGACTCAACCCTAATGATTACATCTTTTAGATTCTTGGCTGGTACCAAAACTAGGTTACAAACACTTATATTTATAAATTTTTCCAAATGGATTTGGCCCTTCAATCACAACTCATCGGTTGTTATAATTCTGCAGAAGATTCTGCATAACAATAGGTCTTCAATCAAATCTTCCTAATTTATCTCCATAATTAGAAAGTGCATATTCTTCAATATTCTTCTTGACCTATAAAACACTGCCATATAAGTTAATATAGTATCCTTAAAATATATTCTATTTTTGTTACTCAGATGTTTATAGAATGTCGAGACATCTGTTCTGACAGAAACATGTAATTCTATTAGGTTAGAACTTAGATGTCCTATAGGATGTCAAGACATCTGTTCTGACAGAAACAACATGGCAAGACATAAACAATACAAAATAGTACTGAAAAGCATAAACTACACAAGAATTGTTAACCTAATT
Organism: Vicia faba; assembly: GCA_948472305.1. Taxonomy (NCBI): domain Eukaryota; kingdom Viridiplantae; phylum Streptophyta; class Magnoliopsida; order Fabales; family Fabaceae; genus Vicia; species Vicia faba. The sequence goes on from OX451738.1 coordinate 919,215,677, forward strand.
TGGTGACAACAACACCTACTATGGGGGCTACTAAGCCAGGAAGGAAATACACTATATGTAGTACTAATTCAAAGATAAACTCCCCCATTTACAACTTATCATTTAATCCCTACTAAAGCGGTAGAAATGTTAAGACTAAGCCATTGGATTGACTTGACTTGTATAGATCAAAATAAAAATCGCCACCACGCTTTATTGTTTCCAAAGGAATGAGAAAAGAGCGAATAACCCAAAAGAGGGGGGATGGATTCTAGGTAACGGGGTTGGTTATGCAAAGGGAAGGTATTAGCACCCTAAACATCTATGATACTCCGCATGAACTTCTTTAAGAAAAATCTATATATTTTAGCTATAAAAAGTTATATAGAAATATATGGGGGAGATGAGGAAAGAAGTATATTTTTGTAATTTTTGCATCTGCCGCGGTTGTGAACCTTTAGTTCCTACGTACCACCTTCTGTGCAATAGGGGATCAGGGTACACGTAGTTGACCTTTTAAATTTTTTTAAAACACAAGTGTGTGGGTTAATTTTAAGAGACGAGACACCATCGCCTTATCCGAATGGAAAACATACCTACAACCCACAATTATGAGAAAGGGGAATTTGCATCATCTTAAAGTGGAGGATATGGCTTGGATTCTAAAATAAATAAAACCTCACTCAACACCCAAGTGGAAAATATCTCATTTTACTACATATTATAGAAGTATAGTTGTTTGCATCATTACAAGGATTAACAAGAATCTAATCTTTTGAGAAAAAAGTTTTAGGATAAAAAAAGCCAAGGAGGAAAAATGGTTTGAATGAGATTGATTAACTTTTAGTCTTATCACAAACATGTCAAAGTATTATTGAATTGATTAAAGTCTGATTAAGAAAATATTTTTGAAAATGCATGGACATAAGTCCAAGTTTATTATGAAAGTGGTTCAAGTTTTAAAACAAGAAGAGTTTTCAAAAGGAGGGAGAAGAGTTTTTTTGAAATTAAAGAAGATTAGAGGAAATGAAGAAACTATCCTAAAGCATAAAGTAAAAGCTAGGGAAAAGGACCATCTAACCAACAAGAAGCCAACACTTGATACAATGAGTCAATGTAGAATTCCATCTTTTGGATTTGAAACCAAGCAAGCAATTATAAAAACCTCTTAAGAATACCAAGCTTGAATTGCATTAAGTCTTCACACAAATTGGGAAAAGTAACAGCTGTATACAAATGAATTTCAGATTATAGGCAAAATGTGTAATCACAATAACCTGCACACAAAGCAAACAAACAACCTAATGTCTTGGGGTAAACCCCAAGAACTCCATACAAAATAACAATGAAGGTCACAAGGTCCCCAACATAGGTCAAGGTCTCTACTCCTAAGTCCAAGAAGTCCATAACTCCAAAATGCCAAGGATAGTAACCAAGTAGTCCAAGTAACATTAAATATTTTTAGGGTTCAAGTTGATTATTAGGTATCTTCAAAAAGAAATAAGAAGCTCAAGTGAGCAAAGTAGAAATGACATGAAGATAAAGGCTCAAGTGAGCAAAGATGAAAATAACATGAAATGTAAATGCTAAAGTAGATGTGCTTAAAGTAAAAGCATAAAGTAAAAGAATAAAATAAAGTCAATTGTTAGGAATTAGTAGTTAGTTGGATGGCCATCTTGAAACTTACATTTGGAACTCATTAGAGGATTGGTAGAACCAAAGCCTCTCAATAACACGTTGCATTTGCTTTTTGTCAAGTATATCATTCATTTAAGAATTTTTAAGGAAACATTAAATGATCAATGATGTTTAAGTGATCGACTTTGACCAAAATTGATGAAGATTCATTAGAGAATTGGTAGAACCAAAGTCTCCTAACAATGAATCTCAAAGTTATTAGATCAAAGGGTTCAAATTAACATACTTGGGCTTGCAAACATAGGTTTGGGCCACGAATGATCATTTTCTCAAATCGGGACAAAATTTAGCGTTATGTTAAGCAATTGTAAGTCCACTTATATAGAAGTCACACCTATTTTGAGGCCTGTCAATAGCAATCTATGCACCTCATGTTTTGAGACATGATATGTAAATCATGCTCTAATAACATTTAGCACAATAGGAATGAGATAAGATGAAGAGGGAAGGGGAATTGAATAAACCACATTTGAACCAAAAATTTAATCAAACTTTTATTAAAATCATTCATCCATTTTTATGGAGTTAGACTCAACATCACGAACCCATGATGTTAATAAAGTTCATGATCAAAATTAAATGGTCCAAGATCAGCCAGAATATATACAAGAAAATAAAATTGTATTTAAAATAAAATAAAAAGGTTTCTTAAATGATTTTAAAATGAAAATAAGAGAGAAAAATAGCAACTATATTCAAATTTAAAAAAGGAAAAATAAGTAAGACCATAGAAAAATCAGAAATGAACTCAAATATTTATATGAAACTTTTGGTAATTTTTTAAAGTCAAAAACTATTTTTAATTGCTCAAATAAAGGAAAAAAGATCAAAAATAGCAAAAGTTAAGATAAAATTCCATAAAAAATTCAGAAGATCTGAGACAATGAAAATGATTTTTTATAAAAATTTTCAGAATTAAAAAACGTCAGAAATTATTTTTTAAACAATTAAAATAAAGAAAATAACGTAAAAATTATGAAAAATACCAAACATCAAAATAAAAATATCAAAAAATATTCATAAAGTCATAAATAATTCAAAGTATTTTTGGATAAAAAATAAAAAAGTTATGAATTTTTGAAATTTAAAACAATTAAAATATAAAATCAGAAAATAAAAATAAAACTAAAAAAATGTGGACAATCAGATCATATTCAAAACGCGTTAGTAAGCTGATCAAGTGGACCATACACACTGTGCTTGATATGGACCTTATTTGAAAATGCATTGGATTAGAAAAAGGGTAACCAATAAAGATAAAACAATTGGCGCGCTATCATTGGTTGAGAAGAGACATGTCATCGTCTTCCACCTCCAGACACCCTGCAATGGAGATTTAATGAGTTTCTTCAAACAAAAAAATTAGAATCCCAGACTAGTGTCACTGGATTCGTCTCTTCAAGACGATCCTAACACCACCATCGCACCAAATTTATATAAAGTGTGCAAGGAGATATGGATCAAAAACTCATAAAATAGCGAGTAACTTTTAGTTGAGATTTCTCTCTCAATTCTCAATGGATTTAAAAATTGTAAGAATCACAAGAATCAGAAGAAGGAGTAGAGTAAGTTAGTACTTCATTTGGATCTAAATGGTGGAAAATTCTAACTGTTCGAAGCTCTAGAATGAAGCTCTGAAAGTGGAATTCTATAGCTTGAATTATGGCTCGTTCTGCTTGGTTTAAGCGTTGGAGAGTTTATATGATGATGAAGGGTGATGATTGTGGAAAGAATTTTGGAGGAAAAGGCTTAAATCTCAAAAAATGATTTCAAAAATTTGAAGTTCGTGTAAGGTTTTGGCAGGTTGTGTTTGGCTCTCAAATATTTTGGAAATGAATGAGGGATTATCCTCTATTTATAGAGAAGTGAATGGGATGCTAAAGCGTGTGGAATGATGAAGTTTGAAGGGAATTCGTGTGAATATGCAACGTTGGAAAAGTGTGACTCATTTTGGATCAAAACTCATCCAAACCTTGCGTTTTAATGCACTAATCACTTCTGGAAGTTCAATAAACATGTGTAGGAGAAAAAACACGCAACAATTTTGTTATTAGAAGCCACAACAAAAGTTTCAAATTTCTGACTTGGTGAAAATTTCAGTTTCAAATTGCCAAATTCAAAACAATGGCATTCTCAACTCTTGGGGTCTTAGGACATGATTCTTGAAGCTTTAGAAAGAGGAGATTACAAGCTTTACAATGTGAAAAGAATGGGATCAAATGGATTTTTGAGCTGAATGTTGTAATGAGTCAAAGTTGAGAAAAAAGGTTGACTTTCCATACATAGAATTTTTTAAAGTTTTTCTTCAAAAATGACTTATAATGTCTTGCATCCAAACATGGCCTTACACTTGAAATTTGTTATTGACAAAAAAAGATTGTATGAAATAGATCTCTTGAATGACATTTTGAAACTTGAACTTTTCAAAATCTCCAAAAATTGAGAGAGTTTGACTTGTTGAAGTTGGCAAAAATTCATGAAATGACCTATAATCTTTTGCATCCTTAGGGCATCTTCCATCCATTTTTACACTTTGAACATAAAAGAAATGTTGAAATTCACATATTCAAGATCATTATGGAAAAAGAATGGGCTCACGGTGATAAAAATTTATCAAGTTATGATCTTTTGAAGTCACATAAATGGAATTTGAAGGTTCATCTGGAAGACTTGTATTCTTTCTTCACCATCAAGTTTATTCCACACAAAATATCTTTGAAACTTTTGAAGTGATTTGGTAATAAAAATTTAAAGATAAGTATGCCTTTGGAATCACTCAAAAATACCAAAAAATGAGCAAGATGTACCCCTTTGAAGTTCACAACCCTAGCTCCTAGAGCAAGAAAATGCCTTGGGAAACCTTTGCCATCTTGACCAACCTTCTTGCACAAATACCTTTGCCATGTGAATATAAGTTAACTAGAATGATAAGGAGAAATCATAGAAACCAAAACCCCTTTCAAATAATGAAAATTGAAGGAGATATGCACTTGTGATCAATGAATCAAAGATTTATCCAATTGGGTCTAACTTCTTCTATCAACCCTTATACTTTTAACTATATTTTGACAACTTGAAGTGTGATGAATCATAATAGACTTTTCCATGACATTACTTCAAAGCATATTAAATGGTGAAACTTGAATCTCAATGAAACTTTTTTGAAGGAGGCACATAAATGGACTCATGAATCCATAGATCAATCTTGATGGAATGTATTGTGCTTTCACCTACACCATCAACAATTAGGGAAAACAAACATTGTATTTATTATTTAAAGGATAATCAAAACAAAACATAGATGATCAAAATGTACAAGTTAAGGTGCTTAGTGATTCCTCATAGAGAAAAGCTAAAGATAGGGAGAAGAATCAAACCCTAGTGTGTTGTCTTGTTGTGATTGAATTGATATGATATGATTGAGGGATCTTAGGGGAAAAAATTGGGGTACAACACCTACCCAATGCAACTTCTACCTAGGAACTCATAGATATTAGTATACCCACTCACTTTAAATCACCATAGTGATGTCTAATAGTCCTAGTTTCAGTTGTTGTATCGACGACCTTTCACCTAAATGAAGATCACACTTCAAATACAAACAAACACCTTAATCAAGACACCCATTGATTTAGAACAACATACTTGATCTTAATTCACAACTTTAATCAAGAACAATACTTATATTTTCTTAAAATCTTCCTCCAATAACAATACCACCTCTTGCTTAAAAGCTCCGAGGAGAACAATAATAGATACTACAACTCTAACATCAGTCCAACTCATAACCGGGTGTAACAAATAACACATAAAATCTTCCAATTCACTAAATATCCACGCACAAGCATTGTTCATATCTTTCAAATTTTTAGTCTATTTTTCTTAAAATAGTTTACATATTCAACTTGTGTAGAAGCTATTTTATTGTAAACAAAACTTGTATTCAAACAGTTGTTTGATTTCCTTAAGGGACCGATTAAGTCTGTATCCTTAAGAAGTTTAGGATAAGTGTGTCTTAGAGGTTTGATTTTCCTTAAGGGAATGATTAGGTCTGTATCCTTAAGAAGTATAGGACTTGTGTGTCTTAGAGGTTATTAGTCACTTGGGGGTAGCTTATGTATTGTAATAATCACTTGGTTTATTGGATTATGTCCTCGATTGAGAGAGGCAAAATCACATTGGCGGGTGGACTAGACTAGCTTGATAGTTTTTAAGTGAACTAGTATAAACATTCCGTGTTTTTTACTTCATGTTCTTAATTATTATTATTATCAAGAGTGAAGGAAAAAGTATTATAACTAAAGGGGAATACTTTTAAAATAATTTTTTTAATTTAAAACCCAATTCAACCCCCCCCCCCCCCACCCTCTTTCTTATGTTTTCACACCTTCAATTGGCATCAGAGCTCCAATTCCGAGTAGATAAAAAGTTTTCATTTTCATCAACACTTAACAATGTTCAATACTGATCCAATGTGTGAGAAAAACCAATGACTGCACCTACTTCCACTATTGATAATATGGATGATGATAGAGATCACTATAGTTCAAAACCTCCTATGTTTAATGGGGGAGAAATTTAACTATTGGAAGGATACAATCGAAATTTACTTGTTGATGGCTACACTCACCCAACAGATGATAAATGTCAGAAGATTGCAAGAAGTGCAATGACAGAAGTACAGAAGAAAGTTTATAAGAATCATTACAAAGCAAGCCCTATTATGCTTAGTGTTATTTCATACAATGAATATGAGAAGATCACGGATAGAGAGACTGTAAATTCTATATGTGATTCTCTTTAGATGACACATGAAGGCAATATATAAGTAAAGGAAACAAATGCTCTTGCCTTAATTCAAAAATACAACGCCTTCAAGATGGAAGATGAAGAATCTGTGGAAACGATGTTTTCAAGATTTCAGACTCTTGTGGCAGGACTTAAGGTTCTGAATAAAGGTTACTCTATAGAATATCATGTTAAGAAGATTATCAAAAGTATGCCTAAAAAATGGAGACCAATGGTATCTACTTTGAAACGTTCAAACGATCTGAACAACACCTCACTTGAGGAGCTGATTAGCTCTTTATGAAGTCATGAAATAGAGCTTGATCAAGATGAACCTCAGAAGAGCGTAAAATCAGTTGCTCTAAAATATACTTATGGAAAGACCAAGATTATCAAGCTAACGAAGAATATGAAGAAGATTCAGATGATGATGAAATCTCTTTGATATCTAGAAGAATCAGTCAAATATGGAAGCACAAAAAAGCATGTTCAGAGGACAAAGAAGAACGAACAAAAGAGGTTATCTACTTCTGGGTAGAAAAATGCTTCTGGAAAAGAAGTTACTTTTTATAAATGCAACAAGCCTGGACATTACAATAATGATTTCCAAAAGCTCAAGAAAGACAAGAAGCCTAAGAATGCTTACAAAGCCAAGAAGGGTCTCATGGCAACATGGGATGATTCAGAATTAAAAGATGAAGATTCTGATGAAGAGCATGCAAACGTGGCACTCATGGCCAGAACCATCACAGATGAAGAAACATCAGAATGTGAGCTAATAAAAGATGATGAGTCAGAATCCGAAGATGAAGCTGAGGTAATTTCTTCTCTTTCTCGTTTTCAACTTGAATATTGTTTTTCTGAAATGGTGATAAAGTATCAAAGTCTTCTAAGTAAATACAAAACTCTAAAAAAGATGTTTGTAATTACTTTAGACAACTCTATTAATTATGAGCAAAACATTTCTAATTTAAATGAAAAATTATTTGTTTTTGAGAAATCAAATCTAGCTCTCAAAAGTAAAGTTTGTAGGTTGGAAGAAGAGATGATCTCTACTACATATATTACTGATGAAGTAATCAGATATGATAGAGATTTTTAGCATTTCCTAGCTAAGAGCATAGATAGAAGCAAAATGGCTTCAATGATCTATGGTGTTAGTAGAAATTGAAGCAGAGGCTTTGGATATTTAGGACCATCAAAGAAAATTGATGAGACTCTAAATGCCAAACCTAAACCTCTTACGGAACATTTAGTGCTTGTTGGTAGAGATTTGAAATGAAGTTTCTGATACTACTGTAGCACAAACACAAACACAAAAGGAAACTTCTAAACCAAAGTATCATGCAAAAATTTCACTTGATTATCCTGTTGCACAAAAGTCCAAAGGTGTCAAAACCTCTGGAACTGATAACAAGAAAGGACCCATGAAATGGGTACCCAAATATCAAATAATATATGTTACAGATGTTTAGGTGGTGCACCTGAAACACCAATTATGGCACCTGGACAATGGATGCTTGCAACATATGATTGGAGAAAGTAATATGTTCCAAGATGTGGAACTTAAGTCTGGAGGCCTTGGTGGTTTTAGAAGGAAATTAGAAAGGGAAGATAATTGGCTCTAGAACTATTGATGTGAAGATAATGTTCAATGAACCAAAGGACAAAACTCAAGAAGATAAAAAATCAGAATTCCCTACTTCTGATATTATTGTTGTTCCTTCTGATCAACCTCAACAAAATAAAAGCATAATCTCGTCATCTCTTTCTGAAGATCTAACTCTAGAAAACAACGATGCTATAGTCAGAACAAGATCAGCGTTCAAACCTTCTGAAGAATACTAGACTTTGAGTTTAACAAAGGTATTGTATTTCTTTCAGAACCTCAGTAATCAGAAGATGTTTCAGTCAGAAATGTCTTTGATTAGATGGAAACCTTTTGGTTCTCCAGACTCCAAGGATATCAAACATGTCACTTAGTTATATGTATTGATTAATGTTTGTAACCCTTGGTTATGCTCAATCATCACACTCTATCTCATCTATGCCATGAGCAGTGTGTGTTTTTCTTGGAACTGATTAAAATCATAATTATTACTTTCATTTAATGCTTCTAATAATTATGTCTATATGTGTTTATTTTTTACTATTTATTTTTCTATCACTTTTTAAACACTATAAAATACACACTTACCTTCCACACTTTAGAAACCCTAAACCCCATTTCTCTCTCAAACCATTCAGCAAGTTCTCTGTGTTCATCATCCTCATCAACACTCTTCATCAAAGATCATCACCCTCATCAACAACCTTCATCATGTTCAAAACTTCAACATGGTGAATGCTCAACAACAAGAGGATATTTAGTTTGCTAAAGAAATGGAACAAGCCTTAAATCCTTATGGGCCGTTTTCTTCAACTATTCCAACCAATTCTCCTTCTCCTATGGTATCTAGTTCATCTTATCCATCAGTTATTTATGAACACCACATAACATAGAAATATGTTCAAGTTCATTGTAATTTGAAACCACATGAGTTAAATGTTCTTCGTGAATATATGGTGGATTTTAATAACCATTCTGCAAATGGTGCAAACCTAATTGCTGACTTGAATTCTCAATGATGGGGGAACTTATTCATGCGTCTTCATGGTCCTATTTATGATTCTTTGGTTAAGGATTTTTGGATTCAAGCAGATTGTGACAATCTTCATCTAGTTGTTCATGTCTTGGGTCTGAAAGTTATCTTTACTGAAAAGTATATTGCTGATCTTCTGGGCATGCAACATATGAAAGGTAAAAGAATTTATAAGATACATAGTAAATCTATATAAGAGAGGACGATCAACAAAGCCATCTTCAAGAATTACTCTCCTGAGAAGACAGAGTATACGAGTAAAGATCTCCATGATGAACTCATAATTTGGCACAAAATCATTCTAAATTGTATCAACCTCAGACCTCCATCCAGTTCTTCTGACTATTTCAATGTCAATCAGAAGTACATGTTGTACTATTTGATGACCCATCATAAGATGTATCTTCCAACTCTTCTATTTTATTATTTGAGAGACTCTGTTATAAAGACCAAAACTACTGGTGATCCTAAGAAAAAGGTTTCAAACTATATTCCTTTTGGACATCTTATTACTAAAATTCTGGTAGTAAGTGACTTGGTAAAATCCTGGTACTAAGTTTACAGAGGATCTGGCTCCTAGTCTTGGAGATTCCTTCAATGGACAGACTTTGGAGAATATGAGGCTAATAGAGGAATATCAAGAATTCCTGTGAATAACTACCCTTTGTATACCAAGGGATATAACATGTCTAACATTGCTATCTACGTGAGAATGATGGAAGCAGAAGGATATGATATGTTCGGTTTCAACTATTCTGATTTACCTTCTGCTCAAGAGTATGCTGACTCTTCTAGAGGTAAAAGGAATAAGCTTTCAAAAGCTTCTGAACTTGGAAAGAAGAATAAGAAAAATTCTGGAACTTCTAAGTCTGTGAATCTAGCTGCTTATCCAGAAACAACAAGTAAGTCTGTCATTGCTACTTATGTACTTGTTTCATTGTCTGCTTCTAATATTCTTAATGTATGTTCGTCCACAACCTCCACTGCACAAATTAATCCTCTTCCACCATCAACTAGAACTAAAAATGTTTCTGACTCTGTTAACACTTCTATCTCGTCTCCTTCTATTTCCTTTACACCATCATTTTTTACAATTCGTGCATATCAACCAACAATCACCATAAATTTTCCTGCTCCTGGTCCTGTTTCCTCAACCAATCAATTAATAACACAAGCTTTTACTCCAAATCTTATTCCATCTGTCACTACCATCATTCTATCAGAACCAATCCACACTTCTACATCTCCATTAGCCTCATCTCAATCACTTCCACAAACTTATCATTTTTTAACTTTTGATACCAATCTTCATTTTGCCTTCTTTAACAAAGAAATCACTCTCCATGACTCACTCATCATCCATCCTGGTCCAATTTCTCCCTCTGATCACGAAAATTATGAAAGGACAATTTCTGATAACCGTGGAGCTATTGAAATTTCCATAACTAAACCTTTCAGTTGTTTTAAACTTTTCAATATGAATAAACAACCTTTATCACAAAATCCTCATGATGAAACTTATGAACCAAACCATCCTGAACCTACCCAAGCCTTGGTTTTTTATGAGAAACCCGCTCCAAAAACCTTGGATGAATGCATTAACTTGTTTAGAATAAAGGAAAATAAAAATGTTGTGAAGCTAAGGGCTAAGGCAAGTACAAGTACTGAGCCTCAGGACATGGATGGTTCTTGGAAACTTTTTCAGATGTGGATGTTGAAACGACCTGGCGGAACCGTAATCTCGTAATGAGACATCAATGATGCCGCCACCGAACGTCTTTTATCCTGCCGAAAGAGAAAGGTAAACATCGAGAAAACCTGAAGAGGGAGAAATCACGGTTTTTCAACTGAGAGATTGGGTAAGGGAGTCTGTTACGCGAGGGGAGGGTATTAGCACCCCACACGCCCGTAGTACTCTACAGTATCCACTTTTGTTGTCTAATCTAAAGGGTGTGGTCAAAAACCTATGTCTATGGCTTAAAGCGGAAAAGGGAATGCATGCAAAAAAGAAAACAATGTAGGGAAAATAAAAGTTATGCTCGGTTGGGCCCTACCCCATTGCCTACATATCCCTTTTAAGGAATCAGAGTAGCCGTAGTTCGGCTCATATATTTTGGTTGGTTTGTGTTTTTTAGTTAAGACAACAAAAACAGTCAAGATGGCAAAACATCAAATAAAACAACAAACAAATGAGATGGTAAAACATCGGCTAAATGATAACAAAGTAACATGTCAAAGATAGTGAAACACCAAATGATAAAACATCACACCTAACAATGACATTGAGAGTCAAAGTGGGATAACCAACATGTGCGATGGTGAAACAACGGCTTCAAACAAATATGCGATGGCGAAACATCGGCTAAAAGATAACAAGGTATCATGGAAAAGATGACGAAACATCAATAAACCGGATGATAAAACATCGCACCTAACAATGATATTGAGAATCAAAGTAGGATAACAAACATGTGTGATGGCAAAACATCGGCTTCAAACAAATGTGCGATGGCGAAACATCGGCTAAAAGGTAGTAAGGTATCATGGCAAAGATGGAGAAACATCAATAAACTGGATGACAAAACATCACACCTAACAATGATATTGAGAATCAAAGTAGGATAACAAACATGTGCGATGGCGAAACATCGGCTTCAAACAAATGTACGATGGCGAAACATCGGCTATAAGATAAAAAAATATCATTGCAAAGATGGCGAAACATCAATAAACCAGGTTTTAAAACAAAGCCAAGAGGCGCACAAATAAATAAGATTGATTTGTATCTTTTATCTTGAAGAAGGGTTTGAGTTTATTAGAGGTGTTTTATGATTTTCCAAGAAAACAATTTTTGTTTTAAAATGCAAAATACAAAGGAAGGAAAAAACAACTAAGGGAAACTAGCCTAGCACTAACCCTAGTGTTATCATACAATGATTGACCCTAAGGTTGAGGATAAAGGAAATTCCTAACCTATGCTAGCATACATTGATTCCTACCTTAATTAACTTGTCAAAGGAAGCTTAACAAGACTATCCTATAGGGAACAGACAATGAGAGCGAAGTCGTGATCTCAATTTCTAAATTGAGTGACTCATCGATCAACAATCTAAGAAAAAATAAAAAAACAATAAATATCTTATAGGGAACATGCACTAAGAGGGAAGTCGTGATCTCAATTTATAAATTGAGTGACTCATCGATCAATAGTTAAAGAAAGAAACAATAAATATCCTATAGGGAACATGCACTGAGAGAGAATTCGTGATCTCATTTTCTAATTTGAGTGACTCATCGATCAATAGTTAAAGAAACAAGCACAAACATAACACATGTATCAAACAAAATAGAGGGCCTCCTGACATATATCAGCAACAGAGGTCCCATCATGCAACATAGAACTATGAAAATAGAAGAAAGGAAATAGTGCAATACCAAACGGATAACTATACATAGCAACCGAGCAAGAATAAAAGAAATCCAGAGAACTTCGAGCAAGCTTGCATCAGCAGACAAATCAAGTCAGAAATTACGCCATCAGGATGTAAGTATTGAGATTTTCAGATATGAACAGATCCCATGGGCAATGTATAGCATTCATAATCACATACATATATCCTGCAGATACTATCAAACATTCCAAGCACAAGAGTGGTACCAATATAATAAATTGTGTTCCACAAATAAAGTGAAATACAATAGCCTCAAGTAAAAATGGAAAACTTTTCTCAGAGTACCTCGCACATTCAACAACCAAGTTAGTATTCCCATAAATAGAATGATGACTCTCATAAGGGATGGATAATGACACCATAATGAAGTGAGAAAATATGATAACAACTATAAAAACATTAGATATTATAAACAAAAAGAAACAGGCATATGCACAAATTAGTCAAAAGTTAGAGGAATGTTGCTCCTTTCTATCACCATATTGAATTAACAATTGAATATTAATCAAGGATCATGGGGAGCTTGAGAAGAATACAATAAAAGACCACGAAGGCCAGTAGCAACCACAATTCAATCATACTCAATTACTTCATCACAACTCACAAACATAATAGAAGAGGAATCTCACACAATGCATCGGGGACTTAGATTTCAAACTAACCATGGAAGAAAGTCAAACAAGGACAAAATTAAAGAGTTTGTAACAATTAAAGATTTGAAGTAAAGCTTCCAAAACATGATTAGGACATGATTACAAGCTTAAAGTGTTGATTCTATAACATGTTGCACAAGTGCATTCAAAATGCCCCAAAAATTCAACAAGGATAAAAGAAAGAAGCCAAACTCTATTCATGATTAGAGCTAACTTAAGTAATAGGGATCAATTACTCTCAATTCTTCATGAGACTATCATTTAAGTATCATTTCCCTTCATGTTATCATTGGCCATCTAATGACCTCAAAATCAAATTAAAAACTCAAGTTTCAAAGTGAAGATCAACAAGAAAGCAAAAAGTCATAAATCATGCATCAAAAGGTTCAAACATTCAAGCATGGGGCATTAAGTGAAATGACTTGAGTTTATGTGGATAAACATAACCAACATAATCATTAGGTTCCCAATTATAGGCCTCACTCAAGTTCATTGGCCATCAAGCAAATTGCAACAAGATATGCAGCATTAATTGGGTACCTTCACTTCAAAAATACATTAAAGATAGAAAAGAATTTCAATAATTCAAACAAAAATTTCCATAACATATTTGAGATGTGTATAGGTCAGGAAACAAGTTTAAAGTTCATGGATAGTAGAGGAGAGGATATAATGAGGCCCAAAGATCAAAACTAGTTGGCAAAACTACCAAACTAGACAAGCTTTCAAAATATTTGTGGAAAAATATCCAATCAAGTCAAATAATTCAAGAAAAATGGTTTTTAGATTCTCAATACATCCATGAACCTTAAACAAGATTCAAATTCCAATGGAAACCCAAGGAAAATTGGTTTTGAAATTGAAACTTGCAATGTAAGCTACAAAACCCTAATTGTTTGAATTTTAATCGTAAATATTAATTAGGTCAGATCAAAATTCAAAAAATTCAAACCAAGATCATGAAAATCACAAGGAAACCCTAAATATCAGAATACATATTGTTTTCACATTTTTAGGATTAAAGAAAAGTCAAAAATAAAATCAAAATTCAAACCATTAATCAATTAAACAAATAAACACATCTCAAAGGAAAATTCTAATAAAAAATCAGAAAAATATCCAACCAAAATTATATTTAAATATTAGAATTAAAAACACACATCCCTGATTTTTTTGTGGAATTTTTGGATTAAAGGAAATATAAAAAAAAAATCAAATATAAAAAAAAAATCAGATATCAAACAAACAATTAGTTAATCACACGAATTTTTAAACCAATCAAAACATTTTAAAAAATTCTTTAAAAAATACACAAGGTCAGAAATATCATTTTTAAGTTTCATGAATTTTTGTGGATTTTTATATCAAAGAAAATAATTTAAAAAAAAACAAATAATTAATTAAACTCACGAATCTTTCAAACCAATAAAATGACGTTTAAAAATTCAAGAAAAATTAATATCAAATACTACATAAAATTATGAGCCTATGACATTTTTATTAATAATTTTTTAAATTGTTTTGATCAGAAAATAAAATCAAACGAAATACAAAATAAAATAAATAAATAAATAACTCAAATAAGACAAAATTTAAATGGACCAATCATATCGTGCCACCACATCATCTTCAACCTCCAGAAAAACTCAAAAACACGCGTAATACTCAGTCCTAGGGCTCATGTTCAGATCAACATAACATGCTCAATTCCACACCATTTTTCATGAAATCAAGGGCAAATTAAAGCTAGCATAATAAAGAATCCATATCAACTCGAATCAAACAACATCATCAAGTATAGATCCCATACGAAGCTCATAAAAACTCAAAAAAACAATTTGCACACAGAGTTTCAGAAACTCCAAAACACGATTCAAGCTCAAATCAAGCACAAAGTATACCTCAAACCTATTTGTCTGGCCAGCTAATACACGAAAAACATGATCTACATCATCAATTCAAGCTGAATCATGCAAATCAAAATCCAGAAAAATCACCTTGAGCAAAAATCTAGAAACACGATTCCCTCGCTCCAGAAGAAAACCAACGATGCAAGCTTGATCTCCTTACTTCAATGAAGCTGAAACACTAGGAATTTTGAAGAATGATCCAAGGAGAAGAGATATTCGAAGCAGTTTGCAGAGGCACTTCAGAAATTTCAGATCTGGAATTCTTGCAATGGGGGCACCCTCCCTCTAAACCAAGGCTTGCTACCTGTTATATAGAGTGAGTGGAGGAGGATAGAAGAGGAATTTGGCTCATAAATCCGTTAGAGGGCGGGTTTGTAAATTTGGGCCAAAATTGAGGATGCACAAGGAGCCTGTGTTTCACTCGTGCATTTGTTTGCCTTTTGTGAGCCAAATGAGGTCAGAAATACATGCTCAAAATGCCAGCTCATGATTGTTTGAAATGAAAAAGTGTTGGTGAATTTGCAAAATTGAGCATGTTTGGGATTTTTTCAATCAAGCAAGTACAATACCATATGATGTACGAGATGGTGAGTGTAATGGGCCTCAGCATGTTACAGATTATTCATGGGCTTGATTAGAAACAAAAATAAAGGCTAAAACTTGAGTTCTCAAAAATTGGCCATTTTGCATACTTGTCAAATTTCAATAAAATGCCTCAAAATTCCAAAGTTCATAACTTGCTCAAATATTTGAATTTGGACACAAATGAGTACAATTTGGAAAGGTATTGAAAAATCTACAATCCCTTAGTTTTGAATTTTTACAATTGAATCCATTAAGGTCCTCAAAATTTGACATGAAATTCACTAATTTTGGAAAATGACCTATAATTTTAACTTGAGGCATGAACTTCCAAAGACCATAACTCTTGACTCTTTGCCAATTTGGACATGAGACAAAAAGGAGATGAAAGATCACCCTTTTATCTTTCCAAGCATACTTCATTTGCAATTATTTGATCAAAGGTGAATAAAATATGAATTTTTGAAGTTAAGTCCTCATTTTCCAAAATTAGAAACTTTTAGGGTTTCTTCATGAACAAGTTTCAACCCAAACTTCAATCTTTTTGATCCAATGATCAAAATGGACTTGAAATATGAAAATTACACCCTTGAATTGATGGTTGACCAAAAGTTCACTTGGTCAACCTTGACTTTGACTGATTTTGACCAAAATGACCATTTTGCCCCTTTGAATCAATTGATCCACTTCCCTTCAAAATTGATGATCAGGACTTCAAACATATGATCTTCCAACTATATAGAGGCCATGTACAATGTTTCACTTCAAAATTCTCAAGAAATCCCGATGAAATCCCAGACCCTAATTTTGGTTAACACCTTAGGAGACTGATGAATCATCTTCAAAACTTCAAATCCTCTAGATATTTTGGCCATATTCTTGCACAAAGACTTTTCAAATACCAATGAGATGTTGTAGCTTCTAAATAAAGATTTGTACACTGATCAATAGCCTTGATCAAGAAAAACCCTAATTTTGACTGGTGAATCAAAAGAGTGATTCCTCTTATAACAATCTCAAACTTCAATCCTCTGATAATCCAAAGAGATGGATAAAACATCTTGAGATATGAAATAACTTTTGAGCTTGAAAGATCAAGAGGTTTAGATGATAAGGTTCTACTTGAGCAACTTGTCAATGCAATCAACCTTCAGAGCTTGAGGAGGACTTGATAACCAAAGTATTTTGATCCCATCATAATGTATGAATACAATGCAATATGATATCCATGATGAAACATAAGCCTAAATCAAGAGGGTAAATTTCGGGGTGCAACAGCTGCCGCTATTCAAATATCTTCAACATGATAAGTGAGAAAAGTGGCAACTTTCGAGCGTTCAAAGTTAAAGATGATTGAATACAAAAGAACCCAAAAATTTACACTCTTGAAGAACAAAGAAAAAGAAGCAAAAAACTCCCAAGACATGCGTCAGAATGAAGCTGTAACGCAGGTTGAAACAGAACAAAAAACAAAGAAGAGTAGACGCAACTAAACTACCGGACAAATGTGCCAGGGAAAAACTCGACTTCAAAAAAGAAGAGGTGGGATAAAACTCAAACCACATAGTATAGGTGAAATGAAGCTCTGGAAAAGAAAACGTACGCGGGTGAGGAGGCGAAACTCTGAGCTCGACCCAAAGCAAAGTGGATATAGTGCGTGATTCTAGGATCAATTGCTAATATCAACTAAGATAGACAGTATAAAGGAACTGAAAGAATCCCAGAAATGAGGAACAAAAGCGAGACGAAACTCGACTCCAACCAGTTAGACAAAACTAAACTAGATGAGTACCAGGACGAAACTGGATTTCACGCACGGGTAATGAGGCAAAACTCAACCCAAAGCAAAATGATGAGAGTGCATGTTTCTCAGAGCACTTGCTGGACTCAGATCAATGGATAAATAGTGACGAAAATTGATTGAAGAATCCAAGGAACAAAAGAGACTGATTTCAAACCAGGGACGCAGTACGAACACTGCACTCGGTAAATGAACACCGTCAAAGGGTCCAAGGTATAAAAGCAAAAACAAGATCAAACTCGACTCAATAACTAGTTAGGCGAAACTAAACTAGATGAGTACTAGGACGAAACTGGATTTCATGCACAAGCGACGAGGCGACACTCGACCCAAAGCGAGAGTGATGAGAGCGCATGTTTCTCAGAGCACCTGTTGGTCTCAGATTAATGGATAAATAGTGACGAAAACTGATAGAAGAATCCAAGGAACAAAAGAGACTGATTTCAATCTAGGGACGCAGTACGAACACTGCACTCGGTAAACGAACACCGTCAAAGGTGAGGAGACGAAACTATGAGCTCAACCTAAAGCAAGGAGATTAGGGCGTACACCTAAAACCCTGCTGAAAGTGAATATCAGGACGAAACTGGTATTCGAAAGGTGCATCAATAGACATTGGAATGAACCAGAGAGGATAGTGAAGACTAAACCCGAGAAGAACGCGCCACGGCGAAACTGAACTACAGTTAAGAGTAGACACTCAAACAAACAAATGAATGACGTCAAAAGGATATTGGTATGGGCAAGAAACTGAGATAATATGGACGAAGACCTCGCTGGGGATTTAATCTGAAGTGTTAGAAAATTCACTGGGGACAACAGAAACAATAAAAATGGCTTATGTTCCAATGCATGTTTGAATTCTTTCTATATAGCGCAATGTTCCATATAATGGAAATGCTACGCGTTTTGGTAGAGGCAATATAATGATGCATGTTTAAAAGTTTCACTGGAGAATGGCCAATTGAGAAGCCAATAACCAAGAAGTCAGAATCTGACATGACTTGCAAAAATAAATTACAAAATCCAATGGAGAGGAGAAAATATGGGGAACCATTAGAGAGGGAACCTCGAAGAGACGAAGCTTCGCGGGGAATAACAATCGAGCAACCAGTAGAAACGGGCCACAAACATTGAGAGGAACTGCAAAAATAAAATGCAAACTCCTAGTGAAGATCAGATCGACACTGTAGCTTCTGGAGAGGGACGCCATCTGAAGATTAGACAAAGAGGGAGAAGATCAGGGCAAGACTGTAATCTTTGTAAAAGACACTGCGCAGCCGTGTTGAGGATGACAATAAGACAACAAACCCGACGTGAGGGGTGAAAACCTTTGCTGGGGGAACAAAGCTCTGCTGAGGAAACGGGACTTCACCGGAGATACAGAACTCTGTTGAAGATTTTTGTTGGAGAGAGAGTTCTCTTGGAATGCAACGATTGGATGGATCATGCATATAGTCACACAATATCGACCTGACTGGGGATAAGGAAAGATCTTAACATAAGGATGCCCCAATCAACAGACCGGCTGGGAAGTGAGAGGTCATGGCGAGGGATCTCTGTTGGCAACTCCGTTGGGGATATGCGATATCTTCAAATCCGGAGTCTCAAAATAAAGCCTTTAAAAGAAGATTCCTGGGGTAACAAAAATTCGCTGCAGAAACGAAACTTCAATGGGGATAGGTAAAGTCCTATTCAATACATGGGCTCTGTCTAACAAAAGAAAAAACAAATATTCCCTTCCTGGAAATCATTAAGCTCTTTACAGGTGTTCAACGTGTAAACTATTTTTTTGATGTCAAACAAATGTTTTGCATGCAGAAAGATGTTTATTTTGGGAATGACAGATCTGATGCGACGATTATTTAAGCCTTAAAGTTGAAAACCTTAACAAAGTGTCGCATCTCTGTTGTGAATGAATCACTGGCTAGAGTGCAAAAATTTCAAAACTTTTCTTCCCCTTCTCTTTTTTTTAAAAAACGAGTCAAGATGCGGGTGATATGATACCAACATGGATATGCAACACATATTTGGGAGTTTAAGAAACGTTATCCTGTTGTAGTATGCTTTCGAGTTAAACCCTTGTTTCAATTAGGACTTTTAGAGGTTGTAATGTGGCCTGGTTCGAGGTTTTTTTTAGAAAAAAGTTTTTCAAGGCTCAAGTTATTTGGTGCCCACCCCCTTCGTGATATTCTCCTGTCCTAAGTTCAGTTGACTTATCACAAGCATTCATCTTTCAAAAGGATTTATAATGGTTGAGTGATCACGACAAATTCTCCAACATTATTGTCGCTTAACTTTTGCTACTTTTGTTTTTGATATTATTGTTCCTCTTTTTTTGATGAAAATTTTATTGGATAATCTTTTTCGGCCTTTTAGGCTCTTCTTTTCCCTAACTTTTTCCTAGACAAAATCTTTTGAATTTCAATTTTGGGAGTCCAGCGGGATGCCCTAACTCTTGCCTAAGAGACTTGTTTTCAAGTTTCGACTTAGCATGGCTTTTTGTTTCTTTCTTATTCATACTTTCCACTTTGAACAAGTCAATATGACTTTAGGTCTTTGAAATTTTTCTTTCTTTTTCTCTTTCTTAAAGAAAACAAATGCCTCATTCCTTGGTCGGTGAGGGATAGCCATTATTGTATCTATTCGAACTCGACCTCATGACTTTGTGAGGAAATGAACATTGTCGTTTAGACATTTTTCCTGATCTCATGATGCGAAAGATAAAATGTGGTGATCCTCAGATGGGACATTCCTTATGAAATTCAAATGCTTGGCCAAATTAACTGAACATCTACCCTGCCCCTGGCTAAAAAAAATAAGGTTTTTTTTTTTGTGAACGGAAAAGAAACTCCTACTTCGAAGGCTCAGAGGGGTTAACGAAGGTCTAACTCCCTTATATCTCCGGTGTTTGGGGATTGAAACAATGCATGTACATTGTTAACGAGGTTCTACTCAAAAGCATACTACTACATTCATCATTTTTAGCTAAACTCCTTTCTCCAAACTCTTGGCTAAGCAAAAGAATTGACACAGTTGGTATCAAAATGCCCGGAAAATTGAATAAAGAGTGATACTGGATGGATTAAGTAAAATGTAACAAATTCTTCAAGGCAAAAATATTCAACGCATCAAGACTGACATTCGACAATAAACAAAATTCTATATGCAGACAATGATAAAACAATCAATCAAGATAATACATGAAAGTGCGGAAAAGAAATGTACTAAAAGCCATTATGGGGAAGAAACATATCCAACTAGGTTCGCCGATCTCGCCGATCTGTCGTAATATTGATATTACCCTGACCCATGACCTTTACCAACAACACGGAGCTGTGAAACAAAATGGCAAGGCCTCCACCAGTAAAGTGAAAGAGAATCCTAATCAAACATAGAACCAAACACGCCCCTTGCCCAGCAATAGTTGTGTTTGTTATCCGTATTTCAAGCGATCAACCAACCATGACTTAGATTACCATTTCCGTGTAAGGCCCACGAAGTTTATATGCACATGCTTATAAAAATATTGGAAGTTTTTGCAAACAAAATAGTAAAAAGGGAGAAAAGAAACGTATGCGTATACTTGAAAGAATATTTTCTATTGATTCTGAGAAATCAGCCTGTGAAAAAGGCATTTACATTTGGAAGCAAGTAATTACAAAATCAAAGCAAAAAAGTGTTTACAAATGGCAATGTGAATGTGAATATCCATCAAGTCCTGACTCTGCTATGACTCTTATGACTCTTACGCTTTCATCTTCATGCTTTCAGACAGATCGTCTTGGATTAGCTTTGAGCTTATGCCAGGTGACAAAACGAAGGAAAGAAACAAAGGATTTCATTCAGAGCGTAGTCATTTGCTCTAAGTCCCTAACTTTTGCCTGAATCGCCCTTTTGGGTTTTCGATTCACCGGGACACCCTCTTTTTGCCTAAACCGCCCTTTCGGGTTTTCATTTTAGCGGGTTTTTTTATTATTTATTATTCTCTTTTTTATGCAAAGTATTTTTTAACTACGTCAGCATTCACAGGGAGAGGGAAGTACTCTACATCCATAGTTGTGAGCATCATTGCTCCTCCAGAGAAAACTTTTCTGACCATGAAAGGACCTTCATAAGTCGGAGCCCACTTGCCCCTGGGATCTCCCTGGGGGAGAATTATCCTTTTTAGCACAAGGTCACCTGGCTTGTAACACTGAGGCCGTACCCTCTTATCAAACACTTTCCTCATCCTTTGCTGATATAGCTGACCATGACATACAACCGTCAACCTCTTCTCGTCAATAAGTTCCAACTGATCCAGCCGATTCTGTACCCATTCACTTTCATCCAGCTCAACATCCCTCATGATCCTAAGAGAAGGAATCTCGACTTCTATCAGCAATATTGCTTCCATGCCGTAAACCAATGAAAATGGGGTTGCCCCAGTCGAAGTACGCACAGTGGTGCAATAACCATGCAAAACGAAAGGCAGTATCTCATGCCAATCTTTATAGGTTACCACCATCTTCTGCACGATTTTCTTAATGTTCTTATTGGACGCTTCGACAACACTGTTCATCTTTGGTCGGTATGGGGAAGAGTTATGATGCTTGATTTTGAAGGACTCACAAAGCTCCTTCATCATTTTGTTGTTCAAATTAGACCCATTATCAGTAATGATCTTTTCAGGAACCCCGTAGCGACAGATAATATTGTGCTTAATGAACCGAGTCACCACCTGCTTGGTGACATTGGCATAGGATGCAATTTCGACCCATTTTGTAAAATAATTGATGGTAACTAGAATGAAACGGTGCCCGTTGGATGCAGTTGGTTCAATTTTGCCGATCATATCAATTCCCCACATCGGAAACGGCCAAGGGGAAGTCAAGACATTCAAAGGTATTGGCGGCACATGCACCTTGTCAGCATAGACTTGACATTTGTGGCAAATCTGTGCATGATTGTAACAGTCAGTCTCCATGGTGGACCAATAATAACCTGCTCGCAAAATCTTTTTAGCCATGGTATGCCCACTAGAATGGGTCCCGAAATCACCTTCATGTATCTCCTCAATGATTCTAGCTGCTTCTTTCTTGTCAATACATCTGAGCAGTAGACCGTCATGATGCCTTCTATACAACACACCGCTACTGAGAAATAACTTGGCTGAAAATCTTCTCAAGAACTTCTTATCTGTGACGGATGCCTCTTCAGGGTACTTTTGTGTTTCAAGATATCGTTTAACATCATAAAACCAAGGATTACCATCTGATTCCAAACTAGCCTCAAAACAGAAAGCTGGCTCACTTAAACTTTTGATGGTAATAGAAGGTGCCTCATTAGCCCACTTAACCTTGAACATGGAGGACAAAGTTGCCAGTGCATCAACTAGATTGTTTTCTTCTCTGGGAATGTGCTCAAACGTGATCTCTTTGAAGTACGAAATCAGCTTCATAACATGCTCACGATAGGGAATTAAGTTCTGATGGTGAGTCTCCCAATCTCCATTAATTTGGCTGATAAAAAGATTGGAATCCCCGTAAAATTTCAAAAATTTGATGCGCATGTCGATTGCCGCTTCAATGCCATAAATGCAAGCCTCATATTTGGCCATGTTGTTAGTGCAATCGAAACAAATATGAGCCATGAAAGGAATGTGGTATCCCTCAGGGGAAGTGATAATAGCTCCGACGCCGTTGCCCATGGCATTGGAGGCACCATAAAAAACAAGCAGCCAACGTGATCCCGGCTCGGGTCCTTCGTCTTGGTATGGCATGTTACAATCCCGAATATACACAATTTCCTCATCCAGAAAATCAAACTTCATTGGTTCATAATCGTTCACGGGCTGATGAGCAAGATGGTCGGCCAATATACTACCCTTAATTTCTTTTTGAGTAGTGTATTGGATATGATATTCGGTGAGTATCATCTGCCAATGGTATACCCTGCCTGTAAGAGTTGGCTTCTCAAAAATGTACTTGATTGGATCCATTTTGAATATCAAGTAGGTGGTGTGAGTTAACATGTATTGCCTCAAACGTTTGGCGGCCCAGGCAAGCGCACAACAAGTCTTTTCCGGCAATGAGTACCTCGACTCACATTTCGTAAACTTCTTACTCAAGTAGTAAATAGCCTTCTCTTTCTTCCCTGTCTCGTCGTGCTGTCCGAGGACACAACCCATTGAGCTCTCCAACATAGTTAGATACATGATTAGTGGCCTTCCTTCCACTGGCGGCATGAGTATCGGAGGTTCCTGCAAATACTCCTTTATTTTGTCAAAGGCCTTCTGACAATCCTCATTCCATTTAATTGTCTGACTTTTCTTCAACAACTTAAACAATGGTTCACAGGTAGCTGTGAGATGATAAATAAATCTAGAAATGTAGTTTAACCTCCCCAGGAAACCACGTACTTCCTTCTCTGTCCTTGGTTCAGGCATTTCCTGTATCGCTTTTACCTTGGCCGGGTCCACCTCGATGCCTTTTTCACTTACTATAAAACCCAACAGCTTGCCGGATCTCACCCCGAAGGTGCATTTATTCGAATTCAACCTCAGCAAGAACTGCCTCAGTCTCTCAAACAATTTTTCCAGATGAACAAGATGTTCCTCTTTCGTATCAGACTTAGCAATCATATCGTCCACATAAACCTCGATCTCTTTGTGAATCAAATCATGAAAGAGAGTGACCATGGCGCGCTGATATGTTGCCCCAGCATTTTTTAAAACAAACGACATCACTTTATAACAGAAAGTTCCCCAATGCGTGATAAATTTTGTCTTCTCCATATCCTTCAGAGCCATCTTTATTTGATTGTTACCCGAAAAACCATCCATGAACGAAAACACTTTGGAATGAGCAGTATTATCGACCAACACATCAATATGCGGAAGAGGGAAATCATCTTTAGGGATGGCCCTGTTCAAATCCCTATAATCCACACACATCCTGACCATACCATCCTTCTTGGGCACAGGCACAATATTTTCAATCCATGGCGGATAATTGATGACCTTTAAGTAATTCGCGTCCAACTGCTTCTGGACCTCCTCTTTGATCTTTTTGGACATCCCAGGATGAGTTATTCAGAGCTTTTTCTTGAAAGGAGAACAACCTTATTTGAGTGGTAGTCGATGCACCACTATGTCTGTATCCAACCCAGGCATATCCTCATAAGACCAAGCGAAGATATCAGAATACTCATGGAGTAGCTCAATCAATCTGACCTTTATACTTTCTTCGAGATCTACCCATATCTTGACTTCTCTTCTTACCTCTTCTGTGCCAATATTCACCACCTCAATTGAATCTTGATTCGGTTAGATAACCTTCTCCTCTTGTTTTAACAATCTTGCTAATTCCTCAAGAAGACCACAATCCTCATATGCTTCTTCTTCAGCTTGATAAATAGGAGTATCAAAGTCATAATGAGCCATAGCAGAGTCGTTATCAATATAATCAGTGGTGGAAGTGCATCTGCATGAACGATATTTTGGCATTTTTTAGTGACAGTGTATGAAAAGAGAAACATTGCCATTCAAATAAAAAAGAAGTGGAGAAAAATTTTGAATGCAAAAACGTCCTTTATTTCATGATAAACTTTTGAAAATAAACATGGTGGCCCTATAAAAATGATCCACTACACCTTGGGCAGAGCGTAGGAATTATGATATGATAATAAAAGAAAACAAGAAAATTACTCCTCAGCGCTTGAAACTTGGACAACATCCACAGAAGTCCAATTGATGAGTGTCTGGCCTAGAATACTCGGACGAATCCAATCTTCGATATTGTAGCCATCAACCCTATCGTCGCCAACTGCATTGACATGTCCTTCTTGAGTAGAACAAGGACGGGAAAATTTCACAAGAGTAGATAAACTAGATGCTCTGGGAGTTGTACTCTGCTGACCTGGGCTAAAACCAAGACCAAATTTATTAAATTTTGGGGTAACGTCCAGCACCTGACCCCAACCTTCAGGGTTACCATTTTCCACCACAGCTCTCGCATCCTTGAGAGAAGACATAACAATTTCAGGCTTCCTTTTCTGCTCTGGAGGAGGAAAATTGACAGCATGAACTGTCTCAAACGACTGAAACGGAGTCTCATGTATCTCACCTTCAACTTTAACATAGCGGAATGATGTCAAATGACTCACAATGTACTCTTCCTCACCGCACACAGTTATTACCTTTCCCTCTGTAAGATACTTGAGTTTTTGATGAAGAGTAGAAGTGACTGCCCCTTCTTTATGAATCCATGGTCGCCCCAACAAACAACAATACGCTGGTTGTATATCCATCACAAAAAATGTAGCCGTGAAGGTGCAAGGACCAACCTTGATTGGTAACTCCACCTCCCCAAACACTGACCTTCAATACCCATCAAACGCCTTCACCATCAAATCACTAGGGCACAACTCCAGTCCAGAATACTCAATTTTCATCAATGCTGACTTGGGCAATACATTCAGAGATGACCCTGTGTCCTCCAAAACCCGGGATAAAGTAGTGCCCTTGCACTCCATTGAAATATGCAACGCTTTATTATGGTATCGCCCCTCCGGAGGAAGATCAAAATCTATGAAGCCCAGACCGTTCCTAGTAGATATGTTAGCATAAACATTCTCAAGTTG
This sequence comes from Vicia faba, assembly GCA_948472305.1. Classification (NCBI taxonomy): domain Eukaryota; kingdom Viridiplantae; phylum Streptophyta; class Magnoliopsida; order Fabales; family Fabaceae; genus Vicia; species Vicia faba. The sequence continues at coordinate 919,241,804 of OX451738.1, forward strand.
ATTGACTGTTATCTCATGTGGCATGAACGTTTTCTTTAGCAACTTCATCAAAGCATTTCTGTGAAGTTCTGAATAAATCAACAGAGACAAGATAGACATCTTAGAAGGAGTATGGCTCAGATGATCAATTATGCTATAATCAGTCTTTCTGATAATTCGCATTAACTCTTCAACCTCATCGGGAAGTGAAGAAGCTTCTGGTATCGGAATTGGTTGAGTCACATTGGTTGGCGTAACCCTTGGATTACCAATCATCGCCTGCTGTTTTCCTTTTTCTCTTGCAGAAGCATATGCCACATATTGCATATTAGAAGGACCAAATACTCTCCCGCTTCTAGTCATTCGACCCACACCAGGAAATTTATGAACTTCCCCTTCATTATCTTCATCACATTCTTCCTCAGACAAACGAGTACTTACCTCTTGCTTCACCCCATGGTAATAAACATCAGCATCGTAATGCCATGGGATGGCCTTCTCACTGGTATACGGAATGGGACCAGGTACCATAATCATGAACGGAGGTTCCCTAGATGGGGTAGGAATGCGCACAGGGGTGTAAGGAATATATACCACATCAACATCTTCTTCGGTAACCTTACGGTAGCTCGGTTTTCTATCGAACTGCAGGGAACCCTCCTTTATCATCAATTGGATACCGGCTCTTAAATCATCACAGCCTTTCAATTGCTCTCTACACTTGGCACACTCTGAAGTACAACCCGGAAAAATAGGATTGTCAAGCAAATACCTTTTAACATACCACAAAAGAGTAGTTACTTGTTCCACATTCATGATTAAATTCAACACTTCAACATTATCATCAATCATATTAACAACACCCCCTTCATGCCTAGGCATTGGGTTCTGAGTAACATTCATACCAGTCACTAGAGTAAACTCAATTGCCTTAGCATCCAATAAGTCTTGTATTTTTCACTTCAACGCAAAGCAATTGTCAGTAGAATGGCCAACTCCGCCTGAATGGAATTCACATCTCGCGTTAGCATCATAGTTAGGAGGAAGTCTTGCGGGTGGTGGTGGCATATTTCTCAAACCGATCAACTTCAAATCGAGCAAATGGTGGAGTGCTTCAGTTAGAGATACCAGCAAGGGATCGATTTTTCTCAACTGTCTCTGCTGTTGATTATTATACTGGCGGGGAGCATCTTGCTGTCTTTGTTGTTGAGGCACTGTATTCGGTCTCTGCTGCGGAGGAGCATTAACAGGAAAAGAAACAGCATTGACTTGTTGGTGCTGACGATCCTATCTTCTTCCTCTATGAGAGTAAACCGTACTCGCGTCGCCTTCCTTTTTCTTAGGGTAAGTGTTGAATGGTTTCTTATTTCCCCCTGATGAGCCACTAGAACCTCAAACCTGAATTGTCCCCAATTTCAAACCTACCTCAATTCTTTCACCAACCATAACTAAGTCTGCAAATCCTGCCGAAGTACGTCCTATCATGTGCTCATAGAATGGCCCTTACAGGATACTCATAAACATATCAATGAGTTCTCTCTCCATGAGTGGAGGTTGAACCCTCGCAGCCAACTCACGCCACCTCTGAGCGTATTCCTTGAAAGACTCTCTTGGTCCCCGTGACAAATTCTGTAACTGAGTGCGATTAGGTGCCATATCCACATTGTACTAATAATGTTTGACAAAAGCCCGAGCAAGATCATTCCAGCAACGAATATGATTTTTCTCTAACTTCATGTACCACTCCAGGGATGCCACGGATAGGCTATCCTGGAAAAAGTGAATCAAAAGCCCTTGATCCTCGGTATGCACCGACATCTTTCGGAAATAAGCAATTGCATGAGTAACAGGACATGACGTTCCGTTGTACTTTTCAAATAAATGAGGCTTGAACTTTGGAGGAACTTTCACCCCAGACACCAACCCGAGATCATTAGCATCCATACCAAGGGCTCCTTGCCCTTCCACAGCCTTCAAACGTTCTTCCAACAACCGATACTTCCTATCCTCAACCTGAACTTCCGGCTCTGAGTGCCGAACAGAAAACTGATCTTCATCCTGATCAAAGTCATAATCCTGCTCCTGATAGTTCCATACACCGCCCTGATTATCTCTTCTATTCCCTACAAGAAGAGGTCCTAGAGACGGGGGAAACTTCCCTACATTGCGCACAAAAGGGTTTTCGGGCATCCCGTGAAAATTTCCAACAGGATGATCTTGCACATCCCCAAATCCTACATAAATGTCCTGAAAGAGCCCTTGATTTCCACCATCCCCTGGATAGCGGCGCTGGTTGTTGACAATGGCAGCCAGTTCCTCCTGTTGGCGATTCACATTGGTGATGACCTCTATGAATTGAGTCATTTGAGTAGCCATCTGGGCCCTCATTTCAGCGAGTTCAACTTAAACTTGTTCCATCTGTCTTGGAAAATTGTTTCTGGTGGAATACGGATGAGTAGTCGTCTTGAATTCTGAATAAGAAAAGCAGAAGAATAAGAATATTGTCTTGAGATAACCTGTAATGTTATGAAATGTATGATGTGCATGATATGTTTGTCATTTCCCGGTATTCAAGAGTCCTTTTATTCATCAAGCACGCCGCGCAACCAATAATCAAGCATATAACAAGGGGAAAAAGAACAATAAAACAAACACTTCAATTATTTACAAACAAAAGAAACGATGTTCAAGTGACTTCGGACATTTAAGAGTGTAGCGATAAACAACAAAATACGTGTTTCAAAGTAAACATAACAAAAACTGAATAATGAAAACAAACAATGGTCCCTTCCAACAATCATGTGGGTGACCAAATACACCAAAGGTAAGTAAAAAAACTAAATCTCCGGAACAAGACATGCTTCAAGGTGTTGACAATACTCTTCAAGCCTGGCTTTCTCCTTCAAAAGTTGTGATGCGACTACTTTACTTTATTGAAACTGATCCTTTGCGACACGCCTCTGGGCTACTTCCTTCTTAAGCTGAGCATCTTTGTCATTGAGCTGTTTCTCCATGTTTTGAATCTTTTTCCTGTAGCAATTCTCAGATGCCTGAAGCTTCTGGCACTCTTGCTGGGTCTTACTCAACTCTTCTTCCATTTCAGCATGAGACCTCTTCCTAAAACTGGTTACATAAGAAGTTTCCCCTTGAGCTTCTTTGAGTTTGCGAGCTAAGTCGGCCCTTTCTTGATCTACCCAATAAAGTTTCATCCCTGCCTCACGGTCTTTTGCACGAAGTTGAATGTTCTCAACATGAACCTGGGTGAACACCTCGGTAAGCACCGTCTTACTCAAAACAATAGGAGGTTGCTCACATATAGGAGCCGCCCTTGCAAATGGTAACCGTAAAATCTTAACCCTGGCTCTAATCCATTCCAAGTAAGGAACTCTAGCAATATGAACCTTCTTGCCCAAAGCAGTTCTATCCTTCTTGTGAATTCCCTTCCAAGCATTTGTCACTTGTTTCAACATCACAGGATCACTTCCTCTAACAAAATACACTGATTCAGACACCTCCTCAAGCTTTTGCGGTCCATCCATTGCATATCCCAATTGCCGATAAGCAAGCACAGGATTATAGTTGATACACCCCTTAGTTCCTATGAGGGGAACATTAGGGAAATATCTGCAGCTAGTGATAATACTTCGTACTTCCCCCATGTCATAATTCCACCAGATATCAAATGAAGTAAGGTTGACAAGTCTTGATGACCATCGGAGGGAATGTCTGGTATCCACGAAAGGGCCACTTGTCGGTAGGTGCAACTTAAACCATTGATACAACATATAATGACATAAACTTACATTACCTCCTTTTCCATGCCTGAAATGAATGGTGTAAAGAGTATCTGCCAAGAGTGTCGGTAGCGGGTTCTTATTTCTAAAAACACAAATAGCCATCAAATCCACAAAAATTTTCTTGCGAGGGAAGAGGATGATCCCGTATATCATGAGAGCAAACAGAGAGCTAAAGTCACTCCAATTCCCTTTCTTTGCTCAGTCTTCAGATTTCTTCACTAAGAAATCCAAATAAAACCCTGTAGTATCCCCACTTGATTTCTAATTATCTTTCACCTCTTTCCAACTCAAATGAAGAATTTCAGCAATAACTTCGAACTTCAGCTTCTCCGGCACTTGGACAAAAGGAACTTCATCGGACAACTTGATATTAAGTAGGTACGCGTACTCTTCTAGTGTGGGAACCAGTTGATAATCTTGAAAAGTAAAACACCGTAATTCCCTGCTGTAGAACTGGAAGAGGGTGATCAAAGCCATTGGGTCAACTGGAGTGTTAAGGATTAGTAACAAATTGCCATAATCTTTGTTGAAATTACTCAGAACATCACTCTTCAGATAAGAACTCAACCTCTTCAATTCAGACACATCAATAGTAGGAATATGATAAACGAATGTATGCATATTGGGCTCTTTAACACGAACTGAATCAAACTCATCTGACGGGAGGCCAACCATTTCTGATGGAAAGAAGACTCTCGAATGTACCTGGAAGATGACATGCGCATGCTAGTTATTTTTTATACATCATTTTTTTAAAAAATAAATATGCTATGATGCAACATGACAGGATCAAAGTTTCAAACTGGATAATGGATGGGACATTAGAGAACAGCACCACTCAAGATCAAAAGAAAATCCCAAAGCTTCAAAACTATCATGGGAACCCGAGTCACCTTCGCAACACAAAGTCACCAACAATACTTGTACCTGTAAGAAAAGTTTTCCCGCCCCTCTCACGGGTCTAGTCTAGGTCAAGGTAAGGTTAAAAGCTAAATCAAAGTACAAGAGCTCGACTGTCGGTATCATCATATGATAACACCTATCCGAACTACCTCTGAAGTCATGGGTCTCATGGTCAGGTCTACAAAGCATCCGCCTCATAGCTTCCATGGCCACTCTATTCCTAGTTCCTATGGAATTCACTCATAGCCTGGGTATGAGGCCTTTTACCTCATGGAACAACCCACCCACCAAGAAATCTAGAATCCAAACAGTCCAGCCAAATCCAGTATGCAGAAAGTAAAGCGGACATAGGATGCAATGCAAACAGATAAATATGCAAAGCGGTAAAATAAACACCCAAAAAGAAAACCAATAAGAGCTAGGATCAACTCCGGGATGGACCGGCAAGAGGTCAATCTGTCCCCAGTGAAGTCGCCAGCTGAAACGACCTGGCGGAACCATCATCTCGTAATGAGACATTAATAAAGTCACCACCGAACATCTTTTATCAGACCGAAAGGGAAAGGTAAACATCGAGAAAACCTGAAGAGGGAGAAATCACGGTCTTTCGACCGAGAGATCGAGTAAGGGAGTCTGTTATGCGAGGGGAAGGTATTAGCACCCCACGGGCCCGTATTACTGTACGGTATCCACTCTTGTTGTTTAATCTAATGGGTGTGGTAAAAAACCTACGTCTATGGCTTAAAGCTGAAAAGGGAATGCATGCGAAAAAGAAAACAATGTAGGGAAAATAAAAGTTATGCTCGGTTAGGCCCTACCCCATTGCCTATGTATCCCTTTTAAGGAATCAAAGCAGCCGTAGTTTGGCTCATATATTTTGGTTGATTTGTGTTTTTTAGTTAAGACAACAAAAACAATCAAGATGGCAAAACATCAAATAAAACAATAAACAAATGAGATGGTAAAACATCGGCTAAATGATAACAAAGTAACATGTCAAAGATATCTAAACACCAAATGATAAAACATCACACCTAACAATGACATTGAGTGTCAAAGTGGGATAACCGACATGCGCAATGGCGAAACACCGGCTTCAAACAAATATGCGATGGCGAAACATCGGCTAAAAGATAACAAGGTATCATGGCAAAGATGACGAAACATCAATAAACCAGATGACAAAACATCGCCCCTAACAATGATATTGAGAATCAAAGTAGGATAACAAACATGTGCGATGGCGAAACATCAGCTTCAAACAAATGTGCGATGGCGAAACATCGGCTAAAAGGTAGTAAGGTATCATGGCAAAGATGGCGAAACATCAATAAACCGGATGACAAAACATCACACCTAACAATGATATTGAGAATCAAAGTAGGATAACAAACATGTGCAATGGTGAAACATCGGCTTCAAACAAATGTACGATAGCGAAACATAGGCTATAAGATAACAAAGTATCATGGTAAAGATGGCGAAACATTAATAAACCAGGTTTAAAAACAAAGCCAAGAGGCGCAAAAACAAATAAGATTTATTTGTATCTTTTACCTTGAAGAAGGGTTTGAGTTTATTAGAGGTGTTTTATGATTTGCCAAGAAAACAATTTTTGTTTTAAGATGAAAAATGAAAAGGAAGGAAAAAAACAATTAAGGGAAACTAGCCTAGCACTATCCCTAGTGTTATCATACAATGATTGACCCTAAGGTTGAGGATAAAGGAAATTCCTAACTTATGCTAGCATACATGGATTCCTACCTTAATTAACATGTCAAAGGAAGCTTAACAAGACTATCCTATAGGGAACCGACAATGAGAGCGAAGTTGTGATCTCAATTTCTAAATTGAGTGACTCATCGATCAACAATCGAAGAAAAAAGAAAAAAAAACAATAAATATCCTATAAGGAACATGCACTGAGAGCGAAGTCGTGATCTCAATTTCTAAATTGAGTGACTCATCGATTAATAGTTAAAGAAAGAAACAATAAATATCCTATAGGGAACATGCACTGAGAGCGAAGTCGTGATATCAATTTCTAAATTGAGTGACTCATCGATCAATAGTTAAAGAAACAAGCACAAACACAACAAATGTATCAAACAAAATAGAGGGCCTCCTAACATATATCAGCAACAAAGGTCCCATCATGCAACATATAACTATGAAAATAGAAGAAAGGAAATAGTGTAATACCAAACAGATAACTATCTGTAGCAACCGAGCAAGAATAAAAGAAACCCAGAGAACTTCGAGCAAGCTGGCATCAGCAGATAAATAAAGCCATAAATTACGCCATCAGGATGTATGTATTGAGATTTTTAGATATGAACAAATCCGATGGGCAAAGTATAGCATTCATAATCACATACATATATCCTGCATAGACTATCAAACATGCGAAGCACAAGAGTGGTACCAATGTAATAAATTGTGTTCCATAAATAAAGTAAAACACAATAGCCTCAAGTCAAAATGGAAAACTTTTCTCAGAGTACCTCGCACATTGAACAACTAAGTTAGTATTCCCATAAATAGAATGATGACTCTCATAAGGGATAGATAATGACACCATAATGAAGTGATAAAACATGATAACAACTATAACAACATTAGATATGATAAACAAAAAGAAACAGGCATATGCACAATTTGGTTAAAAGTTAGAGGAATGTTGCTCCTTTCTATCGCCATATTGAATTGACAATTGAATATCAATCAAGGATCATGGGGAGCTAGAGAAGAATACAATCAAAGACCATGAAGGTCAGTAGCAACCACAATTCAATCATACTCAATTACTTCAGCATAGCTCATAAACATAATAGAAGATGAATCTTATACAATGCATCAAGGACTTAGATTTCAAGCTAACCATGGAAGAAAGTCAAACAAGGACAAAATTAAAGAGTTTGTAACAATCAAAGATTTGAAGTAAATCTTCCAAAACATGATTAGGACATGATTAAAAGGTTAAAGTGTTGATTCTATAACATGTTACATAAGTGCATTCAAAATGCCTCAAAAATTCAACAAGGATAAAAGAAAGAAGCCAAACTCTATTCATGATTAGAGCTAACTTAAGTAATAGGGATCAATTACTCTCAAGTATTCATGAGACTATCATTGAAGTATCATTTCCCTTCATGTTATCATTGGCCATCTAATGACCTCAAACTCAAATTGAAAACTCAAGTTTCAAAGTGAAGATCAACAAGAAAGCAAAAAGTCATAAATCATGCACCAAAAGGTTCAAACATTCAAGCACGGGGCATTAAGTGAAATGACTTGAGTTTATGTGGATAAACAGAACCAACATGATCATTAGGTGCCCAATTATAGGCCTCACTCAAGTTCATTGGCCATCAAGCAAATTGCAACAAGATATGCAGCATTAATTGGGTACCTTCACTTCAAAAATACATCAAAGATAGAAAAGGATTTCAATAATTCAAACAAAAATTTCCATAACATATTTGAGATGTGTATAGGTAAAAAAAAGTTTGAAGTTCATGGATAGTAGAGGAGAGGATCTAATGAGGCCCAAAGATCAAAACTAGTTGGCAAAACTACCAAACTAGACAAGCTTTCAAAATAATTTGTGGAAAAATATCCAATCAAGTCAAATAATTCAAGAAAAATGGTTTTTAGATCTTCAATACATCCATGAACCTTAAACAAGATCCAAATTCCAATGGAAACCTAAGGCAAATTGGTTTTGAAATTGAAACTTGCAATGTAAGCTACAAAACCCTAATTGTTTGAATTTTAATCTTAAATATTAATTAGGTAAGATCAAAATTCAAACAATTCAAACCAAGATAATGAAAATCACAAGGAAACCCTAAATATCATAATACATATTTTTTTCACATTTTTAGGATTAAAGAAAAGTAAAAAATAAAATCAAAATTCAAACCATTAATCAATTAAAAAAATAAACACATCTCAAAGTAAAATTCTAATAAAAAATCAGAAAAATATCCAACCAAAATCATATTTAAATATTAGAATTAAAAACCCACATCCCTGATTTTTTTGTGGAATTTTTGGATTAAAGGAAATATATAAAAAAATCCAATATCAAACAAACAATTAATTAATCACACAGATTTTTAAACCAGTCAAAATATTTTCAAAAATTCTAAAAAAATACACAAGGTTAGAAATATCATTTTTAAGTTTCATGAATTTTTGTGGATTTTTATATCAAATAAAATATCTAAAAAAAATAAAAATCAAACAAATAATTAATTAAACTCACGAATTTTTTAAACCAATAAAATGATATTTAAAAATTCAAGAAAAATTAAAATCAAATACTACATGAAATTCTGAGCCTATGACATTTTTTTATAAATTTTTAAATTGTTTTGATCAGAAAATAAAATCAAACGAAATACAAAATAAAATAAATAAAAAAATAATTCAAATAAGACAAAATTTAAATGGACCAATCATATCATGCCACCACATCATCTTCAACCTCCGGAAAAACTCAAAAACGCGCGTAATACTCAGTCCTAGGGCTCATGTTCAGATCAACATAACATGCTCAATTCCACACCATTTTTCATGAAATCAAGGGCAAATTAAAGCTAGCATAACAAAGAATCCATATCAACTCGAATCAAACAACATCATCAAGTATAGATCCCTTACGAAGCTCATAAAAACTCAAAAAAAAATCTACACACAGAGTTTCAGAAACTCCAAAACACGATTCAAGCTCAAATCAAGCACAAAGTATACCTCAAACCTATTTGTCTGGCCAACTAATACACGAAACACATGATCTACATCATCAATTCAAGCTGAATCATGCAAATCAAAATCCAAAAAAATCACCTTGAGCAAAAATATGGAAACACGATTCCCTCACTCCTGAAGCAAACCAACGATGCAAGCTTGATCTCCTTACTTCAATGAAGCTGAAACACCAGGAATTTTGAAGAATGATCCAAGGAGAAGAGAGATTCGAAGCAGTTTGCAGAGACACTTCAGAAATTTCAGATCTGGAATTCTTGCAATGGGAGCACTCTCCCTCTAAGCCAAGGCTTGCTACCTGTTATATAGAGTGAGTTGAGGAGGATATAAGAGGAATTTGGCTCATAAATCCGTTAAAGGGAAGGTTTGTAAATTTGGGCAAAAAATGAGGATGCACATGAAGCCTGTGTTTCACTCGTGCATTTGCTTGCCTTTTGTGCATTTTGTGAGCCAAATGAGGTCAGAAATACATGCTCAAAATTCCAGTTCATGATTGTTTGAAATGAAAAAGTGTTGGTGAATTTGCAAAATTGAGCATGTTTGTGATTTTTTCAATTAAGCAAGTACAATACCATATGAGGCACGAAATGGTGAGTGTAATGGGCCTCAGCATGTTACAGATTGTTCACGGGCTTGATTAGAAACAAAAATAAAGGCTAAAACTTGAGTTCTCAAAAATTGACCATTTTGCATACTTGTCAAATTTCAATAAAATGCCTCAAAATTCCAAAGTTCATAACTTGCTCAAATTTTTGAATTTGGACACAAATGAGTACAATTTGGAAAGGTATTGAAAAGATATACAATCCCTTAGTTTTGAGTTTTTACAATTGAATCCATTAAGGTCCTCAAAATTTGACATGAAATTCACTAATTTTGGAAAATGACCTATAATTTTAACTCGAGGCATGAACTTCCAAAGACCATAACTCTTGACTCTTTGCTAATTTGGACATGATACAAAAAGGAGATGAAATATCACCCTCTTATCTTTCCAAGCATACTTCATTTACAATTATTTGATCAAAGGTGAATAAAATATGAATTTTTTAAGTTAAGTCCTCATTTTCCAAAATTAGAAACTTTTAGGGTTTCTTCATGAACAAGTTTCAACCCAAACCTCAATCTTTTTGATCCAATGATTAAAATGGACTTGAAATATGAAAAGTACACCCTTGAATTGATGCTTGACCAAAAGTTCACTTGGTCAACCTTGACTTTGACTGATTTTGACCAAAATGACCGTTTTCCCCTTTGATTCAATTGATCCACTTCCCTTCAAAATTGATGATCAAGACTTCAAACATATGATCTTCGAAATATATAGAGGCCATGTACAAAGTTTCACTTCAAAATTCTCAAGAAATCCTGATGAAATCCCAAACCATAATCTTGGTTAACACCTTAGGAGACTGATGAATCATCTTCAAAACTTCAAATCCTCTGGATATTTTGGCCAAATTATTGCACAAAGACTTTTCAAATACCAATGAGATGTTGTAGCTTCTAAATCAAGATTTGTACATTGATCAATAGCCTTGATCAAGCAAAACCCTAATTTTGACAGGTGAATCAAAAGAGTGATTCCTCTTATAATCAATCTGAAACTTCAATCCTCTGATGATCCAAAGAGATGGATAAAACATCTTGAGATATGCAATAACTTTTGAGCTTGAAAGAACCAGAGGTTTAGATGATAAGGTTCTACTTGAGCAACTTGTCAATGCAATCAACCTTCAAAGCTTGAGGAAGACTTGATAACCAAAGTATTTTGATCCCATCACAATGTATGAATGCAATGCAATATGATATTCATGATGAAACATAAGCCTAAATCAAGAGGGTAAATTTTGGAGCGCAACAGATGTCATTTGAGGTTGAATGAATGAATTCTTTTGCTGAAGCATCCAGAGTTTGGGATGTTCAGATGGTAATTAATAGAAAAGAAACAAGAGAAAGAGTTAGATTCGTTGAAATGCTTGCTGCTAAGCAAAAAGAGGTTGAAGCTAAAGCACTTCAAGAAGCAAAAGAAGAAAACTTTAGAAAAAGCTGTAGAAGAAGCAAGGAAAGCAGAAGAAGTTGCTAAGGCTAAAAAAGATGTTATGGTTGCTTCATCTTCTGATCCTGCCATTGGACGTCTAGAAAACACAATTGGTGAGATTAGAGGAGAACAACCAGTTTTCAGAGAAAGCATCATTGAATAGAAGGCTGTCAATGAAAATGTTCAAAACATGCTACAGTTGATTATGCAAAAGATCTTTTCTTCTGCTCCTGCTACTAGACCCTAGGCTCTAGGATTTTATTTTTATTTTGCTTCTAAACCATAGGATTATGCTTGCTTCTTACTTTTTGTGTTTCTTCTGATTATTTGATATTTCTGCAAGTCAACTTTTTGGATCTTAGTTTGTTCTACTTCCTTCGACGCACTTCTTATTATGTGACAGTTTGAAATTAATGAAGTCTTATTTTGGCTTATCACTTCTTTTCTTACTTGTTATTTCTTCTGGTTTTTATGTTTTTCACACATGATTACCTTTTTGATTATGAAAAAAAATGGGGAGTAGTTAAATGAACGTAATTTTGATTTCAATAATCAAGTTATGGAAAATGTTCTTTGAAAAAAGCTGATTACATTCTAACAATGTTAAAATTTTGTTTCTGTTAGAACTGTTTTCTTTTTCAGAAAATGAGAACTCTGATTAAAGAAAAAGATATGAAAGCATTATGCAAGGCTTATCTCTAACCTATTCGCTTCAGACTTGGCTCCAAGAATTGAAATCTGGAATCAGACTCCAAGAATTGATAATCTATAATTTGTCTTAGTAACATTAAAGTTTCAAGATTTCAATTGATTTCATTTTCATTGGCATCTAGAGTCAAGACTATCAAGATTTCAATATCTGATCTATTGGAACCAGGGGAGTTTTTTTTCCTAAATGGTTCAGAGTCAGAATATTCGAGCTTTATCAAGTCATTGACTCAAGGGGAGTTTCATAAAAAGGATAAGTATTCCTTACCTTTTTATTTTCACTTTTTCTGATTATATGAACAAAATTGTGTCATCAGAGTTTAAAATTGTGTTAAAGATACCTGAAACATAGATGATTTTATCCTTAGGTACCCATATCTTTTAGGGTCCTTGTTTGTTAGAGTTTCCAAAATTCTGATTGAATTTTGGTTTTGAAGAGTATGAATCACTAGTATATTTCATATCATGTGAGTGTCCATATGTAAAGTGAAAGTTTAAAGGTGTGTGTTTTATAACCATATCATCAACTTTCTTTGGTTGATATGATTCTTCTCCTATTGGTTTCACATATACTACTCCTTTTCTGTCGTTTCTGCTAATTCCATAGATCATTGAAGCCATCTTTCTTCTATCTATGTTTCTAGCTATAAATTTTTGATAGCTGTGATCATATTATTTTATGATGTTATCAAAACTATTTGAAACTTCTGAAATAGATTCTTTCTGAGATTTTTGTAATTCATTTTTAAGTTTAGAATTAATCTCTTTTAGCCCAGAGTTTTCTGTTTTTAATTTCCTAGTTTCTTTAGTTTCAGATACAAGAACGCGTTCCTGGTTCTTGTATTTGACTCGAAGTTCCTGATATCTTTGAAGAATTTTAGACAGACTTTCTTCTAATTGAGATCTAGAGAATTTTGAAAATACCTCTTCTGAATCTGATTTAGATTCTGATGTATCTGTGCCTTCTGATATGTTGGCCATTAAAGCTATATTGGCTCGTTCATCTTTTGATTCAATTTCAACTTCATAAGATTCTAAGTTATCCCACGTTGCCATAAGACTTTTCTTCTTTTCTTTGGAGAACTTCTCCGTAGGATTTTCTTTTTGAAGATTTGGACAATCGCTTTTGTAGTGATTGTCTGTATCCAGATGATGATTCAGAGTGATTTTCTGTTCTTCTGGGGTTTTTGAATTTCCTCGGTATGTGCTTCCATAGCTGATGGAATCTTCTAGATAGAAGAGATAGTTCGTCTTCCTCTGACAAGGACTCGTTAGAGTTTTCTTCTTCTGCCTGAAAAGATTTAGTTTCATATTTTTATTAGATTTAAGAGCAATGAACTTACCTTTCTTCTGTGGCTCATCTTCTTCTAGTTCTATCTCGTGACTTCTCAAAGAGATGATAAGCTCTTCAAGAGATATTTTTTTCCAGATCTTTGGCTAGTTTTAAGGCTGTGACCATGAGTCTCCATTTCTTGGGTAAGCTTCTCATTATTTTCTTTACATGATCTGCTGTTGAGTATCCTTTGTCCAGAACTTTTAGCCCAACAACCAGAATACAAAACCTTGAGAACATTGTCTCAATTGTTTCATCTTCTTCCATTTTTAAGGCCTCATACTTCTGGATGAGTGCAAGAGATTTGGTCTCTTTGACTTGTGTGTTTCCTTCATGCGTCATTCTCAGAGAGTCAAACATGTTCTTAGCTGAATCACTATTCGTGATCTTCTCATACTGTGTGTATGAGATAGAACTCAAGAGGATTGTTCTGGCCTTATGATGATTTATGGATTATTTCTTTTGTTGATCTGTCATTTTCTTTTTGTCGATCCCGTGACTACTTGTTTCAACTGGATGAATGTATCCATCAGTTACCATATCTCAGAGATCAACTCATGAGCTAGAAAAAAACTTTTGATTTTGTCTTTCTAGTAATCGAAGTTATCACCATCAAAGATTGGAGTTTAGCCGCTGATTCTGTCTTTCTCATCATAGTTATCATTGTTGTTGTTCTGACTTGGTCCCACCATAGAGTTTTTTTGCTAGGATCTTTTTTTGACACGGTCAAGTGTTAGTACCCAGAACCAGGAGCTCTGATGCCAAATTAAGGATATAAAAACACAAGAAAGGGGGTTTGAATTGGGGTTTTCAAAAATTAAAAGAGTATGAGATGTTTGGTTATCCTGGTTCTTTTGAACTCAAACTACTCCAGTCCACCCGCCAAGGTGATTTCGCCTCTCTCTAATGAGGTCTTAATCCACTAATTAAAACTTTAATTACACAATGACAAAGACTATCGTCAATTTCTTCTTGAGAATAAACCACAACTTAGTTATGTCAGGGTGTTACAAAATATGAAAAATGTGTACAATAGTGTTTTGTAGAAAAACTATATCACAACTGTGATTTATACACAAGGTTAAAGCACAATGAATAGATAAGAGAGAGTTTGTGAAAAATATTTCTTTTATATGAAAGTATATTTAATCACTCTTCAAGACACCTTTATATAGGATAAGCATATGAGACATGAGAAGATGATTTTGGAAGGTTGATAAAAAGTTATTAATGCACTTTCCAAAAAATATAGTTCTTGTTTGGTACCAATCGTTACTCTTTGATTTGATTTGATTAAATTGTAACCCAACAGAACTTGCTTCTTTAAAAACTGATCAAAATAAGAATATTAATATTGAGACTTTAGATCATCCGAGTTTTGCTTCATCAGGGTTTTAGCGCGCAGTTTGGTGCTTCAGATGTTTTAGCATTAGAACTTCTTTGAGCGTGATATTTCAATAGTTGTACATAAATTCTTATCAGATCTTCTTAGTGGAATTTTGTTCGCCAACTTCTATGTTTTTCTATCAGAAATTCTCTGCATATTTTATTAAATCATTAGAGACCATATTTGTTCTTTATGTATGTATCATGTATTTGTTAACATAAAAAATATTACAAAGATTTAGAACCAAACTTTGTTCTAACATTCTCCCCCTTTTTGATGATGACAAAAACTTGTACATTTATATAAATTACGTAAGAACATAAAGATTTAGGGTCTTCCTTTGAGTTGAATACTCAGATAAATAAAAAATAGCTACTTCCCTGAAGATGTTTGCTCAGAGCTTGTGATGGAAGTTCTGATAAGTTCATTTGACAAAAGTTACTTTCAATAGACTATTCCTGTTTGCTTTCCAAAAATGAAACAAAGGTTATTATAATTAAAATGTTTGAGACTAATTCTCGGTACTGTTATATTAAAAATGTCTTACGTTCTCCCTCTTTGTCTCATAAATCAAAAAGCAATAAAAACAAGTAAAGAGAACAAAATGGATTATGCATTCAACAAAGGTTAATACAGATTGAAGTAGATGAACATAAGGTTTTAAACAAGAAATAAACATAGAAAAAACAAAAAAAAAATCAGAACTAAGGTTGCGGAGGAGCTGGAAGTCGTGTGAACAAGGCTTCCAATAGACTTTTGAACTGTTTGTTTGATTATTCTTGCTTCCCTAACATGCCTTTAATTTCTTTGTTTGTTTCGTCTTGTTTATCCAGCCTTTCCTTAACAATTGCATTCTCTTTCTTCAAATCATCCAGAGTTTAAAACATAAGAGAAGAGGAAATTGTTTCAACAGAAGAAGCCACATTCTCAGAAATTACTGCAGTAGATTCTTTCTCAAGAGATTCTTCAACTGACTTGCCTTTATATTCCTGTATTTTTGTTTTAAAAACTAGCAGATATTTACAAACATATGTTTTGGATAGTTTTGGTGTTGGCTTTGGAATGGCTATTTTTTGAGAAGTTGTGACAATATTCTCCCAGGCTTCTAGATCAATTATGGTTATGAGAGCATCTTCTAAGTAGTCAGTGGGAGAGGAAGAGTTGGAAAGGATTATAAGAGAGTTATGCGGGGTTGAATTATAAGGAGACGGGATATCTGGAAGGGAGAAGTCTTGTGATGTTATGGTGGAGATATTTGGTGGTTAAAAGGTGTTGGGTGGGAAGGTGATGCCTGGAATGGCTGATGTGGTTTCTAGAATTTGTTGAGAGGCAGTATTTGGATTTTCGGTTTGGGGAGCTTCAAAAAATGGATCAAATTGATCAATATCAGAAAGAACTTGTGAAAGTTCTGGCCGAGTTTGGACAAATTGAGTAGAAGGTGGATTAATCAGAGGAAGATTAGTGGGTATTGAGGTATTAATTTCTATGTCAAAGTCATCAATGGTTTGTGGTGAGGGATTTTTAGCAGGTTTTAGAGGTGAGGAGGTTTCAGATGTTAATAAGAAAATTGATTCAAAAACAGAAACAAAAGAGAGGTTACCTTTCTTTTTAGTAGCTTTGGGAGTTTTCTGAGAATTTCCTTTTCCAGCAAATTTCCTTTTTCTTGTCTTTCTGGTTGAAACTTTGGGAGGTTATTGCCTGAGATCAAAGATATTTACACCTGGAATTGTTCCATCACTCTTGCTGGCTTCTAGATATCTGAGGATAATTTCTCGAGATGTGTTTGCTTGAGTGAAGAGAGAAAAATACTTCAGAGGGACTCTTCTCGTGGTGATGACTTCCTTTGTAGTAAGTGTGGGTTCCTTCTTAATGGTTTCTATAATCTTCATTTTCTTAAGGTTCTTGGTGTTGAGAGGCTTTCCAGGCATGGTTTCAGAACACTTTCATGTTGAGCCTCACTCAAATGTTCTATCAATTTATTCTCTGTCAAAATATCATAGATAAGCCTTCCCAACAAAATCCAATCTCTTTTTGTTATTTATTCTGCCCTTGTTTCCTTAACATTGGTTTTCAGATGATTAACTAGAATATAAGGGAGGTGGACTTTGGCTTTAGTTGTGATGAAGTTTAACATGTATTGTTGATCAATATTGATTAGTCATGAGAACTAGTTAGTTTTTTGTGATTGATGCACCCCGAAATTATTCTAGACAAAATTATGAGCTAGTCCTTTAGATCTTTGATCTTGTTTGAGGGTTGCCCAGAGGAGAAGATTTAGTTGGAAATGATGGTTAGGTCAGAGCCTTTTTCTTCCATTTCACTGTATCTTATGCCGCTTCCATGATGACCAATAAGCTTTCCTATGAGATCTTCAGTGATGGTGATCTTCTTTCCCATTACATAAGAAGTTACTTGATGAATTAATGCAGTTGCACGAATCCAAAATTCTATAACCAGTTTGGGAAAAACTAGATCAATTAATCAATCAAAATATTTTGTCCATCCTTGAAACTCAACATCAGGCATAAGTTCATACCCATTTTCTTTCATGCTTTCAAAATCAACTATAAGTTCACAGAGAACTTCCAGAGAATCAACCAGAGTGAGGAGATTTCTTGTAGGTTCAACATACCTTTCTTCATTTGTAGTAATGGATGAACCAGGAATGCTGATTTGAGAATCTTGAGACTTTTGTTGTTGTTGAAAAGAAGCCATTGTTCACATATTTAGGGTTTGTGAGCACACAAAAGGGAAAAGAGCAAATACAGAGAGAATAGGGTGAGTGAGAGTAAAAGTCTGAAATTGTTTGTGAGAAAGTGAGGTATAAATAGCCAACAGGAAGAAAACATGAATTTTATTTTCAATTAATAAAATAAACAAATTGATTAAGAACATTAAAGATTTCTAAAAAAGGGGGATGGCGAGAAGATTTTGAACAGTTAGCGATGTGACTCGCGCCTCAACGCATGAACTTAACCATTTTAGCCCTTTAGATTTTGAACATGTGTTTAGCCTTAGAGAGTGACTTAGCGTTTAGGGTTGACAGATGTTGATGTAGTGAAATGCTTACTTATATCTTTGAAATGAAGCGTTTTCAAAAAACCATCAGATCTTCTAGATAGTTTCTGAGACAATTTTACTTCTCACTTCTGAAGAACTATTGTTAATATGTTCACAAAAACAAATCAAAAAGTTCTGAGGATTAAATATGCAAAAACTACATTTTCATTTTGGGCATAATTCCATACTGAGGTGTTTTAGAATGAAATTAAATATATCTTCAACAAGGGGTTTAGTGGAAAAGTGAACCCATTGATGGTCCGTGTCTATAAATTTTAAACCAATAATTCCCTTCTGAATATAGTCCATAATGAAATGGTGTTTAATTTCTATATGGTTAGCCCTAGAATATAAAATAGGATTTTTAGAAAAACAGACAGCAGAAGTATTATCGTAGAGGATAGGAATGTTACTCTCATAAATATGAAAATCTTCAAGCTAACTCTACATCCAGAGCATATGAGTACCGTGTCCAGCTGCAGCTATATATTCAGTCTTAGCAGTTGATAGTGCAATAATGGATTGTCTTTTGCTGGACCATGAGATTAGGTTATCTCTCAGAAACTGGCAGCTTCCAGAAGTAATTTTTATTTCTACTCTATCTCCAGCAAAGTCGGCGTCACAATACCCTACTAATTTATATTCTCTGGATTTTCTATAACAAAGACCAAGATTAGTAGTACCTTTCAGATATTTGAAAATTCTCTTAATTGCTGTTAAGTGTGATTCTCTAGGATCTGATTGGAATCTGGCACAAAGACAAATGCTATATAGAATATTAGGTGTTAAAGATGTTAAATATAAGAGAGAATCAATCATACCTCTGTAGAGCTTCTGTTCTACTTTCGTACTTACCTCTTTCTTTTCCAAAATGCATGTAGGATGCATAGGAGTTTTGTTTCTGTCATATCAAATTTCTTCAGAAGTTCTTTAACATACTTGCTTTGATGTATGTATGTTCCTTATGGAGTTTGATTGATTTGAATTCCCAGAAAGAACTTGAGTTCACCCATCAAGCTCATTTCAAATTCTGTCTGCATAGTATTAGCAAATTCTTTCCCCAAGGAGACTTTAGTAGATCCAAAAATTATATCATCTATGTAAATTTGACAAACCAGAATGTCATTTTTAAATGATTTACAAAATAGAGTTATGTCCACCTTCCCTCTGGTAAAATTATTTTCTAAGATAAAGTTACTTAGCCTGTCATACCAAGCTCTGGAAGCGTGTTTCAGACCATATAACAATTTCTTGAGTTTATAAACATATTATGGATGTTTTTTATTTTCAAAACCAGGGGGTTGGTGCAAATAAACTTCTTCATGAATGTAACCATTTAAAAATGAACTTTTGACATCCATATGATAAAGAGTGATGCCATTATTTACAACAAATGAAATTAAAAGTCTGATGGATTCTAACCTGGCGACTGGAGCAAAGGTTTCTATGTAGTCTATCCCTTCTTGCTGACTATAACCTTGTGCAATCAGTCATTCTTTATTTCTGAAAACTTCTCCTTGTTCACTTATCTTGTTTCTAAAGACCCATTTAGTTCCAATAATGTTGAAGCCTTTTGGTTTAGGGACTAGGTCTCATACATCGTTTTTGGTAAATTGATTTAGTCCTTTCTGCATTCCATGAATCCAATCATTGTCTAGAAGTGTTTCATCTTTAAAAGTAGGTTCAATCAGAGACACTAATCCCATGAGAGACTCTTCAGTATTTCTGAATGTAGATCTTGTTCTGATTGGATCATCTTTCTTTCCCATAATCATTTTTTCACGATGTGCTAATCTGCTTCTAGATTATCTTTTCTGGATGGATTCTTCAAAAGCTGCTGTAATATTTGTGATGTCTTCTTAGGTATTTGTATGAAGTTCTAAACTTTTATTTTCTGATGATCTGTCTTCAGTACCTGTAATTTTAACTTCTATATCTGCAAAAGATTCATTCTGCTTTGACTTTTGAAAGTTGTGCTTATCATTAAATATGACACTAATAGATTCTTAAACAATTCGTGTTTTTGTGTTATATACTCTATAACCTTTTGATCGTTTAGAGAATCCTAACATGAAACACTTTTGTGCCTTAGAATCAAACTTGTTCAAGTGTTCTTTTATGTTCAATATAAAACTAGTACATCCAAATGGATGAAAATAAGAGATGTTAGGCTTTTTATTCTTCCACAGCTCAGATGGAACTTTTCCAAAATAGATCTTATTAAGATTCTGTTCTAAATATAATACACTGTGTTAACTGTTTCTGCCCATAAGTTTTTAGCAATGTTAGTCTCGTTGATCATGGTTTTAGCCATTCTTGTAAAAATCTATTCTTTCGTTCTACAACTCTGTTTTGTTGAGGAGTTATAGGACAAGAGAAATAATGAGAAATAGCATTATCATTAAAAAACTTTTCAAAAATTTTGTTTTCAAATTCCCCACAATGATCACTTCTGACTTTTAGAATTCTAAAGTCTTTTCGTTTTGAACTTGGTTACAAAAAGTAGAGAACACAGAGTGTGATTCGTCCTTGTGTCTTAAGATCTTTACCCGTGTCCATCTTATGTAGTCATCTATGGTGACTAATCCATACTTATTACCGCTAATGGATGCAATTTTCACAGGTCCAAACAAATCTATATGCAAAAGTTCTAATGGTCTAGAGGTAGAAACAACATTTTTTGATTTGAAAGAGGGTTTTGCAAACTTACCTTTTTGACATGCTTCACATAGAGCATATAAGATGAACTTTAGGTTAGGAAGTCCTCTGACCATATTGAGTTTATTAATCTGAGATATTCTTCTCATACTAACATGTCCCATTCTTCTGTGTCAGACCCATTTCTCATCGTTAACAGACATAAGGCATTTTACACACTGACTTTTTAGTTCAGAAAGTTTTATTTTATAAATGTTGTTCTTTCTCTTACCATTAAAAAGGATAGTTCAATCTTTCTGACTAACTTCTTTACAAAACTTTTGATTAAAGATTATATCATAACTGTTATCACTTTATTGACTTATGGATAGCAGGTTATGCATTAATCCATCTACTAATGGAACATTAGTTATACATGGAAGTGTATCATTACCAATGTTTCCAGAGCCAATAATCTTTCCTTTCCGATTTCCTCTGAAACCTACATATCCTCCTGGTTTAAGTTTTATGCTTTGGAACACATGCTTTCTTCCTGCCATGTGTCGAGAGCATCCAGAGTCCAGGTACCCAGATTGGTGTTTCAACTTTGTTGTTAAAGATATCTGCAACATAGATGATTTTATCCTTAGGTAGCCATATCTTTTTGGGTCCTTGTTTGTAAGAGTTTCCAAAATTCGGATTGAATTTTGGTTTCGTAGAGTAAGAATCACTAGTATATTTTATATCATGTAAGTGTTCATATGTAAAATGTGAGTTTAAAGGTGTGTGTTTTATAACCATATCATCAACTTTCTTTGGTTGATAAAATTCTTCTCCTCTTGGTTTCACATATCCTACGCCTTTTCTGTCGTTTCTGCTAACTCTGTAGATCATTGAAGCCATCTTTCTTTTATCTATGTTTATAGCTAGAAATGTTTGAAAGCTGTGATCATATTTTTTTATGATGTTATCAGAACTATTTGGAACTTCTAAAACAAATTCTTTCTGAGCTTTTTGTAATTCATTTTTAAGTTTAGAATTAATTTCTTTTAGCCCAAAGTTTTATGTTTTTTGTTTCCTAGTTTCTCCAGTTTCAGTTACAAGAACACGTTCTGGTTCTTGTCTTTGAATCAAAGTTGCTGATATCTTTCAAGAATTTCAGATAGACTTTCTTCTAATTGATATCTAGAGAAATTTGAAAATACCTCTTCTGAATCTAATTCAGATTCTAATGTATCTGTGTCTTCTAATATGTTGGTCATTAAAGCTATATTAGCTTGTTCTTCTTCTGATTCTGTATCAGCTTCAGAAGATTCTTAGTCATCCCACATTTCCATAAGACTTTTCTTCTTTTCTTTAGATAAATTTTCTTAGGCTTTTCTTTCTGAAGATTTCGGCAGTCGCTTTTGTAGTGACCTGGATCTTTGCGTTCATAGCATACAACATCTTTGTTTCTAGATTTTCTGTATCTAGAGGATGATTCAAAGTGATTTCCTGTTCTTCTGGGGTTTCTGAATTTCCCCTGTATGTGCTTCTATAGATGATGGACTCTTCTAAATAGTAGAGATAGTTTGTCTTCCTCTGACGAGGATCCACCAGAGTTTTCTTCTTCTACCTAAAAAGCTTTAGTTTCATATTTTTTTATTAGATTTAAGATCAAGGGACTTACCTTTCTTTTGGGGCTCATCTTCTTCTAGTTCTATCTTGTGACTTCTCAAAGAGCTGGTAAGTTCTTCAAGAGATATTTTGTTCAGATCTTTGGCTAGTTTTAAGGTTGTGACCATGGGTCTCCATTTCTTGGGTAAGCTTTTGATGATTTTCTTTACATGATCTACTGTTGAGTACCCTTTGTCCAAAACTTTTAGCCCATCAACCATAATTTGAAACCTTGAGAACATTATCTCAACTATTTCATCTTCTTCCATTTTGAAGGCCACATACTTCTGGATGAGTGCAAGAGCTTTGTTCTCTTTGACTTGCGTGTTTCCTTCATGCATCATTATTAGAGATTCAAACATGTTCTTAGCTAAATATTTGTTCTTGATCTTCTCATACTGGGTGTATGAGATATCACTCAAGAGGATTGTTCTGGCCTTGTGATGATTTCTGAATTCTTTCTTTTGTTGATCTGTCATTTTCTTTTTATCGATCTTCTGACCACTTATGTAAATTGGATGAATGTAGCCATCAGTTATCATATCCTAGAGATCAGCGTCATGAGCTAGAAATATACTTTCGATTATGTCTTTCCAGTAATTGAATTTCTCACCATCAAAGATTGAAGGCTTTCCGCTGATTCCTTCTTTCTCATCATATTTGTCATTATTGTTGTTCTGGCTTGGTCCCACCATAGTGTTTTAATTTCTATGATCTTTTTCTGACAAGGTTAAGTGTTATCACCCAGAACCAGGAGCTCTGATGCCAATTGAAGGATAGAAAAACGCAAGAAAGGGGGTTTGAATTAGGGTTTTCAATAATTAAAACAGTATGACCCGTTTGGTTATCCAGGTTCGTTTGAACTCAAAGTACTCCAATTCACCCGCCAAGGTTATTTCACCTCTCTCAAACGAGGTTTCTCAAGGTTTTACAAAATATGAAAAAAGTGTCCAATAGTGTTTCTAGAAAAACTATATCACAATTGTTATTTATACACAAGGTTAAAGCACAATGAATAGATAAGGGAGATCTTGTGAAAATATTTCTTTGTATGCACAAGTATATTTGATCACTCTTCAGGACTCCTTTATGTAGGAGAGGCATATGAGACATGAGAATATGATTTTGGAAGGTTGATAAAAGTTGTTAATGCACTTTCCAAAAATATATATCTTGTCTGGTACCAGCCGTTACTCTTTGGTTTGTAATGATTTAATTGTAACACATTAGAACTTGTTTCTTTAAAAACTGATCACAATAAGATTATTAATATTGAGATTTTAGATCATCAGAGTTTTGCTTCATTAGAGTTTTAGCATGCAACTTTGGTGCTTCAGAAGTTTTAGCATTAGAACTTCTTTGAGCATGATATTTCAATAGTTGTACATGAATTCTTATTATATCTTCTTATCTTAATTTTGTTCGCCAACTTCTATGCTTCTTTATCAGAACTTCTCTGCATATTTTATTAAATTATCAGAGAGCATATTTGTTCTTTATGTATATATCATGTATTTGTTACCATCAAAACTATTACAAAGATTTAGAACCAAACTATGTTCTAACACTAAATACTCTGAAGACTTGAAGTTCTAAAGACCCATGGTTCTAAGAAAAGGGTTCTAAAAACCAAGTGCTAAAGACTCTGAAGACATAAGTTCTAAAGACTCTAAAGACTTGAAGTTCTAAAGACCCATGGTTCTAACAAAAGGTTTCTAAAGACCAAGTGCTAAAGACTATGAAGACAAATGTTCTAAAGACTCTAAAAATTTGAAGTTCTAAAGACCCATGGTTTTAAGAAAAGGGTTCTAAAGACCAATTGCTAAAGACTCTAAAGACAGAACTTCTAAAGACTACAAAGACTTGAATTTCTAAAGACCCAAGGTTCTAAGAAAAGGTTCTCATGAACAAGTGCTGAAGATGAAGTTCTGAAGACTATGAAGACTTGAAGTTATGATGACCTTGTGTTATGCTCTCGCTTCTAAACTCATGCTCATAGAAGCCTCTGAAGTGTAGAAGGAAAGAAGATAACATTAACATGGTAAAAATAGTACATGGTACAATCAACGTTTCATTCCACTACCATGAAAGGAAGGACGCGTTGCATAACTTTGCCCCCCACGTGATTGCTCGAGCTTCTATTGTTTATGGAAATCCCAAGAGTACCCCTGAATGAATATATTATTTTATTGGCTATACAAAAGCTTGAAGACTAAGAAAGAAAGCTTCCAGTTCACTAAATATCCACACACAAGCATTGTTCATAGATTTCACATTTTTATTCTATTATTCTTAAAATAGTTTACATGTTCAGTTTGTATAGAAGCAATATTATTGTAAACAAAACTTGTATTCAAACAATTGTTTGATTTCCTTAAGGGAATGGTTAGGTCCATATCCTTTAGAAGTCTAGGACAAGTGTGTTTTAGAGGTTTGATTTTCCTTAAGGAACCAGTTAGGTCTGTATCCTTAAGAAGTCTAGGACTTGTGTGTATTAGAGGTTGTTAGTCACTTGCGGGTAGCTTGTGCATTGTAATAATCAGTTGGATTATTGGATTAAGTCCTCGATTGAGAGAGGAGAAATTACCTTGGCGGATGAACTAGACTAGCTTGATAGTTTTCAAGTGAACTAGTATAAATATTCCATGATCTTTACTTCTTGTTCTTAATATTTGTTATTATCAAGATTGAAGGAAAAATTATCTTAATTAAAAAGGAATATTTTTAAAAGAATTTTTTTTTGATTTAAAATCCAATTTAAACCCCCCATTCTTGTGTTTTTCACACCTTAAATTTCTTGTCCTTTACTTTATGCTTTAGAATAGTATCTTCATCTCTTCTCCCTTTCTTAAATTTTCCAAATCTTATCTCTTTTTCAAAACATTCTTGTTTAAAAATTAAAATCACTTTCACAATAAACCTTTACTTTTTGTCAAGTGATTTTCAAAACTTTTTTTCTCAATAAATGCTAAAACACTTAAGCATATTAAAACTTTTTCAAAAAAAAAAATAATAAAAAAATAAAAACATCACCAAATCAATTTTTTGTTCTTGCAGTTCTTTTTCTTTTAAAACTTTTTGGAAATATTAGGTATAAGTCATCTTCTTATAGTGGTGTAAACCTCTCGTTCCCATGGTATGATTGAGAGTTTGATTCACACTTTTCCACTTGAATTTTGAGACATGCTTGTTGTTTATATCCAATCTTAAAGTTCTCCATCAATATGATGCTACTGCTCACTTTCTCATACTTGAGAGTGATAAGTTGAGTTTCCCACTCGAAAATGACGAAATGTCTTTTCATTAAAATAAAATGAACAAACACCTTTTTGTTCTTTTTTACAAGAACTACGAGATTCTGACATCTTCATTGCACATGAAGGGTACGTAGGCACGGGGCTCTTGAAGTCTTGACGAACCAAAAATAATAAAAAAATCATCTTTTCTCATCTCCCCGATATTTTTACAAACAACCGTTTTATCCTAAAACAAATTTTCAAGAGTTTCCTACGGAGTACCATAGATGTGAGGGGTGCTAATACCTTTCCCTTACATAAATAATCCCCATACCAAGATCTTTTTTTGGGTTTTATCGATATTTTCACATTCCTTTGGAAACAATAAAGTTCTGTGGTGACTATTGCTTATTATTTTTTACGACTTAAGTTAATCAATAGCTTAATCTCAATTTTCCCGCTGCGACAAACTGTTATCTAATCGATTAGAGCATATTGATAATAGATTAAATGGTGCAAATATACATTTGAAAGGTTTAAAAATGGAAGGTTAAGATATATTATCGTTGAACATAATTAAGGCGCGTTCAAATTAGCTTAGGCCTTAAGTTTATGCATTTCTGATCAATTGGGCATATGCTCTAACCGATTAGAAAAGCCAAAATTTCTCCTATGGCTATTTTGATTGCTCCTAATTAATCTTATATAACTTTTGTATGCTTTTCAAAGTATTTTATTTTGGTAAATCATTTTTAAAAAATAGTTTTAGTGTATGGGTGTGTGTTTTAGCCTTGTGGTTTTACGTAAAATCCCTTTTACTTTACATATGTTCACTCACTGACCAAATTAGGAGATTACTTCTTTTCTACAAAAATTTTCCACCTAGTCCTCTTTATGCAAACACTAATTTTGATCTCTTGATATGGGGATTTAGATTAGTTCCATTTAATTTCCCTCATTGGATAGCTAAGTTCATCAAACTATAATACTTAGGTTTGCATCATTAACCGCTTAATCGTTCATTATTGACTTATCGTAGTTGTCATCAATGTTGTCATCATCGTAGTTATTATCATCAAAATCAGATGTTTTGTAATGAGCATAATACCCGTGTTGCACCCCAAAATTCACCCACTTCATTCTAACCTTATTTTGCTTATACTTCATTACCATATACATATATATAAGTCATCGGCTCTGTACTCATGGGATCAAGGTTTTTCCTTGTGAAAAGAACAACGAAAGAGGGTTGTTCCGTTGAGAAGCATTGTGCAACAAACTCAAGATTTTCACATTTAAATGCATTTTGCATGTGTTCCAAGATATTCAATAAGGGATTAATAGGGTCATTATCATATCAAGCTCTCATGTGTCCAACATGCTTTGAATTACGTTGAAAGTCAAGCATTTCAATCGATTTGTGACAGTGCAGACGAAATTCAGTATCTTACGGTGCGAGATCAAAAATTCATAACTTGAGATCAGAAAATGTTTTAGAATGGTTCTTCAGTATTTAGAACCATATGAGCTCTTCTCAAATTCATCTGTTCAGATCGATGGCTAATTTTGTGAAGAAGATTTTTTAAAAGCGCCAAATACCTGAAATCACATTATACATCGAATTTGCTGGTTCATTGGTTTTCGGATGCTTAAAAATTCTCAACTTCTGAGTGGAAAATCATCGTTGTGTGACTCTTGTAGAATTTGAATATTCTTGTTATTTCCTTTGATTTTCGTGTTTGGCTCGGATGCTGATTCAGTAAGGAAGATCTCTGAATGTGTGGATACTTTGAAGATATATAGTGAAAATACCATGAAAATAGTGTGTTGAACCGATGTTTATCGGATGTTCAAAAATTCATAACTTTCACCTGATTCGATATTTTTGGATGGTTCTTTGGGCGAAAAATCCGTCTTGATTTTATCTTCAATTTGTATGATTGGGTCAGAAGTTA
Organism: Vicia faba; assembly: GCA_948472305.1. Lineage (NCBI taxonomy): Eukaryota > Viridiplantae > Streptophyta > Magnoliopsida > Fabales > Fabaceae > Vicia > Vicia faba. Next base: position 919,269,269 of record OX451738.1, read on the forward strand.
ATTATTTGCAAAAGATCTTTGAAAGTTTGAATTACTAGAGAAAATTGCACCCCGAAATGGTTTTCTATCAGACTGTTTCTCGATATTGAAAAATTTGTAACTTTCTCAATTTTTATTGGTTCAGAATGATTCTCGAAGCGTGAGATCACAATTTTTTTAGCTACAACTTTGTTTCAAGTCCTGAGTTTGGATTGCGCTTCGAAGGCTTCGGTTTAAGGCTCGCTTCCTAAAGCGCGCATGAAAGTAGGCTGAAAAATCTGCACTATGAATTTTTACACTGAATTCTCGCCGTTCAAAGCACTGTAACTTGCTCAATTTTTATTGTAACGGGAAGATTATTTCGGCTTCGCGTCACAAATTTCGTCATCGACGATTTTGTTTCAAGTTTTGCGTCAGGATTTCACACAGAATGTCATAAGTTTATGGTTCGATCTCGACCAATATATGACATAAGCAGAAAATTCAACATTTGTCAATATTACACAAGCCAAACAAGACTTAGAGAGAATTCTATATTTTTTCAAATTTCAAATTTCACAGGAACTTACACTCATTATTTGAAATCTCACAAATCAAACTCTATTCTCTCTCAATTTTCTATCAATTTATCAAGAACATTGAAGAACAAAGTTGCACAAAAACTCAAGAATCTCATCTCCCTCAACTTCCACCTCTACCACCACCACCTTCGGCCATGTCTTTAGGTGACACTGCTCCCTCCGGCCTCCGTATAACTTCGATCTTCCTCTCCTCTGTCGGTGATCCAACTTCTGGTGCTAACTATAGTGGTAGAAATGTTTAAGACTAAGCCATTGGATTGACTAGACTTATACAGATCAAAATAAAAATCTCCATCGCTCTTTATTATTTCCAAAGGAATGGGAAAAGAGATAATAACCCAAAAAGAGGGGGAAAGATAATGGGGTTGGTTATGCATAGGGAATGTATTAGCATCCTAAACATCTACGATACTCCTCAAGAACCTCTTTGAAAAAATCTGTATATTTTGGCTATAAAATGTTTTATGTAAAATAGATGGTGGAGGTGAGAAAAGAAATATAATTTTAATGATTTTTGCACCCGCCGCAGTTGCGAACCTTTAGTATCTGCCTACCACCTTCAGTGCAAATGGAGATCACGGTACACATAGTTCACCTTTTAAAAATTTATAACACAAGTGTGTTGGTTAATTTTATGAGATAAGACATCATTGTAATTGTCCGTGTGGAAAATATACTTACTACCCACAATCATGAGAAAGGAGAATTTACATCATCTCAAAGTGGAGGATATGGCTTGGATTTAAAAATCAACAATGCCTCACTCAACACCCAAGTGAAAAATATCTCTCTTCACTATATATTGTAGAAGTATAGTTGTTTGCATCACTACAAGGATTGACAAGAGTCTAATCTTTTGAGAAAGGTTTTAAAATAAAAAGCCAAAGTGGCAAAAATGGTTTGAAATGAGATTGATTGACTTTTAGTCTTCTCACAAAAAAATGCCAAGGTATTATTAAATTTATTGAAGTTTATTCATGAAATGCTTTTGAAAATGCATGGACCTATGTCCAAGTTTGTTATGAAAATAATTCAAGTTTAAAAATAAGAAGAGTTTTCAAAAGGAGGAAGATGATTTTTTAAATTAAAGAAGATGGGAGGAGAAGAAGGGACGATCCTAAAGAATAAGGTAAAAGCTAGGGATAAAAATCTTCTAACCAACAAGAAGCCAATACTTGACATTATGAGTCAAGATAGAATTCTCATTCTTTGAATTGAAACCAAGCAAGCAAAGATACTAGACCTCTTGAGAGAACTAAACTTCAAGTGTATAATTCTTCACAAAAATTGGGCAGAGTAACGGCTGTATACAGGTGAATTCCATATTACAAACAAAGTATGTAATCACAATAACCTACACACAAAACAAATAACCCAATGTCTTGAGGTAAACCTCAAGATCTCTAGACAAATTAACAATTAAGGTCACAAGGTCTCCAACATAGGCCATGGTTTCTAATCCTAGGTCCAAGAAGTCCAATACTCCATAATGCCAAGGATAGTAACCAAATACTCCAAGTATCATTAATGTTTTTTATGGTTTATGTTGATTATTAGGTGTCTTCAAAGAGTAAAAGAAAAGCTCAAGTGAGCAAAATAAAAATAACAAGGAAGTAAATGCTCAAGTGAGCAAAGATGAAAATAGCATAAAATGTAAATGCTAAAGTAAATGGTGTATAATATAAAAAACATAAAAATAAAAGCATAAAATAAAGTCAATTATTAGTGGTTAGTTGGATGACCATCTTGGAACTTGCATTTGGAACTCATTAGAGTATTAGTAGAACCAAAGCCTCCACATAACAAGTTGTATTTGCTTTTTGTCAAGTATATCATCCATTTGGAATCCTCAAAAGTACCATTTAATGATCAACGATGTTTAAGTGATCCGTATTGGCCAAAAGTGATATAGATCCATCAGAAAATTGGTAGAACCAAAGCCTCCACACAATGAATCTCATGGTTATTGGATCAAAGAGATCAAATTAACATACTTGGGCTTGCAAACATAGGTTTGGGCCACAAATGATCATTTATTTGAATCAGGACAAAATGTAGTGCTATGTTAAGCAATCGTAAGTGGACTTATATAGAAGTCGCACCTATTTTGAGGCCGGTCAATATCAATCTATGTCCCATTTATTTTGAGACATGATATAGAGATCATGCTCCAATAACACTTAGTGCAATAAGAAAGGGATGGGATGAAGAGGGGTGGGAAAGAATATCCAAACCACATTTGAATTAAAATTTAATCAAACTATTATTAAAATTATTCGTCCATTTTTATGGAGTTAGACTCAACACCATGAATCCAATGATGTTAATAAAGATCTTGATCAAAAATTTAACCCAAGATCAGCCATAAAATATACAAAAATTAAATTGTATTTTAAAATAAAAGAATAAGGGTTTAAAAATGGTTAAAAATGAAAATAATAGAGAAAAAAGGAAATTATGTTCAAATTAATCAATAAAAAATAAGTAAGACCATAGAAAAATCAGAAATGGACTCAAATATTTTAAAATATTTTTTGGTAATTTTCTAAAGTAAGAAACTATTTTTAAAATTAAAAGAAATGAGTAAAATATACCAAAAAAATGATAAAAATTAAAAAAGTCAAAAATAAAAAATAAATGAGGTCACCAATATTTGTCACAATATAATTGGATCATTCCATATTTTTTTCAAAAGTTAAAAATGCATAAAAGTATTTTTAAACATTTAAAACAATTCGAATAAAATGAAAATTTATGAAAAATATCAAACAGAAAATAAAATTGTAAAAAAATAAAAATTAGAAAGAGAAAAATCAAAAATATTTTTCATAATTTTTTGAGATTTTTTGGACTTAAAATGAATTTTCTATGATTTTTCGAAGTTGAAATCAATTAAAATAAAAATTAGAAAATAAAATATCAAACCAAAAAAATATGGGCCATCTGATCATTGTCAAAACGCATTAGTAAACAGATCAAGTGGACCTGGCGCGCTGTGGATGTTATGGACTTTAGTGAATAAAACACTAGATCACTAAATAAATCAGAAATTCAAAAAGAACAAATGGCAGGCCATCATTGGTTGGAAGATGACACATTGGTCATCTTCAACCTCCAGCCAGTCTCAAAACCAGGTCACTCAAACTGTAAAATTAGAGCGTGAGACCTATGTCATTCGCTTAGTCTCATCAAGACGAAGACAACCACACCTTCGCGAAAAATTTATATAAACTGTAGCTCAAGCAATTTGGAAGGAAAGTTTTGAAAAGGAATTTGAAATTTCATGGTCAAAACGTGTTTCCGGTTAAAATAAAGTGTTGCGACTAGAACCAGGGCAATGAGAGCTTCACAATGCTATCGAAGTTTGAAAGAATTGATGGAGAAATCTACCTATTGAAGTTAACTTGTAGAGCTCTGAAACTGGACTTCTATGGATTAATATAGGTGACGATTCTTGAAGGTTATTGTATGGTTAGCTTCAGGGAAGATCAAGGAAGGTAAATTAATAGAAAAAATGGATTGAAAAAGGCTTGAACACTGATTTCTAAGTAGCAGAAAAGTGAGTTATGGAATGAGTTTGGCAGGGTGATTTTGGCTCTTCAAGCTTGAGGAAATGAATGAGGGATGGCCCTTTATTTATAGAGAATCAATTGGAATGTTCAAGCGTGTGAAATGATGAAGTTTGGAAGGAAATCGTGTGAAGTTGCAAACAAGAAAAGTGAGACTTCTATTTTGATCAAAACTCATCCAAACTTTGCATTTTAATGTGCTTATCACTTCTGGAGGTTCACTAAACATGTTTAGAAGCAAAAGCGCGCAGAAAAAAATGTGTTTAGAAGCTAAATCAAGGATTTCAAATTCTGACTTTTGAAGAAACTTCAGTTTCAAATCACCAATTTCAAAATAATGGTATTTTCAACTCAAGGGGTCTTAGGGTATGATTCTTGGTGCTTTAGAAAGATGAGATTACAAGCTTTGCAATGGGAAAAGAATGGAATCAAATGGATGTTTTAGCTGAAAGATACAATGAGTCAAAGTTGGGAAAAAGAAGTTGACTTTCCATACTTAGAAATATTTCAAGTTTAAGTGACCTATAATGTTTTGCATCCAAACATGGCCTTCCTCTTGGAATGTTCTCTTGAGCAAAACAAATGGAATGAAATAGACCTATTGAATGACATTTTGAAACTTGAACCATTCAAAATATCCAAAAATTGAGTGAGTTATGACTTGTTGAAGTTGGCAAAAAGTTATGAAATGACCTATAATCTTTTGTACCTTTACGGCATCCTACATCCATTTTATCACTTTGCACATAAAAGAAGGAATAAATTGCACATCCCTAAGATCATTGTGGAAAAAGAGTGTGCTAAAGGTGATAAAAATTGACCAAGTTATGATCATTTTAAGTCACACATGGGAAGTTGAGGATTCATCTAGAGGACTTGTAATCTTTCTTCATCATCAAGTTTCTTCCAGATGAAAACTCCTTGAAACTTTTGAAGTGATTTGTTAATATCCCTTTGAAGATAAGTATGCTTTTGTAATCACTCAAAAATACCAAAATATGAACAAGATATACTTCTTTGAAGTTCAAAAACCTAGTTCCTAGATCAAGAAAATCCTTTGAGGAACTTTTACAATCTTAACCAACCTTCTTGTACCAAAACTTTTTCTTTGTAGATAGGAGTTGTTGAGGATGATAATGAGAAATCATAGCAACCAAAACTACTTCCATATCTTGAGAATTGAGAGAAATATTCACTTGTGACCAATGGGAACAAGGCCTTGCCCAATCATGACAACTTCTTCAATCAACCCCTTGTACTTTTGAATCAATCTGGATAACTTTGAAATTTGGTGAACCAAAATAAACCTTGCCATGCCATTTCTTCCAAAACAACTTCAATGGTGAGGTTTGAATTTCTCAAGCTTTATTTACTAGGGCATGGAAATAAACTCATGAACCCATGGATCAACTTGCTAAGCCACATTGCTTTTACCTACATTATTAACAAGTAAGACAAACCAACATTACATTTTATTAATTAAAAGGAAAGTCAAAACAAAATATGCATGATCACAAAAGAAAAACAAGTCAAGGTGCTTGGTGATTCCTCAAAGAGCAAAGCTAAAGACAGGGAGGAGAACCAAAAGCCCTAATATGATCTTTTTGTGATTGAATCAATATGGTATGATGAAGGGATCTTAGGGGGGGGGGGGGGGGGGAATTGGGGTACAATAGCTTCCCTTATTTAAGTTTCTTATATATGAAGATACGAAGGTTAAAAATCTTCATGTCGACGTGATCGAAGATACTTAAATATAAAACAAACCCTATTGTTGGCCCTAAGATGCCATGCGATGCTTATGTGTATGAGTGCATATGAAAAAACTTCAAAGGGACGCCAAAACACCACTGGGGATGTAACAAAGGAAATAAGGATCAAAAGAGAAACCCGACCAGGAAAATAAATCACTGGTGAATCAAAAAGACCCGACTCATAGAGGATGGTAAAAGATTAGAGGATACACCAACTTTTACTGAAGGCGAAACTACCAACGTTTACTGAAGGTAGAAAGAGAAAAGAATAACAACACTGACGTTCACTGACGGTGAGCTACCAACGTTCATTGAAGATAGAGAGAACAACATCGATGTTTACTGACGATGGACTACTAACTTTCATTGAAGGTAGAGAGAAAATAACTATCATAACACCGACGTTCACTGACGGTGAACTTCCAACGTTCACTGAAGGAAGCAAAAAGATAATAATCACCAACGTTCACTGATGGTGAACTACCAACATTCACTGAAGGTAGAGAGAAAAGAAATATCATAGCACCGATGTTCACTGACGGTGAACTACCAACGTTCACGTAAGGCAACAAAAAGATAATAATCACCAACTTTCACTGATGGTGAACTACCAACTTTCACTGATGGTGAACTACCAACTTTCACTGAAGGTAGTAAGATAAAATAACATCGACATTCATTAACGATGAGCTACCAACTTTCACTGAAGGTAGTAACAAAAGGAATATCATAGCATCGACATTCATTGACGGTGAATTACCAATGTTCGCTGAAGTTAGCAAAAAGATAACAATCAACAACGTTCACTGATGGTGAACTACCAACTTTCACTGAAAGTAGTAAGAGAAAATATCATAGCACCGACGTTCACTGATGGTGAACTACCAACATTCACTGAAGGTAGCAAAAAGATAACAATCACCAACATTCACTGATGGTGAACTACCAACTTTCACTGAAGGTATGAAGAAAAAATATCATAGTACCAACGTTCACTGACGGTGAACTACCAATGTTCACTGAAGGTAGCAAAAAGATAACAATCACAAACGTTCACTGATGGTGAACTACCAACTTTCACTAAAGGTAGTAAGAGAAAATATCATAGCACCAACGTTCACTAACGGTGAACTACCAATGTTCACTAAAGGTAAAAAAAAGATAACAATCACCAACGTTCATTGATGGTGAACTACCAACTTTCACTGAAGGTAGGAAGAAAAAATACATAGCTTTGACGTTCACTGACGGTGAACTACCAACATTCACTGAAGGAAGCAAAAAGATAACAAGTTTTCCCAAAATCATGGCATTTCACCTAGAAACGGTCTCAACTTCTTCTTTAACCAAGGAATTCTGCCTGGAAAGGGTAATATATAAGTTGTCTCACATAAAGAGACTACCACTTGCAAAGATTTCACAATGAATTGTCTCTGTGATGTTGAAAGACTCGCCATCCACTGGAGTAATTTGACAACAAACTGCAAACTATCCACTCTTAAAGAAGATAGCAAAAAAGTAAAGTCGACTTTTACGGGGAAGTATAAGTTGCTCAAATAAAGATACCTTCTACTTTCTGTTATAGGAAGGATTGTAAAAATGACATTCTGGGGAAAGCAATATGGCTTCTTGGAGAAAGAAATATAAATTTACGGGGAATGCAATAAGGCTTCCCAGGGAAATGCCAATATATTTCTGCTGAGGAGATAAAGTCTTCTCTTGAAAAATAAATGCACGTTCTCAAACCAAGGCTCGAAGCTTGCAGAGATCAAAAGTAATAATATTGCTGGGAAACAAAGATTCAAACCTGAAATAAACTGGAGTGAAACAGTCAACTAAAATACATCCTTTGAGAAATAAAATCAAGAGGGAAACCCAATCTATCCAGATAAAGAGCTGTACAGGAAGGCTAAAGCAAAAATCTTCCACGGGGGATAACTCAGCGGGGGAATTGAAAGAATATACACTTTCTGCTTAAGGCCGACACTCTATTGGAGAGAGGACAACACAACTCTACAAAACAGGGTAATATGTCAACAAAATATTAATGAATGTGAATGAGCAATTATTTGCTAAATTTAATTATGCATGATGTATGTATGAATATATGAGTGTTATCATGTATATACTGACAAAACAGACATATAACACCGAGGATAAACAAACAAAACCAACTCGGGCCCAATCAACACTCTGCTAAATCACATCCAAGATGAACATTCCATAAGAAAGATAAGCACCAACTGAGGAACATAATCCTATTTTATGGCATAACTTCACTGGGAAAGAACATAATATGAAAATAATCATATTATAATAACAAATCAGCACATATACAGGGATATAACATCCTTCTCCAGGCTTCACCGGGGAATAGCATCCAGACTTCAATGGGGGAAAAAACATTTTCACTGTCCGCACTTCTACTGGGGATTGCAATACTTATTTCCAATAAGGAAGATGGAAATCGTACAATCAACACCAACTGAGGATCTCGTGCTGACTTCATTGGGGAAATATCATACAGACTTCACTAGAGGAGATAACGCCTCATCATCAAGACATCAACTGGAGACCTCGTGCTGACCCCATTGGGGAGGTCAACACCACCTCGAAGAGCAGAAACCAAGACATGTTCTTCAATATGGAGAGTAAGTATTGCACCAACTTCTCTGGGGAAAAAGTAGGAAACCTCATGGGGATAATAACTTGGGGAGTTAAGAAGTCAAACATAACAACAATAAATCAAAATTATGGGGATTTTAAATCAAACCCAACACCTGGCAGGAGATAACCCAAAAAGTTGATAGCCGTTTCAACACTTCTTAAATAAAACATTTCCCTTTCCTGATTATTGGGCAATCAAACAAAATGCAAGTACTTCTGAAAGGAGACCCTTCGTAAATGAATCAAACTCAGCATGCACGGGGAGGAAAGACTACTATCAAATAGCAAAGCCTTCACTATGGAATCTTGGATACAGTCTTCATATCATGCAATCTTATTCCAATAAAATATGCCCTGGGATAGCCTTCCTGGGGAATCAAGAAGTCAACATTATAGAAAAAGGTAAAACTCATGGGGATTTTAAATCAAACTCAGCACTTGGCGGGTGAAAACCTAAAGGGTTGACAACTGTCTCAACACTTCTTAGAAAATATACTACCCTGGTCTAGTTGCCTGGGAAATAAATACCAACAATAATGCCAACACTACAGAAAGAGCTACATTTTGCAAATAAATCTATCTCAGCACACCAAGGGAACAATACCTTTCGTCATATGAGGGAAGGCTTTGCTGGAGAATCTGGGATAAAGGCCTCAGACCATGACAACCCAAAATGATAAAATGAACCAAAACTTGACTGGGGACAATGGGGTCACAAACCCAATACTGCACCTTACGCCAATTGGCACCATCTTCAATATACAAAAATCATGCGCATACCAGCGAAAATGACCTGAGGGAACCTTCTTGAGGGAAATAAAACTTCCCAAAATTACAGGAGTTCGTCCATTTCTGGGATCACCACTTTTGTTTTCCTCTTGAATCACAAAATCTAAAGTAAAAGTAAGTTGTAAATTCTTTTTGAAAAACAATTTTGTTATTTAATCTTTTTGCTTTGAAAATTATTATTAATAATAAATGGAGTCTTTGTAAGCTGAATAAAATAAGAATCACAAAGAATTGGGTAAAAGATCTAATTTTATTGATAGAATGGTAGTCTGAAAATGGCGAGACTCCACGGATGATTACAAAGTTCGAAAAATGGTAATATATAATGGAAAATATACATTCAGATACGATGACCATTATTCCCTCTAAAAACTTTGAAATTCTGAGCAGCAGCTTCCGTTGAAGTATGTTGAGGATCCAAGAAGATTGTTGCGTCAATGATCAAGTCTTGTCTAATGAAGTTACTTGCCAAGAAAGTCCCTAACTTTTGCCTAAGCTGCCGTTGCGGGTTTTCAACTTAGCGGGAAATTTTATTTTGTTTATGTCTCTAATTTTTGCCTAGACCACCCTTTTGGGTTCTCGGCCTACCGAGACGCTCCTTTTTGCGTAAGCTGCCCTTTCGGGTTTTCAACTTAGCGAGCTGTTCTTTTATTTCTTTAGGCGAAGTATTTCTTGACTGCATCAGCATTCGAGGGACGTGGGAACTCCTCGCCATCCATAGTTTCAAGAATTAATGCACCGCCAAAGAAGGCTTTCTTGACAACATATGGGCCTTCAAAATTGGGAGTCCACTTGCCCCTAGAATCACAGTTAAAAGATATGATCTTCCTGAGCGCGAGGTCGCCTTCTCTAAATTCACGAGGTTTGAACTTCTTATCAAAAGCTTTCTTCATTCTCTTCTGATACAACTGCCCATGACACAAAGCCGTCATTCTCTTCTCTTTGATCAAATTTAATTGGTCAAACCTGTTCTGGACCCATTTATCCTCTGACAACTTGGTTTCCATTATCACACGCAAAGAGGGAATATCAACCTCGATTGGGAGCACGACTTCCATTCCATACACAAGGGAGAACAAGGTTGCTCCTGTTGAAGTACGAACAAATGTCTGATATCCATGTAAAGCAAAAGGGAGCATTTAATGCCATTCTTTATAAGTAACAACCATCTTCTGGATGATCTTCTTGATATTATTATTAGAAGCTTCAACATCCTCATTCATCTTCGGCCTGTACGGAGATGAATTGTGATGGACAATCTTAAATTCTTCACAAAGTTCAGTCATCATCTTGTTGTTCAGATTTGAGCCATTGTCAGTGATAATTTTGCTTAGCTAACCATACCGACATATGAGATTATTCTTAATGAAACGCAGTACCACCTGCTTAGTAACATTAGCATATGAAGTAGCTTCCACCCAATTGGTGAAATAATCAATTGCTACCAAGATAAAAGGGTGTCAATTCAAAGCTTTGGGTTCTATCATTCTAATCATGTCGATACCCCACATAGAGAAAGGCAACGGGGAAGAAATAACATTGAGAAGTGTCGGAGGCACATGAATCTTGTCCGCATAAATCTGGCATTTATGGCACTTCTTGGCAAATCTGTAACAGTCAGATTCCATTTTCAGCCAATAGTAACCTACCCTTAGCATCTTTTTAGCCATCGAATGTCCATTGGCATGAGTGCCAAATGAACCTTTATGAATATCATGCATCAACATGCTTGCTTCGTGTCTATCCATGCATCTGAGCAAGACCATGTCATAATTTCTCTTGTACAACACATTTTCACTAAGGAAAAAGCTGCCAGCCAATCTTCTCAATGTCTTTCTATCTTTATTTAATGCACCAATCAGATATTCCTGAGTCTGAAGAAAATGCTTGATATCATAATACCAAGGTTTCTCATCTGCTACTTCTTATGTTGTAAACACATGAACGGGCCTATCTAGTCACCGAACTATAATTCTAGGTATATCATTCCAAGTATTCACTTGATACATAGAAGCCAGAGTTGTCAGAGCATCCCCCATTTAATTTCCGTCTCTGGGGATGTGATGGAATTCACCTTTATTAAAGAAGGGTAACAATCTTCTAGCATAGTCTTTGTAGGGATCAAGCTGGGGTGACAAATATCACACTCTCCTTTAATAGGATTTATTACCAAAAGCTGAATCGCCATACACATCTAGAATTTTAATTCTGAGATCAATAGCTTCCTCGAGACCCATGATGCAAGCCTCATATTCTGCCATATTATTAGTACAATCAAATGTCAACCTTGTGGTAAAGGGAATGTGTGATCCATGTGGAGTTCAAATCACAGCACCAATTCCTTTACCATAAGCATTCACAACTCCATCAAATATCATGCTCCAACGATATTCAAGATCAGGACCTTCCTCAGGAAATGGTTCAACACAATCTTTCACTTTCAGAAACATCACATCCTCACCGGGGAAATCATACATCACTGACTGATAATCATCAACTGGTTGGTGAGCAAGATAATCTACCAACACGCTGCTTTTAATAGCTTTTTGAGTGCGGTATTCAATGTCATATTCAGATAACAGCATCTGCCAGCGGGTAATTCTCCCAATAAGAGCAGGCTTTTCAAAAATGTACTTGATTGGATCCACTTTGGAGATCAACCAAGTAGTGTGATTCAACATATACTGTCGCAAACATTTTTCCGCCCAGGCTAGAGCACAACACGTCTTTTCCAGCATGGAATACTGCAATTCACAATCAGTAAACTTTTTACTTAGATAATAAATGGCATACTCTTTCTTCCTTGTTTCATCTTGTTGTCCTAGAATACAGCCCATGGAATTATCTAACACTGTCAGATACATAATCAATGGTCTTTCTTCAATGGGAGGGAGCATGATAGGAGGTTCAAGCAGATATTCTATAATACTTTCAAATTCCCTTTGGAAGTCATCTGTCCACACACAACCTTGATCTTTCTTTAACAACTTAAAGATCGGTTCACACGTTGCAGTCATGTGGGAAATGAATCTGGAAATATAATTCAAATGCCCGAGGAACCCTCTGACTTGATTTTCAATTCTCGATGCCGACATTTCTTGAATTGCTTTGACTTTATCAGGGTCAACTTCAATCCCTTTTTGGCTAACAATGAAACCCAACAATTTCCCTGACCGAACACCGAAGGTACATTTATTTGGATTCAAGTGGAGACGATACTTCCTCAGACGCTGAAACAATTTCAACAAATCTTCTACATGCCCTTCTTCAGGATGGGATTTAGTAATTATATCATCAACATATACCTTATTTTACTTGTGCATCAGATCCTGGAATCGGGTTTCCATAGCCCTCTGGTATGTTACATCAGCATTCTTCAACCCGAAGGGCATCACTCTGTAACAGAATGTTCCCTAGGGTGTGATAAATATTGTTTTTTCCATGTCCTCAAGAGCCATCCTTATTTGATTATACCCGGAAAATCCGTCCATGAACGAGAAAACTTTCAGTTTTGTTGTGCTATCCACTAACATATCAGTGTGTGTCAATGGAAAATCATCTTTTGGACTAGCTTTATTTAGATATATGTAATCTACGCACATGCAAACTTTTCCGTCTTTCTTCGGTACTATGACAATATTGGAAATCCAATGAGGGTACACTGATGTCACAAGAAAAACAGCATTAATCTGCTTTAGAACTTCTTCTTTGATCTTCACTGTCATATCTGGGTGAGTTCTTCGCAACTTCTGTTTGATTAGCAGGCACTCTGGCTTCATCCGCAAAATGTGCTCTACAATATCTGTATCTATACAGGCATATCTTGGTAAGACCAAGCAAAAATATCCACATACTCTTTCAACATCTCAATCAACCTGCTCTTCACATAAGGATGCAGTAACACTCTAATCTTGACTTCCTTCGGATCTTCTTCTGAACCCAAATTGATTACTTCAAATGGCTCTTTATAAGGCTGAATGGCATTCTCCTCGCTCTCAAGCAACCGTGAGACCTCTTATGGAATATCATAATAGTCTTCTTCTTCGGCCCCATACACAGGACATTCAAAGTTGGGAAAGGGTGCAGGGTCATTGTATTCAACGGGTTTTTTAATTAATCTGCACATATGATTTATGATTTCTTTTAGAAACTAACACATATAACAAGTGATCATGCAAGTTGAATTTCAGTTATTATTTCTTTTGAAAGGTTTTTTACTGATTACCATTTTCCAAGAAAAAAGCAAAAAATAAAAACACAATTTGGGAAACAAAGACAACTTTTATTATTGATTTTAAAAATCAAAGCAAACAGATAAGCCCGTACAATATCAATACTTTCACCTTGGGCATAGTGAAAGCTTTTCAAAAAGATTAACAAAAACAAATTACTTTGAAACATGTATGCAAGAGGGAACATCAATGGTGATCCGGTTCTGAACCCTAACTTTGTGTGTCACATAATTTGGCATTTCTGGCTCTGCTTTATCTTCCACAATGGCATTAATCCCGAAACAGTTGGATGAAGATAACCCCCACTACGAAAGATGTCTTGATACTTTCCTGCAACAGACTTCAACTTCATGCTCTTACCTTTATCATTCTTCTCAGAGAACCCCAAGCTAGCTCTATTCTTTTTTACAGGTGGATCAACAATCTGTCCCCATACTTCACTATGGCCATTACGCATAACCTCTTGAGCATCCTTAAACGAAGCCATAGAGTTATCATTTCCTCTTATATTATCAATGAATAAATCTTGGAAATGGGTTCAAGCAGTAGTTTCATCCGCCTCTACAATACTGAAATAGGACAAATGGGATATCAATAATGCATGTTCTCCATTTATAATTACCACTTTTCCTTCACGCACAAGCTTCAACTTCTGGGGTAAAGTCGAAGTGACAGCCCCTGCCTCATGTATCCATGGTCGTCCCTACAAGCAGCTATAAGTGGGTACAATATCCGTGACCTGGAAAGTAATCTGAAACAAATGTGGGCCTATATGAATAGGCAAGTCCATTTCACCAATAACAGATTTCCTTGATCCATCAAATGCTTTCACAATAATGCCACTCAGGCGCATGGGAGTTCCTTGATATTTCAAATTCATAAGCGTGCTCCTTGGTATAACGTTCAATGTGGATCCATTATCAATCAGCACATTGGATAATGAATCATTCTTGTAGTCCATAGAGATGTGGAGGGCCAGATTGTGATTCCTTCCTTAATCATGCAGTTCATCATCGTAGAAACTCAGGTTATTATATGATGTAATGTTCCCTACTACACTGCTGAATTGGTATACAGGCATATCACTTTCCACGGAAGCTTGGTCCAATACCCTAATCAAAGATTCTCTGTGAGCAGACGAGTTCATCAATAAAGCTAAGATAGATATTTTTGAAGGAGTCTGCAGTAGCTGATCTACAATTCTGTAGTCGCTAATCTTGATTATCTTCAAAATATCACCCACCTCTTTTTCCAGCGTAGCTCCACTAGATTCACCCGTAGCTTTCTTGGTTTCAACATTTTCAACAATTTTCTTTCCAGCGCTGACATCTCCACGAACAACTGGTGCAAATACACGACCACTGCGGGTCACTCTGCTAGTCTTACCAATATTTCCAACATTAGGCATTGGCTAGATGGGAACTTCCACGCCATCCTCTAAAATTGTAGCATTATATTTATAGGGTACATCCTTGTATGACTTGTAGGGGACATGACCCGGAAAACTAATCACCAATGGAGTAATATTTGGATTGCTATGATATTCAACTTTAAAATGGGTGTGTGTACCAAAACAAGGCACAATAACATTTACTCCGTCTTCAACATATTCAGTCGTTACAGAGTCATCTCTGGAAAACATATCTTTATCTGAGGAGAAGAACTCATCCGCAGAGGCATACTCATCATCTGACTCTTCTTCAGCCAAACAAACCTCAATCTCATTAACCTCATGGTAATCATCCCTTTGGCATGTAACCTTGATTGTTCCATTATTCAACAACAACTGGGCACCTTTACTTACAATTCAACATCCTCGGGGGTCCCGACAACAAATTCAGCAAGATCCATACTGATGTTCTACATGACCAACCATGTGGCAGAAGGTAGCATGCAATTGTACAAGATCCTCATTCATATGTTCCACA
This sequence comes from Vicia faba, assembly GCA_948472305.1. Taxonomy (NCBI): domain Eukaryota; kingdom Viridiplantae; phylum Streptophyta; class Magnoliopsida; order Fabales; family Fabaceae; genus Vicia; species Vicia faba. The sequence goes on from OX451738.1 coordinate 919,284,768, forward strand.
TCAAAGATTCTGAACTCTCCAGTACATCCAGAAACCATGTTTACTTCCTCTTCATACTCTTCCATAGGCCAGATTATGTGGATGAGGCCCTCATCCATCATCTCCTGCAAATCAGCCTTTATCTTGTCAACCCTGTATATCCATACTGCAAATAGCACAACCAACATGGTCATGCGTATAGTAGCTAAATTCACAGAGGTCTGCATGCTTTTTCACCAAATCTCCTCTAACCAATTTAATATCAAAAATCTGGAAGTCGCCTGGACAACCAGCCACCATGTTCATAGCATTTTCTCCTCCATGCTTGGGAAAAGGATTATCTTTCACATTAGGGCCAACATCTTTGAAGGATAAGATACCAAACTTTACCAATTTTTGTACTTCAGTTTTCAAAGGATAGCAGTTCTCAACATTATGCCCTGGTGCTCCTTGATCAAAAGCACATGTTTGTTCTGCCTTGTAATACCAAGGTGTTGTACCCCAAAATTTTCCCTCCCATATTCTTCAAGGTTTGTCAAGAGTCATCCTCAAATGGTTCAAGACTTCTCAAGGGTTGCACAGTCCTAACATCTCCTAAGCCAGTCAAAAACTAGGGTTTTGGTTCTTGCAAAGAATTTGAGGTTTTCAATGGCTCAATCAAGTCCCATAGGCCTATACACATTGTCAAGCATCTACATGCCAAGTTTCAAGGCTCACAGGGTCAAGTTGCACAGTCAAAAGCCCTATTTGCTCTACAATCAACTGTAGGGGTAAAATGGTCATTTTACAGTCAAAAGTCAAAAATTTTTGTCAACATCTTATTTTGAGCACACAATCATCATTTGATCAAGTCTTGATCATGATTCCACAAGCATGGCTCAAAAATCATCAAGATGCCAAAAGTTGCCATTTTTGGACAGCTGAAAAGTCAATTGTATCTTGACCAGGGCATAACTTTTTCATGGTTCATCAGAAAAATCCCATCCAATGCTCATTTTTAAGGGGATGACATTTCCTACAACTCATCTTCACATTCCAAGTCAAAGAAATTCTCTCACAAAAAGTTATCAATTTCTACATTATAGGTCAATTTCAAAAGTCAACAAAAATGCACTTTAAGTCAAAGACCATAACTTGAGATTGGTAAATCCAAATTACATGGGACCAAATGCATTGGTTAGAGGACTTCAAGACCTTTCCAAAATGTCCAAGAACATGTTCATATGATCAAAATTGAGCAAGATATACATTAGAGAAGTTGGGAAATTTTTGTGAATGTGCAAAAGTCAACTATCCTTAAAACTTCAATTTTTGACAAAAGGGCCCACTTTCTTCCACTTGATTCAGCCTTGTCATGCCACACACGTGTCCCATGATTAATTTCAAGATCAAACATTTATTTTTCCATTTTATTTAATTTTTATTGATTTAATTCATTTTAAATCCATAATAATTCAAATAAAATCTAAAAATTAATGGAATGGCATCTTTGTGATTTGAATAGCTTTTATATGTCATATGCCAGCTAACCAATTCGTGCTAAGCCTTTTTTGTGCATAAAATCCTAGATTTGAACCAAATATGGAAAGTTCTTCAATGGTGGTCAACCAAATCTCCAAACTTCAATACACCAAGATTAAGGCCCAGCTCTTGACCTAATTTTGTTCTCATATACATAAGCAAGCAGTACCAACAGGATTCACGACCTAGACATTGCTAAAACGGCCAGAGCAAAAGTGAAAAATTGTTGAAAAAGTGTGAGATCAAGAACAAGGTTGCAGGCATTTTCAGACCAAAATAAGAACGTGACCTTCTTCCTTGCTATTCACTGAAGCTAAAGCGATCACAAACACATCCTAAGACCACCTACAAAGCGCTGTAAGTCATCACGAAATCACCCCTGAACACTAAATCGAAACCTTCAATTCTTGCACTTTTTCTCAAAAGCATTGGCATATTTGTGTTCCTTGTTTGATTTCTAACCTAATGGCATTATTCAATTTCGTTTTTAGGCCTTATATGATGATACCCGCGTCTAGGGTTTGTTTTGTTTGTTTTTAGGCATTTTGTTTCCAGGTACAATTAGAACAAATCATGAGCATGGATGAACTCAGGAGAGATGGACGATCATAACCATGGTTTTGGAATGGGTTTTTGAAGCCTAGGGACAATTTTAAGAAAGGCCTGCGAAACTTCATGCGGATAGAAATCCGCAGGTAAAAAACCAGTGACAAACGAAGAAGACGCTGACGCGTCTCCCTCTCATTCGCTCTTTTAAAATAATGCGCGTTTATATTTTTTTTCCAGGCATTGTTTTGACTTACCAATATTATAACTACGTGTTTTTTTAATAACAAATAATGCATGCAGCTCAGATGGCCAAGGCGCTTGGGTATTGATCATTGGGACCTGGGTTCGAACCCCAGGTCCCCCCAAAACTATTATTTGTTGTTTTTCTTCACCTAATCCTGTGCAGGTTTTCAAATGATGTCTATCATGTTCTTTCCAATCCCAAGCGCCAAGTGGCCTCCCTCACAAGATCTGATGCCCCTAAGATGAGTGACCATCATACTCCTGGTCAATGAACACACAGCCAATCAGGAAAAGTCAATGGACTGAGCTCTTAGTGGGCTTGAAAATTGCCAATACACCTTCAAATCTGCCCCCCCCCCCCTGGGTTTGCATTTTATTTTTTATTTTCTTTCATTCAATTGCTTTATTTATTTTTATTGTTTTTTTTTAATTTATTACTAACCAGCAAATTAATTAACATTTTCACAATAAAAATTCAGAAAACTAAAAAATGTAAATATTTTATTTATTATTATTAATTTCACTTTAGTTTAATTATTTTGTAAATAAACACTAACTTAAATTAATTTAGTTTAATTAGGTTTAATTTTAATTTTCTTTTACAATAAATAAAAATGAATTAGACTTAGGATTTTTCTTTTGACACTTTTAATTTCTTTTTTTATTTTATTTCATTAAAAACATAAACCACAAAAATACTTTTTCTTGTAAATAATTAATTAATTAGTAAATTAGGTTTAATATTTAATTTAATTGCAAAAAAGGACCAAATTCAATTTTTTTTCTCAAAAAAGGATCAAAACCCTAAGCCGTCCCGATTTAATTTCTTTCGCACTTTAATTCCTTTTGATTATATTGATGTAACTGTTTCCGAGGATGTAATAGTTAATTAGGTCTTTTATCGCTTTCTTTACTTTTCTCGCATTTATTTTCCAAACGGGTTTTGTTTTTGGCGATGTATAGACCTGCGCCTTGTAATAGCGTACATTTACCTTTCCGCACTTTGTTTCCCGCACAAACATTAACTGTTAATTATGCCTGCAAGACTTGTATGACAAATAAAATCAATCCGTAGCTCACAAAGATGCATGTTCAAAGATGCTATGAATCGAAACAACACAAATGCACATGCCACTCCTAGGGTACGCCTCACCGGTTGCCTCGACGTGGTCATCAAGTATAGGGTGTTTTAGAGGTCGCCCTCCTGTCTAAAGATCCAGTTGCCTGGAAACGGTTGCCTCGGATAAAAAGGATCTAGGACATTATGGTTACCGCTAAGGCGTCCTACCATTGCTTTGGTGACCACACATGTCCCTTAATCGAATTGACCTGAATAGTGGGATAAGTACTGTCTAAAGGACTCTTACACAACCTGATTCCTTAGAGTAGGTAGATTTCTCCTGGGTACTTGCTCTTTCAAAAAACAAAAACAACTTTTCGCACCTACACTTTCAAAAAGTTTTCAAACAAATACTTCATACACTCTTGAGGACTGATACAAGAGTTACCTAGAAGTTTTTCAAACTAAACTTTTTCAAAACCCACATACACTTGAAAAGCAAACATTTTTGAAAACAGAGTGAGCAAGTACCTAAGAGCCCGTGGATAACCACGGATAAAAAGGGTGCTAACACCTTCCCTTTCTATAAATCTACCTCCCGAACCGAGAAACATCTCGAAAAGGAATTTTGCTGTGCTTTTGTCTTTTCCTTGTTGGAGAACATAAAAGACGGTGGCGACTCTTGCTTACCGTGACATTTCGCGAACCAGCATTTCAAAACAGTCAGTTCTATTTCCACCGATCACAGAACTGGCGACTCTGCTGGGGATACTAATAAGTGAGGTGTACCTTAGGATTAGACCACTCTTATGTTTTCAATTGCTTGCTTTGTTTGCTTTAATATTGTGGGCCTGTTTTGGGAGTTTCATAGATCCTAACCCGGATCTGGGGGATACCCTTTTAGAAGTAGCAACAAACTGTGAGGGAACTGTGCGGGGTATACCGACACTGTTGAAGCAGTTGCTATGCTGATGTGGCACTTTGGTGAGTACCGGTAACCCTTGAGTCAAGTCAAGGAGAGTACGGGGCCGCCGCATGGTGTCGTGAAGCATCAACTGACCTTAGGAACCTTACTTGACCATCCTGGCCTCTTTAGGGTAGTGAGATGACCGACTTTGGTGCAGTCCGAAGTTGCTAGATACTCGATACTACACTCATTGAGGGTTGCTTTCTTGGAATATTTTGATCGCCAGTTCAGTGGCTAAATCAAAACAATGAACACAGAAAACAACCCAATGATATTGAGATCCTTAGAACCCGGTTACGTTTGATAGGACAGGTTTTGAACCCACCAACTTCAAGAGGGTAGTACCTGAACTTCATGCTGGCCTAAACTCTAAGGGTTGTCTGGTGTGACTTGTGTGCCTTATCATGTTTACTTTTTGTGAATACTTGTGGTGTGTCCTTATCATAACATCATAGCATCATACAGCATCATATGCATTTACTAACCACTTCAAGGGTTCGAATCTTCATCTTTGTTCTTGTTTTGTAGGACATGGAATCTATCCGCAGAAAACAATTCAGATCAACCTTGTAAGGGTCCCTCCTCAGCTTAAGGAGCTTACATCCAGGATTCCCGAGAGCTCTTCCTTCAGTGAAAGACATGGTAGACTCATCAGCTTGGTCAACACAACCATTGAAGAAGATATGATAAAAGTTATCTTCCAGTTCTTTGACCCTTCGCACCACTGTTTTACTTTCCCGGATTATCAATTGGTGCCTACTTTGGAAGAGTTTTCTCAGCTTCTGAAGATTCCTATCCTTAGTCAACTACCCTACAACGGTACGGAAAAGGAGCCAAAACTTGAAGAGGTTGCTAAAGCATTACGTCTACAACCATCTAACATCAAGGGGCATTGGGAAACCAGAAGTGGTATCAAAGGATTCTTGGCAAAGTTCCTGTTTGAGAAAGCACAAGAATGTTGGAACTCCCTTGACCTACAAGCCTTTGAAGAAGTTGTGGCACTCCTTGTCTATGGGTTGGTGTTTTTCCCGAATCCGGATCAGCTTATAGATATCAATGCTGTCAAGATCTTCATGTCCAGGAATCCTATACCTACGTTGCTTGGGGACATCCTTCACTCATGTTACACTCGAACCATGAGAAAGAGAGGTGTTCTCATGTGCTGCACTCCTCTCCTGGCAAGGTGGTTTATTTCGCACCTCCTGCAATCAGTTTTGAAGAATGAGCGGGGTTTGAGATGGTCGCAACGATTAATGACTCTTACACATGCTGATATACATTGGTGTTCTCGGTCCAGAGAAAATGTCACTATTATTGATCGTTGCGGAGAGTTTCCTAATGTTCCTTTACTTGGAATTAGGGGGGGCATTACTTACAACCCATGTCTGGCTTTGAGACAGTTTGGATATGCTCGGAGGGATGGCCCTCATGACATGTTGACTCCTGACATAGTTTTTGACTTCGACAACGATACGCAAGGACTTCGCCAGAGGTTTATCAGAGCTTGGAGGATGCCTAACAAGGTGGATAGCAAGACACTGGGGCCCAAGAACTCCACCCCCCTTGAACCTTATCTCAAGTGGGTACGAGCCCGCTCCCAGAAGCTGGTGATGCCATATCCTCATGTCCTCCCCGTGATCAAAGAGCCAGTTTTGGAAGGAGAGGTGCCATACACCATTCAACATCCTGACATGCCAACATCTTTGGAAGAAATGCAAAAGAGCTGGATCCAACTAAAGGAAGAGCGGAATTCTCTTGAAACCAGTCTACATGCCAGTGAGAAGAAGGTCTTGGAGCTCACCCGTCTACTTCACAAGGAAAAGACTCTCAACACCTACATCGCTCCAAAGAGGATGCGCAGTGTCTTTTGGGATTAATTATTTTGTAATGTTTTACCCATGAGGCATTGATGTCCTGAACATATTATTTCTTAATATAACGTGTGTTCCTTTTTTGTCTACAATGAATTTGAACTTTCGAACCCTTGAATGCATTGCATAAATAGCATATCATGCATCATGTGCATAACAGGTACTCTTTTTCTACATGTTGCTTAATCTTCTTCGCTGTTTATTTCAGCAATCATCATGAATCCTGAACCTACTACTGAACAAGCTATCAAGGCCCTCCAGGCCCAGAACGCTCAGTTCCAGGAGCTGGTCATGAGCTTAGCCCAGGGTCAACAGGAGTTGAAGACTCTGCTCTTGAAGGAAAAGAAGAAGAAGAAGAAGAAGAGGACTGTGTTGTTTAACACTGGACGGAGGTTTGGGAATACACTGCAGAATGAGGCTGATCAGGCTACTTCCTCTGTAGGGAAGGATAGTCCCCAAGGGGGAAGGGTTCCTAGTCCCGCGGTCTCCGATAACGAGACAGATTACAATGAGGAACAATACCCTCCTGCTGAGGACAGGTACAAACAATTGGAGGACCGTCTAAGCGCTATGGAGATTTAACACGTGCCTGGGTTGAATTTCGGAGATCTAGGTTTATCTTCTGGGGTGGTGATCCCACACAAGTTCAAGGCACCTGCCTTTGCGAAGTACGACGGGGCTTCCTGCCCTAAGCTGCATCTCAGATCATATGTAAGGAAGATCCAACCTTACACTGCAGAGAAGAACCTATGGATCCATTTCTTCCAGGATATCCTTTCAGGGGCTCAACTCGAATGGTTCTATCAGCTGGATGGAACCAGTATTCGAAACTGGGAGGACTTGGCTACTGCATTTTATAAGCAGTATCAGTACAATTCTGACCTCGCTCCCACACGTACCCAACTCCAGGGTATGTCACTTGGGACGGGTGAAGGTTTTAAGGAGTACGCGAAAAAGTGGAGAGACCTGGCTGGCAGGGTGTAGCCACCGTTGACTGACCGTGAACTCGTGGACATGTTCTTGGGGACCCTGTCTGGTCCATTCTTCAACCATCTGATTGGTAATTCTTCTGCAGGGTTTACAGACCTCATTCTGACTGGTGAAAGGATAGAAGCTGGTATCAAGTCTGGGAAGATACAAAAAGGTGCCTCCTCGAGTACTGAAAAGAAGCCCTTCAAGAAGGAAGTTAGTGTTGTTTATGGTCCAAGGAGACAGAATAAACCGGAACGCCACCAAGCTATCAACGCGGTGGTAATTTTAAAGCCTGCTGTTGCTCCTCAGCAATATAACCAACCAAGGGGTGAGAGACCCAAAAGGCAGTACACTCGGCTTAGTATGACCCTGTCTCAGATATTGCCGCAACTAGTGTCAACCAATATGGTAACTGTCAAGGAAGCTCCGAAGGTGGTAAACACAACCTCTCCAAAGTACAATCCCAACGCCCGCTGCACTTATCACTCTGACAGCCCGGGGCATACTACGGATGATTGTTGGGCTCTGAGGAATAAGGTTCAGGACCTTATTGATGCTAAAGAAATACTGTTTGAGGCGCCTAAAAGGCCCAATGTTGTGACTGCTCCCATGCCCCAGCATGGAGTGAATGATGTGGAAGAAGACCCGTATGTAGCCTCTTTGGATGAGATTGTTACTCCGTTGTTGATTGTCAAAAGGAACCTATTGCTAGCCGGTTTATTTTCGGGATGTAGTAAAGGTTGCCTTCTATGTTCTGTTTCACCTGCTGGTTGTCCTTTGTTGAAGTCAGGTATCCAAAGCCTGATGGATAATAAAGGGATCTTGTTCGAAAAGATTGTTGTTCCTGCTGCCCCTACCGAAGAAGTTTCTATTGTCACTATTTTCAACAATCCTCCTAAGGCTCCCTCAAAGAAGCCTGTCAAAATCATGTCTACTCCGAAGATTGCTCCTATCATCATCACTGTTCCGGGGCCCATCCCCTATAAATCTGACAAAGCTGTCCCGTGGCACTATGGGGCAGATGTTTATGTTCTTGGAGTAAAGCAAGAGTTTGATACTAGTACCGACGTCAGCAATATTACCGGGCCTGCTAAAGTCACTCGTAGTGGTAGGCTCTTCTCGCCTGATATTGCGCCACCAGCTATTCAGAGACCTCTTGTCATCACACCTGCAAGTGTGCCTGTTTCCCTTCCTGATCAAGTTCCTGTTCCTACCCCTGCTGCCGAGTCATTTGACGCTCGGGGCAAAGGGATTGCTACTGATGTGCCTACCCAGACGGAGGCACCGAAGACCGTCAATGTTGAAGCTTCCAAGCAAGAGATGGAAGAGATTCTTAAAATTATCAAGAAGAGTGATTTCAATGTAGTTGAGCAGCTGGGGCACACCCCCTCTAAAATTTCTATGTTATCACTGTTGTTGTGTTCAGAGGCCCATGCCAAGGCCCTGATTTCCTTCCTGAAGACGGCCCATGTGCCACAAGAAACGTCTGCTTATCAATTTACCGATTGTGTGGCCAACTTGACTGCTGATAATGGGTTGGGCTTCTCTGACGCTGATCTGATTGCCAAAGGAAAGAACCATAATGACGCCCTGCATGTCTCCATTGAATGCAGGGGCACTACTCTTTCCCATGTGTTGGTAGACACTGGTTCCTCGTTGAACGTATTGCCCAAGAAGGCTTTAGACAAATTGGATTGCGAGGGTTTGGAGCTGAAGCCTAGTAACATTGTTGTCCGGGCCTTTGACGGGTCCAAAAGGATGGTACATGGTGAAGTTGACATTCCAATCAGGGTTGGTTCTCAAGTTTTTTATTCTACTTTCTATGTGATGGACATCCGACCATCCTATTCTTGTTTGCTGGGTCGTCCATGGATCCACAAGGCTGGAGCCGTGACCTCCACATTACATCAGAAGCTTAAATACCCGGTCAGAGGGAAGATCGTAACAGTTCAAGGGGAAGAAGAATATATGGTCAGCCACCTCAACTCGTTCCGGTACGTAGAAATGGATGGGGAGTTCATTGAGACCCCCTTTCAACACTTTGAAGAGGTCCCTCAAACGCTGGCCTCAGCAGAGACTGTAACTGAAGAAGACTCTCCGTTGAAGATGGCTTCTTTAAAGGATGCACGGGCTGTTATTGAGAAGGGTGAGTGCGCAAACTGGGGCCGACTTCCTGATTTTACTCCGAAGACTGACAAATTTGGTTTGGGTTTCACTGCAGAAGCTCAGAGGGCTGTTCGTAAGGCAAGGATTGGAAGACCTCCTGTGTTCATCACCAACCCGGGAGTAAATGCTATTGAAGACGAAGCGGAAGAATCCGAGTTCGATAGATGGATCTACCCAACGACCAATGGTGGACCAAGCAACTGGACAGCGAAAGATTTCATACCTATTACTTTTGTCACTCAGTAATGAACTCCTTTGTTTTAAATTTGTAACGAACAATAATTTAAAACTTTATGGCCCGGTGTCTTACCCGGGGCACCGTGGCTTCATTTGTGAGAGCTTTTGTGTGTCACTTTCATATATCATTAATAAAATCATTGGACGTTTTTTGCATTTCAAATCTTGCGCTCCTTGTCTTTCTTTATTAAATATTGCAAAACAGCTATATTTACACACACTCACCTATACAGGTTCCAATCCACTCTGGATCCCACTGGTAACGACTCTGCTACTGCCGATTATGACTTCGAAAATCCGATCAACTTAGCCGAAGACGAAGGTGAAGATGATTGCGAAGTGCCTGGTGAGCTTGCAAAACTGCTGCTCCAGGAAGAGAGGGCCATTCAGCCACATGAAGAGCTAGTGGAAACGGTAAATCTAGGTACTGAGACAGACAGAAAGGAAGTCAAGATTGGTGCCAATCTGGAGGCTAGTGTGAAACAGCGGTTGATTCAGATGTTGCATGACTATGTGGAAATCTTTGCCTGGTCCTACGAAGACATGCCTGGGTTGGATACTGACATTGTGGTCCATCACTTGCCTACCAAGGAAGATTGCCCTCCGGTTAAACAGAAGGTCCGCCGTATGCGTCCAGAGATGTCCGAGAAAATCAAAGCCGAGGTTATGAAACAATTTGATGCCGGTTTTCTAGCAGTGACTTCTTACCCTCAGTGGGTTGCCAATGTGGCTCTAGTGCCGAAGAAAGATGGTAAGGTCAGAATGTGTGTTGATTACAGGGATTTGAACAGGGCCAGCCCTAAGGATGATTTCCCTCTGCCTCATATCGATGTTCTGGTTGACAATACTGCTCAGCATAAGGTGTTTTCCTTCATGGACGGTTTCTCCGATTATAATCAGATCAAGATGGCTCCTGAAGACATGGAGAAGACCACTTTTGTTACTCAGTGGGGCACCTTTTGCTACAAGGTCATGCCTTTTGGGTTGAAAAATGCTGGGGCAACCTACCAACGTGCCATGGTTACTTTGTTTCATGACATGATCCATCACGAGATCGAATTATATGTTGACGATATGATTGCAAGGTCCCAAACCGAGGAGGAACACCTTGACCATCTACAGAAGCTGTTTGACCGTCTGAAGTTGTATAAGCTAAGGCTGAACCCGAACAAGTGCACCTTCGAGATAAGATCTGGAAAATTGCTAGGCTTCGTCGTAAGTGACAAAGGTATTCAAGTGGACCCTGCCAAGGTGAAAGCCATACAAGAGATGCCAACTCCCAAGATAGAAAAAGAAGTCAGAGGCTTTCTAGGACGGCTGAACTATATTGCCCGATTCATCTCACATCTAACTTCTACCTGTGAACCAATCTTCAAGCTGCTGAAGAAAGATCAAGTAGTACGTTGGAATGATGAATGTCAGGCAGCTTTCGAAAGAATCAAAGAGTATCTCCTAGAGCCACCCATCCTTATGCCACCATTTGAAGGGAGACCTCTAATCTTATACTTGACAGTACTGGACAACTCAATGGGGTGTGTGTTGGGGCAGCATGACGAGTCTGACCGAAAAGAGCACGCTATTTATTACCTTAGCAAAAAGTTTACCGACTGTGAGACCCGATACTCACTGCTCGAGAAAACTAGCTGCGCTTTGGTATGGGCTGCTCACCGGCTGAGACAGTATATGTTGACTCACACTACTCTCTTGATTTCAAAAATGGATCCAATAAAGTACCTCTTCGAAAAGCCTGCCTTGTCCGGAAGAATAGTAAGATGGCAAATGATCTTAACCTAATACGACATCCAGTACACGACTCAAAAATCAATCAAGGGAAGTGTATTGGCAGACCATTTGGCACACCAGGCAGTGGATGACTACCAGTCGATGAACTTTGAATTTCCAGACGAGAATATCATGGTAGTAACTGATTGTGAAGTACCTGGACCGGATGAAGGACCTGAGGAAGGATCCCGATGGTCTATGCACTTTGACGGAGCCTCAAACGCTTTGGGTAACGGTATTGGCACTGTGATCATATCCCCTAAAGGCACTCATACTCCACTCACTGCCCGGCTATGTTTCAACTGCACCAACAACATGGCAGAGTATGAAGCATGTATCATGGGTCTTCAGCCCGCAATTGACTTAAGGATCAAGTTTCTGAGTGTCTTCAGAGATTCCGCTCTCTTGATCAATCAGATCAAAGGCGAGTGGAATACGAAACACCCAAATCTTATTCCTTACAAAGAGTATGTGTTGATGTTGATTCCCCACTTCGAGGAGATAACTTTTGAACACTTCCCAAGAGAGGAGAATCAGTTGGCGGACGCGTTGGCTATGATGGCTTCTATGTTCAAAGTCAAATGGGATAACGAGGCTCCCCGGATCATTATCTGGAAATTGGATGAACCGGCACATTGCTGTGATCTTGAGACCGAAGAGGTAACTAAAAAGCCTTGGTATCATGAAGTGAAGAGGTACCTCGAAGCTCAAGAATACCCCGAGGGTGAATCTGTTAATGACAAGAAGTTCCTGAGAAGGTTTGCGGCAAAGTTCTTCCTCAGCAATGGCATTCTATACAAGCGAAACCATAATTCAACTTTACTGCGTTGTGTGGATAAGACGGAAGCAGAAAGAATCATGGTAGAGCTGCATGAGGGTACCTTCGGAACACATTCCAGTGGACATACCATGGCAAAGAAAATCCTTCGGGCAGGATATTTCTGGTCCACAATGGAAGCTGACTGTTACCAACATTCTCGGACGTGTCACAAATGCCAGATCTATGCTGATAAGGTGCACGTTCCTCCAGTTCCTCTGAACGTCTTGACAGCACCTTGGCCTTTCATAATGTGGGGCATTGATATGATCGGCGAGATCAGACCTACGGCATCCAACGGGCATCGCTTCATCCTGGTAGCGATCGACTACTTTACAAAGTGGGTTGAAGCAGCTTCCTATGCTACCGTAACCAAGAACGTCGTGGCACGGTTCATTCGGCACAACTTGATCTGTCGATACGGCGTCCCGAAAAGGATCATTACGGATAATGGTACCAATCTTAACAATAAGATGATCACTGAGCTCTGCGAGCAATTCAAGATACAGCACCACAACTCTTCTCCTTACCGGCCAAAGATGAACGGGGTTGTAGAAGCGGCAAATAAGAATATTAAGAAGATTGTGAAGAAGATGACAGTGACCTACAAGGATTGGCACGAGATGTTACCATTTACTCTTCATGGGTACCGTACCTCAGCACGGACGTCAACAGGGGCAACACCCTTTTCCTTGGTCTACGACATGGAGGCAGTCGTTCCTATTGAAGTCCAGATACCCTCTCTCTGGATAATGAAGGATGCAGATTTGAGCGAAGATGACTGGATCCAGACTCGACTTGATCAATTGAACCTAATCGACGAAAAGAGACTTACTGCTATTTGTCATGGTAAGACGTACCAAAAACGGATGATCAGGGCATTTAATAACAAAGTTAGACGACAAGAGTATCAAGTCGGAGACCTGGTAATCAAGCACATCATTCTACCTCAAGGTGATCCCAGGGGCAAATGGACCCCTACATACGAAGGGCCATTTGTGGTTAAACATACCTTCTCAGGAGGAGCTATGATTCTAACCACCATGGATGGTGACGTCCTTCCTCACCCCGCCAATGCAGACATAGTAAAAAGATACTACGCATGAATTAAAGACCCGTTAGGTTGACACACCTAGGCAAAAATAAGGGCTTCCCGGCGAACCAAAAGGGTTCGGGCAAAAATAAGGGATGAAAAATGAAAAAATATGTACACCCGGAAAGTCGAAAACCTGAAAAGGCGGCTTGGGCAAAAATGGGTATCCCGGTGGACTGAAAACCCGAAAGGGCGGTCCAGGCAAAAGTTAGGGATTAAAGCGTAATACTATGTCTCATTGGATCACCTTGCATCCAGAATTCGGTATCAACTATCAGGTTCAGACGACATCAATCAATCAACTTCATCTTCAACTAAGCAGCCAAGTGATGAGACGCTTGAAGACATTAAGGCGATATCAGAGTTGGAACCCAGTGGGATTATTTTTTCACATAGCTATTTTGTTTTCTTTCACAAAATTGTATAAACTCTATCCTGTTCGGCGGCATTCTCTTACTAGGACGTCAGCCTCTTGTACATAAAACGCCTATTTACAGGCAAATTCCAAAAATCAATACAAATCCACTTTTCCAGACAAATTTCCAGTTGTTTTTCCTTTTTCTGTTTTGTCTTGCGAAGAACGTCCAATGTTCATTTTTGATATATGCATTTGACATTAATTGCTAACTCATGAATATTTGCATACGAAACAAAGGACTAATTACAAGAGACATCAGAAACAGGGGCAATAATGAATTGTCTAAGCGGTATAGTTGCTCTGTCCACCAAGGTACCAAGGTAGGTTCGGCTGAAGAATGTAACCAGGATACCTTTACCCCCTGCAGAGTAAGACAAGAGTCATCCATGCTCTCTCCCCAAGCAGAGTTGGTCTCCCAATCAGCCCTGAAAAGGCACAATATCTCCAGCAAGTCAGCAACACTCTCCCAAAGAAGAGTTAGTCTACTGTCAGCCTTAAGGAAGTTGGGTATCCCCAGAAGATCTCAACATTCCCCAGCGGAGTATACAGATATTCCCAAGCAAGCATCCCCGGCAGTCTTAATATAAGATTGTTCCCCGGCGGAATACCAGACACCCCAGTGGAGCCACTTCAACAATGCAGTTCCAAAAGTTTTCCCAGGAGAGTTGAATCAATCTCCCGAGTAGATTTTGGAAGCTTATCCCCAGTAGATTCTGGAAGCTTATCCCCAGTAGATTCTGGAAGCTTATCACCTGCAGAGTATCAACGTATCTCTCCCCGACCATATTCAAAGGTTATTCCCCTACCAGAGCTTATAACTGGGTTATCCTCAGCTAATTACCACAGAAAGATCTTCCTCGGCGAAGTTCTTCCTATCCCCCAGCGGCGTTCATCAAATTCCCCAACATAACTTATCAATGGAATCCCCAGCGGAGTTATCATCAAAATCTCAGCGAAGTATCTCTTCCCATAGAGTAATTCCCCGCAGAGTAATCTCTTCACCAGGTTTATTCCCCAACGGAGTCACCTTATCCTACCGGTTTATTCTTGCAACCATCATCATCCCCAGCGGAAACGAAGAACTCTACTCTTCAGCATCAGCCCAGGATTCAACAAGCTCCCGGCATTCGTCAAGGATTCATTTTCCTAGACAAAAATACATTCATAGACATTTCACATTTCATACATCCTGCTTACATACGTGATAAAGTGCATACGACACAATCTCATTTATTCTTGAGAACATCATGACATCATGCATTTCATACATCATGACATTGCATACAACTAATTTTTTTCCTTTCAGGAAAAGGTCAATCAAAGATATTACCAACAATCGTTGCAATTCCATATTCGATGTCTGTATCTAGCCAGGGAATATCTGTGAGCGATTAATCGTAGATTCGACACCTGTATCTAGCTAGGGCATATCTGCATGAAGAGTTTAGAGATTCGACACCTGTATCCAGCCAGGGCATATCTGTAGACGACCAGTTCCGGATTCGATACCTGTATCCAGCCAGGGCATATCTGTAGACGACTAATTCCAGATTCGATACATGTATCCAGCCAGGGCATATCTGTGATTGATTGATTGTGGATTCAATACCTGTATCTAGCCAGGGCATATTTGCATGAAGAGTTTAGAGATTCGATACCTGTATCCAGCCAGGGCATATCTGTAGACGACAAGTTCCAGATTCGATACCTGTATCTAGCCAGGGCATATCTGTGGACGACTAATTCCAGATTCGATACCTGTTTCTAGCCAGGGAATATCTGTGAGTGATTGATTGTAGATTCGATACCTGTATCTAGCCAGGGCATGTCTGCATGAAGAGTTTAGAGATTCGACACCTGTATCCAGCCAGGGCATATCTGTAGACGACTAATTCCAGATTCGATACATGTATCCAGCCAGGGCATATCTGTGAGTGATTGATTGTGGATTCGATACCTGTATCCAGCCAGGGCATATCTGCATGAAGAGTTTAGAGATTCGATACCTGTATCCAGCCAGGGTATATCTATAGACGACCAGTTCCATATTCGACACCTGTATCTAGCCAGGGCATATCTGTGAGCAATTAATTGTAGATTTGATACCTGTATCTAGCCAGGGAATGTCTGCATGAAGAGTTTGAAGTTCCAAATTCGATACCTGTATCTCGCCAGGGCATATCTGTGAGCAATTGATTGTAGATTCGATACCTGTATCTAGCCAGGGCATATCTACATGAAGAGATTGAAGATCAACACCTGTAACAGGCCAGGAAATTATCTTTCTTTCTCAAGTACGCAAGTTCTCGCTAAGGAATCTCTTACGCGATCGACACTTCTGGATGGCATCTTTAAGCCCATCTCCACAACTATCCATTACATTTCCAAATGGCATCTATAAGCCCATTCCCGACAAGGTTCTGTCACATCTTCAGATGGCATCGATAATCCCATCCTCCCATCCATCATATCTCTAAATGGCATCTGTAAGCCCATTCTCGCCATCACATTGCTGATATTCTACTATGCGAGTGCAAATTTCTGGGCACTCTAGTGTTCAATAACCTTCCACCTTCGGATCACGAAAGGCACGCAAGCCAATCTACATCCTCAGGTCTAAGAAGATTTAACAGGGGCAACTGTTGTACCCCAAAATTTTCCCTCCCATATTCTTCAAGGTTTGTCCAGAGTCATCCTCAAATGGTTCAAGACTTCTCAAGGGTTGCACAGTCCTAACATCTCCTAAGCTAGTCAAAAACTAGGGTTTTGGTTCTTGCAAAGAATTTGAGGTTTTCAATGGCTCAATCAAGTCCCATAGGCCTATACACATTTTCAAGCATCTACATGCCAAGTTTCAAGGCTCACAGGGTCAAGTTGCACATTCAAAAGCCCTATTTGCTCTACAATCAACTGCAGGGGTAAAATGGTCATTTTACAGTCAAAAGTCAAAATTTTTGGTCAACATCTTATTTTGAGCACACAATCATCATTTGATCAAGTCTTGATCATGATTCCACAAGCATGGCTCAAAAATCATCAAGATGCCAAAAGTTGCCATTTTTGGACAGCTGAAAAGTCAACTGTATCTTGACCAGGGCATAACTTTTTCATGGTTCATCAGAAAAATCCCATCCAATTCTCATTTTTAAGGGGATGACATTTCCTACAACTCATCTTCACATTCCAAGTCCAAGAAATTCTCTCACAAAAAGTTATCAATTTCTACATTATAGGTCAATTTCAAAAGTCAACAAAAATGAACTTTAAGTCAAAGACCATAACTTAAGATTGGTAAATCCAAATGACATGGGACCAAATGCATTGGTTAGAGGACTTCAAGACCTTTCCAAAATGTCAAAGAACATGTTCATATGATCAAAATTGAGCAAGATATGCATTGGAGAAGTTGGGAAATTTTTGTGAATGTGCAAAAGTCAACTATCCTTAAAACTTCAATTTTTGACAAAAGGGCCCACTTTCTTCCACTTGATTCAGCCTTGTCATGCCACACACGTGTCCCATGATTAATTTCAAGATCAAACATTTATTTTTCCATTTTATTTAATTTTTCTTGATTTAATTCATTTTAAATCCATAATAATTCAAATAAAATCTAAAAATTAATGGAATGGCATCTTTGTGATTTGAATAGATTTTATATGTCATATGCCAGCTAACCAATTCGTGCTAAGCCTTTTTTGTGCATAAAATCCTAGATTTGAACCAAATATGGAAAGTTCTTCAATGGTGGTCAACCAAATCTCCAAACTTCAATACACCAAGATTAAGGCCCAGCTCTTGACCTAATTTTGTTCTCATATACATAAGCAAGCAGTACCAACAGGATTCACGACCTAGACATTGCTAAAACGGCCAGAGCAAAAGTGGAAAATTGTTGAAAAAGTGTGAGATCAAGAACAAGGTTGCAGGCATTTTCAGACCAAAATAAGAACGTGACCTTCTTCCTTGCTATCCACTGAAGCTAAAGCGATCACAAACACATCCTAAGACCACCTACAAAGCGCTGTAAGTCATCACGAAATCACCCCTGAACACTAAATCGAAGCCTTCAATTCTTGCACTTTTTCTCAAAAGCATTGGCATATTTGTGTTCCTTGTTTGATTTCTAACCTAATGGCATTATTCAATTTCATTTTTAGGCCTTATATGATGATACCCGCGTCTAGGGTTTGTTTTGTTTGTTTTTAAGCATTTTGTTTCCAGGTACAATTAGAACAAATCATGAGCATGGATGAACTCAGGAGACATGGACGATCATAACCATGGTTTTGGAATGGGTTTTTGAAGCCTAGGGACAATTTTAGGAAAGGCCTACGAAACATCCTGCGGATAGAAATCCGCAGGTAAAAAACCAGTGACAAACGAAGAAGACGCTGACGCGTCTCCCTCTCATTCGCTCTTTTAAAATAACGTGTGTTTATATTTTTTTATTCCATGCATTGTTTTGATTTACCAATATTATAACTACGTGTTGTTTTAATAACAAATAATTCATGCAGCTCAGATGGCCAAGGCGCTTGGGTATCGATCATTGGGACCTCGGTTCGAACCCCAGGTCCCCCCAAAATTATTATTTGTTGTTTTTCTTCACCTAATCCTGTGCAGGTTTTTCAAATGATGTCTATCATGTTCTTTCCAATCCCAGGCGCCAAGTGGCCTCCCTCACAAGATCTGATGCCCCTAAGATGAGTGACCACCATACTCCTGGTCAATGAACACGTAGCCAATCAGGAAAAGTCAATGGACTGAGCTCTTAGTGGCCTTGAAAATTGCCAATACACCTTCAAATCTGGCCCAACCCCCCCCCCCCCCCCCCTGGGTTTGCATTTTATTTTTTATTTTCTTTCATTCAATTGTTTTATTTAGTTTTATTGTTTTTTTTAATTAATTACTAACCAACAAATTAATTAACATTTTCACAATAAAAATTCAGAAAACTAAAAAATATAAATATTTTATTTATTATTATTAATTTCACTTTAGTTTAATTATTTTGTAAATAAACACTAACTTAAATTAATTTAGTTTAATTAGGTTTAATTTTAATTTTCTTTTACAATAAATAAAAATGAATTAGACTTAGGATTTTTCTTTTGACACTTTTAATTTCTTTTTTTATTTTATTTCATTAAAAACATAAAACCACAAAAATACTTTTTCTTGTAAATAATTAATTAATTAGTAAATTAGGTTTAATATTTAATTTAATTGCAAAAAAGGACGAAATTAAATTTTTTTTCTCAAAAAAGGGTCAAAACCCTAAGACGTCCCAATTTAATTTCTTTCGCGCTTTAATTCCTTTTGATTATATTGATATAACTGTTTTTGAGGATGTAATAGTTAGTTAGGTCTTTTACCGCTTTCTTTACTTTTCTCGCATTTATTTTCCAAACGGGTTTTGTTTTTGGCGATGTATAGACCCGCGCCTTGTAATAGCGTAGATTTACCTTTCCGCACTTTATTTCCCGCATAAACATTAACTGTTAATTATGCCTGCAAGACTTGTATGACAAATAAAATCAATCTGTAGCTCACAAAGATGCATGTTCAAAGATAATATGAATCGAAACAACACAAATGCACATGCCACTCCTAGGGTACGCCTCACCGGTTGCCTCGTCGTGGTCATCAAGTATATGGTGTTTTAGAGGTCGCCCTCCTGTCTAAAGATCCAGTTGCCTCGAAACGGTTGCCTCGGATAAAAATAATTTAGGACATTAGGGTTACCTCTAAGGCGTCCTACCATTGCTTTGGTGACCACACATGTCCCTTAATCGAATTGACCCGAATAACTCCAACGATGGTGCTACCTACTTCTCAATAGTGGGATATGTATTGTCTAAAGGACTCTTACACAGCCTAATTCCTTAGAGTAGGTAGATTTCTCCTGGGTACTTGCTCTTTCAAAAAACAAAAACAACTTTTCGCACCTACACTTTCAAAAAGTTGTCAAACAAATACTTCATACACTCTTGAGGACTGATACAAGAGTTACCTAGAAGTTTTTCAAACTAAACTTTTTTAAAACCCACATACACTTGAAAAACAAACATTTTTGAAAACAGAGTGAGCAAGTACCTAAGAGCCCGTGGATAACCACAGATAGAAAGGGTGCTAACACCTTCCCTTTCTATAAATCTACCTCCCGAACCGAGAAACATCTCGAAAAGGAATTTTGCTGTGCTTTTGTCCTTTCCTTGTTGGAGAACATAAAAGACGGTGGCGACTCTTGCTTACCGCGACATTTCGCGAACCAGCATTTCAAAACAGTCAGTTCTATTTACATCGATCACACAAGGCAACAACGATGGTATAGCGGGAGGTGTTCTGGTCTGAACCAACTTGTTTTAAATTTACACTGGGAGTAATTCTGTATAGCTCATAGGGATAGGGTCATAACTCTCCCTTCTCTGATTATACCCTTGATTCCCCTGATGGGATGGTCTCTGATAAGCAATAGTGGTTGGAGCTACACTAACAACTAGAGTTACTGAGGCGACTTGTTGATGACGTTGATAATTTCTTCTAGGAGGATTTACCCTCCTCTCTTGCATAACAACATTTTTATCTCCTTCCTTGTTCTTGGCAAACCCATATGATGGCTTCTTCGTACTTCTGGAACTTTCACTTTTTGTTAAACAACCCTTTCTTACAACCTCTTCTAAACGGATACCCATGCTCACCATTTCAGTAAAGTAACTTGGCGCACTTGCTACCATCCTCTCGTAGTAGAAAGCACCCAGAGTCTTCAAGAAAATCTTAGTCATCTCCTTCTCTTCCATGGGAGGAATCACTTGGGTGGCTACCTCACACCATCTCTGTGCATATTCTTTGAATGATTCCCTGTCCTTCTGGACCATGTCTCTGAGTTGATCACGGTCAGACGCCATGTCCATGTTGTATTTGTACTGCATGATAAATGCTTCTCCCAAGTCATTGAAAGTATGGATATTAACACTGTCCAAACTCATATACCACTTCAACGCAGCATCAGTCAAACTATCCTGAAAAAAGTGAATCAACAGATGTTGATCATCAGTATGGGTAGACATTCTTCTAATATACATCACAAGATGAGCACGAGAACACGTGTTTCCTTTGTACTTCTCGAATTCCGGGACTTTAAACTTCACAGGTATCTTGACATTCGGGACCAAGCATAAATCATTCACATTATGCCCGAACAATTTTTTTCCTTCAGGGCCTTCACCTTCCTCTACATCTTGTCAAACCGTTCTTGAAAATCATTCATTCTATCATAGAGACCTAAGCCTTCACTTGGTGGAGGAGAAGGACGATACATATCATCTATAGCAAATGGGGTCATATTCACCGAAAGAGGTGCATCATGAGTAACATGCACCACAGGAGGTGCAGGAGTAATAATAGTCTGAACAACTGGAGTAACTTGAGGATCAAGATTGAAACCTTCAGGCACAAATTTCTCTGGCATTCCCCATGGATACCCTTGAGGCATGCGATTATGAACAACAGTCGAAATGGCAGACACATGAACAGTCGGAGCTTCAGTAGTAACCCTTGTCTGTTGAGGTGGAACACTCAGTGACTGATCCTGAGCAGCAACCAAAGATTCCATCAGAGCAGTGAGATTGGCCATGTCATCGTTCAGAGTGGAAACTTCCTCGTGCAACTCGCGATTCTCTTGTTCTAAGTTGTCCATCTTCCTTCTGAAATTAGCTTGAGTATTGTAGTGGTGAGACAACTTGCTAAACAAAGTAAAGAATCTTGGTAAGACACCTGGATATGCATAACAAATGCAAGAAATATGTGAAATATGATGCATGATATGCAATGCACGTGATTTATTTTATTAATATTTCAAGGGACTTAAAGATTTATAGATACATTTGAAAATATCAAAGTAATAACACATTTGAAATACTTAAATTTTTTTATTATAATTACTTAAAAATGGATTACAAGTTTCAATAATCCCAAGTACAAGATGAAAGTAAAGTCTAAAACCCTAAGAAGTAAAGCTGATGGAGATCACTCTATATGCTGGCGCTTCCCTATAAACCTGGCAATCTGAGCCTTCAACCTATGATTTTCTTCCGCATATCCGGTGGTAACCTCCTTCCAATCACCTGAATCATGAAGTGAGCAACTAGCATCTGACTGAGGCTTAGGAGAAAATAATCCCCCTTGCCTCTCCATGGTCTCTACAACCCGACTCTCAAGAATCTTAATCAAGTCGTCATTCTCCTTCAAGTCTGCTCTATAAGAAATCTCTAAAGTTTGGCAATTATTCTTCCAAGCGTCCGTTTCCTGTTACATCCTGACCAAAGCAAGTTGTAGCTCTTCCACATCATCCAATAAGGGAGGAGTTGTCTTCACAAACAAGTCAGGCATAGGAGCTTCCCGGGAATATGACATCTTCAACTGAATAGCTCTCGTTTGGACCCACTGAAGATAAGGCTCCCAATAAACAATCCACCTAGGTACCAAGTCTTTCCTACTCTTCCTATGAACGTGACGCCAGGCCTTCGCAATATGCTCCCTAGCTTCCTTATGGTATTCTTCCTCCTTTAGGAAGAAACCACTCAAATGAATACTATTTAGTTTATCCCTCGTCGGATAACCAAGTTATCGTCGTGCAAGAATAGGGTTGTAGTTAATTCCTCCCTTTGTACCAAGAAGAGGTACATTGGGGAAACTACCCCAACTGTCGACAATCTCTACATCATGGTAGGCCTGATGTTACCAATTAATATCTGAGTGAGTAAGCGCCATAATCTTAGGAGCCCAATGGGGTTCCTTTCTGACATCCCAGAAAGCATTAGACTAAGGCAAATGAGAAATAAACCACTGGTACAACATAGGCGTGCAACAAATAATCACCCCCATGATAAGAATTTTGAAGATGAATAGAGTAATAAGAATCGCCCAACAATGTAGGAACTGGGTTTCCAATCATGAAGATCCTGATAGCATTGACGTCAACAAACTTATCCACATTAGAAAATAATAAAAAAAACTCGTAAGCAAGTAGAGCAAAGATGGCCTCAAAAGCGGTTGTACTCTTCATCTTGGAAAAGTAACGAGCTTTCTCCAATAAGAACTGATCCAATAACCCTCTAATCCCCCCTTTAGTAGTCATATGGGCTTCAACCTCAGACTTCCTCAGATGGATTAAAGCAGCAATCTCGTGTGGTTTTGGCTCACCCTCCAAACTAGTAAAAGGAACACGATCGACAATAGGTAAATCCAACAGATAAGAATACTCCTCTAGTGTAGGCATTGACTGATAGTCAGGGAAAGTAAAGCAATGATACATCGGATAAGAGAACTGGACCAAGGTAGAGAGAATACCATCCTTCATCCTAAGCTTCATGAGAGGAATGATGGATCCATACTTCTTCCAAAAATCTGCAGAACACAAAATCTCAGGAATTAGACTGATCAACTCATCTATCTTGGGATCTTTGAAATTGTATTTTCCATTCTTTCTTTTTCCATAATCCATGGTCAAAAAGTACCTGAGATATTCACAAATGGTCAACTTTCAAGTCCCTTGGAATAAAACTTCTTCAAAAGATGCTTATGAGTGCATGGATGCATGATGCAACAATCACACACAAGATCACAAACATAGGGTTCATAGGTTCAACGTCATGAGCATGAGGTCGAAGGTACTACCCATAAGGTATGGTCTAAAAGTTATCACCTTCCGAACAAGGTTCTAGAGGTTCCCAGAGTCTACACCCTTCCTTCAGATATTACCAACTTCCCTATTAACTCGGTAATTAGTAATATTCTCAAGAAAAACTCGTCTGAGCGTAGTATCGTGTGACAACTATTTCCGGATTACTCCGTCAAAGCTTCTGCAGTACACCTAAAAGGCCAAGATGGGTTAGGTAATCTATAGTCCTCAGCTTCAACAGGCTCCCAAGTCGAAAGCAGTACGTCTTACCGATTACTCGGTAAACGACACTACATTCAAAGGGGCCTCCATTGAGTGGGGGATCTCATGCCTCCTTTTTTGGGATTACTCCCTCAAAGTTAACATGACTATACCGCCCGTCCTATCTTAAAGTTTGCCCAAGTCCGGGTATAGGACTTATTAGTAATCACCAAGCACCTTGAAAACCAGGAAAATCTAGACAAACATTTTTATCACATATAACACATAAACAACAATAGCACATTGTCATACCCCAAAGTTTTCCGCCTTAGTGCTACCGTCAAAGTTATTTTCGAACTTCGGTTTTATAGGGTAAAATTCCTTTGGTTTAATTACATTAATATTTTGGGGTTTTTAATAAATATTCGCTTTCAAGTTTGTGTAAAAATATAATAATTATTTGTATTTTTAAAATAGCAAATAATTGCTCATCTTCATATACTTTCAATTGGCTTCTTATTTCAAACAAATAACATAGCACAATTGGTAAGGGAACATAACTTGAAAGCATAAGGTCACAAGTTCAAATCTCACCTGGTACATTTTTTATATTTCTTTGTTTAATGTTACTAATTTTATTTCCATTTATAAAAATCATTAAAAAATCATATTTTAAATATTTAAATATTAAATTTCGTATTTTCAATTAATGAATTTTTAAAAAATAGTTATTTTTTATTTATTTTTTCACCTTTTATTCTAAAAATAACCAAATAAAATCTAAAATATAAAAAGACTTAAAAATATTTTATCTTTTGTATTTTAGGTAGTAATATTTGTTTTATGAGAGAATCAATATAACTGGTTACAATAATTATAAATCCAAAAATTTGATTTTTTTTTGGGTTTTAATTATTTGGATTGATGATTTATTTTATTCTATTTTTGTTAATTTTATTTTCAATTTACATTCAAATCTTCCCAAAAATCATGTTATTTTATTATTTAAATATTATTTTCGTTTTTCTATTTTAGGCAATTTTTAATAATAATATTTAATTTATTTTAGGCATTTTTCATCAAAAAGTGTATAAAAATTCACTAAAAAAATCAAATATTAAATTATACAACAAATAAAATCAATTACAGTAAATAAAATCCATTACAAGAACATAGAACCAAATCAAATATTTTCAGAATCAATCAACAACGATCCCAAATCCCTAATCTTCCTAAATCTATGCAATTTCTAACAACAAACTCACAAACCCTAGAACTAAAATTACCCTATAAATAACTAAACATAAATTAACACAAGGAGGGCGGATTCTACAGAAAAGAGAGAACAACAAATTATTGGGGGGAGAAAATTTGAAGAAGATATGAGGGCGAAAACCAAACAATAGTGCGAAGAACAAAAGGGTTGTAGAAGAACGATCTGGAAACTGGGGTTTCGATATCCAAAACCCTAATTTCTATCCTCCCCAACGCCGGACATCTGATCACCATCACCATTATCGGCCACCGGAATCTGCAAAAAGGAGAGAAAGAAGGGATTAGACCCAAATCAAAACAGCCCAAGAATCAGAATCAGAACAATCGCGAAAGAGGGTAATACTTAGCTCCTTATTATTGTTTGTGTTTTAGGTTTTTTATGGTAGGGTCATGGTAGCTGCCGCAGGTGTTAGGTGGGTGTTAGGGTTTGTAAGGGTAGGAAGAAAAAAGGAAGGGTTGGGTGAATGAAGAGAGATAGCGAGAGGTGATTGCTGTAATAAAAAACAAACAATGAATAAAAGTGTTAACACAAAAAATTGTTATCCGTCCCAATCGCATGCACCGCGCCTACAACACTTCCCGTGCTCCCTCACTTATGTAACCCAACCGGTCCTCTCAATTTACTGAATAGGCCAGGCCTAACTAATTTTTACACACCCCTAGATCATAATTAAATTATTTTATTTTTTACTTTTAATTATATCTTCCCTCAAATTATTTATTTTCTATTTATAATAATAATTATTAGTAATATTAATTATCATATTTTTTTAATGTTATCATTATAATTATTATCTATTAATTCTTTTTTCTATTTACTATTATTTTATTTACTATGTAAATATTATTTATTTCTTATCCATGTGTAAATATTAATATTATTTATTATATCATTTAAATTGTTTTATTCCAAAATGTATATTATTTGCATCAACTATTTTTTAATCATGCATTAACAAGATTTTTTGCAGTTAATACGATTAAAAAACACTCAACAAACAACAAACTATTTTTTGCGAACAAATTAATCTAGACAACTATTTTTTGCAAAAGAGTTTCAAACAGGTTTTGACTTACTGCGCATTTAGTCAAAATCTCCGCAATCACCACTCGCGACCAAAGTTCGAGGTGATTCAAAATATGTTTACAAACCCCTAAAAAACACCAACCCATACGAACTACGAATTGGAACCTTGATTCCTCATAAGAGGATACGTAGGCATACAATCAAAAATCGTGGCGAGTCTTTCTAATTAAAACTTAAAACCCTGTTTATCCCAAACCTAAACCTAGAACCTAATATCCTTGTGAAAAAGGTAGATGAAAAGTGCCTAACACCTTCCTTTCGTCTAATTGAGTTCGAAACCTAGAATCTCTGTCTGCGAATTAGGGTTTTCTGTTAGATTCCCTTCCCTAGGATAAAAACTAATAGTGGCGACTCTTGATTTAAAAACCAGTCGCTACAGCTGGCGACTCTGCTGGGGACTCTCCTTAACCCTAGGTTTAGGTATTTTTGGGGTTTCTTATTTTTATTTGCTTTATTTATTTATTACATTTAACTATTTTATCGCATTTATTTATTTACTGTCAAATTCTCTTATCATCATATATTTACTGTGTGGAGGGATCTTTCTACCTCAAAAATATTTCCAATATAACCCTTAGCAAGAAGGTTCATCTATTAGCTTAGGGGGTACATCATCCCTACGAGTTTATGTGACGATTTCGCCTAAAGTCGGTGGACATCCAAAAAAAGGAATACTTATCAAGAGATATCCTCTTGACGGGTAGGACTTTGGAAGGTCACCCATGACTCTTTATAACGACCTTAACCCAAAATCTCATGACGAGACCTTTCACGACTTTGAGACGGACGTCTCGGTCCGTAAAGAGGCTCCACCTAAGGGAGACCCTTGCGCCTTTTCCCTCTGGTGTTATTCATGACACCTTTAAGGAAAGCACCTTTTGGGAGGGTATATCAACCGTAGGTCAAGACTAAGGAACCTACCCTATAAGGGTACTTATTAAAAAAATCCTGTCACTCAACCCTACTTCTATGCATTTATACATTTCGTATATTCGTCACCCTACATTTGTCTTATTCACGGGGTACAAAAAGAAAATAATAAAATCAAGATCTCGGTGACTGTCTTTTGAAATGGATACCGAAGGAAACAACCCGCCTGCGTCAACACGCCAAACATGTCTAAAATTAAAGCCACAAAAAGGAAATAACGTGCTAAAGATTTTCCCAAGCTTTGTCGTGTCAAGGTGGATGATTTCCAGATCAGATATCCGCAGGCGCACCAAGAAGACTTATTTCCTTTTTTCCTGATTTCATGCAACTAAAATTTTGGCTTAACATTGAAATATTTTTCAATATCTGAATGCATATCTATTTTAAAGATAGTCGCCAAGTAAAATAATAAAGGACAAGCATGTACCCAGAAGAATAATACATTTAAGACAATAACCATTTGGTATTCATGCATATTCATTCGCATGCATGCGTCCATGAACACCCACATATCATGTCAAAACTATTTTTTTTTAATTTTAAAAACATCTCTCCAGTTGAACCATTGGTAGAAGAAGATCGCCACCTCCTTGGCCTCCATACCAAACCTTAGCAATGGAGAAAATCGAGGAAACTCATGCTGCATTCAAAGAGGATCTCGACCAAGTAAAGGGTGACGTTACTTCAATGAAGGGGGGTATGATTCAAGTTCTCCTAGCTTTGAAAAACATTATTGACAGGCAAGACCAGATTCCCATGGAAGCTTTCGAAGAAGTAGCCCAGACTTTTGGTGCATCAAGCGGTCACCAACTAAGGAAAGAGTCAGAGGCAGGACCCCAGAAGTCCGTCATGGCCTACCAAGAAGCTGAAACTGAAGGGTTTGTCCCACCGTCGCCAAAAGCAGGGGCATCTCATACCCTACGGATTCCAGTCAATAATGTATACAACTACTGGGACATGCATTACGGAGACCACGGCCCAGAGGATGCTAACCAAGCGCCATTAAAGATGACTGGTACTCATGTTGTTGATAATCCACTGGAGATGAATCAGTACAAGGCTCCGGAGGAAATACTAAAAGTTGTGGAAGGTTTCGACGGTTTCGAAGTAGACGCTCTCGAAATGGGACTAGTTCCTGATGTGGTGATCCTGCCAAAGTTCAAAGTACCCGACTTTGAAAAATACAAGGGGCTCACTTGTCCAAGAAATCATCTTCGCATGTATTGCAGGAAGATGCATGTCCATTCCCATGATCAGAAGCTGATGATTCACTATTTTCAAGATAGCCTGAGTGGGGCATCTTCAGACTGGTATATGCAATTGGAGAGAACGCATATTCAAACCTGGGAAGATCTCGCTAATGCTTTCCTAAAGCATTACAAATATAACCTGGACATGGCGCCTACCCGCATGCAACTCCAAAATTTATCCCAAAAGAAAGAAGAATCCTTCAAGGAGTATGCTCAGAGATAGAGGGAATTGGTATCCCGTGTACAACCAGCACTGTTGGAAAAAGAGCTCGTAGACATGTTCATGGGAACGTTACAAGGGCTGTATTATGAGATGATGGTGGGAAGTATATCTTCGGGTTTCTGAGACCTAGTAACCATCGGAGAAAGAATCGAGACTGGGATAAAAAAGTGGGAAGATATCAGGGGGACCATAAAACGCTCCCTACAATTCAAAAATGCCTGCTTCAAACTTCACCAAAGGAAAGGAGGGAGAGATTAATGCTGCAGCACCACAACCCAGGGTACAACAACCGTTAGTGAACCCACTAGGGCAGGAGCAAGGAAGAAGGCCACCCAGGAAATTTGATCCACTCTCTATGCCACCTAGCCAGTTATTGCAACAACTAGTTAAGGAATCCTTAGTGGAGCTCAAGCCTCTAGCTCCTCCAGTCGGGCCACTCCCACGAAGATACAATGCCAACACCATATGCGAGTATCATGCTAATTCTCCTGGACATACCATAGAATAGTGTTGGCCTTTCAAACACAAGGTGCAGGATTTGTTGGATTCTCAAGAGATCACTTTCGAGAAACCCAACATCACATCAGACCCTACACTGTCACACGATGGGTTGACGATAAACGCAATTGAAGTAGTCACTGACTCTGGGGAAAGCAGACAAGCAAAAATCCTGATAAACTCGCCGAAAGAATATCGGTCGGGATATGGACTCCCGCTAGAACACAATGAATATTTTGAAAGAGCTCTACAAAGGCTAAGGGACCAGGGGA
Source organism: Vicia faba (assembly GCA_948472305.1). Lineage (NCBI taxonomy): Eukaryota > Viridiplantae > Streptophyta > Magnoliopsida > Fabales > Fabaceae > Vicia > Vicia faba. The sequence continues at coordinate 919,313,864 of OX451738.1, forward strand.
TAGTCCAGTTCGGACAATACCCTGAAGGAAAATATAAAGTTATTCTGAAGGGAAAAGCAGATTTTCCTCCAACCCAAGAGACTTTTGTCAATGATGGAGTACTGCATGGCAGACATGGGGCAAAAATATTCAACGAAGCCAACACCAAAGGGGAAACTGACTTCATCCAAGAATGTGCCCCAAGAGAAAAAACTCAAAAGATGGACGACCATGGAGATTCCTGAGATCTTTTTCTTTCCTAATTAATTTTTCTTGTTTTCGAAAGAACCTATGTGAAGCCCGAGACATAGGGGTTTCTTGTAAGGATTTCTCCATTTTATTTTAGACAATATTTATGATTAATAAAAGTTATGTTTTATTTTCAATCAAGATCCATGTCTTTCTCTTGCATTTATGTCTTAAATTTAAAAAAATGGCAATACTTTCTCTGCACATGCATTTTCAAATATTCATATACTAAATCTGCACCAAAACATGATAAAGGTGAAAATTCATGCCCAAAACCACCGATAATGCTACTGTTGCAATCTGATATAATTTTGATGCTCCTATCAACAAAGCTAAAGAGGAAGATGATAAAGATTTTGAACTCTATTAGAAAATGGCAAGGGAAATAAAAAGAAAAGCTAATAATACGCAACCATATCAAGAGGCTGTTAAGGCCATCAATTTGAGCACAGACGAAGACCCGAAAGAAACCAATCTAGGGGAAATGTTAGAGCAGAGCCACAAAGAAGTTGATCAAGTTATTGCACATATCTATAGAAATAGGCCAAGGCCAAATACAGACATTGATGTAAAAATAAGCAACTATGAAATACAAGGTCTTGACAAAGGACCCGAGCCAGGGGCACGTTGGACATGCACGTTCGACGGGGTTTCAAATACACTGGGGCACGATATGGGGGAAATTTTGACTTCTCCAAAGAATGCTTACAAGCCATATACCAAGTCAACGGAGAATGGGACACTAAACATCCAAAACTGATCCCATATCGGGATCATGTTTTGAAAACTAAATGCGAAATTCGCAAATATCACTTTCAGTCATATCCCACGAGAAGAAAGTCAAATGAAAGACGCCCTGACAACTATATCGTGTATGTTCAAAGTAACTTGGTCAAACCACGAACCACACATCACAAACAGACACTTCGAAGAGCCTGCAAATTTCCCCACTATTAAAAAATGACAATATAACAAGCCTTGGTTTTACGACATCAAGAAGTACCTCAAAAAATAAGGACATCCGGAAAATGCCTCCAGCATTGGCAAACAAACCCTACGAGAATTAGCCTCATAATTATTTCAAAGTAACGGTATACTATACAAGATGAACCACGACATGGTCTAGTACCTAAGAAGATTCTGCTACCTCACCTCGACTCACAGGGTAAATGGACACCCAATTACGAAGGTCTATACGTAGTCAAAACAACATTCTCCAGTGGTGGTCTTATCTCCACAAAAATGGATGGGGAAGAACTACCGCATCTAGAAAATTCAGACGTAGTCAAAATTACTATGTATAAGAAGCTCGCTAAGCTCGAATCTTAAACAGGAGACTTAGGAAAAAAGGAGCATCCCGGTGAATCGAAAACCCTAATGGGCGATCCAGGCAAAAATTTGGGGCATATAAACAAAAAAAATATCCTGGTGGATTGAAAACCCGAAAGGGAAATCCAGGGAAAAGTTAGGGATTTCTTACAAAGAAATAAAGAACAAAAAGACTACGATCTAAGAACTGCGACTATGGACCACGAAGGGAGAGATAGATCTGAATCATACAATTTCGAAGCAAAGGAGATAAGATCATTAAAAGGATATTGGAGAACAACAGTAAAAATTATCATTTTTATTGCCATTTATAGTTGTAAAACTTTCTGTAATTACCTCTTCCTAGGAATTGCATCTTGTATTCTCACCTATTCAGAGGCATATCAATAAAACATTTGCTTTCTTTGCATCTTTCAAATTGTGTTTTTTCTTTTCACAGACTTGTTTACAAAATACTACGATTATTTCTTATGAATATTGTCTTGAAATCTTTTTGGGGGAATTAACAAAGTAAAAGAATTTGACAAAACATCGAAAAAACATTTTTGGTTAGAAAAATATAAAAAGAAAATCCACGTATACGTCCACGCACACGGCTATTCCTACGTCTTACAACACAAAAGTCTATACACATATCTACTCCTACATCTATACGTCCGTACACAAAGTCCACGTCCACGTCAGCGCCTATGCCTACACTTGCAACACGAAGTCTATGTTCGCACGCTTCCATGCAAATGCATAATCCTGCCAATTCTATACATACGTCTATTCTTACATTTGCGCTTACAACACACAAATTGATGCATAGGCCATTACCTACATCTACGTCTACGTCCGCAATACAAAATCAATGTTCAAATTTTGATAACATTGTCCACTGTGTTCAAATTTCAACAATGCTACAATGACACAACATACAACGCCAGGAATTGGTAGCTCTAAGCCAATGGTTTAAAGGAGAGAATGCCAGAAATGGTCTTCATAACATTTCAAGGCATATACGCATCTTACACACATTTCACACATACACTGCCTCTAAGCCGCAATGTATTCTCCGAACTCAACACATTTCCTCTAAGCCGTAACGTATTCTCCGAACTCAACACGTTGCCTCTAAGCCGCAATGTATTCTCAAAATTCAACATATTCCCTCTAAGCCGCAATGCATTCGCAGAACTCATTATGTTCCCTCTAAGCCGCAACGTATTCTCAAAACCCATCTAATCGCCTCATACTTCACGTAACAATTTGCAAACCTAACCCATTGCCTCAGACTTCATGCAGCAATGTGTTCCAAACTCCAGACCATCGTCTCAGGCTTCATGCAGCGATGTTCAAAACCAAATTTAGCTTATCACATCAGACTTCACACAGTGATTCCTGAACCTAACCCATTGCTTCAGACTTCATGCAGCAATGTGTTCCAAACTCCAGACCATCGTCTCAGACTTATTGCAGTGATCTTCGAAAACAAATTTAGCTTATCGCCTCAGACTTCATACATCGATTTGCGAACCTAACCCGTTACCTCAGACTTCATGCAGCAATGTGTTCCAAACTCCATACCATCGCCTTAGACTTCATACAGTGATGTTCGAAACTAAATTTAGCTTATCACATCATACTTCACGCAATGGTTTGCGAACCTAACCCATTTCCTCAGACTTCATACAGGAATGTGTTCTAAACTCCAGATCGTCGCCTCAGACTTCATGTAGCGATGTTCGAAACCAAAATTTAGCTCATCGCCTTAGACTTTACACAACGATTGGCTACACTAACCCATTGCCTCAGACTTCATGCAACAATGTGTTTCTTTATTCCAAGCTCCAGACCATTGCCTCAGACTTCATGCAACGATGCTCAAAAACCAAAATCTAGTTTATCGCCTCAGACTTCACATAGCGATTTGCGAACCTAAGCTCATTGCCTAAAAATTTCATACAATAATGTATTTATTTATTTCGCGACACTGATCATCGCCTCAGACTTCACGCAGCCATGCTCGAAAAACAAAAAAATCTAGCCAATCGCCTCAGACGTCATACAACAATTCGCAAACATAACACATGGCCTCAGTCTTCAAGCAACCATGCATCGTCAAGTATCATTGTATTCATCCTCCAAATGGATGAATAATCTAAAGCAAAACCAAGACATACAAGATTGCTCTGTCAAGCTCAGAATCATCGACCTCATCTTTATTTAAATCCTGGTAAACGATACATCGTCAGCTTTGCCTATTCTCTTCAAAACTCTTGTGGGTATGCTATATTAGCATAACCCTATCTAGCAAACTCTTAGGGGTATGCTATATCAGCGTAACCATATCTAGCCAACCATTGGTCAAATTTTAGGGTCTTCTATTATTTAATAAATCTACGGTTTGAATGAACAAAGACCTACACATTCTCGCGCCATTCAATCGAAGAGTTATTAAATAGGGGCAGTTGTCATACCCAAAATTTTCCCGCCTTAGTGCTACCGTCAAAGTTATTTTTGAACTTGGGTTTTACAGGGTAAAATTCCTTTGGTTTAATTACATTAATATTTTGGTGTTTTTAATAAATATTCGCTTTCAAGTTTGTGTAAAAATATAATAATTATTTGTATTTTTAAAATACCAAATAATTGCTCGTCTTCATATACTTTCAATTGGCGTCTTATTTCAAACAAATAACATAGCACAATTGGTAAGGAAACATAACTTGAAAGCATAAGGTCACAAGTTCAAATCTCACTTGGTACATTTTTTATATTTCTTTGTTTATTGTTACTAATTTTATTTCCATTTATAAAAATCATTAAAAAATCATTTTTTAAATATTTAAATATTAAATTTCGTATTTTCTATTAATGAATTTTTATAAAATAGTTTTTATTTTTATTTTTTTCACCTTTTATTATAAAAATAACCAAAAAAATAATCTAAAATACAAAAAGATTTAAAAATATTTTGTTATCTTTTGTATTTTAGGTAGTAATATTTGTTTTAGGAGAGAATCAATATAATTGATTACAATAATTATAAATCCAAAAATTTGATTTCTTTTTGGGTTTTAATTATTTAGATGGATGGTTTATTTTATTCTATTTTTATTAATTTTATTTTCAACTTAAATTCAAATCTTCCCAAAAATCATGTTTTTTATTATTTAAATATTATTTTCGTTTTTATATTTTAGGAAGTTTTTAATAATAATATTTAATTTATTTTAGGCATTTTTCATCAAAAAGTGTCTAAAAATTCACTAAAAAAATCAAATATGGAATTATACAACAAATCAAATCAATTACAACAAATCAAATTCTAACAACAAACTCACAAACCCTAGAACTAAAATCACCCTATAAATAACTAAACATAAATTAGTAGAAGGAGGGCGGATTCTACAGAATAGAGAGAACAGAAGATTATTGTGGGGAGAAAATTTGAAGAAAATACGAGGGCGAATGCCAAATAGTAGTGCGAAGAACAAAAGGGGTTTAGAAGAACGATCCGGCAACTGGGGTTTCGATATCCGAAACCCTAGTTGCTATCCTCCCCAATGCCGGACATCTCATCACTGTCACCATTATCGGCCACCAGAATCTGCAAAAAGGAGAGAAAGAAGGGATTAGACCCAAGTCGAAACAACCCAAGAATCAGAATCAGAACAATCGCGAAAGACGGTAATACTTAGCTCCTTATTATTGTTTGTGTTTTAGGTTTTTGATGGTGGGGTCGTGGTAGCTGTCGCCGGTGTTAGGTGGGTGTTAGGGTTTGTAAGGGTAGGATGAAAAAGGGAAGGTTTGGGTGAATGAAGACAGATAACGAGAGGTGATTGCTGTAATAAAAAATAAACAATGTATAAAAGATTTAAACAAAAAATTGTTATTCGTCCCAATCGTATGCACCGCGCCTACAACACTTATCATGCTCCCTCATCCACGTAACCCGACCGGCCCTCTCAATTTACTGAATAGGCCCGGCCCAACTAATTTTTACACACACCTAGATCATAATTAATTTATTTTATTTTTTACTTTTAATTATATCTTCCCTCATATTATTTATTTTCTATTTATAATTATTATTATTAGTAATATTAATTATCATATTTTTTTAATATTATTATTATTATTATTATCTATTAATTTCTTTTTTCTATTTACTATTATTTTACTTACTTTGTAAATATTATTTATTTCTTATCCATGTGTAAATATTAATATTATTTATTATATCATTTAAATTGTTTTATTCCAAAATGCATATCATTTTCTTATATTATTTGCATCAAATATTTTTTAATCATTTTGACTTACTGCCGATTTAATCAAAATCTCCGCAATCACCACTCCCGACTAAAGTGCGAGGTGATTCAAAATATGTTTGCAAACCCCTAAAAAACACCAACCCATACGAACTACGAATCGGGACTCTGATTCCTCATAAGAGGATACTGTGATACGGTGGGAGAACTGACTTGAGGTTTTGTGTTTGTGTTCGCAAATGTTTTGGTTTAGCAAGAGTTGCCACCGGCTTTTTATTTTATCCTAAGGAAAGGTCAAAAAGCACAGGAAAGACCTTTGAGATGTTTTCTTGGGTTCGGGGGGTAGATTATGAAAAGGGAAAGTGCAAGCACCCTTTTCATCCATGGTTATCCATGGGCTCTTAGTTACTTGTTTAGATCACTTGCTTTTGCTTTTCAATTATTTGAAATGGTGCTTTGTGTGTGTTGTTTTGAAAATGTTTTGAAAAGAGGCCATCGTTGTGGCAACCTTTGTAATGATTCTTGTTTGAATGTATACAAAGGTGTATTGTCTTTTGAAAAGATATTTCAATGTTTGAAAGTTTGCTTTTGGGAAATGTTTTGAAATTGTGTTGTGAGGCGTGTTTGAAAATATCAAGGATGTTTTTTTGCAAGTTTTGATCAAGTAACTAAGAGTTGTCTACCCTATTTTACTCAAAGATCTTTCCTACACATTTTTAACCCTTTTGACAGTGTTGTTTTACCATTGCATTCGGTAAACAACCTTGTATTAGGATGTTAAACGGGACAGGTGCGGGTCATCGTATTGAACATGATAGCAATTGTGCAAAGTATCTTTAGAAATTTTTTGAGGGACTAGATCATTTTGTTTAGGCAACCAATATAGCGTCATCGAGGGACTATGATCTTTTGTTTTGTTTTTGTTTTGCCAAGATACTCAACATGCATAACATGGCCATTTTAAAGGCAACAAGTGGATGAAAACCTAGGGGTACAAGTGTGCATTGTGTTATCAATTTACATGTTTTTTGTCTTTGTGTTAGTCAAGCTATTTGTTTGATTTTGGATTTTTGCATACAAACCCTAATCTCTAATCATGGTATATTTGAAAGCATAAAGTGCGCAAAATTAAACCTAAGTTATTACAACATTAGTATGGGGAGGGGGATACAATTTTGAATGGGGAATATTTGCAAGAAAATAAAACCCTAATATTTACTATTACATCCAAATTGAATAAATGGTGCAAATAAGTAAATTGGGAATAATTAAATAAGCAATTTAAATATAAATGTGAAAAATATTATAACTATGTAAAAAGATGTTTTTTGTTTATTTTTATGTATGTAAAAGTATAATATTTAATGTATTAAAAAAAAGAAATAAAAAGATTATTTTTTTATTAAGGGTAAAAACCCTAATTTTCTTTTAAGAAAGTAAATATATATTAATTATCTTATTCTTGTACAATAAAATAAAATAAAAATACAAGATAAAAATATATTTAGAAAAATATTATTTAAGTATAAATAAATAAATAAATAAAAAATAAAGGTATAATATTATTATGTATTATTTTCAAGTTTCATTAAATAAAATAAAAGTATATACTCACTAAATTATTTTTATGTTAGAAAAATAAAATAAAATACAAAAATAAATGTGAAAATTTATAAAAATATTTTTGGTATTTTTTATGTTTGGAAAATAATAAAGTAAAATCAGAAATGAAAAATAAATACAAAAATATAGAAATATGAAGAAATGGGCCAGGGGGTGCAGTCAGCAATGCAGGGGGTGCCAAAAGTGAGAAACACAGGCCCAACCCAATTCCAAACTTCATCTTCAACCTTTTGTTCAAAAAATGCGCGCGCCTGTACAAAATATCCAGATCTTGCATACGTGCTCTAATGCAAAAACTCATAACATCAATGTTGTAGCATTTTTCAAGACGATTTCAACCATATAAGAAACTTAATCTAACTCTCAAAGACCAGAGAGAATTTCACTGGCCCTAATTTCTAACCTAACTTTTTCAGGAAGTTCATGAATCAAATTCTCTTAACATGCTTAACTTAAATGAAAATTGAGCATATGTACATGAGTACTACATTTTTTATTTACAAACCTAAGTCTAATGATTCCTAAATAGAGAGATATGAAGTTGACAAAAACTTGTTTCAGTTGAACTCGTGTATGGCAATGTGGAGCTTTTTAGTGAGACCTGAGGTGCTTAGGAGCTTGCCTGAACTTCCTCTGACCTTCCCCAATGCTTAGTTTGCTTTGGATGTGCTTGAGCAAGCCTGTAGAAGTCAACCTGCACAAGCTGAAAACAGAAATGGTGAAGCTTGGAAATGGAGTTACAGTTCAAGGCCAATGGTTGGGATAGCTTGGATAGGCTATATGGAATGTGTTTGAACAGGTTTGGGGCAAAACGCACGAGGGTTTTTTGCTATGGAACTCCAAGTGCAAGAACTGCCCTATTTTTGCAAGAGAAAGGTGATTTGATGTTCAAGAGTGTTTGAGGGATCAAAGGCTCGTGTTTCAGGCTCAATGCAATGTCAAGAACTTGTTTCAAATGCTTGCTAAACTTGTTTTGGCAGGTTTCTTGTATTTTAAGCAAAAGTAAGTCATGATGCAAGTCAGGCCTGTATAGGCTATCTATCAGCTTGCTCTTTACAATCTTGGCCCCCTTAGTTTGTGGATATTGTGTGTTGTACCAGATCTTGTTCAAGGCTCAAGGATTCTATTTGACATAAAGCAAATTTGACAAAAATGGCAATGTTGCCTTTTTGCTATTTTAGGGTTAATTCTTTGTGTAATCCTCCCATGACCAGAACAATTCCTCAAACCAATGGATTTGCATTTAATTATTAAGTATGGAAGGGTTTTGGGACCTGTAATCAAGTACAAACAAGGCTGATTAGAGTTTGCAACTTGTATCAATATGAAAATGCCATGGATCAAAAGTGAGTTTTTTCCAACCTCAAGCCTTCGATTCTCCCTAACCAAAAATAATTTTGGAGAGTACTTGGACATTTTGGAAATCTTGTAACATGCTCTACAATACATCTTTGAAATTCATTTTTAGATTCCAAGTGGAATTAGGTGAAAAATTTCCATGAAGATAGGTCAAAATCCTGCCTAAACTAGGGCAAAATTTCACTAAGTTAAAAGTTTCATGGACCCTTGTTCCAAATTTCATAACTTGAGATCCAAGCTTCTTTTGAGAAAACTTTGTGAATAAATGGTGTATATTTTGTGGAGGACTACAACTTTCATGTTGGAAGTTTTGTTTGAATCCAATTGCATCATGGTGAAAATATTGGGAAAAGTTGGGAAAAATTAAGAAAATTTCATAACTTAGAAAAATTCTAAGTTATGAAAATTTTCAATCTTAAACCCTAATTTGAAAATTTTGGTTTCTTTATGAACAAGTTTCATTTTTTGACATATCTTAATGAAAAATGACCCTTGACACATGATTTTGACCAAAAAGTCAAAGTTTTGACTTTTCAGTGTACAGTCAAATTTTGATCAGTTGACTGGAAAATTCATCTGTCAATCCAATGCAATTGAGATCTTTTGAACCTTGTGAATAGGTCAAGATAATGCAATTGAGTTCTTGAATCCATGTTTGGACCCAATTTTCCATTGGCTAGGTCAAAAGTCAGAAATTGCCCTTCTGCAGTCAAAACCCTAAAAATGACCATTTTGCCCTTTTGAAGATCTGATCAAATTTCTTGAGGAGTTGTGGTCCAAACTTGATCAAACGGTTCATATGAGCTCATAATGTTGATGTGGATCAAAATTCATGAGGTTTGACTGTAAATTGGCCACAATTGACTTTTCCCCCAATACAACTGATTTCTAGGTCAACTGTCCAATTGACTGGGCAAAAATTTGATTCAAGGCTTGAAACTTGGTATGGGCAATATTATAAGTCCAACATGAAGTATGAAAGTCACATTGAGCATTAGAAGTCCAAAATTCCTTGTGCAAACTCAAACCCTAATTTAGATCCACAATGCGAGGAGATGTCTTGAGCATAGCAAAACCCTAATCTGGTCTTGAGTTCAAAGAGTCTTGTGATGAGAAATCTTGATAAAATGAGAGGGCAAATTTTTGGGTACAACAGATACGTAGGAATACGATAAAAAATGGTGGCGAGTCTTTCTAATTAAAACTTAAAACCCTGTTTATCCCAAACCTAAACCTAGAACCTAATATCCTTGTGAACAAGGTATATGAAAGGTGCCTAACACCTTCCTTTCGTCTAATTGTATCTGAAACCTAGAATCTCTGTATGCGAATTAGGGTTTTCTTTTAGATTCCCTTCCTTATGATGAAAACTAATAGTGATGACTCTTGTTTTAAAAACCAGTCACTACACACATATACATATATAAACATAGATAGGCTCAACCCACTTAGGGATGGACCAGCAAGAGGTCAATCTGTGCCCAGTGAAGTCTCCATTTTTTTCTGTAGCGTTAAAAATTGCCACCGCGCTTTATTGTTTTCAAAGGAATGGGGAAAGAGCAAATAACCCAAAAAGAGGGGGAAAGATTCAAAGTAAGGGAGTTGGTTATGCAAAGGGAAGGTATTAGCACCCTAAACATCTAGGGTACTCCGCAGGAACTTCTTTGAAAAAATCTGTATATTTTGGCTATAAAATGTTGTATGTAAAATAGATGGTGGAGGTGAGAAAAGAAATATATTTTTTATGATTTTTACACCCGCCGCGGTTGCGAACCTTTAGTGCCTACATACCACCTTCCGTGCAATAAGGGATCAGGGTACACGTAGTTCACCTTTTAAAAATTTTAAAACACAAGTGTGTTGGTTAATTTTATGAGATAATACGTCATTGTCATTGTCCGTGTGGAAAATATACTTATTACCCACAATCATTAGAAAGGAGAATTTGCATCATCTCAAAGTGGAGGATATGGCTTGGATTTTAAAATCAATAATGCGTCACTCAACACCCAAGTGGAAAATATCTCTCTTCACTACATATTGTAGAAGTATAGTTGTTTGCATATCTACAGGGATTGACAAGAGTCTAATCTTTTGAGAAATGTTTTAAAATAAAAAGCCAAAGTGGCAAAAATGGTTTGAAATGATATTGATTGACTTTTAGTCTTCTCACAAAAAAAAATGTCAAGGTTTTATTAAATTAATTGAAGTTTATTCATGAAAAGGTTTTGAAAATGCATGGACCTAGGTCCAAGTTTGTTATGAAAATAGTTCAAGTTTAAAAACAAGAAGAGTTTTCAAAAGAAGGAAGAATTTTTTTGAAATTAAAGAAGATGGGAGGAGAAGAAGGGACTATCCTAAAGTATAAGGTAAAAGCTAGGGATAAGAACCATCTAACCAACAAGAAGCCATAACTTGACATTATGAGTCAAGATAAACTTCCCATTATTTGGATTGAAACCAAGCAAGAAAAGATACTAGACCTCTTAAGAGAACTAAACTTCAAGTGTATTAAGTCTTCACAAAAATTGGACAGAGTAACAGCTATATACGGGTGAATTCCAGATTACAAACAAAGTATGTAATCACAATAACCTGCACACAAAAAAAACAAACAACCCAATGTCTTAAGGTAAACCTCAAGATCTTTAGATAAAATATTAATTAAGGTCACAAGGTCTCCAACATAGGCCAAGGTTTCTAATCCTAAGTCCAAGAAGTCGAATACTCCATAATGCCAAGGATAGTAACCAAATAGTCCAAGTATCATTAATGTTTTTTATGGTTTATGTTGATTATTAGGTGTCTTCAAAAAGAAAAGAAAAGCTCAAGTGAGCAAAAAAAATGACAAGGAAGTAAATGCTCAAGTTAGCAAAGATGAAAATAGCATGAAATTTAAAAGATAAAATAAATGGTGCATAACATAAAAAGCATAAAAATAATAGCACAAAATAAAGTCAATTATTAGTGGTTAGTTGGATGACCATCTTGAAACTTGCATTTGGAACTCATTAGAGGATTGGTAGAACCAAAGCTTCCACACAAGAAGTTACATTTGCTTTTTGTCAAGTATATCATCAATTTGGAATCCTCAAAATTACCATTTAATGATCAATGATGTTTAAGTGATCCGCGTTGACCAAAAGTGATGTAGATCCATTAGAGGATTGGTAGAACCAAAGCCTCCACACAATGAATCTCAAGGTTATTGATCAAAGAGATCAAATTAATGTACTTGGGCTTGCAAACATATGTTTGGGCCACGAATGATCATTTATTCGAATCTGTACAAAATTTAGCGCTATGTTAAGCAATCGTAAGTGGACTTATATAAAAGTCACACCTATTTTGAGGTCAGTCAATAGCAATCTATGCACCATTTGTTTTGAGACATGATATAGAGATCATGCTCCAATAACACTTAGTGCAATAAGAAAGGGACGAGATGAAGAGGGGTGGGAAAGAATATACAAACCACATTTGAATTAAAATTTAATCAAACTTTTATTAAAATCATTCATCCATTTTTATGGAATTAGACTTAACACCGTGGATCCAATGATTTTAATAAAATTCCTTATAAAAAAATTTAACCCAAGATCAGCCAGAAAATATACAAAAATTAAATTGTATTTTAAAATAAAAGAATAAGGGTTTAAAAATGGTTAAAAATGAAAATAATAGAGAGAAAATGAAAATATATCTTCAAATTAATCAAGAAAAAATAAGTAAGACCATAGTAAAATAAGAAATTGACTCAAATATTTTTATTAATTTTTTGGTAATTTTCTAAAGTCCGAAACTCTTTTTAAAATTAAAAGAAATGAGTAAAATAAACCAAAAATGATAAAGAATAACGAAGTAAAAAATAAAAAATAAATGAGGTCACCAATATTTGTCACAATATCATTGGATCATTCCTCATTTTTTTCAAAATTTAAAAATGCATAAAAGTATTTTTAAACATTTAAAAGAATTAAAATAAGATGAAAATTTATGAAAAATATCAAACACAAAATAAATTTGTAAAAAGAGAAAAATCATAAAGAGAAAAATCAAAAATATTTTTCATAATTTTTTCAGATTTTTTGGACTTAAAATGAATTTTCTATGATTTTTTGAAGTTTAAATCAATTAAAATAAAAATCAGAAAATAAAATATCAAACCAAAAAAATATGGGCCATCTGATCATTGTCAAAACACGTTAGTAAACAGATCAAGTGGAGTTGGTGCGCTGTTCATGTTATGGACTTTAGTGAATAAAACACTAGATCACTAATTAAATCAGAAATTCAAAAAAAAAACAAATGGCACGGCATCATTGGTTGGAAGATGACACATTGGTCATCTTCAACCTCTAGCCAGTCTCAAAACCATGTCACTTAAACTGTAAAATTATAGCACGAGACCTATGTCATTCGCTTCGTCTCATCAAGACGAAGACAACCACACCTTCGTGAAAAATATATATAAACTGTAGCTCAAGCAATTTAGAAGGAAAGTTTTGAAAAGGAGTTTGAAATTTCATGATTAAAACGTGTTTCCAGTTAAAAGAAAGTGTTGCAACTAGTACCTGGGCAATGAGAGCTTCACAATGATATCAAAGTTTGGAAGAATTGATGGAGAAATCTACCTTTTGAAGTTAAGTTACAGAGCTCTGAAATTGAACTTCTATGGATCAATATAGGTCACGATTCTTGAAGGTAATTGTATGGTTAGCTTCAGGGAAGATCAAGGAAGGTGAACTGATAGAAAATGGATTGAAAAAGGCTTGAACACTGATTTCAAAGTTCTAGAAAAGTGAGTTATGGAATGAGTTTGGCAGGTTGATTTTGGTTGTTCAAGCTTGAGGAAATGAATGAGGGATGACCCTCTATTTATAGAGAATCAAATGGAATGTTCAAGCGTGTGAAATGATGAAGTTTGGTTGGAAATCGTGTGAAGTTGCAAACAAGAAAAATGTGACTTCTATTTTGATCAAAACTCATCCAAACTTTGCGTTTTAATGTCCTAATCACTTCTGGAGGTTCACTAAACATGTTTTGAAGTAAAAGCGCGCAGAAAAAATGTGTTTAGAAGCTAAATCAAGGATTTCAAAGCCTGAATTTTGAAGAAACTTCAGTTTCAAGTTACCAATTTCAAAATAATGGCATTTTCAACTCAAGTGGTCTTAGGGAATGATTCTTGATGCTTTAGAAAGATGAGATTACAAGATTTTAAATGGGAAAAGAATGGAATCAAATGGATGTTTGAGATGAAAATTGCAATGAGTCAAAGTTGGGAAAAAGAAGTTGACCTTCCATACTTAGAAATATTTCAAGTTTTTCTTCAAAAGTGACCTATAATGTTTTGCATCCAAACATGGCCTTTCTCTTGGAATTTGCTCTTGACCAAAAAAGATGGCATGAAATAGATCTCTTGAATGACATTTTGAAACTTGAACCATTAAAATTCTCCAAAAATTGAGAGATTTATGACTTGTTGAAGTTGGCAAAAATTTATGAAATGACCTATAATCTTTTGTATCCTTAGGGCATCCTCCATCCATTTTCTCAATTTGAACATAAAAGAAGGAATAAATTTCACATCCTAAAGATCATTGTGGAAAAATAGTGGACTAAAGGTGATAAAAATTTACCAAGTTATGATCATTTGAAGTCACACATGGGAAGTTGGGGGTTCATCTAGAGGACTTGTAATCTTTCTTCATCATCAAGTTTCTTCCACATGAAAAATCCTTGAAACTTTTGAAGTGATTTGTTAATAAAACTTTGAAGAGAAGGATTCTTTTTTAATCACTCAAAAATACCAAAATATGAGCAAGATATACTTCTTTGAAGTTCAAAACCCTAGTTCTTAGATCAAGAAAATGCTTTGAGGAACTTTGACAATCTTAACCAACCTTCTTGTACCAACACTTTTGCTTTGTAGATAGGAGTTGTTGAGGATGATAATGAGAACTCCTAGCAACCAAAACCACTTCCATGTCTTGAGAATTGAGATAAATATGCACTTGTGACCAATGGGAACATGGCCTTGCCCAATCATGACAACTTCTTCAATTAACCCTGTGTACTTTTGAATCAATCTTGATAACTTTGAAATGTGGTGAACCAAAATTAACCATTCCATGCCATTTATTCCAAAACAACTTCAATGGTGAGGTTTGAATTTCTCAAGCTTTATTGACTAGGGCGTGGAAATAAACTCATGAACCCATGGATCAACTTGTTAAGCCACATTGTCTTTACCTACATTATTAACAAGTAAGACAAACCAACATTGCATTTTATTAATTAAAAGTAAAGTAAAAAAAAACATGCATGATCACTAAGAAAAATAAGTCAATGTGCTTGGTGATTCCTCAAAGAGCAAAGCTAAAGATAGGGAGGAGAACCAAAATCCCTAATATGATCTTGTTTTGATTGAATCAATATGGTATGATGAAGGGATCTTAGGGGAGAAAATTGGGGATCAACACTAACTCACTTCGATCTCGCGTATTCTTCCTGTCGTTATTCCCCCCCTGTCTGTCATCTCTGCGTGCAAGCTCTCTCTATTCTGTAGCTTCATTCCTCCGTTCGATTTTTTGGTTGCTCCAATCTCCTCTTTGTGACATTTCAGTAATAATTATTGAATTCAATTGATTTAAGTGCTTCTTAGATTAATTGATTTTTGATATGAGTTTAATTCTTGATTTGTAAGAGAAACTTGATTCTAGAATTCATAATGATAAATTAGTGTAGAATTGGTTGAATGATGATTTAATCAGTGTGGATCTTGATTTTAATCGGTAAAATTGATGTTGATTTTGAATTTTGAATTTTAGATCTAAGTGTTGAGTATGGAATCAGGATAAGAATAAATTTTTTGCTTTCATGAGTTAATGCAATTTTGAATTGATTTGTTGATGAATTCGCTTGCTCGACGTTAAAAAACCTCAAATCTGATAAATTGCATTGACACTTGATATTGATTGTTTTGGATTGGAATTGACACTTTATTATGGAATTATTTGTTTGAAGAGGTGTTTGTAATTTCTAAGCTATGATACATGAATCGGTGAATGTTTTTGTGCATTCTTTTGGAGTTTTTAAACTCATTTTTGTCCGATTCCGATACAAACGCATTGCAAATGTATTTTCAAATGTTGTTTAACGCTTACTTATGCATAATTGTGTGTTTATTGATTGTCTATATTGAGTTTTATCGTTTTAGACACGATTTTTCGGGAATGTTATTGTACGGCGCATGCTGCCTGATTTTACTAAGTTGAGCATAAGGCATGTTTTAGTTGATGGTTAATTCTCAAGGGAGTTCTTTTGGTAATTGGATGACAACTATGTCAAGTTTTGACAATTTTGGATCGATATTTTGTGTGATGTCGTGTGTTGGCGCAATGCTTGCCCGGTTTGGTAAGTTGGTGCAAACGTACAATTTAATTGTTGCATGGTGGATAAGTAAACTTGCCTTAGATTTTGTTTGGGATTGATATCAAGTTTGCTCAATTTTAAATCGATATTCTATGCATTTCATGAGATAACAGCAATGCTGCCCAGTTTTTGATATTGATGTTCCAATGCTTGTTTAGATTTCTTTTCTTCACAATTTAATCTTGATTTAATTTGTGATGAGAATACTTGATTCGGATTATGCCTTCTTGGCATTACTAATGTGTTTGTTGACTTGTGCAAGGCATTTCAAGAGAGCTTTCAATCGCTTAATTAATGTTTTTATTATTCGATTGAAAAGCCTTTTATTCTACTTCTTTATGGATCTGAGTTCGCTTTTGACACACTTGATTTTGATTCTTATTCTATGAGATATATACATTTCTTGTGTTTTTGTATGGATTTGAATTTTTGTGCAGCTGTGCTGTTTGTTATACGGATGTGTCCGATACACATTTCACGTGTGATTCATTTCACAATGCCGATACTTTGGCACCAATTATGGACACCCGATATCTGATTGTTTTGTTTGTTGATGCTAGCATGCATGGAATTTTTCAGGTTCCTTGGCTTTGCTTGCTCGCTACGAACTATTGTTTGTTTGATATTATTCTAATTCTGGTTTAATTTTATGCATTGCCTTTTCTTTTCCTTACCATGAGAAGTAGGAATAGAGATGCATGATTGGTAGTCCCTACTTTAGGTGGGCATATCTATTTTAACAACCTTTATAAGGCATTTTTGTGTGTGCGTTTTCTTGTGTTTGTTTATGTACAAAAGACCTCGACGAAGGAAAATCCTATTTCCCTCTCATTTCCTGTTTACTTTGTACTTTCTATCGAGTCAATAAGTGGAACAAAGGGTCCGCAATCGACCCCCACACTTTCTAGTCCGTGTCGTTTTTAGCTTGCGTTATACGTTGATACTTCGAACCATGCCAATTCTTGTCCATTGAGTCAAATAAAGTGGAAAAAGGGTTCATAACCAACCCCCACAATTTGTCATTCGTTTCGATGATGTTAGCTCATGTTTTTTCAAGCATTGACGCTCCGAGTTGTTACTCGACATCGGTGTTTGAGAAAATCAAGTGGAAAGAATCCATTACTCCCACTTTGAGATCCATTGGACTCTTTATTTGTTATTAGCTCGCACCCGAGTTAGATTTTGGTTTTGGTTCGACTTTGCTTGATTGCGCATGTGTTCATACTTCTCTTTAAATCTTTGCATGTTCCCTTAGGATTGCTTGTCTCGTTTTCGATTCAAGTTGGATATTAGATTGTAACTTTGCATGCTTCCCTAGGATTTCTTGTTTTGTTTTTTATTCAAGTTGGAAATTAGGTTGTAATCAATGCATGCTAACTTAGGTAGACATTTTCCTTTGTTATCCAGACCTTAGGACCATCATTGTACGACAACATTAAGGATATAGATAGATAGATTTACTTAGACATTTTTCTTTCCATTTTGCATGATAAAAACTAAAACATTCTATTTTTCTTGAAAATTCTAAAACACTTAATAAAGGAAGATGCAAATCGTATGCAGTTGAGTCTTGTGGGGTAGAGTGAATCGGTTTAGACTGAATCTTGTTCTGTTTTCACTTCTGAACTTTATAACGGTTAAAACCTCAAATTCTTTCACAAAAAAATACAAACCAATGCAAACCTTTTTTGTCTTCGTTTTTTTTCCTTAATAACCTTTTCAATAAGGATGTGTTGTTTCAAATTTGAACAACTTGGAAATGCTAAGTATGCGAGGGGCCGAGCATGAGTCTCTTTACGAGGTGTAATATATTACAATCCTAACCGTAAGGATGCGAATGCGGCATTATCCATAAAAAACACACAAAATAAATGGAAACTTTTGAGCCAAACTACGACACTTTTATTCCTTAAAAGGGATACGTAGGCATTTGGTCGCGGTGCCTAAGCGAGCGAAAATTTGTAAATATTCCTTCTTTTCTCGGTGTTTTCTTTTACATGTGTTCCCTTTTTGCATTGTTTCCTTATCCCATAAGCTTTAGAAATGAACATACTCTTCGATTGGAACAACCAGAGTGGATCCCATGGAGTACCATAGACGCGAGGGGTGATAATACATTCCCCTTGTGTAATCGACTCCCTTACCCATATCTCTCGATCGCAAGACCTTGATTTCACCCTTCTTAGTTTTACTCGATGTTTATATTTCCCTTCCTATGGGATAAAAAATGTTCGATGGCGACTTTATTGATTTTTCTCGATGATTGTTCCACCGGTTGTTTTAGCTGACGACTTCACTGGGGATAGATTGATTAATTGCTGGTCCATACCGGATTCACTCCTAGCTTGCTCATTTGTACATGTTTATCTGAGCATATGTATGCATTGCATCTTTATTGCTTTCCATATACTAGTGATGTGTTGGATTATGTGTTTCCTTATTAGGTGGGTGTTACTAATAAGGTAAACTGCACAATACCCATACGAGAGTTATAAACTCTTAGGAACATATAGGAATAGACTGGAACATGACGGTTAGTGGATGTAGATCTTTCTAGTGCGTTCATGTCGTCCATGCTCGAATGAGGTTTAAATGAGGTATTATCATCATCACGTAGGTGTACAATGATAATATTTTCAGAAGAACCCATGATTTTGAGTTACCATCGGACTTATCTTGACCTAGATTTCACCTCTAAGTGGGGCGAGATGAATTTTACAGGTACAATTGGAGACTCAGGTTCTTATGGTTCTGTTCTGGATTTCTGATGGTGAGTATTTATTCTGATGGTGACCATATGTTCTGTTGGTGACTTGGGTTTCTTTGGTTTATGTTTTAGACCTTTGATCTTAGTATTCTTAGCATATTCAGAAACAGCACGGTGGATACCCAGTGTTATGGAAACCTTGATTCCATGTTATTGCACTTGTATCATGGCATGTTTATTTTTACAAAAAAGAAATGTAAAAAAAAGTATATGAAAAAGAGATAACTTGCATATGCATACCATTTCCAGGGTAACCTGAGATCATCATTTTCATCGGGAATGGATAACAACAAATATATAGGCAAAGAGCTGCTCAAGAAGGCATTCTATTACCGGTTTCATGGCTTTGCTCTAGCACCGTTGAGGGAAGTGAGGGTTCTTGTGAACGGTCCAAATGAGAAGATTTTTATAGATAATTATGGGAATCTGTTATCACTGTTGAATGATGGGTATGAAAAGTGGGCTATGGTGTCGCTTTTTTAGTTTTATGATCCGTAATTGTGTTCTTTCACCTTCCAGGACTATCAACTACCACTAACACTTGAGGAATATGCTTTTATTTTGGATATTGAGATTTCAAGTCGTACGCCTTTTGTTCGTGTTCCCGAGATCCCTAATTACGTAGCCATCGTTAATGCTCTTTATTTGAACCTTAGTGATGTGAAAGAAAATTGGACGGATAAGGGCAACACATCTAGTTTACATTTGAAGTTCTTGATAGCCAAAGCTAACGAGTTTGTAAAGAACAAGGATTGGATTATGTTCAACGCATTATTGGCCGCCATGATTTATGGTATTGAGATTTTGCCTAATGTGGAGAATTTTGTAGAATTCTCAGCGATATATGTTTTAATGCATGGAAACCCGGTGTCGACAATTCTTGCCAACAATTATTATGCTATTCACTCCCGACAAAGTAAGAAAGGAAGTGTCGTTTGCTGCATTTCTATATTGTACAAGTGGTTTATGTTGAACATGCCCACAAAAGGACCATTTGTAGACTCCACGGGTTCACTCCTTTGGTCTCGAAGAATCATGACTCTTATTTCTTATGACATCTTTCGATATAACATAAGAGGTATAATAGAAATTATTGCAAGTTGCAGAGAATTTCCCAATGTTCCTCTCATAGGGAGGACGTGATGTATTAATTATAATCCTATATTGGCACGGCGTTAGCTAGGATATGTTATAACTGATAAACCTACTGATCATGAGATGGAAGAAACAATTTATTTTGACAAAGGCGAGAACCCTATCTTGTTAGAAAGGATATTAATTTCTTGGGGTCATGTTCACAAGAAGGAAACAACTTTCTTTGGTCAGAGAGGATGCATAGCTCTCGATCCTTATCTGCATTGGGTCAAGAACTGAGCAAAATTGGTGTTGTAGCCTTTCAAAAAGGAAGCGCCTTCATATCTGTAACCTACCTTTGAATCTTCAGCTGATGGTCAGTTAACACCGGATGCAACAGTTAACCAATCACTTCCTCAGGGATCATCCAGACAATACTCAGTTCTGGATGTGTCAAAGTTTCTTCCAATGGAGTACTACAAGCAGGCTAAAGCTGATAGTCTCAGTTTAGAATTGGAAAAATAGGAGCAGGGTATGGAGTTATCTTTTGTTGTGCAAGAGAAGAAGAAGATGCTTCATGAAGCCAGAATGAAAGACAAAGTGTTGGAAGAGCATGGTTTGCTTGAAAGACTGAAGAGGCCAAGAGGTTAAAGTTCCCGCACCACTTCTAATCAGACTGAAGTTGCAGGAAAAGTCCAGACTGATCTTGTGAAGAGTCGGTAGAATTTTGAAAGTCTCCGGTTGTCCAAAGATAATATAGAAGAAAATCATAGAGAATAAGTCAAGGAATTAAATAAACAACTCCGAGAGGAGGAAGCTAAGACTAAAGAGGCCTTTAAATAGAAAAAGGATTTCAAGACACAAATTTAAAGCCAACAGGTGCAGATTGACAAGCTAACTAATCAAGTGGGTGAGCTCAAGAGTCAACTTAAAGAGAAAGATCATCAGATGCTAGCAGTCGAAGCACAATTGAAGGGGAGAGGTACCTAGTTGGATGAAGTGGTCAAAGAGTTGGAAAAGCTTAAAGCTCAACTTGGAGTTCGACATTAGCTCTCAGGTTTTATTGATCTCGTTGTACTTGTTAGGTTCACTGCCAGATTTGTTGGACGAGATCCTTTTGATATTAGTTGTACGAATTAGTTTTGAGAAATTCTTTGTATTGGTGATTATTTTATGATATGAGAAGTCTCTTTCTTTAATGATGATTTGTTTATATCTTGTTGCCTTTTGTTCTTGATGAAAAATATAGGATTTTCCTGGAGATGGTAAAACACTACATGCATAATCATGCATTCACTCATATCATATCATAATAGGTGGTTCTAGAAGGTCTTATTACTTTTTATCTGACTCTTTTTAGAGATTTCTACTTCCAATTCTCACTGATACAATACCATCAGTAATTTAAAAAGATAGATGGAACAAATTCAGGATGATGTTGCTGCTATGGGTGTCAAGATGGACACTCGGGTTGAACAACTAATGGAGATCATACAGAATATGGCATGTCAGCAGGAATAGTTGAGATCCTTAATTGTGAGGCCCACTGCAACTACAGACAATGGGAATGAAAATATGAATCCTCCTCTAGGAGATGCTGGTAATCCAGGTGGTCAGAATTTAAATGGTAATCCAAGTGGTCAAAATCTTAATGCAAATGTTGGTGTTTATCTTCAAATTGGTTTTGCTGCTAACTTTAGTAATCCTGCAAGTAATAATCAAGGTATTCATGTGATTCAAGTTGTGGGAAAT